>OZ010678.1:45158558-46436058 GCA_963932185.1 Troglohyphantes excavatus
TCAAAAATACATTAAACCCGTGCGATGGACTTGACAAAGAAAAGTAAAAAAGTAGTGATCTAGTGATCGGAGGGTTGCCAGCTTCGCTACAAAAATACTAGAAAAGTCGCCCAGAACATCCGCAAAAATTAACGGCGTGTATACGGGACTGGTGCACGATACATCGGATCGGGGTCCAAAGTCCCGACGTCTTTTAAAGGCGCTGGGTGCCAGTTCAGGTGTTTCCTCGTCATCTGACCATGGTTCTAAAATAACGAGGTGCGCCAAAAGGATAGATGTTATTAATTCGACTGTTATATTATGGATAAAGGCGTTCAGCTGGGAATCAAGAGATTTTCTGTTCGAGCCCGTGCGATGGACTTGACAAAGAAAAGTAAAAAAAGTAGTGATCTTGTGATCGGAGGGCTGCCAGGTTCGCTACAAAAATACTAGAAAAGTCGCCCAGAACATCCGCAAAAATTATTTTTCAATGCTATGTCTAATATTTCTACAATGCTATGGTATTAAAAAACACCACTAAAACACTTAAAAAAATATTTGGGGATACAGTATGGCTGCTTCCACATTGGCTTCAACACGGCTATAGAGGAAACAAATTTTGAGGCTTCCAGAAGTTACAGTTAGAGTTCAGTGGTCAAATGCCCTCCCTCCCAATAATCTAGAAACCCTGAAAGTTGGGAATTTCAACTTCTAAAAACCCCGAGTTGGAAAAATGTATGCCTGAAGAAAATTAATATTATTAACAAATGAAAGCTATAGGGAAGATTAGAAATTGAGCAACTTGTAAGATTACATTTAAATGAGACCTCCGAACGGATACTGCATTGGAATATGGGCGCAACAAATCAATGCTTGTAAGAGAACTGTATATAAAAAAATATATATAAAATATATAAAAAAAAATATGAAAAATATCGATAAGTTGGAATTGGGAATTTTCAGCACTGTTGAGTTGCGAATTTCGAATAGTTTAGTTGAGAATTTCGAATTGAAGTAGGTAATTTCTTGTTTCAACGGCGTGTATACGGGACTGGTGCACGATAGATCTGATCGGGGTCCAAAGTACCGACGTCTATTGAAGGCGTTGGATGCCAGTTCAGGTGTTTCCTCGTCATCTGGCCATGGTTCTAAAATAACGAGGTGCGCCAAAAGGATAGATGTTATCAATTCGACTGTTATATTATGGATAAAGGCGTTCAGCTGGGGATCAAGAGATTTTCAGTTCGAGCCCGTGCGATGGACTTGACAAAGAAAAGTAAAAAAGTAGTGATCTTGTGATCGGAGAGTTGCCAGCTTCGCTACAAAAATACTAGAAAAGTCGTCCAGAACATCCGCAAAAATTAACGGCGTGTATACGGGACTGGTGCACGATACATCGGATCGGGGTCCAAAGTCTCGACGTCTATTGACGGCGTTGGGTGCCAGTTCAGGTGTTTCCTCGTCATCTGACCATGGTTCTAAAATAACGAGGTGCATGTATGAATGTGTATGTGTTCCCGTGTCTTTCCTTCGAGATAGACCCCGAACCGTCGCCAATAGCCCACTGTGCAGCTCTAGTGCGACGTTTATTAACCAAAACCAAACCAAAAATACATTAAACGTTTTGACGTACTTATTTTCTTACTAACAAGAAAAAGAAAACAAATGGAACCGAAAAAGAACAGTTTTAAATATTTCTGTGACGTCATGTAAGACTCCCGCAAAGCGAAGGTGGAATGTTTTCTCAACCTTTCTTCCGAATAGTATGCACCCCACGCGGCACGGTAAGGTACATTGTCGCTCAAATGGTGTCCTCACTCCAGTGTCTATTATTATTTTAGCTCAGTGAATTGCTAATAGGAGAGGGTGTTCTATATGAAGCAAATATAATATTTATATACATTTAATATTTCTACAATGCTATGGTATTAAAAAACACCACTAAAACACTTAAAAAAATATTTGGGGATACAGTATGGCTGCTTCCACATTGGCTTCAACACGGCTATAGAGGAAACAAATTTTGAGGCTTCCAGAAGTTACAGTTAGAGTTCAGTGGTCAAATGCCCTCCCTCCCAATAATCTAGAAACCCTGAAAGTTGGGAATTTCAACTTCTAAAAACCCCGAGTTGGAAAAATGTATGCCTGAAGAAAATTAATATTATTAACAAATGAAAGCTATAGGGAAGATTAGAAATTGAGCAACTTGTAAGATTACATTTAAATGAGACCTCCGAACGGATACTGCATTGGAATATGGGCGCAACAAATCAATGCTTGTAAGAGAACTGTATATAAAAAAATATATATAAAATATATAAAAAAAAATATGAAAAATATCGATAAGTTGGAATTGGGAATTTTCAGCACTGTTGAGTTGCGAATTTCGAATAGTTTAGTTGAGAATTTCGAATTGAAGTAGGTAATTTCTTGTTTCAACCCCTCCAAAATATTTTTTGTGTAACGGCAGTGATTCCGAGTCGCTTAGCTAAGCCTACAAAACTTGTACTGAAACCACGACACAATTTATAAAAAAGCTACACATGCACATTCCCTTTGATAACAAGTAAGAACAAACGGAAGCCAAGCAATTAACCAAACAATGGATATAAAAGGCGGGAAAAACCCTCGCAAAGAATTTTCACCTCAAGATAACAATAAAAAATAAAGAAATCACATCCTGGCTTTATCTCAAACAAGGGGAATACCAACATAAGAACCCAAGATGAATAGAAAGGAAAGGTGGGCCATCTCAAGTGTCACGTATACGTCATCAGGGGCCTAACGAGAATCAACAAATACCAATCGCACAAGAAACCACATGCTCCCAATCAAAAAGCTGCGTGTCAATGACGTAAGATTTCTTGTGACGTCACTAGCAGATTTAAGCCCTGCTCTTCCTTGAGATGACTAACCTGCAATTTGTAATCCCCTTGCATGGCTTATTTGATAATAACCCTTACGTAAGGACTCTTAAAGATTAAATTCAACACTCCATTTTTTATTTCATTCACTAGCGTATTTTACACATGAAATTTCAAGCCTATCAGAAACAGGTATATTTCATTTTAGAATTGTCACTATTGTATTTTAGTTTATGTATTTTCATTTTTATGTGATTTGTGTTGTAGCTTTTATTATTAGACATCTCGTTATAAAAGTTTTCTCTCTATTTTAAAAAAAAGTAAGCCCTAAGGGGAAAAAGTAAGCCCTAGGGGGAATTTTTAGTTCTTTCAATGTTATTCAGATTGTATCTCAAAATGTATAAATCCTAAAATTACGAAATTAAGTGAATTTGTTAAGAAATGTTTGATAAATAAGAAGAATATATTTTTGTGTCAATACTGTTATTAGTTTATAAGTTATTTAATATTAAAGTCGTCGTTGATAAAATTTCGCTTACAAGTAATTTTGTCCGTCGAGTTTCTGAAACACTATTAAGAGGAGAGATCCAATTTTTTTAGGGAGTGTACAAATAGGTTTGAACTGGAAATCCAAGTAAGCATTTTTTAAAATTCGAATTAGTCTTGGATTTATAAATTTTTTAAACATTTAAACACGCTCCACTTTTTGAAGTTTTTTCACCCTCATTTTTGAAACGTGATTTCTAAAATGCTATAAGTCATTTAAAATGACATATTTTCTTATTCAAAAAAATATATTAATGTTCGCTAAAACTTCCTCTTTCTGATGTTATAAAGATTATATTTCTATCTTTATAATTAAATTAGATATGGTCAATTAAGATAGGTATAAAAAATAGCGAAGAAGGATAAAAATTTCGGATATTTCGAGCAAATTTTAATTTGCGACTTTTTGTCTCATTGTTCCGCTTGCATTTCAAAAGATAAAATTCCTAAAATTATGAAATTATGCCAGTTTATTAAGAAATGTTTGGGAAATAAGGTGAATATATTTGTTTTTTAATACGATTTGTATATTAGACGTTATTTTATGTTAAAGTCATAATTTTCGAAAATTTCGAACACAATTCATACATTTTTGGATACTTGTCTTCCAATTTTCAATAAAAAAATAAATAAAAAATTAGGGACATAGATAAAACTATTGGCTACAAATGATCCAGAGCGTTTGTGAAAATTCGATTTAGTTTTGTAGTTATAAATTTTTAAATAATTGACGAAATGTCTGAAATAATCGTCAATTTTACGCGTAAAATTTTAAGGGATAAATTAAAACTGCTCTAAGTAGTTCAAAAGTATACTTTTTTCCCGTTAAAAAATATAGTTATGTTCGTAAAATTTTCCTTTCTTGAATGGTATCAATATGAAATTCTATCTTAAAAAATAAATTAGATGTAACTATTTATGTGAAGTACTATAATTATTATTAAAAGATATTTCGGAACGAAATGCCAACATTGGCAAAATGCCAACATGTATTTGGCTGCCAACGGCGAATTATTATCAGCGCCAATTCTCAATTATCTTACTTTATATAAATAAAAATTGGCGAATAGGCTTATTTATGCTTGGCGCGTTTATGCTGTTGTTTGTTTACACATGTTTCGCTTTTCAATGAGCAGAAACAATTGCGTTGAAGCAGTTCTACAGTTGAGCTTTTCCAGTTATCAGGCCCACCACAACGGGGGGGGGGGGGGATTGGGGGGAAGCATGCCCCCCCCCCTCTGTAAACTTGAAACCTTAAAAGTTGGGAATTTCGAGTATTAAAATTCCCTGAGTTGGGAAAATTTATGCCTCAGGCAAATTATTATTATTAGCAAATGAAAGTGACGGAAGACTAGAAATTGCCAAACTTGTATTAATGTGAAACTTAAATTAGACCTCAAAACGGACCACTGCATTGGAACAGGCGTGCGAAAAATCAATACTTTCGAAAGAACTGTTTAATATTACCTATAAAAAAGCTGACAAATGTCTATAAGTTGGAACTGGGAATTTTTTTAGCACTGTTGCGTTGTGAATTTCGAATCGTTAAGTGTGGTCTGGTTAAATAACGTCGCACTAGAGCTGCACATTGAACTATTGGCGTTGGTTCGAGCAAAGCGCGCTTGATTGGTTATTGGTACGTATTTACTTAGAACATCAAGGACGCTTTGGTTCGAGGACTTTCTCGAAGAAAAGACCCGGGAACGATGCCTCATATTTTTTAACATAGGTCAGATAACGAGGACAACACTTCAGCTGGTACCCGACGTCCTTAAGTTGGGAATTTTGAATCGTTCAAGTTCTGAATTTCGGATCGTTAAGTTGGGAAATTTCTTGTAACAACATCCGAAAAAAAAAATTGTGTGACGGCCCTGACAGTAATAATTTATATAACTAAAAAAAGTATTATTGTTAGGACACATTGTCATTGTCTACAGTGTATGAAGCCGATATTGGTTTGCGAAGCAAACTAAAAAGGATTGCGTAGCAATACTCCGGGGGTTGGTGGAGCGTCAGCGGAGCAGGGGGCGGAGCCCCCTAGTTTTTTAAATAAATATAGGACTTTTTTATTTATTGTTTTTTTTATAGCATCAAACTGTAGATTTTATTATTTTATTTGTTATAAACTGTATAATTCCTGCTAGTTAGCGTCTTTGAGCAGTCAAACATCAGGAAAATAAAGCGCATTTATGACGCAGCATTGATGGATATTCAAAATTATTAATGACTCGGTTGATAATGTAATAACATCGAAATTGTGATAAAATTCCAGTACTTATACTATTAATCCTTGTGTTTAAAACTAAGAAAACTAAGAAACATAAGAAAAATTAAATTCCAAAATTAAGATTAATTTTAATTATAGACTGTAATATATTTTTGCAATTGTATTTATTATGTATAAGTATATAAAATACAAAATTGAACAGATGTTTTAAAACAGTTTTTAAATTGGATTTCCAATTATTTCCGTCTATTGGTATAACAGTTAAAAGGATGATGACATGAAAAAATACAAATCAATTTTACGATTGCTTATGTATGTAATTTACCCTTTGCACTCCAAGAACCCTTTGCGTTTTCCGTTCTTTCAACGGAACAGTTATTCAACCTTATGTTCTTTTCCCTAGAATTTGTTATGCTTATAAAAAAAGAAACCTAATCTGTTTTGGATCTGCAAAAGAACGAGTTGAAAAAAATATCTCTGTTTTTTATCACAAGATCATGCTGTTCTCGTTTATTTTATAGAACAGGGAACCAAAAGAACGAGTCGTTATGTTGTTGTTTGAGCGGCGCCAACGGAGTGCAAAGGGTTAACAATATTCTCTGCTAAAAGTCGCTATCGTACTTTGCATGTTAATAAACATTTCTTCTTCTACTGCACAAGCTTCAGAAAATCGAACGAAGCGTTTAGTCGTGACCTTCGAGCATGGGTCCTTTGTAGTAGAGGAGTCATGACGTCACTCTCGCGAACATCAAAGTGAAGCCAACATGTATGGCCTCAGACACGTGATAAATTAAGTCATTTCATTCTTAAATGTTCCCTGTTACACATTTCCCAATTCATCAGCCAATCGCGAGTATATTTTTTAATTCATAATTTTGAAGAAATGGCACGTGATATGGCCCTTTCGCTCTGAGATGTAGGCTTCACGATTACGACGTCATATTCTCTCTACTACAGACCATTCATGCTCGAAGGTCGTGACTGCGTAATAAACAAACAACTATACAGACAAAGTGTCGAAAAATCGAGTTAAATCAGGACCTCGTTAAAGCTCAGTCAATAATATGTGTAAAAATTGTAATCCAATTTTAAAACGCCAAAATGGCAACATATCATAGAATTGAAATTATTATATTCTGCGTGGGGTGTGCCCAACACGGATATGTAAAGATCAGGTGTTGTTCTTGTCATCGAACATGGTTCCAAATCACTAAAGTGGGGTTTATAGCCCTGAGAATTCTTCGTCGGCTAACAACCAAAGGGTTGCGAGTTCGAAAACGCTGATACCAAATACAAAAATTTAAAATACAATGAACTTGTGATCGGAGAGTTGTCAAATTCGTTGCGTAATAACAATACGTCCACCGAACTTATCCTGCAATTTCTACGGTATGTATACTGACATTTGCATGTTAAATCTGACGGTCGATAGCACACTTGGCTTCGAATTAAAATACCAATGGTTCGAGTCGAGTCCTCGATATTTATTTAAAATTGTATAATAAATTTATTTTGCATAAATAAATTTTGTGAAAAAAAACAACAATTTTAAAATGAATTTCCTTAGTTTTACAAAATATTTCATTAAAACGTTTATCAGACGTCTGTTACGTCAAAAATTACGAAACCTTCTTCAAAAATGATCATGCATATATTTCAGTGCAGGAATGCCATAAATTGGCGGATACATTGTGCAAGATGAAAATTATATAATATCAAGAAACGGTTATCTCAATTCAAGCTGAAAATGTCGAATCACTAAATACTTACTTTTCGGATCGACTATTTTTATAACCGCTTTGTGACTGGCGAAAACGGCTTTGAATATTTCTGTCAAACTGAAAAATAATTTTTGCAAAATCAGTAACGACTTTCTGCCATTGACAGTAAATTACGTGAGTTATGTAACTAGCGTAGTCATCTTATCAGGGTGTAGTATTCTAATGAATACAGTGTAGTATTCTTATGAAAACAATGTAGTATTCTTATGAATACAGTGTAGTATTCTTATGAATACAGCGTAGTATTCTTATGAATTAGTATTCTTATGAATACAGTGTAGTATTCTTATGAATACAGTGTAGTATTCTTATGAATACAGTGCAGTATTCTTATGAATACAATGTAGTATTCTTATGAATACAGTGTAGTATTCTTATGAATACAGTGTAGTATTCTTATGAATACAGTGTAGTATTCTTATGAATACAATGTAGTATTCTTATGAATACAGTGTAGTATTCTTATGAATACAGTGTAGTATTCTTATGAATACAGTGTAGTATTCTTATGAATACAGTGTAGTATTCTTATGAATTAGTATTCTTATGAATACAGTGTAGTATTCTTATGAATACAGTGTAGTATTCTTATGAATACAATGTAGTATTCTTATGAATACAGTGTAGTATTCGTATGAATACAGTGTAGTATTCTTATGAATTAGTATTCTTATGAATACAGTGTAGTATTCTTATGAATTAGTATTCTTATGAATACAGTGTAGTATTCTTATGAATACAGTGTAGTATTCTTATGAATACAATGTAGTATTCTTATGAATACAGTGTAGTATTCTTATTAATACAGTGGCGGACACCTACATGGCAACGGTACAGCCGTACTAAGGGACATTTGACTTTGGTTTGATTAAATAACGTCGCACTAGAGCTGCACAGTGGGGCGATGGTTCGGGCCTTTCTCGAAGGAAAGACACAGGAACGATGCCTCGTATTTTTAAACCATATTATGACCGGGACAACACCTGAGCTAGCACCCGACGCAACCTCAATAGGCTTTAGGACACTGGATCGATTCAAATTTATCGTGCACCAGTCCCGTATATTTGGATCCCGCCAGACAGTATATTTGGACATTTTCTTTTGTTGGGATGTTTTTCTTGGGCAACTATTTAAAAAAAAAATACGGTTATCCGGCATTTAACTATCTGTATCTCTCAATTAACCGGACAGTTTGAAAAAAATATTGTCCGATTTCGAAATCTCTTTATTTTTTGTGGGATAGAGAAAAATCCATTAAGCAAAAATTTCAAAAAACAATCGGTTATCCGGCCATTATACGAGTATATCCGGAAATATCGATTAACCTAACTTTTTTTAACAGTTTCTCCAATTTAAAAAAAAAATCTTTGTTGAATAAAGATTTTAGGCATTTCGTTAAGACTATATAATTTTGTTTACTCGGCATTTATTAAACCGATCCGAGACATGGAAAAATGTGAGCAGCAACTGGAATTTCTTGGTGAATTTAGAAGGGGCCTTCGCCTCCTGATGAATTATAAATTAAAGAAGGAAAAATAAAATGATATTTTTTTTAAAAAAGGAAATTTGACTTTAAGAAAAATGCACTAAAATGAAAAAAAAAAAAAAATTACGAACAAGTTGAAAAAATGGAACTATTTATTATTAATTTTATACTTACAGTATTACAATTTTTTTTTAAGTTGGTGCCAATTTACAAAAAACATACCTGAATTTTGTCTCCTATTTCAAACAGTATTCAATAAGTTGCAATAAGTATAAAATTAATATATAATAGTTCAATTTTTTAACCTTGTTCGTAAAATTTAAAATCGTTTTTTTTTTACTTTTTAGTGCATTTTTCTTAAAATCGGTTTTCCTTTTTTTTTATTTAAAAAAAAATTATTTTATATATAAAGCGATTTATAATACTTTTTAATTATATTAGTGTGATGCAAATAATTTCAAAACTATGTTTTCAAAAATAAATAATACTGTTTAAGTAATTATTAAATAAGAGCTGGGTTCTAAAAAAAAAACAGTAAAAATAACTATACAATTTCAAACACTGATTAAGCGTCAACGGGCTAAAAAACAAACCACGGATTCAGCCGTCGTAGCGAATGCTGCTTGGCAAAGAAATTCAAGCGATTCACTTCTAAATGTAGAATTATTCCGAAACAAGAAGGGATTGGAATATCTGAGCTTAGATTGTAGGTGATAAAGATTGGCTTAAAGAGTCACGTGATTTTCGTGCTTAAATTTTCTTCGCCAAGCAGGTTTCGCTATGGTTGCTGACATTGTCGTCACACAAAATTAATTATTATAATTATAATTAGCAAGGGTGTGATAAATTTTCGAATTGTCCTAGGAAAAGTCACCTACATCACTTTAAACGCTAAATGTTATAAACCAAACGTAGTTATTTATTTATAACTCATTTCAACGTAAAGAAAACCATTAAATCTTATAAAATTATGTGATAATGAAAATTGTATTATTTTTAGAAGACAGAAAATGCTGATTCTCCAAAGAGCTCAACTTAATTTTTGGAATCTTCAATTTATTTTCTTTTTTCTGTTCTCGTTCGAAAGTTTACTTACTCAAGGTAAGATTCATTCTTTTTTATTGTTCTTAATCAAGGAGAGGACTATATAATAATAGAAAGGTATGCCGTGTCTAGTCCTTTTTGAACGTGGGTTGGGAAGGACATTTTTGACGTCATTTCTAACTCTGTAGGTTTTCTAATCGTTCTCATTGGCTGTCTGTTTCGATAGAAGGTTGTATATATTTCAGTAAGCTTTTTTTTTCTAGATTAACAAAGTAGCTATCGTTCTGATTTTTTTTTTCTCGCAAAAACAAGAAAGGTCGCAATTTTTAATTTTATTTGACAAAACCACACGGACAAATATTTATTGGTATATTGCCGTAATGGATATAAAACTTGATTACTTAAATAAGTTCGATTAAGGAATATTTAAACTCTTTAACAGATTTTTTTTCACGTATTTTAAGCATACAGACGAATTTTTTTTTAAAAATTTGTGCAATAAATTTAATTATTTCAAACAAATGAACGTTTGTTATCATTTGAAAATATCCTTTTCAATAGTACTATTTACTTTACATCTTATTTTTTTAATGTTATGTCTTGAAATTATTTAAGATTTCAGAAGTATAAATGTTATTGAAATAAATTTATACTAAAAATCAATGTGTACTTTAAATATTTGTCTATAAATTTACTTATACATTTTAAACTACATAACACTCAAATAATCAAGACACTTTTAAAAATATATCTCAAATCAAGAATCCTTACCTATTAAAGATATCAAGCGATATAACGTCGTCCTAACTTAATTAAAATATATGTGCATAGTAAAAATACTGCCTATTAGAACTCAAATGGAATTGCAAACGATTTAGAACGGATGATTTTGGAATGGAATAATTGAACGATTTTTTCAAGTGGATCATAATATGTAATGAATGTTTTATTTTTTAACTGTTAGAAAGTCATCTATTTTCGATTATATAGCTTGAAACATGCAAAACTTTGTTTTAAAAACATTTTGCCGTCATGATTTCTTTTTAATGTGATTGTAATTACTAATTATTTTTTTTAATTTATACTTGTTTAAAGTTGCGAATATTTCTTCACACTAATCTTTTATTGAAAATAATCTGAAGCACAAA
Organism: Troglohyphantes excavatus; assembly: GCA_963932185.1. NCBI lineage: Eukaryota > Metazoa > Arthropoda > Arachnida > Araneae > Linyphiidae > Troglohyphantes > Troglohyphantes excavatus. Next base: position 45,169,634 of record OZ010678.1, read on the forward strand.
CGATAATTTACTAAACAGGCAAAAATTATTTCGCTTATAAAAATTTTGATGAATCATATCGGATTTTCATTTTAGGTCATGAATTCTTTATAATTTTAAAAGGGCTTGTCTGTAAATTGACTGATGAGAATAAAAAAAAAAGCCTGAGACGACGAAAAAATGCATTGTCAACTAGAAAAGTTTGTAAAAATAACAAAATACCGTAAGAAACCACAAGTTACTGTTGAAGTGCAACGCTTGTCACCGCTATTAGACACACCCACAGATTACGGAACGGCACAGTTTTCAGTCAAGTGAAGTGAGATGATTAAAGTCACGCATTCATTTGTTTATTTACATTTGAAGAAACGTGTTTGGCTTTCGTTATATGTGATATAAATAAATAGTTTATTCTATTAATTAAAAATATATATAATTGAAGCTGAAAATATCAGGCATTCTCTCGTCTCCGTGAATCCATGCAGACATGACCTCAAATAGTTAGTATTTATTGGTTTAGTATAATTGTTAAATGAATTATTGGGATACGTCACATGTCACGTTCTTCTATCTTAGTCGTAGGAGCGGGGGATATTCAAAATTTTATATTCATTAATTCATATATTTTAATTTTTTTTATATAATTGTAATATTTTAGGTACAGATGTAGTATAGGACATTTGGCGCGCGAGGTTTTTTTTTGGCGTGTTTTATAGGAGCGATAAATTATAGTATGGCAACCCCACCTGCCATTGTTTGTATATTCCGATTCTTGTGGCGACTTTTAATCTGGCAACCCTATGACGTCATAGCGCTGTTTAACGGCAATTTCTCGTTGCCAAAAACAAAAACCGGTACAGATGTAGTATAGGACATTTGGCGCGCAAGGTTTTATTTGGCGTATTTTATAGGGGCGATAAATTTATAGTATGACAACCCCACCTGACATTTTTGGTATCTTCCGATTCTTGTGGCGACTTTCAATCTAGCAACCCTATGACGTCATAGCGCTGTTTAACGGCAATTTTTCGTCGCCAAAAACAAAAACGCGCCAAATGTCCTATACTACATCTGTTCCCAAAAACCCGCCAAATGTCCTATACTACATCTGTTCCAGATTTTAATTTCTTATTTAAAATTTCCTACCAAAAATTGTTAATATCTTAAGAAATTTATGCAAATTATCGTCAGTAATTAACAAGTTATTTATAATTAACAACTAATCATTAATTAGCATAACAGGTAATTAATAATGACTAATTAGCATAACTACTAAATAGTGTATTTTTTATATTGGTAAATATTCTGAGAATGGAACTCCTAGTCAATAACTTTAAAACTTTACGCCTTGGATGAACTCTATCCAAAGGAGACATCATTTTGTATGGTCCCATAATTTAAAATAGTGACTTTATTTTCCATGTCATTAATAAACTTGTAAACTTTTTTACTGTTATTTCTCACAGCATGCACAGGTGTGGAAATTGTTTCACGAGAACGATGGTGTGCTCGTCAAAGTAAAGGAACTGAACCCATGGCAACACCTGTTCCACACCTCTTTATACATCACACAGCCATGAGGGAATGCAGCGACTTCGAATCCTGCAAGCGAATGATGCAGAGTATACAGAATTTCCATATGGATGATAGAGGTAATGTTGTTTCATTTTTACTGTGTTAAAGCTGCAGTAACACAGTAAAATATTACTTTGCTTTAATTATGATTATTTTCTTTTATTAAATATATAAAAATCAAAGTAATAAAATCAGTGTCATCAATACATTTTTTTTTTTTGGGGGGGGGGGGGGGATCCTAACTTAATGTAATCGGGTGCCAGCTCTGGTGTTACCCTTATTATGGCCAATGGTTGTAAAATACGATGCAATGTTCCTATGTTCCTGGGTCTTTTCTTCAAAATAGATCTCGAACCGTCAATGATAGCCCAACATGCAGCTCTAGTGCAAAGTTAGTTAACCAAACAATTTGAAATTTCTAACTCGACAGTACTAAAAATTCACAGTTCCAACTTATTGATATTTTTAAATGTTTTATAGATTAGTAATATTAAACAGTTCTTTCAAAAGCATTGATTAGTTGCACAAATGCTCCAATGCAGTTTCCATTCTGATGTCTAATTTAAGTTTTATCTTACAAGTTTGGCAATTTCTAATCTCCCCTCACTTTCATTAATATCCAATAATATTAATTTTCTTTAGGCATAAATTTTCCTAACTCAGAAATTTTAAAACTCAAAAATCCCAACTTTTAAGGTTTGCAGATTTTTCCTCTGCCCCCTTTTTTTTATTTTCTCCTGATGTTTTTAAGTATCATCATAAAATTAAATCTAGAATAATGTATTTTTAAATTAACATAGAAGCGAATTAAGTTTAAGTAAAGTAAATAATTAATTTTTTCAATGTTAAAGTTTTTTTTTTTTTTAAAGCTCAAATTTTATTTGACATTTTAGGTAAATGGCTAAAATATTTATAAAGTGTTTTTTTTTAAGATAAAATTCTTTAAGAACTATAAAAACAAGAAAAACCCTTAGAAAAATGTCATGATTAATAAATTGTTTTATTGCATTAGATTTGTGTTTTCCGATTTTTTTTCTAAAAATTTCATGCATGTTTTTTTTTAAGTATTTCATGAATTTGTTGGAAGTAAAACAGATACCAGTTTGTTAATTAAAAATTAAATATATTAAAAAAAATTTAATGTTACATTTAACAATTCATATAGATTTGTTATGAAAAATATTCTACAGACTTGATTTTTTTTAAGTTGGCAAGTACGCCATAGTTTTAGACTTAAGATACCATGTGTTAAATGTCTAGTTGCAATTAAAACTATATACCGCACTCACTATTCGATCATTTTTATAACTAGATACTTTAAGAATTTGCTAAAGTGCAACTAACTTTTAACTAACCTAGACTTTTCTAGAAAGTTTAACATATTATCAATTACCCTTGACTCTGTAGATCAAGAGTTTCCTTGATATTATCAGGTTTTCTCTCTTTTCCCAAGTATATGGTAATCCCTAATTACGTAGAGTGACTAATTCATTACCTAAGTATAGATTATAATTTCTGCATTTTCAGGTTGGGATGACATAGGCTACAACTTTTTGATTGGCGGTGACGGGCGTGCTTACGAAGGTCGAGGTTGGAATCGAGTTGGCGCCCACACAAAAGGTTACAATACCAATGGGATCGCCTTCTCGCTCATGGGTGACTACTCAAACAAAGTGCCATCAGATTTAATGCTCAACACCACAAAGAAAATGATCGAATGTGCAGAGAACGAGGTAATGATTTATCTCTTTTCTTACTAGTAAACAGAAGCAGATCACCAGTGTAAAAAATATTGCTTCCCCCCCCCCCCCCCCCCCCTATTTTTCACAACCATACATGAATTGAAATTCTATATTATTTACTACTCAAATCAAAGTTTCCTTTCAATTTTTAAGAAATGAAAACATGAGAAAAAAAATAGAGAGCACTTATTTTTTAAAAATTAAAGCAATCCTCCTTCATTTTAAACATGCGAATCGATCAATTCTAATATTAACTTAAATAACAAAACAACAGCACACAGTAAATTTATCGCGTAAAAACTATTTTCGTTTGTAGAGATTCTCGGTTATCCCACCCTTTCCCGCGATTCACGCACGAGCCAATCATTTTATTGAATACCAAGTTAATCCCAAATCAGAAAATTCATTTTGGGCTGTACCCTCGCCACACATGTATCGTATTAGCAGGGGGATCTCAATACTACGTAGAGGTTGCCATGGCAACGATGCAGCCGATTTCTAACTTCGCTTTTTGGCTGCAGTTTAGATTGAATGGAGTTTTCACCCTCCTGAATTGTGAATTTACGGCAACAGGCTTGCTATTTATTGGAGATTTTGTTTACTCACCATAGAAATTTCATTTTTAATTCTAATTTTCGTTTAAGAAAATTAGTAAAATATCTGATTTTAGTTTTAAAAAACACTAATATATTTAGGTGCAGCCCGGCTGTACTTGCTGTAGTCCATGAGCTGCCACTAAATTCTTTATTATTATCATAAGAAAGGAATTTAAAAAAATCGGACTTAATACTGATATTTGATATAAATCAATGCAGCAGTTTTAAAGAAAACTAAACACAGTTGTTGCTCTGTATTTAGAATCAAGTGAACACCTTCCTAGACATTTAGGAGATTAAAACAAATGTCATGTTTGGATATAAGATAGAAATAAACCCTTATGTCCGATATGCTATAGTAACGACTATTAGCATGTCAGTCAGACAACAATTATATTTTCACTGCTTTGATTTTTATTATTGCTTTCAAAATATCATGTTTGATAGAAACAAGACATTTCATTATAAACCCTTTTATGAAAGTGCTTGATCACATACAGTGCAAATTCGGAAATTTGGTCCCACACAAGTCAACTAGTGCAATTTTAACATTTTTATACAAAAAAACATTTCTTAATTTTTTTTTAAGTTAAATTATTTTTAAAAAAAAGTGTTTCTATATGCTCAAACCTTTTATTAGTCTGTTTATCTATGTATTTATTTTGAGAAATTTTGCTTATATGAACAAAATTAAAAAAAAAGTGAAAATATTTGGTATAGATGTATTATGGGACATTTTGCGCGAGTTTCTTTGACGTATTTTTGGGCGACCGACTGATGGTATTTCCCCGATTCTTGGGATGTCTTTCAAACTGGCAACCCTATGACGTCATCGTGCTGCGTATTCGTTTGTTCTTGAGAGTGTTGGTCAATAATTAAAAACAGAAGGAAAATCTAAAAACCGCTTCTGTTGCATAAAACTTGATACTAAATATCGGTTTGGCGACTTTTTTTGTCGCCAAAAGAAAAAAACTCGCCAAATGTCCTATAATACATCCGTTCCAAATCTTTTTCTAAAAAGTGGCTAAAAACATGCTTTGACAATTCATAACGAATTATGTCATATAGCAACTACATATAATTTTAGAATTAAAGTAACTTACGTTATATGTTTCAGAACTATGTGATGTCTGATTACCAATTACATGGACACAGAGACGCTGGCTGTACAGAATGTCCAGGCAGTGCTCTGTATGCACTCATCGAGAAATGGCCCCATTTCAAGAAAGGGCCACTCCCTAAATACAATTGTGGATAAACTTATTTTTAAAATGTGATATTGGTAATTGAAGAGTCTTGGCAAAAAGTAATGTTGAACAGAAATCTTTAATACTAATGGTGGATTTGCTACTATATATGATGAATCATGTTATTTAGCATGGAAAATAACAAAATACGTTTTTATATTATTTGAACATTCAATTTCTATTGCGAATAGATTTGTGACTGATGCTAGTCAAAATAATAAGTTACTTTGTGGTAATATGACAAACGCAAGTTACATTGTCGTGTTGCCAATGATGTGCCTTTATATCATATATAGAAGATATTTTTACTTTGATATAAAAAGTCTTTGTAATAATTACATGAATAATAAAATTAAATATGTTAACAAGTGTATAATTTTTTATTGGTTAATAGCAACAAGGTATTAATCACCTAAAATTATAGTGGGTCGAATTAGGTTACGTAAAATTCCACATTTTTTTATACATTTCTCAATCACGAAAGAAATCTTATTATATTTAATACTAGTAGTTCTGGAAACAGTAGACCTTACGACCAAAAAAACAAAAACATAGAAGAATTTTACATAAAATGGAACTACTATAACATCCACCATCATGAAACAGAATAAAAAAAAATCAAATTTTTTTTTTTTTAAAAAAAACAAATATTTGTCATTTTTAATATGAATTAAAACCCCTAATATAATTAATAAGATCCCCTAAATAAAACTTATTGACGACCTGAATAACTGGGGCATGTATAGTATCTCATTTCAATGTGGCATGTCATATATCGGTGAAACAAAGAGAGCATTAAGATTTTGCATTAAGGAGCACCATGCACATACTTTTGAACAAGAAATAAAGAAGTCCTCCATTGCAAGCACTCTTGGGAACAATCATATATTTAATTTGAAAACCCAAATCTCTAGTCGAGCTTGACTTCCTGTAGGCGCTTCATATTTTTTAGCAATATTGATTCGATTATCAATGAAACATTTGCGGTTCCGATACTTCCCTCTTGTTGGTGCACAATAGTTAACTCCAACCGATTGAGATAGTTTTTGTTATTTGGCGACACTTTCAATTCTGGGTTTATTTTCATTTTATTGTGCACACAGACTTTTCATTTCTGCTGATGAAGCGAGATGTGTCTCCCAAAACATGTACACTCAAACCTGTTTTTGTGCGGTCTTTTTTTGTGCGGTATATGAAAATTTTAATCAAATTGGAACACAATTGATTATCTGGCTACCGAGACATATACAAGCGTCTAGTGACACAACAGTCGTCGCAAAAACTGATCACTGACTACATGGTAACTGAAAAAAAGTCAACTCTAAATGATAGTACGAGATAGTATCTTCAAGTGACGAAAGCGATTTTGAACCAAGTTCGCGTATTGTCAGACTACGAAGGATAATGGTTATACGTTTTGAAAAGTTTGGTATGTGTAAAATAAGTACATATGTAAATAAAATATTTTAAAATGTTCGCATATGTATTTTCTAAATCAGATTCCAAAAGGTTTGGCGAGATTCCGAGTAGCTGTCAAGCCTTGTGTCATGATTTCGTTTAAAAAAGCAATTCCTAGTTATTTCGTAAGGTTTTGAGTTATTTTCTATGCGATACTTTATTTATGCGGTCCCTATCCACCGCATAAAAAAATTATTTTTTAATTGTGTTCCGAAAAATGTTTTTATAGCTACTCGTGAAGTTTTGTATACATTTTTTTATGCGGTCCATATCCACCGCATAAAAAAATTATTTTTTAATTGTGTTCCGAAAAATGTTTTTTATAGCTAGTCGTAAAGTTTTGTGCAAATTTTTTTATGCGTTTTTTTATGCGGTCCCTATCCACCACACAAAAACAGGTTTGAGTGTATAAATTTTATGTACTTTTAACGTTGTATTTGTATTTTAATATTCTTAATGCAATGTTCTAGAAGAAGACTAGTTTTTATCTTATAATAACTATGCATTGAAAAAAAATTATCAATTTAATTATTTGTAACTATTTTTCATTTGCTAGATACTTTTTAAAAAAAATATTTCAAAACCTAAATATTGCAGGATTATGTATTAGTATATTCTAAAAAAAGAGCAATTCTTAGATGAATAAATATTTAATTACAGAAAGAAGAGAGGTAACAGGCCAAACTCTAATAAGTGAATACTGCATAATTTACATATATTTTGATCACAGGGGTCAATAGATACCAAAGCTCTTCGTAATTTCAGTAGCTATAGATTACATATTCTCCTGCAAGAGAAACAAAAAAATGCAATTATTCTGACTTAGGAAAAAGAATATAATAGTTTTAGTTACCGTATATACTCGCGTATAAGCCGAGAAATTTAAGTCAAAATCTTCATCAAAAAGTAGGGGGGTCGGCTTATACGCGGGTCAGTAAAATTTATAATATATGCCTAAAATGGGAAAAGAAGAGAAGTTAAAATAGCGGATTCTTGAAGAATCGCCCCGACAGATTTCCCGGATTCGAGATCGAGAATGTGCGTCACATGTGCTGACTGAAGACCGTTCTGCGCATCGTGGCGTAATCGTAACCCAAAATTACACTCGGATAAATAATCAGTTTAACTAAATAAAAATTATATATTTTGATAAGTATTGAATTGGTTTGTAGTATCTATGAAGCTAGTATACGTTACTATAATAAGATTTTAGATGGAAGACTAAGAAGTTGACATCGTGCGTAGCGAATGAAACCTCTTAAAAGTCGATGTCTATCTTACTCAATTGCAATAATTAAACAACATTTATTTCACCAATACATATTTTATTCCTTGATAATATTATGTAAAGGAATTAATAGTTGTTTTATTAGAATTTTGGATGGAATTGACTTACAAGCGTTAAAATCGGGACGTTGCTAATCCGCGAATTCAAGCTCTTTTTTTAAGTAATTTATTTCGTAATAAAAATTAAATATTTTAATAAGAAGTATACATTCATCCATAATATACTAGTATTTCTTTCCGAGGTGGATAAAAAAAAATTCTCATCCGTATTATTTAATCGCGACAGTAGTCGCGATGTTGACCGAAAATAGCTGGCGTTTTCTAAGTTTTTAAATCTTTACAACACGATGTTAAGAATTAGAAATTGCACATTTTGGTACTTAAGTTTATGGTTTAAAATATTTCACTATGATATTAAGATAAATGTAATTTAAGAAATCCGATGGAGGTTTGAAAGACACAAGAACATCGCGAGTGGTATATACTTTTTAAGCACGATGGATCGTCGCGAACATCAAGGAATGCCGTTTCTCCAGCCACTGTTTTTTATTTTTTGATTTCTCGGCTTAAATATTTATTTTAAGAATTAACATTTCACTCTATTTCGATGATTAGCCGATTTTAATCGGAATTTTTCATGTACGAAAATACAACTCTGCTTATACGCGAGTTTTCCATTTTGGACAAAAAATTAAGGGGTCGGCTTATACGCGAGTATATACGGTATATTATTAAACAGGAATGAATTTGGGAAAAAAGCTAAAAACTAGGGATGAAGAGGATGGTGGTTTTTCCAGATATCCGGCACACATTACCAACCAGATATCCAAACTGGACTTTACCTGATTTCCTGCAAGGTTTTTTTTTTTACTAAACGATCTTCTCTTAACAGTTCTTTGATAAACTGTTCATATTCATACTGATTTTCCTTGGAGCTGTACTGTACAATACATTTAAAATGTAATTTTGAAATATTGCGGATCTAAATTCTGGTTTTGAATGTGTGCAGCGCATCTTCCTTACAACCTCTTTGACCCACCATGTCTGAAACGCACTTGGTCAGGTTTTGATGAGAAAGCTATTACTTCACACCTGCATAGTCCAAGAAAACTTCAAAGGAGAATCTGCAGACTGGAGAATACATTGGTAGTATTTTCAGGAAAATACTTAAAGCGTGAACAAAAGATAATTGATCGTCACAAAAAAAAAAACTGCCATGTTTTATTCATCCGGTTATCAGGGTGGCAACAACATTCTGGAAAAAAAGTTCCCTGATATTTCCATAATGGTTCACAAAAATTTCCCTGATTGTACAATAACATAAGATAACATAGAAACAAAGTATTCACGCTACAATGATCCAACTATATTACATTATAAATGAAAAATAAGAAATACTTATTGACAGTTAAAATAATAATTTATGAGAAACAACAAATTATGCAATAGTGATAGGCATAATAGTAATTAAACATGTTCTCTGGAAGCAGATAATGCAAAAAAAGCAAATTTTTTTTTAATTATTTCTTTTTTTAGATAATTTTAAATGTTTTATATGCTTCATATTTTCTATTATAATCTTCAATAAATCACATATTCATTAGCCCCTCACATGTTGCTTACAATTCAAGATCCAATGCACTTTGCTTTTACTTGTCCCTCCAGCAGTGGTTCACGTTTTTACAAAAATAAAACTGAAAATATGAAAATGTACATAACTATGTTTTTTTTTAAAAAAAAGCTTTTTCAGAAATAAAAGGAAATATTGACAACTAAATTACCCAGAATAGAGGGCATAATAGACGATAATTGTCGTTTTAATGTTCCAAATTTGAAAATTTCCCGATTGTTTGTGAAATTTTGAACATTTCACTACTTTTCTTTGATATTTCCAGAATGAAAAATTTCCATGATAATTCCCTGGTTTTCCAGGTTATGTTGCCACCCTAGGCATGGTAATCGGATATCTGGCACTTTACTTCCGGTTATCAGATAATTACCGGATAGTTAAAAATCTGCCGGATAGACCGGATATCCATTTCATCCCTACTAAAAACTAAATTCAAGTAAATTGTAAATGAGACGAGTCTACATACCTAACAAAAATACTACATTCAATAGAATAAACTTGGCAACTAGATTTCAATATAATATTACTTATGTGGAAATGTAAATTCTAGCTTTCAACCAACCCATGCACATACACGAGAGCTCACACAAAATTAGAAAAATTATTCCGTCTGTGTATGTTACTGAGGTTATATATCATAGACAACAATACAAAAGTATAGGAAGGAATATTAAGTAGCCTCTTCATAAAATAAGGGGCTTTTTACTAGGGATGAAACGGATATCCGGTAACTATCCGGTATCCGGCTGCTTTTTAACTATCCGGTAACTATCCGATATCCGGAAGTAAAGTGCCAGATATCCGATTTTCCATGCCGGATATCCGGATGAATAAAACATCGAAGATTTTTTTTTTGTGGCGATCAATTTTCTTTGTTCTTGCTTTAAATATTTTCCTGAAAATTCTACCAATGTATTCACAGTATGCAGATTCTCCCTTTAACCAATAAAGACTTTAAAAAAACCACTTTTTTTTCAAATTTTTAACTTTAAAATTATATTTTTAACGAATCGTTATGGTGGAGGGTCATCACATCTCACAACTAATATAAAGTTGAATAAAAAAATAAATATCTCAAAAGTTTAAGGAAACTTGAGTTTTCATGTTTGGAATGAAAAGGCATATGGTAAAATTACAATTATTCAGAAATTAAGTGCAAAATGTACAAAACATACGACCATTGCTAGCAGCACCGTAGAATAACCCTTTGTAAATAAAAAAGTTTTTTGAATGTTTATTCAATTTTGGTATCACTTTAAAGATAAGGAATTGGGAAATATTACAGAATAATTTTTTTTTTTTAAATTTTTGACCGATTTCCGTTTTTTCTAGTGTGAATGAGAAGTTATTTTCATAAAAAATAAACTGCCGGATATCCGATCGGATATCCGGCAAAGTCCAGTTCGGATATCCGATATCCGGTTTGTAATGTGCGCCGGATATCCGATATCCGGTATCCGGCAAATCCACTATCCGGTTCATCCCTACTTTTTACTCAAAATAGTTAATCAAATATGGTTGAAAATAGTATTAAGTATTCCCCAGTAAAGACCTTCTTTAGTAAAGACTTAATAATTCAAATAAATAATATATTACACTTTTTAATTTCAAGCTTTTTATACTTAATTTAAAGAAAGGAATTAAAAAAGTTTTTTGTTTTAAGAAATAGAATAATTTTTGGAGAAAGCAGAAAAATCTCATTCCTTAAAAAAGTCTCAGACTGCATAATACATGACATGTAAAAGTTTGATAATGCCTTGATTGCAGGGTGGCAACAACATTTTGGAAAAAAAAGTTCCCTGGTATTTCCATGATGGTGTCACACAAATTTCCCTGATTTTACAATTACATTAAGAAATGTCGCAATACATGTTTTGTATAGAAACAAAGTATCCACGCTACAATAATACAATAAATATATTGCATTATAAATGAAAAATTATAAGAAATACTTATTGTCAGTTAAAATAATTTATGGAACAACACAAATTATATAATTGCGACAAGTATAATAGTAATCAAACATGTCCTCTGGAAGCAGAGAATGCAAACAAAGCAAGTTTTCCCAATTATTTCTTTTGGAGATAATTTTAAATGTTTTAGGTGCTTCATATTTCCTATTCCAATCTTCAATAAATCGCATACTCATTAGCCCCTCACAAGTTGCTGACAATATAAAGTCTAACACACTTTACTTCTAAAACTCCAGCAGTGGTTCACATTTTTACAAAAATAAAACTAAAGCTATGAAAATGCGCATAACCATGCTTTTTAAAAAAAAAAAATTCAGAACTAGAAGGAATTTTTGACAACTAAACACCAGAATAAAGGGCATAATAGACGATAATTGCTGTTTTAATGATCTAAATTTGAAAATTTCCCTGATTTTTTGTGAAATATTGAAAAATTCCCTGACATTTCCAGAATTAAAAAATTCCTTGATAATTCCCTGATTTTCCAGGTTATGTTGCCACCCTGGATTAACACTTAACTCGCAGTTCATATTGAACCTAATTTTAAGCAATATTCTCTCGACTGAATATTTTTGACATAATACAATACAAACAGTTTATATAAAGATGCTATATAAACATGATATAACAATATAAAAACTAAAGAAATTTTGGATTCGCATGACAGCCAATGTTAATTATTCTGGCAATTCTGATTATAAGAATAATCCCAATGGATCGAGTCCCATCCTGAATTTGATTCTGTCCTATGTTGAATACAACGGCCTATAACAATGAAGACGGGATGGAAAGTTGCTCAAACTGAAGTCAGCCGACCAATCAGTTAACTTTTGCCACTCCACTTGCCAACTGCAATGCTTATCAAATTACTTACTGGGATTCTACTTGCAGGGTTCCCACTGGTCCTTAAGAACTTTGTATTTTTGTTTTACATTTTAAAGAGTCCTTAATTTTGACCAAGAGTCCTTAGAAACTGCTTATTTATTTTTTTCTCCTGCCAAAGAAACATTTTTTTTTTTTTTTAGTATTCCCTTTAAAATTTCTTGATTTCAGTTTATTTCCCTTACATTGGCAATCTATTACTTGTGGCTGTTTTTTACATGAGATGCTCGAATGCTATTTATTTTCTCGCTTCATTAATAAGTTAGTGCATTGCATTTATTGTTCTTTGCAAATGCATATTTAACAGTTGGTGAAGAAATCAAACAAGGTTATGAATGAATTAAAAAAGTAATAACTTGAAATCAGAGAATGAGGTTCTGTTAAGATACCTTTTAAACATAGCATTGCCTTTAAAAAGTCATTTTTAAGTTAATATGAAAGTTGATTGTTGTCATAATTTGTTTAATTTTTCTTACTTCAGAAGCAGCGCGATAAAAAAGGGTCCTCATAAAAAAAAATTGTCCTTAGAAACACCTTATTTTTTTATTTTTAAAAATGAGTAAGAACCCTGACTTGGTTTTGGAATAACGATTTCCGCATATAATGTTCAAAATCTAGCGTTTGAACATTAACATAATCTGACACTATTGTATTTTGTAAACTCCTGTGCGGAGTAAATATGGTTGATAAACAATTCAAAAGTACAAATGTAACATAGTAAATTTGACAAAAATACATTTGTTCTGCCAACCATAATAGAAAAGTAATGTAAAATGTGTGATATTCAACACCAGCCAGGACAGAGTGAAAGAAATTTGTAATAGAACATTTATAAAATAAAAAAAAAGTACTTTAAACAAAGTTACAAAAAAAGTAAATAGATTTTACCTGAAATATTCCATAACCGAAAATTTATTCCCAATCATCTTCATCAACATCGTCACTACTGCTGCCACTTTCATCTATATAAATAAAAACGTAATATAAAACACCAAATAGAAAATCTCGTACATAGAGTGATACACTTTTATTAAAATAACTAGAAAAATTAAATCTTTAATTTATAATGTAGCTACATGAATAATGGAAGTAATGTCAAAATACTAATCACTTGAAGTAAATTAAATCGATCCCAAGTTGGGCACCCTTTTTATCTCTGCTAACAACATGCAGGATAGGGGTTGTATTTGGTCCTACAATGAGAACTAATAATCCAATTTTGATGAGACTTCATCAACATAGTTTCTACTTCAAAAAACAGAGTGGCAAAAAAATTCTTGGAAAAAATAGTTCACTGTTATTTCCATGATGGTTAGGGTGCATCAAACGCCCCATGTTTTTAAAAATTTCATGGAAATTGTCTGTCCCTATGTTATTTTTGTTCGAAATGCTAAAAAAATTATATACGTAGAATTTCGTAAATATTGAATAACATCTATGGGGTCCTCAAGTCCCAGGAATGTACAACAAAAACGAAAATTCTGACAAAAAAAAAGCATTGTGCGTAAAAAAAATATATAATAATGTATACTTTAATAAAATAATGCAATTAAGATTGTTTTGTGATATAATAAAAGAATATATAATCACATATTATTAACTTTCTAATATCAATTTAATTCGTACAAGTACACTCAATTTAAACTATAGTCAATTTCAGCCGTTTTCGCAGATTTCTCTGTTTTTGTCGATCTTGTTCGACGACCTGCAGAACATGTTGGTAGGGATCTTCATGTTTTGCTGATTCTATGAAATCAGTACTTAGCTTCACCCCTCGTTCTGCACGGTCGTTGACAACATTCAATGCTTGCAATTTTGTGAGTGTGTGGTGTAGGATACAGAACTTGACCATTCTGAAACATCTTCTATTAAAAAATTTGAGTCTAGTTCAAATAGATAAAATCAAATCCAAGAATCCGTTTTAACTGAATTAGAAATAGTTGTATTTACAGTGAGATTTTGGGGAAATTTGGGTTTTTCAAAATCCATACCATATCTACCTTGAAATTTAAATGCAGTATCAGTGGAATTTAGTTTTGTAGCTAGCATTGCATCAGCGATAGCTTTTCGTTCTTGTGGTGGAGCTCTGTTGCTCCAAAGTACAAGTGGAACCACCTCTTCTGTAAGATACTAGCAGTAATGGTTTTCAAAAGCACTAATTGCACTTTCAGATACGATGGGATGGACAACCTTGTACGTTATAAGAGAACATAGTCGGTTTAATTTTACTGCTTGTGTAATATTGGGAAAGTCAAAGTATATTAGCCAAAGCTTTGTGAATTCCATATAATCATCTCTGTATTTTCCAGTATCAATGGCACATTTTGCTGCATGGATTGCACTAGCTCCAAGATCATTAATTATGCTGCTCGCTTGCACATTCACTGACTTTGGGTCATATGGTTCAAATCCACCACCATCTTGATCAAAATTGTTACAAAATAGTTTAAATAAGGTTATACCTAGTAACTTAGAAGCCTTGACCTTTAAGTCACCAAAACATGAGACAAAATGACTTCTCTGATATGAAGGCGGCAAGCTGACCAAAGAAGTTTATGTTCCAATTTATTTTGCTCTCTGACACAAGCAGCAGTAACATGGCCTGTGTTGGAAGAAGTTGTGTCAAATATTATGTTCATAATTGTTTGTACATTGCTAAGAAGTCAGTTGCTCATATATTAAGTCGGCAATGATTGAGTCGCATTTACTATTAGTTCCTTGGGGATATGCAGGCACACCAAGAATCTTTTGCTGGTGAACGTGTTTTTATTTTGTACTTATTGGACATTGCTGTTGAAAGTTTTTTATTCCAATGCAGTGTTGTATATTTAAGAAAGCACCACTCTTACTTGCAAGCTGTTGAAATTTCCATTGCAACTTGCCTATTCTTGTTCTGTCTGTTGTTGCGTAAGATGCTGCAATTGTACATGTATCTCCTCCTAGTTTTGTAATGTTTTTGTATATGCTGCCTGTTGCCCTGGACTCATAGCTAGTTGAAACAATATTAGGTTTCTACATAATGTCGTATGGGATGAATAAACTGGTTCCCGTTCTTTTATATCGATGATGACTTTGAGTACTTCTTGAGATTCCTTCAAAATCAAATTTTTTTTTTACATAATTTGTGTCACTTCGTTCATCAAAATCATCAGTAGATCTAATAATATAATTTAATATTAAATGGGAACTAATTTTTTTATTCACTTTACTTTTATTTTTATTCTTTTAGAATTAAAAGTATAAATAAACAAAATAAAACTATAAAATCGATTCAGAACAAAAGTAGTAAATCCGTTAAAAATGAAAACCATAAGTTGAAATAAACAGGAAATGTACTTTACTGTAAATTGTAAACAAAGCTAAATTTGTCACTAGTCACCTAAAATCAATGAAGAATGAAGTCACCTGAATTTATTGTTAATATAGTTTATTAACATTAAATATTTATATGATCCATATTTTACTTCATTACAATAATTTTTCTTTAAATATCATAAAATAATAGTTAAAAAAATATGAAAGTAATTAAGTATGAAAAATGCTGAATTTGGGGATTTTACTAGAAAAAAACGAAATTTCAAGGTTGTTGAGGACCCCCTAAAAGTGTTTATAAATCAAAAATATTTGGTATGTCAACTTTTTATGGCTAATGGAACATTTTTAGATTGGGGACAAAGTGATTTTTTTCTAGAGGGGCGTTTGATGCACCCTAATGATGGTGTCACAAAAATTTCCCTGATTTTACAATTACATTAAGAAACATTGCAATACATGCTTTGTATACTATATAGAAACAAGTATCCACGCTACAATAATACAATAAATATATTGCATTATCAATGAAAAATTATAAGCGATACTTATTGTCAGTTAAAATAATTTATGGATACAACACAAATTATACAATTGCGACAGGCACAATAGTAGTTAAACATGTTATCTGGAAGCAGTTAATGCATAAAAAACAAGTTTTTCCAATTATTTCATTTGGAGATAGTTTTAAATGGTTTATATGCTGGGTCATTCCATGTCAAATCAACACACTTTTAATAAAAATTTGACCTCACCATCTCGGATTTTGATCAAATTTGGCACATGGGTAGCCCCCATATAGACTAAGAAAAATACCAAATTTTATTCAAATATATTAACTCGTTTGGAAAATATGGCTATGCAAAGTTTAAAAAAAACACCAAAAATCGCAAGACTTGCATATGTTTAACTTGCCATACCAGCTTTCCTAATTATGCTAGAAAGGTGGGTGAGGTGTCATTTTTCAGCATTTTTTATGGTCTTTCTTATGATATGCAACACAATAATGGTTTGAAAAGGAAAAATATTAAAAAATTTAAATAAAAATTTAAATTTTAAATTTCAAAAAAAGCGTATTTTTAAAGAAATTCAAAATTTTTTAGAAAATAGTTTATACTAATGTTAAATGATATGCAAAGGTTCAGAGTGGGCAGATAAAGGGTTCATAGTTAAAATAATTGAAAACCAAAGCAGTTTTTCATCAAAATTCTGACCATATGATAAAGAAATAGCAACAAAAAGCATAATACATGAATTTTTTTTAAAAAAAATTTTAAATAAGGAAAATAAATCAAACATACTTGATATTGTATTGTTCAATTGTAGTTGATTAATGGTTCATTAGTTTCCAATGTGTCATTTTCAGATAACACATAAATTCTTCAATTGTACAGGATTTACTATACATAATATGTCAGAGGCATCCAAAACACATTTGGCTTACGTGGATATGAAAGTGATTGGAATGGTCCAGCTGGATGAAGAAATGTTACTTTTAGTTCTTCAGTTCTCTCAAGAACATAAGCTAGCCACCAGTTCTTGTTATATAGTACAACAGTGAAATAGCTATTGACTTCTATTAATTTAAGTTTCTATGGTAATCTTACAATTACTTGTTAATAAATGTGACTTTTACTTCATGAATGACTTTATCCTGCCTACAAGAAAACTAGGGAATAATAAAAATCCTGTGCAAGTTTAAAGCTACAAACTACATGGTAACTTAGAGGAAGAGAAATTTCAGAAAGTCCTAACCCAAAACTGGGGAAAAGCCTCTCGGAAAAAGTTGTTGAAGCTGTTAATTTGTTTTACAAAAATGACAAAATTAGTAGAGCGATGCCAGGCTCTAAAGATAGCTTAACAGTTATTGAACCAAAGGAAACAATATAAAAATTTCAAAAAAACTTATTTTGTGCAACCTGAAAGCAGCATACTTATTATTCAAAGACAAATTTCCAAATTTGGATTTTAAAATTGGCTTTTCCAAATATAAGACTCTAGCATTGTATTTTAGCAAGATCAAGTGGTATACACACTGTGTATATGTATACTACATCTAAATGTAAAACTGATGATTGAAAATGGAAATATTTACAAATGGTGAATTAAAAAACTACAAACATTACCTATCAAAAATGATATGCAATCTGTCAATAATAGATTGCGCTATGGGTAATAGCACATCTTGTCCAGGTGATACTGCAATAAGGAACTATCCTTGAAACGACATTTGAAGGAAACATAATACAAAAAATCACATTTCGGCAGTGGATTTCCGTCGACTGTTGTAAATTAGGGACTCTTCAGAAATCATCAGAAGATTTATAGATTAAGATTTTATAGATTAAACAACAGACATCTTTCATGAACCTCATAAAGGAAAATTTAAAAGAACCTAAATTTGCAGTTACTCTCGACTTTTCAGAAAACTATAGTATGGTTGTTCAAGATGAGTCCCAGTGTTACTACTGGGATAGTGGACAAGCCACAATTCACCCTTTTGTGATATATTATATTGCAATTCCTGATTGCCTAGAACTCAACACAGTTGTAGTTTACACCTTTCAAAGAAAACTTATTTCATTTTGAATGCAAAGTTTGAAAAAATTCACCATGAGATCTTTCACTTTTCTTATGGGCATGCTTCACAATATAAAAATAAGAAAAATTTCACCAACTTGTGTTTTCACAAGCAAGACTTCAATATTGAGGGCAAATGGCATTTTTCAGCAACATCACATGGAAAAAGGCCTTGTGATGGAGTTGGTGTTTAAGAAATCAGCAGCTGGAACTAGATTGCAGCAACCCAACGAAAACTAATCTTATGCACTCTCCAGCTTTATGAATGAGCAGTAGAAAATATTTCTGCTATTAACTTCACTTTTACAACACAGGAGGATTAAGTACAGTCATAAACATTCTTAAACGATCGTTTCAACCAGGCAATTACCATCCAAGGGACTTAACGATATCATGACTTTATACTTATTGACTTAAACACATCAAAATTAATTGTGAAAACATTTTCTGAAGCTACACAATCATCACAAGTAATTGTAAGATCACCATAAAAACTTAAATTAATAGACGTTAATAGTTATATCACTGTTGTACTATATAACACAAGAACTGGTGGCTAGCTTATGTTCTTAAGATAAATGAAGAACTTGATGAACTAAAAGTAACATTTCTTCATCCAGCTGGACCATTCCAATCACTTTCATATCCACGGAAGCCAAATGTGTTTTGGATGCCTCTGACATATTATGTATAGTAAATCCTGTACAATGGAATGTGTTATCTGAAAATGACACCTTAGAAACAAATGAACCATTAATCAACTACAATTGAACAATACAATATCAAGTATGTTTCATTTATTTTCCTTATTTCAAATTTTTTTTAAAAAAAATTCATGTATTATGCTTTCTGTTGCTATTTCTTTATCATATGGTCAGAATTTTGATGAAAAACTGCTTTGGTTTTCAATTATTTTAACTATGAACCCTTTATCTGCCCACTCTGAAACTTTGCATATCATTTAACATTAGTATAAACTATTTTCTAAAAAAATTTGAATTTTTTTAAAAATACGCTTTTTACGAAATTTAAAATTTAAACTTTAATTTAAAAATTTTAATATTTTTCCTTTTCAAACCACTATGGTGTTGCATATCATAAGAAAGGCCATAAAAAACGTTGAAAAATGACACCTCACCCACCTTTCTAGCATAATTAGGAAAGCTGCTATGGGAAGTTAAACATATGCAAGTCTTGCGATTTTTGGTGTGTTTTTTAAACTTTGCACAGCCGTATTTTCCAAACGGGTTGATATATTTGAATAAAATTTGGTATTTTTCTTAGTCTATATGGGGGGCTACTCATGTGCCAAATTTGATCAAAATCCGAGACGGTGAGTTCAAATGGGTGTGTTGATTTGACATGGAATGACCCTGCTTCCTATTCCAATCTTCAATAAATCGCATATTCATTAACCCGTCACATGTTGCTTAAAATCTAAAATTCGACACACTTTGCTTTTGCTTCTCACTCCAACAGTGGTTCAAATTTTTACAAAAATAAAACTGAAAAAATAAAAATGCACATAACTATGCTTTTTTTTCTTCTTTTAATTCTTCTTCAGAACTATACGGAAATCTTGAGAACTAAACTACCCAGAATAAAGGGCATAATAGACGATAATTGCCATTTTAATGATACAAATTTGAAAATTTCCCTGATTTTTTATGAAATTTTGAGAAATTTCTTGATATTTCCAGAATTAAAAAATTCCCTGATTTCCCGGTTATGTTACCACCCTGAAAAAGGTTTAACACCATTTTTTTTTAACCCCAAAACATACATTTTTAACTTGAACAATAATTTGCTTGACTCCTTATATTACATTGTTACAAGATGAAAATATATAAATAATAAGGATGAAATGGATATCCGGTATCCAGCTGACTTTTAACTATCCGATATCCGGAAGTAAAGTGCCGGATATCCGGATGAATAAAACATTGAAGATTTTTTTTGTGGCAGTCAATTATCTTTGCTTTAAGTATTTTCCTGAAAATTTTACCAATATGTATTAACAGTGTGCAGATTCTTCCTTGAATTGTTCTTGTTTTTAACTTTAAAATTCTATTAAATTTGTTTTTAACGAATCGTTATGGTGGAGGTTCATAACATCTCACAACTAATATAAAGTTAAAATAAAAATAAATTTCTCAAAAGTTTAAGCAAACTTGAGCTTCATGCTTGGAATAAAAGGGCATATGGTAAAAATACAATTATTCAGAAATTAAGTTTAAAGTGTACAAAACATACGCCCATTGCTAGCAGCACCCTAGACTAACCCTTTGTAAATAAAAAAGTTTTGTGAATGTTTATTCAATTCCTTAAAGGTAAGGAATTGGGGAATATTATAGAATAAAAAAATATTTTGTAATTTTTGACCGATTTCCGTTTTTTCTAGTGTGTATGAGAAGATATTTTCATAAAAAAGAAACTGCCGGAAGTCCGGCAAAATCCAGTTCGGATATCCGGTTCGTAATGTGCGCTGGATATCCGATATCCACTATCCGGTTCATCCCTAATAAATATATGTGTAGCATAGAAATATAAACCTGTTTGATGAATGGCTCTGCTCCTGTCAGCAAGTGCCCTTGCAAGAGCTCCCGCCAAACCATCCGTTGGGGCACCAGGAACGGGTATGGGTCGAGTTTCTTCCGTAACCTGTAATCAAGTTGCTTTTTGTCAGAAACTGACCGCACTTAGAGGGAACGTATACATATCTAATACAAACAATTTTAAGTTGGAATGTTTTTAGCGATCACAAAAAAAAAATTACTGCAACTGAATTTATATTTTTCTGAAATCTTAAGCAAAGTTTTAAATTCAATTTCTAAATATTATTTTTACTCAAAATATCTGCTGTGTATATATGCTTTTTTATTAAATAAGGAAAGCTATATACTCTTAAGAAGGTTTGTTCAAACTGTTTTCTATTACATTTGCTTTTAATAGGCGAAAATTACTTTTGAAAAGTATGTCAACTATACATTAACAAAGTATGCATGCTTCAGGATTGTTTTTTATATCTCTTTGTAATGGAGTCCAGAATTCTAAAATCTTTATTTCAGAAATTGTAAAGAACTTTTTTTTTGTATTGATCTATGTTACATGTTGTAGTTGTAATAACTATTTTTATATTTTAAATATATATTTTTTTTAATTAAAAAATATTGTATAATAAAAATATTAAATTTTTCTCCAAAGTTACATGAACATGATATAAATTATTTTAAATGATATAACAGCACCAATTGCTGACAAAAAAATTAAATAAAAATATTTGAAAGGTACATGTAAAAAAAAATCGTCCAATTATAACTACACCAACACATATTAAAAAAAAAAAATTGTTGCTATTATGGTTTTTGAGTGTCATTTGTTGGTTACAAGGTTGCCACTCAAAATTAAAATTCCCTGACTTTTGTAAGTTTTCCAGAAGGTTTTTAAAAAAATCCAGGAGGAAAAATACGAAAAATTACGGATTTTCTTAAAGATAAATGTTTAGAACCGTTAAAAAGGAAGTGCTAACTTATCAAAGTATTAAAAAACATGAGAAATTATCATTTAAAAAAATTTATATTTTTGTAGCAACAAAAAAATTTCATAGATGGTGAGGAAAGGAATTGAGTAAGGCATCTTCATCTAAAATGTTTTTTGAAAAATTCCCTGACTTTTCCGAAAATGTTGAGAAATTGTTCATTTTTCCTGACAATTCCAGGTGCGTAGGAACCCTGTGGTTAAAATAACATCTTTTTGTTAAATGAAAAAATATCTTAAAGAGCTGTAAATTTAAAAGGATATTATTACATCCATTTATACAAAACTATTAAAACTTGTACTAGTCAGTGAACATTTATTCATACCGTTTAATTAAAAGTTACAGAACAAATAGGCCAGAGCCGAACATGCCTAATCCAATACCAGGTTCCGCACCCTTGCTAATTTTCAAAAATAATCACAGCTATTTTTTTATTAACTTTCAAGTTTTTGTTCTACATTTAACAAGTTTAACTTACTGCTTTAAGCAACACTCCGCGCCTTATCTGATTCAGAAGCGCACAACGAGGATCGTCAGCGGACATCGACTCTTCTTTCTCGTTTCCATTGATTTCCACATGCTGAAATTAACACAATTAATACACATATATAAGAATGGAGTGTTCGTCTGTGGATTCGAACAAAATTACTCATTTTCAGTTTTTTTTGGATGAATTTGGATATACTGATTCGGAAATTAACATTACATTATTATTTTTTTATCTGTGTCAGACAGACAGTATGGTTTTAAATCAAAAACAATTGAATGGATTTTTATAGCATTTGCACCATTTAAACAATATTTTCTCAACTTGAAATTATGGAACAATAGAAATTATGTTCAAAGACGGATTTAAAAACTCCGGTCACCAATTAGTACAAAAAAAATTGCCAAATACGACAAATTATTTAGATTTGCAAGAATGAATAATTTTTTCTTTGATATATTATGGCATTGCCAGTATTAAAACTAATTAATATGAAGTTTACTATTTGCGTTTATTGTCACTAAAGGTTTAAATTATTCCAAAAAAAAAAAAAAAATGCGACTTTTAAAGTACCTAATATAAGCTTTCAACACCAAATGTCATTGAAGCGACAATGCCAAGTGTTTTACTTTTATTGTTGCAGAATACATTATTTTTATCGACATTATAATATTACATAGCTAATATTCGCAAAGGCCTTTTTTTAATCATTAATTTTTAGGAATTTTTATATAAGAAAAAAAAATTACAAAAACGTCAGTTCAATTAGTAGTTGTAATATCATGTAAAGTCAAGAACATAAAAATTAAAAAAAGTACTACGTTTAGGTATTTTAAAATAATTAAATAAATCTAGATTTTGATAAAGTTTTTTTTCACTTTTTTTTCAATTTTACAGGATATTAATGACGAGTGATATGCGACTGGCTGCACTAACTAAAAAAATTGGGCAGCTCTTACACTCGTAAATTGACCACAAGCAACGTCAGCCCTATTGCCAGTTGTTAATAAAAATAAAGTGACTGAAACAAAATAAAATATATATAAATAGGGTATGTAACATTTCACCACTTTTTTTTTCAACTCACAAATGGAACAACTTGCCAGTGAATATTGTTAATTGTAAAGGAGTAACGGATTTTAAGAAGTTAGATATGCATTGGGGGATAGTTAAGAGGTACTAGATGGACCAACCTTGTTGGGCCTTGAGCCTGTTGTTGGTCGTCAATATTTGTATTTGTATTCACCTTTTCTCTGAGCTTTCTTTTAACTCTGGATGAACTTCTTCATGTGTCCATTTGATTTTATAAGGTGGGTACATAGACCCAAAACAATGCAAACCCAATCAATGCATAACTAAATTGAGTTACGAAACTATGAATGAGCTTAGCAGTTATTCTACAATAACAGTAGTTATTACGATATTAATGACGAATAACAGTTACTTTTAAATGTTACTTAGGTATTTTTTCAGATAGATTAGGGGGGGGGGGGGGGAATTTAAGTGTTATGGTTATTTTTAATTGATTTCGAAATACTGCTGTGTTTGAGCAAATAAATAACTGATATTTCTTATAAATAATATTTTTAATTATCGAAAATTTATATTTTATAACTGTTATTTAAATATTGTTCATCACTATACAAAACCAACATACATGCAGCTCCCTCCCCTTCTTGATCTGATCCAGAAGCGCCGACCTGTTATCCATGGGCGGCGGCGGATTCTGTGGCTTACTCGGCGGTGGTGGCACCTTCCCTGGGGGTCCACCCATTACCATGGGTGGGGGCGGTGGAGGAGGTGGCGGCGGCACGGATGACGCCATTGGTGGTGGTGGAGGAGGAGGTGGGGGCGGTGGCGGGGCATTGTTCAGCTTCGGATGGGAAGCTGGCGATGGTGGGTAGACCGGCGGGTGTGATGGAGGCGGCGGGGGAGGTGGGGGAGCGGCTGATCGAGTGGCGACTCTCTGGATGCTTCTCGGGGTTTGGGGTATGTCTCGTATGGGCACTGGTGGTGGGCTACCTAAAGGGAGAGTTGAATGGTTAGATACGTTGATAACAACAGTATAAAACTGGAATTAAACAAGAGTGCCAATATTCGGGGATTTGTAAAAATCTTAGTGCACAGATATGTTAAGGGATAATCCAGTAATTTTACAGGAGAGTGATTTGAAAGTGTTTAGCGTCATTATGAAGAGAAGGAAATACAAATAATTATTTTTGACATACCACAATTAGGTATTATATATACCAGGCACGGACATTCAAAACGTTTTATGTCACATTGGGACAATTTGTGGGAAAATGCAAATAACTTTTCCTAAATTCATTGACTTGTAATTTTTAAAGCTTAATTTCAATGAGATAAAACATGTTTTGGACTAATGAAATAGTTTAGTTTGATAGAAAATTCAAAGTTGAATTCAGTGATGTAAGTATAACATTCTTTGACGTTTTGAATGCAAGTCCTCATCTGTGCAGTAAGACAGGGTTCAGGAATGGTGGTCCACAAACCACTGCAGGACCGCGGGGTAAAAAAAAATGGTTAAAATGGAATAAATGATCGCCTATGGCAACTTTCCTGGTTGGTTGGATGGGGTTTAATGGCACAAGGGCCAAATATGGCCAAGCTGTGCCAAACAACAAAGTAGTTTAAACCTACATTAAAATTTTAAAAATACAAATAAACAAATTAATTTTAAAGAAGAGGTAAAAATCTAGTGTAATTTAAAAATATAAATAGTGATGAATGAGGTGGATGATTTAATAAATATGACAAAGTTGGAGATGATGTATTAAAAAAGGGATTATATAAAAATATAAGACAAGGAAAAAAAAGTTAAAATATGACTTATGGTGAGAGGTTGTTGGCAATGATGGCACGGTGGGGCAGTTAAGCAATAAGTGCCTATACATTACTCGTGAATATCCTACGCGAAGAAGAGTTAGTAAGACGTCGAGATGACAAAGACGGTAGGAGTGAGATGATGGGAAATACAGAGGCTAATTTGGGGACTTTTTTGAAAAAGCTTCTTTTAAAGTTGATGAACTAATTAAATTTTGAAGACTCTAAAAAATTAACCAAAAATAACTAGCTGAGAAAGCATTAAATTATTTGAACTCTTATTGCGCAACTTATAGATGTAAACAATCCTTTTCTACCAACTGTTACATGAAAAACAGATATTGTAACAGACTCATGCTGACTTAAGAGTGTAAATATTAAGCTTGCAGCCAAATCTGAATGAGATTATGAACCCAAAAAGAAAGATACCACTCATTCCATGCAACTCTAAAATCAGTGTAGTAAAAGTGACTATTGCAATGTTTTCATGAATGTTAAATGAACAAGTGAGAGACTAAAAATAATTAAATTAAACTTCTGATTGCTGCATTATACAGGGTGCAGCAAGTTAACTTCCTTTTTTGAAGCGAGTGCTCTGAAGCTTACAGGAGCCCCAGGCAGGTGGGCGTGGGCTCGTTCGAGAGAGGAGATCATAAAGTTGTGTGATCTTGTGGTTCGGTCGCCAACATGCGTTGGAGTAACGAACAGCATGCATTTGCCGTAGGGGCCTGTTTTTGCACCGAAAGTTCGGTGGTTTCAACCCAGCGCGCTTTCCGAAATCGCTTCAATATTGCACCTTTGGGAATTGTCCCAGGCCAGAAATTTATTCTTTTGTGGGGGACAACGTTCAGGGAAACTGGTTCCGTACAGAAAAAAAGAAGTGGAGACGCACGTCCCATCAGATCACCTGAGAACACACACAGTCACTTCAGACCATTATGTGAACATGCTAGAAGAGTTTTTTTTTGCGACGACTTGATTAAATGGACTTAAGAGAAGTGTGGTTTCAGCAGGACGGAGCAACAGACCATACTTCAAGGGCATCGATGGCTGTGTTACGAAATCACTTTCCAGGGTGTCTCATCTCACTGAGAGGCGATTTGGAGTGGCCGGCGTGTTCTTCCGCTTTGGCCCCATGTGATTTCTTTTTGTGGGGGTATTTAAAATCCCGTGTCTACACTGACCGCCCACAAACTCTGGAAGATCTGAAAAGAAACATTCGGGGAGAAACGGCCAACATACCCACCAATATGCTGGAGAGAGGGATGAAAAAGAGCAGAATTCGGTTCATCCAATGTATCGATAATGGCAGGCGTCACTTACCCAATATGATTTTTAAAACTATGTAAACCAAAACTTTAAATGTGTAACTTTTGTATAAAAAAAAATAATATCTTTACTACTTTTTGTATTATTACAATACGAAATAAGGAAGTTAGCTTGCCACACCCTGTATTATAAGATTAAAGAGTTTGAGAATAATATTCTTTAGATATTAGAAAGTGCAGGAGTTGTTATGGATGCTTACTATTCAGTTCTGTTTCTTGCTTTGCACGTTCCACACCCCCGTGGTTGGCTATAAAATCATAGATAAAGTTTCTGGTGTCACAGTCCTTCAAATCTTTGTCGGAAACACCAGCCAAACTGAAGAAATCTTCTAACTCTTTATCAACACTTTCAACCTGTGTAAGAATAAAAAAAAGTGTTGAAAAATATTCTGAATGGAACAAACACAATATAAAAAAACAATCTTAAGAAGTTCTAAGATTATTATAATTGAGAAGCAAATACAGTCAAACCTTGGTATAACGAACCCGGGATATAACGATCCCTCGGTTGTAACGAACTTTTCAATTGGTCCCAACCGAACTCTTATGTCACTAATGTATTTTCAAATGCTTATAACGATCTTCAAAAGTAAGGAATTCGGATGTAGCGAACTAAAATTCACACTTTTCCAGTTTAGTTTCAGGTTTTTCCCAAAAATTTTACTCGCCCCGACCACATTCCTTACCCTTTGTTCGTTTGACAGAAGCCAGGTACCTGAAAGGTGACAATAGACTCCCCTGGTCAGCTCCTCCCCTTCCCCCATTCAACTGGTTTAGCATACATTCTTTGCCTATTCCTTTCATTCTATTGCTGAAGATTATTGTTTAACTTGTGGACTTCGCGTAGGTTTAAAATCGCTCCTGTTTGCTAATGCCTTTGCCATTGAGGATAAAGCGAAAATTATTAAAAGAATAGAAAGCGGTGATTATCTTTTATCTACAGATATTGCATACGAAGGGGATGTTAGTTCAGTTCCTTCAATTTCTGATGCTAACATTTTGCATAATTTCTTTGCAACAAAAACTGTGGATAAGAATGTAATGGACTCTTTTGATGCTTTCAACAAAAAAATCAAAACTTCTTTTCATAATTTAGATAAATAAATTTAAGTAGTAGTATAATTAATTTAATTGTTTTTTAAGAACAAATATTTCTTTTACTTTATTATTGCCCATTACTAATTGCAATTCAATGTAAGTAATTTGTTTCGCACAAAACGTGTTTAAGGACTTTAGGAAGTTTTTATATCGTCAATATTTGAAAATTCGGATATAGTGAACCCTCGGCTATAGCGAATTTCTGAACCAGTCCGTTGAGGGTTCGTTATAACGGGGTTTGACTGTATATCAAAATCGGTTTTCTCACACTGATGTGATTCACGGGGAAATGAAAATAACTTTTCCTCAATGCACTGACTC
The DNA here is from genome assembly GCA_963932185.1 of Troglohyphantes excavatus. Classification (NCBI taxonomy): domain Eukaryota; kingdom Metazoa; phylum Arthropoda; class Arachnida; order Araneae; family Linyphiidae; genus Troglohyphantes; species Troglohyphantes excavatus. Next base: position 45,197,511 of record OZ010678.1, read on the forward strand.
GTATGCATTTAGGAAATTTTGAAAGTTTATTTCTTGGGTTGATTAATTAACGTCACACTAGAGCTGCACAGTGGGCTATTGGCGACGGTTCAGGGCCTATCTCGAAGGAAAGACCCGGGAACGATGCCTCATATTTTTTAACCATGGTCAGATGACGAGGACAACACCTGAGCTGGCACCCAACGCCTTCAATAGACGTTGGGACTTTGGACCCCGATCAGATATATCGTGCACCAGCCGTATACACGCCGTTAATTTTCGTGGATGTTCTGGACGACATTCTAGTATTTTGGTAGCGAAGTTGGCAACCCACCGATTGCAAATCACTACTTTTTACTATTCTTTAGTCTAGTCCGCGCAAAGGTTCGAACCGGGGACCCATTGGATTCCCAGCTGACGCTTTAATCCACTCGGACACGGAGGCCTTAATTTCTTGGGAAATAACAAGTTTTAAACTATTAAAATAGTTTAGTCCAATAGAAAATTCGGAGACGAATTTCGTGATGTAACACCCTAATTTTATAACATTTCAGACAAAATCCGTTTGGATTGTTTGCTACTCATTTACAGACAAATAAGGAGATATGTAAATTAGCAGAACTTAAAATCAATTCCTTTCAAAGCTTTATCTCAGGGGGATAATAACTACACCGAAAAAAATTTATATCTATTAAATATTATTTTTAATATGTTTATTTTCTTTTTGCTTCTCATTTATGTTTAAAATTCACATATGTCATTAAAATTTCTTATTATGAAAATTATTTGATATTTTATCAATTTTCTGGCACAATCTGTAGCATTGGCAACTGCCTTTGAAAGAATATAAGGGTATGGGAAGATTGGAAGCAAAAAATAATAAATTGCCATGTCGTTTAAAGACCATGGAAAAAAATACAATTTCCAGGAGACACAGTGGCGTAGGAACTTCTTTTTTTCAGGGGGGGCTGAATTTTTTTTAAATATATTGTTATACAATATAAAATAGTACGGAGTTGCGAGCTATTAAACAATTAAAAAACAATCAATGTTTTAAATTTTTACAAACAAGTGTTCGTATTGTACGCTAAAATATGAATTTTTTCAGATTTGAGGAATTCGTCTCTATTTAACTTTCTTTAACAAAATCTTAACTTTCTAAAAGAAGAAATTTCAACTATATAAGCAGTTTAGAAAATAGTGCATGAATCTGATGGTTTATTATTTGAAAGGGAATAAATTACGGGATATACGATTATAATTTATGAAATGTCCACAAATAATATTTTTTTTATTTAAAAGCATATTTTTTACATTATTCTTAAAATTACTCTTTAAAGCTTTAGCGTTGTAGCTTTCAAAGCAAATTCCCCCCACTTTAAAGCACGTTTAGAATAAATAAGGGACGCTTCCTTTCGAATGCCTCTTTGTAGGAATTCTCTATTTCTACAATTTGTTTTTTAAGTATTTAAAAAAAAAATTGTATAATATTAGGGGGGGGGGCTGAGCCCCTACAAAATAATTCCTGGGGGGGCTCGAGCACCCCCAGCCCCCCTACTTCCTACGCCTATGAGGAGACATATGAACTGATAAGACATATAAACTTTTATATCCCAACACAACAGATTAAATTTAAATGTATAAAATTCATACAATTGGACTGATAAGAATTAGCCAGGTTCCTATATATTAAGATAGTTTGTTAACAGAATGGTTAAAGAAAGAGTTCAGAATATGTACTCACATTAAAGCCTTTCTCTGGATGCCAACCAACATGCTGCAAATGCCTGTATAATATTAAAAAAAAATTAATAGTGCACATTCAAATTAAAAATAATTGGATTTTATATCCCAACACAACAGGTTAAATTAAAAGGTATAAAATTTATACAATTGGAAATTGGATGAATAACAATATGACTGCTTCCTATGTATATGAACTACATGACAAAAACGATTCTTAACAAAACATAATTTTTTTTTTTTTTTTTTTGTAAATCTCATTAGTGCTAACTCATTATGTAGTAAAAAAAATTATTAAAATGAATTAATAGTAAAAATTCCTCATTAGTGAAATGATAAATCACCATAAGCAAAATGTATTAGTAAAAATTATTAATAGTAAGAAGAATCATCAGTAAAAAGTAGGGATGAAACGGATATCCGGTAACTATCCAGTATCCAGCTGATTTTTAACTATCCGGTAATTATCCGATATCCAGAAGCAAAGTGCCGGATATCCGGATGAATAAAATGCTATAGATTTTTTTTTGTGGTGATCAATTATTTTTGTTCTACCTTTTCATGAAATTACTACCAATGTATTCTGCAGTTTCTCCTTTAAATTTTTCTCGGGCTATTCAGGTGGGTAAGGCGTGAAGTGACAACTTTCTCGTTAAAATCTGACCGGGTGCGGTTCAGACGCGTTGGGTCACAGAGAATAGGAAGATATGATGCAGACATTTGGAAGCAGCCACTAGCTATCTTGGAGTATCTTCTGAGTCTGAACAATTCCCATAGGTGGTGATATGTAGGGTGCATAAATGCATCATTTGTTATATATTAGAAATTGTTTGTTTTCTCCAGTCTAGTAAGAGCTAGTTTTGGCATTTAAATATAGTGAAATTTGTTGTTGTTGTTGCTTCTCCAAAATCTAACGGAGTCAGGCAAGATCCACAAGACCATTGACTCTTAGAAAGTTGTGCACAAATACAAATAGTGTTGACCAACTACAGGCTCTAGGCCCAGCAAGGTTGGTCCTGTCAATCCATCATCCTCACGATTCCCCAATGCCGATCCAATTGCCTTTTAAAACTACCCACTCCTGAAGAATTAACAATATACTCAGGCAAACTATTCAATTTGTCTATAACCCTATTAAAAAAATAATACTTTCTAACGTCCCGATTAAGCTGTGATTTGTATCATTTGAATCCATGACCTCTAGTCACATTGGCAATATTAAATTCCAATCCCTCCACATAACCCAATTTGATAAATTTGAATAACTGGGAGAGGATCACTATAGATATCCTCCCTGGAGAGGCCCATTCAGTCCACTAGGAGCTCAATATAGTGCAATTTAGATCAGCAATTTGGAAATATTTCAAAAATTATATTTTCAAATGCATCATACTGTACAGCACAGCTCTGGCCATTTCAAAATCAGAATGAATATGAACAGTTTATTAAAGAACTGTTCACAGAAGATCTTTTCGTAAAAAATAAAACTTGCATGATATCCGGTTTGTAATGTATGCCGGATATCCGGTAAAAACCACTATCCGATTCATCCCTAGTAAAAAGAATTAGAACAGTGGCGAAGGGTCCAGTCATCGGTAGATTCGCCAATGACCACGCAATTTATTTATTTTTAAATAAAAAAATTTTAATTTAAAAAAAAAAAAAAATCTCGATATTTTATCTATTAAAAAAAGTTTTTAATTCATTTGTTTATGTTATTCAATTTTTCTTTTCTATAAACGTTTAAGAAGTCCCAAAAAATGAAGGGGGACTACAACAACAGTTGACGGTCGCAAAGCTATTGCCTCAGGGTGGGGGCACACGCCGCTCGGGGCGATGACCACCGCAAAAAGTCATGCCTCGCCACTGAATTAGAAGTATAAAATCATATTGTGTCAAATGAAAGATAAAAACTTACGTGAAGTTAGATGGAGTGCCAATATCATCTTTTGTGAGCTTCTTCTTCTTTCTCTTATCCCTTCTTTCATCCCTACCATTCGCCAATGACTGCGTTGATTGGGACTTGGCTCCTAAAAATTCAAACTTACTGTATTAAAAAATCAAGGAAGGAACAAAAATTAGCACCCCTTTAAATAAAACATTTTTCACTTTCGCAGGGTTCCCATTCATTTTTCAAAACAAAAATAAAGAGTTTTTGAGGACTCTTTTTTTAAAGAGTTTTAAAGGACCATTGATTGGGACTTGGCTCCTAAAAATTAACACTTATTGTTTAAAAATTTCAAGGAAGGAACAAAAATTAGCACCTATTTAAATGTACCATTTTTCACTTTCACGGGGTTCCCATTCAATTTTCAAAATAAAAATAAAGAGTTTTTAAGGACCCTTTTTTTTATCGTGCTGCTTTCGTAAGTAGGAAAAATTTAAAGACAAATGGATGTAGTAATTTTTTCATATTAAGTACAAAATGACTTTTTAAAGGCAATGGCTGTGTCTAAAAGGTATCTTAACAGAACCTAATGCAAAAATCATATAAAATGAGTTTAAGAAATAGTGAAAAAACCACAACAATTTTCTATATTGTTAAGATTTTACTACCTTCGGAGGGTTTAGACCTAAGACGATACATACATAAAAGAATAAAATTTAAATTAAACAATTTTTAAAGAAAATTAGCATTTTGCAACAGTTTTTTCCCCAATATTGGAAATGAAGAATTCTTTTAGCGAATTTAGAGCAAATTATATTAATTCATAATGGATATTCTTCATCTTTAGTTTAGTTTTAAACTCTTAATTACCAGAAACAGTTAGAAAATTGTAAAAAAAGGCACTTTGTTTTGCAAATTTCCTAACTTCTTAATTTCAATATTCGTATTTTTTGCCAAAAATGTAACAGGGTCATGAAATAGCTCGCAAGTTGACAATCTGTTAAAAATTGACTACACAAAAAATGCAACATTGCTGTAGCTAGGAAAAATAAGGAGTTTCTAAGGGTTCTTGGTTAAAAATTAGGACTTCAAAGGGTTCTTATAAATGAAAACCAAAAATAGGGTTTCTTAAGGACCTTTGTTTTAAGGACCTTTAAGATTTTTGTTAGTAAAATATTTTGGGTGTTTTCTAACCTTTTTTTTTCTCCCATCAATAATTATTTTCATCATATAAGCTTTGGTCTAAAAAACTTGAACCAAGTGGACAATGTGTATTCATTATTTCAGATTTTGGGAGTGAACAAAGCTTGTTCTACAAATTTTAAAACAACCGTAGAGAAAACAATTTGTCTCCCCAAATTAAAGAAAAATGCCATTTTCACATCTCTGCATTAAAAAGCTGCACTTGAAAGTTTCAAAAATAAGTTGAGTTAGCTAGAAATAGACTTGCTAAGTTTTTGGAAGGAAAAAAAATCTTTAAACTATATAGAAATGTTGAAAACATATGTTAAGTAATCATAACATGTACTTACTGGCTGCGACTATACCAGCATTAGATGGTTGAACAACAGTCTGCTGGCCCTTTTTTCTTTCTACAGAATATAACATTTCAGAAAGTGAATATTCTATTAGATAATATTCAATATATATAAGTATGTGTAAATAAATTTTTAACAGTCATAAAAAATGAAAACTAAAATTCTCTGAAGTTTAAAAGTTTTCAGCAGACTTTAAAAATATATATACTAAGAATTAAACAAGAAAATTATGTTTACAAATCATTAAAAAAGCCAGTTGTCACAGACTAATACTTATACATAAAAATAAATCATATATATACACATTATCGTTAAAGCGAGTAATAATAAGATGTCCACAAAAAAAAAAAGTCCAAAATTCTCCAACAGCAGATGATTTTTAAAAATATAAAATCTTTAAAAAAATTACATGTTTACTTATTATTAATAAAATAAAGAAGTGTCTAAATCTATCAAACTTCCAAAACAACAAGAAAATGGAATTGAATTTCTTATTTAATACTTTCATAGAGAAAAGAAAATGATAAAACAAGTATAATAAACCAATTATTTTTTTTTTAATACTGACTTTTCTTTTAAAAATTTTTTGGGATTAGTTGCCTTGTTGTCAACATATAATTAAAGTTGTAACCAGCGTTATTCATTTATGTTATTATCTTATATGTTTGTCCTATTATCATGTCCCCGTCACCTGTATATATTTTCATGTTCCCGTTACGTGTCTATATATTGTTCCCGTTATTACGATTGTAACGCCCTCTACATATGTTATGTCTTTCCCGCTGCGCAGGAAAGCTTCAGTCATGTAACTGCCTCTTACGGTGATGCGTATTTAAGGTTTTGTTCCTCCCCGAGATATTGTAATGTTAGGCATATGTGATTAAAAATGTTTATGTTCTATCCTTGAATAGTTATTTAGTCAGTACGCCTTATAAAGTTTAATAAAATGATATATGACATGCAATGTAAAAAAAATACACAGATTGATAGAGTAGCATGTGTAGTGGCTGCTGAAACCAGTATTGAGACTTCTAACAAAATACCTATTGAACCTTAGTAAAGGCAAAAAATCTAATTGAAAGTGTAACGTAAAACTCTTCTTATGGCAAAGCTCACCAATTAAATAAAACTTCAAACTGTCCTCTTCACAATGATATATAGAGTAACACTCGTAACTTGTTCGATTGCAGATATAGTCTTTCAAAATTTTATTATTCTTTGGTAATCGCCAGGCACGTAGGTAAGGGGGTGGTTCAAACCCCTCCCATTGTAAATCAAGAATTAAAATAAAAATCGAAATACTGTAAAAATACTTTAAAAAACTAGAAAATTTTTACTTTCTGGTATTATACTTCTTGTAAAGTTTATATTTTCCAGGGGCCCTGCCCCGGAAAACATTTTTCAAAAAGCTTCAAAAACAGGTTTAGAGGCAATTTTTATCTCGAACTAAGCTTTAAAAGACATCGTGTTCATTTTCTAACATTAGGATTTCGGTGACAAAAGGAAAAGATCGTCAAACGGAGCTGTATACACAAGATGCTTCAAAACCGTGTTTTATTCTAAACAATGATTCTCAAAACATAAATTTGTTCTCTAAATTTATTTCATAATTTGGGAGTGGTATTTACTAATTTTAAAAATAAGGTGGCTGATATTGGTAACGATTTCATGAAAAACAAATGATAACTGTTGTTGTTACGGTATTTACCTGTCAACGTACTCCTGTTTACTCTTAAAAAAAATAGAAGTTATGTTTTTTAAAAAAAAGTGGGGGCGGGTGTTGATTTAGGGGAGGAATCCCTTCAACTCTTATTGAGGGGGTGGGGGATAAGTAACCTAAAGAAATCCATTGCTCAGTCACTGAAGTCCCATGAAAAATCTATATCTATGTGCCTGGTAATCGCGCCGTAATATAAAGTAATGCAAGGTCAGAAACACCACCTTCATAAAAGTTGCATACAGAAAACAAAACATGAAAGTGCAGCATGCAAATGACAAAATGTCTTTGATTAAACTAGGAATGAACCGGGTAGTGGTTGTTCGAACTGGATATCAGACATTTTTTTTTTTTTTTTACAAACACATCTTCTCTGAACACTTCTTTAATAAGCTGTTCTTCATATTCATACTGATTTTGAAACATCCAGAGCTACTGTATAACGTGTTTGAAAATGAAATTTTGAAATCTTTAAAAATTGCTGATCTAAATTGCGATATATTTAAAGGCTAAAACTAGCTCCTACTAGACTAGACAATAAAATAATTTCCAACATATAACGCACAAAGTTCTAGCTATGTGCCCATACACCACCACCCATGTGGATTGTTCAAACTCAAAGATACTACACGATAAATAGTGACTAGTTCCAAATGTTTGCAGCATATCTTCCTAACTATCTATTCTATGTGACCCACCGTGTCTGAAACGGACCCAGTCAGGTTTTAACGAGAGAGTTATCACTTCAATCTTTACCCACCTGAAAAGCCGAGAAAAAATTAAAGAGAGAATCTGCAGATTGAAGAATACATTGGTAGTACACTCAAACCTGTTTTTGTGCGGTGGATAGGGACCGCATAAAAACAACACAAACAAAAAATTCACACAAAACTTCACAAGTAGCTATAAAAAATAGTTTTCGCAACACATTAAAAAAAAATTATGCGGTGAATAGGGACCGCATAAAAAAAGTCTTACATAGAAAATTACTCAAAACCTTACGAAATAACTAGGAATTGCTTTTTTAAACGAAATCAAGAAACGGGGCTTGACAACTACTTGGAATCTCGCCAAACCTTTTGGAATCTGATTTAGAAAATACACATGCGAACATTTTTAAATATTTTATTTACATATGTACTTATTTTACACATGCAAAACTTTTCAAAACGTATAACCATTATCCTTTGTAGTCTGACAATACTCGAACTTGGTTCAAAATCGCTTTCGTCACTTGAAGATACTACCTCGCACTATCGTTTAGAGTTGACTTTTTTTCAGTTACCATGTAATCAGTGATCAGTTTTTGCGACGACTGTTGTTTCACTAGACGCTTGCATATGTCTTGGTAGCCAGATAATCAATTATGTTCCAATTTTATTGAAATTTTCATATACCGCAAAAAAAAAAAAAAAAAACGCATAAAAAAAATCTGCAGTGTTTTATTCATCCAGATATCCGACTTGGTAATCGGATATTCGGCACTTTACTTCTGGATATCCGATAATTACTGTATAGTTAAAAATCAGCCGGATAGTTACCGGATAACCGCTTCATCCCTAGATTAAACTCCAAGATATTTTCAAAATACACTGAAGCTATAAAATATGTTTAAATTTGCAGCAATGAGCTGTAACAATTGAGTGCTAATTGTTAAAGTTATGGGACAACTTCAAATAACATTGCATTACCTCTTTTGCGTTCATCTCGCATCAGAAGCTTTTTCTGCACTGCAGATTTGAAGTTGAGAGCTTCTTCATTATCAGCAAAATTCAATCCGGCCATACAGTTCTAGAAGTTAAATGAACTACTGTTAATCAAATTCTTAAAACCAGTTAACAATTTATCAGATTTTAGAAATAATAACCAATGATAAACATTTATAAAGCTTCAATTAAATTCAGAACAAAAGGAAGGGTATTAATCTTCTGAACTTTGTAAAAAATATTGTAATAATTATAAAGTCACTTTAAATATAATACAGTGCTCACTCTAGGTGTTTTTTGAAGGGCGGTCCGCCCTGCCCACTCATTTTTCATCTCGATAGCGCCCTTGTGCCCCTTTTTCAAAAATGCCGCCCTCTTTTGAAAAAAATCCCGCCCTCCTTGCCATTTTCGGTCACGCACAAGCATCATTGCTTCCCTAGCTGTCTTTAAAAAAGGCATCGATTAAAAAAAAATTGTTTATAAACTGGAATTAAGTGAATTATGACAGTAGAAAAACAAACTCCTTTATAACTTACGTGTGCTGTGAAATCGCGATGATTCCGCGGTAATTTCGAGCACTGGGCATTCCACAAATCCTATTGGTTGCCTGTGCCTGCAAATGTAATTCTAAGTTTTTTTCTGTGTTTTTTTTTAAAGAGAATATGGTTTGGGACTAGGTAGCAATTGGTTTGCAAGACTAGGCATTTTATTGCCAAATTTTGGATTAAAGTAGCCTTTTTATCAGTTTTGTAAGGGATCTGTTTCCTACTTACAGAATTGCTTTTTAGGGAAAACCATAATTTTAAAATGTCAAATTTTAGATTTCAAATAATATTTTCATAAAGAGACATTAATTTTGTACGGGTCTTTCCTTCGATATAGGCCCCGAACCGTTAACTATAGCCCAATTTGCAGCTCTGGCGCAATATCAACCAACAAATTTTAACTTTTTTTTGTTTGGTCACGGGTCTGATGTCTCAATGTGTGGCCACGCCCCCACAAAACATTTTTTTTAAAAGTGCCCTTTTAAAAACAAGAAATACCTTTTAAAAAATGGGGTGCCTTTTAATGCCAACAGCGCCCTGCCCCTTTTTTTTATTTCTATAGTGAACACTGTGTAATGTATTTTAATTTGTAATTCTAATACATGCATTCTTTTTTCATTTAAATTATTAACTATATTTGTAATTGTAAATTTTAAAATTTTATGCATACTGTTTTTTAAAAAATTGTGATTGGGAATTGTATGAATTGAGTAAATTCTGTGGTTTCTGGAATAAATGAAGATCCTCAAATAAAAATATACTCAAAATGTCAAGAAAAATAAATTCTTTATTAATATTTTCTATTATGGAATAAGTTTTGTTGCTCTAATTAAAAAACAATATTCATTTAATAGCAGATTCTTCGTGAAATAAGTTTAAAAAAAATTAAACTCGAAATTATAAAATACATTAAATATGTTCTAAATACAAAATAAACATAATTAAAAAGTTTAAACATGACTTAACGGATATAAATAAGTATGTGGTAGCATTATTTTATAATTGTTGATTCAAGAGAGTACAAGTTAAGAAATTCTGCAAAAGGCAAAAATAAACTTACGGTTAAATCTAGCAACTTGTAAAACATTCATAAAAATTATTATTACAATTTTGATTATCCCAGCCTGGTCAAGGAAGTTATATGACTATGGACCAAGTGAAGTATTCACACTATTATTGAAAGATTATTTTTATGGCACACAAACAGCTGTAATACAGAGTTAAAATGATAAAATCTGTTATAACTATGTCCATGTTGAATACTATAACAGGGTGGCAACAACGTTCTGTAAAAAAGTTCCCTGATTTCCATGATGGTGTCACAAAAATTTCCCTAATTTTACAATTACATTAAGAAATGTTGAATTACATGCTTTGTATAGAAACAAGTATCCACACTACAATAATACAATAAATGTATTGCATTATAAATGAAAAATTATTAGCAAAACTTATTGATAGTTTAAATAATAATTTATGGATACAACACAAATTATGCAATTGCATGATGAATAATAGTTATTAAACATGTTCTCTGGAAGCAGATAATGCAAAAAAAAGGCTAGTGTTTTCAAATTATTTCTTTTTTGTAGATAATTTTAAATGTTTTATATGCTTCCTATTTCCTATTACAATCTTCAATAAATCCCATTCATTGGCCCCTCACATGCTGCTTACAATTCAAGGTCAAATGCACTTTGCTTTTGCTTCTCCCTCCAGCAGTGGTTAACGTTTTTACAAAAATAAAACTGAAAATATGAAAATACGCATAACCATGCTTTTATTTTTTTAACCTTTTTCATAAATAAAAGGAACTATTGACAACTAAATTACCCAGAATAGAGGGCATAATAGACGATAATAGCCGTTTTAATGTTCCAAATTCGAAAATGTCCCTGATTTTTTGGTGAAATTTTGAAATATTTCCCGAATTAAAAATTTCCTGGTTATGTTGCCACCCTGTTTAAATATTTTCTGAATTTTTTTAAGATAGCCATGATGGTCGCTAAAAATAACAAATACACTTTATAAAAATAAAGTTACTTTAAAGCCACAGAAAAAGAATTAAACTAAAACATAATTTTATCAAGGAAAAGGCTTACATCAGCTTCGAAGACATGGAAAAAGGTGCAGGCTGGCTTATATACAAATGGATTGTAGAGCTCCTGTTCCCACACCCATGTGCATCTCTAAAAATATAAAAAAAATTAAATAAACATCACAAAAGCAATCCTATATTCATCTTCAATAAATAAAAAATAGGAAATTTCTTTCGTGAATAATTTGCAGATTTCAACGAGACCATAATGCAGATTTCTATTTTAAATTAAATGCATGACTATGCAGATAAGAAGTTGAGCGAAAAGAGTGTTTTAATATTTCCTATATTTAGAATTTGTTTTAAGTAGACCAATTGCCGAGTCGAGTTGGTTTGGTTAATTAACGTTGCACTAGAGCTACATGTGGGCTATTGGTGACGGTTCAGGACCTATCTGAAAGGAAATACCAAGGAACAATGCTTCGTATTTTTGAACCATGGTCAGATGACAACGACAACACCAGAGCTGACACCCAATGCAATCTCAATAAGCGTCAGGCAGGCACGTAGGTAAGGGAGGGGTTTAGGGGGTTCAAACCCCTCCCATTGTAAGTCAAATAAAAAAAAAATTAAAAACCGAATTACTGAAAAAAATCATAAAAATTTAGGGGAGGGGGTAAAAGAATACCACTGTCAGCATGGGGTATCAGGCACGTAGGTAAGGGAGGGGTTTAGGGGGTTCAAAACCCTCCCATTGTAAGTCAAATAAAAAAAATTAAAAACCAAACTACTCTAAAAATCATAAAAATAGGGAATTTTTTTTTTTTGGAGGGGGGGAGAGGGGTTTAAGGAATTCCCCCTCTAAGAGGACCCCCAAAAAGAAACGGATTTCTTTAGGTACCTTATCCCTCCCCCCCCCCTCGGGAAGGGGGAGAGATAAATAAAGAAATCCGTTGCTCAGTCACTGAACCCCCCCCCCCCCCCCCATGAAAAATCTATACCTACGTGCCTGACGTCAGGACATTAGACGCTGATCAGATTTAAACGTGCACCAGTCCTTTGTAAGGGCATAGGAATTGGAGGTAAGCACAACATACTTTGTTACTTCACAGCGAATCTGGCAACCCTCCAATCACAATTTCACTGCATTTTAAAATTTTTGTTAAATCTTTTGTATCAACCGTATTCAAACTCGCTACCCTCTGGTTGATGGCTGAAAACGGTACCTTGGGACTACGGGAGTTACGTTCCCGCTCTCCGTCCGTTCTTTTTTACTTTACTTTAGAAGTTTCGATTTTAAAGAATAATTTTAATTTGTAGCCGGGTTAAATTTCATTTAACTAATTTCAAACAATTAGGTTCTTATAGAGCATGGTAAACGATGGTGGTAATCAGACTCATGAAGGAGGCAATTCTTGAACATCACAAAATTTAATATTAAGGATGCATTTAAGCAATAAATTACATTAAATGTAAACTGGACAATACAACAAAAACAGATCCTTACTCCTCGAGAGCAGAACTTATTCTAATATCGTTTATACCAGGGAAATCCCCGTCTTTTCTCTCCCGTCGCCAAATGGTTGGCGGCTAATCGCCCTCTTACTGAGTCGGGAACTTTCTACTAGGGAAAGAGGGTTGGGATTCCGTGTTGGAATTATGAGAATAAGTCTTTCAATCTTATGATCATTAGTCTGTAATCATACTAATTGGAGTAGGCACTCATGCATTAGAAGAAGAATCCCCATCGATATTGGTAAGGCTTGGAACTATTTGCGAAATGCTGCTCGATTTTTTTTCCCCACTCGATTTGTTAACTGTGCTTTGCCACTTATGCATTCATGTGCTGATTAAATCTCGTTTTTTAGAGAGGCCCCCAGTTGCCCATTGGATAAAGGCATTCGGCTAGTAATCAGAGGATTGCGAGTTTAAGCCTGACTGATAGACTTAACAAAGAAAAGCAAAAATATAGTGATCTTGTAATAGGAAGGTTACTAGTTTTGCTGAAGTCGTCTAAAGTAAAATAAGAAGATTCCACATCCCTATTAATAGACTTAAAACTATTCCCTAGGAGCCACTCAATTTTTTTTCTCAATTTGTTTAACTGTGCTTTGCTCATTGAGCATTCATGTGCTGATTAAATCCCCGTTTTCAGAGGGGGGCCCCAGTTGCACATTGGATAAAGGCATTCAGCTGGTAATCAGAGGATTGCGAGTTCAAGCCTGACTGATAGACTTGACAAAGAAAAATGTAGTGATCTTGTAATCGGAAGGTTGCCAGCTTCGTTACAAAAATACTAGGAAGTCGTCTAAAACATCCAAAAAATTATACTGGCGTGTATCCGGGACTGCTGCATGATAAATCTGATTGGGGTCCAATGTCCTGATGCCTATTCAGGTTGCGTAGGGTGCCATCTTAAGTGTTAACTTGTCATCTGACCATAGTTAAAACATAATAAAATATTTGTGTGTGTGGCTGTGTTTAGTAATGTAAATGAGGACCGAAATAGACATCCGGAAACATAACCAAAACCAATCCCGTTTTTAGAGTTGAAATGAAGATAAATTCATCTTTACCAACATTTAAATATTTGAAGACTTCTTTTGTCGCCAAATATTTGGCGAGAAAAAGTCATTATACTGCTTTTGTTTAAAAATATAATCAATGACCTCACCTCCATGTCAAAGAGCTTTATGAAGTACGAGCGGCGATCGCAGTCCTTCACGAAGCAAAGAACTCCACATTGTTTCTTAATCCATGCAGAATGATAAGGCTCTTCTGTCAAGTACAACTGCACTACAGTTGTTGCTAGGGTCTGTAAAATAAAAACCCGACAATTTAATTCGAGACACAAAAAAAAGTAATAAAACAAGTATGATTTATAAGACATTCCTCTGATATTATCTTTTAACAGTGATCGATATAATAAATTATTATTTTTAAGGTCATGGAAATAATGAACTTAATATCAAATATCATGTTCAAAATATTCAGTCAAATAGTAGATGTTTTATATTATAACAATCATTTAACATGAACTGAATTGAATAAAAATACAAAATTTGCAAGTCATATTTAGTTAAAAATAGTGGAAATGTTTTATTTGTGGGGTGTAAACATGAATTGGAAATGAAATTTGAATTTGTTAATCAAGAATAAATTTTACTGGTAAGTATAAAGAGACAGAGAGGGTATTTTCAGTTAAAAAATAACACTTAATATATATTTCTAAAGCTATATCTCCCTTTGTAAACCCAGAACTTGAGGAGTGGCAGAATATTAAAAAAAAAAAACTAACTAATATTGGGTGGATAATTTTTTGCGAGTTCCTCTTCTTCAAAGAAGTCATTTTATAAAGAATCAAAATTTTATAAAAGAACTGTACAGATGAAAAAGGGGTACAACTAACGATTTGAGAAAACTGTCAAACGATAAATGACTGATTTTAATGTTGTGCAAGGTTTTACTTAAAGATTTTATAAGCAAATAATTAGATTTTTCCTTCAGTTTTAGATAAAAAAAATTTAAGTCTACATTATAAAAAGACTAATTATACGAAAAATTCAATGTTTTATACCCGGGATTTTCACATATACTATGATAAAATTTATACTTTTATAAAAGAATTTTCTTTGCTGGCCTGATTAATGGATATGGCTCTCTTCAAATGGGGAAATCTTATATTAAAGTTGATTTAAAAAACCTAAGTTTCCATATGCACTTTTTGTTGTACTTTGCTTTAAAGAAAATCTAAAGAAACATTAGTGTGGGTGGGTGCAGGATGTTTATTGTTCTATGAGGCACAACTATAACTATCGAAGCGATTAAACTTAATAAATTTTATATAGTTCGACAGGGTAAAGACTTGTGTGCGACAGCGGATTTGGCTATGTTTTCAAGTAGTCGCCAAATAACATGATGCGTTGTGCACTTGGATTGTTTTCTTCTGACCTTTATGGTTACTTCCAATTAAACACACAATTACAGTTAATAACTCAAGCATTGCGTCCTATTTTTGAACCGCGGTCAGATGACGATTGATTTATGATCGGATGACACGTAATGGGCTATCGCTGACTGTTCTAAATTCATTTTGAAGGATTTCTATTAGGTCTGCACTTTAGATTAAATAACGTCGCACTTGAGCTCCACAATGGGCAAATGGCAACGGTTTAAAATTTATTTCGAAAGTTTGCTTTGGTTAATTAACATTGTACTAGAGCTATTAGCGACGGTTCGGCGCCTAGGTAGAAGGAACCAATGCCTTGTATTTTTTAACCATGGTCAGATGGCGAGGACATCATCTGAGCTGGCAAACTAAATAGGTGTCAGGCATTGGATCCCAATTAGATTACTCTAGGTAATGGCACATTATTTTAAAAAAAAAAGCTGGTATCGCCTTCATGCCATCGTTTGGGGCTATCCCCTCTGAGCAGTCGTTTTAAACACTAGGCAATGGCACATTACTTTTAAAAAAACAGCTGGTATCGCCGCTGGGAAGTCGTTTGGGACTACTCATCCCCTCTGAGCAGTCGTTTTTAGCACCGTGAAATGTTGCACTGTTATTAAAGAAAACTATAACCAAAGAACATTGAGAAACACTTACAACAGGAGCATACAATTCAAAATTCATCCTCAACGTCATCTTTCAAACTATCAACATATATATTATACAATAAAAAAAACAGAATGTAATCTTTCAACCGAACCACAATTGAGCCACACCAACAGCAATAAAGTAGAGTACGTACTTTACATAAATTTTATTCGAAAAGAATAACTCTATATGTCAATATATCATATAACAATTTCTGTTATACACTTTAAACATTATAAAAATCTTACAAAAATTACAAGTGCATACTTTAAAAACTGCCTATTCTAAAAGAATAATTCTTATTTTCAATTCATCCCGCACAATATTCGCGTCACTCTTTAAACCAATCACGGAACTTTCTATGCTCGAAAGTCACATGACCATCTAAACCAATCCCTAAAAAGTCCCCAAGAACTACCTTTTTACGATTAGAAATCCCAACCTTCAGCAGATACATTTATCCACCAAATTGGAGGGTACAAATTTTTAAGACATAGAGTTAGAAAAACATTGAAATTACATAATGAGTTATAATTATTATCAAAAGATACAAATTGGCCCCATTGTACAATGGATTACCGTGCACTGCTTCCCTAAGTTGTTGAAAACTTTCTGATTTTCTTCTGCACTCAAAAGGGAGCAAGAGATATTATGTGCCTTTTTGGATTCAGAAGTCATCTTTGGTTTCATCAGTTCCTGAAAAAATTAATTTTACTAAAAAAATGCTGATAATTTATACTTAATGAGATATAACACAAATAAAGACAAACTACAGACTAGGGATGAACCGGATAGTGGTTTTACCGGATATCGGATATCAGGCGCACATTACAAACCGGATATCCGAAATGGATTTTACCGGATATCCGGCAATTTCTTTTTTATGAAAATATCTTCTCATACACACTAGAAAAAACGGAAATCGGTCAAAAATTACAAAATATTTTTTTTATTCTACGATATTCCCCAATGTCTTACCTTTAAGGTGATACGATACCAAGATTGAATAAACATTCAAAAAACTTTTTTATTTACTAAGGGTTATTCTAGGGTGCTGCTAGCAATGGGCGTATGTTTTGTTCACTTTAAACTCAATTTCTGTATAATATTATTTTTTATTAGCTCATCAAGCATATTATTAACCTTATAGTCAATCTGATTAGTTCTAGAATTTTTTCTTTTGCAGTCTCTAAAATTTTTTAGAAAGACTGCACCTCGACTCATAACGTTTTCAGATTTTGTTTCACAGGAATTTGCGACTAGAAGTAAAAAAAAAAAGTACACTTCAAGGTCTTCACACATTTTTCGACAATTTTCAAGTGCTTTTCCAAGGCTCTGTGTTCACCAAATTAAATTCTAGTACTTTTTATGGGTTGTGGAAACTTCAATTTAGTATGAATAAAATAGCTACAAACACTAAGTAGTTCATCAGGGTGGCAACAAAATTCTGGAAAAAAAGTTCCCTGATATTTCCCTGACTTCCATGATGGTGTCACAAAATTTCCCTGACTTTAAAATTACATTAAGAAACGTTGAAATATATGCTTTGTATAAAAACAAAGTATCCACATTATAAATAATTATTAATAAAAATCCTGCATTATAAATAAAAATTTATAAGCAATACTTATTGTTAGTTAAAATAAAAATTTATGGATACACAAATTATACAATTCTGGCAGGCATAATAGTAATTAATCATGTTCTCTGTAAGCAGAGAATGCAAATTTTTCCAACTATTTCTTTTGGAGATAATTTTAAACGTTTTATATGCTTAATATCTCCTATTCCAATCTTCAATAAATCACATTCATTAGCCCCACATGTTGCTCATAATTTCAAGGTCCGATGCACTTTGCTTTTGCTGCTCCATCAGCAGTGGTTCACGTTTTTACAAAAATAAAACTAAAAATATGAAAATGTGCATAACCATACTTTAAAAAAAAAAATCTTTTTCAGAACTAAAAGGAAATACTGACAACTAAATTACCCAGAATAGAGTGCATAATGGATAGGGATGAACCGGATAGTGGTTTTGCCGGATACCGGATATCCGGCGCACATTACAAACCGGATATCGGATATCCGAACTGGATTTTGCCGGATATCCGGCAGTTTATTTTTTATGATAATAAATTCTCATACACACTAGGAAAAACGGAAATCGGTAAAAAATTGAAAAATATTTTTTTTATTCTGTAATATTTCCCAATTCCTTATCTTTAAAGTGATACCAAAATTGAATAAACATTCAAAAAACTTTTTTATTTACAAAGAGTTATTCTAGGGTGCTGCTAGCAATGTTCGTATGTTTTGTACCTTTTACACTCAATTTCTGAATAATTGTAATTTTACCATATGCCCTTTCATTCCAAACATAAAAACTCAAGTTTGCTTAAACTTTTGAGAAATTTATTTTTTAATTCAACTTTATATTAGTTGTGAGATGTGATGACCCTCCACCATAACAATTCGTTAAAAATATAATTTTAAAGTTAAAAATTTGAAAAAAGTAGGGTTTTTAAAGTTTCTGTTGGTTAAAGGGAGAATCTGCACACTGTGAATACATTGGTAAATTTTCAGGAAAATACTTTAAAGCAAGAACAAAGAAAATTGATCGCCACAAAAAAAATCTTCGATGTTTTATTCATCCGGATATCCGGCTTGGAAAATCGGATATCCGGCACTTTACTTCCGGATATCGGATAGTTACCGGATAGTTAAAAAGCAGCCGGATAGGCCGGATAGTTACCGGATATCCGTTTCATCCCTAATAATGGAGGATAATTGCCGTTTTAATGATCCAAATTTGAAAATTTCCTGATTTTTTGTGAAATTTCGAAAATTCCCGACTTTTCCATGATATTTCCAGAATAAAAAATTTCCATGACAATTCCCTGATTTCCCGGTTATGTTACCACCCTGTTCATTAAAAACTATAAATAATATATTTGCTTGAAGCAGTGTTCACTCTAGAAATAAAAAGGGGCAGGGTGCTGTTGGCAGTAAAAGGGCACCCCGTATATGAAAATACACGTTTTTAAAAGGGCACTTAAAAAAAAAATTGGGGGAGGGTGGGGCACACATTGACACATTGGACCCGTGACCAAACAAAAAAATTCCGATTTATTGGTTGACATTGCGCTAGAGCTGCATATTGGGCTATTGATGGCGGTTTGGTGCCTATCTCGAAGGAAAGACCCATAAAAAATTGATGTATCTTTATGAAGATATTACTTAAAATCTAAAATTTGACATTAAAAAATGTTTTCCCTATTAACCAAACATGTAAGTAGCCCAAATCAGACCCCTTACAACACTTATAAAAAGTAGGGATGAACCGGATAGTGGTTTTGCCGGATACCGGATATCCGGCGCACATTACAAACCGGATATCGGATATCCGAACTGGATTTTGCCGGATATCCGGCAGTTTCTTTTTTTATGAAAATATCTTCTCATACACACTAGAAAAAACGGAAATCGGTCAAAAATCACAAAATATTTTTTTATTATATTATATTCCCCAATTTCTTACCTTTAAGGTGATACCAAGATTGAATAAACATTCACAAAACTTTTTTATTTACAAAGGGTTAGTCTAGGGTGCTGCTAGCAATGGGCGTATGTTTTGTACACTTTACACTCAATTTCTGAATAATTGTATTTTTACCATATGCCCTTTCATTCCAAACATGAAAACTCAAGTTTGCTTAAACTTTTGAGAAATTTATTTTTATTTCAACTTTTTATTAGTTGGGAGATGTTATGACCCACCACTATAACGATTCGTTAAAAAAAATTTAATAGAATTTTAAAGTTAAAAACGAGAAAAATTCAAGGGAGAATCTGCACACTGTTAATACATTGGTAAAATATTCAGGAAAATACTTAAAGCAAAGATAACTAACTGCCACAAAAAAAATCTTCGATGTTTTATTCATCCGGATATCCGGCTTGGTAAATCGGATATCCGGCATTTTACTTCCGGATATCGGATAATTAAAAATCAGCCGGATACCGGATATCCGTTTCATCCCTAATAAAAAGGCTACTAAAATCCGAAATTTTTTATAAAATGCTTAGTCTTGCAACTTCACCCTATACCATCTTCTCTTTTGAAAAAACACAGAAAAAAAACTTAGCCCATCATATGCGGGCAGAGGTAACCAATAGGATTCGTGGAATGCCCAGTTCTCGAAATTACTGCGAAATCATTGCGATTTCACAACATGTTTAATTAAAAAGGAGTTTGTTTTTCTACCGTCATAATTCACTTAATTCCAAATTACACACAATTTTTTTATTCGATACCTTTTTTAAAGACAGCTAAGGAACCAAGGATGTTTGGGCTTGACTGAAAAAGGATAGGGTCAGGTGGGGGAAAGTGGTCATAAAAACAGGCATTTTTAACTTTGCACGAATATAAATATGAGAAATTTTCTAAAAAATATTATTGTTTTGGATTTTATTTTACATTACATTGTTCTAGAGTACATTAGAATACATTTTAAAAATATGTTTTGAGAGTAACACCTTTTAATGACATCTTTTTTTTGTCATGTTTTTATGACCACTTTACCCCATGGGTGGGGTAAAGTGGTCAGGGTGTGGGGTAAAGTGGTCATATTGAAGAAATATGACATAAAAAGGAAATTATAAGTAAACAGTGCCATTTTATTACTTAAAAATATTTTACACAACTTCTATATTTGTGAACTATTATTTAAATTTAAAATTTAAATAATATTATTATTAAATTGTAAATTTATAGTGTTCACTATGGTAATTTTTTTTTTTTTAAAAAGATATTTTAATAACTTCCGACTCTCTGTTTTTTCAATGTCGTTATATTCTGAAAATGTGTAGTAGTCACCAATTTAGGATTTTTCTAGATATTTAATGAAGTGTCCCATTAATTACTATCTGAATCTTGTCCAATAAACTGTTTAATTGATTTCTTCCCTTAATATTTTACTAACATCCCACAAATATGATTTGTCAAATTTGTATATCTGTGGCCCAAATTGGCTCAAAAGAATTTGTTGACTTGATAATTTTCTGTTTTTTTAGCTTTTTATTGGCATCCCTTGTTTTTTTTTTTTTTTTTGTAGACAAAGTGCAACTGTTTCTTCTGTTTTCATCTTTAGAGTTATGTATAGCCATTCTATGTACAATTGACACTAGTGGAGATATTGTTGTCAGTATTAGCTTAAAGTCCTTCAGTGGATATACACCTGTTGTATTAGCCATATTTGACACTTTTGTACTTTTAAAATTTAAATTGCATATATCAGATGTTGATGGTTCTGAATTCTGATGAATATCTATTTGTTGATCTTGTGAAGTCAATGGGCAATTCTGTCATTTGGGTACGGACATTGTTATGTTTGGTCGATTTGTTTGTTGACAGTTTTCACAAATTCTGTGGTAATCAGGTCTTGGTGGTCTTATCAACCAATGGACTTTTTCTGCTATTAGGATATTTAAGATACATTTGGATTAAATTGGATATAATTGAACAATCGAATGAATGCCCAACATGGGCAATGAATCTGAAGCTTTTAAAGATGTAAGATTCTTCTTCGAAGCCATGATTCTCATTAGGACCATTATACCTGGACTTGTTAATGACCCATCTTCTTAAAGTCGGGTAATTTCTGAGCTAAAGCATAAATGGATATGCCCTTTTTAACCAGCATAGCTAACTGGCCTTGCCAGCATAGCTAATTAGCCTTGCCAGCATAGCTAATTAGCCTTGCCAGCATAACTAATTGTAGACTGGCATCAGAGTAATTTGGTACAATCTTCCTAACATATTTTCTCGGCATGTTTATTACATAAAAAAGGGGAAAAAAATAAGACAATAAAATTTATTTTATTATACAAGTTTATCCAAATTTTAATCACGGAATATAAAGTCATTCCAAGCAATGTAAAAGTTAAGCCTAATGCTGTTTATTTTATCTTATGTTATAAACTATGATAAATTAATATATGCTTTATTATTCTAAATTAATATTTAATAATCAATCTTTAAATATTAGGCCTAAATAAACTCATTGTTACCATCAATACGTTAAACTTAGTCATATGACCACTTTACCCCACGTTACTAAAAACGCTATAAAATAAAAAAATTAATAAATACAACTTGCCTATCAATGGAAATGTGTTCTTGAGATATGTTTGAAGCCTCCTGTATAACTAATATATTAAGATTTTGATTAAACAAAATGTAGGAGAGAAGTTCATTAGAGAATCAAAAGATTGTACTGAAACGTACAAAAATAAAATGGCTATTTATTGGCATTCAATGTGTTGCTAAAATTATAATTTTGTGTGAAAAACATTGCTCCTCTTCACTGAAAACTAAAACAAAAATATGTAAAACCTTTACGATAAAAATAAAAAATAGGGAGGAAAAACTACAACATTTATTAGAGTATGACCACTTTACCCCACCTGACCTAGAAAGGAGGAATTTTTTCAAAAGTGTGCGGCATTTTTAAAACAGGGGCATGAGAGCGCTATCGAGACGAAAAAAGGGCGGGCAGGGCGGACCGAAAAACGCCTAGAGGAAACACTGCTTGAAGCATAAAAATGCACTCAGCATTTTTTAATACAGATTTAAAACAAAGTCTTAAAACATAAAATATATTTAATACAGATGTACACATTACTTACACATCACACACACTTTATGGCTTTTCACTCACTAGAAATTGTACATTGTAGCTATAATAATTACTAATAAAAAATAAATTATTAGTTTCGGGTTAACAATTTGACGTAAGCTAATCTATTCCAAAAAGTCTTTTTAAGACAATATACACCACTGAAATGAAAAAACGATAAGGTAAATAAAAGTATATTGGATCAATGAAACGGGGCTTTAAAAATTTCTGACAGGATGTTAGTAAACGAAAGCAGAATACGAACGCCCACAACCTACGGTTATTTAAAAAACACACCTTCAATCAATTACAATTAGTTAATTTAGAAAGGAAAATATCATTCTGCAGAAAGTATGTAAAATGTTTTTCTTACCTTAAAAAAAGAACGATACACATTAAAAAAATCCTTATCAACTATAGAACAATTTTATAAAGTTTACTAGGCAAAAACGTAAATATTATTATAAGTGTTGCCAATCAACATAACTAAATCTTTAAAAAAAACTAAAGTAATTTTATTTCGCTAGATTTAAAGTTGATTGGTTGAACATATAATCTACTAGAGCTGCATGATGCGCTTTTGTCAACTTATATTTAAAATGTTTACTTGGTTGGTTGAATAAGCGTATTTATTCGTTTCGCTACAGCTGCATAGGGGGCTTTTAACTACGGATTAAGGTTCACATAGTAAGTAGGATCGCTAAACACTGCCTCGTATATGTGAGCAATGGTCAAATGACGGAGACAACACTTCAGTTGGCACCCTACACTACTTAGATGTGCGTTTTAAGACATTCAATTACGATCAGATTTAACATGCACAATAATTTTTAATTAATGTATCACAAAAGAGATAGTTCCTTTTCGCAGCAAAAATAATCCGTCGTGTAGCGGGATTGGTGCGTTGTAAATCCGTCGTAGTCAAATGTCCTCACGCTACAGATAGAAACCCATGTTATTCTTTTAATATAAACCCTTCCGACCCCTCGTGGAAAATAGTACTATGGACATAAATTTGGTCTCATTGGATAGGAAATTAGGTACAGGTGAGTGTCAAGGAGAGTGGAGACTATAATAATAGTAGCGTGCCGTCTCCAGCACTTTCTGACAAAGGGCGGGTTGGACAGTTTTAACATCATATTGACGTACTCCTCCATATTCTGTGGGCGTGTCTAATGCCGGCGACAAGTGTTACACTTTAGAAGTATCTTTATGGTTTCTTACTTTATTTTGTAATTTTGCGAACCATTTTTTTTAAGCGAAATAATTTTTGCCTGTTTATCGTTTGCGTTTTATATTTTTTTCTACAAAAGATTAATGTAAAAAATATTCGCAACTTAAAACAAGTACATATTTTAAAAATATATATATTAATTACGATCACATTAAAAAGAAATCCTGACGGCAAAATGTTTTTAAAACAAAGTGTTGCATGCTTCAAGCAATAAAATCGAAAAGAATTGACTTTCTACAGTTAAAAAATAAAACCTATATACATATTATGATCCATTTTATAAAAATCGTTTTATTATTTCACTCCAAAATCATCCCTTCCAAATCGTTTGCAATTCCATTTGAATTCTAATAGGAATTATTTTACTGTGCACAGATATTTTTATTAAGTTTGAATGACGTTATATCTATATCTTTAAAAGGTAAGTTTTCTTGATTTCAGATATATTTTTAAAAGTGTCTTGATTATTTGGGTATTATGTAGTCTAAAATGTATAAGTAAATTTACGAACTATAAATTTATAGACACATCTTTGAAGTACACATTGATTTTTAGTATAAATTTATTTGAATAATATTTATACTTCTGAAATCTTAAATAATTTCAAGACATAAAATTAAATAAATAAGATGTAAAGTAAATAGTAATATTAAAAAGAATATTTTCAAATGATAACAACATTCATTTGTTCGAAATAATTCTATTTAATACAAAAAAAATTTAACAAAAAAAATAGTCCGTATGCTTTAAATTCCGTGAAAAAGATATCCTGTTAAAAGTGTTTGAATAATCCGCAATCGAACCATTTTAGAAATCAAATTTTATATCCATATCGGTAATAAACCCATAAATATTTGTCCGTGTTGTTTTGTCAGATAAAAAATTGCGACCTTTCTTGTATTTGCGAGGAAAAAAAATTGAAACGATAGCTACTTTATTAACCTAGAAAACAAAATTTACGAAATACACACAATTTTCCATGGAAACTGACAGCCAATGAGAACGATTTAGAAAAAAAAATTAAGTAAGACAAGAAATTTCCCAACTTTACGATTCTAAATTACCAACTTAACTATTCGAAATTCCCAACTTAACAGTGCTGAAAAATCCCAGTTTCAACTTATCGACATTTGTCATCGTTTTTTATATATAGTATTAGGTAATATTAAACAGTCTATTATAAGCATTGTCTAATTGAAGTTTAATGTTACAAGTAGGGCAATTTCTAATCTTCCATAGCTTTCATTTGCTAATAATATAAATTTTCTTCACGCATAAATTTTTCCAACTCGTGGATTTTAAAAACTTTAAATTCCCAACTTTAGGGTTTCCAGATTATTGAGAGATGGGGGGGGGGGGGGGTCTTTTTAGTTTTCAATTTAGTAAGGGGTTTCGCTCTCTGCTATTATTTATCAAGTAATTCAAGTTGTTACTCACATTTTTCCACGTCTCGGATTTTAATATGGCATTATTGTTAAATAAAAATCCGATAAGTTGTTGTTTAAAAAGTGGATAAACATACAGATAACAAATATTTAGAATGTTACATTGTGAAAAGTATTTATATATTTTCAAAATCACATACAGGCGCTACATTCTTAAATATATATTGATTGTACTAGTTTTTTTTAAAAGATAAACCAATGTAGAAATTGTTTTTATTTAATGGCGTTTGTTGAAATGATTATTTCATACATCAAATTTCATTCAATATGTCCATGTCGTTGACAGGTGGAAAAACATTTTCGTGGAATTCCCCAATGACGTTTCCAGCTGGTTTGTAGTTGGCGACCACGATCACTTTCCCGCAGCGGGATCGCGCTTTTCCGACGCCAAAGTCGGTGCTGCACCGCCAAACCATTTGAGTAAATTTTCCTAGAATACATTAAAACACGTTTAAAAATCTATGATACTAAAGAAAGAATTTGTGTGTGTGACACGCAAAGCACTATTTTCCATTACTCTGACATGTCTAAATATTCGTATATAGATAGTATTCAACTTCTAGTTGTGCAACTATATATGTAGAAATTTTAAAATTCCGTTTATAACGATTTTAGAAGTTAGTTTATTAAATGGAATTAAAAAAAAATATATATCCATTTGTTATAAAATCATATGACCGTGAGAACAACGAAATACTTTAAAATAAATTAATACCATATTTATTGTTTTAAACCTCGAGCATGAATGGTCAGTAGTAGAGAGAATATGACGTCATAATCGTGAAGCCCACATCTCAGAGCGAAAGGCCTATATCACGTGCCATCTCTTCAAAATTATGAATTAAAAAATACTCACGATTGACTGATGAATTGAGAAATGTGTAACAGTGAAAATTTATGAATGGAATGACGTCATTAACCACGTGTCTGAGGCCATACATGCTGGCTTCACTTTGATGTTAGCGAGAGTGACGTCATGACTCCTCTACTACAAAGGATTTATGCTCGAAGTTTTAAACACTTGAAAGTTGGCGATCAAAAATTGCTTTGGCTGAGTAACCCTTTCTGACAATAATGACGCATTATTTTAGAAATCGCAAAATTTAATTGAAACCGAGTGTCATGTTTTGAGTTAAGAAAACAAGTAACTGGTATCGTTGTGTAGAGGTAAGCCATTTCTCAATCACGCACCTGTCACATGTGCAGATGACGTCATAATCGCGTGGGGGAGAGGGGGAAGTGAGTCTCATTTCTGACGTAATCTGGCCGCTTTACCCGCTGTAACTTCACTTTAATCGATTAATCGTGGCGAGTGTAAAGAAGGGTTATTCAGTTTTATTGACAGATTAAACTATATATGAGAAAACTATGTGGAGTAGAAATAGGCGATTTGTCGAAAATTTCAATCAGAAGTCAAAATATCCTAGAAACTTAAAACAGGTTAAAAATGCTGTTCAAGGCAAACAAAATTATATCAAGAAGTCTAATTTTGTGGCAAGTGCCAACACCACGTAGACCGGGTGGTGTCGCAAGTGAAGGGAAATCTAGAGCTTAAGGACGCCACAAAAAGGAGTCGGCAGATAAGGCGCGCGTACAATTATCTATAACTCCAGGAGGAATCGGCTTATGACAATAAATGACGTACCATCGTGTAGAAGAAAGAAAACTGAATCCGCCAGGCTAGTTATTAATCCATTCCCCTCTCTAACCTAGTTACTGCGAGCGGGAATGTGTTAAATTACTGGCATTATCAGGCTTATTTAATTGTTGTAAATTCAGTTCTAGTCAACAGGTCGTGGAGATTGTGTGCTTAAATTGAAGAAACACACAACTTCTACAAGTCCATTTCACTAGCTGACAATTTAAGCTTTTTGTGAGAACATTGTGAAGAGTAGAAAAAGACGATTTATCGAAGATTTCACTGTGAAGTAAAAATATCATTCTAAAGTTCAATTGCGATACAGGAATCTTATACAAGTTGAAAGAGCAGTTCGAAACGAACAAAGTAATATAAAGAATTCCAAACTTATCGCAAGTGGCCGAGGTCTATAGCTTACTGAAGACGCAAGAGCGCGTATAAAGTATTCGCGCATAAAGTATTCACTTACTAAACCTTACGGTACAAGTGAAGCGTCTTAAATTTTAGCCTATACCACTTGCTAAAACCGCTTGTAACGAAAACATGTAACGCATATTTTTGCAACTGTACTACCCAAGCGCCTTACTTTGGTATCGTTGTATAGAGGAAAGAAACCATTACACTAGATCACACATGTGTTGCATGCGCAGATCTCAGAGTTGTCACTCCGCGCATGACTCAATCAGAGTTAAATTTAGCTTCTTCGTGCACGGCGTTCTTTGTTATTTGGTTTAAAATTATAGCTATACACTATATTTTTATAATATTATATCGACTTTTGGTTAATTTACACAAAATTGTCATTGATAAAAAAAAAACAGTACTTTTCCATTACGCTGGCGCAAATCTCGCCAAGCAGACTTTTTTGGCGACAACACACAGCATACACATAAAAAGCACACTTTTTGGCGACAACGCACAGAATATTACATAAAAAAAGGTTAATAAATGTTAGTTCTAAGAATTTTTTAAAATGATGCGGCAAAAGGTTACCAGTAGGAGTATTCTGTTTCGCGTCGGTTGTATAATTTTTGGCGCATTTATCGCTGGCGAAATGGTAAGTACCAAAAAACCTTGTAAATAATAAGAAATTTTATACCTGCTTTCACGTGAAGCAAATTTGGTTCCGCAAAGAAATCATAGGCTTTGATTTCTTCGTACCAGTATTTTGTGACTTGTTGCGCTACAAGGAAATTAACAATAGAATTAATATACATTTTACTATATAGATTTAAACACTAATTAGTATAAAGTAATTTTCCAATGAAATGGAAGAATTTAAACTCTTGGTTATACAGTCTTTTATATATTATTTTTAAGGAATTACTCAATTTTGTAAGTTATAGATAAGCTGCTTTAAAATTTATATTCGTTTCGAGATTGTAACTGTATTTGGCAGTTTAGTGATCCCCAACTTGCTTATCTTCGCCCACATCAGGCACGTAGGTAAGGGGGTGGTTCAGGGGGTTCAAACCCCTCCCATTGACAGTCAAGAAAAAAAAAATTAAAAATTGAATTTCTGTAAAAATCATAAAAATACTTTAAAAACTAGAAAAAATTCAATTTCTGGTATAATACTTCTTGTTGAGTTGTGTGAGTGAAAACCTGGTATTTTTCGGGGTTTCTACCTCAAAAAATAGTTTTTAAAAGGCTTCAAATACATGTTTTCGAGGTAATTTTTATCTCATACTAAGCGTAACATAATGTCATCGTGTTTCATTAAATAGCACTTGAATTTCGGAGACAAAGGGAAAAAGATCGTTAAAAGGGATCCCAAGGAATCTTAAAAATTGTTCTCTTTCTTTTGTTTTAAAAAAATTAAAAATAAGGGAGGGGGTCGTTTTTTTGGGGGGAGGTCGGTTTTTTTTGGGGGGGGGGGGGGACAAGTTAATCAGTGACTGAACCACCCCCATGACAAATCTATACCTACGTGCCTGACCCACGTGATACGCTTTACATGTGTTCTTTATTCATTGCCCTTTCAGACTCACTGAGGAGGGCGTACTGTGGTAGAGTATCGTCGTATCATGCGCCGCAGACCACTGATCTCTAACTGTAACTTCTGAATTGGGCACGACATTTTGTTGACTTGAAGCCAATGCGGAGGCAGCCGTTCTGTACCCCACTTTCATCGCTACCGAATTATTTCGTATATATTTCATTATTAAATAAGCCGAGATGTATTGCTTTTTGGCTGAGTTTTTTTTAATTTTATTTTGAAACCCATTTTAAATGAAATCTGCTATTGAAATAGAAAGAATGAAATGAAATACAACTGCGAATTTATTATCAGACATAATAAAAAAAAAACTTTTTAAAATTTCTTGACTTTAAAAAATATAACATCTGATTTTTATTCGAAAATTATACTATAATCAGGCACGTAGGTAAGGGCAGTGGCGGCGATTGGGTGGTAAAAGTGGGGGGGCAAGATCAAGATGAAATAAGTGTGTGTGGAGCCGTGATGGGAGGGGGGGGGGGTAGTAATAAAAATTTTGAACACCAAAACAATAAATATTGCACATTTATATTTACTCTCTATTTTGAGTTATTTGAAGGAAATAATACCAATTTAAAATAGGTACGAGACGCCCAGGTCGACTATTAACCCATTTTCGATTATTTTCCATTTTTTATTTTGGAACGATACGGACTGTTGTAATGAATCTAATTAACATTCTTATTGACCGACCTCCAAAGGGATAGGTATCCTTTCCATTGGTGTCAGTGTTGAAAAAGAAATGGAGGAAATTTTCTCTCCTCACTCTCCCAATCCCTAGAAAATTTCCTGCACCATTTACAATTCTACATTTGTGGTGTGACTTTTGGGACCCTGAGACAAATTCTTACAGTTTACAGGCACGTGGGTATAGATTTTATGGAGGTTGAGTGATTGATTATTTCATGGGGGTTCAGTGACTGAGCAACGAATTTCTTTAGGCATCTATCCCCCTCACCAAGAGGGGGGAATCCTTAACCCCACAAAAATTAACAAACATTTCTCACAAACCCCACCAATTTTTTTTATTAAAAAAATTATTAATTTTCGTTCAAATAAACATGAATACGTTGGCAGATAAATAACATCAATAATTATCATTGTCATTAACTATATTTAACAGTTGTCAATAACTATTTTTAAAATTAATAAATCACTCCCTAATTATGAAATCAATTTAGAGAAATTTAAAGTTTGAGATTCCTTATAATATATGTGTGGTAACGAACAATGAAGCCGCCGTGTGCCAGCTCGTGTTGCCCTCGTTATATATGACCATTGTTCAAAAATACGAAGCATTGTTCCCGGGTATTTTTCCTTGGAGATGGGTCCCGAACCCAAACTGTCGGCACTAGCCCAATCTGCAGCTCTAGTGCTACGTTATTTAACCAAATCAAACTTTCCGATCTAAATTCCTACCTCAACAAGGCTGAACAT
Source organism: Troglohyphantes excavatus (assembly GCA_963932185.1). Lineage (NCBI taxonomy): Eukaryota > Metazoa > Arthropoda > Arachnida > Araneae > Linyphiidae > Troglohyphantes > Troglohyphantes excavatus. Next base: position 45,227,693 of record OZ010678.1, read on the forward strand.
TCCCAGTTCCAGTTTATATACATTTTCAACATTTTTATAAATTATGTAATATTAAACAGTTCTCTCAACAGTATTGGTTTATTGCAAGCATTTTCCAATGCAGTATCCGTTCAGAGGTCAAATTTAATCTTACAAGTTAGTCAATTTCTAATCTTCCCTCGCTTTCATTTGCAAATAATATTCATTTTCTTCGGACATAACACGGATTTGTAAAATTCTAAACCAAAATCATAATAATAATCACAGGGTCTCATTGTCGGATAATTATTACTATTCTTTTTAAATGGATATTTTGGGAAAAGCAAAAACATTTCATCCGTGTATGAATAAATCAATCTTTAAACCAAAGTTTTCAAAATATATCTATTCACGATTAAATTAAACTATACCTTCGTTACACATTCTATGAAGTGCAATAATAGTCGAAATTTACGAATATCAATGATTACTGAAATACGAATAAATTTTCCAATAATAGTTTGAAATTAAATTATAAATTGAACAATTAATGCTAAATTAAATTGAAGAACAATCGCATAATATGAATGATGTAAAATATTTAGAAATATGATATATAAATGCTAAAAATCAAGATAATGGTATATTTAAACGTATACTTGCGCGATTTTCAAAATTCCGTGGCGTAGAGTGCAAACAAACAGACAAGCTTTCTAAACAACAGTAAAACAACAGTAGTGCTTGTATTGCTGTCATGTTCAACTTCACATTTGTTCTTTTTATTAAAGTAATTTAAAACTGAATTTTGCAAAATTCGCTTCATTTTGCTAAAAAGCAGAGCAGACGAAGATCAAAACAAAAACATTAATGGCTAATTCATGACCCCTTCCCTCCAACTACGGATTTATAGATTACGCAATTGTTCGGAGCCAATAGATTACACAATACTCCATTTTAACGCATTTTATTAAGACCGGATACTATTTTAATGTAAAAAAGTTGCAGTTTTGTTTTTGAAGTAATTATTTTAAATTTTTTACAACATATCAGTTTATATTATGAAGATGAGCAAAAGTTAGAAATCAAATATTTCTAACTATAATTTTCAAATATACCAATTTCAAAATGTTCCGGATTTTTCATTATTTTCAGGTACATCTTGAATATAAAAAAAAACTTTGGAAACGGTTATTAAATGTGGAAGTATTTCTTTTATAAAATATCAAACTACAATGAATTTTTTTATTTCATTAAAACTCATATTTAATCAAAATTTCTATAAAAAAAGTCTTCCAAATTTATTAAAACATTTTTAAAGTTGTTACAATATTCAAGATGTATCTGAAAACCAAAAAATAATTAAACAGCATTTTGAAATTTGTTTATATTTCGCATATTCAAAAATTATAATTGGAAAAATATTTATATTCTAAAGTTTGCCTATCTTCATTATAAATATAAACTGATGTGTCGTAAAAATTTCAAAAGAATTGCTTCAAAAACAAAATTCTAAGTCTTGATATTCGACAGTTTCCGGGAAACGCAAAATAAATGACAAATAAAACCGAAAACGGTGGCATCCGACACGTTTTCTGCACTTAATATAGAACGTATTATAGTAGCGCAATGTACGTCCATCCTGCACCAAATAGTACTAGGTCACACTCTTATAATACTTTTATTGTACAGTTCAAAGAACGTTAGTTGCCGGGACACATAGACGTACAGATAACGGAAACACATGACGGTGTTTGAACGTATCGCGAGTACGTTTTTTGAACTAAGTTTGAACTATCTTGTGCTGCTTGGGAGATAGTCATAAATAAAAGAACTATTTTTAGAATTGAAGGTCATACAGTTGCATTTTTCTCAAAGAGTATAAATAAAATAGAGAGCGCTCTCCATGTCAGACTCTGGCAAAGCCATATGCTCCACACCGATGAAAAACGGTCTTCATCACGTGGTTTTAGCGCTGCCACACCCTACAAGCAGAAGTTCCGAAATTGGCGCAGTTTCTTCTTTTCGGCGATAGGGTGTTCCGTCGGTATTGAACTTCTAAACATAAGATGTAGGTATTTACTGATTTTCAAACAATGTGCATTAAATATTTTCCTTTCATTAACGAAACGAAAATATCCTTTTGTTTGTGTTCAATGCTCTAAGAAACGAATGTCTTTATATTTCTAAGGTTTTATTGTTCATATTTTCTTATTGAAATATACAAAATAACAATTAAAAGAACTACGCTTATTGTGCATCTACATAAAAACAGACAAATATACAAGTAAAATACATAATTATATTTAAATTATAAATAACAAAAAAAACATGTTAAATTTCAACTATTTATTGAAGAATTTAAAGTAAGAAATGTAATCCCACCTCCCCCGCACACAAAAATAAACTTTTTAAAAAATCTACGTGTTTTTTTTATTGTACAATTAGGATTAAATTTTTTTTTGTCCGAAAAAAAGTAGTATCAATTCGTAGTATTCTATATAAAGTCGTCCTTCCAAAAGACGCTTTTCAATAGCGCATTTTGCCTGAGCATAGTGCTCATAACCCGGATTAACGTTACACTATTTAAATATAATCTCCTACTTAATGTATATACATTTTATATTTGACTAAATATCGTATTGTCATCAGTATTACGTAAGTATGTAAAGTTTCAAGGCTATACGTCATTTAGAATATCATTAAAATTGAATTGTTAGATATGATACAAAAAAACCGCAGAGTATTATACAAAGTTAAGTAATAATAGAAATACTATTTATTTTCAATAACAGACGCTCTGAGTTTATACTTAAAAAGCAAACGCCTTGATTATTGTCGAATTTTTTTAAACAATTATTACCAAAATCTACATCAAAGGCTTGAGAAGAATTGCAAATGGTCCTCTTTTACTTCTTTACTGTAATAATATTACACAAATTTACGGCAACTGAACTGAAACTGATTTACACACTGGTATTTTTTACTTTAACGACATTTCCAAAATATTTTGGATAAATCCTCGTTAATACAAATTATAAAATTTATTTTATTGCCTAAAAATCAACTAATAAAAAGATAAAATAAACTATTGACCTTTAAATATCGTTGTTTTAGTGTTTAAGTTCCTAATTTTATTTTTTTGTAATTCTCTAGTGTATTGTTTTGCTGCATGGCTAAGCCTTATTTTTAAATACTCAAACAATATAGATTTAATAAGTAAAACTTTATGGTTGTCAATAGGGCTATCGTTTAAAATATGCTCGTCTAAGATATGAAAAATATTTAATGGAATGTTTTGCATGCTTTTAATTATTAAAAATTGCATTACGTTTTTTTTTGCAGTTTTTCGGATTCTTCCAAACATCGAAACTCTTTTTCGGCTACTTTGCAAAGTTTTGAGCAGTCAACCCCTGGTACAATTAAACCTCCCCTATTCTTTCTTTGAATTAAAGCAGAATTGTGGGGGTTATGAATTAAAGCAAGTTTACAACTTGCACATTTTATATTGTTGGAAAGCTTTTTAACTATAAATCCGCTAATGTATACAACAATATCAGCAACAAAAAAACTAAATAGGAAGCATTCGAATTTGTAATTGACTTTTCAATAACTATATGTAATTAAGGTTAATTGAATACGTTTGAATTATAAATTTAATGTAGTAAATTTTATACTGATAACATTGCAGAAACTAATTTGAAAATATATGTACATACTTATATGACATCCCTAATTAGAAAATAACAAAGACAAACGCAACATTCGAAAATGGAAAAAATAACTATTTAATTCTAATTAAAATAAAATATAAATGAAAGCTATTACAGAATTTTGTAATACAACTGCTATATGTTATTTTTAGTAAATTCCGAAATGGCCTCTTTAATTTATATGTTAAATTCCTTTAAAGTACCATTCTTCAAGAAACGATATTTAAATAGAAAATTAAGCACAAAAACATATTACAATACTTTCGATTTCATTTAGTTTTGAAAGTCGCCAAAGCATGCCAAGACACGCCAAGTAACACTGGCGCTCGATAACGTGTTCAGAAAGTATTAAAAACCTTACAAAAACAGAATTTAATATTTACGAAACATCGAATTTGCTACCTAAGGAAAATACGAGACAGTAGTCTAATTTCCTATAAATATTTACTCAATTGAAACAGATTATATTCATAAAAATTAAGAAAAGAATTCCTAAACCTCATGTTAAGCAAAGTATTTTTGTTTATTTTAAATGATTTTAAAATTTGGTTTGAAATAAAATGTTCAGAAAAACTTACCAATAGAAGGTGTATGGACCTCCTTTGCAAAATTTTTCATTACATCCATAAGCGGCACATTTATGAACCATTTTGTTTGCGAGCGACGTGAATCATCGCTGTTCCTATTGGAAATCTATTAGGAAGAAATATCTTTTCGCGCGGGCGGGGTGAATCTGGATACTGATCACGTGACTCGGTGATGGACACGCGTAAATCGGCATTTTTATTCCTCTATTTTTATCATTACTCTATGATTTTTCTATGTAAAGAAAATATATGCTATTTCTTTTTCCGAAAAAAATAAAAACAGAATGAGTAATGGTCCTGGAATGAATAGAAATGAGGCGCCAATCAATGGATTATGTTAGAGTAGCTGTCTGTCTGGAAATCTGAAAACAAAGCTCCTCAATTTAGATACAGAATTTATTTTATTTTTTAAATGTTGAATTTTTTTAAAAGAATAACGATACCACATTCATTCAAAAAAAAATTTTCACTTGACTTTCAATGGAAGGGGTTTGAACCTTTCCCCCCCCCCCCCTACCTACGTGCTTGTGGTAGTGGGAGGAAGTTGGGGTTCAAAATGTATCCATTGTTCAGCAATGCAATAGAACAATTGACTGGCAATATAGTTTTAAAAAGTGCAATATTAAAAAAGTGCGGGGGCAACATCCGAAAAAAGTGCGGGGGCAACCGCCCCCCCTTGCCCCCCCCCCCCCCCCCCGAATCGCCGCCACTGGGTAAGGGGGTGGTTCAGGGGGTTCAAACCCTTCCCATTGAAAGTCAAGAAGAAAAAAAATTACAAATCGAATTACTGTAAAATTCATAAAAATACTTTAAAAAACTAGAAAACATTCAATTTCTCGTACAACATTTCTTGTTGAGTAACATAAGGGAAAATCTGGTATTTTCCGGGGTCTTATCACGGGAAAAAAGTTTTCAAAAGGCGTCAAAAACATGTTTTGAAGTCATTTTTAACTCAAAAGCCTAACATGACGTCATCATGTTTCATTATTTAGTATATGGATTTATGTTAAATACAAAGGGAAAATATCGTAAAACTGGGCGGAATAAACAAGATGCTCCAAACATATATTACTCTAAACAAGGGTTCTCAAAATTTAAATTTGTTCTCTAATTTATTTCCTAATTAGTAGTGATATTTACTAATTTTAAAAATTGGTATAATGACTGATATTGGTAACGATTCCATGAAAACTAAATGATGTTGCTGTTTCGATATTTATCTGCCAATGTATTGCTGTATACTTAAATAAAAATGAATACGTTTTTTAGAAAAAATGGGGGTGAGGGGGGAGTTTTAAATTTTTTGGGGGGACGTGGGGGCTGAACCCCTCCCATGAAAAGGCTATACCTATGTGCCTGATTATAATTACTGTTTCCTTTAGAATAAAATCATCTGTTCCTTTGATGTTTCTTTAGGTCCTTGTTTTCTTTATATCCTTTTCCTTTGGATGTTTTTTTAACACAAGATTATCGGAAACAAAATTTTAACTTTAAATTATAACTTTTACTTTATTTTAGAAGAACAGAAAGGATATTTCCATTGTTAACTCTTTGCATTTCAAGAACATCTTTGACATTTGCGTTCTTTCTAAGGAACAGTTACTACGAAACGCCGTGTCTGTTCTTTTTTTCCCCAGAATTGTTTTTGCTCATACATTGAAAAAAAAATCATAATCTGTTTTGGATCTGCAAAAGTCGATGTTTTGCAAAAGATCAAAGTTTCTTAAACACAAGTGTATGCCGTTCTGGTTTACTTTAAAGAACATGGAACCAAAAGAAAGTGCGAAGGGCTGAAAATCCTCATTACCTGTTATGTCGAATTCAGGAATGTAAGACCACTTTGAAAATAAATTCTCTCCAATATTCCGAAGGTTCCTGTGGCTGAATGTATTGGTGTGTGCTAGATGGTTGGCCCAGAATTGAGCTTGACTGCACAACTAAAAAAGAAAGACCAAAAGGAATTAACGTCACTTAAAATATATAACTTGTAATCAAAATAAATTAACATCACTTTTATAATATGTTTTCCAAATTGAGAATTTCCACTGAACTCTAACTGTAACTGCTGGAAGGCTCAAATCTTGTTTCCTCTTTGGGCGCGTTGAAACCAATTGAAAGCTGCCATGCTGTGCCCCAACATTTTTTAAAAGTGATTTAGTGGTGTTTTTTATTACCACAGCATTGTAGAAATAGTAAATGTAATTAAATATTATATTTTCTTCTTATAGAATTAATTTTTATATTGCCAAACAAATAGTTTTTGCTCTTGCTTTTTAACTACTTCTACTTTGACTTGCAAATGACTTCCAATTTTAATTGCAGATTGCATTTAAAATGGGTTTAAAAAGAAAATAAAAAAAACTTAACTGATGTATAACTGAATGTATGTCGGCGTATTTCAAAATGAAAAATATACGAAATATTGCGGTATCAAGAAAAGTGGGGCACATCATGGCGGCTTCCATATCGACTTCCTTGTCGTCAAAATGTCTTGCCCGATCCAAAAGTTACAGTTAGAGATCAGTGAGAATTTCGAATCGTTCAAGTTGGGAATTTTGAATCGTTAATTTGGAATTACGAATTGTTAACTAGTTCCAATCCAATTTGTGTGACGTCACAAAGTGTGAATATTATTTCTTTTTATAAAAAGGTGTGGATTGCATGTAAATACATTAACCTTCTAATAGAGTTATCTAGTTATAGCACTAACCCGACAATAGATTAATAATATAAATAAAAATAGCATATCAAATTATAGCATAAATTCTGGGGATTGATCCCCTAATTCCTTGAATTCGATATTATGGCCGTATTTTGGATTTGGTGTATGTCCATTAGATGTACACAAACTCTTTTAGACTACATTAGGATATACTGGATATCTAATTAACAACATCTACAATATCTAAGAATGAGCCATATTGTCTATTCCGTATCTAATTTGTAGATATTACGGACGTCTTTTGGATGTTTAATAGCCGAAAATCGACGGGACATTTAGTGATCCAAAAGACATCTATTAATTGTGAACATATACTCTCATAGACATCCTGGTTATCCCAGATAGAGAGCGACTTCAATGCCAGACTCTCGTAAGGCCGCGGTGTCAACATTGAAATACAAAAACCAACATCACGTGGTTTTAGCGCTGCCACATTTGGCGTTCAGACATGCAGGAGTTCCAAATTTGGTTGACTTTCTTCTTTTTGGTGATAAGGTGTTTTGTCCGTATTCAACTTCTTATCATATATGTAGGTATTTACTTATTTTCAAACAATTTGCGCTAAATATTTCCCCTTCATTAACGAAACAAAAATATAATTTTCTTTGTGTTCAATACTCGAAAAAACGAAACTATTTATATTTCTTCGGTTTTATTGTTCATATTTTCTTATTGAACTATACAAAATAACAATTGAAAGAACTTCGCTTATGGTAAATTTTTTACATAAAACGTAACGCAATTATTTCAAAAGTACAAAGTGTTAAAAATATCTTTAATATATCTGTTAAACTCCCTTAAATTGTGCCACTCGTTAAAAAAAAACGATATTTAAATACAAAATTAAACACAAAACCATATTACAACACTTCGATCTCGCTTAGTTACGAAAGTCGCCAAGGCCTGCCAAGTAATATTGGCGCATGAGTGAATTGGCATTTTCACAAATCACGTAGTTTCAATGATGGACACACGAAAATCAGCATTTTTATTCCTCTATTTATATCATTACTCTATGGGTTATCCGAAGGGAATTGCAATATATGTCTTCTGGATATGGTTTGGCTATATGGGTTAGCATGAGATTCGATAAATCGTACTTGGCTGTTGAGCTTGAGAGGTGGCACGTCGTGTTTTTCCCGAAACTCGTTGTGCCAATGGATGCAATCACCGACAAACTCCGACTCCATGTAGTCCGGTTGCTCCTCTCCGCTGCCACGGATATAGATGTGACGACCAAGGATCACCTGAAAGCAGAAAATAATATTGATGAAGTACATATGGTAAACATTTTCAGACAAAAATACTAGAAAGTCGTCCAGAACATCCAACAAATTATACTGGCGTGTATACGGGACTGGTGCACGATACATCTGATCCGGGTCCAATTGAGGTTGCGTCGGGTGCCAGCTCAGGTGTTGTCCGCGTCATCTGACCATGGTTCAAAAATACGAGGCATCGTTCCCGGGTCTTTCCTTCGAGATAGGCCCCGAACCGTCGCCAATAGCCCACTGTGCAGCTCTAGTGCGACGTCAATTAAACAAAACAAAACAAAACAAATTCTGTTAGTTAACAGTTCAGAGGGGAGGGGGGGGGGATAGAATACACCCAAGAAAAGCTACATTAACACAAAAAGATTTTAGACTAATTATGAGTACGGAATTTGGGGGGTTTGTTTGGTTTATTAGCGTTGCACTAGAGCTGCACAGCGGGCAATTGACGGCGTATCGGGGACTATCTAGAAGGAAAGACCCGGGAACGATGCCTCGAATTGTTGAACCATGGTCAGGTGAAGAGAAAGACACCTGAACTGGCACCCAACGCCTTCAATAGACGTCGGGACTTTGGACCCCAATCAGATTTATCGTGCACCAGTCTCGTATACACGCCGATAATTTTTTGTGGATGTTCTGGACGACATTCCTAGTATTTTGTAGTGAAGCTGGCAACCCTCCGATTAACAAGATCACTACTTTTTTACTTTTCTTAGTCCAATCCGTCGCACAGGATCGAACCAGAAACCCTCTGATTCCCAGCTGACGCCTTTATCAACTCGGCCACGGAGGCCTACGGAATTTGGGGCATTTGGAAGTATATTAACAATACTTTGGCAACCGAATAAAGAAGGAATACTTTTATTTGATATAAAATAATACGGAATATTAGAAAAAAAAATGTCTTATTTGAAGTCATTTAGTAATAATATTCTTTTTCTAAAATTACTTTTTTAACAGCTTATATACGATCACAAACAACTTATAGTCGAATATTCAGGTACATGTAAAATATTAAAATAACAAATTCCTCTAAGTGCGACATCAACTTACTTGGCCCCTTCCTAATCGGGGAGGACTAGCCTTACTGTCGAACAATTCCTGGAGCCACCACTGAACAGGGCCGCTCTTTTCAGATGCGGGGCCCTGTGCAAAAGGAGGCAACCATACGGGCCCCTTGAACCAGATTTTAAGATTTTTTTATAGCTTGGCCCGTTTTGCACCAGTCTTAGATGTAAAATAGCGCATCAATAGATAAAAAAAAATTTATAACTTATCTGTAGCAATGAAATAACTTTTTTTTTTGCTTTTAAATTATAATTTTTAATTATTATAATTTAAAATATTTTTTTTAGTTAAAAATTCGTAGCTAAGCAGTCTAATTTGAATAAAATTAAATTTTACATTAAAAAGCGAAGGGGAGGAGGTTTGAGCAAGGATGTCATTTCAGCAGATTGTATTGATAGGGATTGGTCCCTAACAGAAGGAAGATAAACAAGCTGTTTCGTCTGACGCCGCGGTCCCCATTTACGCGCCTCCCCGTACATTCTCCCCCCCCCCCCCACCCAAAAAAATACCCCCTCATTTTTTTAACTTATTAATTTTTGTTCAAGTAAACAGGAATACGTTTCCATATAAGTATCGAAACAGCAACAGTTATCATTTATATTTCATGAAATCGTTACCCATATCAGTCATTAACTATTTTTAAAATTAGTAAATATCACTCGCCAATTATGAATTAAATTTAGAGAATAAATTTAAATATTGAGATTCCTTAAAAAAAAAATGGATCTCGTTTGAAAATCTTTTCATTTGTCGCCGAAATTTAAATGCTATATAATGAAATACGATGACGTCATGTTACGCTTAGTTCGAGATAAAAAATAACTCTTTTGAAAACTAATTTCCGGTGTAGGACCCTCGCAAAATACCAGGTTTTCCCTCATACAACTCAACAAGAAGTATTATACTAGAAATTTAAATTTGTCTAATTTTTAAAAGCATTTTTATGATTTTTACAGTAATTCGACTTTTTTTTTTGACTTTCAATAGGAGGGGTTTGAACCCAGAGAGTTGTAATATTAAATAGGGAGCTCCTTCAATACCAGACTCTCGTAAGGCCGCGGTGTCAACATTGAAAAGAAAAACTCACATCACGTGGTTATAGCGCTGCCACATTTGGCGTTCAGACATCTGCAAGAGTTTCCAATTTGGCGCACTTACTTCTCTTTTGGTGATAAGGAGTTCTGTCCTTATTCAACTTTATAACATATATGTACGTATTTACTTATTTTCAAACAACATGCGCTAAATATTTCCTCTTCATTAACGAAACGAAAATATTTTATTTGTGTTCAATACTCGAAGAAGCGAAACTCTTTATATTTCTCAGGTTTTATTGTTTATATTTTCTTATTGAAGTATACAAACTAACAATTGAAAGAACTTCGCTTATGGTAATTTTTTTACATAAAAACGTAACGCAATTATTTAAAAACTACAAAGTAAGAAAAATCTCCTTAATATATCTGTTAAACTCCCTTAAATTGTGCCACTCGTTCAAAAAAAACTATATTTAAATACAAAATTAAACACAAAACCATATTACAATACTTCGATCTCGTTTAGTTCTGAAAGTCGCCAAGGCCTGCCAAGTAATATTGGCGCATGAATGAATTGGCATTTCCACCTATCACGTGGTTTCAATGATGGACACACGGAAATCAGCAATTTTATTCCTCTATTTTTATCATTACTCTATGTTTGAACCCCCTGAACCACCCCCTTAAATACGTACCTGCTTGGACGCCTAATTTTCTATTAAACAAAGTCAAATCTATCTCAATTGTGCTATTAGTCACGGAGTTGTATCAGAATGGACACCCTACCTTGATATTTCATATTTCTAATCTGATTTCCCATGAAAATGATTCAAAGACGTTTTACGTTAAAAACCGATTTTCTAATTTTTTGTCTTTCACTGTATGCCACTGAATAACATACGAATGACGTAATTAAAAGAACAAAATTCCGGGGTCTCACTTTATCTACGAAGTTTGAGGATGCAGAATAGTACGAGCTGGTGTCCGAAGTCGAAGCGTCCGACGTCCTGTCCCTGACCGTCCGCTGCCTTCTGTACTTCGGGGATTCGACCTTCGAGGACCTGAAGTCCTTCAATTTCTGGAGGAAGAAGTCCATTCTGGAAAAACAAAAGGTTGTTGGTTGGTTGGTTGGTTTGTTAATTAACGTCGCACTAGAGCTGCACAGTGGGCTATTGGCGACGGTTCGGGGTCAATCTTGAAGGAAAGACCCGGGAACACATTCACACACACATTCATACATGTACCTCGTTATTTTAGAACCATGGTCAGATGACAAGGAAACACCTGAACTGGCACCCAACGCCTTCAATAGACGTCGGGACTTTGGACCCCCATCAGATTGATCGTGCACCAGTCCCGTATACACGCCAGTATAATTTGTTGGATATTCTGGACGACTTCCTAGTATTTTTGTAGCGAAGCTGGCAACCCTCCGATCGCAAGATCACTACTTTTTTACTTTTCTATGTCAAGTCCATTTCACGGATTCGAACCACCAATCCTCTGATTAGTAGCTGAACGCCTTACCAACTGAGCAACTGGGGCTCGGAAAAACAAAAGGAACAGGTGAGATTGCAAGGGTGGTGCCGAAGATATCCGATTTTAAAAAGGTCGAGATTTGATGGATTGCACACTGTAAAAATAACGTGTGCTTAAAAATGAGTACAAAGACGTACTTGTCTTTTTTTAAGTACAATTGCATCGTAAATAAGCGATGACGTACTCCAGTATAAGCAACCGTACTTTCGCAAAAATGCCCAGTCTATAGTTTAATATTGCTAATCTCAGCTTCTGTTCAAGCCATCTTAACAAAGTGACCTGACAAACATAAAATATTTGTTCAGAAGTTGGTTTTCCACATTATTGGATGTCGATTGCTTAAATAGAAACTGAGTTATTACAATTCAGTTATCTTACTTCAACAATACTTCTGTTTATAACTTCTTCATGTCGCTTCGGCAGCCGAACGGATAAGACAGTGGACAGCGGTGCTGCAGAAATGGGTTCGATTCCCGGTAAGTCTAAGTTGTAAATGTCGGTATTTATAGAAAGTGATCTGTGAAAGCCGCCTAGGTAGGCAAGCAACTGCTCTTTTAATTCTTTTTTACTAATTTTTGAGTACATATCTCTTTTAAAAATGAAACTTATGTATTCGGAGCTATGATAAGCATCGAATGTAATCAAAAATGAGTAAATTTGAATTGTTTTGAATACCTATTTTTAACAGTGTACACTGTTAAAAAAAAGTACTTAAAATGCGTACTTAAACCTACTCATTTTTAATGTATAATTGCATCGTAAATGAGCGAAGACGTACTCAAATTTAAGTAACCGAATTTTCTCAAAATGAAAAATGTGATTTAATATTGCTAATCTCAGCTTCTGTTCAAGCGATCTTTTTAAAATCTTCTAAACTTAAAATAGTTGTTCATAAGATGGTTTTTCACATTATTTGATGTCGATTGCTTAATTAGAAATTGCATTATTACAACTCAATTATCTTATTACTCATTTTTTGGCACACCTTTTTTAACATTTCTTCTGTTTATAACTACTTAATGTCTCCCTGGTAGTTTAACGGATAAGGTGCTGGACTGCGGTGCTTGAGGATTGGAGTTCGATTCACGGTAAGAGTTGGTTGTAATTGTCGATACTTATTGAAAGTTATTTATGAAGGCAGCCTATGTAAGCAAGCATCTACTCGTTTTTACTCATTGCACTCGTTTTTGAGTACATGTCTGAACAACTGTTTTAAGTTCGTTAAATTTTATTAAGATCGCTTGAACAGAAGCTGATATTAGCAATAGTAACTCACATGACTACTTTTGGAGAAAGTACGGTTACTTGCATTTGAGTATGTCATACGCCCGTTAATAATAAATTTTCAGTAAGTTTATTTAAAAAATCTTAATTAAATAAATTATTTAAAAAAAATCATAAAACTAGTGACAAAAATAAACGTCATTTTTTTTCATACAAATATGATATTAAGAAACCGACTATATTAAAACAACTATATAAAAATCTCTCTATTTTAAAAAACAGTAAAAACAATTTACTAAGAAATGTTTGATAAACAAGACGAATATATTTTTGTTTCAATATAAATATTATTTTAGAAGTTATTTAATGTTAAAGTCGTCGTTACTAAAATTTCTCTTACAAGTAATTTTGTCCGTCGAGTTTCTGGCACACTATTAAGAGGAGAGATCCAATTTTTTTTAGGAAATGTAGGAATAGGTTCGAATTGGAAATCCAAGTAAGCATTTTTTAAAATTCGAATAAGTTTTATATTTATAATTTTTTTAAACATCTAAACACGCTCCACTTTCTAAACTGCTATAAGTAATTTAAAATTACATATTTTCTGAATCAAAAAAATATATTAACGTTTGTTAAAATTTCATCCTTCCGATGTCATAAAGATTATATTCCTATCTTTACAATTAAATTAGATATAGTTAATTAAGATATGTATTAAAATGAGTGAAGAAGGAAAGTTTATTCGAAAATTTTGAGAAAATTTTAATTTGCGACTTTTTTTCTCATTGTTCCGCTCACATCTCAAAAAGTAAATGTCCTAAAATTATGAAATTTTGCCAGTTTATTAAGAAATGTCTGAGAAATAATGTGAATATATTTTTTTCTCCATACAATTAGTATTTGAGACGTTATTTAATGTTAAAGTCCTAATTTCTTAAAATTTCAAAAAAAAAATATTTTTTTTTTAATACGTGTTTTACAATTTTCAACAAAAATAAATAAATAAAAAATTTAGGATATAGATCAAATTATTGGCTACAAATAACCCAGAGTGTTTTTGAAAATTCGATTTAGTTTTGTTGTTATAAATTTTTAAACAATTGACGAAATGTCTAAATCTTTTTTTCAATCTTTTTTTCTTTAAATAGAGAATTTTTGTTTACTTTTTTACTTAAAATTTAGATTTAACATGCAGCTTTTGTACTAAACTAACGGTAAATAAAACTTCGTTTCGATTGGAAATTTCTTCGAGAAATTTCGAGAAAAGTATACCTCGAAAAATTCTGACTCAACAATTTTCTACCCACATGAAGTTAGTAACGATTTTGCATATTATACGAAATCATTTCGTCCATATCAAAAAGTTTAAGAATGCATCCCATGCATTTTGTTTTTTAAGATTGTTCAAAAGACCTTTGCACAAGGCTGCTAAAGGAAATCCTGATTTTATACAATTCGTTTTATTAATGAAATACTAAATAAACATTAAAATCATAACATTAACAAAATTAAAAAGCGCATTACAATTTTACCTCTCAATAAAATGAATTTTCACGAGTCAAAACAAAACATCGCCAACCATGTGACCTTCTGAAACAACAAACGTTCTGGCTGCAGGCCACGATGTTCTTTTAAAAAGAAATTGGCAACAATAAAATGAAAGGTTTTAAAACAAAATAATTCTTCCACTCACATGGAACAATCTCACCCCTTATTCCCGAAATATTACTTATTTGGACTACTCATTCGAAAAAGTTGAATGAAGGTCTTTTCTGCTATGAGATTCATCGCCAGATCCGTTTGGAGGTGGAAAAGCTTTTGGCGAGAGAGCAACAAGATCATCGATTCGGCAGTCGCATTCGCGACCGTTTGCGCATGGCCTCGGTCAATTTTTAGAAGTTCCTTTTTGTCGTTTCGAATATGGCAACGAATTCGCCGGTCGCTATGGCAACGGCATAATGAATTCCAAAAGTGTTCTTTTTTAAAAATACCATTCCTAGGTTAATGGGATTGCTTTGCCTTTTTTTTAAGTAATTAAAAAATACCAAAATTATGACATTTTCATAATACTAGGGTTTTGCAATAATTGTCTTGGGTAATCGAATTTGAACGCCGCCATTAATGATTCCAAAAGTTCAAGAGCATTAAAAAGTTTCTAAATTTTTTTTCATACTTCTGGACGATTTCAAAATGATTAATTTGTAAAACAAAATAATATTCGTATAGATTAAAATGGACACCATAAGCGACCTGGTGTCTAGATTAAAACACTTTTTGTATAAACGAAAACTTACGATCTATTAGTCTCTGTGATTAGTTAATAAAATTAAACCACGTGATCATCGACGACCAACAGCATATGCGCAAGACGTTACTTATACCTAAAAATGACGTCATGTATAACTTTGACAACGGGTTGGGATAGTGTTCATTATATACAATATATATTTTTTATTTTAATAAAAAAATATTTAAAGCAATAAATAATCTTTTTTTTAAAAAAAAGGAAAACCAATTTAAGAAAATTGCGCTAAAACGTAAAAAATAATTTTTAATTTTACAAACGAGTTGAAAAATTGAATTATTTAATATCAATTTTATACTTATTAAAACTTTTTGAAATCGGCGCCAAAATTTAGGTATGATTTTTGTAAATTAGCACCAACTTCAAAAAATTGTAATAAGTATAAAATTGGTATTAATACATTAAATTTTTTTTTCAGCTCTTTGTAAATTTAAAAAAATGTTTTGTTACTTTTCAGAACATTTTTCTTTAAAGTCGGTTTCTTTTTTCTTTTTGTTTTAAAAAAAGCTTATTTTTATTTTCCCTTTTTAGTTTTTAATTTAGTAAAAGGCTTCGCCCCTGCTATTATTCATCAATAATTTCACGTTGTTGCTCACATTTTTCAACGTCCCGATCTAGAAGATTTTTTTTAGAATTTAGGAAGATTGTTTAATTTCCGTGTTGTATTGGCTATTAATTTCATATTAATGTTTACTTATACAAATACAAATATTGACGACCAACAACAGGTGTCAAGTGTTGCACATGGGTAAAAAAATAGTAGGGCTGCATATGTTTTACAGGGTGCAGAAATATAAAATAGTGAGATTGTAAGTGATCTGAGTGTGTTCGTAAATGAGGATTTTAAAATGAGTCATCAATGTACAGTGGCTAGCAAAAAAGCTAATAGAATGTTGGGTACATCAGAAAAAGTGTTTCATCAAAATCTAAGGATATTATCTTGCCATTGTACAGAGGTTTAGTAAGGCCACATCTTGAGTATGCTGTACAGTTCTGGTCACCATATCTTAAAAAAGACATTGAATTGTTAGAGAAAATTCAGCACAGGGCTACTAAAATGGTTCAAGGGTCTTCAGGCATGAATTATGAAGATAGATTAAGACATTTGAATATGTATACTCTGGAAGAGAGAAGGGTTAGGAAAGATTTGATTTAACTATTCAAATTTATCAAACAAGTGGATGTGGAGGGTTTAGATTTTAATACGAGTGATAGAACGAAGAGGTCATGGGTGTAAGTTAAACACATCCCATTTTAATCGGGAAGGGAGAAAACATTATTTCTATAATAAGGTAATAGACAAATGGAACAACTTGCCAGTGAATATTGTTAATTGTAAAGGAGTAACGGATTTTAAGAAGAAGTTAGATATTCATTGGGGGATGGTTAGGAGGTACTAGCTGGTCCTCTTAGATTTTCTTGCGCAGAAAAACATTCTGCGCAATTTTATTATATTTTGGATGTAAGAACCCTTAATTTTCTGTAGGTTTGGCTGAAAACGGATGTGATTCCCCAAACGACTGCTGGAAGATGAAAGAGGATTCAAACCAACTGTCCAAAGGGGGTACCAGATGCTGTCCTGAATAGTCGGAGGCCGGAGACAATCTACCGGGGTCATTAAATCGATGTCGATGGCACATCAAATATCCGGTTATCCGGCATTCAATTATTGGTAATTCTTAATTAACTTAATTGAAAAAAAATATTGTCCGATTTCGAAAATTTTGTTTTGTTGGACAGAGAAAAAAATAAATCACTTTCGCAAAAAATACAAAACAAATTGGTTATCCGGTTATAATATAACCGGAAATACTGATTAAATGGGCTTTTTTTGTAACAATTTTTCCGATTTAATTATATTTTCATTGTTGGATAGAGATTGTTCATGAATGAAATTTCGTTTCGTATTGTTGGATAGGGATTGTTATAACAATCTTTATATATATTTCCCTTACGCGGTGATTGAAAAACGCTGTTTTTCTGTGTGCTGAGTGGCAACAGTTTGTTTGTTTACGAAATTCTGTTGCGCCCGCATTTTTATTTTGCCATTATGTAAGCCGTTTTGACGATTAACCCCTTCAATTCATTGGTAAATAATTATTTTGTTGATGTCAGCTTAAATTAGGAAGAATATAAGCCTTATATATTAAAAAATAGCAGTTTTGAAAAACGCTTTTCCCAACTTTCAATGAAGGAAAAATAATGGTGGCGCCATCTGTTGGCAATTTTAAAAACTAGATTTCTATGAGCTTCATTTTTATGACGTAAAAACTCAGTAAATTACACACCTCTTTTAGGTAAGATTTATGGTAAGCTTAACGTCATTTATGGCCAAAACAAACTACCAATAATGTTAGAAATTTAACTGAAACGCGGGAAAGGTGTGGAAATAACGTGGAAAATAAATAAATAATGGTAGGCTTGCCAGTGGTACCATTGTTTTTATTTGTAATTAAAAAGAAATTAGTTTAATTGATTTTATATTGACTTACATGGCGTAAAAATGTAGTGATGCCAAGATGAATATTATTTTAAATTTACAATTTCAACTTCTAAAGTTTTTAGTAATATAATTAAAAATGTATTGTTACTAGGAAACATTGTTATTGTGTCCTACCTTTTAGCGAGCGAAGCAAACCTATGAGGATTGCGTAGCAATCCTCCGGGGGTTGGCGGAGCGTTAGCGGAGCAGGGGGCGGAGCCTCCTAGTATACATTATTGGCGCAATAACAAAATATACTCTCTGGGACGTGGAAAAAGTAACAACTTGAATTTTTTTGATGAATAATAGCAGGGACCGAAACCCCTGGTAAGTTAATAACTGAAAAGGGGAAAATTAAATAACCTTTAAAAAAAAGATTATTTATATTAGACCCTAAATAACTATTATTATTTGCGAAGAAATTGAATGAGATGGAAAACAAGCATTGTTGTAATAATAGCTTTGTTATCGCCTTATAACAATGGATTTATAATAGTTTCAATTCAACTCATTTGGACGCGATTTATCGAAACTGCTGGAAGTTCTATGGCACAGGTTCAGATATACATTCGTTTGAAGATGATTTGTAAAGTGTATGGAAATTAATATAAAGGTCATTTTGGACTTGGGTAAGTTATATTTCGTTGTATATGGAATAGTTGTTAAGTTTGGTAAAAGAAATGCCACGAAAATTGCCACTTGGTTTGCGACTCCTCATTCCACTTCAGTCGACTGAAGTTAAGCAATTTAATAAAGTTCTTAACTAGATATATATTGGTTCTTTGGCAAGTTCTTTCTAGAAATATATTGGTCCTTAAATTAGCATAAGAGTAATAGTTAAATTAACATAATTCATAACTTTGATAGGCATATAGAATTATAGATAAGTTTTTAGCAAAGCTAACGCTTTAAATATAATAGTATATGTCATAAATTTAAATATAATGTCTCTAAATATAATACAGTTCTTTCTATGTTATATATTTGAAAATAATTACGTTGAAAAAATATAATAGATATATATATAGAAAAAAAAAAAAAAAAAATATATATATATAGTCTTTCAATTTTTCACTAATTTCATTATTTTGCTATTGTTTTAGCGTATTTTTTTCCGTTTTCACATAAATTGGATCATTTTGTCACTAATTTTACTATTTTGCTATTGTGTTAACATAATTTTTGCATATTGACATTAATTTAGTCACTAATTCCGCCATTTTGTTTATATTTTTATTTATATGACCGTATTTTAGTTCATTTGGCAACATTATTTATTCATTTGGCATCAATTTAATTCATTTGGCGATATTTGTATTCACTTACTGATATTTTAGGAACAGATGTAGTATAGGACATTTGGCGCGTTTTTGTTTTTGGCGACGAAAAATTGCCGTTAAACAGCGCTATGACGTCATAGGGTTGCCAGATTGAAAGTCGCCACAAGAATCGGAACATACCAACAATGACAGGTGGGGTTGCCATACTATAAATTTATCGTCCCTATAAAACACGCCAAAAAAAAACTCCCGCGCCAAATGTCCTATACTACATCTGTACCATATTTTATTCATTTAGCGACATTTTTATTGACCTAATTATATTTTATTCATTTGGCGACATTTTTGTTAACTTGATATTTTATTCATTTGGCTACATTTGGCGATATTTACTCCTCATCCAATCAAAATGCATCGTTCATTCCTCTTCATTTGTTTCATAATTTTAAATTGTTACATTTGTAGCTGTAAGACATACATTTGCGGCGCGATGCACAACTTGGCTAAGCTCGGTATAGAACCGAGGAACTTCGGCTTTCTACGCCGATACTCTGCCAGTCAGGTCAAAGTTATCACACTCGCCTAAGCGGGAGTATCGGGTAGATGCAATGACCCCCCACACAATCTTGAAATATTGCATTGTTACAGTGTGTGTGTGTGTGTGTGTGTGTGTGTGTGTGTGTGTGTGTGTGTGTGTGTGTGTGTGTGTGTGTGTGTGTGTGTGTGTGTGTGTGTGTGTGTGTGTGTGTGTGTGTGTGTGTGTGTGTGTGTGTGTGTGTGTGTGTGTGTGTGTGTGTGTGTGTGTGTGTGTGTGTGTGTGTGTGTGTGTGTGTGTGTGTGTGTGTGTGTGTGTGTGTGTGTGTGTGTGTGTGTGTGTGTGTGTGTGTGTGTGTGTGTGTGTGTGTGTGTGTGTGTGTGTGTGTGTGTGTGTGTGTGTGTGTGTGTGTGTGTGTGTGTGTGTGTGTGTGTGTGTGTGTGTGTGTGTGTGTGTGTGTGTGTGTGTGTGTGTGTGTGTGTGTGTGTGTGTGTGTGTGTGTGTGTGTGTGTGTGTGTGTGTGTGTGTGTGTGTGTGTGTGTGTGTGTGTGTGTGTGTGTGTGTGTGTGTGTGTGTGTGTGTGTGTGTGTGTGTGTGTGTGTGTGTGTGTGTGTGTGTGTGTGTGTGTGTGTGTGTGTGTGTGTGTGTGTGTGTGTGTGTGTGTGTGTGTGTGTGTGTGTGTGTGTGTGTGTGTGTGTGTGTGTGTGTGTGTGTGTGTGTGTGTGTGTGTGTGTGTGTGTGTGTGTGTGTGTGTGTGTGTGTGTGTGTGTGTGTGTGTGTGTGTGTGTGTGTGTGTGTGTGTGTGTGTGTGTGTGTGTGTGTGTGTGTGTGTGTGTGTGTGTGTGTGTGTGTGTGTGTGTGTGTGTGTGTGTGTGTGTGTGTGTGTGTGTGTGTGTGTGTGTGTGTGTGTGTGTGTGTGTGTGTGTGTGTGTGTGTGTGTGTGTGTGTGTGTGTGTGTGTGTGTGTGTGTGTGTGTGTGTGTGTGTGTGTGTGTGTGTGTGTGTGTGTGTGTGTGTGTGTGTGTGTGTGTGTGTGTGTGTGTGTGTGTGTGTGTGTGTGTGTGTGTGTGTGTGTGTGTGTGTGTGTGTGTGTGTGTGTGTGTGTGTGTGTGTGTGTGTGTGTGTGTGTGTGTGTGTGTGTGTGTGTGTGTGTGTGTGTGTGTGTGTGTGTGTGTGTGTGTGTGTGTGTGTGTGTGTGTGTGTGTGTGTGTGTGTGTGTGTGTGTGTGTGTGTGTGTGTGTGTGTGTGTGTGTGTGTGTGTGTGTGTGTGTGTGTGTGTGTGTGTGTGTGTGTGTGTGTGTGTGTGTGTGTGTGTGTGTGTGTGTGTGTGTGTGTGTGTGTGTGTGTGTGTGTGTGTGTGTGTGTGTGTGTGTGTGTGTGTGTGTGTGTGTGTGTGTGTGTGTGTGTGTGTGTGTGTGTGTGTGTGTGTGTGTGTGTGTGTGTGTGTGTGTGTGTGTGTGTGTGTGTGTGTGTGTGTGTGTGTGTGTGTGTGTGTGTGTGTGTGTGTGTGTGTGTGTGTGTGTGTGTGTGTGTGTGTGTGTGTGTGTGTGTGTGTGTGTGTGTGTGTGTGTGTGTGTGTGTGTGTGTGTGTGTGTGTGTGTGTGTGTGTGTGTGTGTGTGTGTGTGTGTGTGTGTGTGTGTGTGTGTGTGTGTGTGTGTGTGTGTGTGTGTGTGTGTGTGTGTGTGTGTGTGTGTGTGTGTGTGTGTGTGTGTGTGTGTGTGTGTGTGTGTGTGTGTGTGTGTGTGTGTGTGTGTGTGTGTGTGTGTGTGTGTGTGTGTGTGTGTGTGTGTGTGTGTGTGTGTGTGTGTGTGTGTGTGTGTGTGTGTGTGTGTGTGTGTGTGTGTGTGTGTGTGTGTGTGTGTGTGTGTGTGTGTGTGTGTGTGTGTGTGTGTGTGTGTGTGTGTGTGTGTGTGTGTGTGTGTGTGTGTGTGTGTGTGTGTGTGTGTGTGTGTGTGTGTGTGTGTGTGTGTGTGTGTGTGTGTGTGTGTGTGTGTGTGTGTGTGTGTGTGTGTGTGTGTGTGTGTGTGTGTGTGTGTGTGTGTGTGTGTGTGTGTGTGTGTGTGTGTGTGTGTGTGTGTGTGTGTGTGTGTGTGTGTGTGTGTGTGTGTGTGTGTGTGTGTGTGTGTGTGTGTGTGTGTGTGTGTGTGTGTGTGTGTGTGTGTGTGTGTGTGTGTGTGTGTGTGTGTGTGTGTGTGTGTGTGTGTGTGTGTGTGTGTGTGTGTGTGTGTGTGTGTGTGTGTGTGTGTGTGTGTGTGTGTGTGTGTGTGTGTGTGTGTGTGTGTGTGTGTGTGTGTGTGTGTGTGTGTGTGTGTGTGTGTGTGTGTGTGTGTGTGTGTGTGTGTGTGTGTGTGTGTGTGTGTGTGTGTGTGTGTGTGTGTGTGTGTGTGTGTGTGTGTGTGTGTGTGTGTGTGTGTGTGTGTGTGTGTGTGTGTGTGTGTGTGTGTGTGTGTGTGTGTGTGTGTGTGTGTGTGTGTGTGTGTGTGTGTGTGTGTGTGTGTGTGTGTGTGTGTGTGTGTGTGTGTGTGTGTGTGTGTGTGTGTGTGTGTGTGTGTGTGTGTGTGTGTGTGTGTGTGTGTGTGTGTGTGTGTGTGTGTGTGTGTGTGTGTGTGTGTGTGTGTGTGTGTGTGTGTGTGTGTGTGTGTGTGTGTGTGTGTGTGTGTGTGTGTGTGTGTGTGTGTGTGTGTGTGTGTGTGTGTGTGTGTGTGTGTGTGTGTGTGTGTGTGTGTGTGTGTGTGTGTGTGTGTGTGTGTGTGTGTGTGTGTGTGTGTGTGTGTGTGTGTGTGTGTGTGTGTGTGTGTGTGTGTGTGTGTGTGTGTGTGTGTGTGTGTGTGTGTGTGTGTGTGTGTGTGTGTGTGTGTGTGTGTGTGTGTGTGTGTGTGTGTGTGTGTGTGTGTGTGTGTGTGTGTGTGTGTGTGTGTGTGTGTGTGTGTGTAGAATAGATAGATGAACCTATTCTTGTAACTTTCATGTGGAAACGATGACTAATGCTTTATTTTAAAATTATAGAACAAAAAGTAATGCTCATTGTTTAAATGAAACTTCTCTGTGTGGTATAACAATGTTAACAAAACATGAAAATGTATTGTAGAAGAAACACGAAGATGTATAATCGTTTTTATTATCGTCTTATAACAATGTTAATAAAACATAAAGATGTATTGTAGTTAATAATCGTTTTCATTATCGTCTTATAACAATGAATTTACATTAGATAAAATTCAACTGTTTATTTTTACGCTACTTTTCTACACTGATGGAAGTTCCTTGGCTGGATCGAAAATATTAGTTTTAACGTTTGCAAACTGTCTATAAATGAAACTTTTCACTTTTTACGGAATAATTGAGAGGTTTGGTGAATAAAAGGTATGATTATTCCAATAATATATCAAACGATAACTTCTAATACAACGTTTTTTCCGGTACAACGTCGTTTTCGTTGTTCAATTCCTAATGATATTTTTATTGCACTGAACATTTCTATTTTGTTTGTATTATAATGAAATGTTATTTAAAGTATTGAACAAAATATATACTTTATTTCTTTAACTTTAAAATGTAATCAATCGTTCAATTGTTCTCTACTGCAAACTTTGATTCAGTTTTTGCTTTAATGACCAAGGTTTGGGAACTATTCAAAACAATTCTTCTTTCTATAATCATTTCATTAAGAATTCAATTTGTGTTGAAATTGAAAACAGAGAAATTACTTTATGGGTGCTTCATTATTTAAAAGCCATTTTATACCCTTTGCAAGCAACTGTTTTAGTATTCACAGTAAGTTTGCTACTACATGAAATATATATAATTAATTTTATGGCCGATATTGATGGAATTTTTAAACAAACGATGCTTATCATAGCTCAGAACACATGTTTCATTTTTGAAATAGACATGAACTCAAAAATGGGTACAATGAGTAAAAATGAATAAAATAAGCAGTTGTTTACTTATATAGGATGCCTTTATAAATTAATTTCAATAAATATCAACAATTACAATCAAGTCTTACTGGGAATCGAACCCAGATCCTAAGTCACCGCAGTCTAGTGACTTATTCTTTGTATCAGGGCGACGTGAAGAAGTTACAAACAATAATATTTTTAAAAAATTGGTATTTCTGAATTCATTAATAAACAAATTAGGATTTGTTGCTCGGGTCTCCCTTAAGTTGGTTAAAAATCGTTTCAATACCGAATTTTAGCATTTCTGCCATAATATTGTTCCCGTGTAAATAATATGCACGCAGTATGCTTCTTATATTAGTACTGTTTTTTGTAGTTTTATGTTTGTATGAGTTCATTAAATTAATGGGTATGTGAAAGTAAACATCTTAATACAATGATCATGTGATTCAGAATATTGTGTTTTTTAAAGATTTAATTTTTAAATGTTCATGTAATGCGTATTTTGTAAAAATAAGTTTCGTTGGGTTTATGCTCGAAATCTTTTGTTTTCAAATTGTAAAATCAACTTGAATATAATGTGCACTATATAACAAACTAATCCATATTAGTGTATTAAAAAGCTTCAAAATCAGGCCGATTTCGAATATTTAGTATATTGAAGGAGCATTTGCACATATTATCTTAGGTGATTTTAACAATGCTCATCCGTAGATAACAATGAAATGTAAAAATTTAACATTACACCAGACAAAAGTAAATTTTTCAACAAAATTACTAACAATGGCAGAGGCTATTTTCTTTGTTTAGAACGATTATGTGTTGCAATGTGAACAATAAGTGTTAACAATGACAACCTAATTTTTTTTTTCTTTGTTGGTTCAATATCCGCCCAGATTTCTTCGTCCAAGTTTGATAAAAGACCTACTCTCACAGTTTGCCCCGTTCTCAAGGAATTTCCTGCATCCAATGCAGTGTCTTCTTACAACGGAAAATCATGTAAGTTTATTGTTTAATTACTTTTAAATAAATAGATTCGCTCTTGTCAAATGATAACGAAGTGATTTTGAAATGCTGTGTTTGTCTACGAGGCGCGAAACTTCGATGTTTTAGACAGGCATTCGTTGTTTCTCCCCTTGGACTACACACATATATATATATATATATATATATATATATATGTATGTAATGATTATTATTTAGATTTGCAGTCGTTAGTTATTGGATGATAAGTTCCATGATGCAGGTATAAACTAAAGGCCGAAAGATCAAGTTCACAACATTTATTTCTCCGGACTTCACAGCCGAGTTGATAGACATCGTCAATCTGTAGTTCAAGATGGCGATTATGAGAAGAAGAATTTACCGTGGACGCCTCTGATTGGCTACTCTACTTTTGGTTCGCATTTTCTAGGTTTGGGTTCGGGATTTTGAAGTGGCGTGGGGGGAAAAGCAGTCACATGAGGGATACTTTAGTACTGGGAAAAGGGGCGATATAGTAAGTTAAAGAAAGTTAATTAAAGTACATTTTAAAGGGGGGAAGAGTTATAAAATATATTATATATATATATATATATATATATTAAATACTGGATAAAATTGCGGAGGCCGTTTTGTTTGGATTATACGACCACGCTATTGTTTACTAGGGTGGAGTGAAAGTATAGGCAAAAATATTTTTTTTCGAATTTCAACTATTAATAGTGCGGAAAAGTTGTCATTTGGTATCATAATGACATACCTAAAATAATTTTATTCTATCTTTTCATCTTGAGGTTCCCCTCTGGCCTTGAATTCTACAAAATTTGTTTTTTTTACAATAATGTGACGTTGGTACGTTGATACTGTGGATCAAAGCTTCAATACCTATAGTAACCCACATGCGAGTTCTTCAGCTGATTCGTGCATATCATACCAAATACAAAGTTCTGTTAAAAAAATCATGTAAAGGGAAACAAATCAGTGATCATTACCAGGCATAGCTCAAAGCATTCAGAGAGAAAGCTAAACAAAAATTGTTCGATATTTCGGCCTGTAAATGTGAAATTTTCTCTTGCTGTTGTGAAAAGTATCGTGAGGTTCATGTTGGAGAACAGGCATTTCTTCATGACCAAAGAACTGTCAGAAGAATGATTATCAGTACTGTTGACCTAACCGCAACACAAGTCCTCCGACGTAAGGTCGAACGAAAAGCACAAGAAAATACTCGACTTTCTAAAAATGTTAAAAGAAATGAAAGTACAACACTAGTGTTCTCAAGTTCGAGTTCATCAGAAATGAAAATAAACGATGACATTTTTATGGATTCTACTTCAAACACATCATCTTTTAGAGCAACAGTTATTAATGAACCATCATATTCACTAGCAAACCAAGACATAGTTCACAACAAATGCGACTTTCTTTACCAACATTGGCAAGGGAATGTGACAGATACGGTGTGTCCGACAGAGCAGCAGCAGCAATATCAAGTGCTGTTCTTCAAAATGTGGGTTTAGTTACGGAACAAGATTCTTCAAACGTGATTGACCGCAGCAAAATCATGCGAGAGAAAAAGAAGAACATACAGGAGACAGAAAGACCGACAATACTACTTGGATTGTAATTCAATGGCAGAAAGGACAAGACATTAAAACTTGCAACTTTCGATGGAAAAAAAGTACTGCAAAAGATTAGTTGAAGAGCACGTTACTCTGATTCAAGAACTTACCTTGGTCATCTGACTCCATCCAGTGACTCAGCGAAAAACATCGCCAAGAGCATAACTGACTATCTAACAGAAAACGAAATTTCTGCTGATAATATTGTAGCCGTCGGATGTGACGGAACCAACGTAAATACTGGAAGAAATGAAGGAGTAATAAGGTTTCTCGAAGTTTATTTTAAAAAGCCCTTACAGTGGTTGGTATGTCAGCTTCAATCAAACAAGCTCCCATTACGACATCTACTAGAACACTTAGACGGTAAAACTACAGGTCCTCGTGCGTTCTCTGGTATTATTGGAAAAGCATTGGCTAATTGTGAACAATTGCCAGTTGTATTATTTGACACAATTCAAGTTAACCTTTCAGAAATAAATAAAAAAAATTTAAGTACTGAACAACAGTACTTTTTTGATATTTGCTAATCAGTGGCTAGCGGCCAGTGTTCAACAAGTTTGTCAAGACGATAACCTGGCGCATTAAACCACTCAAGGTGGTTAACGACTGCAAATAGAATTTTGCGTTTGTATATCGCAACCGTTAATAACCGCAACTGAACCTCCGTTTACCATGGGAATTTCAGATGAAGCTTTGAAAGAAATGGTGCTTTATGGCGTACCTGAAGTGTTTGATTTTGCAAACTACCCATCTCATACTCAATTGGTGGAACGATGCGTTAAATTAGTTACAGAAGCATCAGCTGCGGTTTGTGGTGCAAGCAATAGAGATAGATTTATTAGAGTCAGATTGCAGTCTAGACAACTTATGCCACAATTTAACACCAAAGCAGAATATCGTCAATAATCAAGTCAAGTGACCCATTAAACTATGTTCAGTTGTTTGCATTGTGGTTACAGTTTTAGTTCTGAATAACAGAGGAATGTTTTATTAACATCTTTAGATTTAAGTGATACTTGTGTGAACATTGCTAAGCTGGATTCACAATTTCATACTTACTTCACCTTTGTTGTGTAGTATATGGAAACTTAACATTTGTTGTAAAGTTCGTACTACGTGCGGAGCCTCAGATTATCTTTAACATTGTCAGAACTTGTTAACTTGCTTATGTTTTAAAAAATGACCCTATATTAAAGCTAAAATGTCCACAGTATTAAATTCTAATACATTTTTCTTATCCTATATTACGTTACAACATTATTAAATTTTTCACTATTATTGGTAAACTTCAAGGCCCGAGGGGAACCTCTAGATATTATTTGCGATCAAAATCCTTTTACATGACAAATAATGTATACGAAAGGCAACTTTTCCGCACTATTGCTTTACATTAATCAAATTTTGATTTTTTCGCTCCACCCTATTGTTTACTCCATTGATAATCAGAAGGCTTAATTAAGTGGTAATAAATTATTTGATGAACACCATAGTATTTAGAAAACAAATACAATTTAATGATGTAAATTTAACAGTTAAGGATTTATATTTAAAGCTTAAATCTATGGCATTACAATTAGGGATTAGCAGCGCTTTTGAAAACGCGTGTAGAGCATAGAGTAATGATACAAATAGAGGAATAAAAATGCTGATTTCCGTGTGTCCATCATGGAAACCACGTGATTTGTGGAAATGCCAATTCATTCATGCGCCAATATTACTTGGCAGGCCTTGGCGACTTTCAGAACTAAGCGAGATCGAAGTATTGTAATATGGTTTTGTGTTTAATTTTGTATTTAAATATCGTTTTTTTTTTAAAGAGTGGCACAATTTAAGGGAGTTTAACAGATATATTAAAGATATTTTTCTTGCTTTGTACTTTTGAAATAATTGCGTTACGTTTTTATGTAAAAAAATTTACCATAAGCGAAGTTCTTTCAATTGTTATTTTATATAGTTCAATATGAAAATATGAACAATAAAACCGGAGAAATATAACGAGTTTGGTTTTTTCAAGTATTGAACACAAAGAAAATTATATTTTCGTTGCGTTAATGAAGAGGAAATATTTAGCGCAAATTGTTTGAAAATAAGTAAATACCTACATATATGTTAAGAAGTTGAATACGGACAGAACGCCTTATCACTAAAAAGAAGAAAGTGCACCAAATTTGGAACTCCTGCAGATGTCTGAACGCCAAATATGGCAGCGCTAAAATCACGTGATGTTGGTTTTCTTTTTCAATGTTGACACCGCGGCCTTACGAGAGTCTGGCATTAAAGGCGCTCTCTATTTAATATTACAACTCTCTGGTGTAGAGAGTTGGATGGAATGTGTGGGAATGAGTTCCTCTTCGTCAGTGTTTATCGCATTCGGGCGTCCCCTGAGTGGGCCTCATGCGTTGGAGCTATGCGATTGGCTCTTTGATATAAACACTGTTCAAGTGGAAATTCTGTCCGGGAATTGCTTGGTATAGAAAGGAAATTGGATGAACTCCATGTCGCTGCAAAATACTGTTTTAAATATTATTGTTTACGAAAATTACTCACTTTTATAATATTTAACCGAACTCCATCGTGTGTAGGAATCGTACAGCAAAAGAATTTAAAATAAATTGATGAAAAATTATTCGAAGGTTCCATGGTCAGCTAGTCAAATTGCACTCGTGGTTGTCCTCGTCAATTGAAGCACACTTTTCATGATCTGTCGATAGAACTGAAGTCACAGCGGTTAAACAGGCCAAAAACGGGAAGGGACGGGTAGGGGGTTAATAACCAACATGCACTGTACAAAAATGTGCTTCACCTAAATACTCCTTAAACTTCACCTATCTACTCGATTTTTTTTTTAGTATTGTCCTTTTAGTATTACAATATGTATTAATTTTACGCCAAAAATACGGTTTATACGCGATTACTTTAAGAATTATTAATTTTTCAAATTTTGTTGCAATAAAATAAATGAAAATAATACAAGTCGCCTTAATCTAAAACAAAATTCGCAGTGATCGGATAAAAGAAATGCAAGATATAAATCCTCAAGAGTATTTTGAGCATTTATATCTTGTATCTCATTTATCCAGAACCCTCCCAAAATGGCCATTATGTTTTATTTGCACATCATATGACCTAATAAACAATCAGTAGAAATTTCGACTACAACCTGCAAATTGTTATTAAAATTTATTATTTTGGACTCTGGCACAAGGACTAGTACTGGGCACGCCCAATGAAATTATAGGAAAGTATCACATGAGTAAGTTTTCTTTAAGATTTCAGCTGCAGAACATTATCTTGTTTTAAATACTTAAACCGTTTTCTTCAGTTTTCTGATCATGAAATAATTTCTTTGCTACATTTTTTTCTGTTTGTCATGTGTTTCGCTTTGTGGCCTGTTATTATAGCACATAATCTATTTCTTTGCCACAATTTCTGTAAAAAAAATACTGCTAGAAATTTAGATGTAATAAATTTAAAATAATTATTTTTAGTACACTTCGGTCAGATTAAGCTCATTAATAAGCGACTACTCACAAGGGGGGTGTTTTTCACTTCACTAGGATTTCAGTTTAGGGGTGTAACACACACCCCACGAGAATTCGTGTCTTTTTTTTCTCTGCATGAGAATTATTTGACCATAAGGCGATGCAACAATCGATTACACACGTTGCTGAAAGAAGTTTATACAAATGTAGAATCAATAAATTTAACCGGTGGCAAATTTTGTGAAGTTTTATATAAAAATGACGATAATTCAGATGTTGGGGATCGCAACACCCCCTTTCGAGCTCCCGGGTTCGTCTGAATAGCGCGCGTGCTCCCCGGTAATTTTGACGAAATAGTTGTCCCATAATTGTTCCTCTTCAAAGTTTCGTTAAGCAAACGATATTTCTTACGTGTGCGGTGGACTATTCAGTCGAGGCCCTTTTCGGTTTTGTTTTCTTTCATATTTACAAGGGCCTGGGTGGGAGCGGAGTCAGTGACGAAAGTCAATCCTCTTGCGAGGCGTTCTCCGCGTGGGTGGACTATTCAGTCGAGGCCCTTTCCGGCTTTGTTTTCTTTCATATTTACAAGGGCCTGGGTGGGAGCGGAGTCAGTGACGAAAGTCAATCCTCTAGCGAGGCGTTCTCCGCGTGGGTGGACTATTCAGTCGAGGCCCTTTCCGGCTTTGTTTTCTTTCATTTTTACAAGGGCCTGGGTGGGAGCGAAGTCAGTGACGAAAGTCAATCCTCTAGCGAGGCGTTCTCCGCGTGGGTGGACAATTCAGACGAGGCCCTTTCCGGCTTTGTTTTCTTTCATTTTTACAAGGGCCTGGGTGGGAGCGGAGTCAGTGACGAAAGTCAATCCTCTAGCGAGGCGTTCTCCGCGTGGGTGGACTATTCAGTCGAGGCCCTTTCCGGCTTTGTTTTCTTTCATATTTACAAGGGCCTGGGTGGGAGCGGAGTCAATGACGAAAGTCAATCCTCTAGCGAGGCGTTCTCCGCGTGGGTGGACTATTCAGTCGAGGCCCTTTCCGGCTTTGTTTTCTTTCATTTTTACGAGGGCCTGGGTGGGAGCGGAGTCAATGACGAAAGTCAATAATCTAGTGAGGCGTTCTCCGCGTGGGTGGACTATTCAGTCGAGGCCCTTTCCGGCTTTGTTTTCTTTCATTTTTACAAGGGCCTGGGTGGGAGCGAAGTCAGTGACGAAAGTCAATCCTCTAGCGAGGCGTTTTCCGCGTGGGTGGACTATTCAGTCGAGGCCCTTTCCGGCTTTGTTTTCTTTCATTTTTACAAGGGCCTGGGTGGGAGCGGAGTCAGTGACGAAAGCCAATCCTCTAGCGAGGCGTTCTCCGCGTGGGTGGACTATTCAGTCGAGGCCTTTTCCGGCTTTGTTTTCTTTCATTTTTACAAGGGCCTGGGTGGGAGCGGAGTCAGTGACGAAAGTCAATCCTCTAGCGAGGCGTTCTCCGCGTAGGTGGACTATTCAGTCGAGGCCTTTTCCGGCTTTGTTTTCTTTCATATTTACAAGGGCCTGGGTGAGAGCGGAGTCAGTGACGAAAGTCAATCCTCTAGCGAGGCGTTCTCCGCGTGGGTGGACTATTCAGTCGACGCCCTTTCCGGCTTTGTTTTCTTTCATATTTACAAGGGCCTGGGTGGGAGCGGAGTCAGTGACGAAAGTCAATCCTCTAGCGAGGCGTTCTCCGCGTGGGTGGACTATTCAGTCGAGGCCTTTTCCGGCTTTGTTTTCTTTCATATTTACAAGGGCCTGGGTGGGAGCGGAGTCAGTGACGAAAGTCAATCCTCTAGCGAGGCGTTCTCCGCGTGGGTGGACTATTCAGTCGACGCCCTTTCCGGCTTTGTTTTCTTTCATATTTACAAGGGTCTGGGTGGGAGCGGAGTCAGTGACGAAAGTCAATCCTCTAGCGAGGCGTTCTCCGCGTGGGTGGACTATTCAGTCGAGGCCCTTTCCGGCTTTGTTTTCTTTCATTTTTACGAGGGCCTGGGTGGGAGCGGAGTCAGTGACGAAAGTCAATCCTCTAGCGAGGCGTTCTCCGCGTGGGTGGACTATTAAGTCGAGGCCCTTTCCGGCTTTGTTTTCTTTCATTTTTACAAGGGCCTGGGTGGGAGCGAAGTCAGTGACGAAAGTCAATCCTCTAGCGAGGCGTTCTCCGCGTGGGTGGACAATTCAGACGAGGCCCTTTCCGGCTTTGTTTTCTTTCATTTTTACAAGGGCCTGGGTGGGAGCGGAGTCAGTGACGAAAGTCAATCCTCTAGCGAGGCGTTCTCCGCGTGGGTGGACTATTCAGTCGAGGCCCTTTCCGGCTTTGTTTTCTTTCATTTTTACGAGGGCCTGGGTGGGAGCGGAGTCAATGACGAAAGTCAATCCTCTAGTGAGGCGTTCTCCGCGTGGGTGGACTATTCAGTCGAGGCCCTTTCCGGCTTTGTTTTCTTTCATTTTTACAAGGGCCTGGGTGGGAGCGAAGTCAGTGACGAAAGTCAATCCTCTAGCGAGGCGTTCTCCGCGTGGGTGGACTATTCAGTCGAGGCCCTTTCCGGCTTTGTTTTCTTTCATTTTTACAAGGGCCTGGGTGGGAGCGGAGTCAGTGACGAAAGTCAATCCTCTAGCGAGGCGTTCTCCGCGTGGGTGGACTATTCAGTCGAGGCCTTTTCCGGCTTTGTTTTCTTTCATATTTACAAGGGCCTGGGTGGGAGCGGAGTCAGTGACGAAAGTCAATCAGGCGTTCTCCGCGTGGGTGGACTATTCAGTCGACGCCCTTTCCGGCTTTGTTTTCTTTCATATTTACAAGGGTCTGGGTGGGAGCGTAGTCAGTGACGAAAGTCAATCCTCTAGCGAGGCGTTCTCCGCGTGGGTGGACTATTAAGTCGAGGCCCTTTCCGGCTTTGTTTTCTTTCATTTTTACGAGGGCCTGGGTTTGAGCGGAGTCAGTGACGAAAGTCAATCCTCTAGCGAGGCGTTCTCCGCGTGGGTGGACTATTCAGTCGAGGCCCTTTCCGGCTTTGTTTTCTTTCATATTTACAAGGGCCTGGGTGGGAGCGGAGTCAGTGACGAAAGTCAATCCTCTAGCGAGGTGTTCTCCGCGTGGGTGGACTATTCAGTCGAGGCCCTTTCCGGCTTTGTTTTCTTTCATTTTTACGAGGGCCTGGGTGGGAGCGGAGTCAGTGACGAAAGTCAATCCTCTAGCGAGGCGTTCTCCGCGTGGGTGGACTATTAAGTCGAGGCCCTTTCCGGCTTTGTTTTCTTTCATTTTAACGAGGGCCTGGGTGGGAGCGGAGTCAGTGACGCAAGTCAATCCTCTAGCGAGGCGTTCTCCGCGTGGGTGGACTATTCAGTCGAGGCCCTTTCCGGCTTTGTTTTCTTTCATTTTTACGAGGGCCTGGGTGGGAGCGGATTCAGTGACGAAAGTCAATCCTCTAGCGAGGCGTTCTCCGCGTGGGTGGACTATTCAGTCGAGGCCCTTTCCGGCTTTGTTTTCTTTCATATTTACAAGGGCCTGGGTGGGAGCGGAGTCAGTGACGAAAGTCAATCCTCTAGCGAGGCGTTCTCCGCGTGGGTGGACTATTCAGTCGAGGCCCTTTCCGGCTTTGTTTTCTTTCATTTTTACGAGGGCCTGGGTGGGAGCGGAGTCAGTGACGAAAGTCAATCCTCTAGCGAGGCGTTCTCCGCGTGGGTGGACTATTCAGTCGAGGCCCTTTCCGGCTTTGTTTTCTTTCATTTTTACAAGGGCCTGGGTGGGAGCGAAGTCAGTGACGAAAGTCAATCCTCTAGCGAGGCGTTCTCCGC
Organism: Troglohyphantes excavatus; assembly: GCA_963932185.1. Lineage (NCBI taxonomy): Eukaryota > Metazoa > Arthropoda > Arachnida > Araneae > Linyphiidae > Troglohyphantes > Troglohyphantes excavatus. The sequence continues at coordinate 45,261,197 of OZ010678.1, forward strand.
GTGGGTGGACTATTCAGTCGAGGCCCTTTTACGGCTTTGTTTTCTTTCATTTTTACAAGGGCCTGGGTGGGAGCGGAGTCAGTGACGAAAGTCAATCCTCTAGCGAGGCGTTCTCCGCGTGGGTGGACTATTCAGTCGAGGCCCTTTCCGGCTTTGTTTTCTTTCATTTTTACGAGGGCCTGGGTGGGAGCGGAGTCAGTGACGAAAGTCAATCCTCTAGCGAGGTGTTCTCCGCGTGGGTGGACTATTCAGTCGAGGCCCTTTTCCGGCTTTGTTTTCTTTCATTTTTACAAGGGCCTGGGTGGGAGCGGAGTCAGTGACGAAAGTCAATCCTCTAGCGAGGCGTTCTCCGCGTGGGTGGACTATTCAGTCGAGGCCCTTTCCGGCTTTGTTTTCTTTCATTTTTACGAGGGCCTGGGTGGCAGCGGAGTCAGTGACGAAAGTCAATCCTCTAGCGAGGCGTTCTCCGCGTGGGTGGACTATTCAGTCGAGGCCCTTTCCGGCTTTGTTTTCTTTCATTTTTACAAGGGCCTGGGTGGGAGCGAAGTCAGTGACGAAAGTCAATCCTCTAGCGAGGCGTTCTCCGCGTGGGTGGACTATTCAGTCGAGGCCCTTTCCGGCTTTGTTTTCTTTCATTTTTACAAGGGCCTGGGTGGGAGCGGAGTCAGTGACGAAAGTCAATCCTCTAGCGAGGCGTTCTCCGCGTGGGTGGACTATTCAGTCGAGGCCCTTTCCGGCTTTGTTTTCTTTCATTTTTACAAGGGCCTGGGTGGGAGCGGAGTCAGTGACGAAAGCCAATCCTCTAGCGAGGCGTTCTCCGCGTGGGTGGACTATTCAGTCGAGGCCCTTTCCGGCTTTGTTTTCTTTCATTTTTACAAGGGCCTGGGTGGGAGCGGAGTCAGTGACGAAAGTCAATCCTCTAGCGAGGCGTTCTCCGTGTGGGTGGACTATTCAGTCGACGCCCTTTCCGGCTTTGTTTTCTTTCATATTTACAAGGGCCTGGGTGGGAGCGGAGTCAGTGACGAAAGTCAATCCTCTAGCGAGGCGTTCTCCGCGTGGGTGGACTATTCAGTCGAGGCCCTTTCCGGCTTTGTTTTCTTTCATTTTTACAAGGGCCTGGGTGGGAGCGAAGTCAGTGACGAAAGTCAATCCTCTAGCGAGGCGTTCTCCGCGTGGGTGGACTATTCAGTCGAGGCCCTTTCCGGCTTTGTTTTCTTTCATTTTTACAAGGGCCTGGGAGGGAGCGGAGTTAGTGACGAAAGTCAATCCTCTAGCGAGGCGTTCTCCGCGTGGGTGGACTATTCAGTCGAGGCCCTTTCCGGCTTTGTTTTCTTTCATTTTTACAAGGGCCTGGGTGGGAGCGGAGTCAGTGACGAAAGTCAATCCTCTAGCGAGGCGTTCTCCGCGTGGGTGGACTATTCAGTCGAGGCCCTTTCCGGCTTTGTTTTCTTTCATTTTTACGAGGGCCTGGGTGGGAGCGGAGTCAGTGACGAAAGTCAATCCTCTAGCGAGGTGTTCTCCGCGTGGGTGGACTATTCAGTCGAGGCCCTTTTCCGGCTTTGTTTTCTTTCATTTTTACAAGGGCCTGGGTGGGAGCGGAGTCAGTGACGAAAGTCAATCCTCTAGCGAGGTGTTCTCCGCGTGGGTGGACTATTCAGTCGAGGCCCTTTCCGGCTTTGTTTTCTTTCATTTTTACGAGGGCCTGGGTGGGAGCGGAGTCAGTGACGAAAGTCAATCCTCTAGCGAGGCGTTCTCCGCGTGGGTGGACTATTCAGTCGAGGCCCTTTCCGGCTTTGTTTTCTTTCATATTTAAAAAGGGCCTGGGTGGGAGCGGAGTCAATGACGAAAGTCAATCCTCTAGCGAGGCGTTCTCCGCGTGGGTGGACTATTCAGTCGAGGCCCTTTCCGGCTTTGTTTTCTTTCATTTTTACGAGGGCCTGGGTGGGAGCGGAGTCAATGACGAAAGTCAATCCTCTAGTGAGGCGTTCTCCGCGTGGGTGGACTATTCAGTCGAGGCCCTTTCCGGCTTTGTTTTCTTTCATTTTTACAAGGGCCTGGGTGGGAGCGAAGTCAGTGACGAAAGTCAATCCTCTAGCGAGGCGTTCTCCGCGTGGGTGGACTATTCAGTCGAGGCCCTTTCCGGCTTTGTTTTCTTTCATTTTTACAAGGGCCTGGGTGGGAGCGGAGTCAGTGACGAAAGCCAATCCTCTAGCGAGGCGTTCTCCGCGTGGGTGGACTATTCAGTCGAGGCCCTTTCCGGCTTTGTTTTCTTTCATTTTTACAAGGGCCTGGGTGGGAGCGGAGTCAGTGACGAAAGTCAATCCTCTAGCGAGGCGTTCTCCGCGTGGGTGGACTATTCAGTCGACGCCCTTTCCGGCTTTGTTTTCTTTCATATTTACAAGGGCCTGGGTGGGAGCGGAGTCAGTGACGAAAGTCAATCCTCTAGCGAGGCGTTCTCCGCGTGGGTGGACTATTCAGTCGAGGCCTTTTCCGGCTTTGTTTTCTTTCATATTTACAAGGGCCTGGGTGGGAGCGGAGTCAGTGACGAAAGTCAATCAGGCGTTCTCCGCGTGGGTGGACTATTCAGTCGACGCCCTTTCCGGCTTTGTTTTCTTTCATATTTACAAGGGTCTGGGTGGGAGCGGAGTCAGTGACGAAAGTCAATCCTCTAGCGAGGCGTTCTCCGCGTGGGTGGACTATTAAGTCGAGGCCCTTTCCGGCTTTGTTTTCTTTCATTTTTACGAGGGCCTGGGTTTGAGCGGAGTCAGTGACGAAAGTCAATCCTCTAGCGAGGCGTTCTCCGCGTGGGTGGACTATTCAGTCGAGGCCCTTTCCGGCTTTGTTTTCTTTCATATTTACAAGGGCCTGGGTGGGAGCGGAGTCAGTGACGAAAGTCAATCCTCTAACGAGGCGTTCTCCGCGTGGGTGGACTATTCAGTCGAGGCCCTTTCCGGCTTTGTTTTCTTTCATTTTTACGAGGGCCTGGGTGGGAGCGGAGTCAGTGACGAAAGTCAATCCTCTAGCGAGGCGTTCTCCGCGTGGGTGGACTATTAAGTCGAGGCCCTTTCCGGCTTTGTTTTCTTTCATTTTTACGAGGGCCTGGGTGGGAGCGGGGTCAGTGACGCAAGTCAATCCTCTAGCGAGGCGTTCTCCGCGTGGGTGGACTATTCAGTCGAGGCCCTTTCCGGCTTTGTTTTCTTTCATTTTTACAAGGGCCTGGGTGGGAGCGGAGTCAGTGACGAAAGTCAATCCTCTAGCGAGGCGTTCTCCGCGTGGGTGGACTATTCAGTCGAGGCCCTTTCCGGCTTTGTTTTCTTTCATTTTTACAAGGGCCTGGGTGGGAGCGGAGTCAGTGACGAAAGTCAATCCTCTAGCGAGGCGTTCTCCGCGTGGGTGGACTATTCAGTCGAGGCCCTTTCCGGCTTTGTTTTCTTTCATTTTTACAAGGGCCTGGGTGGGAGCGAAGTCAGTGACGAAAGTCAATCCTCTAGCGAGGCGTTCTCCGCGTGGGTGGACTATTCAGTCGAGGCCCTTTCCGGCTTTGTTTTCTTTCATTTTTACGAGGGCCTGGGTGGGAGCGGAGTCAGTGACGCAAGTCAATCCTCTAGCGAGGCGTTCTCCGCGTGGGTGGACTATTCAGTCGAGGCCCTTTCCGGCTTTGTTTTCTTTCATTTTTACGAGGGCCTGGGTGGGAGCGGATTCAGTGACGAAAGTCAATCCTCTAGCGAGGCGTTCTCCGCGTGGGTGGACTATTCAGTCGAGGCCCTTTCCGGCTTTGTTTTCTTTCATATTTACAAGGGCCTGGGTGGGAGCGGAGTCAGTGACGAAAGTCAATCCTCTAGCGAGGCGTTCTCCGCGTGGGTGGACTATTCAGTCGAGGCCCTTTCCGGCTTTGTTTTCTTTCATTTTTACGAGGGCCTGGGTGGGAGCGGAGTCAGTGACGAAAGTCAATCCTCTAGCGAGGCGTTCTCCGCGTGGGTGGACTATTCAGTCGAGGCCCTTTCCGGCTTTGTTTTCTTTCATTTTTACAAGGGCCTGGGTGGGAGCGAAGTCAGTGACGAAAGTCAATCCTCTAGCGAGGCGTTCTCCGCGTGGGTGGACTATTCAGTCGAGGCCCTTTTACGGCTTTGTTTTCTTTCATTTTTACAAGGGCCTGGGTGGGAGCGGAGTCAGTGACGAAAGTCAATCCTCTAGCGAGGCGTTCTCCGCGTGGGTGGACTATTCAGTCGAGGCCCTTTCCGGCTTTGTTTTCTTTCATTTTTACGAGGGCCTGGGTGGGAGCGGAGTCAGTGACGAAAGTCAATCCTCTAGCGAGGTGTTCTCCGCGTGGGTGGACTATTCAGTCGAGGCCCTTTTCCGGCTTTGTTTTCTTTCATTTTTACAAGGGCCTGGGTGGGAGCGGAGTCAGTGACGAAAGTCAATCCTCTAGCGAGGCGTTCTCCGCGTGGGTGGACTATTCAGTCGAGGCCCTTTCCGGCTTTGTTTTCTTTCATTTTTACGAGGGCCTGGGTGGCAGCGGAGTCAGTGACGAAAGTCAATCCTCTAGCGAGGCGTTCTCCGCGTGGGTGGACTATTCAGTCGAGGCCCTTTCCGGCTTTGTTTTCTTTCATTTTTACAAGGGCCTGGGTGGGAGCGAAGTCAGTGACGAAAGTCAATCCTCTAGCGAGGCGTTCTCCGCGTGGGTGGACTATTCAGTCGAGGCCCTTTCCGGCTTTGTTTTCTTTCATTTTTACAAGGGCCTGGGTGGGAGCGGAGTCAGTGACGAAAGTCAATCCTCTAGCGAGGCGTTCTCCGCGTGGGTGGACTATTCAGTCGAGGCCCTTTCCGGCTTTGTTTTCTTTCATTTTTACAAGGGCCTGGGTGGGAGCGGAGTCAGTGACGAAAGCCAATCCTCTAGCGAGGCGTTCTCCGCGTGGGTGGACTATTCAGTCGAGGCCCTTTCCGGCTTTGTTTTCTTTCATTTTTACAAGGGCCTGGGTGGGAGCGGAGTCAGTGACGAAAGTCAATCCTCTAGCGAGGCGTTCTCCGTGTGGGTGGACTATTCAGTCGACGCCCTTTCCGGCTTTGTTTTCTTTCATATTTACAAGGGCCTGGGTGGGAGCGGAGTCAGTGACGAAAGTCAATCCTCTAGCGAGGCGTTCTCCGCGTGGGTGGACTATTCAGTCGAGGCCCTTTCCGGCTTTGTTTTCTTTCATTTTTACAAGGGCCTGGGTGGGAGCGAAGTCAGTGACGAAAGTCAATCCTCTAGCGAGGCGTTCTCCGCGTGGGTGGACTATTCAGTCGAGGCCCTTTCCGGCTTTGTTTTCTTTCATTTTTACAAGGGCCTGGGAGGGAGCGGAGTTAGTGACGAAAGTCAATCCTCTAGCGAGGCGTTCTCCGCGTGGGTGGACTATTCAGTCGAGGCCCTTTCCGGCTTTGTTTTCTTTCATTTTTACAAGGGCCTGGGTGGGAGCGGAGTCAGTGACGAAAGTCAATCCTCTAGCGAGGCGTTCTCCGCGTGGGTGGACTATTCAGTCGAGGCCCTTTCCGGCTTTGTTTTCTTTCATTTTTACGAGGGCCTGGGTGGGAGCGGAGTCAGTGACGAAAGTCAATCCTCTAGCGAGGTGTTCTCCGCGTGGGTGGACTATTCAGTCGAGGCCCTTTTCCGGCTTTGTTTTCTTTCATTTTTACAAGGGCCTGGGTGGGAGCGGAGTCAGTGACGAAAGTCAATCCTCTAGCGAGGTGTTCTCCGCGTGGGTGGACTATTCAGTCGAGGCCCTTTCCGGCTTTGTTTTCTTTCATTTTTACGAGGGCCTGGGTGGGAGCGGAGTCAGTGACGAAAGTCAATCCTCTAGCGAGGCGTTCTCCGCGTGGGTGGACTATTCAGTCGAGGCCCTTTCCGGCTTTGTTTTCTTTCATATTTAAAAAGGGCCTGGGTGGGAGCGGAGTCAATGACGAAAGTCAATCCTCTAGCGAGGCGTTCTCCGCGTGGGTGGACTATTCAGTCGAGGCCCTTTCCGGCTTTGTTTTCTTTCATTTTTACGAGGGCCTGGGTGGGAGCGGAGTCAATGACGAAAGTCAATCCTCTAGTGAGGCGTTCTCCGCGTGGGTGGACTATTCAGTCGAGGCCCTTTCCGGCTTTGTTTTCTTTCATTTTTACAAGGGCCTGGGTGGGAGCGAAGTCAGTGACGAAAGTCAATCCTCTAGCGAGGCGTTCTCCGCGTGGGTGGACTATTCAGTCGAGGCCCTTTCCGGCTTTGTTTTCTTTCATTTTTACAAGGGCCTGGGTGGGAGCGGAGTCAGTGACGAAAGCCAATCCTCTAGCGAGGCGTTCTCCGCGTGGGTGGACTATTCAGTCGAGGCCCTTTCCGGCTTTGTTTTCTTTCATTTTTACAAGGGCCTGGGTGGGAGCGGAGTCAGTGACGAAAGTCAATCCTCTAGCGAGGCGTTCTCCGCGTGGGTGGACTATTCAGTCGACGCCCTTTCCGGCTTTGTTTTCTTTCATATTTACAAGGGCCTGGGTGGGAGCGGAGTCAGTGACGAAAGTCAATCCTCTAGCGAGGCGTTCTCCGCGTGGGTGGACTATTCAGTCGAGGCCTTTTCCGGCTTTGTTTTCTTTCATATTTACAAGGGCCTGGGTGGGAGCGGAGTCAGTGACGAAAGTCAATCAGGCGTTCTCCGCGTGGGTGGACTATTCAGTCGACGCCCTTTCCGGCTTTGTTTTCTTTCATATTTACAAGGGTCTGGGTGGGAGCGGAGTCAGTGACGAAAGTCAATCCTCTAGCGAGGCGTTCTCCGCGTGGGTGGACTATTAAGTCGAGGCCCTTTCCGGCTTTGTTTTCTTTCATTTTTACGAGGGCCTGGGTTTGAGCGGAGTCAGTGACGAAAGTCAATCCTCTAGCGAGGCGTTCTCCGCGTGGGTGGACTATTCAGTCGAGGCCCTTTCCGGCTTTGTTTTCTTTCATTTTTACGAGGGCCTGGGTGGGAGCGGAGTCAGTGACGAAAGTCAATCCTCTAGCGAGGCGTTCTCCGCGTGGGTGGACTATTAAGTCGAGGCCCTTTCCGGCTTTGTTTTCTTTCATTTTTACGAGGGCCTGGGTGGGAGCGGAGTCAGTGACGCAAGTCAATCCTCTAGCGAGGCGTTCTCCGCGTGGGTGGACTATTCAGTCGAGGCCCTTTCCGGCTTTGTTTTCTTTCATATTTACGAGGGCCTGGGTGGGAGCGGAGTCAGTGACGAAAGTCAATCCTCTAGCGAGGCGTTCTCCGCGTGGGTGGACTATTCAGTCGAGGCCCTTTCCGGCTTTGTTTTCTTTCATTTTTACAAGGGCCTGGGTGGGAGCGGAGTCAGTGACGAAAGTCAATCCTCTAGCGAGGCGTTCTCCGCGTGGGTGGACTATTCAGTCGAGGCCCTTTCCGGCTTTGTTTTCTTTCATTTTTACAAGGGCCTGGGTGGGAGCGGAGTCAGTGACGAAAGTCAATCCTCTAGCGAGGCGTTCTCCGCGTGGGTGGACTATTCAGTCGAGGCCCTTTCCGGCTTTGTTTTCTTTCATTTTTACAAGGGCCTGGGTGGGAGCGAAGTCAGTGACGAAAGTCAATCCTCTAGCGAGGCGTTCTCCGCGTGGGTGGACTATTCAGTCGAGGCCCTTTCCGGCTTTGTTTTCTTTCATTTTTACAAGGGCCTGGGAGGGAGCGGAGTTAGTGACGAAAGTCAATCCTCTAGCGAGGCGTTCTCCGCGTGGGTGGACTATTCAGTCGAGGCCCTTTCCGGCTTTGTTTTCTTTCATTTTTACAAGGGCCTGGGTGGGAGCGGAGTCAGTGACGAAAGTCAATCCTCTAGCGAGGCGTTCTCCGCGTGGGTGGACTATTCAGTCGAGGCCCTTTTCCGGCTTTGTTTTCTTTCATTTTTACAAGGGCCTGGGTGGGAGCGGAGTCAGTGACGAAAGTCAATCCTCTAGCGAGGTGTTCTCCGCGTGGGTGGACTATTCAGTCGAGGCCCTTTCCGGCTTTGTTTTCTTTCATTTTTACGAGGGCCTGGGTGGGAGCGGAGTCAGTGACGAAAGTCAATCCTCTAGCGAGGCGTTCTCCGCGTGGGTGGACTATTCAGTCGAGGCCCTTTCCGGCTTTGTTTTCTTTCATTTTTACAAGGGCCTGGGTGGGAGCGAAGTCAGTGACGAAAGTCAATCCTCTAGCGAGGCGTTCTCCGCGTGGGTGGACTATTCAGTCGAGGCCCTTTCCGGCTTTGTTTTCTTTCATTTTTACGAGGGCCTGGGTGGGAGCGGAGTCAGTGACGAAAGTCAATCCTCTAGCGAGGCGTTCTCCGCGTGGGTGGACTATTCAGTCGAGGCCCTTTCCGGCTTTGTTTTCTTTCATATTTACGAGGGCCTGGGTGGGAGCGGAGTCAGTGACGAAAGTCAATCCTCTAGCGAGGCGTTCTCCGCGTGGGTGGACTATTCAGTCGAGGCCCTTTCCGGCTTTGTTTTCTTTCATATTGACAAGGGCCTGGGTGGGAGCGGAGTCAGTGACGAAAGTCAATCCTCTAGCGAGGCGTTCTCCGCGTGGGTGGACTATTCAGTCGAGGCCCTTTCCGGCTTTGTTTTCTTTCATATTTACAAGGGCCTGGGTGGGAGCGGAGTCAGTGACGAAAGTCAATCCTCTAGCGAGGCGTTCTCCGCGTGGGTGGACTATTCAGTCGAGGCCCTTTCCGGCTTTGTTTTCTTTCATTTTTACAAGGGCCTGGGTGGGAGCGGAGTCAGTGACGAAAGTCAATCCTCTAGCGAGGCGTTCTCCGCGTGGGTGGACTATTCAGTCGAGGCCCTTTCCGGCTTTGTTTTCTTTCATATTTACAAGGGCCTGGGTGGGAGCGGAGTCAGTGACGAAAGTCAATCCTCTAGCGAGGCGTTCTCCGCGTGGGTGGACTATTCAGGCGAGGCCCTTTCCGGCTTTGTTTTCTTTCATATTTACAAGGGCCTGGGTGGGAGCGGAGTCAGTGACGAAAGTCAATCCTCTAGCGAGGCGTTCTCCGCGTGGGTGGACTATTCAGTCGAGGCCCTTTCCGGCTTTGTTTTCTTTCATATTTACAAGGGCCTGGGTGGGAGCGGAGTCAGTGACGAAAGTCAATCCTCTAGCGAGGCGTTCTCCGCGTGGGTGGACTATTCAGTCGAGGCCCTTTCCGGCTTTGTTTTCTTTCATTTTTACAAGGGCCTGGGTGGGAGCGGAGTCAGTGACGAAAGTCAATCCTCTAGCGAGGCGTTCTCCGCGTGGGTGGACTATTCAGTCGAGGCCCTTTCCGGCTTTGTTTTCTTTCATATTTACAAGGGCCTGGGTGGGAGCGGAGTCAGTGACGAAAGTCAATCCTTTAGCGAGGCGTTCTCCGCGTGGGTGGACTATTCAGTCGAGGCCCTTTCCGGCTTTGTTTTCTTTCATTTTTACGAGGGCCTGGGTGTTAGCGGAGTCAGTGACGAAAGTCAATCCTCTAGCGAGGCGTTCTCCGCGTGGGTGGACTATTCAGTCGACGCCCTTTCCGGCTTTGTTTTCTTTCATATTTACAAGGGCCTGGGTGGGAGCGGAGTCAGTGACGAAAGTCAATCCTCTAGCGAGGCGTTCTCCGCGTGGGTGGACTATTCAGTCGAGGCCCTTTCCGGCTTTGTTTTCTTTCATTTTTACAAGGGCCTGGGTGGGAGCGGAGTCAGTGACGAAAGTCAATCCTCTAGCGAGGCGTTCTCCGCGTGGGTGGACTATTCAGTCGAGGCCCTTTCCGGCTTTGTTTTCTTTCATATTTACAAGGGCCTGGGTGGGAGCGGAGTCAGTGACGAAAGTCAATCCTCTAACGAGGCGTTCTCCGCGTGGGTGGACTATTCAGTCGAGGCCCTTTCCGGCTTTGTTTTCTTTCATATTTACGAGGGCCTGGGTGGGAGCGGAGTCAGTGACGAAAGTCAATCCTCTAGCGAGGCGTTCTCCGCGTGGGTGGACTATTCAGTCGAGGCCCTTTCCGGCTTTGTTTTCTTTCATTTTTACAAGGGCCTGGGTGGCAGCGGAGTCAGTGACGAAAGTCAATCCTCTAGCGAGGCGTTCTCCGCGTGGGTGGACTATTCAGTCGAGGCCCTTTTCGGCTTTGTTTTCTTTCATATTTACAAGGGCCTGGGTGGGAGCGGAGTCAGTGACGAAAGTCAATCCTCTAGCGAGGCGTTCTCCGCGTGGGTGAACTATTCAGTCGAGGCCCTTTCCGGCTTTGTTTTCTTTCATTTTTACGAGGGCCTGGGTGGGAGCGGAGTCAGTGACGAAAGTCAATCCTCTAGCGAGGCGTTCTCCGCGTGGGTGGACTATTCAGTCGAGGCCCTTTCCGGCTTTGTTTTCTTTCATATTTACAAGGGCCTGGGTGGGAGCGGAGTCAGTGACGAAAGTCAATCCTCTAGCGAGGCGTTCTCCGCGTGGGTGGACTATTCAGTCGAGGCCCTTTCCGGCTTTGTTTTCTTTCATATTTACGAGGGCCTGGGTGGGAGCGGAGTCAGTGACGAAAGTCAATCCTCTAGCGAGGCGTTCTCCGCGTGGGTGGACTATTCAGTCGAGGCCCTTTCCGGCTTTGTTTTCTTTCATTTTTACGAGGGCCTGGGTGGGAGCGGAGTCAGTGACGAAAGTCAATCCTCTAGCGAGGCGTTCTCCGCGTGGGTGGACTATTCAGTCGAGGCCCTTTCCGGCTTTGTTTTCTTTCATATTTACAAGGGCCTGTGTGGGAGCGGAGTCAGTGACGAAAGTCAATCCTCTAGCGAGGCGTTCTCCGCGTGGGTGGACTATTCAGTCGAGGCCCTTTCCGGCTTTGTTTTCTTTCATATTTACAAGGGCCTGGGTGGGAGCGGAGTCAGTGACGAAAGTCAATCCTCTAGCGAGGCGTTCTCCGCGTGGGTGGACTATTCAGTCGAGGCCCTTTCCGGCTTTGTTTTCTTTCATTTTTACGAGGGCCTGGGTGGGAGCGGAGTCAGTGACGAAAGTCAATCCTCTAGCGAGGCGTTCTCCGCGTGGGTGGACTATTCAGTCGAGGCCCTTTCCGGCTTTGTTTTCTTTCATATTTACAAGGGCCTGGGTGGGAGCGGAGTCAGTGACGAAAGTCAATCCTCTAGCGAGGCGTTCTCCGCGTGGGTGGACTATTCAGTCGAGGCCCTTTCCGGCTTTGTTTTCTTTCATATTTACAAGGGCCTGGGTGGGAGCGGAGTCAGTGACGAAAGTCAATCCTCTAGCGAGGCGTTCTCCGCGTGGGTGGACTATTCAGTCGAGGCCCTTTCCGGCTTTGTTTTCTTTCATATTTACGAGGGCCTGGGTGGGAGCGGAGTCAGTGACGAAAGTCAATCCTCTAGCGAGGCGTTCTCCGCGTGTATGGACTATTCAGTCGAGGCCCTTTCCCGCTTGGTTTTCTTTCATTTTGACTGGGGCCTGGGTGGGAGCAAGGTCAGTGACGAAAGTTTTGTTGAGCAGAAGTGGGAGGCCCAATAGGGTTCAGCACAAGAGGGAGGCCCAGTACGGTTGAGCAGATGAATTTTGCCCAGTAGGGTTCTGCAGAAGAGGAAGGCCCAGAAGGGTTCAGCACAAGTGGGAGGCCCAGATGGGTTCAGCAGAAGAGGGAGGCCCATAGGGTTCAGCAGAAAAGGGAGGCCCTGATGGGCTATTTTTTAACAGATGGCATTATTATCTTCTAAATCACTGTAGTATTCAACGAGTGTTAAAAACTTTTACCTAGATTATCTCGAAACTAACCTTATGGACTTGATCCATGTTAGCTCTGAACGCCTCACATATGCATGAAAATAAAAAAAACATGTATCTATATTTACAATAATTTTATTATCAATATATTCAAATGATTTAAAAAAAAGAAACAAGATTATATTGGTTTTAGGGTAGTTTATTTTTAAATTCTATAAATACAAAAGGAATAGGTACACCGATGCAAATATTAATACATTGTACAGTTTGTGCATCAGACTAAGTATCCTACAATATAAAAGGCACATATATTTGATGAGCATAAGCATTGGGGAAAATCGTAAACATCTTCATGACTTACACACTGCTGAAGTTGACTGAAAGTACGATGAAAAAAAAAACTAACAACACAAAGATTAAAAGTATACATTTATTACCTTATCAAATAGTCTTCATTATGCAGTTCACAAAAAAAATTATTTGTCAAGAATAGAAGAAAAAAAAATTACTTTTTACCGGAAATAGTTATTTTCATCTAATCATATGTCCATTTTTAAAGTAAAAAAACTTTATTAGTTTCAACATACAACAATTGTTTTAGATCCTGTTTATATAAGTAGAAATAACTGTATATTGCACACATTATATTCAAAGCAAGGTATCTGTGTTTATTTTTATGTGTGACGCAGTTTGCATGTGTGAAAACATTTTTACAAAATTATTTTGATCGAGGGCAGTTAATTTCGAAACTACTTTGTGATGTTATTGCAGTTGGCTTTTTCAAACAACATATCATGAGCTTGGAGGAAACGCTCACCAAGTCACAAATGATAGTTTTGAGATATAGTAGAACTCTGATTATCCGGATCAATTGAGATCAGATTCCATCCGGATAAACAAATATCCGGATAATTTATGAAAAAAGGTAAAAACACGAATTTTGCTTTAGTATGTAATTAGTTTTAATGAATATTAAAAACAATATCAATCACCACTAAGAAACTTTTTAATTAATGTATTATTGTTCGATAAAAAAAATACATCTACCCTAGAAGTAAAGCACGCTGACTTTATTTTTAGGTTATAATTGTGATATTAAATGTTTTTCACACGCTATATTGTGATTTACAAAACTATCTTTTATATGGCCTACCAAGAGAGACATTTTTTTTAATAACAGGCAACAAAATTCTGGAAAAAAAATTCAATGATATTTCCATTATGGTGTTATAAACATTTTCCTGATTTTACAATTACATTAAGAAATGTTGCAATACATGCTTTGTATAGTAACAAAGTATCCACGCTACAATAAAGTCAAAATAATAAGCAATACTTATAGTCAATTAAAATATTTTTGGATACAATTATACAAGTGGATACAACTATACAAGTGTGACAGACATAATAGTAATTAAACATGTTTTATGGAAGCAGGTAATGCAAAAAAAAGTAAGTTTTCTTAAATTATTTCTTTTGTACATAGTTTTATATGCTTCCTATTCCAATCTTCCATAAATCGCATATTTACTTGCCCCGTACATGTTGTTTAAAACCCAAAATGCAACCTGCTTTGCTTTCGCTTCTCCCTTCAGCAGTGAATCACATTTCTACAAAAATAAAACTGAAAATGCGCGCAACTATGTTTTTTCTTTTTTAAATTTTTTTTCGGAACCAAAAGGAAATATTGGCTACTCAGAATAGAGGGCCTGATAGGTGAAAATTTTCGTTTTAATAATCCAAATTTGAAAATATCCCTGATTTTTGACATTTTCCAGAATTAAAAAATTCCATAATTTCCGGGTTACGTTGCCACTCTGAACAACTCTGTCCAAATATTTTATTGGTAAGTAATCTCTTCAGCAAAATAGTAAAGAATACAGACAGCGTCCTTCACTTCTAGGGCAATATATATTAGGAGAACCGAGAATTATTTTATAGTCTCCATTGCAGAATCATTATATTTAATTTTCATACTGAAATTCTTCCTATATTTGAAAACCATCATAGATCAACGATAGTTTAAAAATCGTGATTTTAAAAGGTTGATAAAACAACATGTCATGCGTACAAGTTATACAAATCACACTTTAAACATAACAAAATGAACTATTTCTATAATAGAACAATTGATAAATACAGAACTTGCTAATGAATAATATTAGTAAATTCGAAAAAAAATTTAAAGCAACACCATGCAGTACAATAAAGAAGATACAATCGGATTTGCATTGGGAACTAGTTGTCAGAGACTGATTTACGGGAGGGCTTTCAGGGCACTTGCCCAGGGCCCCCATTTTAAAAGGGCCCCCAAAAATTATTTAATACTAAATATATGTGAAAAAGTTAAAAATAAATTTACTAACGAATTTTTTAAAAATTAATTAAATTTATTTTCATCAACATGTTAAAAAAAAATTTCAAAAATCAATCCTTAATTGTTTTGCAAAAACTTATATTATTTTACCCAATTAAATTTATTTCACTTTTCAGCACGTTCATGATGTATGTCACCTTTTGCATCGCGTTTTTCAAAGATATGTACTTTGGATGACTAATAAAATTAAATTTATGGCCAAGGTCCACGACCATAAACAAGCTGTGTTTACTAATCGCACGTAGATTTGTCGTTTACGGATACTTTTATCCTATACCAAATTTCCTAATATTGTAATCATTAGGGATCTGCTAGATATAAAATGGGTAGAACATACTAATCTGGCTCAACTAAAAAAAAGTTAAAAAGGAAGAAAGAACAGAACTAGAAACATATGAAAAATCTCTGTTGCAGTGTTGATCATTAACGTTAATTCAAATTCTCAAAAACAGAAAATTAGTAGTTTGAAAAAAAAAATTATATTCGCATTAAAGCTGACTGATTACGTCATTTTGTATTGTGTGCTTGTGCATAAATTTAGCAGTTTTATTTTGAATTACGTCGAGGGGCCCCATAATGTTCTTTTGCCCTGGGCCCCTAAGCTTGTAAGTCGGTCCCTGCTAGTTGTTAACAAACTAATATTATTTTAATATATTATTAACACACATCTAAAGTCACAAAATCAATTGATGATAATGTACAAGAAGTATAGGATTTTACAATATATTTACAATATGCACAATATTAACATCCATAGATAGGTGGATTGACTGTCAAGTGACGAAAGTCCAAACAATCCAAAAATGGATTGATGCGATTGTCTTACTAAACAGCTAGATCTATCAGTTTGGACAGTTGTGTGTGTCCTAGCAACTGAACTCTAACTGTAACTTCTGGAGGGCTCAAAACTTGTTTCCTCTACGGGTGCTTTGAAGCCAATGTGGGAGCAGCCATACAGTGGCCCAACATTTTTTTAAAAAGTGATTTAGTGGTGTTTTTTAATACAATAACATTGTAGAAATATTAAATGTATATAAATATTATATTTTTTCTTACAGAATTAATTTTTATATTGCAAAACAAATAGTTTTTGCTCTTGCTTTTCACTACATTTCACTACATTCAAAATGGGTTTCAAAAGAAAATGGGAAAATACCTCTTACTTCTCGTCGTCTTACTTTAAGATGAAAAATATATGAAATATTGTGGCAGCGATGAAAATGGAGTACAGCATAGCTACTTCCACATTGGCTTCAAGTCAATGGTGTTTTTTAATACCATAGCATTGTCGAAATATTAAATGTATGTAAATATTATATTTATTTTTTCTTACAGAATTAATTTTTATATTGCAAAACAAATAGTTTTTGCTCTTGCTTTTCACTACATTTCACTACATTCAAAATGGGTTTCAAAAGAAAATGGGAAAATACCTCTTATTTCTCGTCGTCTTACTTTAAGATGAAAAATATATGAAATATTGTGGCAGCGATGAAAATGGAGTACAGCATAGCTACTTCCACATTGGCTTCAAGTCAATGGTGTTTTTTAATACCATAGCATTGTCGAAATATTAAATGTATATAAATATTATATTTTTTCTTACAGAATTAATTTTTATATTGCAAAACAAATAGTTTTTGCTCTTGCTTTTCACTACATTTCACTACATTCAAAATGGGTTTCAAAAGAAAATGGGAAAATACCTCTTACTTCTCGTCGTCTTACTTTAAGATGAAAAATATATGAAATATTGTGGCAGCGATGAAAATGGAGTACAGCATAGCTACTTCCACATTGGCTTCAAGTCAATGGTGTTTTTTAATACCATAGCATTGTCGAAATATTAAATGTATGTAAATATTATATTTTTTCTTACAGAATTAATTTTTATATTGCAAAACAAATAGTTTTTGCTCTTGCTTTTCACTACATTCAAAATGGGTTTCAAAAGAAAATGGGAAAATACCTCTTACTTCTCGTCGTCTTACTTTAAGATGAAAAATATATGAAATATTGTGGCAGCGATGAAAATGGAGTACAGCATAGCTACTTCCACATTGGCTTCAAGTCAATGGTGTTTTTTAATACCATAGCATTGTCGAAATATTAAATGTATGTAAATATTATATTTATTTTTTCTTACAGAATTAATTTTTATATTGCAAAACAAATAGTTTTTGCTCTTGCTTTTCACTACATTTCACTACATTCAAAATGGGTTTCAAAAGAAAATGGGAAAATACCTCTTACTTCTCGTCGTCTTACTTTAAGATGAAAAATATATGAAATATTGTGGCAGCGATGAAAATGGAGTACAGCATAGCTACTTCCACATTGGCTTCAAGTCAATGGTGTTTTTTAATACCATAGCATTGTCGAAATATTAAATGTATATAAATATTATATTTTTTCTTACAGAATTAATTTTTATATTGCAAAACAAATAGTTTTTGCTCTTGCTTTTCACTACATTTCACTACATTCAAAATGGGTTTCAAAAGAAAATGGGAAAATACCTCTTACTTCTCGTCGTCTTACTTTAAGATGAAAAATATATGAAATATTGTGGCAGCGATGAAAATGGAGTACAGCATAGCTACTTCCACATTGGCTTCAAGTCAATGGTGTTTTTTAATACCATAGCATTGTCGAAATATTAAATGTATGTAAATATTATATTTTTTCTTACAGAATTAATTTTTATATTGCCAAACAAATAGTTTTTGCTCTTGCCTTTCACTACTTCAACTTGCAAATGACTTTCTATTTTAATAGCGGACTACATTCAAAATGGGTTTCAAAAGAAAATTGGAAAATACCTCTTACTTTAACATGGAAATTATACGAAATATTGTGGCAGCGATGAAAGTGGAGTACAGCATAGCTGCTTCCACATTGGCTTCAAGTCAACAAACTGTCTTGCCCAATCCAGAAGTTACAGTTAGAGATCAGTAGTCCTAGCTACAAGTTGAATATCATTCCACTTAACATTATTTCCAAGACGAATGCAATCTTTAAACGCTTTTATATAGGAACTCTGATTATAAACTTGAACCATTTGACAGACAACCTGCCCAAGTGTCTCTTAATAGTTCATTCGCTCACATATCCGTCTGACATTATCCATTTCATCAGGGTCCCCACTTTTTATACCAAATGCTTTGCAGAAGTACATTACCATAACAAGGCCAAAATAACTTCTATAAAGACACATGCAGTCAGGAAATCAACTTATTACAGTCTAAAGATGTATGAATATTAAACATATCATATGCTGGATTTTTATAAATTTTAACTGCTTCTTTTTATAATATAGGATAAAAATTATTTCGTAGGGTAGCTAAATCAATAGAGAAAGGTTATGTTAATCGACACACGTTTTAAAATTCAAAAAAAATAATACATAAAACAAATTTAACTTTTTAATTTCTCGCACATAGGGGGTTTCTAATACGGGTTGGAATAGTATGCTGGGAATCGGTTCATGATTTTTACAAATTAAAATTTTAATATGACAATTATGTCAATGAAGGATGAAACAAATGCAATATGGCAAAATCCCCTTACATGTTTAGAAAACTACCCTGTGGGACTACAATTAAAAAAAAATTCAGGCACTTACTTCCCTTACTTTTAGGTCATTTTCATTAATATTTTAGCTTGCTTATTTCACTGACAATTCTTCGACTTAATAGGTAATTTTTATTTTCCCTAGCCGGTCCTGTACATTTTAGGTCATTTTCCCAAGTAACTACCTGACTTTTATGTCACTTTCCTTTGACCTTACTCTTTAAATAATTTTTGATTCATCTAATAGATCTTTGACTTTTAACGTACCTTTTACTGCACTACTTAAGTCAACTTCTTTCACCTTGAGAATTCCTCAGTTTCCCTACTTTCCATGGGACTCTAACAACCCTGCCAATGAAGAATTGCTGCATGTTTTATATTCGTCTGAAACAGAGCTAGTTTATCAAAAAAAGTTCCCACGATTCTTAATATCCGAATTATATTTCGTGAAAAATTTATTTTTAAAGTTACTAAGGTTTTGAAACTCATCAGAAATCGTCGGAAACGTGATGCAAGCGAAAACAATATAAATAAAATCAATAAAAATGTATACACTGGAATAAACTTGTTTTGAAATGGAATTGCTCCTTTCAGATAATTTTGAAAAAGCGTTATATCATATATTACTAAGGGGCATTTATTCTTTAAGTGTATTCTTCAGTGATTTATGCAATGTTGCTAAACGGCAAAACCACGAAGAAAAGCATCGAAACTACCGTGGTCGAAGGAATCCCGTTGATTCGCTTAGGATCATAGTACGTCACACCCTCGTTTGACACGCGACTGCCGGTTTCAGAGCGATTCCGAAACTCGCGTTTTTTAATATTAAATAAAAAAAAATATATGTGCCTCAAAAATGCGAGACTAAATTTTTTGGTCATTTTAGAACATTTCCAATCGATTTAAAACAAGAAAAAAAAATGCGGCAATTCTCCATTACAAACGACAAAAAATTCTTTACAACTTTATACAAAAGTGGGAACCCTATTCACATCCACCCCGCTCGCAACCAATCCAAGCGCAGCTTTTAAATAAACGCAATCGCATGCACCACAAAAAACACTTTTATTTACAACACTTCGAATCTACCGCGAATGAAACTGACATGAGTTGAGCATGAACCACTCCCATGACTAACAAATAAAGAAAAAATCCATACGTTACACACCGAGGGAATTACACTTTTAAAAAACGAGTTCGTCCGGCCGTCCACCCCTACATGTTCGGTTTGGCCGAGCGCTGCATGCGCTGGATGTGTGCGGCGTACAGGATCTCGTTCATGTGGTAGTAATAGGGGTTTTCGATGGCACTGAGTTCTGGGCTGTAGTTGCACGCCATGGCGTTGTTCTTGGCCTCCATGCTGTGTCTTTGGAGTTCGTACATGCTCATCTCTCTGACGTTAGGCAGTCGGGGATGAACGTCCTGCATCTAATAAAGTATTAATTTATTATAGGATTACATATAGGAAGTATCTACTGAGAATCACATAATTTTCTATATTCACCGAAATATGGCAATAAATAAATAATAAGAATCCCAGTATTCCACTTCTATAGTTTTACATTCTTTGGGCTCATTTTACAGGGTGGCAACAACATTCTGGAAAAAAAAGTTCCCTGATATTTCCCTGATTTCCATGATGGTCTCACAAAAATTCCCTGATTTTACAATTATATTATAAATGAAAAATTATATGCAATACTAATTGACAGTTAAAAGAATAATTTATGGATAAATTACGCAATTGGAACAGGAATAATAGTAATTAAACACTTTCTCTGGAAGCAAATAATACAAAAAAAGGAAGTTTTTTTTATTTTAGATAGTTATAAATGTTTTATATGCTTCATATTTCCTATTTCAATCTTCAATAAATCACATATTTATTAGCCCCTCACATGTTGCTTACAATTCAAGGTCCAACACACTTTGCTTTTGCTGCTACCTCCAGCAGTGGTTCACGTTTTTACAAAAATAAAACTGAAAATACGAAAATGCGCATAACAATACTTTTTAAAAAATTCTTTTTCAGAACTAAAAGGAAATATTGACAACTAAATTACCCAGAATAGAGGGCATAACAGGCGATAATTGCTGTTTTAATTATCCAAATTTGAAAAATTCCCTGATTTTTTGTGAAATTTTGAAAATTTCCCCGACTTTTCTTTGATATTTCCAGAATAAAAAAATTCCATGATAATTCCCGGTTTTCTAGGTTATGTTGTCACACTGTTTCAATGCTCTTTTACTAGGGATGAAACGAATATCGGATAACTATCCGGTATCCGGCTGATTTTTAACTATCCGGTAATTATTTAATATCCGGAAGTAAAGCGCCGGATATCCGGATGAATAAAACACTGCAGATCTTTTTTTTCGGTGATCAATTTTCTTTTGTTCTTGCTTTAAGTATTTTCCTGAAAATACTACCAATATATTCTGAAGATTCTCTCATGAACTTTCCTCAGGCTATTCGGGTATGTGTAAGGAGTGAAGAGATAAATATCTCGTTAAAACCTGACTAGGTGCGTTTCGGACACGGTGGGTCACAGAACAGATAGTAATAATCATATGCAGATATTCAAAACAAGCCTCTAGCTATCTTGAAGTATCTTCGAGTTTGAACAATATACATGGGCAGTGATGTGCCAAGTGCATAGCTACAGCTCTGTTCGTTATATATTAGAAATTATTTTATTATCCAGTCTAGTAAGATCTAGTTTTAGCATTTAAATATAGCCCAAATTAGATCAGGAATTTGGAAATATTTCAAAATTTACATTTTCAAACGCATTGTACAGTACAGCTAAGGCCGTTTCAAAATCAGTATGAATATGCACAGTTTATTAAAAAACCGTTAAGAGAAGATCTTTTCATTAAAAGAAAACTGCTGCGAGTCGGATATCCGGTGTCCGGCAAAACCACTATCCGACTCATCCCTATCTTTTACATTAGGAAAAATGAAGAACATATTACAAACTTTTCTGTTAATATAGTTCATACAAGATATTTAAAAAAAAACAAAGGAAAGAAAACAAGTTTAGAAAATGAGGAGTTTTAACCTTTCCCAGACTAAACTGTTGTGGTTTGTAAAACCATTTTAGTAATTTAAAATAAGACAACACATTATTACACAGGTATAAACAAAATTACATTTAAAAAATTAAATCTTATTTAAATGCATTTTACAAACAGATAACTATGTCAGTAATATCCCTTATATGATGCAAATGTGTAAAGTATGAAAAATATATTTGTTTAGTAGAAACCTCGCTTATATAGGGTGTCCCAAAATAAACGCAAGATTTGAATTTGCCACCATTCGTGCCGTAAAGTGTTGGCAACCCTATTAAAAAAAACATTTGACAGCTGATAGTTTAGGGTTAGTAAAAATGGAGCGTTACACGATAGAACGTGTTTTCATTGTTGAACAATATTTCAAAAATAATGAAAGTCTGGTGGCCACAGTTCAAAAATTTCATACAAACTATGTTCGGAATAGTGATTTAACTTCGTCAACTGTGAAAAGAGTAATTGAAAAATTCAGGCAGACTGGATCAATTGTTGATGCTAAACACACTGGTCGTCCAAAAACAAGCCGCTATGTCAACGTTTGGTGCGGATTTTGGGCTAGAGGCATCATTGGACAATACTTTTTCGAAAATGAAGCTGGTCAAGCAGTGAATGTTACTGGTGCTCGATATCGCGACATGATAGTTCTTTCTGACTAAATTGGATGATATTGATGTGGACGATATGTGGTTTCAACAAGATGGTGCCACATGCCATACAGCAATTGAAACAATTCAATTACTGCATGAGACATTTCTTGGCCGTGTACTCTCTCGTTTCGGTGATAAGAATTAACCCCCTAGATTGTGTGATTTAACAAGCACGTAGCCAGGATTTTGCTAAGGGGGGGGGTCCAACAGTTGCTACGATTTGGGGTGGGGGGGGATAGTTTCTTCCCCAGCTTTGACATTTAGAGCAAATTTTAATTAAAATTTTAAATTAAAAAAATTTGAACTATAAATGAAATTGTTTGTTTTCCCTTCAGTATGAGTATTGGAGTTTCCAAAATGCAATGTTTTTTAAAATGCAAATCGTATGTTTTAAGGATTAAAACATTTCATTTTTCGTTGTTGTATTAACATAATCACAACAAAAATAGAAAATATTAATAAAAAAGTTATATAAATTTTTTCTGACAATAACGATCTCCCGTCTTTTTTTCTGGTAGAAATATATGAGTTTGGTGCACTTGCTTTGCTCCCCAATATTCTTTCATTAGCAAATATTTTTAATATTTCGCTCGGCGCAGTTATTTCACATTTTGAGAACAGCGCAACTGATTTGTCACTCTTACATCAACTGTGTTTCTGTCTCGCAAAAAGATCTTTCCGATATTTATTGTAACTAAATAAACTTGATTCGTCTAATTTAACAAAACAAACAAAATATTTTACAATAAAAGTTCGTAAATATGACTTTATGTTGACTCAATGTCTAGTTTTAAGCTATTTACCTTTTACATTTTTAACAAATAAATATTTGAAATTATGTTTATTTTAGCTACTTAAATTAATAAATTTTATAAATAGTTTTCAAATTAAAATTTTTCTGCTTTTAAAAAACATAAAGTGTTAGTAATATAAAAAATATATACAATTTTTGACATGAACCAGAGTTTATTGAGTACAAGAAAAGTTAAATTGGATAATGTTTTGGATAAATATAAATAATCAAATGAAATATTAGTAAAATGAAATAAATAATAAATTGTTGAATATATAAATATTCAATAAAACTATTAGAAATTTTGATTTTATGTAAAACGTATTTTCCTGGTATTTACACTAATTCGATGCTGAAATTTCATTTATTATAAGTAATTTATATGTTATTCAAGATTAAAATGATCTTCGACTTAGTTTCTATACATAAACATTCTTAGTGTTATTGACTTAACAATGTATAGAAAAACAAACATTTTAATTAGTCACTGCCAATTGATTAGCATAATTACAAAAGTCCATTTCATTAGGAAAGATATGGTATGACGTTTAGAATACAGAAATATTTACTTACTTTCAAAACAGTAAAATATGCTGATAGAAAAAACCTGCCGTAAAAATTTGCCGTCTGTACTCTGAAATAACTAGTTGTGAAATAGAGCTGTTCTACCTCTTCATTCTCTTTGTCGATATAGTCCCCTACGACTCTCCGGACCTTAGAGCTCGGGACAATGCATTTGTAGTGTAGGGTTCATTCCAAAACCTGTAGGACCTGCCTCCACAAGCATAGAACGACAGTGCCCTTGTCACAATGGAGAGAGCATCTATCAGCCAAAACGGCTGTCCAAGGGTCAGTTAATTACAAACAGGTGAGGACGACAGGACCATGAGGACGAAGCGAAGTAGACTATACATTACAATTCCCAGAAAAGCCTTTCTTTGTGGCCCTTGACATGTGCTTGCTACAATTTCAACGCGTCTTTTCCGACAAAGTATTCTATTGGCAGCACAAGTTGACAGTTTCTTTGTAAAAGTGGATATTTGACTAATGATAGACACAAATCGTCTTCCAAAGAAAACTGTTGAAAAAGGTTTGTAAGCGATTCCATTGTCAAACCTACGACAACTCATTGTCCTCCTGTTCCTTTCAAAAAGACCCCCCCCCCCACCAAACCCTCCAAGAGCAGTTTAAACACGTTTACGAATAAACAAGGGGTGATCTTGAATCCCTCCTACTCAAATCAAAGTTTCCTTTAAATTTTTACGAAATGATAACATGCGGAAAAAATAGAAAACACTTACTTATATTTTGAAAATTAAAGCAATCTTCTTTTCTTTTAAAGATGTGAATCGGTCAATTTTAAAATTAACTTAAATAACGAAACAACAACAGGACCATAATGGTCCTGAAACAACAGAAAAACAGTAAATTTATCAAGAAAACCATTTCCGTTTGGAGATATATTCTCGTAAGTTATCGTTAATATTCTCGTAAGATATATTCTCGTAAGTTATCGTTTCACCCACCCATCCCAGCGTTTCACGCACGGGCCAATCAGCTTATCGAATCTCAAGTGCAGCTAAAACAAGAAAATTCATTTTGGCTGTACCTTCTCACAAATGCAGTGCATTAGCACGGGGAGGAATCTCCATACTACGTAGAGGTTGCCATGGCAACGATGCAGCCGATTTCGAATTTCGCGTTTTGGGTGCAGTTCTGATTTAATGGCGTTTTCCCCCTCCAGAATTGTGCATTACGGTAACAGGCATGCTATTTATCGGAGATTTTGTTTATTACCGTAGAAATTTCATTTTCAATTCTAATCTTCATTTACGAAAATTAGTAAAACATCTTATTTTAGTATACAATAATGAATTTAGGTGCAGCCCGGCTGTACTTGCTGTAGTGGACGATCCGCCACTGGCGTTTTTTAGGGATAACTTGTCGCTATTGACAAGAACAATAGAGAGTAGTATATGGCACAAAAAAAAATCTTGACCTGAAGGGGGGGTCCGGACCCCCTGGACCCCCCCCCCCCCCCCCTTGGCTACGTGCTTGGATTTAACACCATTGAATTTCTTTTTATGGGGTTATTTGAAGTCAAAGGTCTATGCCAACAAGCATGCGTGCATTGAAGGAGGAAATTCAACGCTGCATCAACGAAATTCAGCCACATTTATGCAAAATGGTCATGGAATATTTCGACAAAAGAGTGCGTATGTGCCAGCAAAGCCGTGGGGGCCATTTGTCCCCTATCCTGTGTACTTTACAATTCAATAAAAAACTAACAATTTAAGGGAAAAAAACGTGTTTTTTATTCAATTCAAAAGGTGCGTTAATTTTGAATAGTTAATTTTGAATAACTGAATCGAATAGTTAAGTATAATAGCATGTTAATAAAATACAAATAGTAATTATTAAAAAAATAAATGAAAAAGTTAAAATCCATATTTGAAGGTCCATTTACATGTACTTCAATAGGACAAATACTGTAAGGTATTGAACAAACAGCTGTTAACACAAGATAAATCAAAAAAATAATTATAAACCATTTAAAAAGTTTAGACAAATCGATAAACAAATAAATTTCTATTAAAGTATTTAAGGCTAATTAAACTTAAATGATGTTCTAACAAAAGAAGTATTCCCAATAAATTTGAAACACCAGTTAATTTGGATTTTATGTATACGTTTTTGTAAATAAAAGATTATATAAAATGATTTCTGATTTTTATAATTCACAAGATTAAAAATATACTCACATTGCTTAAAGCAGAGTTCGAATCTTGGCATCCAGATCTAAAACAAAATATTTTTTTAAAAATATATTCTTAAATTTAAAGTTAAACATGTTATAATGGTTAAAACGTCTTAAAAAAATTTAAATCACTGGTTAATTTAATAAAATGTATCAGGACAATTTTATTAATAAACCATACATTTTTTAAATGAAATTTCTTGCACAACTTTTCTCAAGAAAGTGTTGCACAAAAGTGTTGTTGAAAGTGTTTTGAAATTGTGATTGTGTAAGTACTAAATTTGTTTTATAAAAACCAAACTTGCCTTTTACTATACATATTGTTTTAAAAAAACGCATAATATTTAATAGGAAAATGAATTAAAAACAATTTTCAGAAAACAAAAACTTCATTAACTTTTATAATTCAAAATGTGAGTGTAAAAAAACCAGACAGCTCCAGTTTTCAAAAAATTATGTGTTCGCACTATGTTTTTTGCATTGTATAATGCAAAAGTACAGTTCCTTTTGCTTTATATCTATCTCTATAGCCATTGCTTGGAGATGTCTGGTTCTTGCACCAATCAATAGAGGATTTTGTCTTTATAGGAATAAGTTAAAAAGTATGAATCAGAAAAAAGTGGAGCTGTCTGGTTCTTGCACCCACGTCTTTAATTTAACAAATAACATTTTAAAATATTTTTTTAATTTAACTTTTAATTCAATTTAATTTTTTAATTCAATTTAACAAGTAACAATTATAATAATTTCATAAACTAATCTTACAAACTTATAAAATTCTTCAAATCTGTACATTATACAGAAAGCCCATACAAGTTTACAAATATCGGAATCTTATAATAAATATCAAGTATTCGAAAAAGTAAAATACACACGTTAGACTTATATTTCTTGAAAACAGGTCAAAAAGTTTCCTTTAAAGATTTTTGACAATACTCATTAAGATGTCCTTATACAAGTTTAACCCTCCAGAACTCGGGCTCACACCAAGAAGAAAACAAGTATATCTGGTTTTCTAGGCGAAGGTGTTGCATTTTCTAGCTTCTACTTGTAACCTTCTCTTGCCACAATCAATTACATATTACAGTTATTGTTTAGTTATGCGAGTTCTCAGGTTACTCATTTTAACGCGAGTTCTGGAGGGTTAAAAAAAAAATCAGGGGGATTTCGAAGGTACAGATTTTAATATGGAGGCAAGGATAAAACGAGAGTTCATAGGTTTGAATTAAACAAATCACATTTTAATCAGGAAGGGAGAAATCACTATTTTTATAATAGGGTAATCAACAAATGGAACAACTTGTTTGAATATTGCTAATTCTAAAGGAATAATTGATTTTAAAAAAGAAGTCCAATATCCATTAGGGAATAGTTAGGAGATACTAGACTAGACCCAACTTGTTAAGTTTTGAGCCTGTTGTTGGTTGTCAATATTTATGTTTGTATTAACGCGTTAGCTTTAGCAGACGCTTCTGTAGTTGCTTGTGACGGTCCCGTTTTGCCCATCGTTGAATCTAGGTTTTGCGTGGCCTGGTTGGTTGGTTCCGGCGTAACCGCCGTTGGTTCTAGCGAAGAACTAACAAGCCTCAGTACTGTTCATGCAGAATACCTTAAGTCCCATTCTATATAAGAGCGAGATAGATATGGTAATCGCGACAGCCAACCAGTGCATGCGCGGAGATACCTTATAAACGGGATCGCTCGCATCTCTCGTCAGTCTCAGCTAGTCTCGTATAGCCTCAGTCAGTTGCCGTTTTAAGTACGCTCAGTCAGAGCCCAGGAAGCTCCTTGGTGCCGTAGTGTGTACATCGTGGTTCACCAAGGCTCGGGTGGTGTTCGTGTTCCGGATCCGATACAGAAGACATCCCAGCTGCGAAGGAGGATTGCCAGGTGCTCTGTTCAGCTTGCCAACTCTGGAAGGATCCCAGTGCCCGCACGTCTTGGCCACCCAGCTACGGTGACCCTCAGGTAGTCCCCACTGTGTACATGGTCAATCTGCGCACGTGTTTGTCTATTTTTATATTTTACAGCCCAATAAATCTTTAATATTAGCTACTTTAGACTTCTGTCTTGATTGTAATAATAAGTAGCGTCTCATGCTTAATAAAACACTGATGGTCGAATGTTCTGGGGCATTAGCCCTTTGTTCTGGCATTAGCAGAAGCATCTGCTACTGCCAACGAACATCTAATGCTAACAAGCCTCAGTACTGTTCATGCAGAATGCCTTAAGTCCCATCCTATATAAGGGCGGGATAAACGTGTGCGAGTTTTTGCAGATGGCTTTGTGATTGGAGTATACAAATACCATGGTTTGCATCCACCAATCACTGAGCAATCTGCAGAAGCTCAAGCATTTATCATGCCCGTATAGAATGGGACTGAAAATAATTCAGACAAATATTTCTAAGCAAAAAAATTCTTCTGAACAAATAACACAGATATGCAGAATTAAATGCAAGAACACAATTCAAAACAAAATTAGGAATTAAATAAATGAGCTCAGTAGCGATTATAATAGTTACATCATAAGCTTAAATAAAATATTTAAGGTTTAATAAACTATTTGTATGAAAAAAAAATTTAAAAAGGTGAAATATAGAAACTATATAAGAAATTTAGTTTTAGTTTGTTTAAAATATGCAAAAAAAAATCTACTAAATGCTTGTTTGTTTGAGTATTCTAATAACATTAACTATTTGATCCATCTAACATGGAATGTCTCCCCCCCCCCCCCTCCCATGTCAAAGCCATAAATCTATACTTAAGTTCTCTTCACCTAGCCCCAGTAGCCCAGTGGATAAAGACATTCAGCTGGTAATCAGAGGATCTAGTTCGACCTTGTATGAAGGATTGGACAAAGAAAAGTAAAAAAAAGTAGTGATCTTGTGATCAGAGGGTTGACGGCTTCGCTACAAAAATACCAGAAATTCGTCCACAACATCCAACAAATTATACTGCCGAGTATACGGGACTGGTGCATGATAAATCTGATAGGGGTCCAAAGTCCTGACCTAGCCCTGGTAGCGGAACTAGCAATCTTCTGATTGCCAGTTGAACACTGGGCTACCGGGGCTAATTGAAGGCATGGGTGCCAGCTCAGGTGTTGTCCTTGTTATCTGGTTAAAAAATATGAGGCATTGTTCCCGGGACTTTCCTTCGAGATAGGCCCCAAACCGTCGCCAATAGCCCATTGTGCAGCTCTAGTGCGATGTTAATTAACCAAACCAAATCAATATCCTCACCTTATATGCAGATCATTAATTCTTTTTGAGATGGGCATAAGTTCACAGCATTCTTCGTCACAAGCACGTGGTCTCTTCCGGCTACAAATTAAAATACATTGTTTGATACAAAGAACATTACTTGCTATTAATTACATTACTAAGCAAAAGGCTTAAAGACAAATCAAAATCAGTAATACAACAGTAGTTTCTAAAAAAGTAGGGATGTGATGAATACTGATTTGTTTTAAAATACAAATACAATGTTAAATTATGCAATAAAAATCTATCAAATCTGGACATGTTTCGGGAGATACATCTCCCTTCATCAGCAGAAAATGAAAAGTCTGTGTGCATTAGAATTGAAATAAACCCATAATTGAAAGTGTTGCCAAAGAACAAAAAGACTATCTCAATCGTTTGAAGTTAACTATTGTGTGCCAACAAGCGGGAAATACTGGGACCGCAAATGTTTCATTGACAATCGAATCAATATTGCTAAAAATATGAAACGTCTCCAGGAAGTCAAGTTCAACTGGAGATTTGGGTTTTACGAATTAAATGTGGGTTAGAAAAATCAAATTTATGACCATGTTCCCAAGAGTGCTTGGCAATGGAGGACTTCTTTATTTCTTGTTTAACAGTATGTGCTTGGTGCTCCTTAATACGAAATCTCAATGCTCTCTTTGTTTGACCGTTATATAACATGCCACATAGACATGAAATCCTGTATATGCCCCAGTTATTAAGGCCATCAATGGGGGTATACTGATTTGGCTGAATAGACGAATATTCGGTTGAATTTGAGGCCAAATATTAACTTCCTTTAAAATTCTTTATACAAGTAAACAATCAAGGTAAAGATTTAGGACGAAAAATCGTCATAATATATATGTATATGTAGAATAATATACACTTCAATAGAATAGTAATACTATTAAATTTAATAATAATAAATATTAAATTTATAGTCAATTCAATTTGAACTTAAAAAATACACAAAACTTTTTTTTCCATAAAAATCTTTAAATTATAAAAAATTTCAAATCAAATTGCTCATGTTCTTAATATAAACATTCATCCACAAATATAATGTATGACTGTAGTCACAATACCTTATCTAATCACAAAAACAAACCTAGGACAATTTTTTCAATCAATATTTTTAAAAAATTATGACAAAATATTTTTTTTAAAGTGTTTAAGAAATAGAACATTTCACAAACTTATTTTAATTCAACTAGATATTTTTTTACTAGTTACAATCACAAACGATTTTTCAAATCTAATTTTTTTTCTCCAAAATACTGTTTTTAATGTCCTGCTTCCATGCCAGCTGGTGATTGGCCGAATATCAGAAGTATTCTTCTTAATCGAATATTTGTTGAAAAGACTGAATATTAGTCCCATCCCTATTAAAAAGGTGGATAAAACACTGAATATTTAGAGAGTAAAAGCTTCGTTAAATATTTTAAATGTTAAATAATGTTTAAAAATTCTAAATCATAATTTTTGCCAACTGTGGTCTTGATACTAATTTATCACATACTAAGTAAATAAAATCAATTCCTTACCACATTTATAAATTACTCAATTTATTATAAATATCAACGAGTTATAACGAACGAATATTTCAACCCATTTAGAAATTTATTTACAACCTATTTGTGCTTCTGAATTTGTTCCATTTTGCATTAGATTGGAAATCAAATCGTAGTATATCATTGGGCCTATCATAATAATGCACAAAAAAAAACATATCACAATAGATTCCGATGAGAAATTTGTGTTGATTGTGATGAGGTATCTAAGAGTACATCAAGCGAAACGAACTCTTATACAACATACTTAACTCAGACATATATGCAATTAAATTAATAAATATTTATGAATTTTAAAAAGTAAAAATTAGCAATTCTAATAGAAAACTAGTAAATGCAAACCTGCAGTGAGTCATCACTAATTTTATTTTTTATTCTTGCGAAATTCCGAAAAGAATGTTATTTTAAGATATCAAACCAGCAGTGACTTATCTTAAAATGTGCAACATATTAATTTAGAATAAAAAATTACTAATAAAGCTACCAGATTAGGCACAATTTTTAAAATTTATAAACTATTTTGCCTTGAGCTCTGACACAGAAAACTAAATTTCTCGTTAAAGGTTCTGTTTACTTTTGTTATTTTATAGCCAATGCCATCTTCTTCAGAAAAATAATTTTATTGTTAACGTTTGAGTGGGGGAGGGGGGAAGATTGGTTGGTTAAAAAACGTCGCACTAGAGCTGCACAGTGGGCTATTGGCAACGGTTCGGGGCCTATCTCGAAGGAAAGACCAGGGAACGATGCTTCGTATTTTTGAACCATGGTCACATGACGAGGACAACACCTGAGCTGGCACTCAACGCCTTCAATAGACGTCGGGACTTTGGACCCCGATCAGAATTATCGTGCACCAGTCCCGTATACACGCCGATAGTTTTTGTGGATGTTCTGGACCCCGGAGGGGGGAAGAATTTTTAGTGAAGCCGTATTGCTACTCGAAACGTTGTGTTCTAATGCATTAGAATTATTGGATATGAATTCAAACAATTTGCAAACAAAATATTCCTACTATCAGGTATTTTTAAGGCACAAATCATCCCGAAGTACTTTTATCATCTTTTGTTTTCGTGCTAGTTCGGCAAGAGTTCTCTCCAGGGATTATTTGAGCTCAGTGGGTCTACCTCGCCTCGACGGCACTAGAACATGAATGTAATACTTTAAGGCATCCTCAAATTAAACTATTTGAATCTTTTTCATAAATTAAAAATGCTTTGGGAAAACTAGTTGAATATAATAGATTCAGCAAAAGTACTTCTGTTTTTACTTGATAAGGCATCAAAATAGTTATCGATAAATAGTCTTTTGCATAAAAAAAAAGTTAAACTTTTATTAATATAAAAATAAATTAAGTTTGTTTTACACATTTTTGTCAGTGATTTAATGCCAAAAGAATTAAATGTATTTTTTAATTAAAAAAATTAACTTTTAATAATAAAAAATGTTTATATAAAACTTTTGGGGAGTACATAATTTACAGATTCTAATTAAAAATTTAATGTAAATATAGACAAATGCAAGTGTTTCAAACAATTAAGAGAGAATTCAACAAAACTTTATTATAACAAAACTCATAATATAAAGCTATTATAGAATTATAACAAAATCTTACATTACGACTTTTTATACTCTTTATTTAAGTTTCTTCACTACAATCGCATTAAATACTCTGCACACCTTTCATAAGGGATAAGATAAAGTCTTAAAATAATCATCAGAACAATGCTTTTACATGTTGTCAAAAATTAACATAACAAAAATTGAAAAGAAGTTACCAGATTTTCAAACTGAATGTTTTCATAAAATCCATAACAGAAAATGTAAAGTATATAAAGTTTTTCAATTGATTTTTGAATAAAAATTCAGTATATAAAAATATATGTTACTTAATTTAGTAAAAAAAAATTTATTGAAAAGGGCTATTTTAATTACAATAAAATAAACCATGAATAATAAAAATGTACGGCATTATAAAAATTAAAGACATGGGTAGAAAAACCAGGTATCTTCCTTTTTTCTCCGATTTACACTTTTTTTACTTATTCCTATATAGAAAAAAGAATCCCCTATTGATTGGCACTTCGTTCAAATTACAAAGTTTGCATTTTATATCTCTCTTAAGTTTAAGATTCCTTTAAAATATAAGTAACAAGCTGAAATTTAATAAACTACAGTAAGATTTAATAGAAATAAGAATGTGAATTTTTTTATGAAATTTTCAAACAAGGTTAATTTTAATTTAGAAGAAAATAAATTATATGTTTTATATTATAATCCTCTAATGTACGTGTCTGCCTTAAAGCTGAATATATTCAAGTATCTATTACATACACATTTGAATGTATAACCTTTCGTGCTCGACTGGATTAGGATGTCAGTACAATTTCGAGAATGTTTAGCTACGACTGTAATGCATAATTACAGAACTTATGACAGTAAAAAGCATTCCTGAATTTTTCTTTAAAAAAATTATTAATTGTAGAGAAAGTAATTAAGTAGTTTTTAAGTTTTAAAAACTTATAACATAAATCATTCAAAAGATTTCATATCGTTTAAAGGAATCTACCAAATAAAATTACTTAGTTTAATTGTATTTAAGCTAATTTTCGAGAAATTTATCTTAATGTCAAAATTAAAAAAAATTCCAATCTCTGGAAGTGTTTTAAATTATATATCAGTGTTCACTCTAGAAATAAAAAGGGGCAGGGCGCTGTTAGCAGAAAAAGGGCGCCTCGTTTTTGGAAAGGCGCTTCTTGTTTTTAAAAGGGCACTTTAAAAAAAATTGGAGTGTGCGTGTCCACCCGTTAACACATCGGATCCGTGACCAAACAAAAAAACATCCGATTTATTTCATATTGGGCTGTTGGTGACGGCTCGAGACTTATCTCGAAGGAAAGAACAGTAGAAAATTTATATCACTTTGTGGAAATACTACTTGAAATCCAAAATTTGACATTTTAAAATTAATGTTTTCGCTAAAAACCAAATCTTGTAATCTCGCCCCAAACTATCTTACAAGCAACCAACAGGATTCATGCAATGCCCCGTGCTCGAAACTACCGCGGAATCATCGCGATTTCATAACACGCTTAGTTAAAGAGAAGTTTGCCTTCTACTGTCATAATTCACTTAATTCCAATTTACACAAAAAAAATTTAATCAATGCCTTTTTTAAAGACAGCTAGGAAAGCAAGGATGCTTGACTAAAAAGGACAATAGGGGCGGAATGTTTTTCGAAAGAGGGCAGCATTTTTTAAAAAGGGGCATGAGGGCGCTATAAAGGTGAAAAAAAGGGCTGGCAGGGCGGACCGCCCTTCAAAAAACACCTAGAGTGAACACTGTATATATTTTCGAAATGTGGATCATGAAATAATTATAATAAAAGGTTGTCAAAGTTCTTATACTGCAGGTGAACCAGTTTATAAATTAATATGGGTGGGATATCAGGTACAGCAAGCTAACAATTGTGAGAAAATCAAGTGGTTCATTTTAAAGGTGCATTTATAAATACTAAGCAATTCAGCATCAACACTGTTCTGGTATATTGCAACATTTGCATTAAGACAGTTTGGAATTTATCACTCTATGCCATTAATATGAATTTCTTAGCAGAAAGTCCAAAAAGCAGCCATATAGTAATGTAGTCAATCTTTTTCCGAAATTTAATTGGCAGAATTTTTTTTTAAAAATTGCCAATGTCTAACTTGTACAAATGTATGATGTTTTTCTACTTTGATTATTTTAAATACTAATAGTAAGACAGATAATAGTCTCCCATATTTGGTTGCTGACACCAATGGACGACTAGAACAGGACAGGGTTTAGCCATGTTTGTGGGATTTCGATCGCAAAAAATTGCAGACGACCAACTGGTAAACAAACAATTTAGTTTCTTAATGTTCAAATTACATTTAAGATTATATTCTAAACAATTAGCTTTTAAGTTTCTCAATATTTTAATAGTTTTGAGGGAAATTCTAACGCTGTCCCACAAACAAACCAGTTCTGACGTCACTGTAGGCGCGGTCGTTCAAGTTGTCCTTTCTGAATACGGCTACCTTCTTATCAGAGCCACGCTACACTTCATTAGTACATTTACACAAACAACATAGCTGCTTAATTTACTTTAAATGTACAAAATCGATGTCACAACAGGATTATGTGCATTTAAATGTCACAATACAACTACTATAATATTCCAAAATACGTCTTACAAACAAATGTTTCTATTCTATAATCATTTTAATATATTTTCGTAATACGTCAGCATGCTGGGCTCAATATCTCACAAAAAAAAATTACAAAGTTTAACAATGTCAGGAAGAATTCAATATATTAGATTGCTAATACAGCATCCATAGATTCGGACAAAGCATTTGCAGTCTTATTCATCCTCTTTCGATTCTTCTTCATCTTCTTGAATTTCTTCTTCAGTGTCTTGTTCTGCTGCTGCTCAGCTAGCATATATCTGGGCTCAACCTCCACCTTCTTGGCGCCCTTTTTACCTTTGACCTCCACAGTCACGTTCTGGTCTTCCGACGTAAAGTTTTCATTGAGGTTGAAACTCACCCTCTTTACCTTCGGTTTGAAGCCGACTTCATCCTCCGCCTCCCCTTTCTTCATCTCCATCTGATCTTCTTCGTTATCTGACATGATTCCCTCTGTGGGCTCCGACGCCATCGCCACAACACCCCGACTTGCAAACAACTCTGAAGCCTTGTCCAACTCCATTCCTTCCTCCATGGCAGAGATGTCGAAGGCCTTGCTCATTTCGGACACAATCTCCGTGCTCAGATACACAGCAGGGTCGAACTTTTCCGGAGGGTGGGTGTAATACTTGATGACACCACGATTCCAGTCGTTGATCAACCTTCTTGCGCCTTCCTCAATATTAGGGATGCCGCCTTTTTTGTACTTGCCCAGGCGCTTGGCGAGCAATGACAGCAACTCTTCGCTTGTGGAGAACTTGGGAATGGTATAATGGAGACACAACTGTACGTGATCTGCTCGTTGGATGATGGCTTCAGCAGGAACGATGACATCCTTCAACGTCTCGACCTTAACAGCATTCCTCAACGCCAGAGTCGTCGATGATCCGTCTTTCGCCATGACAACGCCGGGGCTGTCGAGGATCTTTATATGCTTGTCGAGAGAAACTTCCTGGACTGTTTTTGTGAGACCTGGTGTAGCACCGACGGAGCAAGATCGTGATCGCTTTAAACTGTTGATTACACTGCTTTTGCCGACATTTGGGAATCCAACTACACCGACCTTGATGAAGGTTTGGATGTCTTGGTTACGGCAATAGTTCCCGAGGACTTTCATCAGGAAGGATGCTCCGACACAACGGCTTGAGGACTGAAGACTCTCAGTTATGTGAATGGCAGCTGTTTTGGACTGGGAAAGGTTCGAGTTCTGCGATTGGGTCGACGCTTTGAAGGCGACCGTTGGAAGCGATTGACGCAAGTATATCAACCACTCATCAAGATTTTTTCTAGGTATCAAATCAATTTTGTTGAGAACCAACACCAATTTTTTACCCGATTTGATGACCAGTTCCTCGATTTGGGGACATCTAGACCCCAATGGATCTCGCGAGTCCAAGACCTCTAGGATGACATCTGCAGCTTCCACGACTTTTTTCAGTTCCCTGAAATATGATTTGACGTTCTGAATGTTCTCCTTCAGGGCGGTTTCTTCAACTGCATCTTCCTTAAACTGTGCATCTACCTTTTGGGCCTCTGCGATCATCTCATCCAGGCCTCTGTTCCCCATCTGTAACTTCAATCGGCTGGCTTTCTGGGCTTCTTTGAGATCTTTGGCACGCTGCTTGCGTTGTTCGGCCTCCTGCAGAATGGCATCCTTGAACGGCAGGCTGTTCGGAACGCCGGGATCCTTTGGTTTCCTGTTCGTCGGGTTCTTTTTCAGCTCTCGGCGTGCTTTACGATTGTGCTCGGCAACTCTTTTGATGATTTTATATTTGAGTCGACAAGTCCTACGTTTACTTTGCTTGCGATGAAATTTAGGCATCTTAAATTTAAGTTAGATAGATTATTTATGGGATAATCGAAATATGCAACGTATTTTCAAACAATACGAACCATGTGTTACTGGGAGGCACGGTTACAGCTAAAAATGCACAGTGAACTGTGATTCGGGAAATATCTCGATTGGTTTGGTTTCGTTAAAAGATGTCGCACTAGTTCTGCACTGGCGACGGTTCGATGTCTACCTCGAAGGAAATACCCGGGAACACATTCACACATACATTCATACATGCACCTCGTAATTTTAAAACCATGGTCATATGACGAGGAAATACCTGAACTGGCACCCAACGAATTCAATAGACGTCGGGATTTGGAACCCGGTCAAAAATATCGAGCACCTGTCCCGTAAACACGCCGTTAGTTTTTGCGGATGTTTTGGACGACTTTGAGAACTGTCTCGGAGGAAAGTCCCGGGAACACTGTCTCGTATTTTTGAGCCACGGTCAGATGAAAAGCCAGCATCTGGGCTGGTACCCGATGCAACCTCAATACACATTAGGTTATCGGACTCGGATCATATTTATCGTACACCGGTCCCGTATACAAAGTGGCGACGATTCAAAGAAGGGGAGGGGGTTGACTCCCCATTTTTTCGAATGTTGCCTCCTTACTTTTTTAATACAGCCCTTTTTAAAAATGAAATATAAGTCAATTGTTTTTCTTAATTACTAATCAATGATCTTCTTCAAAAATAAGAGGCCTTGTTCCCGGGACCTTCCTTCAAGATAGACCCCGAACCGTCGCCAATAGTCCATCGTGCAGCGCTAGTGTGACGTTAATTAACCAATCATCAACCAGAACTGTCGGCCGCAGGTGCCCAGTGGATAAAGGGTTTCAGCTAGTAATCAGAGAATTGCGAAGACCACCAAGGGAAAATTTTGTATCTCAAACCCTTTCTTTCCCACTACTACAGACGATGAACGCATTTTCTGAACAAGTGAATACGTCCATGTAAAGAAACAAAGTTAGGTCGTCATGTGAAGCGTCCAGTCTGTGTAGTGTTTATAAATAGCTGCTGAAATTTTATTTTATTTGCGGATTCAGATATTTTCACATTGTTCAAATATCCGTAATGGTTACAAATATTTTATACAAACGCAGCTGAAATATTTGTTCTACACATAAAAGGAATGAGTCACGTTGGTTGTTTTAAGTGGAAATTGTATTTGAGTTAGGATTACGGAATATTTTTTAGGTTGGTGTGGAGATAGAGGGGTTTGATTTTGGTTTTGTTAATTAACGTCGCACTAGAGCTGCACAGTGGGCTATTTGCAGCGGTTTGGGATCAATCTCGAAGGAAAGACCCGGGAACACATTCACACACACATTCATACATGCACCTCGTTATTTTAGAACCATGGTCAGATGACTAGGAAACACCTGAACTGGCACCCAACGCCTTCAATGGACGTCGGACCCCGATCAGATGTATCGTGCACCAGTCCCGTATACACGCCAGTATAATTTGTTGGATGTTCTGGACGACTTTCTAGTATTTTTGTAGCGAAGCTGGCAACCCTCCGATCGCAAGATCACTACCTTTTTACTTTTCTATGTCAAGTCCATTGCAAGGATTCGAACCACCAATCCTCTGATTAGTAGCTGAACGCCTTACCAACTGAGTAACTGGGGCTCAGGAGGATAGAGGGGAGTTATCATTTAGAAGTAGTTATAAAAGGGATTTTATAATGCAGGAGTTTCACGTGACGTATCATGATGGAAACTTACTAGTAGATACCATTTCTTCCCTACAGCAGACAACTTTGCTTTTGTTTATTTAGTCGCTACGCCTCAATTACGAGGAAGTTTGTTCATATTATTTTTTTAAATAAATAAAATGTTTATTCTGTATATGAATAAATTTTAATACAGGAATACTTATATTATATCTGTATGTAATTGCTAATAATTATAATCACAACGAAATACGAAAAAATACTTTTATTCCATCACAAAAAAATGCTAAATAAACGATGAGTACAATCTATCTCAGCGTATGAAATAAATATTTCTATTTTGAGGTATTTTTTAATGACAAAAATTTAAAATTTTAGTACAGGAACTGAAGTTCCATGCTAATCCTACGGAACTTCTTCGGAGTCGCGAACATTTCTCCATGTTCTTTGGAACATCGGTCTTCTTCTTTTCTGCGTGAAACTCCCCAGTGGAATATTTATTTTTGGTTTTTTAAACGTCGTACAAGAGCTATACAATGAGCATTTATAGAAAAGGGAAAGGCCCACGAACTTTGTTATGTACACTATGGGTCATTAGGATTGACCCTAGTTAGTATATTAATATTGATGTATGTTTTAATATTATTAATTTAAATATTAAACTAGAATTTCATATTCTTATGAATTTTTGTAAAAAATACCTTAGAGTTAAAATTACGTTACACTAGAGCGCCATATTGGGCTACGGTAGAGTATGTTTTGAAGGAAAGACCTTGATATATTGCCAAATCATATATTTTTTAATTGGTATATAAAAAAACGAAGGCATATGATTTTATGAAAATAATGTATATATATAAATATATAATGAGCGTTTAATTTTATTTAGTGGATTTTAGATATTGGGGGTGAAAAACAAGTTACTAAACGAAATACATGCGTTATTTGAGGTTAAATATATATAACAATAGAGCAGTACAATGGGCTACGACGGGGTATATTTTGAAGGAAAGATAAAATTGGTATGTATATTTGAAATAGGTATAAATGGGAGTTTGTGTTTTCATGAAAATAATGTATAAAAGTTTATAATTAACCGACTGCCCACCGCGCCCATCAAAACTCCAAAATAAAACTGCCAGAAATTTTAAATTAAAACCGCCAACGCGCGCCAAGTCGATATATATATATATATATATATATATATATATATATATATATATATATATATATATATATATATATATATATATATATATGTTTCGGTTCTACTTCAGATATTTCCACAATTTTTTTTTTTTTTTGGATAGGGTATGTTTCATTTGGGAGCAATTTTAAAAAAATATCCGGTTACCCGGTATTTAACTATCCGGAATTTTCAATTAACCAGACCGTTTGTAAAAAAATATTGTCCGATTTCGAAAATTCTTTTTTTATCGGATAGAGAAAAATCCACTTAGGCAAAAACTGCAAAAAAAAATATCGGTTATCCGGCTGTTATAGAAAAGTCGATTAACCAGAGTTTTTTTTAAACAATATTTCCGATTTCATAATATTTTTATTGTTTAACAGAAGTTTACAACAATGACATTTCGTTTAACCAGCATTTATTGGCATTGATAGGGATTGTTTTACAATATACATTGTTGAGCACAAGTTGCTACTTGAATTTCTTTGTGAATACTAATATGGGGCCAAGCCCCCTGCTAAATTAAAAACTAAAACAGTAAAAATAAAATAATCTTTCTAGAAAAAAGGAAAACCGACTTTAAGGAAAATGCGCTAAAAAGTAAAAAATAATTTATAATTTTACAAATGAGTTGAAAAAATTGAATTATTGAACATCAATTTTATACTTAGTACAACTTTTTGAAGTTGGTACCAATTTACAAAAATCATACATAAATTTTGGCGCCGATTTAAAAAAATTGCACTAAGTATAAAATTGATATTCAGTAATTCAATTTTTTCAACTCATTTGTAAAATTAAAAATTATTTTTTACTTTTTAGCGCATTTTCCTTAAAGTCGGTTTTTCTTTTTTCTAGAAAGATTAATTTATATACGTTTAAGTTATAATTTTTTTTAGCACCTATTTGAAGTGTGTCAGGTCGCTTTGTTAAGATGACTTGAACAGAAGCTGAGATTAGCAATATTAAATAACACTGCTCATTTTTGAGAAAGTACCAGTTACTTAAATTTGAGTACGTCATCGCTCATTCACGATGCAATTGTATTAAAAGAAAAACGAGTTGGTTCAGGTACTCATTTTTAACCATTTT
This sequence comes from Troglohyphantes excavatus, assembly GCA_963932185.1. Classification (NCBI taxonomy): domain Eukaryota; kingdom Metazoa; phylum Arthropoda; class Arachnida; order Araneae; family Linyphiidae; genus Troglohyphantes; species Troglohyphantes excavatus. The sequence continues at coordinate 45,300,924 of OZ010678.1, forward strand.
GTTTTACAGTGTATATGTGTACTTCCTTTGCATGCCACACTATATATTCTTTTTAAACAACCAGATTTGATATGTATTTGAAAATATATATTGTATATTTCAAATGCATTATAATTAAATTCCAGGTGTCGAATAAATATGGAATCTTCCCTTTTTCGCAAATAATTATACGATTTGAAAATATTGATGGATTTTAATTTAGTTACTCCTTTCTTTTTGTATACTCCATTCCAATTATAATTCTTAAATTAAAAAATACTAAATATAGTAATTTCGAAGCAAACACAAACATTTTAAACTTACTTGTATGTTTTTTTTATTAAAATGATATTTTTTAATTTGTGTCCTGTTCTTAAAACTGTACATATTTTGTACAGTCCGTTTTCATCGCTAAATGGATAGGATAATTGATTACGAAATAAATATAGGCATATTTTTGCATCATAGTTTTTAGGAAAAAAAATTATGTTGCGGTTATTTAACCTACATTTAAGTAAGAAAGTTCGAAAGGCAAAAAATAAAAAAAAAATAAAAAAAAATCATTACATAACTGTTTATTTTTCAACATTATCCGATTTAATATTTAATTTCGAATTATAATTCGAAACATTCTTTTTTTCATGCTGTCATAGCAGTTCTTTTTATTAATTAAATGAAATTTGTATTTAAATATATACCTTTAATTATACTCTTGTAAAATAAATTTTCCTTATGACAATTTTAAAACAATTTTTTTTAGTATTTTTATTTATGTTTATATTTATATTGGCTCATATATATAATTATGTTATAATTTATATTTAAATTGGCATTCCGAAATTACTGTTTCAGTGGCGCCATCTGTGGATTATATTGCCAACTACGCAATTTCACAGGCTGTTCTCTTTGGTACCCATACCCCCGTCGATATTCAAATGACTGTAAAACATAAAAAATAAAAGGAAATAAATATTTTATAAAAGATACGACACGATATAAAACACCTTAATAACATCTACAATCATCAAATTTAAAACCCGAAGCCCAATTCCAAAAAAGAATTTATCGAATACAAACACAGGGGGTGAGAACTACTCTCGCAACAGCCACTGCTGTCTGTCAAAATGTAGTTCTCTCCACCGATTCAGTACCACAGAGTAAATTGCTCAGTTCGTACCCTATGAACCTGCTCCATGAATCAAACTGTAAAAACATGAGTTTACCTATTCATCGAACAAGTGCTTCGATTCGGTATTAACATCGGCGAACTATTCCAACAATGATCGGATAGTATATTCTGTATAAACTCTTGCGATTTTGTATTGACGTGAAGTGAGCATGGCTTTTAGCATGTGCATATCGGAGAATCTCAACAGACTTCTGTGTATAGCCATATATTTATTTGTTTCTACATACGGCATAGCCAGTGGAGTGCATAGTACTATATCTTCTAATCCTAAGGGTGAATTGATGTGTAGTGATGTCAGATTTTCTTACAGTTCAAGAGGTTTTAGTAACAATGATGTACCAATTCAAGCCATATCAGGTATGTAATATCTTGCTTTATTATAAACAACTTATATTAATCACATGAAATATACTTTAGTAAATTAATTATTTTGTAAAGAGTTTATTTTTAATAATGTTATTGTTAATAATATGCCACTCAACCTTAAATATATATTTTTGTAACCAAATCAATTAAATTTTAATTAGTATTAAAATAAATATTTAAAAGATACTTTAATTCGAAAAAGTGGTAGAATTTAAAAAATTTAAATTCGTATTTATTATTAATTTGTTATGTATTTTACAATTCAAAACATCTAACAGTTAGACTATTCATTGAATCAAATTAATTTCTCTAAACAAATATTTGTTTTCATGATTTGATTGAAATGAATAATATTCAGCCAAGTTTAGAATATTATAAGTTTAGTAATTGTATAAAATATATTAAATTAAACAAAAATAAAATTATATATACAATAAATAAAAATTGGTTATTTATATGACATTTACCAAGATACATTATTATATAAATATTTTCATTTAAAATCAAGTATTAATTTGGACTTTTTAAATGGTTAAATAAATATTATTATCTTTATTTTATTTTAAACTGTTGTTTAATTATTTAAATATTACTACCAATATTTATTTTTATAATTGAAAACAAATCTTGTATACTTATATTATAACGGGATATTTGTATTAGTATAATTTTTTTTTTAATTTCATTTATATCTTCAATACGTTTTCGTGAAATTTGGAACATTGAGGTATTTTATAACTAACAAATTCTAAATAGGCATCTCTACGAATTTTCCGCTCTAAACTAATAATAACGCTTAACATATCGAATATTTTCTAAATGTAAATTTATTCTTTCTTAACTTAGTTATGAAATTATATTAATATGGGATTTCTTTTCTGGAAAATTTACAACATACAAACTAAAAAACATATTATTAGAGAAGTTGTGTTAGAGCTGTTGAAATTTATAGCGACAGTTTTGTGCAGCAACGAAAATACCACGTGTGTTACAATGTAACGTTTTTTTTTTAAATAGATTTTTTTCCCTTCAAAATACTTATTTTCGTATTTGATTAGAAAATAACGTTTTTTTTATTATTATGTTTTAAAACCACAAAAGTATTTTATTTATAATTGTGTTCTATTATGTATGCTGATAAGTTGAGTAATTTGACTTTTACATTGTAAATCTCAGTCAACTCGTAGCGCAGCCACGTGTAATTTGTATTATAAATTGTTGTTTTAAATTTAAAATATATACAGTTTAATATTTAGTTATTCAGTTTAATATATAACAGTTAAAATATTTCAATTAGTAAATTAAATAAAGTAAAATAAATAATAACTAACTCTATAAAACCTAGATAAGATTGCTTTTGTAATTTTTGTTACAGGTAATTTGTATTTTACCATTTTGAAAAAAAAAAGAATTTTTGACTTTAATATCGTCGAAAAAGTTGTGTGTTAGTATAATTTGTGGTTTATTTTAAGTTGAGAATCCGTGCTTTGTTTGCGTTCTATTTCATCTGTTGTACACAATTTTAATGTTTAATATATTCAAGTAAGAAGAATAAAAATTACAACAAATAACAAGTCACATTCTTACAAAAATAAAAAATATTGTATTTTCTAAAATTGCGATTTCCAAAATATAGATGATTGTATATTCTAATTTAAAATATAAACTTTCACAGTAAGAATTTCGTAATCAGTACTTAGATTAATAATGTAATTTATTTAGTAAATAGAATATGTAATTAAAGTTAAGTTTCTTTGTTTATTTACGTGCTGATTTTTTTTCAAACTAATGTTTAATTAAAATCGATTTCCAAAATTTTAATTAAGTTTTATTGGGTAATAATGTTTATACTGACATATAAACGTTTACAAAATATTCAACACTTACAAACATTTCAAGTAAATTTACAATTTTTATCAATGAGGTTTATTTATGATAAAACCTTTTCAAAATGTTTCTTGTTGGCAGCTTTCAGTTTAGTGAAGTAAAAATTATGTTTCTTGCTTATTATAAATCAAGTCAGAAGAAAGTCAAATGGCAATTAAAAAAATCTACTAATTGTTATGAAATTTCGAAATTAAATCATTTGGAACGGAAAACACCCGAAAATTATTATTCTCAATTTTAAAAACGGTTGTTTAATTTCGAATAGCTTTTCCTCTATCAAAATACAGTTATATATCTTACTTATTTAAACAATGAAAAAAAGTAAAGCGTTATTCTGAAACTGGTTATTATTTCTTTTTCCAAGAACGCAACAAAAAAAAAATCACTACAAAATCTTGAAACATATTCGACAACTCTTCAAAATATTATTCTTAATTACCAGTTAAATAGTTTAACAAAATAACTATAAAAAAAAAATTATCCCCTCCTTATCATTTCTCTCCATTTGACTGTGCATCGATGCGTGGCGATTTCGAAGCACCAACCAATTGTTGTCGCATCGCATCGGAGCTCTGATATTCTTTTTATTTAATTTGGCTCTAAAAGTTTTGTGTTTGGAGATAATTTAGGAGCTTTTCTTCAAAACTCGATGGCCTCTTGGGTGTAATTTGGCGATGATAAATTGTAGGAGGTTTGTTTACTTCTTATTCATGCGTTTACTGTTAGTTTTCTTTGCGAAGACAGACTTGGAAGATAAAGGAACACTTATAAAGCGGCCGCTAATGTTAAATTTATAAAACGAATATTTTTCCTGCCGGTGGATGACCGAATAAGGGGGTTCGGAAGAGACTGGTGCACATTAAATCCGTTGGGTTCCTATGTCAGGTAGCGTGAGGTGGAAGGTCAGGTGTTGTTTTAGTCTTCTGATCATGTTTCCAAATTTCGAGGCAATGTTCCCGGGTCTTTCCTTCGAGATAGATCCCCAACCGCCAATTGTGCAGCTCTAGTGGGACGTTAATTAAACAAACCAATCAACCAGAACTGTATTGGCTATTGGTAACGGTTCGGGGTTTATTCGGAAGGGAAGACCCGGGAACTCTTAATGTGCAAGATTTTTCATTTTTTACATCAGTTCTATAAGGCCTATAGTATTAAAATTTCTAAATCAGACCCTTGGCGTACGTACGTTTGGGCTACGGCCGATTTAACATGCAACAGTCCCCAATTCACAGCGGTTGTTAGCAGATACGATGAACGAAACCGAAAACCCTCCGATTAAAGGCTCACTGCACTTTCAATGGCGGGATTCGACCCCCCCCCCCTCCCCTAGTTAAAATGTAAACGACCTAAATAATATATCAACATGACAGTTTGTTTTTTATTTCTTAGAAGAGTCGAGGAAATTAACATAAATTTTTTTTTTAATATGTTCATTTTCATTGACGTAATTTTTTTTTTGTCGTTGTGACTACATTTGGTAAAAACAATTTCTCGTTTCCAACACCATACTAAATATTTACAGGCGCTTCTTTTTTGCACAGATCAATGTATTTAAAATCAGTTATTTCCGCTTGTTATTCTCGGCCTTGAATATTTTAAAAACCTCGCATCAGTCACCTGAAAATTCTGAGATTTTGATCCCCATATTGAATAGAAACAACGCTCAAATATAGGCCTAGCTCATGCACTAAAGTTGATCAACAGAAACTTGAGAGATTTGGAGTTCCAACACCCCCTTGAAATTTCCAAACCCTTCGAAAGAGTTAAAAACCTCTAATTTTAACCAATCCATCAAAACATTCAATGACCACTGTCCCCATACGAATATCCATTGTTGCCATATACCCCCTATTCAACGCAGACGGCTTTCCCTCCTATTCTAGTTAAGAAATATGAATGATGGTCTTTCGGCTTCCCAGGCCGAGACTGGCAACAATGGAAATATCCCTGGTTATCGTCTGCCACAGAACCTCCCCCCTCCCATTTTTACCTGCGACCGCCTGCTGTCCGCCCCCGTGGAATGTTCTTTTTCTTTCGGTGTTTGAATCCCCCCCTCCTTCTTTTGCGGGAATGGGCATGTTTGTGTTGACCTCTGTATTGACCTTTCCATACCTGGATAGTAGAATATGAAATGGCCCTGCATTTTCTCGCTCTGTGTGTCCTGAAAATTGGTCTTTTAGGCAAGGTTGCTTCTTGTATATTGGTCAGTGGTCTTATTACTTTATGCCCGTAGGGTTTGTTCATTTATTTATTGGGACAGAGGGATGGGGTCTCAGTAGTTGCGCGACTCAGCAAAACTGTTGAAAATTCTTTCACAAACTTGCAATTGCATAATCGCTAAGCCCCAACCCCCCTTAAAAAAAACTTTGAAATTATGGCTAAAAAAAAGTTCCGATATAAATAAAAACAATAAGCCAATTGCACTAAGGGACTCAACCCTGCACACCCTCTCGCTAGCCTTCTCCCGGAAAATAGCTGCGCTTTCTTTTCTTAGCTAGGTTAAAAGTTTATGATTCTACCTTAAGATGGTTTTCCACATTATTTGATGTCGATTGCTTAAATGGAAACTGAGTTATTACAATTCAGTCATCTTACTTCCCATTATTTTGTTACCCTTTTTAACGTTTATTCTGTTTATAACTTCTTCCCGTCACCCTGGTAGTACAACGGATAAGGCACTGTACCGCGGTACCTGAGGATCTGTGTTCGATTCCCTGTAAATCTTGGGTGTAATTGTCGATATTTATAGAAAGTGATTTATGAAGGCAGCCGGTGTAGGCAAGCTACAGCTTTTCTTATTCATTGTACTCATTTTTGAGTACATGTCTTTTTCAACATGACGTCATAACCGTGAAACCCACATCTCAGACCGAATGGCCTCAGGCACGTGACTTCTCTTCAAAATTATTAATTAAAAAATACTCGTGATGAATTGGGAAATGTGTAACACAGTAAAAATTTATGAATGGAATGACGTCATTAACCACGTGTCTGAGGCCCTACATGTTGGCCTCACTTTGATGTTAGCGAGATTATAACATTAGGTTTTCTCTACTATGAAGAATCCATGGTCGAAGTTCAGAGCTATGATAAGAATCGAATGTATTCAAAAAGAAGTATATTTTACTTATTTTTGAGTACCTATTTTTAACATTGCAGGAAAAGCTAACATTTGAGGTCACTAATCACGGCGTACAAATGCGGAAACAAGTTCAATTTGCGCATAGATCACTGGTTAATTTGGTTTGTTTGTTTATTTAACGTCGCACTAGAGCTGCACAGTGGGCTATTGGTGACGGTTCGGGGCCTATCTCGAAGGAAAGACCCGGGAACGATGCCTCGTATTTTTTTTTAACCATGGTCAGATACGAGGACAACACCTGAAGGTGGCGCCCGACGCAACCTCAATAAGCGTCAGGATATTGGACCCCGATCAGATTTATCTTGCACCAGTTCCGTATACACTCCAGTATAATTTGTTGGATGTTCTGGACGACTTTTCCAGTATTTGTCGTCCAGAACATCCGCCAAAATTAACGGCGTATATACGGGACTGGTGCACGATCAATCTGATCGGGATCCAAAGTCCCGACGTCTATTGAAGGCGTTGGGTGCCAGTTCAGGTGTTGTCTTCGTCATCTGACCATGGTTCAAAAATACGAGGCATCGTTCCCAGGTCTTTCCTCCGAGATAGGCCCCGAACGGTCGCCAATAGCCCACTGTGCAGCTCTAGTGTGACGTTAATTAATAAAACCAAACCACCGTGATTATTAGCTGAACGCCTTTATCCGCTGGGCCCGTACAAATTCGGAGACAATTTGCGCATAGCTGAGTGGATCTAGCCAAAACGCATCGACGATATTCAGCGACAGACATCCGTCCTTTCTGAGAATAAAAGAAATACAATAAAAAGTATTTATTCCGGAGAATAATGCTGGATCATCGCGTGTCAGACCACACTTAGTGAGTCCACAGTCCCTCCTCGGCTAAGTGGTGAGCCCATATTTTCATCATTAAGGGCGAGGCATACAGGTCTGAGAAGAGAGAACAAAAAAAAAGGTCACAGACACTATCATAAGCAGCTGGATAAATAAAATGTAGATGGTGTGTAATTGGAGCGAATGAGCTTTGCAAGCACCTGGTGTTTGAAGTGAAGACGTTTTTCAAATCAGGCCGGATCATTAGCAGAAACATTCGCTTTGGTTTGGTTAATTATCGTCGCACTAGAGCTGCACAGTGGGCCATTGGCGACGGTTCGGGGTCTATCTCGAAGGAAAGACCCGGGAACACATACACATTCACACACACATTCATACATGCACCTCGTTATTTTAGAACCATGGTCAGATGACGAGAAAACACCTGAACTGGCACCCAACGCCTTCAATAGACGCCGGGACTTTGGACCCCGATCAGATGTATCGTGCACCAGTCCCGTATACACGCCGTTAATTTTTGTGGATGTTCTGGACGACTTTTCTAGTATTTTTGTAGCGAAGCTGGCAACATTCCGATCACAAGATCACTACTTTTTTACTTTTCTTTGTCAAGTCCATCGCACGGGTTCGAACCACCAATCCTCGGATTAGTAGCTAAACGCTTTAACCGCTCGGCCACGGAGGCCTCAGAAACGTTCGCAACGTAAACGTATTGATATATCAAATTCCCATAATTCCATGGGTCATCGTGTAGATGACGATATGTCGCGTGGACCAGGTCGGCCATTAACACACTCCCATCCCTGAGCTCTGAAACGGAGAGGGTAGTCAATTTTGAGGCATATTATGGCCTGTGTAACCGTTGTTAAAATTACTTCAGTTCCAATTGACGAATCTTATCTAGTGTGCTTAACCACTAGTACACAATTCTTGGTTTGGTTTGGTTAATTAACGTCGCACTAGAGCTGTACAGTGAGCTATTGGCGACGGTTCGAAGGAAAGACCCGGGAACGATGCCTGGTATTTTTGAACCGTGGTCAGATGACGAGGACAACACCTGAGCTGGCACCCAATGCCTTCAATAGACGTCGGGACATTGGTCCCCGATCAGATGTATCGTGCACCAGTCCCGTATACACGCCGTTAATTTTTTGTGGATGTTCTGGATGACATTCTACTATTTTGGTAGGGAAGTTGGCAACCCTCCGATCGCAATATCACTACTTTTTACTATTCCACAATTCTTGGGAATTAAACTATCTGTATAGCACTTGTGTGGGGACAAAAGTTGCCCAGTGGATAAAGGCGTTCAGCTAGTAATAAAAGGATTGCGAGTTCGAGCCCAACTGATGGGCTTGACAAAGAAAAGTAAAAATGTAGTGATATTGCGATCGGAGGTTTGGCAGCTTCGCTACTAAAATACTAGGAAGTCGTCTGAAAATATCCAACAAAATTATACTGGCGTGTATACGAGACTGGTGCACGATAAATCTTATCGGGGTCCAATGTCCTAACGCCTATTGAGATTGCCTCGGGTGCCACCTGAGGTGTTGTCTTCGTCATCTGACCATGGTTCAAAAATACGAAGCGTCGTTCCCGGGTCTTTCTTCTGAGATAGGTTCCCGAACCGTCGCTAATAGCCCACTGTTCAGCTCTAGTGCGACGTTAATTAATCAAACAAAAACAATTGTATAGAGTGGAAATTGATTATTTGTAGAATATTTCACTATGAAGCTAAAAACCCATTCTAAAGTTCAATTGCCGCATAGGAAATTTAAACAGACTGAAATAGCAGTTCAAAACGAACAAAATGTTATCAAGAATTCTTAATTTATTACAAGAGCGGAGATACAAAATACACGCGTACAAAGCACTGATCTCCAACTGTAACTTCTGGATCGGGCAAGACATTTTGTTGACTTGAAGTCGATATAGAGGCCTCCATGATGTGCCCCACTTTTCTTGATACCGCAATATTTTGTATATTTTTCATGTTGAAGTACGCCGATATATATTGCTTTTGACTAATTTTTTATTATTTTATTTTTAAACCCATTTTAAATGCAATCTGCAATTAAAATAGGAAGTCATTTGCAAGTCAAAGTAGAAGTAGTTAAAAAGCAAGAGCAAAAACTATTTGTTTGGCAATATAAAAATGAATTCTATAAGAAGAAAATATAATATTTAATTACATTTAATATTTCTACAATGCTATGGTAATAAAAAACACGACTAAATCATTTTAAAAAAATGTTGGGGCACAGCATGGCAGCTTTCAATTGGTTTCAACGTGCCCATAGAGGAAACAAGGTTTGAGCCTTCCAGCAGTTACAGTTAGAGTTCAGTGGTACAAAGTATTCACATACAAAACTTTGAGAGGAATGACTACACGACTATTTTATTCACCGATCACAATTACAAAACCAATTCTTTATCCACAAGAATTTAATATCAACATCAAGTCGGGCATAGTGTCAATTCTTCGATTTCAGGGACAAATAACTATTAAATTTTATAGCTAAGCATTGTATTGTCATAGGGAGGCCTTCGTGGCCGAGTGGATTAAGGCGTCAGCTGGGAATCCAAGGGTCCCGGTTCAAAACCTTGCGATGGACTAGACTAAAGAATAGTAAAAAGTAGTGATATTGCGATCGGAGGGTTGCCAACTTCGCTACCAAAATACTAGAATGTCGTCCAGGACATCCACAAAAAATTAACGGCGTGTATACGGGACTGGTGCACGATACATCTGATCGGGGTCCAAAGTCCCGACGTTTATTGAAGGCGTTGGGTGCCAGCTCAGGTGTTATACTCGTCATCTGACCATGGTTCAAAAATACTAGACATCGTTCCTTCGAGATAGGCCCCGAACCGTCACCAATAGCCCACTGTGCGGCTCTAGTGCGACGTTAATTAACCAAACAAAAACCATTGTCATAGGAATTAAGTATTAATGCTAAGTTCATCTGGTATATGAAAAGTTATTTAAATTGAGTGGCAACATTCGAGGTGAGTCAAATAAACCCTTATAAAAAATACGTCGTCCAGTACGTAAAGTACGTACGTACCATTTTCATTACACAACATCAGCTATTGCTAGCTTTTATATATTTAAAGGTTAAAAATAAAACCGCAATCGTAAACTGATAAAGACATTTTTTATATATATCATAATGTTTAATTTATTTTACTGGTAAATCGTTTTCATTGAATTTTATATCATCACTATGGAATCGAAATCAGGACATTTACTAGATAAAGGTTTACTTTCATAAATTCGTCCAATTTCTAAACTATATATATATTTTAAATTTGAAAACTCAGAATTCTTTGTGAATGAAGAAGTGAAATTTTTAAGTTTTTTTTTAAATAAACGTTTAATAGAAAGGACTTTATTTAGGCATATGTGAAACGTAAATGTAATTTTCCAATGTTTCCAAACATGTTCAAACTTGTAATTCATGTCTAAGCATGTTCTAATGCGTCCTAGCCTTCTTCAAGAATAACAAAAAAATTGTGTCCTTCGGTTAATATATATATATATACATATACGTACGTACGTACGTATATATATATATATATATATATATATATATAATTTTAATTTTAAAATTTCTGGCGGTTTTATTTTGTAGTTTTGGTTAGCGCGCTGTTCAGTCGGTTAATAAACAAACACACATTATGATTTGAAAGAATTTTAATAATATATTGGAAAATGAAAGTTAAAACTTCCGATAAAAAATAATTACTATCAATACGAATTAACTAAAAAATTGTTACGCTAAAAATTGTTACGATAAATAAAATTTGGATATTTATGCTCGTTTGGTTTAAATGTGCACAAAAATCCAAATAATTGCGAATTAATATTCCGTATAATTATTTTCTATTAAAGATCCAAATCAACATCTTTTGAAATTTTCTAAACATTCTCATCAAGCTAAAAATTCCTAAATCTTCCTCTCCATTCAACCGGAAGTCAAGAAAGATGGATTATCCATCTCACCTGCTTTTCATCTCGTTTTGGCCATTTTGTTCTTGTTACCGCTGCCAATCATACTTTCTCATTTTCTTTTCAGCCAATGGAATGCACCGTTGACAGGCCGAGCAAAATTATCCCCCTCTGAAAAAACCCTTAAAAAAAAGATGATTATATGTTTGTCCATATAGTTACCAGTCCTTTAGGGGCTTTATTCTAGGGCGGTTTCTGGGTTTGGCGCGATATCGCCATTTTGGCTTCTTTGTGTGGATTTTGAAAATAGAACGTTTAACTGTAAAATCTCGTTTATTTGATTACGTCTTTTATTAATGTAAAAGTACTGCAATCTAGCTGATTAAAAGTCTATTACTTTAACCACCATATTCTTTTAACGTCAATGAACAGTTCTATAGTGGTTCAAATGACGTTCTATTATTATCTCGTCAAATAGAAACTGTAGCTTTCAGATTTTGTGGATAACATAGTTAGTTAAATAATAATAAAAAAATTTACGAAAGTGTCAGCTTTCATATCCTAAATTATACTTTGACTGATAAAAATGTGTTCTATATTCTTTTGAAGCTGGTAGATCTTAAATTTTTAAAGATAGATAAACTTTCAAATTTCTTCTTCTTCTATTCGCAAACATTTTCTAAATATTCTGAACTGTGAATTTTCTAAATATTCAACTGTGAAATTCTAAACTGTAAAGTTTTCTAAATATTCTAACTGTGAAATTCTAAACTGTAAAGTTTTCTAAATATTCTAAACAGTAAAGTTTTCTAAATATTCTAAACTGTAAAGTTTTCTAAATATTCTAAACTGTAAAGTTTTCTAAATATTCTAAACTGTAAAGTTTTCTAAATATTCTAACTGTAACGTTTTCTAAATATTCTAAACTGTAAAGTTTTCTAAATATTCTAAACTGTAAAGTTTTCTGAATATTCTAAACTGTAAAGTTTTCTAAATATTCTAAACTGTAAAGTTTTCTAAATATTCTAAACTGTAAAGTTTTCTAAATATTCTAAACCGTAAAGTTTTCTAAATATTCTAAACCGTATGAACTTAACTATTCTAAAATATAGTATTCTGAACTGCAATTTGATTGATGAAAATTCTGTTTATTTTATATTCGTTATTCTTTTTACACTAAATAACAGTTCGATGGCAAATTTTAAATTTTCAAATAGTGTTTACTTTCGCATGCTGATAAGACGTTATAAACTGTAATTTTTTTCCTAAATATTCTAAACTGTACGAACTTAATTATTCTGAAATATAATATTCTAAAGTGTAATTTGACTGAAAAAATTTCTGGTTATTTTATATTCGTTATTCTTGTTACGTTAAATAACAGTTCGATGATGAAATTAAAATTGTTCAAATAGTGTTTTCTTCTGTACTGAACAGATGTTCTAAACTGTAATTTAATTCCTAAATATTCTAAACTGTAAATTTTTCTAAATATTCAAAACTGTATGAACTTAACTATTCTAAAATATAATATCCTAAACTGTAATTTGACTGATAAAAATTCTGTTTATTTTATATTCGTTATTCTTTTTACGCTAAATAATTGTTAGGTGGTGAATTTAAAATTTTCAAATAGTGTTTTCTTCAGTACTGATTAGATGTTCTAAATTGTAATTTTTATTTATAGCAGTAACTATATAAAATAATTAGTTTTAAACTTTTGCAAATTTATTTTATACTTTATCGTTAACTTTTATTTTTATATCAAATATAGTTATACGCAAAAAATATTGTTTATCCTTTTATTGCGTCTCGACCTATATTCGAAATCTGGTTCTGCTATCGCGAATTTTAAATTATAGTCTTCATTCGGCGACAGACGTCCATTTTGTTTGGCGGGACTTGGCGGCATTTGCGTTCATACCAAAAATAAGAAAATCCTCTAAACTTCGGAGCAGGTAGGCGCAACTCCCAACCGTCTGCGAAAATGCCTCAGACGAAACAAGGGGGGCTGCAAAAGGGGGGCTTTCTCAGAATAAAAAGTGTTTTAGTTAACTTTTTTTTTTATCGCTTGCCATCTTACCTGTGCTCACACGCCCACTCCGAGGAGTAACCAGGACATTTATTTAACGAGGGAGATTTCATTTCGTTTGGCGATAAAAAAGACGGGGGTTGGCGTCTGGGCGGGGGTGTTCGCATGAACTTCAACTTCCTGTTTGTTTTTTTGTTCCGCGGGATTTTTGCAGCTGGGGTAATGAGGGGGTTTGCTTTCCGTTTGCAAACGATTTTTCTATTCCTTTTTCAATTCGTCGCTTTTATTTTTGTTATGTGTGTCTGGGAAAGGAATATGGGATATATGGAGCTTTTATTCTTATACGGCCGAAGTATTTACTTTTTAGATTTCAATGGCCCAGTTGAGTTGAGGAGTGTAATTTAAAATCCAGATTGCAATTTAAGCACAGGTTGTACTCGTGAATGGTTGGCGTCTAATTTGGATTTCGTTTTATAAATGACCGATAATTTTGGTGTCAACAAAACTTCTGAAAAGAAGTAAGAAGGATGGGAAGTATGTGTTATGTGTGGCATACAAGGAAAAGCAAATAAAATATCCGGAGTATTGTTAATTTTAATTTGAACCGAGTGCTTTAGGGCAGTGAGGTATTTAAGTACAAGGCATATTTGGCCTGGACTTGGAACTTAAAATTGGACCACAAATTGTCTTTTTAAAAATTGAACATTTCTAGAAAAACTCCATCAGCGTTTCCCGGGATCCAGTTTATATAGTTATATATTCATGAGAGACATAAAAACATTTAATTTTAAATTATTTTCAAGTGTCCAAATTCTATGTTATTTTCAGACTGAATGTTTACACTTGTGTTTAAATATTTTACTCATAATGTAACAATGTAATGGATGTCCATAAAATTTGCGTAATAACTGAGTTTCTATTTAGGCAATCGACATCAAATAATATGGAAAACCATCTTCTGAACAACTATTTTAAGTTTGACAAGTCGCTTTGTTAAGATGGCTTGAACAGGAGCTGATATTAGCAATATTACACGCCACTGCTCATTTTTGCGAAAGTAAAAAAATTTAGTACGTCAATTTAGTACTTAAATTTGAGTACGTCATCGCTCATTTACGATACAGTTGTACTAAAAAAAAATGAGTTGTTTCAGGTGCTCAGTTCTAAGTACCTTTTCCTTTTAAAGTGTATCTTTCATATTAAAATAAATCACGTTTATGACTTATCAACATCTCTGAGGTGTTTTTTTTATTAGAAATATAGTATTTTAAACTTAACACTATGAAGGCAAAAAATCATTTGTGTGTGGATATGAAAAAAAAAAAACTTTTCCAAACATCGGTTACACCCTGTTGCCGAAAGCATCTTAATTCGTGAATAAAATATCGCCGCGCTGTTTCCACGCCACGCCTGGGGAGTGTAGAACAAAGCCTCCTATGCGTTACCAATTATATAAATAACTCAACTCTTCTCGACTTCGGGTCGCGAAAACAAAGACATTTTTTCTTCTCTCCCCTCTCGCCATCTGTCTTGGAACATTTAAGTTGGCAACAAACAAAAAATCAAAATATTCACCCCTCCGCATTCTTGCCCCCCCCCCCCCCCATCTAGGACACACCCGTGCTGCCAGGTTTGGCTTACAATCGCCGAATCGGTGATTTTTTATAAATTTTGGAAATGTAACCGCAGTGGTGGCTCGCCGGATACAGCAAGTACAGCCGGGCTGCACCTAAATTTATTAGTGTATTTTAATACTAAAATCAAATATATTACTAATTTTCTTAAATGAAGATTATAATTGAAAATGGAATTTCTACGGTAAGTAAAAAAAACGTACAAAACAGGAGGGAAAAAAACTCCATTCAATCAAAATTGCAGCCACAAAGCGAAGTCAGGAATCGGCTGCATCGTTGCCATGACAACCTGTACTGTATATAGAGACAGTGTTCCATTGCCTTCGTGGCGAGATGGATTCAGCCCGAAATGAATATGCCGACTTCGGCTTTTCTTGTGAATTCGATAAACTGATTGGCTCGTGCGTGAATCGCGGGGATGGGCGGAAACGAGAGAGAATTTTCAAAAATCTCTCCAAACGGAAGTAGTTTTCGTGATAAGTTTACACGTGTGTTGTTGTTTCGTTACTTAAGTTAATATTGAAATTGACCGATTCGCAAGTTCAAAAGAAAGGAGGATTGATTTAATTTTTAGAAAATATGTGTTTTCTATTTTTTTCGCGTGTTATAATTTCGTAAAAATTGAAAGGAAACTTTGATTTGAGTAATAAATATTAAATAATTTTCTGTCATGTGTAGTTGTGGAAGGAAAGTGTGGGGGGGGGGGGGGGGGCTGGGAATTCTGGGAAGGTGTGGCATGTCATTTCGATTGAATTGTAACGGAAGTACGTCACAGGTTACCCGTAAAACATCACAACACTTTATTCCTCTCGTTTCCATGGAAACCCTTCCGCTTCTCGCAATCACTCTGTTCGATTTGTTTGTGTCGTTCGATTTGTTCGAATCGTTTGTTGGGTCAGTGCGTTTCATTCGATTTGTTTAGTTTCGTTGTACTTTATGTCGATTAATTAAAAGTTTAATTCACATTTGTGTCTTATGGTTATTTATATACTGTAAAGAAAAAGGTACTTAAAAGTGAGTACCTGAACCTACTTGCTTTTCTTTGAGTACAATTGCATCGTAAATGCGCGATGACGTACTCAAATTTTAGTAACCGTACTTTCTCAAAAATGAGCAGTGTGATTTAATATTGCTAATCTCTGCTTCTGTTCAAGCTATCTTAACAAAGCGACCTGACACACTTAAAATAGTCGTTCAGAAAATGGTTTTCCACATTATTGGATGTCGATTGTTTAAATGGAAATTGAGTTATTACAACTCAATTATCTTACTTTCCATTCTTTTGGTACACCTTTTGAACTTTTCTTCTGTTTATAACTTCTTCACGTCAACCTGGTAGTTTAACGGATAAGTCTCTGGACGGCGGTGCCTGAGAATCTGGGTTTAGTTCCCTGTAAGTCTTGGTTGCAATTGTCGATATTTATTGAAAGTGATTTAGGAACGCAGCCTTATTACGCTAGCACATCTGCTCATTTTATTCATTTTCGAGTACATGTCTTTTTCAAAATTGAAATTATGTATTCGGAGCCATGATAAGCATCGAATGTACTCCAAAATTGTCGAAGAATTAGTACATTTTATTTATTTTTGAGTACCTATTTTGAACAGTGAATGAAGAATTTTCGAAGAGACATTTCTTGCTAACCAAAAACCAAATTAAACAAATACCCTCTTCAAAATTATGTATATGTAAAATGACGCTCTAAGTTGTTTTGTTGCGGAGATATAGCCTATTCTATATGCGATATTCTATTGTGATCGCCTTGGCGAAATGGTATAGATCCTTAAAGTGGCAGCCATATGTGTTAAATTGAACCATTGTTTAATTAACATTTGCTGTGACTTGAAAATGTATGATTTATCTTCATAAATGCATTTATTTTTGTTGAACAACTATTTTTCCTTTTAAGAAATTTTAGAATTTTTCAAAATTATATTTTTATCTTCATTCCAAATTAAAAATCTATTAATTTTTAAGCAATATTTAATTTTTTTTTTTTTAAATTTGGTGATTTTTTTGGCGATTTAGTAAAGTTTGTTTTGGCGACATCGGTAGAAAAACTCAACATCAACTTTGTAAATAGAAATAGCTTAACTTTTTTCCCGCTTGCTAACTGTCACTGTAGCTGCCGTGTTACGAGACTAAAAAAGTTCAGCGAACTTGGCTTCTTTTTTTTTCGAACCTTAACTGACTTTAATTTGTTTGTAAAGAATGCTACAAAGAATATATTTTGTCAATTATTCATTTACCTGACTTCCCATTGTGAGGATAAGTGTTTGGATTGTGAGTTCTGTGGCAGCCGGGTCAGCGTCTGTCAAGTGTTTGTTTTGAAGAAGTGTTTTGTTTGACAGTGGCGACAGAATAGTTCAGCGCCATTGTTAAATGGCGCCAATATTCTTTTGCCGGAATTTATTTTAAGCTATCTGAATGTTTGTATTTATATTAAACATTTCATTTAATAAACGCTTGAAAAAGAGTATTACATATTTTATTTTTCACATGGAATTATTCATTACTGGTAGTTGGAGTATTTATAAATTTAATAGTCATGGTATAGTGTTCCAGTGCTTCCATTCAGTGCCGTTGCACAAAAAATATTTTGGGGGGTTGAAACAAGAAATTTCTCAACTTAACGATTCGAAATTTTCAACTAACTATTCGAAATTTCCAACTCAACAGTGCTGAAGATTTCCAGTTCCAACTTATCGACTTTTTTCATCTTTTTTATATATATATTTTAGGTAATATCAGTTCTCTCACAAGCATTGGTTTGTTGCACTCATATTCCAATGCAGTGTCCATCCTGAGGTCTAATTTAAACGTAATCTTACAAGTTGGGCGATTTCTAATCTTCCCTCGATTTCATTTGTTAATAATATTAATTTTCTTCAGGCATAAATTTTCCCAACTCGGGGTTTTTAAAAGTTGAAATTCCCAACTTTCAGGTGTTTCCAGGTTATTAGGCCCCCCCAAACCACTCCGGTGCGGCGGGCCTGCTTCCATTAGTTGTTTCTGATTGCTAAAGATTGTTTAGAGCCTCATGTAGTCATGTTTATCAGCAAAGCGTCATGGTTACAGGATGTTTTTCTTATTAAGTAAGTTCGCAAATGGGACAACAGCTGTCAAATAATCGAACTTTCAGTGGCACCTCTAAATTTACCTCTCGATTTGTGATGTATAATCACCTGAAAAACGCACTGGAACGACGTTCCTTTTAACTCAAAACAAAGATGTGTGCTTAGGTTAACGATAACGCCACTCTACCAATCAAACGGATACACCCTCAGTATCTCAAGAATGCCAAACACGCCAAAATAGGCGCCTACAACAAGTTACACAAGTGTCTACTTTCTTCGCTCCACACTCCAGGGTTACCAAGTTTTCGAAATTGACAAAGCAGCAGGAAGACTTTTCTTAAAATCGCCAAATTGCACATTCAAAAAAAGTGAAGAAATCGCATTTTAAGGCTAAGAAGTAAATACAGGGTTTCAAACCCCCTCCTATTAAAAGTGAAGTAAAACAAACTAATACTGAAAAATATCATAAAAATACTCTAAAATATTATAATAATAATAAAAAAAATTTAATAATTAATTTTGAAAATAAAATCCGGGGATCTGGAAAATAGATTTCAAAACCTTGTTTTGATGTCATTTTTATCTCAAACTAAGCCTAACATGGCGTCATTGGATTTCGGAGACAAAGAGAAAAAGATCGGCAAACTGGGCCGTATAAACAAGATGTTCAAAAACCATTCTAAACAAGGATTCTCAACATTTTAATTTGTTCTTTAATTTAATTCAGAATTAGGGAGTGAATTACCAATTTTAAAAATAGGTAAAGACTTTTATTGTTGACGATTTCATGAAAAATCTATGATAATTGTTGCTGTTTCGATATTTATCTGCCAACGTATTAATGTTCACTTGAATGAAAATTAATAAGTGTTTCCAAGGTTTGGTGAATTTAGGGGAGTTTTATCCCTAAATTGTTACGTCACTGTCTATCTCCCCTTTTCTTCCCTTATATCACGCGCGAGTTAGATATCTTTTCCCCATATAGGTGCGTGACGTAATATACTAACGTTACAGCGAACTTTCTTTATAAAATTCGTGTCTTGTTGGACCCGTGTGGGGACGTTATATCGAAGATTTTACGCATTATATGTTGCTTTATTAACATCCGGGAAAATAGACACTTTTGACAATTAATCGCCGTCGCTGATTAAAAAAACACTTAAAAGTTTCAAAAAAGTTTACAAATGACTAATTCTTATTCAAGAAATATCTCACAAATTTTAAGAGGTTTAGCATATTTTGGAAAAAGAGTATTTCATTTTCATAAAAACTTAGCACTTCTGTTTCGTAAAAAGCAAATTTTGTAAGAAGAAATCCCAAACAAAGGCCAAATCGGCGATCCCTTGCCAAATCTGGCAGCGCTACACAAGCTCACCGAAGTTCATTCATATTTTTTTGTCTTTACGACCCCAACTTTTAACTAGTTCTTCCGATAAGGATTTCGAAATTGTGGGTAGATCGAATGGAATGTTTTCGTGAAGGGGGGGGGGGGGGGGTGGAGGGGGTCAGACACGACCACACACGAGTGAGTCCCCTGGAAAAGAGGGGGGTTGGGTATTTTTTTGGTATCTTTACGAGGTACCGAAAAGGGGGCGGTTCTATCCACAATATTATGAGGGTAGCAGGGACGATAATTTAGTTTGCTGACTTAGTTAACTTCTTGTTTTTTGGAGTTGTGGGTTTTGGTGATGATTGGAATCTTGTTTTGGGTTTGAGTACAAAGGCACCGCCCCCCTGGCAGTTAGAATTGGTTTTTTGTAGGCATGATTCATATTTTTTTTTTTTATGAATGAAATTCACTTAACGCAGGAATCAATATATATTTTTTTAAATATGGACTTGACATAATTTTATTTTCTGTTTATTAAAGTCCATAAAAATATGTGACAGACTTTACAATTTAGTTAGTTCAGATCTGGAACCTTGCAAAGGTCGAATAATTTTATTATTTTGTTCATTCGTGAGCAAATATTGATCTAACGTGACTAAATATATTGTAAAGTTTAAATATATTGTAAAGTTTGAGTTAAAAAAAATAGAATCTTTATTACCACTTATAATTATTTAGAAGAAAATTTAAAATTTTATTAAAACTTCAAAATTAATCAATTAAAAAACAATATTTAATAACAATTTACCACATTTACACATTACCATTGATTTTTAAATATGGACTTGACATAAGTATATTTTCTGTTCATTCAAGTCCATAAAAATATGTGACAGACTTTACAATTTAGTTCAGATCTAAAACCTTGCAAAAAAATAGAATGTTTAATATCACTTATAATTATTAAGAAGAAAATTTAAATTTTTATTAAAACTAAATTAAATCAATTAAAAAATAGTATTTAATAACAATTTACCACAGAGGCATGAGTATTGTTATTTCTAAAATATTTTGTTATTTTTAATTTTTATATGACAAAAAGTCTTTTAAAATATCAATTTCTTTTCGGGAAAAGCATTTATTAAATAACCAAAATACATTTTTTTTCTAATACATAATATAAATTCGTAATTTATTTTTAATTAAGGTATATAATTTTTGAATTTTTTTTTGTTTTACTGACAAAGATATGCAATATTAATGGTAAAATAGTAAGTGAATTTTTTAATTAGTTTGATTATACATGTTACATTATCATTGAATTATCATTTCGTATAGTTTGATTGAGTTAGATTAGCAAGCTATAAAAACGATAACTTTTTATTTATGCTATTACTAATAATTCGAATTCAATTATATTAATAACTTAAATAATACATGACCTTACTCCCCTTGCCAAATCATAATCTGTGAGTAAACCGTTGCCAAATCTCAAGTGAAAATACTTTTATCTAAATATAAAAAAAAAAAATTGTGATGAGTTTGCTAAATCGGCTTTTGATCGTAGGCTTTTCTCATAATGCCCATGAATTTGTACATCAACTGCTTTTTAAAACCGCTGTCTATTTACAATACGAAGAGAAAGTCTCCACAAAAACCTTGCTTACTGCAAAGGGCCTTTAAATAATAATCTGGGGGGAAAGTTATAAACTGCTAGAGTCGGCGAAATGTGACAAAAATGTCTCCACCCGCTGCTAATGGTCGCTCGATTAGAACATTCTTGTCATTTGAGCGCCAAGAACTGGCTGCGTTCCAAATTGACACGAAAAAGGCTCAATTTTTACGCGTATTCTATATTCTGAAAAATGAAACAGAATTTTCGTAGTTTCTTTCTATGCAGCGTCAGATATAACGTTAAATAAGTTTGCCCACAAATATTTTGAATCGTTTGTTGTATTGAATTATTGTTTAATATGCTTGAATTGTCGATTAGAAACTTTAAAACTTAGAAGTATTCTTTGTGTGGCTGTTTCGCTAACTCTTATAACTTTTAGAAGGCTCATGTCAATTTCACCTATTAGCGCGGTGGAAGCCAATTGAAAGCAGCCATATTGTACCGAAAATTAATTTTTTTAAAAGTGATTTTGTTATTTTTTTTTTTAATGTCACAGCGTTGTGGAAATGTGAAATGTAAATATAATACAACATTTCCTCTCCCTTTTTTTTTAAAAACCTATTTTTATAATTTACATATTTATTATGATGTAGTATAATAGGTGTATATTATTTTCTACTTATTGAATATTTTATTTGCGAACAATAAAGTTTTTATTCTTGCTTTTTATCCATTTCGACTTTCACTTCCGAATAATGTTCTATTTTGAATACAGATTGCATTCAAAATAGGTTACAAAGGAGAAAAAATTAGTCAAAAAAATATATAACGGTCGAATTGATAACCTTTCGACTTGGCGCGCGATTTGGCGGTTTTAATTTAAATTTTCTGGCGGTTTTATTTTGGAGTTTTGGTTGGCGCGCTGTTCAGTCGGTTAAAAAGTCAGTGAGTCTTCAGAGTTTACGAAGGTCATGGCTCCAGAAGAGCCTCCGCATGGCCCCCTTTAAAATTAAAATCTAAAAAGGGAAAAAGTAAAATAATCTTTCAAAAAAAAAAAAAAATACTTTAAGAAAAATGCGCTAAAAAGTAAAAAATAATTTTTAATTTTACGAACGTATTGAAAAATTTGAATTATTTTATGCCAGTTTTATACTTATTACAACTTTTTGAAGTTGGTGCCAATTTACAAAAATAATACCTAAATTTCGGCGCCGATTTTAAAAAGTTGTAATAAGTATAAAATTGACATTAAATAATTCAATTTTTTCAATGCGTTCGCAAAATTAAAAATTATTTTTTACTTTTTAGCGCATTTTCTTTGTTTAGAAAGCTTATTTTACAGATTTTCATAAAATACCAGTACATTAATATAAAAAAATTAAAAAAGTTTTTAATCTGTACGTCAATGTGTGAATTCATATACACACGTTTTTCACTTGGAGAGGTACCCCAATAAAATGGTGTGCCCAAACATTTATTGCTTTAATAATTGATCAACTATTTTAATTTTATGTTGTGAATTCATCTAATGTACTTTTTTCTTATTTTACAGGTAAGAACATGTGCATTTCTTCATTAGATACATAACAATTGATACGATTAAAAGGTATGGAAAATTAATCAACTGTCATTTTCAATTGATTGTAAGTTATTAAAAAGTTTATTAAGATACTTTGACAACACGTAACAAAATATGACAGTTGAGATCATTGGACGATAATGATAATCAACATCAGGATTAATGCTATCTCTATATTGATCAATTTGATGTGTATTGCTTCCGATGCTTAAGGTTGTTCGCTGAAGCATCTTACTTATCAGATACGACAGTCTTGTTACCTGGACTGTCATTTTTTTGTTAAGACTGTCAGGTAAGATACATTCTTAACTTGGGGAATGCGACAGGCCGCAAGATAAAAAACAGTTGAAATAGCAAAACGTGCTCGATAAATTTATTTTCCTGGTTATTATTGGCTGATTTAAACATTGTTGATTAATGATTCTCTTTCTATAAGGTTAATGTTGAATTAAATTTGAAACATTGTTGCTCGATTTTTGTATTTTGTATCTTTTGCTCTGAAGGCGGCGAGATTTTTTTTATGGTATATTTGAAATATTGTTGCTCCCTGTTTCAATATGATGTTGAATTCGAATTCATTGGATTCAAAGTATTGTTGCTTGTTTTTAATTTTGTATTTTGTTGTAGTAGTTAGCTTTTGTTTTATTTTCATCAAAATATTATTTTTGTTTTTTGAAATTTTACAATATACTTTTTTTTATAGAAGAGGGTAGTGGAATTTGATGGGTTTTGTTTTGTAATTGCATTTTTTTAGTAGAAAAAGGTTTATCTCAAAATTTTCGTGTTTGACATTTGTAAAGTTTACGGCATTACTAAAATCACCAAAATTAAGACCATTAACAACACAAATTTATTGTTATATATCAATATTTAAATATGCATTTCACCAATTCTGTTGAAATTTACGTATCTGAAGCTCTAGAACTTCACGCATATCGTGTATTTTACTGATAGCAAAATATATAGTCTAATAGATAAGAATAATATACAGTTATAGAGTCTTTTCATAGTACAACTGTACTAGATTGTCCTTTATTATAATTAATCGATAACACTTAATTAATTTGGAATTTATAAATAAATAATTCTTACAAAATATAATTTATTTATTTAAATTTAATTCAAGTAGCTTTCTTAAAGTATTTTTTGTTAACTTTATCCACTAATCTTCTATTAAATTTATCCTTACTAAAAAGAATCAGGAACGATAAAGAAATTCAACGTAACTAGGATTATTGTTGAGGCTTATTAAGCGAACTTATAATGGCGCCAAATGTCCCCTAATGAGGAATTTTGACAAGAAGATTTTATGTATAGAGATTAAAATTAAATCCCATGATCTTTCAAGGTGGAAAATATCTTAGTAGCAAAAACAGTCAATTTCGAGATGTAAATTTCCCTGTAGGTATTTGTAATCTACAGAAGAATTGTTTTTTCGAATCAATTATTTTGGGATTATGTTCTACTTCGACTTCTATCATTAAATGTTTTTAAGGCTTATGTCTTCTTTAAAAATATTAATAAAGACATGGCAGAAAATAGAATGTTTTTCTTTTGAGTACGTTGCTATTCCCAAATTGCGAGATATAAGGACGTTTTTAAAAATATATTTTTTTTAAATGTTTGTTTGGAATAATTTTAATTTTATAACAAAACTATTTCGGCTTAAAATTAATAATTTTACATTCTTGAGATGGTAATTGTTCTATTTTGATATCGATATTTTTTCCCAATAACGTAATTTTAAGGAATTGTAACTTGGAAAAATGTTTTCAATCATTTTATTTCCAAATTTAAATTTAGAAATAATAATTTTGCGAGTTAATGAAATTTTGTTCTATTTAAATATAATTTATACGAGCTATTCTTTTATATGAAGATAAATTTCTCATCAAAGTACTTGCTAAATATCAATATTCGACAAAATAGTTTTTAAATAGTGAATTACAAATTTTTCTTGATTCTATGTAATTTAAATAATTACTATTGAAAATAGTCAAAAAATTCCAAATTGCAATTTTTGTACTCTTTGAAGAAACATAAGCAAGAAGAAACAGAATTTGACGCGAGAATTTATTAATATATGGTACCTAGGGCCGAAGGCCCTTTAACCCACACTTGAATTACTAACATTAATAGAACATGATGAGAGTTTCATTGGTAGACAACACAGTCACAGCACAACACAAACGGACGTCAAATCCACATTCACACTCGAATTCCCAGAGAAATTCGTACATCAGACGAGGGAGGAAGGCATTGGAAAGTCTGAATTTAGACTTAATTTATTCGTCTAGGTGCCTAGAAGCGAAGCTTCTTTAACCCTTCCTATGAATTTATCTTATCCTAATTATTTGCATGATTTGTTTAGCATAAGGTAAGAGGACAAAACAGTGACAACACACACACAAAACAAAGATCAAAACGTCTAAATCCAGCACATTCTCAGAAAGAGACATGTCCGGGCGCATTAAGGAGGCAAAAGATGGGCATGGGGGTTGGTGTCGAGGACAACTGATGATAGGAACAATGAATGGGAACACAAACACCCAAATCCCAGGAAAAACATCTTCCCGCAGAAATGGTGAATGTACAGTGAATTTAGGAGAAAGCACTTTTCTCTGTACATAAAATAGAAATCTTCAGTAAATCTGAAGTAAACATGAAGTAGTAAAAACTCAATGCTCTCGAAACCAAGAGGATGATGGATGCAGAAGCCTCCAACAACAGCCTAGAAGGAGTGATGAGTAGTAATTTGATATGAAATGTTCAAGTAACAAAAGCTCTAGGTCTTTTCTTGTTGACCTCAAGCCTAGCATCATAGTTTGGAATGCGAATGATCTCTGTGTTAGAATGGTTGGTAAGTTTATCATAAAATTTCTTGGCAATCTTTTGGTTGTATTTCTTGAAGCTGGGAATATCAAGTGCTTTTCTGATGTTATCTGTGTTGAAATATCTTCTTGCTTTTGCAATAGTTCTAATGATTGAATTCTCTAAAGTTTGGAGTTTTTGAAAGTTGGATTTTGCAGCATAACCCCAGACCGGAGATGCATAACTCGAAATTGGTCTGAGGTAGCATTTATAAATGAGAAGCTTGTTGTTACGAGACAATTTGCTTCTTCTAGAAATTAAGTTGTACAGTTTTCTTCTAACATTAATGAACTTTTTAGCGACATACTTGATATGTGGATCCCATGTGAGGTGTTTATCCAAAATCACCCCCAGGTACTTAGCTTCCTTACTCCACACGATCTTTTTACCCTGTACCTTAGGATAGCTCTTAATTTTAGCTTTGGTTTTTCTAGTAAATAGAATGGCCTCAGTTTTGTCCACGTTGACCTTAATCTTCCATTTTATCATCCATTGCTCGATCAAGTTAAGGTGTATTTGGAGACTTTTAGTGAGGTTCTGAATGCTACCCTTAGCCAAGATGGCCGTGTCATCAGCGTACAAACTAAGCATTGTTTTTTCAGTTTTTGGAATGTCGTTGATGTAAAGAAGGAATAGCACCGGTCCAATGATGGAGCCTTGAGGGACACCACTTTGGATATCAATAAGAGTTGACTGTTCCTCTTTAACCTGTACATGAAATTTCCTCTCCTGTAAATAGGAGGTAAGAACATTGATGATGTAGTCTGGGAATTGGTTGGTGATGAGCTTGTAAATTAAGCCTTTGATCCAAACACGGTCAAAGGCTTTTGCAATATCCAGAAATATCGCACCAACATGGATTCTTTTATTGTAGTTGCTTGAGATATACTCAACAACACGAAGAAGTTGATGAGTTGTTGAAAGCCCCGGCATGAAGCCAAACTGTTCAGGGGTAATGATGCTCTTTTGATTAAGGTGATCTCTGATTCTTGTAAGAATGACAGATTCTGCTATCTTGCTGAAGATAGGTAACAATGATATAGGTCTGTAACTATCAGGAAGGGATCGATCCTTCCCCTCTTTATGTATAGGAATAACCTTAGCAATTTTCCAGCTAGATGGGAAGTATCCAAACTGTAACATGTTGTTGATAATTTCAGTGATAATAATGATAATATTGGTAGTAAAGAACTTAGTCATCTTATTAGTAATGCCATCCCTGCCTGGCGACTTCTTGACCTTGATCTTCTTGATGTATTTAATTACTTCAGTGACAGAGACACTGTTGTAATCAGGATTTTTAGGTTTGTTCAAGTAATCTTCAATGCCCTTTTTGACAAGTTTTTCCGTTTTAGGGTGACTGATTTTGTTGCAAGTAAATTGATCTTTGAGGCTATTAGCCAAAGTTTCCGCAATGTCTCTGGTTTTTTCAGCAATACCACCTCCCTTTTGGGTCAATGGTGGGATTTCTTTGAAAGTTCTTTTAAGTGAAGATGCTGCCTTGTAGACAGAGTTATCAGTGGCACTAAGGTTTTCAATGTGATTATTCCAGTCTCTGTTAGTTACATTACGGATTTCCTTACGAATAACAAATTCCGCCCTGTTCAGTTGAGTTTTCAGAGCTGGATCCTTATAATATTGCCATTTTCTTCTGAGTTTATTTTTCTCAGTGATTAGTTTTTTAATGTATCGCGGGATGTGTCTTTTACTTGAAATGGCTAAGATTTTGGATGCATTTTCATGGCTTTCCATGATTTTCTCAGTAAGTTTTTCAATATTTTGATCAATGTCTTCAGGTTTAACCACTCTTCCTTGAAAGACAGAAATTTCGTTGATTTCAAGTTTAAATTTCTCCCAATTGGTGGAGATCGGGTTATTTTTAATATCAAAATTAAAAGTTAAGTCAAAGTATATATTGACCGGATTATGGTCCGAAGACAATTCCGGCAAGGACTCAATCTTATAGTGGAAGTGAAATCCCTTTATGAGGGCAAAGTCTATGGTTGTACTATTCGTACTTGTAAAATGAGTGGGCGTGGTTGAGAAAGCAATCTCCATTTTGTTATTATGAATAATTTTCATAACTTGTAAGCCAGTTGTATTATTGGAGGTATTGTTCCAATTGCGGTGATGAGCATTAAAGTCTCCAGCAATGATGACATTACCATTGATATTGCAAAGTTGGCCAAGGTCACTTTGGAAGTCAACTGAGGAAATTCCACATGGTACATAAATAGAGACAAAAGTTGTTGGTTCTTGATTTTTAAGTTCAAGTTTGATGGCCGTAGCCTCGGCATTGGAAAGTCACTAAGTTTAGTTCCTAAGTAAGGGCACCGAAAACATGTCCGAGAGAGCACATCCAGTAATAGTCAATAACGATAGGTTGATCATAAGTTCAGCTCCAACCTGATTGGAGGGGTTAGAAATTGGCTTGTTTTGTAAGTAGTTCGTCGTATCACTCCGCGAGCGGAGTAAAACCGTCTTTTCCATGAGTAAAAAGGTCACTAAGTGGGTGAAATGTTCCCATTGGTTGAGTACTTGTTTCTCATTGGTGGGTCAAAACAACACGGTTTTTCTTGATTTTTGGCACAGAAAGTTAGTGGTTCCAAGGTGGGAGGAGCCAAGCACAGCTCAAGGAGTGTGCGACGGTTCTTCCGCACAAAAGAAGAAAGTCATTGGTTGAGAGTTCTTGAAGCTTGTATTGCATTGACGGGTCAAAACAACACGGAAAAATAGAGTTTTTAGCACTGAAAGTTTAGTTTCTTGTGTTGGGAGGGTCCAGCGACTCCATGATGAGTGTGCGCCGTTGCCTCCGCACAATTTTCATTAGTTGTGAAAGGAAATCGAAGGAGCTTAGGTTCATTTTCTAAGCTTCCTCCGAAAAGAAGGTGATGAAGGCTTTCACCTTTTCCGCGGCTTGCGGTTGATTTTTTAAGGAGTTAGTAAGGAGCAAGATTCCTTGATCCCCACGGAAAAGTTCTATAAGTTCTTTCATCAACTCAATAAGTGATACAAACTCTTTAAGCACATCAGATTGGGTCGGTGAGGGTTGAACATTAGATTTGTTAACAGCGGTTTGTACTTGCTCTTTACGTATTACTTTTCCGTTTTGAGCCGGCACAGGTTTTGCTGTAACGGGTTTTTCTTTGGGTTGAGCAGGGTTTTCTTTAGTTTTCGGATAGGCAGGGCATTGGCGCCAAGAGGCCACATGTCCAACCGTTCCGCAATTAATGCACTCAGGGTGCTCAACCCACTTAATTTCACAAGAACGAGTTTCATGGTTAGCGCCGCATTTTAAGCAGCGTGTAGGCATGTTACAGTTGGAAGCAGTATGACCAAAGTGGTTACACTTGTAACATTGGATAGGCTTCTTCTTATTTTTATAAAGTTCACATTTAACAGTCATAAAACAGAGCTGTTTTATGTTCAGGATTTTTTCATTATCAGAAGTTTTTGGCAACTCGACGAGAAAAATGCCAATCGGTTTTTTGTTTTTTCGAGAAAACTGCACAACATTGGTGACTTGAAATTCCAATTTAATTAATTCTTCCTGAACTTCTTCGGGCTTAAATTCCGATGGAATACCTTTAATGATGATTTTTAACGGAATTTCTTTTTTAGGCGTGAAAGTGAAGAAGTCACAATTTTGACTTTTAAGATACTCATTGAAAGAGATACACAAAATGGCATTTGTTACCTGGATTTTGATGAATTCCCCCGAAGTTTCACATTTGACTGTTCCACATGAGAGTTTGTTAATTTCCGAAAGATGCTGACGGATGTCAGACTTTGTTTTCAGGAAGATGGGAGGGGGGGGGGGGGGGGGGGGAACATTGGTCCCCTCTTTACCGATTTCCATAGAGTGGG
This sequence comes from Troglohyphantes excavatus, assembly GCA_963932185.1. Lineage (NCBI taxonomy): Eukaryota > Metazoa > Arthropoda > Arachnida > Araneae > Linyphiidae > Troglohyphantes > Troglohyphantes excavatus. The sequence goes on from OZ010678.1 coordinate 45,330,241, forward strand.
ATTGTTCGTTAGTGTGGTTATCCACAGATGTCAGTTCCGAACCATCTTGAAGTTGGCTTGTTGACATCTGTTGAGTCCCCGTATCAGAAAGTTTATTAATCTCACGAGTGAGAAAGTGTTCGTTAGTGTCCTGTGTATGCGCCAACAGTTCCGTCCGCAAGGGGGGATGAGGACGCACACTTGGTTTACACAATTGTGCAGCCATTGCCTTTAAGACTTCATTTGTCATAGACAAGCTCCTTGGTGAAGCTTGAATTACCTTGGGTGCAGCATGAAGTTTGGAGTTGAGTTCCTTCTCAATCTTCCGAATCTTCCTCGAGAGGGAGACCCGGTCCTTTTTCTTCAGCGAATCCCAGGAATCATGAAGTTGTTCAATTTTCACATTGTAGTCCACCAGAAGTGGATCATCTTTTTCACCTTGAAAGATCTGGAAAATCCTCCCTTCTATTATCCGCCATGGTCAACAATGAAAGACTCGAGCAGTTAACAGTTTAGAGCAGTTAAATTTGAGAAAAACCTAATTTTGGCGGAGCATGTCAAAAACCTGACTGACGTGAGCTCTCGCCGCAATCGGAATGTAAAATAAATTTATATATTAATAAACAAATTAAATATATTTTCTGGTAGTTACATAAATATTTTAACATAACTTTTGTAGATCATGTGGAATTTAAAAACTTAAATTATTTAATTTTGTACTTATCTAATTAATGTAATTTTTCATTTTTTTTGGCGAAACCATTAATGTTTGGATATCACGCAATGTAATACCTAATAATAATTGTGCAAACAATGTCAAAGTATCACAATTAACCAAAACCTGTTACTTTAACTCAACTGTATAAATGACTAAATATTCGACGTCATCAATTGAATATAAAAATCAAATGTTACGAAATCCGCATCTAAAAAATATCGTCTGCTAAAAATTACCAATACAAAATCGAATGTTTATTCTAGAACATTTAATCTCGACACCAAACCATTCATAGTGTCCATTAGATTTTCTCAAAATTAAATATCTGAACATGATAACAGTCATCGCATCATTATGTAGATGACATCATTTCTAACGAATAAGTTTTAATGTGTCAATGCCTGTGTCATTCATCATTCCATAAAGGGATTTTTCACCCCTGTATTGTATGGGTTAGGGGGAAAGGGATAAAAAATCAGTGCCCATTTGTGAATAAAATTGATGAGTCATTGTATCGGGCGTAACGAAAATTAAGTGAGTAAACAGCAGATTTTTTTTTTTATTCGACCAATATGTCATTGTGTTTGACACATTTAGGCTTTCATGTTTGCTTTTAAAACGAAACGTAATTCAATATCGAAGTGATTATTTTTCGTCAGTTCATCGATTTAAATATATGGAATCCTCAAAATTGCTAAGTCAAATTTGGTTTTTTATCTACTTTTTTTTTAGTCAAATTACCAACTTTTTTTTTTTTAAGTCTGGTAATTTATCTGTTTTTTATTTCACTTGGATGGGCAAAATTAGTTTTAGATGGGAAATTGCCAACCCGACCAGAAGTAAAATTTATTAAAATTTTGCACTGATTTCAACAGCATTTTTCATAACTGTCGTAAGAATGTTTATAAATTCTTATAGACTTTGTAAAAATCGCAAGCATTGTTGGCAAACTTGTGAGATATTTGGTTTATTTTTAAGTGAAATTTCTTTGTTTAATTTTTATTAAGATCCAAATCAGAGAGTTGTAATATTAAATAGAGAGCGCCTTCAATGACAGACCCTTGTAAGGCCGCGGTGTCAACATTGAAAAAAAAAACCCAACATCACGTGGTTTTTTAGCGCTGCCACATTTGGCGTTCAGACATCTGTAGTAGTTCCAAATTTGGGGCACTTTCTTCTTTTTGGTGATACGGCGTTCTGTCCGTATTCAACTTTTTAACATATATGTAGGTACTATTTACTTATTTTCAAACAATATGCACTAAATATTTCCTCTTCATTAACGAAACGAAAATGTCATTTTATTTGTGTTCAATACTCGAAGAAACGAAACTCTTTATATTTTTCAGGTTTTATTGTTCATATTTTCTTATTAAACTCTACAAAATAACAATTGAAAGAACTTCGATTGTGGTAATTTTTTCACATAAAAACGTAACGCAATTATTTCAAAAGTACAAAGTAAGAAAAATATCTTTAATATATCTGTTAAATCCCTTCAATTGTGCCACTCGTTAAAAAACTATATTTAAATACAAAATTAAACACAAAACCATATTACAATACTTCGATCTCGTTTAGTTCTGAAAGACGCCAAGGCCTGCCAAGTAATATTGGCGCATGTGTAAATTGGCATTTCCACCTATCACGTGGTTTCAATGATGGACACACGGAAATCAGCATTTTTATCTCACAAGTTAGCCAACTAGATGAGAAATTGCCAAATAAAAAAGAGTTTTTTTTTTAAATGATTTAATCTTAAATTGATTATCTTTAAAAATGTGGAAATAATTTAACGCTTTAACGATCTTTCAACAGCAGTTGTGATCATTAAAGGCGGTATTACGGTATTCGATTTTGGTAAGCACGATAATTTTATGCTAGATCCAGCATTCCAATTGGGTGCTTTAAAAATAAACTGAAATATTGTTTACCAAAATTCCATGTTATATACATAAACAATCTCTGAAGAATTCTATTTCAAGAATCAAATTTTTACGACGAACTCGAGTTCAAGCAATCCTAAGAAACGTTCGAATGAAATTCATAAAATCAAACATCCAGGAAATGAAACGTGCCACAAAAAGAATATTTTTTAAAAAAGAATACCCTTTAGAATAAACAATCTTCTTCTTCCTCCTACAATAGAATTTCACTACCGACTTGACTTACTACCGGACAAAAAAAAAAAATGAACAATATGATTTAGTTAAAAGTCAACAGTTTATCCTAGAACTTGGCGAGAAATAAAAAAAAGAAGAGCACACATTGGAGGCGAACAAATTTGGCGCCAGGAGTTATAACAAAACCTCGCCGCAAATTCACAAACTCTTGTGACCTCAGTAAAGCAAATACAAAAGCAAAGAAAAAAAAGAATGTAAATAAATGCGTATTTTTTACCTCGAAGGAAATGAATCACATTATCAACAGTGTTCATTTTAATTTCCGCCAACCGGCGACAAAAGCTGCCAAGTCCCTGTTGAACTTGTGGCGCCGTTTGTAGCATTGAATAAATAAAAGGGAGTTTTCCCGGAAATTACTTTAGGTTTTCTACAATGAAAGCCATTGTAATTGCTATGTACCGAAAATTAAGTTTCGGAAAAAAAGTGGTAGTTGTAGACGCCTAACAGAATTTCCTTTAAAGAGTTTAAAAGATACAAAGTGCAAATAACCCTCAAGCCGTTTTGCACGGACGTTATATTTGTAGCAGTGATTAGCGTATACAAACCACGTGGTTTGTATGCACCAATCATAGACGCTTCTGCAAAGCTAATGAGCGTAATAAGGTCGGATGGAACTAAAAGTAATACTGAACCGGAAAGTAATTCTTAAATAACTCAATTCGAGTACCTAGTAGACTCATAAATAAACCCTGAATAAATTATAGGCTCTGGTATTGTTTGTACGTCGTTTTTATCAACAATAAAATAAATATTTGTTTTTTAAAAAAAGCTTGTTATGTTGTTTTTTAACCGACTGAACAGCGCCGCCAATCAAAACTCCAAAATAAAACCGCCAGAAATTGTAAATTAAAACCGCCAAGTCGAGAGGTTATAGATGCGACTGTTATGTATTTTTTTATGTATGTTCGCGCAGGATTTCGGTTCTAATTCAGATATTTGTGCAATTTTTTTTGTTGAATAGGGGATGTTTCACTTGGGAGGAATTTGAAAAAAAAAAATATCTGGTTATCCGGCTTTTAACTATCCGGAATTCTCAATTAACCGGACCGTTTGAAAAAAAATATTGTCCGATTTCGAAAATTCTTTTTTTGTTGGATAGAGAAAAATCCACTTAAACGAAATCTGTAAAAAAAATTATCGGTATCCGGCTGTTATATACCCGGAAATGTCGATTAACCGGAATTTTTTCAGTAATTTATCAGTTTCAAAATGTTTTCATTGTTTAACAGAAGAAGGATAGTTAACATTTCTAAAAAAAAAATGGAAAACCGACTTTAAGAAAAATGCGCTAAAAAGTCAAAAATAATTTTTAATTTTACGAACGCATTGAAAATATTGAATTATTTAATGTCAATTTTATTCTTATTAGAACTTTTTGAAGTTGGTGCCAATTTACAAAAATCATACCTAAATTTTGGCGCCGATTTCAAAAAGTTGTAATAAGTATAAAATTAACATTTAATAATTCAATTTTTTCAATGCGTTCGTAAAATTAAATTGTTCTTTTTACTTTTTAGCGCATTTTCTTAAGTCGGTTTTCCTTTTTTTTAGAAAGATTATTTTATTACTTAAAAAATTGTATTATACTATTGTATATGTATATATATTTAATATCACTGTTATACATAATTTATTATTATATGTATTTTATTTACTACCAACATTTTATTTTGATGATTAGCTATATTTAAAATATTTTTTTCTGATTTTCTTAGAATTATACGTCGATCGTGAAATTGTATAAAAGTTTGTTCAGTATGAATAAACATGTTAATCAAAATTAGCAATAAGAAATGTGGTGTTGCTGTGTTGGGGTACTTCCAATATGGTTTTGCTTGAATCGTATTATTCGCATATTATACAATGGGGATTAAATGCTAATTAATATAAGGAAGTTAAAAAAGTTGTATTTTCTGATGTCGAGGGATTTCCTATCGAAAGAGATCGAATTTAGTAAATCATGCCATTTGCCACAGAATTATAGTGTCTGATACCCCTATGTAGATGATTTTAAGATGTTTCACGTCAAAATTCAACTAGTACCTCAAAAACTATGTTTCGTTAGAAATACATTTCCGTATTCCATTTGCTTCCAACGTTTGTGAAAAATTACTCCTGTAATTTACAACTATTAAAATTGAAGAATTATCGTTTTTTTTTTAATTCCTTTAACTCTACTACACTCTACTACACTGTTAAAAATAAGTACTTAAAAATAAATAAAATATACTAATTTTTTAGTACATTTGATGCTTATCATAGCTCCGAATACATAATTTCAATTTCGAAAAAGACATGTACTCAAAAATGAATAAAAAGAGCAGATGCTTGCCTACATAGGCTGCTTTCATAAATCACTTTCAATAAATATCAACAATGACAACCAAGACTTAACGGGAATCGAACCCAGACCTTCAGGCACCGCAGTCCAGTGCCTTATCCGTTGTACTACCAGGGTGACGTGAAGCAGTTATAAACATAAGAAATGTTAAAAAGGTGGACCAAAAGAACGGGAAGTAAGATAATTGAGTTGTATAAACTCATTTTCCATTTAAGCAATCGACATCAAATAACCTGGAAAACCATCTTCCGAACAACTATTTTAAGTTTGTCAGGTCGTTGTGTTAAGATGTCTTGAACAGAAGCTGAGATTATCAATATTAAATCCCACTGTTCATTTTTTAAAAAGTACGATTACTTAAATTTGAGTACGTCATCGCTCATTTAGGATGCAATTGTACTCAAAGAAAAACGAGTAGGTTCATGTACTCATCTTTAAGTACCTTTTTTTTATTATTATGTGTTATGATATATTATTTCAGTGTTATTTTAAAGTAGAGCACAAACTCAAATTGAAATTTATCTAAATTTATGGTTTTAAAAATAATCCCCATTTTAGTAGAAAGTTCTCCCCAAATATCACCACGTTTTACAACCGCTCTTGGGTTACTCGAATTCGAAATTAATAACATTAATTAATAACAATATCCGGCGATAACTCAATAACTTGACGAAATGTTAATTATAGAATGTCGAAGAAAGCGTCAACAAATCAGTTTATTTTCTAAAATCGTAATTCACTGATTGGAAGGCAGTTTCCACTCTCGACGTGCGATTCATTTTGCAAACGAATTGAATTTCCGCGTTTCAAATCATCAGCCTGGTGCGAGGGTAGTTATTTGAATTGACGACAGCGTCTGTATAATTAATTGTCGAATTGCGTTCGAAAAGTCGTTTCTGAATATTTACGCGATCCTCTTAATTTGACGGGAAAGCAGGTGAAATTTTATAACGTGTTGCAGGTAGAAAAAAAATAATATGTAGTTCCATCTTTCGCCAAGGTTGTAAGGTTTGAATTAATTTTATTTCGTTACGGATTTTTCGCTATTTTTTTTATTTTTGCTAAATAGTATTTTATGTATGAGAAATGAATCAGAAATTGAATCTTATGGCCCGTTTCTAATGTGATCTGTTTTTAATAAAATAAGGTATGACTGTAGGGGGAGGGGGGGGGGGGGGGAGGGTTAAAACAAGAAATTTCCCAACTTAACGATTCGAAATTCTCAACTCAACTATTCGAAATACCCTACTCAACAGTGTTGGAAATTCCCAGTTCCAACTTACCGAAATTTTTCATCTTTTTTATATACATAAAACAAGAAATTTCCCAACTCAACGATTCGAAATTCTCAACTTAACGATTCGAAATTCTCAACTTAACGATTCGAACTTCTCAACTCAACTATTCGAAATTCCCTACTCAACCGTGCTGAAAACTCCCAATACTTACCGAAATTTTTCATCTTTTGTTTTATATATATATTTGAGGTAATATTAAACAATTTTCTCACAAGCATTGATTTGTTGCACCCATATTCCAATGCAGCGTCCGATCTGAGGTCTAATTTAAATGTAATCTTACAAATTGGGCAATTCCTAATATTCCCTAGCTTTCATTTGTTAATAATATTAATTTTCTTCAGCGATAAATTTTCCCAACTCGGGATTTTTAGAAGTTAAAATTCCCTATTTCAGGGTTTCCAGACTATAAGGGGGGGGGGGGGGGGGGGTGCGACTGGCCTGAACATTGAACGCTTTACAATTTTCAATGATTTGAAAAATATAGTTTGTGACTCAGCATTTGACATTTAAAATTGCTTGCATTTATAGATTTTTATTAATTTAACGTTTTAATCACTTGACATTCTATTACTATTGAAAATTAGGCTTTAGAACATACTGGTTCTATTTTAACCTTAACTTCAGGCCAGATTAGGCGAATATTCGCCCCTTTTAATAAGGATTATTTTTGACATTTTAAAGTTAAAATTGTATTACTATTCCCTTATTTATTTTAGTTGGCGATTATGACGCCTTCGAGTTCGTAGTTTTTATCTTAGATGCAAAGATAAAAGCTATTTTATATGTAGCTGCAAACCTTGTCAACAAAAATACCGGAACCTTAAATTCAAATAACAGCAAAGTTTGACTTTTTTTTTTAATAAGAGTGAATTGCCCGTTAATTCGAAATGTTGTAAAATGTGGGTTGTGTAACTAAAAAAATATATATTAAAATAATATTCTTTTAAATTAAAGCCAATCAGAGTTATACAACAAACTAATGTCACACGAAATATTTACACTGAAAAAAAAAAGTTATAGTAGAATAATAAATGTCATAGCATTTTCTAAGAAATGTCCATACACTTCTGCAGGGAAAAAAACTTTAATAATAAGAAGAAGAAAACAAATTTACAACCTATTTAAAATGGAAATTTTATCCAGGTTGAAAATCGAGAATCGTAAGGAATAAATGGAGGAAAAAATAAATGGAAAACTCAACGGAACATAACAGTGATTGCAGACTGCATGATGTAGTTACTAGCGATTCTTTGAGACATTCGGCAGCGCCATTTTCTTTGCAATGTTGATGTTGGACAAATTACATGTAAATGCGATTCAAGTAGATGCGTTTGGAGACAGGATGACTCTTACTTTTGCTTGGTCGCACGTGTGAACTGGATAAATATTTAAGCTTCGTGAGTGGACGAAAAGACGCATTTGGAATCCATTCGAATATTTTTCGGAATACATTCGAAAGAATATCGCTTGAAAACGGTTGATAGGCTAACATAGTTTCTATTTCGTCAAGAAATATTATTGTTTTTTATTATTATTAATTTAACTTTTACAGGAGCTTTAAATATAAGGACAGTAATTAAAAGATTAAAAACACATAACTGGTTATTTATAAAATGGTATTTATTTAATATGCGAAGCTGGAAAAAAGTAGTTTGAGCATCATCATTTCTTACCAGTTCATTGTCCAAAAAACAGTTACATATTTACAAAAAAAAAAAAAAAATTGGGGTAAATTCCTACTGTACGGTGCCTCCTTGGCGCGATTCTGAAAATTGGCGCCAAGACCTTAGCAAACAACGAAAAGTAGTTCGAGAAAAAAAAGTAGGGTTGTCGTACATCATGATATTGCTAGAAACGTCATGAAATAGGGTTGTTAAAATAAAAAAATTGTCGCCAAATCACATTTGGCGGGGGCTCCGTACACTAACAATTAACCAATATTTTAACTAGTGCCTACATTACGTGGAAACATTTCGACAACAAGAACCGTTAAAATGTAAGTACTGCGAACAATAGAATAGTTGAATTTTTTTTAATGTACCCGGCAATTTCAATTAAACAATTACACTGCGCAATAATTAAAAAAATTTTATTCTGCTTTCGAGGTGAACACAATCATTTCCTAATTAATTCAATGTACTGAATACGAATACGATAAAGAAAAAGCTAAATTGGCTACGTATTTTTTTCTTAATGTGTATGCATTATTGAGAAAAAATGTATATATGCTGTGCGAGACAGAACGCAGAGCAGATGGTATGTTATGGTATTCAACTGTCTAATTTTTTTTGTTTGGTGATGCATCCAGAAATTGGCGGTACCATGCACAAATGACAGTCATCAACATGATTGGTCGGCTCCTTCCAAATCGTTGACACAGCAAATGGCATTCTTTTGCCATTATTTCGCACAACAAATGGCCTTTCTTTTGCCATTAAGCCAATGTGAAATATTTACTGTAGATGTGCGGTAACATACGCTTGAGGCCCAGTCTTCGTCCTGGTCGCCTAGCTGATATTCGTGATCAGTTCTTTTAAATCATTCAGGATTGGGTTTTTTCTTCTAACAAGCAATTTCCCTGTTGTCATTGTTATTTCTATTTTACCTGACTAAAAAAGTTGAATTAATAGTTATTTTTTTTTTAAATCAATTAAAATTTATCTAATTTGCAAGTGTTCTAACGTTTTATATTACTCTCTTTCAACTACCGTAATACTTTGCGAAATAACCCCTCTGATATTGAGGTTCTTTAAACGGAAATGTTACTTTTTATTATGTTAAGAACAAGCAATCAAAAGAACGTTTTTTAAACTCAAGAACATGTTGTTGTGGTACATTACGCAGAACGCGGAACTAAAGGATCTTTATATATAATTTCTCTTACGCGGTGATTGAAAAACGCTATTTTGCTCTACTCGGAATGGCAACAGTTAGTTTGTTTACAAAAATCTGTTGGGTCCGCACAAGGATAGTGGAGACTATATATAAAAGGTGTGCTGGTACTCGCTCTTGCTGATGGAGGGCGGAGAAAAGGATTCTTTTGACGTCATAGTGACGCCTTCCTCCGCCTTTAACTGTCTGTGGGCGTGTCTAATGCTGTCGACAGTCGTTTTAAGAGTAATTGTCGCTATTGTCAAGGAGTACTTAATTTAACAAGAATTCTTGTTTTTTAACTAATCATGAATTTATTTAAAAGAAAACAGTTACAATTTGCTTCAAAAAACAATTTGAATCGATTTCCAAAGTCGTTTCGTTATTAAAATATAAGTAGCAATGCTTGAAACACACAGCCAATGAGAATGATCAAAAACCCATAGTAAGGCGGAGCTAAAATGACGTCAAAAGAATTCTTTCCTTGCCCCTTTCAAAAAGCGAAACACGAGCACACCTTATATATATATATATGGTCTTCACTATCCTTGGGGTCCGCATTTGTATTTTGCCATTATATGTAAGCCATTTTGATATGTTAACCTTTTCCATTCATTGGTAAATAATTATTTTAATGTCCGTTTAAATTAGGAAGAATATAAGCCTTATTATAATAAAAAAGTGCAAAAGTCCAAACTGCAAATTTACAGAAAATTGAAGTGGCGCCATCTGATGGCAATTTTGAAAATTAGATTGTCAGTAAATGACTCATTTGTGGTAGGCAAAAATGAGGTAAGCTAAGTGTCAATTACATCCAAAACAAACTAACAATATGTCAGAAATTGAGCTAAAATGCAGGAAAGGCAAGAAAATAACTTGGAAAAATAATAAATAATGGTGGTACTATTGTTTTCCATTTGTAGTTTTTTTAAAAAAAATTTAGTTTAAATGCTTTTATATTAATTTAATGGTGTATTGATGTCAAGATGAATTATAATTTAAATTTTCAGTTTCAACTTTTAAAGTTTTTAGTAATATAATTATAAAAGTATTGTTACTAGTACACATTGTCATTGTGTCCTACCTTATAGACAGCGAAGCGAGAATTGGTTTGCGAAGAAAACTTATGAGGATTGTGAATCGTCATCATTATTATCATTTGTATCATCTAGTATATCATTATTTTGCCTCTTGAGAGGTGATAATGAAGTGTAAAGTATTAAATTTCAATTTTCGAATACTTTTCTACAAACTGTGAGAGCAGAAGAAAACTTACGAAGAGCCTATCTTTATATATAATTCTCTTACGCGGTGATTGAAAAACGCTATTTTTCTCTACTCTGAATGGCAACAGTTAGTATGTTTACAAAAATTAACAGTTAGTATGTAATTAAAATTTCGAGAATTATCTCGAAATTTTAATTGCATGCATTTATTGTTCCCTTTTAAGAGCACTTGGGGAAAAATAATTAATTTTTCTAAAAGCTAAAGGTGGGATGGTTTCAATCGCCATTTCTAAATATTATTTTCTATCTGGCGATCGAATACAAGTATATTTTTATCCTCCATTGCTCATTTTTGCTCACGAACATATCATAAATTGCCCACGAACATTACAATCCCCTAGAGTAGTATAATTTTATTTCACGTTTCTATTATCGCCGCGGTTATTGCTTTTTCCTATTCAAAAACCTTTTCGAACTTGTTTTGAGTAGAACTTGCCATTCATCAAACAGCAACCGTAAAGGAATTCGTTCGCGCGGTTAAAAATAGTTCCTCCGCCACAAGGAAACTAAGTCTTTTCACACCCATTTGTCCCTCTGTGGTACTTCAAAGCGAGTTCTATGTGCTTGTGGTAATAAATTTGAAGTGATATTATAATATTCTCAGTTGAGTGTTTAAATATATTTCCCCCTTTTTGCAACCATGTGAATTTTTTTACGTGAGGTATTCCAAAAGTATCGTTTTCTACTGTTATTTAATATTCCCTCCTCATTTTTTAAAGCTAAGATAAATACTTAGAGCTTCCAGGGATTTTTTTTTATTATTTTGCAGTTTTATTTTGTTACTGTGGTATCTTGAGGCTCTAATTAATGCGATGTAGTGCCCCGGGTCGTTTTAATAACCTCACAGTTAAAAATATGTACTTAAAAATAAGTAAAATTTACTCTTTTTTTTCATTACATTCGATGCTTATCATAGCTCCGAATACATAAGTTTCATTTTTGAAAAAGACGTGTACTCAAAAATGAGTAAAATGAACAGTTGCTTGCCTACATAGGCTGCCTTCATAAATCCCTTACAATAAATTTCAACAATTACAACCAGAACTTACCGGGAATCGAACCCAATCCTTCTACCTGATGTCTCCCGCACATAGGGCCCGGGCCATATCCGTTGTACTTCGAGAGCTATGTGAAGAAGTTATAAACAGAAGTAATATTAAAAAGGCGTGGCAAAAGAATGAGTAGTAAGATAATTGAGTCGTAATAACTCAGTTTCTATTTAAGCAACCGAGGTCAAATAATGTGGAAAACCATCTTCTGAACAACTATTTTAAGTTTGCCAGGTCGCTTTGTTAAGATGGCCTGAACAGAAGCTGATATTAGCAATATTAAACCATACTGCTCATTTTTTAGAAAGTACGATTACTTAAATTGAGTACGTCAACGCTCATTTGCGATGCAATTGCACTCAAAGAAAAACGAGTACGTCCATGTACTCATTTTTAAGCACATTTTTTTTACAGTGCTGATGTGAAGTTTTTTTTATTTTCTAGTCGTTAAATTAAGCAACGCAAGACCATATATAACTATCGTGAATATGAATTTGTAAGCTATTTATTAAATAATAAAGGCGGCCATGTTGGAACTATAAAAATTTGCCAATATACTTCCTTTGAGTTCTTTCATTTAAATAATAAAAAAATATGAGTTTATTTACCCATATCCAATGATTTGCCCATAGACCGACACATGGCTCAGGATTGAAGGGTCTTCAGTTCGATTCTCGGTTTTGTTAACCGAAAGCACAACGTTTACAAAGGGGTAGTGTACATTAAATCTGCCGGGGCTCAAATGTCCTTCAGTTGATTGAAGTGTGGAAGTTTGGAGAGTGACGAGACAGCACACCCACACCCATTCGTTAGAGCAAAAACATAAAATGTTTAACAGTCTGTCCATAGATGGCAGCCATGTCAACGGCTTGTTTAAAAAAACCTTTAAAATTATTTTAAACGCATTAAAAAAAAAACGTTGAGATTTATAAGATGAAAGTATGATTCGTCACTTGTCCATGAAATTCTCTTTCTTTTAACACCTCATGTGTTAAGATCCGTTGAGTCTAAGGCGCGTAAAAGGGATCTTCACTACAGAAATAATATATATGATGATTGGAGGACATAATCGGAGAGTTGTGGGTTCGAATGTCAACTTTGGCAATGCAGATAGCTGCTATCGGAGGTTGTCAGTTGTGTATCTCGTCTTTCCGCAAAAATCATCCCTCATGTATAGAGGACTGGCGCACGTTAAATCTGCCGTAGTTCAAACATGTCATGGGCATGGGACGCCATCTCAGTAGTTGTACTCGTCATCTAACCACGCATCAAAATTACGAAGCCGTGTTTCCGGGTCTTTCCTTCGGGATAGATCCCGAACCGTCTCCCATAACTCATTGGGTTGGCTACGTTAAATTCAACAACCAACTCAATTTGAAATTCATAACTTCAAATTTCCTACAAAGAAAGAGAGATACCGGGAAAAAGATATAAAAAAAATCCCCATTTAAATCCCAGTTTTACACGATGTCGCCTTACAAAGTCGCACAGGAGAACTACAACCCATTCAAACTCACGCAATCTTATTTTTCTGAAATAAATATATAATAAGAAATGCTACAAAATAATCAAATTGCTTTCAATTCATGTTTTTCTCCTGGCAACAATTCCAATTCTAATTCCTAGATCATATCCACCCGCGCAAGAGAGACAACAATGGAATCAGAATCGCATGCATGCACCCCCTCCCCCCCACCCCTCTAAGTGCATTCCCCACACCCCCCAGGTGTAGAATGGGAAGAAATTCAATTTTGCAACTCCTCCCTTAAAACCCCCTTTTGCCTTTTCATCATTATGTAAATGCAATATTGTCCCCCCTTTTGTCGCCGCTCCCCGTCGCCATGACCGCCAACTTGGAAGTGACGAAATCACCAACCCTGTACTTTCTGTTAGAATTTAAAGAACATTGGGTTTGCTTTCATTGATTTGAATTACAGAATCAAAACCGTGATTTCAAATTAAATTAAAAAAAAAAAAAGATTCAGTATGTTATAAAGTGAAACGTCTTTAAAATCAGGAGTATAAAAATATCGTGTAACGCCGTCGCCATGACCGCCAACTTGGAAGTTACCGAAATCGCCAACTCTGTACTTTTTGTTAGAATTTAAAGAACTTTGGATGTGCTTTCATTGATTTGCATTACAGAACCAAAACCGTGATTTTAAATTGAATTTTTTTTAAATAAGATATAGTATAATTTTAATGTGAAACGTCTTTAAAATCAGGAGTATAAAAACATCGTGTTACGCCGTCGCCATGACCGCCAACTTGGAAGTTACGAAATCGCCAACCCTGTACTTTCTGTTAGAATTTAAAGAACTTTGGGTTTGCTTTCATTGATTTGAATTACAAAACCGAGATTTTAAATTGAATTTTTTTTAAATAAGATATAGTATAATTTTAATGTGAAACGTCTTTAAAATCAGGAGTATAAAACCATCATGTTACGACCACTGATCTGTAACTTCTGGTTTAGTTAATTAACGTCGCACTAGAGCTGCACAGTGGGCTATTGGCGACGGTTCGGGGCCTATCTTGAAGGAAAGTCCCGGGAACGATGCCTCGTATTTTTTAACCATGGTCAGATGACGAGGACAACACCTGAACTGGCACCCAACGCCTTCAATAGACGTGGAGACTTTGGACCCCGATCAGATTTATCGTGCACCAGTCCCGTATACACTCCGTTAATTTTTGCGGATGTTCTGGACGACTTTTCTAGCATTTTGTAGCGAAGCTGACAACCCTCCGATCACAAGATCACTATTTTTTACTTTTCTTTGTCAACCAGGAACCTTCATAATCCCAGAATTCTGAAATAAAAAACTGGTACTTATAATTTAATTATTTAAAGTTTAGTAATTGTGTTAGAGAGTAACAGTAATTGTAATTGAAAATCTATAAAATGGTAATTTTTATATAAACAAATTGAGTAAAATTTTTTTATATATGGTTAAATAATATTTTATAAATATAGTATGGGTGGTTGAGGGGTAAAAACTCGTTACGATTTTGCAAACTTGGTAAAAGAAAATTGTCTATGTATGGGACTGTGTTGATGCTGTTAAAGTCCACGGCCAGAGCAAAACCCAGGCCAGCTTTTAAAAGTACAATGGATATTTTAATAGGCTAAACCATTCTTTATCACTTGTATAATTAATACTAGAAAAAATAAACCCTTTATAAGTGAACTAGCTGAAATACCCGTTCTACGCACGGGAAGGAAATAAATTACAAAATTGATACAAATACAATATTTATAGCGAAATAAACAATATTCTTAATTTGTCACCCATGAGGGGAAACCACAGTATTAAAGGAACTAAATTGTAACGAAATTTCATTGGCAAGGTCCTGTAAGAACTGGAAAGATTGATAATATGGAGAGGTTGCTATACAATAACGTGGATATATAAATGTTACTCCCGTTGATTACCATCCATATTTTAACCTTTAGTAACATCCCAAAGATTTAAAGAGGAATAACTCATATAATTGTTAATAATAATTATTTGAAAAACTTTTATTGCACACCTATGTCAACATTTGTCGTTAAGTTTCGCAAATTGGTAAGAATATAAGACGAAAAAAAAAAAACGAATTTTAAAATTCAATATTTTTATATTTTTTCTTTTGTGCTGTAAACCCTATCAATATGCGAAGAGGGACGGTTCCCCAGCACTTTTTTTGGATTTTGCCCCCGCACTTTTTTAATGTTTAACTTAAATAAAAATAAGTCATATTTTTTACTTAATTGCCAAATCATTTTTTTTTTAAATCGTATCCTATCCCCTAACACTTGTACCATGTGGGGGAGGAGTCAACAACAACATTTTTCGATTACGCCACATAACTACTCATATAGGCATACCTTCATATAAAGAAAGGTAGGCCGCATCGATCAATCCGATTATTAACCCATTCCGCCGCTGACCGTGAAGGGAATGTCGCCCTTAACTGCAGGCAATTTTGTTCACATTACTCCCAGGGGAATCGTGTTATGGGCTATAAATGACCTACCATGGTATAGGAAAGTGAGTCGCGTCGATCAGGTCGTTTGTTAACCCATTTTACCCTCTGATCTTTATACCGCATGAAGGAAAATGTCACCGTTGATGACAGGCAGTATAAACTTCCTCTCCAATAATTCTATGGAAAATCAGCCTTCGTGGATAAATGACATAACATGGAGTAGAGAAAGGTAGGCCGCGTCAATCAGATTGACAATTTATACACTCTCCCTCTGAAATTCGTTTGTCAAGAAAGTAATTCATTGAGAAGTAATTCCCGCTTTTCCAACCAGGCCACGCCCGAGGCCCGCCAGTAGATAGATTAAAGAAATTAAATTCTCTTACATTTAGATTTTTTTTCTTAAAAACTCGCCAAATTGGCGCATTCTTCTACAACATGGCGCCATAAAGCTAACCATGCCTGACACCTGAATCATAGCCTGGGGGGGGGGGGGGGATTACTTTGTGAAAAAGGAATTTATTGTGGGGGGAGGAACGTGTGGGACACAATGGATGCGGGGGTGTATGAATTGTACCCCCCCCCCTAATCTGCTGTGTGCATTTGTGAACGTGAATTCAGTTGGTACTGGAAGTATATGTGTATTATCGTAGCTACTATAAAAGATTATATTGATGTACTAAAAAATGTCATTTTGTTGTTTATGAGATGGAAATTTTATCGGATTCGAATATTTTATTGGATAAATTTACAAGATTTGGGAATGTAAAGAGTAAACATTCCCTTGGAACACACACTAATTATGTTCCATTATGTTCGGAAAACCTCGCCAAATGTCCGCGAGTCTCCTTCATCATTCTCCCTATGTAAAAACTTTAATTATGTGTCGCCTTGAGCGCAAGTTATGTGTTTATCACTGTTATACTGGAGGCGAAGGGCCGCAAGCCCATGTCCTTCGAAATCACCGTTGATTGTATTGTATTGTATATGTAAAGAGTAAATTTGCCGATTCTTACGAATTATCTTCTGGTAGTGTTCGATTTTCACAGCTGAATTTCTATTTCTGTTAATAATTAAAAACTTTTTTTTTTACGTCATGGAACCACTGACCCTTCCCCTCCCCCTTGTGTCACGCATAATCGACCCCTTCCCCGTAAGGTTACGTAACGCAATAAATGAAAGACTGGTATCATTAAATCCAGAGCAGATAATCATTTCTGTCATTTACCAAAGCTTTAGAGGAGAAAAAAACAAACACTGTCGTAACCTTCGAGCATGAATGGTCTGTAGTAGAGAGAATATGACGTCATAATCGTGAAGCCCACATCTCAAAGCGAAAAGCCCATATCACGTGCCATCTCTTCAAAATTATGAATTAAAGAATACTCGCGATTGGCTGATGAATTGGGAAATGTGTAACAGTGAAAATCTATGAACGGAATGACGTAGTTAACCACGTGTCTGAGGCCATACATGTTGGCTTCACTTTGATGTTAGATGTCATGACTCCTCTACTACAAAGAATCCATGCTCGAAGGTCGTATCTGTTTGAGAAAAAAGAACATAAATGCCCAAAACATTATTTAAGTGAGAATGGATCATTGCTTAATAAAACTTTAAGTAATATTTATTTAAATTTTTTGTTTTGACACAACTTAAAAGTTCATCTGTTTCTTTACCCATAAGTATACAACGTACACTAACTAATGATACATTTTAAGTATGTACAACTAGGTGTTCGGCCCCTCGTTGCCGTGGATCCCGTGGCGAGAAATTTTCGACTTCCGCGCGGTACCGACTATGCTACAAAAGCACGTTGTAACTAAATTGTGGAAATAATTTTTTAAGACGTTTCTTTCTGAAATAATTCATTTAATTTGTTTAATAAATCGTTATGAGATAAACGTACAATTCGTCAGTGCTCCTGAAATTCTCTTTCTTTTGATACCTCACAAAGATTTGTCACGTGTAAGAGGCATAAAAGGGATCTATACCATAAAAATAATGTATATGATAACTATACTTGATGCAAAAGCAACAAAGAATGTCCTATTCTGAAACACGGTTAGAACGAAATTGCAAACAATAATATCCTTAAATAGATCCTGGTTTCGAAATTTGATTACTATAGGCACACAGTCATAGATAGGCAAACACGTAGGTATAGATTTTTCATTGGAGGGGTTCAGTGACTGAGCAACGAATTTCTTTAGGTTACTTATCCCCCCCCCCCCCCCCTCAACTAGAGTAGAGGGGAATCCCCCCCAAAATCAACAACCTCCTCCACTTTTTTTTAAAACACTTATTAATTTTAAAAAAATAAACAGAAATACGTTGACAGGTAAATACTGTAACAGCAACAGTTACCATTTATTTGTCATGAAATCGTTAACAATATCAGTCATTACCTATTTTTAAAATTAGTAAATACCACTCCCTAATTATGAAATAAATTTAGAGAACAAATTTATGTTTTGATAATCATTATTTAGAATATTATATGGTTTCGGAACATCTTGTGTATACGTCCCCGTTTGACGATCTTTTCCCTTTGTCGTCGAAATCCAAATGCTAGAAAATGAACCCGAGGATGTCTTTTGAAGATTAGTTTGAGATAAAAATTGCCTCAAAACATGTTTTTGAAGCTTTTGAAAAATGTTTTCCGGGGCAGGACCCCGGAAAATCAATTTTACAAGAAGTATAATACGAGAAAGTAAAAAATTTCTAGTTTTTTTTAAAGTATTTTTACAGAAATTTGATTTTTAATTTTTTCTTCTTGACTTTCAATGGGAGGGGTTTAAACCCCCTGACACCCCCTTACCTACGTGCCTGTAGATAGGCCATCTCATAAAAATAATATCAAAGAATTAAAAACATGGCATAATTAAGTAAAATATAAAAAAAAACCATTTAAATTAAATAAAGGTTTTGGGAAAATTGCCTAAACGTTATAAAAAAAATTGCAATAAAAGAAACATTTGTAAATTTATATGCAACTTATGTACATTTAAATTGTAATCTATGTGCATTTAAATAAAAATTGGGGCATCCTAAAGCCGTGTCCTAAACCTAACGGTAAATAAAGTCATGTATTTTAAATCGTCTGAAGCATGAAAACTGCAGCTTCGAAATTTATTTACTACATTCCAAACCAAACCAAACTTCTTCATTCAGTTTTTGTACACACAAATCTCTTTCAGAAAGGGACTTTAATGAATCCCAATGTACTTTTTTCTTCTATTTTTATATCTACCACTTTTTTTTAGCCCCGGACCTAACGTGCCTAATGGTAAATCAGGTCCTGTACTTTTTAAATCGTCTGACGCATGAAAACTGAAGCTTCGAAATTTATTTACTACATTCCAAATTAAACTCAATTTCTTCATTCAGTTTTTGTACACACAAATCCCTTTCAGAAATGGACTTTAATGAATCCCAATGTACTTTTTTCTTCTATTTTTATATCTACCACTTTTTTCTTCTATCTCATCTCGTAATTCGGTATACTTGTCGTCATATGTCAGCTGTCATCGTTTTGATTAATGACGTACCGTTAAATTCGCATTTTCTACTCTGTCACTCGTCGCATGTATTAAGTTAGTCGGCGTCAAAACGATTCGGTGCCAAGGCAACTTTCCGATGAACCGGATGATTTGGGCGTGAGGATAGAATTTTTTTTCCTTCTTTTTCTGATTGGACTATTTTTGTTTTTTTATTACCCTATTGAAAATGCAGAGTAACGACCAGAGAGTTGTAATATTAAATAGAGAGCGCCTTCAATACCAGACTCTCGTAAGGCCGCGGTGTCAACATTGAAGGGAAAACCCCACATCACGTGGTTATAGCGCTGCCACATTTGGCGTTCAGACATGTACAGGAGTTTCAAATTTGGCGCACTTTCTTCTCTTTTGGTGAAAATTAGTTCTGTCCATATTCAACTTTTTAACATATATGTACGTATTTACTTATTTTCAAACAATATGCGCTAAATATTTCCTCTTCATTAACGAAACGAAAATGCGAAACGAAATATTTTATTTGTGTTCAATACTCGAAGAAGCGAAACTCTTTATATTTTTTTAAGTTTTATTGCTCATATTTTCTTATTGAAGTATACAAAATAACAATTAAAACAACTTCGCTTATGGTAAATTTTTTCCATAAAAACGTAATGCAATTATTTCAAAACTACAAAGTAAGAAAAATCTCCTTAATATATCTGTTAAACTCCCTTAAATTATGCCACTCGTTCAAAAAAAACTATATTTAAATACAAAATTAAACACAAAACCATATTACAATACTTCGATCTCGCTTAGTTCTGAAAGTCGCCAAGGCCTGCCAAGTAATATTGGCGCATGAATGAATTGGCATTTCCACAAATCACGTGGTTTCAATGATGCATACACGGAAATCAGCATTTTTATTCCTCTATTTGTATCATTACTCTATGGTAACGACAGCGTTTCATTTTGGTTTTGAATCTCCGTGTCGAGTTTTTGGTATTCATACGCGGTTCGAAGTCTTTCGAATCAAAATCGTGGTTACTACAATGGATGTATCTGTGAAAACAATGTAACAAGAACGGTAAATACTTCGGCAAACAAGTTTACTGTACAAGTTAATCATGCGAGTAGTAAGGTTTCGTCGGTGACTCGATACTTATCGAAATTCCAGAAGTAAAAAATCATCGTGATTTCGTCTTTGTAATTTTAGATTCGACGATTATTCAATTTTCGATTAATCGAAAGTTCGAAAGAACACTAAGAGTTAGTAAGGTTAAATTATACATCTTTGAGTTAAACGCAACGAATCTTAGCACATGAGGTTTCAAAAGAAAGAGAATTTCAAGGACCATAGATATATATATATATATATACACCATACACACAGATTCTTCAGAAACCTGAGTGACATGAAGTGGACAAGACAAGAGAGAAAGGGCGAATGACATAACACGGTGGGAAAATTACAGAGAATGAGTCCTGGACATCAATTGATTGGTTGGGAGAGTTTCACTTCTCCTTATAAGGACTTGAGATATGGTTGAGAAAGAAATGCAGGGAATGGACGTAATTGAAAGCTGTTTTGGGCTATAAGAGTAAAATGTGCAGTCTTAGCTAAATGAAAGTGTGGGAAATTGCATCACGAGATGAAATAGTTAAAAGAAAGCTGTAAGGGACGTTATCCAAAGTAAAGAGGAACTTTATAGGTGTGATTTAAAAGTTGGCGAGAGTTAGAATAAATAAATATATATATATATATATATATATATATATATATATATATATATATATATATATATATATATATATATATTGTAATTTTTGGCTGATTCCCGCATTTCTTAGTTTGTATATACGCCTTAATGATGTCCCTTGGCGGGCATTGCGGCGTAACACTATGATGACTATTGCCGTGGCAATGATCATTTATATCCCTTTATTGGGTAGGATGGGGGAAATGTGGGGACCCCATCAATGGCACGTGACCACTTTTCGGGGGTCGTGGCGACTCATTCCTGGGGACCCCCCAACGAATGACTCAAATGAGGGAGGTGCATAAATTTGCGAGGAAGAATGCAAAAGGAGAGATTATCCCATTCTCCGGATTAGGGGATTGGTTATCGTTAATATACACGCATTTTTCTCTTTGTTTTTTCTGCTATGAGATGGCGCCACAAGTTTACGTGACGTCACTAAATTCGATTACTTTCAACTTTTATTTTAATTTAATTTATTTATTCGAAATAATTTTTTTTAGACTTGTTTGAATAGCTGTTATTGCTGAGTTAAGCAAAAGAAATAACAATTATTGTTATTGTTCATATTACATTGAATTTTAGTTATTTTCCACTAAAATGTGAGTTATTTATATCTACCATTAGGTATCTTTTTTTTTTTTTAAAAAAAGGGGGAAAAAACGTTTCAAAGATGTCAGAAAAATATATTTTCATTTTTGTCAAAATGTGGGTTTTCTTTTTCCAAATCGTTATTTTGAAGTAAATTACGAATAATAATTTAATATATTATTTATCTTTCTACCGAGCTGTCAAATACATAGATCCTTATAGTATGGACTTAACAATTCGTTTTTTTTTTTAAGATTTAATTATTAAAAGCATTTAGTATTAAGTTTTATAAGAACCAATTTAAAGATACATAAAAACGCAAATCGCAATTTTAATAGCTACACTGAATCAAAGAATTATTAATTATGCATTCACTAATTAAACGTAAACTTCGCAAAAATATTCTACGAAATCAACTTATCGTAAGAAGACGAGAAGATTACTCGTCCTAATGAAGACATCCATTTCAGAATACAAAATGTCCTCTGTTCGAATTAAGGATCTGATTTAAATATTAATGATAATTCCGTTCATTTAATTGGCAACACTACACGTTCCAGAACGACCACGGAGAAAAATAACAATCCAACAACCAGATTAGGCTTAAGGAAACAATTCTTCTTTTCATCGCATTATGTTTTAACGAGGCACAATTGAATAACGCTCTTAAAAATTCACGTAATCCATTCACAGATAGTTTTCTCTGGTCGTAAAGATATCAAGAAATTAGTTGTATTTTTTTTTTATTATTATTATTCTTTCAGTTATTCATGTCGTTGGTTCATCAAAACGCTATCAACATTCATTAAGAACTTGCTGAGTGTCTCAGAAAAGGCGAAATTTAAAGCTGTGCGACGTTTTCTGGAAGTGACATGAATGTCGTGCGACGTTAAAAGCCTCCATTTTATGCATGCAGTGACTTTTTTTTATAAGGGTTTATGGTTACAGGAAGAAGGAAGTAAGGAATACTTTGATGGGACTTGAAAACAAAGCTGGGAATGTCCGACATGTTTTACCACGTTTTATTACGTGTGTTTTAATTTGCAATGGATTCTAGAACAATTCTGGTTCGAACGTTAAAATAGAACTGTAATCTCTTCTAACGTTCTTTAAAATATTTTATTTCTGAAATGGCTTCTAACGTTCTTTAAAATATTTAATAAAATATTTTATTTCTGAAATGGCTTTTAACGTTCTTTAAATTATTTTTTTTCTGAAATGGCTTCTAAGGTTCTCTAAAATATTTTATTTCTGAAATGGCTCCTAACGTTCTTTAAAATATTTTATTTCTGAAATGGCTTCTAACGTTCTTTAAAATATTTTATTTATGAAAAGGCTTCTAACGTTCTTTAAAATATTTTATTTCTGAAATGGCTTCTAACGTTCTTTAAAATATGTAATTTCTGAAATGGCTTCTAAGGTTCTCTAAAATATTTTATTTCTGAAATGGCTCCTAACGTTCTTTAAAATATTTTATTTCTGAAATGGCTTCTAACGTTCTTTAAAATATTTTATTTCTGAAATGGCTTCTAACGTTCTTTAAAATATTTTATTTCTGAAATGGCTTCTAATGTTCTTTAAAATATTTTATTTCTGAAATCTCTTCTAACGTTCTTTAAATTATTTTATTTCTTAAATGGCTTCTAACTTCTTTAAAAATATTTTATTTCTGAAATGGCTTCTAACGTTCTTTAAAATATTTTATTGATGAAATGGCTTCTAACAATATTTAAAATATTTTATTCATGAAATGGCTTCTAACGTTCTTTAAAGTATTTTATTTTTGAAATGGCTTCTAACGTTCTTTAAAATATTTTATTGATGAAATGGCTTCTAACAATATTTAAAATATTTTATTCATGAAATGGCTTCTAACGTTCTTTAAAGTATTTTATTTTTGAAATGGCTTCTAACGTTATTTAAAATATTTTATTTATGAAATGGCTTCTAATGCTCTTTAAAATATTTTATTTATGAAATGGCTTTAGGAAGTTTGATTAAAAATCTATGAATTCAATCATGGAATTTAAAATGGTTTCGGATCGAGATTGCGGTTCGTTTAACCATTATCCTATACACAGGGAAATTTTAAGGTAACAATTATTCCTTCGTCTAAGGTTACTACAGTGACTAAAAAAATTAAATAGGTTGTGTCTTACGAGGCGGCCTCAGGGTCAGGGCAGGACGTATAACGTCAAACTCAACACTGTATTCGGTAATATTTATTATGTATTTCAGCTAGATGTTCGCGAATAGCTTTTTCCCTCCTTATTTGATTTATAAAGAACGACTTTGCCAAATTTCATTTCCCTACATATGCGAGAAGTATTGCGTATTTCACAGTCATTTGTATTTATTTAAATGAGTGTTACATTTTCCAATTTATTATTTGTTCTTTTTTTTTTGTTTTTTGCCAACATCCTTTTTTTATCGGTAAAGTCATTTGTATTTATTTAAATAATTTTTATTAAACTCGTTAATATTGAAAACATTGTGTACATCGTTTAAATTAATAAATAACATACATTGTTCTTTATTGTTAATATTAGATTCTTACGAATTTACAATACGTCAAAAACAGTAGTTACCAATTCCATTGTTGAAGACGCATAAAAGCTAAGTTAGATCATCGCCATATTGTGACACTTATTGTAATGACCAAAGATGGCGCCCGAAAACCATTTGTCGTTTCACCTACTCAAATTCCGAAAGCAGCGCAAGACCCGAGAGACTCGCATGTCGCTCGCAATAGCAAAGAGTGCGCTCGGAAATAGGCGAAGAGAGGCGTATAACATAAAAGCTAGCGACTTTATCGCCCCGAAAAGTGTCAAAGAAAAGCGCCGTTATCACAAATCAGAACTTTTTCCCTTATCCATTTGATATTTATTCCCTTTGTAAAGTGTCAACGTTGGAGATAAGTACTTGGGACTAAGAGTTTTGTTATTTCACTTCTGCTTTTTCGCGAATTCGGGTTATTTATTTTGGCTTTTCTTCTAGAATTAAGACACCGTTTTTGTGTTCTTAAGAGTTCTTTTTTTTATGGTAGTTTTATCAGTGACGCTTGTGGAATTAGGACTGTGTTAGAATTTCTATTTCGAACGGTTATTGAGACGGTTTGACAAACGTTATTCGAACGGTTATTGAGACGGTTCGACAAACGTTATTCAAACGGTTATTGATAACATATTTTGGTTTTTAGTGAAAAATTGAAAGAATTCCTTATAAATTAGAACTGTGCTAAAATTTCTATTTCGAACGGTTATTGAGACGGTTCGACAACCGTTATTCGAACGGTTATTGAGACGGTTCGACAATCGTTATTCGAACGTTATTGATATGGTTCGACAACCGTTATTCGAACGGTTATTGAGACGGTTTGACAAACGTTATTCGAACGGTTATTGATAACATATTTTCGTTTTTAGTGAAAAATTTAAAGAATTCCTTATAAATTAGAACTGTGCTAAAATTTCTATTTCGAACGGTTATTGAGACGGTTCGACAATCGTTATATTCGAACGTTTATTGAGACGGTTCGACAACCGTTATATTTGAACGGTTATTGAGACGGTTCGACAACCGTTATTCAAACGGTTATTGATAACATATTTTGGTTTTTAGTGAAAAATTAAAAAAATTCCTTATAAATTAGAATTGTGCTAAAATTTCTATTTCGAACGGTTATTGAGACAGTTCGACAACTGTTATATTTGAACGGTTATTGAGACGGTTCGACAACCGTTATTCGAACGGTTATTGAGACGGTTTGACAACCGTTATATTTGAACGGTTATTGATACGGTTCGACAACCGTTATTCGAACGGCTATTGAGACGGTTCGACAAACGTTATATTCAAACGGTTATTGATACGGTTCGACAAATATTTTTCGAACGGTTATTGAGACAGTTCGACCAAAGTTATTCGAACGGTTATTGAGACGGTTCGACAAATGTTATATTCGAACGGTTATTGAGACGGTTCGACAATCGTTATTCGAACGTTATTGAGATGGTTCGACAACCGTTATTCGAACGGTTATTGATAACAAATTTTGTTTTTTAGTGAAAAATTTAAAAAATTCCTTATATTTTTGGAATAATAAAACCAATTTGATTTTAAGTATTCTTAAATAAGCGGTAATTAGTTGATATATATTTTATTTTTTTTATGATTTTTAGATATCACCTGTAAGACAACCGTTATTCGAACGGTTATTGAGACAATTCACCAAACGTTATTCGAACGGTTATTGAGACGGTTCGACAACCGTTATTCGAACGGTTCTTGAGACAGTTCACCAAACGTTATTCTAACGGTTATTGAGACGGTTCGACAACCGTTATTTGAACGGTTATTGATAACAGATTTTGGTTTTAGTGAAAAATTGAAATAATTTCCTATATTTTTGAAATAATAAAACCAATTTGCTTTTCAGTATTCTTAAATAAGCGATCATTAGTTGATATATATTTTATTTTTGTTACGATTTTTAGATATCACCTGTAAGAATACTAATTCTAGATTGAGTTGAATATAATGTTAATTTAAATTTCGTGTTTGTTCTTTATAAAAAAAATTATGTTCGAATTTTAAGCTTTTTTTATTTTCTATATTATTTCGTAAAAATAATCGTAATAATAAAATTATATTATTTTCGTAATAAAAAAAATTACATAGAAATCAAAAAGTATATTTGTTGATCTAAAATTAATTCAGAGCAGTTAATATACAAAATTATAAAATAACTAAAATCTATATAGAAACTTGTCAACAAAACGCAAATTGATTTTAAAATTGAAAAGGAAATAAATAAGTAGTTTGTAGAACACATTTAAAATATTCTATGTCTGGTTAAAAAAAATTCTAAATCATATTCATATTTTCCGCATTTATTAAATAAATTGAATTCTATCTTCACGACTTAAAAATAACATTAAAGTTTTTGTAAAAATATTAAAAGTCGTTAACAATACGCAAACCACTTCAAACAAAATTATTTGATCCAAAACACATTCCAAAATAATCCATTTCAGGTCAAGAAAAAAATATTTAAAATAACCAAAAATGGCGTCGAATGAAAACCGCCAAACGATATTTCCCATCGCGTGCTTTTTTTATAACAAAAAATAAATGGAATTCTTTCTTGACTTTTTCTTCTAAACGGGCGTGTCAAAGCGTTGAAAAGTACAAAGGCGCCGCGGTGGGGGAAAAAACCCTGATAATCACAATCCTAAAAAAAAAAATAGAGAGAAATAATAAAACAAAACCACAGCAACAAAAAAATATTTATATATCGCCCGAGGCAGAAACCGCGCGAAATTAAAGGTGATGATAACAAGATGATTCTTTGCGAAGCCTTGTACCTGGTTTCCAGACTGCAACTAGCTCGTTTCCCAAACCGGGCCTTGGTGGGCGTGCTTGCCAAGTTAGGGTTATGTTGTAAGGTAATTTTACAAACGAATCAGAATTTCCGAAGGGGTCGTCTCCATATGTAGTACTGGAGATACTGGTTATTTGATTTGGTTGGAATTGGTGCGTCAGTTTTTTAATAGTGGCTTATTTTTTGTGCATAGGTAAACGTACGTCCAGAATATACTTTCTTTGTTTCAATAAAACTGGGTTCTTGCTTTTAATTTATATAAATGAAACAGTAATAAATATAGATAAATATATATATAAATTAAAAGATGTTTTTCTCTCGATTTTTTCAGTTGTTTGGTTTTCTAAAGCACGCTTACACTATATATAAAAAAAAGGTAATTAAAAATGAGTATCTAAACCTACTCCGTTTTCTCTAAGTATAATTGCATCGTATGACATGCTCAAATGCAAATAACCTTACTTTCTTAAAAAGTAGTAATGTAATTTAATATCGTTTATCTCAGCTTCTGTTCAAGAGATTTCATCAGGATTATTTTGGAATGTGTTTTGGATCAATTAATTTTGTTTGAAGTGGTTTGCGTATTGTTAACGACTTTTAATATTTTTACAAAAACTTTAATGTTAGTCGTGAAGATAGAATTCAATTTATTTATTAAATGCGGAAAATATGAATATGATTTAGAATTTTTTTTAACCAGACTTAAAATATTTTAAATGTGTTCTACAAACTACTTATTTATTTATTTTTCAATTTTAAAATCAATTTGCGTTTTGTTGACAAGTTTCTATATAGTTATTAGTTATTTTATAATTTTGTATATTAAAATAGCAGTTCAGAAAATGGTTTTACACATGATTTGATGTCGATTGCTTAAATAGAAACTGAGCTATTAAAACTCAATTATTTTACTTCCTATTTTTTGTCATATCTTACTTTTTTTTTAATATTTCTTCTATTTATATCTTCTAAATGTTGCCCTGTTAATTTAACGGATAAGGCACTGGACTGTAGTGTTGAGGATAAGCGTTCTATTCTTGGGAATATTTTGTTGTAATTGTCGATGTTTAGGGTAAGCATTTATTCATGTTTATTAATTTTTTAGTACGTGTCATTTTAAAAATTTAAACTCATAGTTTCAGAGCACCGAATGGGATAAAAAATGAGTATATTTTACCTGTTGAAAATAGGTTTTCAAAAATAAGTCAAATGTACTCATTTTTGATTACATTCGACGATTATCATGGCTCCAAATACATAAGTTTCCATTTTGAAAAATACATGTACTTAAAAATGAGTACAATCAGTAAAAACAAATAAAAAAAGATGCTAGCCCACTTAGGCTGCCTTCACTTTCAATAAATATCGACAATTACAACTAAGACTTACCGGGAATCGAACACAGGTCCTCAGGGATCGCAGTCCAGTGCCTTATCCGTTGTACTACCACGGCGACGTGAAGAAGTTATAAACAGAAGAAATGTCAAAAAGTTGTGGCTAAAAGAATGGGAAGTAAGATAATTAAGTTGTAATAACTGAGTTTCCATTGGAGCAATCCACATCAAATGATGTGGAAAACCATCTTCTGAACAACTGTTTTAAGTGCGTCAGGTCGCTTGTTAAGATGGCTTGAACAGAAGCTGATATGAGAAATATTAAATCACACTGCTCATTTTTGAAAGTACGGTTACTTCAATCGCTCATGTACGATATAATTGAACTCAAAAGAAAAATAAATAGGTTCAGGTATTAATTTTTAAGTACATTTTTTTTACAGTGTGGAAGAGTATTTGGATTCAGCTAAATAGTAAATGAATAGAAATTTATGTGACATTACATTTTAAAATTTTATTTATTTGTGGTTAGGTTAATTAACGTCGCACTAGAGCTGCACAGTGGGCTATTGGCGACGTTCCGGGGTCTATCTCGCAGGAAAGACCCGGGAACACATTCACACATATTCATACATGCACCTCGTTATTTTAGAACCATGGTCAGGTGAAGAGGAAACACCTGAACTGGCACACTCAACGCCTTCAATAGACATCGGGACTTTGGACCCCTATCAGATGTATCGTGCACCAGTCCCGTATACACGAAGTTAATTTTTTCGGATGTTCTGGACGACTTTTCTAGTATTTTGTAGCGAAGCTGGCAACCCTGCGATCACAAGATCATTACTTTTTACTTTTCTTTGTCAAGTCCATCACCTGGCATCGATCGGGAACCTTCGTATTCCTACCTGACGCCTTTAACCGCTCGGCCATGGAGGCCTCTTATTTACTTGTGTTTTTGAATTATAAATTTGCGATTTATCAACGGTCCTCCATTATAATTCATAAAAGTCTAAAATAAAAGAAAAATACCACAGTGGCAGTAATCACGAAGGGGCAGACCACGTGACACCACTCCCCTCACCCCTTTCTTCGCGTTGCCATTAACGAGACAGAAAAGAAGGAAATAAATTAGGCAGGGGGCGGGCACGGCCCTAAAGGAAACCGACCCTGTAATCATCGTTTGCTAGCTTTGCCGACGAACGGACACACAGACAGCGAAGGTCAATCCAGATGGTGCTTCGGACCGCCGTTGTATTAGTAAGTGGGCCCAAGAATTTAGTTGTGGTGGTGGGAACCAAATGGAATGCCTTGAAACGCAGGTAGATGCTGCAATCGAGAGAGTTGTAGATTGGAAGGTAGATTTCACCGTTGCTGTCACGCGCAAAACAAACCGATGTATCAAGATGAAATGAGTTATTTTAACTATAATTTCCTCGAAACACAGAATCTGCACCTTACCATTATTTTTATCTATAATAATAATAATAATAATAATAAAAGAATTAGACCCTATTTCATTTGTACTGAAATGGGCAATAGCCCAATTGCGGCCGAAGAGAGCCGGGTTACCATATTCTCAAAGAAGAACACAATTGTTTATCGCCCAGACAAAAGGTTGCCATGGGCCGCAATTGGAACTTTCTGCTGAAATGTCTTGAAATTTTCTACTTGAGTAGTATTCAACCTCTAATTTTACACCTAAGAGTGAGAATTTTAAAATGTTAGTTATTTTTTAATTAATATTTAAAGTTTCCATTAATAAGAAATCGTAGCGTCATAGTGAGGGTATACATGGCGCCATCTATGTTTGGTTTTTGCAGTTTTTTCTGGTTTGCTAATATTTTTTGTTTAGTTCATTCAAACTTATTTCGGATACATTTTCTTTGTTTTTATTGACTTACATATTTTGTTTTTGCTAGAAAAAAAATTATTTATCAAATTTCCGTCGAAATTATTTTAATTTTTTATATTACTTATATGTATAGTTGGGGTAACGCCACTGATCTCTAACTGTATCTTCTGGATAGGGCAAGACATTTTGTTGACATGAAGCCGATGTAGGGGCAGCCATGATGTGCCCCAATTTTATTTGCTACCGCAATATTTCTAATATTTTTCAAGTTAAAATAAGCCGACGTGTATTGCTTTTGGCTGAGTTTTTTCTATTTTATTTTTAAACCCATTTTAAATGCAATCTGCTATAAAAATAGAAAGTCATTTGCAAGTTGAAGTAGATAAAAAGCAAGAGCAAAAACTCTTTGTTTGGCATTATAAAAATTAATTCTATAGGAAGTAATAAAAAACACCACTAAATCACTTAAAAAAATATTGGGGCCAGCATGGCTGCTTTCAATTGGCTTCAACGCGTCCATAGAGGAAATAAGGTTTGAGCTTTCCAGCAGTTACATTTAGAGTTCAGTGGGTAACGCTCAGCTCCCATAGAAGAAACAGTTATGGGCGTTCCAGAAGTTTCAGTTAGAGTTCAGTGCCATATCCTCATCGACCACATCTCAAAAACAAAACGTTAAATACAATACCTTCACACTTCTAAAAACGTCAAAAATATTTAATCAATCACAATTCAACCCTTTTCCTCCCACGCGAACTTTTCTCAACCCCCAAAACTGCAAACAATCAATCACAAACCAATCCCCCCCCAGCTGCGATCTCTCAAGCAATAACGGATCCCGATACTAATCCCGAATCATGATGATGCAAGCGGCAGCGGGGACAACAATGCGACTGCGATCGTCTGCTCAAAAAGGCGCGTGCACCCCCCACCTACGCACATGTGGCACACACGTGTGGGGGTGTTACACGACGATAGCAAATCCTGGTTGGGTGCCATGGGAGAGGGTAAAAAAAGGGGGTTCTGCCACGCGATTTTGACGGTTCTGTGTGCAAGATTAACCGTAATAGTGAGTTTTGAGAAGGGTTTGTGGCGACGAGAATAGTTCAAAATTACGTGGTAGTGTTTCCGGGTCTTTCCTATTGGGTAGATTTCGAACCGTCGACAAGGACACCCAGTTGCCCAGTGGATAAAGGCATTCGGCTAGTACTCAGAGGATGGCGAGTTCGAGCCCGACTGATAGTTGGTTTGGTTTGGTTAATAAACGTCGCACTAAAGTTGTACAGTGGGCTATTGGCAACGGTTCGGAGCCTATCTCGAAGGAAAGATCCGGGAACGATGCCCCGTATTTTTGAACCATGGTCAGATAACGAGGACAACATCTGAGCTGGCACCCGACGCAACCTCAATAGGCGTCTGGACATTAGACTCCGATCAGATTTATCATGCACCAGTCCCGTATACACGCCAGTATAATTTGTTGGTTGTTCTGAACGATTTTTTAGTATTTTGTAACGAAGCTGGAAAACCTCCGATCAGTAGATCACTATTTTTTTTTTTTTTACTTTTCTTTGTCATGTCCATTGCATGAGTTCGAACTAGCAATCCTCTGATTACTAGCTGAACGCCTTTATCCACTAGGCCACTAGAGGCCCTTTAATTGAGTGGCCATTCTCTTTTTTTTTTTTTTTACATTCGTGTAGTCGTACATTTTGCTTACAATAATCTCTGGAGCCCCAGTTGCTCAGTGGATAAGGCGTTCAGCTACTAATAAGAGGATTGGTGGTTCGAATCCGTGAAATGGACTTGACACAGAAAAGTAAAAAAAGTAGTGATCTTGCGATCGGAGGGTTGCCAGCTTCGCTACAAAAATACCAGAAAGTCGTCCGGAACATCCAACAAATTATACTGCCGTGTGTACGGGACTGGTGCACGATACATCTGATCGGGGTCCAATGTCCTGACGCCTATTGAGGTTGCGTCGGGTACCAGCTCAGGTGTTGTCCTCATCATCTGACCATGGTTCAAAAATACGAGGCATCGTTCCCGTGTCTTTCCTTCGAGATAGGCCCCGAACCGTCGCCAATAGCCCACTGTGTAGCTCTAGTGCAACGTTAATTAAACAAACCAAACCAAACTGAACGCCTAGGCCACTGGAGGCTCTTTAATTGAGTGGCCATTCTGTTTTTGTTTATTTACATTTGTGTAGTCGTACATTTTGCTTACAATAATCTCTGACTTATAAACATTTATTTTGAGTCATTAAATAACCCTTACAATATCCTCATTTTTTTAGTTTATAAAATTAAACAAAACTTTGTTGATACATACATAACATTCTCCTCCGAAATCTAGAGCCCCAGTTGCTCAGTTGGTAAGGCGTTCAGCTACTAATCAGAGGATTGGTGGATTGAATCCGTGAAATAGACTTGACATAGAAAAGTAGTGATCTTGCGATCGGAGGGTTGCCAGCTTCGCTACAAAAATACTAGAAAGTCGTCCAGAATATCCAACAAATTATACTGACGTGTATACGGGACTGGTGCACGATACATCTGATCGGGGTCCAAAGTCCCGACGTCTATTGAAGGCGTTGGGTGCAAGTTCAGGTGTTTCCTCATCATCTGACCATGGTTCTAAAATAACGAGGTGTGTGTGTGAATGTGTATGTGTTCCCGGGTCTTTCCTTCGAGATTGACCCCGAACCGTCGCCAATAGCCCACTGTGCAGCTCTAGTGCGACGTTAATTAACAAAACCAAACCAAACCTCCGAAATCTATCAACTTTTCAATCTGAGCTCCATTTAAATTCCCCTAATCTTCCAAAGCGATCTAAACCTTAACGATCTACACCGACCAACACAATGCTTTCGTGTGTTCACAGGTAGCCCACAGAGTTTTTAAAAACTAATCCAAATAACATCATCAACTTTTGATAATAGAACATGCGATACCCTAAAAAAAACCTTCCAGTTTATAAATTCACCAAGCGTCCGCATTTCCGCTTCAAGCTTGGAAGAAATGAAAATCTCATTTTTGCGGGGATGACATTTCGGCGCCCGTCGCCATCTGGCGTGCTTGGCGTTCCAGTGGTTGGCTTCTAATTAGTATGTTACATCCGTTTACATTAATCAGCTCGATCGTGTAATCATAATCCTTAACATGTAATTCTTGGCGTCTTTTTTTGTTGTTGTTGTTTCATTTGAAGTGAGGTTTCCTTTTATTTTTTATCTGAACTTAATTCTCTGATAAGTGCCAAAAAAAACTCTCGCCAAATTGATTAATTTTAAATTACTTTTTAAAAACAGAGACGAGCGGGGACCAGACGTTACAGAATTCGATTCAAGTCGGTAGAGATCTTCGAGCAGGAATGGACTGTAGTAGAGAGAATATGGCGTCATAATCGTGAAGCCCACATCTCAGAGCGGAAGGCCCTTAACACGTGCCATCTTTTCAAAATTATGAATGAGAAAATACTCGCGATTGGGAAATGTGTAACTGTTAAAATTTATGATTGGTTTTGGATAATTATCATCGCACTAGAGCTTCACAGTGGGCTATTGGCGACGGTTCGGAGTCTATCTCGAAGGAAAGACCCGGGAACACATTCACACACACATTCATACATGCACCTCGTTATTTTGGAACCATGGTCAGATGACAAGGAAACACCTGAACTGGCACCCAACGCCTTCAATAGACGTCGGGACTTTGGACCCCGATGAGATTTATCGTGCACCAGTTCCGTACACACGCCGATAACTTTTGTGGATGTTCTGGACGACATTCCTAGTATTCCGTGGCGAAGCTGGCAACCTTTCGATCACAAGATCACTACTTTTTTACTTTTCTTAGTCAAGTCCGTCGCACAAGATCGAACCGAGAACCCTTCGATTCCCAGCTGACGCCTTTATCCACTCGGCCACTGAGGCCTCCTGTGAATTAGGAAATGCGTAAACTTTAAAATTTATGAATGGAATGAAGTAGTTAACCACTTGTCCGGGGCCATACATGTTGGCTTCGCTTTGATGTTAGCGAGAATGACATCATGACTCATCTACTACAAAGGATCCACGCTCGAAGGTAGAAATAGAGTTCGATTCTCAGTATAAGTGTAGCACTGAACTCTAAGTGTAACGTCTGGAGCACTCATAACGAGTTCCTTCTATGGACGCGGTTGAAGCCCTACTGTACCCCAACTCATTTTTAAAAGTGATTTTGTGAGTTCTTTTCTTCTCAAGCCGTTATAGAAATGTTAAATATGTTTAAATAACTTTTTTCTACATATAAAATCAATTTGTATATAGCCAAAAATATTTTTCTTTTGCTGCTTATCTATTTATTATTGGTTAAAATATATTTCAAAGAATAGGCATTCAAAATGGGTTTTAATGGATTTTTTTTAAAGCCAAAGGCACATCTATTTGGCATATTTTATCATGAACAATATACGAAATATTGAGGTAGAACTGAAACTGAGGTACAGTTTTTTAACGTTGGCTTCAAGTCTACAAACTGCCTTGCCCAGTCCAGAAGTTATAAATAGAGATCAGTGATGCTGAGTCTGTCGCCCTAAATATTCGGCGATCGCCAGGAATATTCCTTCTGGATAGAACCCGACAATAGAAAAATGTCGTTATTACGACGTTAATTCGACGTTACCGACATTAATTCAACCAACCATTTATGATCTCACACTCCTCTAATCCATGAGGCCTCCGTGGCCGAGCGGCCTCAGCTAGGAATACGAAGGTTTCCGGTTCGATGCCAGGTCATGGACTTGACAAAGAAAAGTAAAAAGTAGTGATCTTGTGATCGGAGAGTTGCCAGCTTCGCTACAAAACACTAGAAAAGTCGTTCAGAACATCCGCAAAAATTAACGGCGTGCATACGGGACTGGTGCACGATGCATCTGATCGGGGTCCAAAGTCCCGACGTCTATTGAAGGCGTTGGGTGCCAGTTCAGGTGTTTCCTCGTCATCTGACCATGGTTCTAAAATAACGAGCTGTATGTATGAATGTGTGCATAGGCGTAGGATGTAGGACTGGGGTTGCTCGAGCCCCCCTAGGAATTATTTTGAAGGGGCTCACCCCCCCCCCCCTAATATTATACTATGTTTTTAAAAAAAATTACTTAAAAAACAAATTGTAGAAATGGAGAATTCCTACAAAGAGGCATTCGAAAGAAAACGTTCCTCATTTATTCTAAACGTGTTTTAAAGTGGGGGGGGGGGGGATTTGCTTTGAAAGCTACAACGCTAAAGCTTTAAAGAGTAATTTTAAGAACAATGTAAAAAATACGCTTTTAAATAAAAAAAAATATTATTTGTGGACATTTCATAAATTATAATCGTATTTCCCATAATTTATTCCCTTTGAAATAATAAACCATCAGAT
This sequence comes from Troglohyphantes excavatus, assembly GCA_963932185.1. Classification (NCBI taxonomy): domain Eukaryota; kingdom Metazoa; phylum Arthropoda; class Arachnida; order Araneae; family Linyphiidae; genus Troglohyphantes; species Troglohyphantes excavatus. The sequence goes on from OZ010678.1 coordinate 45,365,754, forward strand.
TAATGCACTATTTTCTAAACAGCTTATATAGTTGAAATTTCTTCTTTTGGAAAATTACATTTAATAGAAAGTTAAATAGAGACGAATTCCTCAAGTCTGAAAAAATTCATATTTTAGCGTACAATACGGACATTTGAAATTACTATTAACCTTTTCCTGGTTACTTTATGTTCTAAAGCTGTCCAAACAAAAACGGATACAAGTTAAAACATTGAACATTAAAATATTTTAAAGCATTTATTGTTTTTTAATTGTTTAATAGCGGGCAACTCCGTACTATTTTATATTGTATAATAATATATATATTGAAAAAAAAATTCAGCCCCCCCCCCCCTGAAAAAAAGAAGTTCCTACGCCACTGAATGTGTGTGTGTGTGAATTTGTATGGTTGGTTTTGTTAATTAACGTCGCACTAGAGCTGCACAGTGGGCTATTGGCGACGGTTCGGGGTCAATCTCGAAGGAAAGACCCGGGAACACATTCACATAACACATACACATGCACCTCGTTATTTTAGAACCATGGTCAGATGACGAGGAAACACCTGAACTGGCACCCAACGCCTTCAATAGACGTCGGGACTTTGGACCCCGATCAGATGTATCGTGCACCAGTCCCGTACACACGCCAGTATAATTTGTTGGATATTCTGGACGACTTTCTAGTATTTTGTAGCGAAGCTGGCAACCCTCCGATCGCAAGATCACTACTTTTTTACTTTTCTATGTCAAGTCCATTTCACGGATTCGAACCACCAATCCTCTGATTAGTAGCCGAACGCCTTTACCAACTGAGCAACTGGGGCTCGATCGCGACAATAGAAAATCGTCGTTATTAAGACGTTAATTCGAAGTTACGACATTAATTCAACCAACCAACCTTTTATGATCTCACACTCCTCTATATAATCCACACTCACACACTTCCCAACGTACCCTCCAAATCACGCAGGCATAAATTTAGGTTTACCACATTTCCACCGGACCACTTTTAGGGTTACCACATTTCCGCCGGGACCACCTGCCTTCTCCCTCAGAAGGCCGACCCTCGTCTCGTTAACCTCGAAACCGCCTCGTTGCCAAAAAACAAAGATCAAATAGTACGAAATAATTGTTCTGCGGCCAATACCTGAGAGCAGTGAAAACGAAACCAGTCCTTCTTGGAAGGGGGGGGGGGGGGGGGGGGGGCAGGTATTTGTTTTAGCGGCAATCAATCAGAAGGATTGTTGAATGCTGTGACGGATAGAGGGATGGCATCTGTGAAAAATTCTTCAGTTATTTTTTTCTTTCTGTTTCTTTCTAAATACCATGGTAATGGCGCCCGGGTGTTTGATTATTTAATTGCCGTGATCGTCTTTTGGGTTTGGCAGCTGCTCGTCTTTGTCGTGGTGGAGCGGGGTTTTACTTGAAGCTTTAGGAGCCCCAGTTGCTCAGTTGGTAAGGCGTTCAGCTACTAATCAGAGGATTGGTGGTTCGAATCCGGGAAATGGACTTGACATAGAAAAGTAAAAAAGTAGTGATCTTGCGATCGGAGGGTTGCCAGCTTCGCTACAAAATTACTAGAAAGTCGTCCAGAATATCCAACAAATTATACTGGCGTGTATACGGGACTGGTGCACGATAAATCTGATCGGGGTCCAAAGTCCCGATGTCTATGGAAGGCGTTGGGTGCCAGTTCAGGTGTTTCCTCGTCATCTGACCATGGTTCTAAAATAACGAGGTGCATGTATGAATGTGTGTATGAATGTGTGTGTGAATGTGTATGTGTTCCCGGGTCTTTCCTTCGAGATTGACCCCGAACCGTCGCCAATAGCCCACTGTGCAGCTCTAGTGCGACGTTAATTAACAAACCAACCAACCAACCTTGAAGCTTTAGAGAATTTTATTGAATGAATTATAACGTTGGATATGCAGTGCCGGATTTACTACGGGGGCCGCAAGCTACATTTTTTTTGTTTTTGACAGAAGTATACATTTTTAGTTTGATATTTGTAAAATAACCCAAATTTACACAAATAGCACACCCGTGTGATAATTATCGCATTACCCCGCACCCTCATAGATGGCAGCATTATCAACTGTTTTTTCTTTCTTCTTATTTATGAGTTGAAAGTACGGTTTGGTTTGGTTACTTAACGTCGCACAACAGCTGCACAGTGGGCTATTGGCGACGGTTCGGGGCTTATTTGGAAGGAAAGACCCGGGAACGATGCCTCGTATTTTTGAACCATGGTCAGATGACGAGGACAACACCTGAGCTGGCACCCAACGCCTTCAATAGACGTGGGGACTTTGGACCCCGATCAGATTTATCGTGCACCAGTCCCATATACACGCGGTTAATTTTTGTGGATGTTCTGGACGACATTCTAGTATTTTGGTAGCGAAGTTGGCAACCCTCCGATCGCAATATCACTACTTTTTACTATTCTTTAGTCTAGTCCGTGCAAAAGCTCGAACCGGGGACCCCTTGGATTCCCAGCTGACGCCCCAATCCACTCGGCCACTGAGGCCTTGAGTTGAAAGTAAGATTTGTCATTGGTCCGTGAGCACGAAAGAGAAGAACACGCGCGAGCTTTTACAGATGACTGGTGTGATTCGAAAATACAAACCACGAGATTTGAATATCGAATCACAGACATCTACAAAAGCTCGCGTACGTTTTTTGTAATCCGTGTAGAATGGATTTAAGATCAGTCTCCTTTTCTTTATATATTTAAAACTTTTCCGGATTCCTATTTCGCTACAAAAATACTAGAAAGTCGTCCAGAATATCCAACAAATTATAATGGCGTTTATACGGGACTGGTGCACGATAAATCTGATCGGGGTCCAAAGTCCCGACGTCTATTAAAGGCGTTGGGTGCCAGTTCAGGTGTTTCCTCATCATCTGACCATGGTTCTAAAATAACGAGGTGCATGTATGAATGTGTGTGTGAATGTGTATGTGTTCCCGGGTCTTTCGTTCGAGATTGACCCCGAACCGTTGCCAATAGCCCACTGTGCAGCTCTAGTGCGACGTTAATTAACAAAACCAAACCAAACCTGAGCTGGCATCTGCCGTAATCTGAATAGGCGTCAAGACATTATTTTATGTTGCGTCGGGTGCCAAATCAGGTTTTACCTCGCCACCTAACTATGGTTCTAAATTTCGCGGGTTTCTGGGTCTTTCCTTCGAGATAGCCCATGAACCGTTGCCAATAGCCCACTGCAGCTCTAGTGCGACGTTATTTAACCAAATCAAACTTCGCGGTATAGTGTGTAAATGTTTGTGTGTGTTGTTTCTCCCGAGTATAAAGCATATAAGGATAACAGAGATAAAGCAATCTAATTCAAGCGAGAAAAGATCTATGAACTTACCAATAAATTATTTATTTAAAGGTAGTGATAACGAAATACAGTGCACGTAAAATTTTGCGAAATAATGAATAAAATATTTTCTATTTCTTCATTTTAAGAAAAATGCTTCCCAATATCTACCAGTTTTAAAACAACCCTTTAAATTTTGAAATACTTGTTTATAGTTATGGTGCGTATGCTACAGTTTCGCACTGTTAAATTGCAGTGTTTACTGTTATGAGTTTTGAAAATTGTTGTTATTATCGATTTCGAGACTGCAATTGTTTGTACGTTATGGAAGTCAACATAACAAGGTAATAGCTATTTTTGTTTTTAAAAAAAAAAAATAAGGACGTTGATATTGTTTTGAATATTGTTAAACGGCGCGAAGTTCTTGGGCTATTGTCACCTCTGTTGTTGACTGTAAATATAAAGATTTATTTCGATGGCCGTTTTATTGAAAGTAATAATAAAAACAAGTCAACGAAACCAAAACGAAATCGAGCTAATTTTAAAACCCACGAACATTTATAGGTTTGGTTTTGTTAATTAACGTCGCACTAGAGCTGCACAGTGGGCTATTGGCGACGGTTCGGGGGTCAATCTCGAAGGAAAGACCCGGGAACACATACACATTCACACACACATTTATATACACATTCATACATGCACCTCGTTATTTTAGAACCATGGTCAGATGGCGAGGAAACACCTGAACTGGCACCCAACGCCTTCAATAGACGTCGGGACTTTGGACCCCGATCAGATTGATCGTGCACCAGTCCCGTATACACGCCAGTATAATTTGTTGGATATTCTGGACGACTTTCTAGTATTTTTGTAGTGAAGCTGGCAACCCTCCGATCGCAAGATCACTACTTTTTTACTTTTCTATGTCAAGTCCATTTCACGGAATCGAACCACCAATCCTCTGATTAGTAGCTGAACGCCTTACCAACTCGGCAACTGGGGCCCAGAACATTTATAGGTAGGGGAAAATGAATTAAAAATGGATCGCAATGGCCGATCTGTTTGAGTAACGAAATTATAACCGGAGGGTTGAGGTTCAAATCTCGCATTCGCAAGTTCAAAATCCGCCATGTACAGGGGACTTATGCACGTTAATTATGTCGTGATCCATACATTCTTACGCTTTCACAGGTTTGTGAGGTGTCAGCTTAGATGTGGTTCTTCGTTATCAAGGGCCTCCAGTTCTCTAGCGGATAAAGCCGTTCAGCTGGTAATCAGAGGATTGCTAGTTCGAGCCCGTGTGGTAGACTCGACAAAGAAAAGTAAAAAAGTAGTGTTCTTGTAATCAAAGGGTTGCCAGCTTCGCTGCAAAAATATTAGAAAGCCGTCCAGAACATCCAACAAACTATATTGGCGTGTATACGGGTTGGCGTATGTACGGGTTTGGTTTGGTTATTTAACGTCGCACTAGAGCTGTTAGTGGGCTATTAGCGACGGTTCGGGTCATATCTCGAAGGAAAGACCCGGGAACGATGCCTCGTATTTTTGAACCATTGACAGATGACGAGACCAACACATGAGCTGGCACCCAACGCCTTCAATAGACGTCTGGACTTTGGACCCCGATCAGATGTATCGTGCACCAGTCCCGTATACACGCCGTTAATTTTTTGTGGATGTTCTAGACGACATTCTAGTATTTTGGTAGCGAAGTTGACAACCCTCCGATCGCAATATAAACTACTATTTTTAGTCTAGTCTGTCGCACAGGTCTGAGGCGTGTATACGGGACTGGTGCATGATAAATCTGATGAGGGTTCAATGCCCTGACGCCTATTGAGGTTGCGCCAGGTACCAACTCAGGTGTTGTCCTCGTCATCTGACCATGGTTAAAAAATACGAAGCATCGTTCCCGGGTCTTTCTTTTGAGATAGGTCCCGAACCGTCACTAAAAGCCTACTATGCAGCTCTATAGCGACTTTAATTAACTAAACCGTAAAAATGACTCGGAGTTGATGTTAAAATGAAATCGGGAACTGTGACTGTTAGTCAGTCTGAATACCTAACATCTTCAACTTGACGAGATGTTTTAAAAAGTCAAGCTCAACGAAAACTGAACACTTAAAAATAATAATAAAAAAAGTGGTGATATACTGAGAAGAAAAGCAACAACAAACCAACCCCAATACCTATTCTTGCGTTGCTAATGAACCGCGGGTGTAAACTGAAGACAAGGCTATAAAAACATCTCTGAGGGCATAAAAATATATTTACCGTCTTGTTTAAGAAGGAATGGGGCCCATTTTACAAAACAGCTATAAAAGAAACAAGCTTGTGTTTTTTTTACGCCTCTTCTGAGCGAATTTAAACCTCTGTGATTTTAAGTCACTGATCTCTAACTGTAACTTCTGGATAGGGCAAGACATTTTGTTGACTTGAAGCCGATATGGAGGCCGCCATGATGGGGCACACTTTTCTTGATACCGCAATATTTCGTATATTTTTCATGTTAAAATACGCCGACATAAATTATTTTTGGGTAAGTTTTTTTTATTTTATTTTTAAACCCATTTTAAATGTAATCTGCTATTAAAATAGGAAGTCATTTGCAAGTCAAAGTAGAAGTAGTTAAAAAGCAAGAGCAAAAACTATCTGTTTGGCAATATAAAAATTAATTCTATAAGAAGAAAATATAATATTTATATACATTTAATACTTCTACAATGCTTTGGTAATAAAAAACACCACTAAATCATTTTTAAAAAAATGTTGGGGCACAGTATGGCTGCTTTCAATTGGTTTCAACGCGCCCGTAGAGGAAACAAAGTTTGAACCTTCCAGCAGTTACAGTTAGAGTTCAGTGTTTTAAGTAAGTGAGGTTACCACAGTTTGAAATTATACAGTTAACTTGTTTCATTTATTTTGGCGAAATACCCAGGTAAAAAGATGCTATTTACATAAAACTTCAAATTTGGTGTGAAACGTCCACTGAACTCTAACTGTAACTGCTGGAAGGCTCAAACTTTGTTTCCTCTACGGGCGCGTTGAAGCCAATTGAAAGCTGCCATACGGTGCCCCAACATTTTTTTAAAAATGATTTAGTGGTGTTTTTTATTACCAAAGCATTGTAGAAGTATTAAATATATATAAATATTATATTTTCTTCTTATAGAATTAATTTTTATATTGCCAAACAGATAGTTTTTCCTCTTGATTTTTAACTACTTCTACTTTGACTTGCAAATGACTTCCTATTTTAATTGCAGATTACATTTAAAATGGGTTTAAAAAAAATAAAAAAAAATTACCCAAAAATAATATATGTCGGCGTATTTTAACATGAAAAATATACGAAATATTGCGGTATCAAGAAAAGTGTGCCCCATCATGGCTCCCTCCATATCGGCTTCAAGTCAACAAAATGTCTTGCCCTATCCAGAAGTTACAGTTAGAGATCAGTGGAAACGTCTTCAAAGTGTTAAATGTTAATTGGGTCTCAATTTGAAACGCTATATTACGGTTTTAGGAATACCCATTCCGACAATATATTGGCTATTGGCCACCAATAAACTGCTGAAATGACGTTACGCCCTTCTGGCCGTACTCAGACACACTCACATCGATTTCTTGTACATAAAAAAAATAAGTTGCATTTTACTACCATGTCTATTCAAAATGAATAAACATTAAAAAAATACATATAACGGTGTCAGAGACATTTATAGTGTTATAAGATTTTATATGTAAAATATATCTAAAATAAATTAGTGGTAGTCAAAACAGTATATATAAAAAATTACTTTCACTTATGTCCTAATATATTTTTTTTAAAGTAAAAGTTGTTAACTCGCGCTTTTGGAACATTAAAATTGATAAGGCTGCACAGGTAGGAAATTTAGGCTAAGCTCTGTGTAAAATCGTGAAATAAAGTATGGTACGTACGGGACGTGATCCGTGGTGTCACAGTCTTAGCAACTTGGTGTAATATTGTTTAGCAAACGCCGAGATATCTGTTGGAGATCAATTCCCATATCTACAACAGCGGTTCGTAATTAGCATTCATACCAGTGCCATCACACAATTTTTTTTAGGTGGTTGAATAAGAAATTTCCCAACTTAGTGATTCGAAATTCCCAACTTCACGGAAATTTCCCAACTTAGTGATTCGAAATTCCCAACTTCACGGAAATTTCCCAACTTAGTGATTCGAAGTTCCCAACTTCACGGAAATTTCCCAACTTAGTGATTCGAAATTCCCAACTTAGTGATTCGAAATTCCCAACTTAGTGATTCGAAATTCCCAACTTCACGGAAATTTCCCAACTTAGTGATTCGAAGTTCCCAACTACACGGAAATTTCCCAACTTACTGATTCGAAATTCCCAAATTCACGGCGTCAGTGGCCAGCTCAGGTGTTGTCCACCTCATATTACCATGGTTAAAAAATACGAAGCATTGTTTCCGGGTCTTTCCTTCTAGATACTCCCCGAGCCGACGTTTAATAGTCCAATATGCAGCTCTAGTGCGACGTTTTTTAACCACACCAAACTTAACGATTCGAAATTCCCAACTCAACAGACTTAAAAATTCCCAGTTTTAACTTATCGACATTTGAATTTTTTTTTATATAGGTTAAGTAATATTAAACAGTTCCTTCAAACGTATTGTCTAGTTGCACGCATGTTTCAATGCAGTATCCGTTCTGAGGTCTAATCTAAGTTTAATCTTACAAATTGGGCAATTTATAATATTCCCTCGCTTTCGTTTGATAATAATAGTAAATTTCTTCAAGCGTACTTTTAAAACTCGAAATTCCCAAATTTTAAAGTTTCCGTATTATTGGGGGGAGGGGGGGGGGGGGCGGTCCTCTCTCCTAATAAAGCTAAGCGACTTGTTTAAAATATAAGCGAAGGGATTGAGTAAAAATAATGTCGTCTGATTGAAAATATCATGTGTCGAATGGAAATTCCCAAATGTTATCTAACTAAGCAGTTATTTTTTTTTAAGGTTTGAATGTTTTAATTAATTTAATAATTACTATTTAATGTTCATTATTATTAAATTTGTGTGTGACAATGACTTACAATATTTTCTTTTTATTCTAGGTAAGAACTCATCCATCCTCTTTTGATGAATAACTGCCACTTTCAAGGATAATATAGTAATGTATCATTTCATCATCTACTTTATTGTTCATAGGATAATGAAATTCATTTGAACAATATTGTTCCAATTTATCATACGAACAATATCGTTTTTAGAAACTTGTTATAGAGACCTAACGCTATAGCGCCGTTATTGATCATAGTGCAATCTTTTAAACACTCGATATAGAGACAATATATAGCGACTCGTTATAGCGACTGTAAATCCCAATAGATTTATGATAAGAACAATATTGTTTTTAAAAAGCTTGTTATAGAGACCTAACGTTACACCGACTGTTACTGAAAATCCCAACTGGTTTTTATCATAGTGCAAAGTTTTAAACTTTCCTTTTAGAGACCTAACGTGACAATGACAGTAGTTAGATTAGATTTTACATATAAACAATATTGTTTATGAAACGTTTCTTACAGAGACCTATCGTTATAGCGACCGTTATTGAAGATCCCAATAGGTTTATTATGGAAGCAATGTTATTTTTTAAACACTCGTTGTAGCCAGAGGCTGATTTTGGAAACCCTGAAATTTGGGAATTTCAACTTCTAAAAGCCCCGAATTGGGAAAATTTATGCCTATGCCTGAAGAAAATTAATATTTTTAACAAATGAAAGCTAAGGAAGATTAGAAATTGCCCAACTTGTATGATTACATTTAAATTAGGCCTCAGAACGGACACTACATTGGAATATGGATGCGACAAATCAATGATTGTGAGAGAATTGTTTAATATGACAATATATATATATATATATATATATATATATATATATATATATATATATATATATATATATATATATATATATATATATATATATATATATATATATATATATATATATATATATATATATATATATATATATATATATATATATATATATATATATATATATATATATATTTCGAATCACTAAGTTGGGAAATTTCCGTGAAGTTGGGAATTTCGAATCGTTAAGTTGGGAAATTTCTTGTTTCAACCATAGAGTAATGATACAAATAGAGGAATAAGAATGCTGATTTCCGTGTGTCCATCATTGAAACCACGTGATAGGTGGAAATGCCAATTCATTCATGCGCTAATATTACTTGGCAGGCCTTGGCGACTTTAAGAACTAAACGAGATCGAAGTATTGTAATATGGTTTTGTGTTTAATTTTGTATTTAAATACTAGGGGGCTCCGCCCCCTGCTCCGCTAACGCTTCGCCAACCCCCGGAGGATTGCTACGCAATCCTCTTTAGTTTGCTTCGCAAACAATACCGGCTTCATACACTGTAGACAATGACAATGTGTCCTAACAACAATACTTTTTTTAGTTATATAAATTATTACTGGCAGTGCCGTCACACAAATATATTTTTGGGATGTTGAGACAAGAAATTTCCCAACTGAACGATCCGAAATTCCGAAAGTGAACGATTCAAAATTCCCAACTTAAGGACGTCAGGTACCAACTTTAGTGTTGTCCTCGTTATCTGACCATTGTTAAAAATATGAGACATCGTTCCCGGGTCAATTCTTCAAGAAAGGCCTCGAACCAAAGCGTCCTTGATGTAGTAAGTAAATACGTAGCAATAACCAATCAAGGACGCGTTGTTCGAACCTACGCCAGTAGTTCAATGTGCAGCTCTAGTGCGACGTTAATTAACCAGACCACACTTAACGATTCGAAATTCAAAACGCAACAGTGCTAAAAAATTCCCAGTTCCAACTTATAGACATTTGTCAGCTTTTTTATAGGTAATATTAAACAGTTATCTCGAAAGTATTGATTTATTGCACGCATGTTCCAATGCAGTGTTCTGTTTTGAGGTCTAATTTAAGTTTCATCTTAATACAAGCTGGGCAATTTCTAGTCTTCCATCGCTTTCATTTGCTAATAATATTAATTTTCCTGAGGCATAAATTTTCCCAACTCAGGGATTTTTAAAACTCGAAATCCCCAGCTTTTAAGGTTTCAAGTTTACACCCCCCCCCCCTTCCCCCCCGTTGCCGCCGTTGTGGTGGGCCTGATAACTGGAAAAGCTCAACTGCTTCAACGCAATTGTTTCTACTCATTGAAAAGCGAAACATGTGTAAACAAACAGCAGCATAAACGCGCCAATTTTAAATAAGTCTAATTTGCCAACTTTTATTTATATAAAGTAAGATTATTGAGAATTGGCGTTAATAATAATTTCCCGTTAAAATATATATTAAGCTGCAGGATTTAGATTTACATACATGTTGGCATTTTGCTCCGAAATATCTTTTAATAATAATTTTAGTACTTCACATAAATAGTTACATCTAATTTATTTTTTAAGATAGAATTTCAGTATTGATACCATTCAAGAAAGGAAGATTTTACGAATATAACTATATTTTTTTAACGGGAAAAAAGTATATTTTTGAACTACTTAGAGCAGTTTTAATTTATCCCTTAAAATTTTACGCGTAAAATTGACGATTATTTCAGACATTTCGTCAATTATTTAAAAATTTATAACTACAAAACTAAATCGAAATTTCACAAACGCTCTGGATCATTTGTAGCCAATAGTTTAATCTATACCCCTAATTTTTTATTTATTTTTTTGTTGAAAATTGGAAGACAAGTATACAAAAATGTATGAATTATTTTCAAAATGTTCTAAAATCATGAATTTAACATAAAATAACGTCTATTATACTGATCGTATTGAAAAACAAAAATATTCATCTTATTACCCAAACATTTCTTAATAAACTGGCATAATGTCATAATTTTAGGACATTTACTTTTTGAGATGCAAGCGGAACAATAAGACAAAAAGTCGCAAATTAAAATTTTCTCGAAATATCCGACATTTTTCCTTTCTTCACTATTTTTTATACCTATCTTAATTGACCACATCTAATTTAATTGTAAAGATAGAACTATAATCTTTATAACATCGGAAAGATGAAGTTTTAAAGAACATTAATATATTTTTTTCATAAGAAAATATGTAATTTTAAATGACTTATAGCAATTTAGAAATCCCGTTTCAAAAATGAGGGTGAAAAAACTGAAAAAATTGGAGCGTGTTTAAATGTTTAAAAACTTTGTAAATCCAAAAATAATTCGAATTTAAAAAAATGCTTACTTGGATTTCCAGTTCAAACCTATTTGTACACTCCCTAAAAAAATTGGATCTCTCCTCTTAATAGTGTTTCAGAAACTCGACGGACAAAATTACTTGTAAGCGAAATTTTATCAACGACGATTTTAATATTAAATAACTTATAAACTAATAACAGTATTGAAACAAAAATATATTCTTCTTATTTATCAAACATTTCTTAACAAATTCACTTAATTTCGTAATTTTAGGACTTTAACATTTTGAGATACGATCTGAATAACATTGAAAGAACTAAAAATTCCCCCTAGGACCGACTTTTTCCCCCTAGGGCTTACTTTTTTTTAAAATAGAGAGATAGTTTTTTTTTTAACGAGTGGCACAATTTAAGGGAGTTTAACAGATATATTAAGGAGATTTTTCTTATTTTGTAGTTTTGAAATAATTGCATTACGTGTTTATGTAAAAAATTTACCATAAGCGAAATTCTTTCAATTGTTATTTTGTATACTTCAATAAGAAAATATGAACAATAAAACCTGAGAAATAGAAAGAGTTTCGCTGCTTCGAGTATTGAACACAAATAAAATATTTTCGTCTCGTTAATGAAGAGGAAATATTTAGCGCATATTGTTTGAAAATAAGTAAATCTATATATATAAAAGCGAAAGCCACTGACTCACTCACTGACTGACTGACTGACTGATTGATCACGAGATCTCCAGATCCAAAAGCCCTACAGTGCTGAAATTTAGAACACAGATTCTTCTTGGGCTCTAGGGGTGCACTAAGAAAGGATTTTTAGAAATTCGAACTCGAACTTCCAAAATAACGATTTTTAAAAAACCTTCCCATAGGATTAACATGGAGAAAATGCAACAATGTAAAATATAAAATTGAAACAATGGAATATTTTAATATTACGTAACCCATGAGGAGCAATCTGATTGGCTGATGACTAAATATCGCCAAATTGTCGCCAAATAAAAACAAAATATCGCCAATTTAATAAAAACATTCCCAAATTTATAAGAAATTCACCGAATGAACAAAAAAAGTTCGCCAAATTATTAAAATATCGCCAAATGAACTATGATCATATATGTAAAAATAACATTAAAATGGCAAAATTATTGTCAAAAAATGATAATATATATGACAAAATGGTGAAAATATGATTGGATAACGGGATATTCCGTACTCCAACAACTATGAAAATTAAATTTGGCATGGAGGTACACTTTAAGCCAAAATTGCTCACTAAGAAAGGATTTTCAAAAATTCGAATTCTAACTGCCAAAAGTAAAAATCCTTGCCACTTATTCACTGACTCATCACTAATTCTCTAATTTTTCTGTATATCCAGGAAGATGAAATTTGAGTTTTTACTTATATCTTACATGGAAAAAGTAAGATATCGGGTACAGACACACTGGTTCATGAACACTTTGAACCCAAAGTGGTAGGAAGGTCAGACGAAGAGTGTGTAAATGGTCAATCTGGTTGACGCGGCCTACCTGTTTCTACTCAATAATGTTATGTCATTTATCCACGAAGGCTGATTTCCCTTAGAATTCTTAGGGTGGAAGCGTATACTGCCTGTCATCAAGGGTGACATTTCCCTTAATGCGGTATAAAGATCAGAGGGAAAATGGGTTAACAAACGACCTGATCGACGCGACTCACTTTCCTATACGACGGTAGGTCATTTATCACCCATATCACGATTACCCGGAGTGTAATGGGAACGAAATCGTCTGCAGTTAAGGGCGTCATTCCCTTTACGGGGTACAAAGGTCAGCGGGTGGAAAGGGTTAATAATTGACTTGGTCGATGCGGCCTACCTTTCTTTATATGATAGTATGCCTAAACGAAGAGTTATGTGGGCGGAATCGAAAACTGTTGTTGTGGACTCCTCCCCCACATGGTACAAGTGTCTGAGGGGGAATGGGTTTGCGTCCATCGTCTGTAGTAGTTAGTGTCTGTAGGGGATAAGGTTTCGTATCTTTTTTTAAAAAATTCAGTTTGGCAATTCAGTAAAAAATTTGATTCTTATTATTTTTTTTAGTTTAAAAAATTCAATATTTAAAAAGTGCGGGGGCAAAATCCGAAAAAAGTGCCGAGGAACCATCCACCCTTGGATATTGATAGGGTTTACAGTACAAAAGTAGGTATTTGGCAAGAGAACTTTTTAAAATCGTTTTTTTTTTCTTTTTATATTCTTGCCAATTTGTGAAACTTAACGACAAATGTTGACATAGGTGTCTAATAAAAGTTTTTCGGAGCTAATTATGTATTATTAACAATTTTAAGAGTTGTTCCTTTTTAAATCTTTGGGATGTTACTGAAGGTTGAAATGTGGATGTTAATCAACGGGAGTAACATATATATATCCACGTTATTGTACAGTCGACTTCTCCATATTATCAATATTTCCAGTTCTTGCCGGACCTTTCTAATAAAATTTCGTTACAAATTGGAACTTTTAACACTGTGGTTCCCGCTGATGGGTGTCAAATTAAGAATATTATTAATTTCGCTATATTTGCTATTTGTATCAATTTTGTAACATATTTCCTTCCCGTGCGTAGAACGGGTATTTCAGCTAGTACGTACATATATGTGAAGAAGTTGAATACGGACAGAACTTCTTAGCACCAAAAGAGAAGAAAGTGCGCCAAATTTGAAACTCCTGCAGATGTCTGAACGCCAAATGTGGCAGCGCTATAACCACGTGATGCGAGTTTTTCTTTTCAATGTTGACACCGCGGCCTTACGAGAGTCTGGTATTGAAGGCGCTCTCTATTTAATATTACAACTCTCTGGTTTCAACCCCCCCCCCCCCCCCCAAATATTTTGTGCGTAACGGCACTGGTTCTGGGTCTACTTTATTTTACAAAAAGGAGGTAAGAGTTTATGATTTCTAAGGTAACATTTACGGAATTCCTACTACGTATAATAATGAAATAAGAAGGTATTTTCTATAAATTAATTATTCCGTGAATAGAGATAATCCAGTTTAGAACAGGTTTTTCTTAAAAAAAATTTTACAGCACAACATGCCAAAATAATCTAAAATAAATAACTTTTAATTTGGATACATCAATAAAAGCGAGAAGCTATACCAAGTCGACTGTTAAAGTAGTTTGAGATTTCGAATGTTTTCGTAGGGACAGTGTGTGTTGTTCCAATCTAGTTAAAGTACCTACTGAGTTTTTCACTTGAGTGATTTAATTAAAACTGGAAAGCACACATGCATCAGGTCGGATGATTTCTTCACATTTTGAAAAGTTTTTTTTTGTGTTTAAAAAAAAAATCTCGATTTCTACAAAGTTTTCCGAAAACATCAACAAAAGGCTTTGTTAGCAGTTAGCAGAAAATGAGGAAATTTCTATTTTTTTTTAAAAAAAAGAAAAAAGTATATATACACCCAACCTTGTTATGTAGTCCTGGCCCTGAACGAAAGCAAACTGTCTGCACTTCAGGGGACTCAAAATCATCAGTTCCATTAGAAAACCACCTCAAGAGAAAAACTGCCAAAACAAAAAACACGATTATTCGAAACGCACACTCGGACTTTTGGAAACAAAAGTTTTTTTCGCCGAAGAAACGGCAGAAAAAGAGCGAAACGGTGGGGGGAAGAAAACAAACATTCGAATCGTTTTGTGCTCGCTCCCCCTCCCCCCCCCCCCTCCCCCCTCAAATCGTTCGAAAACGAGTCGGTTTGTTGTTATCTTTTGAAAGCTACTACTGCTGACCCACAACCCTCGCCGTACAGTTAACGCAGCATGACATAATGGCCGTGCAACACTTTTTAAAAACAAAACCAGCAAAAGAACAAAATTGCGAAAATGGAATGTTCTGCTCATGACAAGGCGGCGGAATTCCGTTCCATTCGAACACATCGTGAGAAAGCAGACGATTTCTTTCCGAAAGGGAAAAGAATCGTCAATTATGACTTTTATTTTTGTTTTTTGTTTTTTCGAAAAGCACTAAAACGGACCGTGGAAGGATGCGGTGGCTAACGATTTAGAACGTTGCGTTCTAAGAAACCGTCACTTTCTCCGTTACGGTTATGGATCAGAGCATAATGTAGGTAGTTTTTGGTCAGGATGCTCTTCGATGACTTTTTTTTTATTGCAGTCATGTGCAACAAACCCAGTCCAATCGCGCTATCTTTATCGTCATTAATGAAACTTGTATGTTCTGTTACAACTAACGACCTTTAACCTTAGAATACTAACCATGCGCAAATATTACGCATTTTCCCATAGACTTTACATAGGTAAACAAACGTGGTTAGTATTCTTCAAACAAGTTTTGTAAAGCGAAAACTCTTTATCGTCATTAATGAAACTTGTATGTTCTGTTACAACTAACGACCTTTAGCCTTAGAATACAAACCATGCGCAAATATTACGCATTTTCCCATAGACTTTACAAAAGATAAACAAACATGATTAGTATTCTTCAAACTAGTTTTGTAAAGCGAAAACTTTAAAAATCAACACGATTTTGAATCTGATTATTACGAATCTATGTAAGAGTAGACCAGGGGGGTTTGGGGAGAAAGGGGAGCACGACCCCCCCCCCCCCCCAATAATTTGGAAACCCTAAAAGTTGGGAATTTCAAGTTTTAAAATTCTCCGAGTTGGGAAAATTTATGCCTGCAGATAATTAGCATTATTAGCAAATAAAAGCTAGTGAATATTAGAAACGGCCCAACTTGTAAGATTACTTTAAATTAAACCTCAGAACGAACACTGCATTAGAATATGCGTGCAGCAATCTAATACTTGTAAGATTACTGTTTAATATTTCCTAATATACATATAAAAAAATACGAAAAATGCCAATAAGTTGGAATCGGCTATTTTCAGCACTGTTGTTGGTAATTTAGAATAGTTAAGTTGGGAATTACGATTTGTAGTAGTTGGGAAATTTATGCCTGAAGATAATTAATATTATTAGCAAATGAAAGCTAGTGAATATTAGAAACGGCCCAACTTGTAAGATTACTTTAAATTAAACCTCAGAATGAACACTGCATTAGAATATGCGTGCAGCAATCTAATACTTGTAAGAGTATTGTTTAATATTTCCTAATATATATAAAAAAAAATACGAAAAATGCCTATAAGTTGGAACTGGGGATTTTCAGCACTGTTGTTGGGAATTTAGAATAGTTAAGTTGGGAATTACGATTTGTAGTAGTTGGGAAAATTTATGCCTGAAGATAATTAATATTATTAGCAAACGGAAAGCTAGGAAATATTAGAAACTTCCCAACTTGTAAGATCACTTTAAATTTAACCTCAGAACGAACACTGCATTGGAACATGCGTGCAGCAAACTAATACTTGTTGTAAGAGTACTGTTTAATATTTCCTATGGCCTCAGACACGAGGTTAATTACGTCATTCCATTCATAAATTTTCACTGTTACACATTTCCCGATTTTTCAGCCAATCGCGAGTATTTTTGAATTCATAATTTTGAAAAGAAGTCACATGTCTGAGATGTTGGTTTCACGATTATGACGTCATATTCGCTCTCCTACAGGCCATTTAAGCTCGAAGGTTGTATATGTATATTTAATATCACTGTTTTATGTATAAACTATTTTATACGTATTTTATATACTACCAAAATTTTATTTTGTAAATCATCTATAGTTAAAATATCGTTTTTTTGCTATTACTTCATTTTTCGGTTTTGAAATTCTATAAAAGTTTGTTCAATACGAATAAACATGTTAATCAACATCAGCCATAAGAAATTGGTGTGGCTGTTTTGAAATACTCCATTATGGTTTTATTTGAATCGTCATTTTCGTATATTATACAATAGGGATTGAATGCTAAAGTTAAAAAAAGTGTTTTTTTTCTGATGTCGAGGGCTGTTGAATTAGTCAACCGAATTTAGTCAATGTAGATGATTATAAAGACGTTTCACGTCAAAATATAATTAGTATAACTCAAAAACTATTTTTCGTTAGAAATACATTTCCGTATTCCATTTGCTTCCAACATTTGTGAAAATATACTTCTGTAATTTACAACTTTTGAAGTTGAAGAATTATCTTTTTTTTTTATTCAAAAATAGGTACTCAAAAATAAATAAAATGTACTCATTTTTTAGTACATTTGATGCTTATCATAGCTCCAAATACATAATTTTAATTTCGAAAAAAACATGTATTCGAAAATAAATAAAAAGAGCAGATGCTTGCCTACATAGGCTGCCTTCAAAAATCCCTTTCTATAAATATCAACAATTACAACCAAAACTTACCGGGAATCGATCCCAGATCTTCAGGCGTCGCTGTCCAGTGCCTTATTCGTTGTACTACCAGGGCGACGTGAAGAAGTTATAAACATAAGAAATGTTAAAAAGGTGGACCAAAAAAATGGGAAGTAAGATAATTGAGTTGTAATAACTCATAACCTGGAAAACCCGAGCAACTATTTTTAGTTTGTCAGGTCGCTGTGTTAAGATGGTTTGAAGAGAAGTTGAGATAAGCAATATTAAATCGCACTTATAATTTTTGAGAAAGTACGATTACTTAAATTTGAGTACGTCATCGCTCATTTAGGATGCCATTGTACTCAAAGAAAAACGAGTAGGTTCATGTACTCATCTTTAAGTACCTTTATTTATTTTTTTATTATGTGTTATGATATATTATTTCAGTGTTATTTTAAAGTTTCCCCCCAATAATCTGGAAACCCTAAAAGTTAGGAATTTCAAATTCTAAAATTCTCCGGGTTGGGAAAATTTATGCCTGAAGATAATTAGCATTATTAGCAAATGAAAGCTAGTGAATATTAGAAACTGCCCAACTTATAAGATTACTTTAAATTTAACCTCAGAACGAACACTGCATTGGAATATGCGTGTAGCAAATTAATACTTGTAAGAGTATTGTTTAATATTTCGTAATATATAAAAATAAATAAGAAAAATGCCAATAAGTTGGTACTGGGGATTTTCAGCACTGTTGAGTTGGGAATTTAGAATCGTAAAGTTGGGAAATTTCTTGTTTCAAACTTTTAAAACTTTTTTTTGACGCCACAGGTGTAGACTAGACTTCTTGTAGAATTAATTTTTATATTGCCAAACAAATTGCTTTTGCTCTTGCTTTTTATTTACTTCGACTTGCAAATGACTTTCTATTTTAATAGCAAATTGAATTTAAAATTGATTTCAACGGAAAATAGAAAAAAAAAAAGCCAAAACTAATACATGTCGGCTTATTTTAACGTGAAAAACATACGAAATATTGCGGTGGCGTTGAAAGTGGGCAGCATGGCTGCTTCCACATTGGCTTCAGAGGTAAGACGTTCATCTACTAATCAGAGGATTGGTGGTTCGAATCCGTGCAATGGACTTGACATAGAAAAATAAAAAAAGTAGTGATCTTGCGATCGGAGGGTTGCCAGCTTCGCTTCAAAAATACTAAAAAGTCGTCCATAATATCCAACAAATTATACTGGCGTGTATACGGGACTGGTGCACGATACATCTGATCGGGGTCCAAAGTCCCGACGTCTATTGAAGGCGTTGGCTGCCAGTTCAGGTGTTTCCTCGTCATCTGACCATGGTTCTAAAATAACGAGGTGCATGATTGAATGTGTATGTGTTCCCGGGTCTTTCCTTCGAGATAGACCCCGAACCGTCGCCAATAGCCCACTGTGCAGCTCTAGTGCGACGTTAATTAACCGAAAATCCACACTGGCTTCAAGTCAACAAAACGTCTTGCAGTTACAGTTAGAGATCACTGGATTCGGCTACCTGTCTTGTATATCTAAAATGAAACCACAAAGGAACTTGCAAAGAGGGTACGCTATGTCAAAGTGTAAGTTGTAACGATGTTGAACATCGGGAGATGGGCTTTAATCGAATTTTGAGCGTGACAAACTATTCGATAGATGATGTTATCATCTCCATGTGTAACACCACCCAGAGTCTCTTCGAATATTTCACGGGAGACTCTCAAAATCCTTCAATCGCCACAGGTGCCTCTCATTGTCTATTCCGATCGTCTGATTCCACTGACACAAACACCTGTCGGGAATTATAAATGCCGCGCATTTCTTAATCTGGCAGGCCCATCTAATGGCAGATGTACTATTCTTGGCTGAAAATCGTCAATTTGGTGTTTTAAAATATTTCGAATTCAATTTTTTTTTAAATCAGCTACATGGGATATCGCACTGTTAAAAATAGGTGCTCAAAAGTATGTAAAATGTACTAATTTTTTATTACATTTGATGCTCCGAATACATAAGTTTCATTTTTGTAAAAGACATGTATTCAAAAATGAGTACAATGAATAAAAAGAGCCGGTAGCTCTGACCCCCCCCCCCCAGGTACGACGGGCCTGTTGTAGGGAAATTCGGCGATTCTTTAATATTCTGGCTGTATTTTAGTTTCCGAATTGGCAACCCTGTTCGATACAGGGACTGACTGACTGCAGACGATTTTGAAGTGATAAAGGCGCCGCCGTTCGGACCACCTCCCGCGCTCTTTATTGGAGAGCAACGCCTAGGATGTCGGCTCGCACCCCCGCCGCGACACAAGCACCCCTTAAATTACGAAACTTCGGAGTGGCAATGGTTCTTTTATTCTTTGGCTTTGACCGGCTCCGGCATCGAACGAAGCAGGGTTTGGCGAGATTATGTGTATCAAAGTTCAGCCAATGTGGTCTAATAATTGCTTTCTAAAGAATGTTTTCAGAAAGGTTTCTAAACCATGGCCCGCGGATCATTGATGTCCGTCAGAGGCTCAAAGTGGTCAGTGTGTGTACAGGGTGGCAACATAACCTGGAAATCAGGGAATTATCATGGACATTTTTAATTCTGGAAATATCAGTGAAATTTTCATAATTTCACCAAAAAAAATCAGGGATTTTTTTCAAATTTGGATAATTAAAACGGCAATTGTCGTCTATTATGCCTTCTATTCTGGGTCATTTAGTTATCAATATTTATTTTTAGTTCAGAAAAATAATTTTTAAAAAAAGCATGGTTTTGCGTATTTTCATATTTTCAGTTTTATATTTTTTAAAACGTGAACCAATGCTGGAGGTAAAAGCAAAGTGCATTGGACCTTGAATTGTAAGCAACATGGGAGGGACTAATGAATATGTGAACAAAAGAAATAATTTGGAAAAACTTGCTTTTTTTGCATTCCCTGCTTCCAGAGAACATGCTTAATTACTATTATGTCTGTCGCAATTGCGTAATTTGTGTTGTATCCATAATTTATTCTTTTAACTGACAATAAGTATTGCTTATAATTTTTCATTTATAATGCAATATATTTATAGTATTATCGTAGCGTGGATACTTCGTTTCTATACAAAGCATGTATTGCAACGTTTCTTAATGTAATTATAAAATCAGGGAAATGTTTGTGACACGATCGTGGAAATCAGGGAAATATCAGGGAACTTTTCTTTCCAGAATGTTGTTGCCACCCTGTTCTTTCAGAACCATTGGTTTTCTAAACGGAATTGCAATATTCGAGGCTATAAGAAAGAACGACAGAGTACAGAGTAAAACTAGTAAAACCCTGATATAAAAAAAATGGCGTTACTTGAAGAAATATCATTCCACCTTCATTTTACAATGACACCTATTCTAGCTTTAATTTAATTCTGGGATATTGAGAACGTACAGAACGAGTATACGTTATCGGCATTTTTCATCGTTTTTTTAATATATATATATAAGATCATATTATACAGTTCTCTTACAAGCATTGGTTTGATGCACGTTCCAATATAATGTTCGTTCTGATCCTTAATTTAAAAGTAATCTTACTATCGGGTTGGAGGGAAAGTTCTGTCGTATTTTAAATAGGCAAGTGATTTTGCTTGTAAATAAAAAGTACATCTGGCTAGTGAGTCAATCGGATTTTTTTTTTGTTTTTTTAGACTGCTGTATAATATAAAAGGTGCCCTTTTTTACCGTTCATCATTTACTTGTGATATTTAAAGTCAAAAACATGTCAGTAGATAAAGTGCATTTACGACACTGCATTTTATATGAATTCCAAAAAGGAAGCAATGCATCGGTTGCATGTAAAAATTTATGTGGGGTATTTGGAAAAGATATTGTAAATGTTCGTACTTGTCAAATATGGTTTAGCAAATTTCGTTCCTGGGATCTGAGCCTCAAAGAAAGGGATCGATCTGGACGACCATCCAAGCTCGATAATGATGTTTTGCGATCCATGTTGGAAAATAATCCACATTAAACAAGTCGAGAAATTGCAGAAGAGTTTGGCATTCATCATACAACTGTTGGAAATCACATTAAATCCGTTGGATTTGTGTTAAAGCAAAGTGTTTGGGCTCCACATGAATTAACGGAAAAGAATTTTTCTGATCGGGTAAGAATGTGTTCATGACATCTGATTAGACACAACGTGGAGCCGTTTTTTGGACAGGCTGGTTACTGGAGATGAAAAGTGGATTCTTTACGGGAATATTAAGAGAAAAAAATCTGACTGCAAAATTATCTAACGGGGAAAAAAAATCACGTCTTTTGAAAGTGTTTCTAAGGCAGTTGCTGACTATTTTAACTCCAAGGATGAGAAAAAATAGGAATTCACAGGTTACCTGAAAGATGGCAACAGGTTGTAACAAATAACGGAGCATATATAATTGATTAATATTAAACACATATTTTTATAAATGAATTCAAATATTTTCTTTAAAATACGACAGAACTTTCCCTCCATCCCAATAGTTGGTTAATTTCTAATCTTTCATGGCTTTCATTTGTTAATAATATTAATTTTCTTCAGGCATAAATTTTCCCAGCTCGGGGATTTTTTACACTTGAAATTCCCAACTTTTATGGTTTTCAGATTATTGGGTTGGGGGGGTTTTCTCAGAACACCTTCCATTGGTCTATAGATTTTACTATATATATGTAATAATACATTTTTTAATAAGAAAATTATACTAAAGAATTATGGGATAAAATTCAGGACCCGTATTATTAGTTTTCAAAATAGTTTTTTTTCTGTTGCGGATAGCGGCTAAAAAGCCAAGGACGCAGAAACACATCCTACATAAATGCTGGTTAGGTTAGGAATGCTTCGAATTTGCAGGACTGCCCAAGATAAGTTGCCATCGAAAGAGAAAATTTCGGTTCCCATTGATTCTAATGACCATATAAGGATGGGAAACCAGGATTTTGAAGACATAACGTTGAAGAATGGAATGTACAAATGCGTGGGATTAATACGCAGTTGAAAACTGAATGTTAATTTATAAGGTGGTTATTGGATAAAGAAAGTGATTTAGAAATTGATCAGAAAATAAGAGTCAAAAGAACAGTGGCTATTATACATAGTTGATAATTGTTTTTAATTTATATTAATAAAAGTGGGTATAACGACCCCCCCCCCCCCCACCTCCCCTAAATAGTTTTAATTGAATTGCAATGTTCGAGCCCATAAAAAAGAACGACAATGAAACTATTAAGACACTGATATAAAAATATAAATGGCGTCCAATCAATACTTGAGGTATATCATTCCTCCTTCATTTTACAATGACAGCTATTGCTAGCCTTAATTTAATATTGGGACATAGAAAACGTTCGTATTTTCAAAAATGTTGATTAAAATATTTATGCTTTTTTTTAATTACTTTACTGGTAGTATTTTAATTCTATATTTTTCTTTTAAATTTTACTGTCATCTATTCAAACATGTTATGTTGTGCAAATTCCTGTTTAAAAGGTTAAACATACTTTAACGAAATTTTGTCTGGAACATATCCCATGCCAGCCAAATCAGTGTGGTCCTGAG
Source organism: Troglohyphantes excavatus (assembly GCA_963932185.1). Classification (NCBI taxonomy): domain Eukaryota; kingdom Metazoa; phylum Arthropoda; class Arachnida; order Araneae; family Linyphiidae; genus Troglohyphantes; species Troglohyphantes excavatus. The sequence goes on from OZ010678.1 coordinate 45,389,142, forward strand.
GGGAGTGCCACAGGTGCCGGCCCACAGGACCCAACGGTTTAATTGGGGCCCCGCGTTAACAAGGAAACAATTTCTTAAATAAAATAGAAACTAATTTTTTATCGTGAAATATCATGTTAGTGTATCCATTCTGATACAGCTCCGTGACGAATAGTACGATTGACATCAATTTTGAATTCGTTCAATAGGAAATTAGGTGCCCATGCATATAAAATCATGAGATAAAGCAAAGTACGTACGGGGCGTGGTTGGGGGGACCGCGGCGTCAGGTAAAATAGCTTTACAATTTGTTGAAGTGACATTCATCTAAAACCCTTCTGCTCTTGCCTTGCTCCGACCTCACTCCCCCCCATTTAATTCTATGTATAATTTAATTTTATTTAATTGCTGTTTTGCTACGGATTTTTAACTAAAAAATAAGCAAAAAAATAGTTAGCTCATTGCTACAGATAGTTTATATAATGTGCGTATAATGAGGGATTGAAACAAGAAGTTTCCCAACTAAATGATTCGAAATACCCAACTTAACGATACGAAATTCTCAACTATTTAAAATTTCCAACTCAACACAATGCTAAAAAATCCCGCTTCCAACTTATTGACATTTTTCATCTTTTTTTGTTAGGTAATATTAAACAGTTCTCTCACAAGCTTTGCTTTGTTGCATCCACATTTTAATGCAGTGTCCACGCTCTGATGTCTAATTTAAATGTAATCATACAAGTTGTATATATATATATATATATGATAATAATCATTACATATATATATATATATATATATATATATGTAATGATTATTATTTAGATTTGCAGTCGTTAGTTATTAGATGATAAGTTCCATGATGCAGGTATAAACTAAAGGCCGACAGATCAAGTTCACAACATTTATTTCTCCGGACTTCCACAGCCCGACTTGATAGCTCGAGGTTACATCGTGAATCTGTAGATAATACGGAATACTTTTAGAAGGAGAATGCACCGTGGACGCCTCTGATTGGTTCATCTCGGTTTTAGTTCGCATTTTTAGGTTTGGGTTCGGGATTTTGAAGTGGCTTGAGAGGGAAAATAGTCACATGAGAGATGCTTTTGTACTGGGAAAAGGAGCTATATCCAAAGTTATATATATATATATATATAATACTCCACAAAAGGCCACGTTTCTCAAATATTGAGAAAGTCTCAATGCTGAAAACTTCCAACATCCGCAAAAATCCAAAATTTGCCAAACACGGCGCTCACTCGCCAACAATAACACCCCTACCGCCAAAAACATTAATGTCCCATCTTCGCATAGCGCATTGCTTCACCTGCTTATTCCTGATTTAATCTCTTTATAAGGAATTCCATGCAATTCACCTCGGAGTTTGTAGAAACAAGATTAAACGCTCGCCATATGGGGTAGGATTTTTTTTCTACCTTTTCGTATTCTATTGTGATTTAATGCTATTTGAATAAGGGATGAGGTATTATAATTACCGCGCCCATTCGGATTCTTGTTCCTGCATTTTTTTTATGTCTGTTTTGGAATGTTCGGGAAGTTATCTTTTTCTGGCAATAAATTTTAAAAATGTATGGCGTCGGTTGCCGCACGTATTTACCGTGGCTTCGGGTTTTGCTTGTGAGCAACCATTATACTATTTTGTTATTATTTTATTGATATTTTTTTTTGTGTGTGTGGGGGTTGGGTAACCCAACGGAAAAGAAACAATTGCAACGTTATTTTTATGTATTTTTATAAGGGATTCAAAACATGGAAATTTCAGGTTACCAATCAGGGCCGCTGTTAGCAGATGCGAGGCCCTGTGCAACGGAAGCCACAGGGCCCCATGAACCAGATTTTAACCCTTTGCACTCCAAGAACACTTTGCGATTTGTGTTCTTTCTATGGAACAGTTATTCCTCTTTACGTTCTTTTCCACAGATTTTTTTTTTATACTCATAAAGGGAAAAAAATTCCTAATCTGTTTTGTATTTGCAAGAGAACAAGTTGCAAAAAAGATAGATGTTTTAAACGCAATATCCTGCTGTTGTCGTTTATTTTAAAGAACAGGGAAACAAAAGAAGTGGTCGTTATGTTGGCGCCTGAGAGGCGACATCGGAGTTCAAAGTGTTAAAAAATTTTATGGCTTGACCAGTTTTGCACCATTTTTTTTATCAAGAGATAAAAAAGCGCATTGTATAAAATATCTGTAGCAATGTCATAACTTTTTTTTGCTTTTAAATTCATTTTTTTATATTTCAAATATTTTGTTAGTTAAAAATTCGTAGAAAAGTTTTAGGTCAGATGTCACTTCAGCAGATTGTATTGATAGGGATTAATCGCCAATAGAAGGCAGTTAAACAAGCTGTTTTGCCCGACGCCGCGTACCCCTATCCACGCCCCGCATGTGCTTTGCTTTATCTCATGATTTTTTTTTTGTACGCATTGGTGCCTAATTTTCCATTGAACGAAACAGAAATTTATGTCAATCGTACTATTGGCCACGGAGTTATGACAGAATGGCCCTACTAATATGATATTTCTATCCTAATTTACCGTGTAAATAATTTAAAGACTTTTCACGTTAATAACCGATTTTCTATTTTATTTAAAGAAATTGTTTACGCGGGGTCCTGTGCGACGGCACCTGTGGCACACCCCTAAGAATGAAACAAATGCATGATTTAGGATATTTTCCAGACACAATTTCGTTAAAATATGTTTAACCTTTTAAAAATGAATTAACACAATATAACATGTTTTAATATACATAAAACAATAAATTTGAAGAGAAAAATTTGGAATTTAAATTCTACCAGTAAAATAATTAAAATAAGCAATTATATCTTAATCAACATTATTTTAAAAAACACGCACATTTTCCATGTCCCAAAATTAAATTAAGGTTTAGCAAAAGCTGTTATTGTGAAATGAAGGAAGAATGATATACCTCAAGTACTGATTGGACGCCATTTTTATTTCACGGTGTTACTAGTTTCATGATAAGCGTCGAATGTACTCAAAAATTAGTACATTTTTTTTCCCGTACTTATTTTCGAGTACCTATTTTCAAAAGTACGCATGATAATTTTGAAGAATATCCATTCACATATGAATGTACTTAAAGTATGCTTTCCTTATAAACCTATAGCCTGTTCCTAAGGCCGCATTTTCTATCTACTGAAATTGAGTAATATGTTCTTAACGATGCACCAAGCACACGAATCTGACCATAGTTCGTGCTGCCAAACCACATTTTCTTAATAGCGCTATTAGTCCGGCATAATTGCGACTCTAAATCGCTTGGCAGATTTGTTTTTGCTTTTAGGTTAATTTTAATGGCCGAGCGATTTATTTTAATATCCAGAGTGTTTGAAAGTAGTCGTTTTTTTTCTTCCATGTAGTCGCTAAGTAGCCTAGGTCATGGACCTTTGCTGCTTAAATTATAAATATTTCCCCAGAAAATATATATTTTTATGAGAAGATTAATAAAACAGTTATATTTTGCATATAACTGTGACTGTACTCGTAAATTAAGTCGTTTGCGTTACTAATCAACTCGGTAAACGAGCAAAATAAATAGTTTTGTGTTACATTGCAAATCGTTTTTAGACTCAAGTGACGATTTTCAGTTATCAAAATAACTACCTGTTCTTTTGTTCTGTGTTCTTTTGTTCTGTGTTCTTTTGTTCTCTGTTCTTTTGTTCTCTGTTTTTTTTGTTCTCTGTTCTTTTGTTCTCTGTTCTTTTGTTCTCTGTTCTTTTGTTCTCTGTTCAAATTGAACGAGAACTGCATGTTCTATAACATAAAAAACGCTTTTCTTTCGTTAGATTGTTATGTATCTAACTCCATTTAAAAGTATGACATAACTTGGGTATCAGTATATTTTATTGACCCTTCGTCGACTTCAAGTCACCGCAATAACAACGCGTTATTTTTTTTTCTTCTCTGCTTTTCAAAATGAAATAGAACAACATATTTTTATATTTAACCCTTTGCACTCCAAGAACTCTTTGCGTTTTCCGTTCTTTCTACGGAACAGTTATTCATCCTTATGTTCCTTACCCTAGAATTTGTTATGCTTATAGAAAAAAGAAACCTAATCTGTTCTGGTTCTGCAAAAGAACGAGTTGGAAAAAAATATCGATGTTTTTTAAACACAGGATCATGCGGTTTTCGTTTATTTTAAAGAACAGGGAACCAAAAGAACGAGTCGTTATGTTGTCGCCTCAGCGGCGCAAACGGAGTGCAAAGGGTTAAAAAATTATTCTAACAAAACAATGTATAGTAATTTTTGTCATTCATAAGCTTCCGTGTGTATATATATATATATATACACAGTAAAATCTGTTTATAATAATGCCAGGTATAACGATATGCCGGATTTAACAATGTAAAATGCAAATGAAGTTTGGATTTCTATAGCAGTCAACATTAATATAACAATTCCGGATATAACGATTCCCGGATATAACAATCAAATTATGAAGGTCTCTTGAACATCACATTATATATATATATATATATATATATATATATATATATATATATATATATGTGTGTGTGTGTGTGTGTATCATATATGTGTGTATATATATATATATATATATATATGTGTGTGTATCATATATGTGTGTGTATATATATATATATATATATATATATATATACGCGAAAGGGGTGTAACTGTTCCATAAAAAGAACGCAAATATCAGAAAATTTGCTCGATTGCACATTTTTCTATTTTCAAATTTACTCTTTCACAACCAAAGTCACGAAAATAATTTACAAACTCTTAAGAAAAACAGGAAAAAATCAAACTCTTTAGAGTTAATTACTTTCAAACATTTCGCTTCGTAAAGCGACAGAATCCCTAAAACTTCTTTTCTTCCATTCTACAATTTGTCACTTCGAATATTAGTTTTCATTTTTAAGCCGCGGTTAATCGCTCCGCATCACGGCATCTCCGAGCGAACGATTAATTATTTCAGACGATAATTACTGATGATATGATAATTGCCCGCTATCTTCCGAGCCCTTTGTTGAAATGACGTATTTTACGAAACTGGACCGACCCACTGCTTTCGTTAGAGAAGTTAATAACAATTAGAAAAACTGGTTTAATCGTTTGGCGGATTTTTATTTCCATTTTCGGCGATTTGGATTTTTCATTGTTTTCTTTGTTAAGAGATGTGCGAATTGGATTCTTTTTTCAGCTTTGTTATTAATTACTTTGTATTACAGTGCTGAACTCGTGTCAATTGTAAGATTGAAATAACAATAAAAAAAGTCATAGGTTTGTCGTATGTATAATTCAGTTCGTTTCACTGATTTACGACGCCAATTTGGCAGCAAAGGCGAGGTTGTCCGCTCCACCTGTATTTATATTTAATGCATATTCGTTCAATAACTTTTGTTCTAACTGTGGGCTTTTGATAGCTTGTTAGCAAAGAAATAACCAAATTTTAGGACTTGACAAAGAAAAGTAAAAAAGTAGTGATCTTGTGATCGGAGGGTTGCCAGCTTCTCTACAAAAATACTAGAAAGCCGCCCAGAACGTCCAACAAATTATACTGGCATGTATACGAGGTTGGTGCACGATAAATCTGATCGGGGTCCAAAGTCCCGACGTCTATTGAAGGCGTTGGGTGCGAGTTCAGGTGTTTCCTCGTCTTCTGACCATGGTTCTAAAATAACGAGGTGCATGTATGAATGTGTATGTACTCTGTGGTGTATGTGTTCCCGGGTCTCTTTTCGAGATAGACCCCGAACCGTCGCCAAAAGCTCATTGTGCAGCTCTAGTGCGACGTTAATTAACCAAACCAAACCAGAACATCCAACAAATTATACTGGCGTGTATCTGGTGCACAATAAATCTGATCGGGGTCCAATCTCCTGACGCCTGTTGAGGTTGCTTCGGGTTCGAGCTCAAGTGTTGTCCTCGTCACCTGACTGTGGTTAAATAATAGGAGGCATCGTTCTCGGGTCTTTCCATCGAGATAGAAACCGAACCGTTTCTAATAGCCTACTGTGCAGCTCTAGTACGACGTTATTTAATAAAATCAAACCAAACGTAGCTAAGGTATTGTCCTCGTCATGCGACGAAAGTTCACAATTACGAGGCAGTGTACCCGGGTCTCTCCTTAGGAATAGATCCCGAACCATCCCTAATAGTCCACTGTGTAGCCCACTGATCTCTAACTGTAACTTCTGGATAGGGCAAGATATTTTGTTGACTTGAAGCCGATGTTGAGGCAGCCATGATGTGCCCCACTTTCTTTGCTACCGCAATACTTCGTATATTTTTCATGTTAGCCGACGTGTATTGCTTTTGGCTAAGTTTTTTTTCTTTTTAAACCCATTTTAAATGCAATTTGCTATTAAAATCGAAAGTCATTTGCAAGTCAAAGTCGAAGTAGATAAAAATAAAGAGCAAAAACTATTTGTTTGGCAATATAAAAACTAATTTTATAAGAAGAAAATAATAATATTTATATACATTTAATATTTCTACAATGGTAATAAAAAAAACTCCACAAAATTACTTTAAAAAAAATATTGGGGCAAAGTATGGCTGCTTTCAATTGGCTTCAACGCGCTCACAGAGGAAATAAGGTTTGAGCCTTCCAGCAGTTACAGTTAGAGTTCAGTGGTGCAGCCCCAGCTCGAAGTTAATACAACCATCCATCCAACACACACTTACGCCATTGTTATTTCGTCACTACTGCAAATCGGCCATTTCCTTTCTTTCCTACAGCCTGCAGACGATATTTGTCTGTTCTCCGCCCTACAACCCTGGCGCCCCGAAGGAGTGTCCACTCCAACTGTCAGGGGGCCCCCGAAACAGATAAAAAGATACCCATCAGGTAAACGGGCCGAAAGAAAGACCTCTCGGCTGCCACCCAAGTTACTCGCCCCCCCCCCCCCCTCCCCCTTTATCCCGTTTACCTTCGAGAAATATTCTGGTGCGTCAACAAACAGCATGGGGCCCCCGCAGCAAACCCATTTGTGAAAGGCTCTTTTGGAAGTTTGCGCTACCCTCCCTACCCTGTAACACAGGGGGCACTTGAATATGTTTGAAGTGCTTACCGGCTCCTGTCGTTTTCTTTTTATTGCTGGAATTCTTTTTATATTTGCACTGCGTGATTTTTTTTTCTTTTTCTTTCCCTGTTCGGATATTGGAATGCGTTATGGCGTCGGTAGAGGATATTTGCTAGTCTATAAGCTGAGTAAACTGTTTGGCTGGTTGAATTCATGTCGCGCTGGTGCTGAAACAATCCTAGGCGATGGACTTGACAGAGAAAAGTAAAAAAAAAGTAGGGATCTTGTGATCGAAGGGTTGCCAGATTCGCTACAAAATACTAAAATAATCGTCCAGAACATCCGCAAAAATGAAAGGCGTGTATACGGGACTGGTGCACGATACATCTGATCGGGGTCCAAAGTCCCGACGTCTATTGAAGGCGTTGGGTGCCAGTTCAGGTGTTTCCTCGTCATCTGACCATGGTTCTAAAATAAAGAGATGTGCATGTATGAATGTATGTGTGAATGTGTATGTGTTCCCGGGTCTTTAATTCGAGATAGGCCCCGAACCGTCGCAAATAGCCCACTGTGCAGCTCTAGTGCGACGTTAATTAACCAAAAAAAAGTAAAAGTGCTGAAATATTGGGCTATTGGCGATTCTTCGGGCGATTCTTCCTATCCCGAAGGAAAGACCCGGGAACAATGTCCCGTATTTTTGAACCGTGGTCAGATGACGATTACAACACCTAAGCTGGCACCCGATAGACCTCAATAGGCGTCAGAATAATGGACCCTGATCAGATGTATCGTGCACCAGTCCCGTATACACGCCAGTATAATTTGGTGGATGTTCTGGATGACTTTTTAGTATTTTTATAGCGAAGCTGGGAACCTTCAGACCGCAAGATCACTACTTTTTTTTAACTTTTATTTGTCAAGTCCACCGCATGGATTCGAACTAGCACTCCTTTGATTACCAGCTAAACACCTTTATACACTGGGCTACTTGACGCCTCCACGCACTTGACATAGGCGTGGGAAATGGGAAAGAAACTGGCAACCCTCGGATCACGAGATCCAAGTCGATATTCGAACTTCCGAGTAAAATTTCCTACTGTGTGAGCCAGGCTATAAACTGTCCCAAAGTGTAATTGTACACCCAACAAAAATAATAATCGTGCCAACTTGGCTTGCAATTTCAAGCATGACAACCGAGGGGTCCATAATCCGCAGAGGCGCAAAATATCGCCTGCAATTTACTCTAATTTTATCCGGGGCGCTCGAAAATAAGTTTTGTTTTTGCCAAGCTGTCATGGCAACGCTTCCTAAACCCGGCGAAAATCCTCGCCTGCAGCCGAGGGAACCTCTTCGAGGCTTCACTATAGTGTGTCAAATTTTCGTCACTTACTTATTAATATTAATTCTGTGTACCATTTATCATAAGAGTTTGACGTCTTCGGATCACGCTCGAATTTCGGTGAAAAATGGCTGGATTCTGGTAGTTAGTTTCTCATTTTTATATTGTTTACTTTGTACAGTGATATTAAAATATGATATAGTAGTATAACTTTTGATATTTTTGAGACCTCCTTTAAATAAGGAAAATTTTAGTTTTGTTGATAGTTATAATATCGAATATACGATTCAAATATCATAAATCGAAGGTTATGAGCTCTGAATCGTATTTCTGTTTACGAATTAATTATACTATCTATCATGTTTTTAAGATTTTTAATTACTTTATTGACCTTGCGAAAAGCCAAATTTTGTTTAACAATTTTATATTAACACAATAGATTAAAAACATATATTAGATATAACATTTATTTTACTGACAAACTCAAATTTGCAAAACCAGATTTTTCGTTTTTTTAAAAAATATTCATTATAATTTTTTTTTATTCGAAATAATAACTTTTTTTGTTATTCTTTTTTTTTTTTACAAAAAACAAAATTATTAATCGGCAATAACTATAGTTTCGATTTTTGAGAATTAAATATATCTACCACTTAAACTAATATTCTGAGATTTTTTGCTATTAATTTTCAATTTTTTTTTGAATTAATAAAACATACTGCACAATACCAAATTCAATCTGAGAATTTATTTTGTAGTATTTATTAATAAATCAAACAATTAACTATTGTTTTTATGTGAAGGTTTTAACAAGTTTACTAAATATATTGATATATTAGATTTTTTTAAATTTTCTAAATATATTTTATCTAAATTAGCGGTGAACTTGTAATATTTAAAAATTTATATTAGGTGAAAACGCAATAAAATAGCTGATTTACACAAAAATCCATCAATTGACCAAATTTATAATTTTACAACAAAATTCACTTCTCATACTAGATTATCTACGAATTCATAGAAGAACAAAATAAATACACTGAGCTCTAACTATAACTTCTGGATTGGACAAGACATTTTGTTGATTTGAAGCCAATTGAAGCGGTAACAACTGTTCCCCACTTTCATCGCTACCACAATATTTTGTATAATTTTCAATTTAAAATAAGCCGACATGTATTGATTTTTCCTGATTTTTTTTCCTATTTAAACCTATTTTAAATGCAATATGCTATTAAAATAGAAAATCATTTAAAAGTCGAAGTGGTTAAAAATCAAGAGCAAAAAGTGCTTGTTTAGCAATATAAAAATTAATTATATAATAAGAAAATATAATATTTATATACATTTAATAATTTAATAATGCTTTGGTATAAAAAAAGACCACTAAATCACTTGAAAAAAAAATTGTGTTTGCTTCTATATTGGCTTCAACGCGTCCATAGAGGAAACAAATTTTACGCCTTCCAGAAGTTACAGTTAGAGTTCAGTGACTAAATACGACATAATTCTGGTAACCCTACCGATAAGGGGGCAACCAGGCGCATAACAATTATCTCCAAACCCAGTCAGAAACGGGGTGACTGCTATTTAAAAAAAAAAAAATTAAGAGCTACAAAATAATTGGCCAAAGAATACGATAAAATAGCAGTGAAATACGTCAAAAAGGTAATACAAGATAGAATTCTTTATAAGAACAAACAAAAAAAAAACAGGTGAATAAATGCTTTATTTATACGAACGCAACAAATAATACGAATAAAAGAACAAAACGCAGAGACTAGAAATAAATATTTCATACAATACTGTAATTGGAAGACCTGAATTTACATGCCCAAGTTGCAATTTGAATGTATACCTAGTAATTCATATGCTTTTATAAATAATTCAATTGTTTTTTTGGGGTTGGGGGGGATGTAGCTGAAAAGACGGAATTTTATAGTATATTATTTTGATTAAATATGCATTTGTTCGAATTCGATCTATTTCGTTCTTTCACTTTCTGTTCTATATTTTTGAATTATTTATGTGTATCGGGTTGGCAACATTGTCGATTTGCTTGGAAATTTGCAATCGACGCAGTTTAGGAGAAAATATATATTTTTGTTAATTCATTACAATATTGCGTTAGTTAATTATGTCTTTTATTTTCATTTTTTTTTTTACTACTTTATTAAGTTTTTATTGAGTTTGGAGACATTTATTTTGGTTGAAGTATATTTTCAATATCATTTACTGTAGTTAAAATTGGGTGGAAAAATATCATTTTTATTTTGTTAACTCGCCTTTTCAGCATTTCGTCTGTTTATATGTAAATGTGTTTCAAATTTTACACATTATTTGATGTCGATTGCTTAAATGGAAAATGAGTTATTACGACTCAATTATCTTACTTCTCATTCTTTTGCCACGATTTTTTAACATTACTTCTGTTTATAACTTCTTTACTTCGGTCTGATAGTACAACGGATAAGGCTCTGGACTTCGGTGCGGACGACATTAGGTAAACAGATCGGGTTTGATTCAAGTCCTGGTTGTAGTTGTTGAAATTAATTGAAAGTGATTTATGCAGGCAGCTTATGTAGGCTAGCATCTGCTGTTTTTATTCATTTTTACCCATTGTACTCATTTCTAAGTACATGTCTATTTCAAAAATGAAACATGTATTCGGAGATATGATAAGCATTGAGTGTAATCAACAATGAGTACATTTGGCTTATTTTTAAGTACCTATTTTGAACATTGTACAGTCACCCATTTGCTTTATTCGAAATCTGGATCAGCTTAACAGTTATTGTACAATAACGGTAGTTATTATGATTTGTAGACGAATAACAGTTACTTTTAATTGTTACTCGGGTATTTTTTCAAAGAGAAGATTTTTTTAAAATTTTGGTTACGTTTAAAATGCTAAGGCTTTGTTAATAATTAATTTCAAACTAAAATGTTAATAGTTTTTGAAGCTCTAATATTTGTTTTATAAACGTATGTATAGCTTTTTTTAAATTAAGTTATAAATTATTTTTTTACAAATTATTAAACTTAAAAAATGGAATATTTTTTGGGTTGTGAACTTAAAATAAGTTTTTGAAGACAATTAAAACACAAATCTGCAAAAGTCTATTCATACGTTTAAATTTATGTACTTTGACGTTGTTTAATCAATTAAAAAAAATTAAACACATTATAAAATGAAAGAGGAGTAGTGTTTTTTAAAAAAAAGTCTTTTTAAGCTTAAAAAAATGCAAAAAAATAACAAAAATAAAATTTTTAAATATTTTTTTTTTATTTTTGTTCAGAAAAAGATGTTCTAATAATATAAAAAAATGGTATTTCTGAATTCATTAATAAACAAATTAGGATTTGGGGCTCCCTTAATTATCGTAAATTGAAATAATGATATATTTTAACTGTTATTCTAATATCCCTCATCCCTAATTCGAAACTCCCATACAAACAATTCGTCGGGGACATGTCCTTATGCCAGATTGCTCACCAAAGACTCCCACAATGTCCACTCACTATTGGAAATGTCCGACCCCCCAATCCCAGTTCCCCAAACACTCATTATCCGAAGTGAAAATCCGTGAAAGGGCCCAAATTCCAGCGTCACTTTCCCTTTGAAGTTAGTTGACCCGTAGGAATTCGGACTCGGTCGGGGCACAATGCCTGGTTGGGGGGCATTGATACCTGTCCCGTCTGGGAACAGGTGTGTTCAAAGACTTTCACCGAAGATCTGCTTTGTGGAAAGAGGGGAGGCGGGTTTGATTGTTGTATATTCGTAAAGGGATTTCGGCCTTTGGGCAAGCTCAAGAGGACCAATGAAGACAAGCAGGCTGGCTTCTGCAAGAGGAATGGGAACTTGAATCGACTCAGGAGATCAACCTGCAAAATTTACTCATATTTTACAATAAAATAATATATATACATTAAAAAAAACTTGTTAAAGAACATGGTTTTATTAAATGTACTAAAATACAAAAAATAATCAAATGGATAAGTGGCTGAAGGGACTAAGTAATATTTGCATTTGCGATTCCAATTTGGTTGTGAATAAAAAGTTAAGTAAATGTGTATTGTCCTAACAATATTTGGCTATACTTGCTGTATTTAAGCAGTACATAGCAGTATAAGAGAAATGCTATGTTATACTTATATTCATAGTTATTGTAGATAAAAATTCTATACTTCTTGAAAACTGACTTTTGTAACATTAACTTTTCATCCACTTGCCCCTTGAATTCTTTTCTCTTCAACTACTTTGAAATATGTTGAATATACTTTTGTTGGAACTGACTAAAAATAAAAGCGTGGGGCGCTTATAATTTATATTATATTTAAGAATTATTTAATATTTCAAGATGATAAAAGAAGACCTTAAGTTTTTAGATATCATGTGTGAGCGCCCCACGCTTTTATTGAAGCTTCCTTGGCCAGATTTTTCAATTTTAAAAATATTCATTATTAATTATAATTAATTAGTAATTAATAATTTTATGACTAATTATTGTATTGTCACCGGGATTACGTATGTATGCCAAGTTTCAAATTTTTATGACAATTGGAAGTGGGTTTAAATTGAGTTACAAGATTTGAGGACGCATCACACCAGACAGTGTGAGTTAAATAAAAGCATGTAATAATAACACTATAAGAAGAGTTGTCTTTTACTAGAATTAGTATATCATTCTTCTTAATTAAGGATTCCAGAGTGAGAACGATTAAAAATTATTTTAATGACGAGCTGATTTTAATCCAGAGATTCCCTACCCTCTAGTTACAGTTCAAATACAAATATTGACAAGGTTGGTCCAACTAGTATCTCCTATTAAAATACAAATGCAACGTTAAAATACGCAATAAAAGTCCGTGTAATCCGGACATGTTTCGGGAGATACATCACCCTTCATCAGCGGAAAATGTAAAGTCTGTGTGTAATAAAATATTAATAAATCCAGAAATTTAAAGTGTTGCCAAAGAACAAAAACTAAAAAACTATTTCAATCTGTTGGAGTTAACTAATGTGTGCCAACAAGCGGGAAATACTGGGACCGCAAACATTCCATTGACAATCGAGTTAATATTGCTAAAAATATGAAACGCCTCCAGGAAGTCAAGTTCAACTGGAGATTGAGGTTTGCAAATTAAATATGAGTTAGAAAAATTAAATATATGACCATGTAAGCATTCTTGGGTACATGGTCATACTACTTTAAAAATGATACAAATTTATTGAAATTTAATGTATAGTTAATCCCCATTTCCGAGTTATGAGAAAATAGAATTCAGGTGATTCGAAAAAAAATCTAAAATTAAATTGGGGAAAGGGACAACAAACTGATTAAAAGTAGTGCATTCGGGGCACTTGCCCAGGGCCCCCATTTTAAGGGGCCCCTAAAATGTTTATAAAGCTAAAAAAAAAAAGGGTAAACAGTTAAAAATACATTTACTAACTAACAAATGTTTTTTTTAATTAATAGTTTTTTTTTGTTAATTTTTTTTGAAAAACTTCTATTATTCTATCCAATCAAGTACCGTTCGTAGCCCCGAACTACCGTCGTCGGCTAGCAATCAGAAGGTTGCGAATTCAACTACGGTCTACACAACTTGTGAATAACTCTCTATTACAATTAGAAATTAGCAAGTTTCAAAACTAAATGATAAACTACAATCAGAAGATATATTTTTAATTTAAATTTTAATCGATCATTGACATCTTAACTTGTGGCGTCATCTATCGTTAGAAGCAGTAACTACTTTGCGAAATTAGTTTGGTGATTTATTATTGTCTCTTGTGTCAGTGATTGTCATAATTTTTGTTTCCAGATATATGTACTTTGAGTTGAATTTGAAATTCTTATTTATTCTTTATTAGTTATCTTTCATTTCTATAAGAAAGCCAGATTTAAACTTTAACGAACCTATCAATATGTTTAGTTTCATTAAAATAGGCTTAGTTTTATGTTCTTTTAGTCATTAAGAAAAGATAATGCTGAATGGACTTCATTTTTTTTTCTTTATATTTTACAATAATCCACTTTAAAGCTTCATGTTTATCTTATATCAACTTCTGTTTTCGAAAAGCCATTTTTTTTTCTGAATAAAATTCCATTCAACATGAAAAACATATCTCTAACGTAAAGAGTTTCGTCAACTTTTCTCGAAATCTTTCCTCATCTTTATCCGCGAAATACGAGTTATTTTCATCTTAACGTTGGCATCAAGCTATTCCAACCAATCATATTTCAGTTTCCGAGTAATTCCGAAACGCCTACTCGAATTTCAAATCTTTATACTTCTTCCCCCCACTTTGGAAATTATGGAACCCGAACAAGAATTGGAAATTGAAAAGCGGGAGGGGGAAAATATAGTTTTCTTCTATGAGACTGATGTAGGGAATTTATCCGAGGAAAGCTTTTATTTATTTTAGTTCTTTGATCTGGAATCCCAATAAGTTCCGACCGAGTAATAGGGATTTCTTCCTGATTTAATTTATCCCTTGGGGATTTCTGTGTTTCCCTTTTTCTTATTCGTTGTAAAGTGTGATTGGACGACTGCTGAGTTCGAAGATTAATATGGATTTTTAAGGAATTGTATTTCGATTCAAAGGAAGGGATGATTATGTTGTCCATATTTAGTCATATTAGTTGAAAAATTGAATTCTGTTAATGTAATGTTTGAAGTTGTATTCTAATTTTGTGTTTGGTTAAAACAATGGTTCCCAACAATTAGGCCGTGGCCGAGCGGTTAAAGGCGTCAGCTGGGAATTCGAAGATTCCTGGTTCAATCCTAGGCAATGGACTTGACAAAGAAAAGTAAAAAAGTAGTGATCTTGTGATCGGAGGGTTACCAGCTTCGCTACAAAATACTAGAAAAGTCGTCCAGAACATCGGCAAAAATTAACGGCGTGTATACGGGACTGGGGTCCAAAGTCTCGACGTCTATTGAAGGCGTTGGGTGCCAGTTCAGGTGTTTCCTCGTCATCTGACCATGGTTCTAAAATAACGAAGTGCACGTATGAATGTGTGTGTGAATGTGTATGTGTTCCCGGGTCTTTCCTTCGAGATAGACCCCGAACCGTCGCCAATAGCCCACTGTGCAGCTCTAGTGTGACGTTTTTTAACCAAACCAAACCAAAAACCCAACAATTAGGTAGCCGCGGTCCAACGAGTAAAAAGTCAGACATTAAATACATGTAATTCGGATAGCTAAATACTATTTGTTTCAATAAAGTTATTAATAAAAACTTATTAATGCGTTTTCAAATATTAAATAATATTACTCTTTCTGTGTATTTCATTGTGTAATGCTTGGTTTTTCTGTAGATATTGTCTGTGAGTTGGTATGAGAAGTAGAACATCAAAAAGTCTCATAATTTATGCTCGTTTGCGTTTGGAAAAGATTGTGGTGATAGCACATAAATTTATTTTTGAAGAAAATTGTTGTAAAAAAATGCTCTAAATGGGATTAAAAAAAAATTAATTGCTTTATGGAGTCTACAGATCGAATATAAAAGCTGTTAAAATATAGAGTGAAGCAATTTAAATTGTAAATTTTAAATAAAAAGATTTTAATTAATTTACTACCAGTATTTTAAAATAAAAATGTTTTATAATTAATTGCTAAGTAAGCTTATACGGCATCTATTTCAATGAAATTTTCTTTTTTTAATGATGCCTTTTTCGAAAGACAGACATCAGTAGTTTTCACGGATAAGTTGGGAGTGATGGAGGTTTACGTAGATGCAAAAAAGGTTATATCCAAATATGATATTTATAGGTACTTTATAACTTTAGTTCAATTGAAAAGGAGTAAAAAAAATCTTTTTTTAATAATAAAAACTCAGTCTGCAGAAACAAAAGTAGGTATATCCAGCGAATAACGAGCGTCAGCAATAGTTTGATTTATGATTGGTTGGAAAATGGATATTTTTTGCTATTTGAAAAAAAAGAAACAAGATGGCGGCTCGTACATTTGCAAAACCAGTTAAAAGCCTTCATCCAGTTGCAAAACAAGTTATTATATTCTTATTGTATATCTGGATCCACGTCAAAATGGCTTATATGGAGAGTTTTACGTGACGTATTAGCATGGTAACTTACTAGTATTTTCGAACTCTTCACTACAGCAGACAACTTTGCTTTTGTTTGTTTCGTCGCTACGCTTGCAATTATGGAAAAGTTTGTTTATAATATTTGTTTTTTCCAAATAAGTAATATTTTTATTCCATATATGAATAAATTTAAGGACAGAAATACTTATATTATATTTGTATATAATTAGAATTACAACAAAATACGGAAAAATACTTATATTTCAACACAAAAATACTTGATAAACGATGAGTACAATTTATCTCAGTGTATGTAGAAAATATTTCTATATTGAGGTATTATTTAAAGACTAAAACTTAAAATTATAGTACAGGAGGTAAAGCTCCATGCTAACCATACGGAACTTCTTCGGCGTCGCGGAACTTTCTCCATGTTCCGTTGGAACAGCGGTCTTCTTCTTCTCGGAGTGAAACTCCCCCATTGTGCTATAGATTTTTTTATCTATAAAATATTATGTGCAACCAGTAATCAAAAATGGCGGATAAAACCCCATATCGAAACCTTTTAAAGTATAAAAGCAATTGAAAACTCATTTTTGATATATAAAACGAATTCCATTCAATACTTTCCCCTTCCAAATAATAATTAAAAAAAAACAGCATACAAAAGCAATGTTCATGAAAGACCAGATCACCTCGCTGTAAAGAAAACCAATTCACCACGTCACCAAGTTACGTTCGTCTTTGATGACGATTTGAATCACCTAGCAACCGGCTTCCTGGCAACGAGGCAACCTCTCTCTCTACGAACCTTATTGACTGATCTGTGCAGTTGTCTTGGTTACCAAAGTGCTCATGGTAAATGAGAGAGAGACTACTTGAAAGAAGTACAGTTGTTGTATTGAAGCCAGTCCGGTATAGAAGTACTTTCTCAACAAATTAAAGCTCGTGCTGTCATGTTCTGAACTTTCTGTTAGGGGGAAGTTGTTCCCCGCATTCCTTGGAGTTTTATTTTCTATGGGTATGAGGGAGTTTTTCTTTGTCGGTATTAATATCGCCATAAAAATTGGATTGAGTTGAGGCTTTTTTATGGTATCCAAGAAAATTATTTTCAAAGCATTGTATGTTTGGTTTTGTTAGCATTTGATGAAAGTGTTCGTTTTGTCCGAAGGTTCTTTTATACTAAAGGCCTTGTCAAAAAGATATCTCGGTTCGTGTGTGACTGAAATACGTACAATATTTTTTAAATTCAAAAATTTGAAATTGTAATAAAGGTTTATTTGTTGTTAGATAGGACAACCATCTACTTTCTCCATCCTTACGCACACGCGCATTTAATCACAGTTTATTTTTACAACGACGTGATAAAAGCGCGTCTTGTTTTGCAGAAGGCTCTTTAATTGGTGCATTCAAACCACATGGTCTGTATACCACCAATCATAGAGGCTTTTGCAAAAGGCAACTCGCGTTTATCACGTCCGTGTAGAATGGACCTTAATTGTGATGTAAGAAACCATTTTTTTTAAAAAAAGGATAATATATAGTCAAATGGAATAGATTGCTTGATAATATTGTTGATTATTAGGTGTTAGAACCAACCAACATTACTGCACTGTTAAGGTACTAAAAATAAGTTAAAATGTACTCATTTCTGGTTACATTCGACATATCATAGCTCCGAATACATAAGTTTCAATTTCAAAAGAGACATGTACTCAAAAATGTGTAAAATAATTGAAAAGAGCACTTTGCGTGCCTACACAGGCTGCCTACATAAATCGCTTTCAACAATTACAACCAGGACTTACCGGGAATCGAACCCAATCCGTCTACTTGATATCGTCCGCACCGAAGTCCAGGGCCATTGTACTATCAGAACCATGACTAGAGCAACATAAAGAAGTTATAAACAGAAGTAATGTTAAAAAGCGTGGCAAAAGAAGGGGAAGTAAGATAATTGAATCGTAATAACTAAGGTTAAATTTCAGCAATCGAATCAAATAATGTGGAAAACCATCTTCTGGACACCTATTTTAATTGTGTCAGGTCGCTTTGTTCAGATGGCTTGAACAGAAGCTGAGATGAGCAATATTTAATCATACTGCTCATTTTTGCGAAAGCACGATTGCTTAAATTTCAGTACGTCATCGCTCATTGACGATGCAATTGTGCTTAAAAAACAAGTACGTCCATATACTCATTTTTAAGCATTTTTTTTTTACAGTGTGGGTTTCAAACCTGTACTGGTTCATCAATATGATGCAATTGTACTTACTTATGATACAAGGAAAAATACTTACTTATGATGAATTTGTACTTACTTACGATGCAATTGTACTTACATACGATGCAATGGTACTTACTTACGATGCAATGGTACTTACTTACGATGCAATTGTACTTACTTACGATGCAATTGTACTTACTTACGATGCAATTATACTTACTTACGATGCAATTGTTCTCGGTGAAAATCAAGTGGGTTCAGGTACTCATTTTTAAGTACCTTTATTTTACTGTGTTCAGATATGCTAATTTTCGCACAGTAACAGATAGATTTTAAATAACGTTTTATACATAATTAGTATATATCTAATGTTTATTTCTCTCGTCAGGTGAACAGCTGAGGATATGCGATCGAGGTCCCACCTGCTGCACCACCGACATGGAGCACAAACTAAGCACCCACTCCCGGGCTGAGTTTGACAGGCTGCTTAGAGACACCATAGGGCAGATCAGGACGACCTTCGCATCACAAGCACAGAGATTCGACGGTAAGACAATGCTTAGTCGAATATTTAATTGAATGAACGCCGCAATAAAGCTAAAAGATGGGCTATTGGCAGGGCCCGATTAAGACATTGTAATAAGGGAAGTTCGCCTTCAATTGAGGGCCCCATTGCTTTCAAATAGACCACGGAACATCGAATCGAAATCTTACGTGTATTAACACCTTTAACTCTTTATTGGCAATAAAGTGAAGCATATTATAAATAATATATTAAAACATATTAATACAGGGTGGTGTGGCCGAGTGGATTAGGTGTCAGCTGGGAATCCAAGGGTCCCCGGTTCAAAACCTTGCGATGGACTAGACTAAAGAATAGTAAAAAGTAGTGATATTGCGATCGGAGGGTTGCCAACTTCGCTACCAAAATACTAGAATGTCATCCAGAACATCCACAAAAAATTAACGGCGTGTATACGGGACTGATGCACGATATATCTGATCGTGGTCCAAAGTCCCGACGTCTAATGAAAGCGCTGGGTGCCAGCTCAGGTGTTGTCCTCGTCATCTGACCATGATTCAAAAATACAAGACATCGTTCCCGGGGCTTTCCTTCGAGATAGGCCCCGAACCGTCGCCAATAGCCCACTGTGCAGCTCTAGTGCGACGTTAATTAACCAAACCAAACTAATACATGGTGGTAACATAACCTGGGAAATCAGGGAATTATCAGGGAATTTTTTTTCCAGAATGTTGTTGCCGCCCTGTAATAAGTAACTGAATAAATACGCTGTTAAAAATAGGTACTCAAAAATGAGTAATGTATTCATTTTTGAGCAGTTTGCTTGGGTACATGGGCTGCCTACATGAATCACTTTCAATAATTACAACCAGGACTTACCGGGAATCGAACCCAATCAGTCTACTTTATATCGTCCGCACCTTCGAGCAAGGATCCTTTGTAGTAGAGGAGTCATGGGGTCACTCTCGCTAACATCAAAGTGAAGCCAACATGTATGGCCTCAGACACGTGGATAATGACGTCATTCCGTTCATAAATTGTCACTGTTACACATTTCCCAATTCATCAGCCAATCGCGAGTATTTTTTAATTAATAATTTTGAAGAGATGGCACGTGATATGGGCCTTTCGCTTTGAGATGTGGGCTTCACGATTATGACGTCATATTCTCTCTACTACAGACCATTCATGCTCGAAGGTCCGCACCGAAGTCCAGGGCGATTGTACTACCAGAGCCGTGACCAGAGCAACATGAAAAAGTTATAAACAGAAAATGAGTAAATGTACTCATTTTTGAGTATACTCGATGCTTATTATAGCTCCGAATACATGTTTCATTTTTGAAAAAGACATGTACTTAAAAATGAGCATAATGGGTAAAAATAGCAGATGCTAGCCTACATATGCTGCCTTCATAAATCACTTTCAATAAATATCGACAATTACAACCAAGACTTACTGGGAATCAAATCCAGATCTGCAGGCATCGCTGTCCAGAGTCGTATCCGTTAAACTACCAAGGCGACGTGAAGAAGTTATAAATAGAAGAATGTTAATAATAATAATAAAAAAAACTTAACACATTTCCAAAAATTTAAACAATCAGTTAACGATAACAACTAAAAGAACTACACTGTAGACTTCGCTCAGGATTTCAATCGATTAATCAGTCTCTTTTTTCAAATCGATTAAACACATATCGTAACTTAAAAACCATTAAGGTGGACCATTAAAGGTGTTAGTGGATTACTGTAACAGGTGATTCATAACCAAAAGATTCATTCTGCTAGGGATCAATAAATCACGGGTCCATTTAATGTTTTTTTTTATGTGTCTAGGATGGTGCTTTTGACTATAAATAACTGTCAGCCATGCTTTTCATGTCTTTAATATTCATGGATGCAGATGATAAGGTTTCTAGGACGCTTAAAGTTGATAATTTTGTTTTGAAAGACTTCTTCGAAAAGTTCATTCTTTGTTTTTATCGAGGGGAAAGACATTAAAATCAATATGAATCAAAGGCGTAACATTTCTGCGGTCTGGACATTGTTAAAAATAGGTACTCAAAAATAAGTAAAATGTACTCATTTTTGAAAAAATAAGTAAAATGTAAAAATAAGTTTGAAAATGAAAAAATAAGTTTTTAAGTAAGAAATGCAAAAATAAGTTTTTGAAAAAATAAGTAAAATGTACTCATTTTTGAGTGTATTCCATGCTTTATCATAGCTCCGAATACATAAATTTCAATTTTGAATAAAACATGTACTCAAAAATGAGTACAATGAATAAAAAGAACAGTAGCATACATAGGCTGCCTTCGTAAATCACTTTCAATAAATATCGACAATTACACTTAAGACTTGCTGGGAATTGAACCCATGTCATCAGGGATCGCAGCCCAATGCCTTATCCGTTGTACTACGAGAACGACGTGAAGAAGTAATAAACAGAAGAAATGTTAAAACGGTGTGCCAAAAGAATGGGGAGTAAGGTAATTGAGTTGTACTAACTCAATTTCTATTGAAGCAATCGATATCAAGTGATGTGGAAAACCATCTTCTGAACACCTATTTTAAATTTGTTAGGTCGTTTTGTTAAGATGGCTTAAACAAAAACTGAGATCAGCAATATAAAATCACACTGCTCATTTTTGACAAAGTACGCTTACTTGCATTTGATTACGCCATCGCTCATTTACGATGCAATTGTACTCAAAAGAAAAATAAGTAGGTTCAGGTACTCATTTTTTTTTTTTCTACAGTGGACCTTTCTCTCAAAATATTTTAGGGCATTAATAATAGAAAACATTGGCGATAATTTTATAGTTATGTGCCTGGGTGACACATAACTATATCGCCAATGTTGAACCTGTACCTTAGTTAAACATTTTACTTGAATACTTAATGAGCATTTTAAATTCGAACACCAATTTTAACATAGTCGGCCCAGCATTCAACATAGATAGAAATTCTAGGCTAATAATGGACGTGTTTGTGTGCGTGCGTGTGTGGATATATATATATATATATATATATATATATATATAAGATATATTCAAATATATATTATATATATACAATTAGACTATATATATATAAATTTTGGTGTGATGGAAAAATATTTTTAATCAATGGTAATCAAAGGTAAATTACTTATAACAATTACTACCACTCTTAAAATACGAATAATGTATATATATATTTTAACGTTAAAAGTTTATGACTTCCAGTATCTTCTTGTGATAACCTTAACCACATTTGATCCTTTTAAAGTTGATCAAATGTGTGGAAGTGTGCAATTAGACTATTTAAGTTTCATAGAATACTTCAACAATCGTTAATTACCGTCTCTATGTGTTAAGAACTTTGTTGTGCAATATCTGAATTATAAATTTTATTAACAAAATGTAAAAACAAAGACTAATTAAAATTAATGACTTAATTCTTCATACAGTACGGGGAATATAATTGCAAAATTGTTTGATGACGGAAAAATATTTTATATATGCATTTTGACGTTAAAATTAAATGAATACGTAAAAATTGTTTAAAAATATGAATATTTTTAATTAATAACTAAAAAAAGGCGATAATTTATTCTGGTTGGTGATTATCATGCATTCAAAATGTTATCTATAATAGTTTTATGCCCGAATTCCAAATGGGGAAATTTATCGCTGAGTTGGCGCAAGTACTGTGCACTGAAATACTTTTATAATGGATTAAAAACCGGTACACGTAATATATAAAAAAACACTCTAATTTCGTCATTCCATTGACCGAAGTCCCTGAATCTGGAACGATTCAAAAATGTTTTAAGTGTAAAAAGAAAGATAAAAATAATCTATTTTATGTTTTTGAACACTTTTTGAAACTTGAATAGAAAATTCGAATATAAAATGAGGAAAATCTTAACCCTGAATTTTGAACGAATCAGAAAGAAAGATAAAAAAATTCTATTTTATATTTTGCAATAATTTTTGAAACTTGAATAGAAAATTCGAATACAATGGCTTCTAATGGTAAAAAATCTTAGCCCTGAATTTTGAACGAATCAATAAGAAAGATAAAAAAAATTCAATATTTATTTTACAATACTTTTTTAAAATTGAATAGAAAATTCGAATACAATGGCTTCAAATGGTAAAAAATCTTAGCCCTGAATTTTAAACGAATCAAAAAGAAAGATAAAAAAAATTCTATTTTATATTTTACAATACTTTTTTAAAATTGAATAGAAAATTCGAATACAATGGCTTCAAATGGTAAAAAAAAATCTTAGCCCTGAATTTTGAACGAATCAAAAAGTAAGATAGAAAAAAATTATATTTTATATTTTACACTAATTTTTGAAACTTGAATAGAAAATTCGAATACAATGGCTTCTAATGGTAAAAAATCTTAGCTCTGAATTTTAAACGAATCAAAAAGAAAGATAAAAAAAATTCTATTTTATATTTTACAATACTTTTTTAAAATTGAATAGAAAATTCGAATACAATGGCTTCAAATGGTAAAAAAAATCTTAGCCCTGAATTTTGAACGAATCAAAAAGTAAGATAGAAAAAAATTATATTTTATATTTTACACTAATTTTTGAAACTTGAATAGAAAATTCGAATACAATGGCTTCTAATGGTAAAAAATCTTAGCCCTGAATTTTAAACGAATCAAAAAGAAAGATAAAAAATAAATAAATTATATTTTACAATACTTTTTTAAAATTGAATAGAAAATTCGAATACAATGGCTTCAAATGTTAGAAAATCTTGACCTGAATTTAGAACGATTCAAAAATGTTCTGAGATTAAAAAGAAAGATAAAAAAGAATCTATTTTATATTTTACAACACTAAGAAACTTGAATAGAAAATTTATTTGAATATAAATGGTGAAAAATCTTTACCTTGTTGCATCCTGTTCGACAAGCGTAATCAATGGATTCCGAAGTTCAATTTTATAAGCAGAAAAATAACGTTTTTTTTTTTTTTTTTTTTAAATGCCTTTTTTTCCTGTAAAGGTACCACTGATAATATTTTTTTCAAAATTTACTTATTTATCTTTTTCCTTAATCAATCATTCAGAGCTTTATAGACGACATATTATTATTTATACGAGGGGAAACCCTAAATTTAATTTTTATACCTACACAGCGAAGCTACTCTTTCAATTACTGCGCCAAACGGGAATTCTGTTCCATTATGCTAATTTCTCCGAGAATTTGCTTGGGAACATCCTACTGATAGGAACTCTCAGTTTGCCAAAATATAAATTGCATTTTACAGTAATAATAAATCAATATTTTTTTCCCCAATAAATAAAAATGATGATTTTTTAGGTAATGTTTCTTTTGCAAACCTCCGCACTGGCAACTAGTGGGCATGTAATTTTAGTTGCATGCGGCTGGTTGTACCGCTCACTGAGCAACTATTAATTGCCAAAAATATCCTTTCGTTCGCTACCCCGCTAACAGCTTCGTCAAATAACACTGAGCAACAGAAATCTGCTTCCGAAATGAAAAAAGTCATTTCCTAATTAATTCAATGTACCGAGTTCGAATATGAAAAAGAAAACGCTAAATTGACTACGTTTTTTTTAGAGCAGATGGTACATGTTATGATGACGCCTCCAGAAACTTGTGGTACGATGTCGAAATAACAGTCATCAACGTAATTGGTCGGCTCCTTCCAAATAATTGGCACAACATTTGGCTTTTCTTTTTTTTTTGTTTTTTTTTTTGTCATTAAGCCACTGTGACTATTCGATTATCCGCATAATCTATTGTATATATCCTTTTATGATTATCAATGTTCATGGTCATCGTTTACGCACCCGACTAACCATCTTTCTATCTAGCGTAAAACTTTAGTATAGGGGAGCATTTCGCCAAAGCAGTTTTTTATCGCCAACTTTGAAAAAGAAAGTATAGGGTTACAAATTCACGTCATGCATGTGGTGAAAAAATGTGTGTCGTTGCAATAACCAGGAGATTGTTTAAATTAACGTCGGGCTAGAGTTGTATAATAGGCTGTTGGCAACGTTTTGGGATCTATCTCGCAGAAAGACCCGGAAATACTGCTTTGTAATATTATGGTGTAGATGAAATATAAAACTTATATTCTCCATTTCAGATGCTATTTAGAATTTTTACTCTACTTAACATAAACAACATTTTAAATTTTACACTACGCATAATCAATGGCGATTCCAAGATACCATCAAAGTTCTCTTCAAAAGATTCGAACTGAAAATAGTGCTTAAAATCACACACATGAACCTGAACTGATTAAATTAAATGAAAATAAAATCGGCTTTGGCGACATATTTTACATGTCTTGGCGGAGTGCCCCCTTATACTTAAGTTTAACCATCTTTTCATTTATAACAACACAAAGTATCTCTTTCTGAATGTATATCTACCATAGAGTAATGATACAAATAGAGGAATAAAAATGCTGATTTCCGTGTGTCCATCATTGAAACCACGTGATATGTGAAAATGCCAATTCATTCATGCGCCAATATTACTTGGCAGGCCTTGGCGACTTTAAGAGTTAAGATCGAAGTATTGTAATATGGTTTTGTGTTTAATTTTGCATTTAACTATAGTTTTTTTCGAACGAGTGGCACAATTTAAGGGAGTTTAACAGATATATTAAGGAGATTTTTCTTACTTTGTAGTTTTGAAATAATTGCATTACGTTTTTATGTAAAAAATGTACCATAAGCGAAGTTCTTTCAATTGTTATTTTGTATACTTCAATAAGAAAATAGGAACAATAAAACCTGAGAAATATAAAGAGTTTCGCTTCTTCGAGTATTGAACACAAATAAAATATTTTCGTTTCGTTAATGAAGCGGAAATATTTAGCGCATATTGTTTGAAAATAAGTAAATACGTACATATATGTTAAAAAGTTGAATACGGACAGAACTCCTTATCACCAAAAGAGAAGAAAGTGCGCCAAATTTGAAACTCCTGCAGATGTCTGAACGCCAAATGTGGCAGCGCTATAACCACGTGATGCGGGTTTTTCTTTTCAATGTTAACACCGCGGCCTTACGAGAGTCTGGTATTGAAAGCGCTCTCTATTTAATATTACAATTCTCTGATATCTACCACGCATTGCCGAATTCAAACTTTAAAAGACTTCATATCCATTCCAATCTCCTCTTAATAGCGATTCCCATCATGCATGATGCAGTCTTTTACAAGGGGGATTACAGCCAACCTCATTTATTCTCCCCCTTAAAAAATAACAAAAACTTCCCCTTAGTATAAAAGAGGAATCTTTAAGACTCCTTTGACTTAGAGGTCCGCCGCAGCAGCCAGGATGAAATACGGATTTTCCAACATCAGGGGAATATGATAAATTCTCCTGGAAAAGAGCTTATCCGGGAAAAAGAACCAATATTCTTCAGAATAAGTTTTTTTTATGTGGGGGGGGGGGGGGGGGTCTTCTTTTTTAATAATAGCATGGCCCCGGGCACGGTTCATTACTTTGTGTCATCCGCTTGTGTTGGCTGTTTATCATGAAGCTTGTTGCTGATCATGGATGCGGCGTTTATTTATTGATGGCGTCTGGATAAAGTTACGGGATGGCGGGAAACATAATGAATTGCTGATGATGGAAAATAAGCATTTTATACATTTTTGTGTTGTCGTAAGCCGGGGTAACTTTGGGGACTTTTCCCGGTTTTTCTCTTTCTCTTATATATATATATATATATATATATATATATATATATATATATATATATATAATAAAACTGTGTAAAGTTTTTTTTATGGTCTGAGTGATTTGGTGGCCCCTCAGAAATCTAAAGTGTAAACTTGATCATCAACGGCCTATTCTGTAATTGTTCAACCCTGGGTAACTTTTAGTTTATTTAGTTGCTATTTAGTTCACTGGGGTTTGTTAAAGTGCATGTTTAGTATAAATGCTATTTTTAAAGAACCACAATTTTGGAATAAAACTCTTTAGTTTCTCTATACTCTTATCTATATTCTTCTCTATATCTCTTTAGTTTTTATATACTTTTATTTATCTTTAGTGTTTATATACTTTTATTTCTCTTTAGTTTTGTATACTCTTATTTCTTTTTAATTTTTATATACATTTATTTCTCTTTAGTTTTTATATACTTTTATTTCTCTTTAGTTTTATATACTTTTATTTTATTTCTCTTTAGTTTTTATATACTTTTATTTCTCTTTAGTTTTTATATACTTTTTTTCTCTTTAGTTTTTATATGCTTTAATTCTTTTTAGTTTTTATATACTTTTATTTCTCTTTAATGTTTATATACTTTTATTTCTCTTTAATGTTTATATACTTTTATTTCTTTATATACTTTTATTTATCTTTAGTTTTTACATACTTTTATGTCTCTTTATTTTTTATATACTTTTATTTCTCTATAGTTTTTATATACTTTTATGTCTGTAGTTTTTATATACTTTTATTTATCTTTAGATTGTTTATAATTTTATTTGTTTTAAATACTTTTATTTCTCTTGTTTTTATATACTTTTATTTCTCTATTTCTACATACTTTTATTTCTCTATTTCTACAATTTGCAATATAGCTTTAAATCGTCCGAGTCAAGACATTTCCAAAATGGATGTATTGGCCGAAAAAGGCAACCATATCTTCTACGCCATTTAACCCTATTTTCTTCCAGCTTTTGTTCTATTTACTGCACGTCATAAGAAAAGATTGAAAGATGGGGATTGGTCCTTAAGACCCGACCCATAATTGCTTGTTTATCCTTCGAGTTATTGGTCTCAATTCTGCCGGGGGAAATTGATTATTACACTTATATTTATTTTGTTTATTACACAACTCAGCGGTCCTCACAAAGAAAGAACATTGCAAAACAATCATCAAACTTTCTTTTTGAGTTTGCGGTTAAGAACTTCATTTGGATTTGTTTCTGTGTGTCTCTGTAGTAGAAAATGAAATTTTTTAAAGAACAGTTTGTTGTCCTAAATTGTTTGGGAGAATTCAATTATGAAATTGTTGAAGATTAGGGATTTGTGACGTCATCAGAACCAGTTTATATTTGTAAACGGTTTCTTTACATGGTAGAAGGGGGGGGGGGGGTAACTTTGTATGTTAAAGTCACAACCTTTTTTTGAATCGGACTGTTTTAGAATTTTTTTTTGGTTGAGATTCTTTTATAAATTATTTGAAAATAAATATAATATTTGCAATGGTAAAAGTATACTACTGGTAGTAAAAAAAATAACACTAAAATTTCTCCTTTTAATAACTTTAAAACTTAGCGAAATGCGTTGACATTCGTCGAGACGTAATCTAAACAAACATATGTCCATTCATAGCGATGTGTTTTCATATTTAAAATGTATGCATTTTGCGTCGGATGGTTGTTTAAATTAACTTTGCAATAGAGTCGCACTGTGGGCTATTGGAAACAGTTTAGAATCTATCCTAACGGACAATCAAACCGACAATGCCTCGTAATTTTGATTCAAGGTTAGATGAGAAAGTATCACTTGAGATGACGTCATAACCTCCAAAGTAACTCGAAGTCAAGACTAACTTGAAGTCAAGACTAACTTGAAGTCAAGACTAACTTGAAGTCAAGACTAACTTGAAGTCGAGACTAACTTGATGTCAAGATTAACTTGAAGTCGACTAACTTGAAGTCAAGACTATCTGGAAGTCAAGACTAACTTGAAGTCAACATTAACTTAAAGTCAAGACTAACTTGAAGTCGACTAGCTTAAAGTCGACTAACTTGAAGTCAATACTAACTTGAAGTCAACATTAACTTGAAGTCGACTAACTTGAAGTCAACATTAACTTGAAGTCGACTAACTTGAAGTCAAGACTAACTTGAAGTCAAGACTAACTTGAAGTCAAGACTAACTTGAAGTCAAGACTAACTTGAAGTCAAGACTAACTTGAAGTCGACTAACTTGAAGTCAATACTAACTTGAAGTCAACATTAACTTGAAGTCAAGACTAACTTGAAGTCAAGGCTAACTTGAAGTCGACTAACTTGAAGTCAAGACTAACTTGAAGTCAAGGCTAACTTGAAGTTAACATTAACTTGAAGTCAAGATTAACTTGAAGTCAAGACTAACTTGAAGTCAAGATTAACTTGAAGTCAAGACTAACTTAAAGTCGACTAACTTGAAGTCAATACTAACTTGAAGTCAACATTAACTTGAAGTCGACTAACTTGAAGTCAACATTAACTTGAAGTCAAGGCTAACTTGAAGTCGACTAACTTGAAGTCGACTAACTTGAAGTCGACATTAACTTGAAGTCAAGACTAACTTGAAGTCGACTAACTTGAAATTAAGACTAACTTGCGGTCGACTAACTTGAAGTCAAGACTAACTTGAAGTCAGACTAACTTGAAGTCAACATTAACTTAAAGTCAAGACTAACTTGAAGTCCACTAACTTGAAGTCAACATTAACTTGAAGTCAACATTAACTTGAAGTCGACTAACTTGAAGTCAACATTAACTTGAAGTCGACTAACTTGAAGTCAAGACTAACTTGAAGTCAAGACTAACTTGAAGTCAAGACTAACTTGTAGTCAAGACTAACTTGAAGTCGACTAACTTGAAGTCAATACTAACTTGAAGTCAACATTAACTTGAAGTCAAGACTAACTTGAAGTCAACATTAACTTGAAGTCGACTAACTTGAAGTCAAGACTAACTTGAAGTCAAGGCTAACTTGAAGTTACCATTAACTTGAAGTCAAGATTAACTTGAAGTCAAGACTAACTTAAAGTCGACTAACTTGAAGTCAATACTAACTTGAAGTCAACATTAACTTGAAGTCGACTAACTTGAAGTCAACAGTAACTTGAAGTCAAGGCTAACTTGAAGTCGACATTAACTTGAAGTCAAGACTAACTTGAAGTCGACTGACTTGAAATTAAGACTAACTTGAGGTCGACTAACTTGAAGTCAAGACTAACTTGAAGTCAGACTAACTTGAAGTCAAGACTAACTTGTAGTCAAGACTAACTTGAAGTCAAAAGTGATTTTACCAGGACATCGCGGGCCCCGACTTGTTTGGTTTTGTTAAAGAACGTCGCACTAGAGCTAACTTCAATTGAAATTATACAAAGTTAAGTCCTGTTACGTCCTTCAATTATTCTACAACAACAAAAAAAGTAATAACAAGGTGCCTTTAAGGAAACCCGATCCAACAACCGGAATCGATTCTCGCTTTGCCATTTCGTAACCTCATTCCAAAACAGAAAAAAGAACCCAAGGAGTGGGAATACCAAGTCACGTCCGATACTCGGCGGCTAACTTCAAAGGCCGTACCTGATCATCGTCCATCTTTTTAGAGATCGTTTGACAACTACGGCCTCTGAGGGCATTTATATTCTCTCCCTTCCAGGTTCTTCTCTCATTTAATGTCGGTCCTCGAGGAACAGGTTGAGGGTGCGGTCCCTTCTTTCGGTCAGGACATCTCTGATTATGGCAATAAGGGGAGGAGTGTTATGTGGTTACAGTTTCGGGTTGCGTAATTTTGTCGGCCAAGTGGATGCATTGTTGAAAACTCCTCGTTTTGTACAATGTGAAACAAAGTTTTATAAATTTTTATTATTATTGTACTATACTCGAGGACAACCTAAGTTGAGCCTAAAGCTTTTGGGTTTGGTTTGGTTAATTACGTCGCCCTAGAGCTGCACAGTGGGCTATTGGCGACGGTTCGGGGACTATTTCGAAGGAAAGACCCGGGAACACATACAAATTCACACACACATTCATACATGCACCTCGTTAATTTGGAACCATGGTCAGATGACGAGAAAACTCTTGAACTGGCACCCAATGCCTTCAATAGACGTCGGGACTTTGGACCCCGATCAGATATATCGTGTACCAGTCCCGTATACACGCCGTTAATTTTTGCGGATGTTCTCCTCCCTGAGTCCATCGCCTAGGACCGAAACAGGAATCTTCGGTTTGGTTTGGTAGAGCTGTACAGTGGGCTATTGGCGACGGTTCGGGGTCTATCTCGAAGGAAAGACCCGGAAACACATACACATGCATACACGCACGCACCTCGTTATTTTAGAACCATGGTCAGATGACGAGGAAACGCCTGAAATGGCTGTTGGGGGGGGGGGGGGGGGGGGGAGTCCGACCCCCAATAATCTGGAAACCCTGAAGGTTGAGAATTTCAACTTCTAAAAACCCCGAGTTGTGAAAATTTATGCCTGAAGAAAGTTTATTTTATTAATGGAAGATTAGAAATTGCCCAACTTGTAAGATTACATTTAAATTAGACATCATAACGGACACTGCATTTTAATATAGGTGCAGTAAATCAATGATTGGTTTATATAAAAATATGAAAAATTGGAATTGGGTATTTTCAGCAGTGTTGAGTTGGGAATTTCGAATAGATGAGTTGAGAATTTCGAATCATTAAGTTGAATAATTTCTTGTTTCAACCCCCAAAAATTATTTTTAGTGTAACATTAAAAAAATTCCAAACAGCTCATGGTGTGACTCGAACTCGTAATAGATTAAAGTATTGTTCTCTTGTATTGTAAATACAAATCAATATTTTAATTACGATCATAGGTACTGAGGTAGAATATAATATAACTATAAGCACTAGAGCAAGGACTCGCATAGAGCAACATTGTGCTTTAGCGTGCCGCGCGGATTCATACAATTCGGAAGAAAGGTTGAGAAAAATTCGTCCTTGGCTATGACGTCACACGTGACGTCACATATACGTTTAAAGTTGTTTTTTTAGTGCCTTTTGTCTTTTTTTTGTGAGTAAGAAAACATTAAATGTGTAACATTTAATATTTTGAGTTTTTCCTTGTATGAGTTTTCCTGTGCGCTCCGACCTGTTTTCAAGTTCTGCGCATAACGAAACTGTTGACAGTATCCCAAGATGCATTGCGCTGATGTCTTCTTTTGTGAGCTATAGCGCATATACTACGGCCTATCTTTCTCCCTCCATTTTCTTTAAGCTACACGCGACTGCAACTCCTTTACAAAAAAACAAAAAAAAAATATCCTCTTAAAAATTCAGTGATTATCCGGCTTTCTTTGTGTCCGGCAGTTCGGATTTCCATTCTAGTTCACTGCTCGCTTACAGATTTAATGAGGTTGGCTTGAAGAATATATTTCTTATTCGGCTCTATATCTGAGTGGACTTATGGTGAATGGGATGATGTATTGGGGGATAGAAGTTTAATGCGAAAGTTTTGTTGAGTGTATTTGATCGATTATTGTTGCTTTTTATAGAAAAGAATTTGAGCCAGAAAGGCTTTAAACAGGACATAGAATTATACGCAAAGGACAAATAATGATTTTGAGCTTTCTGTAAAATAATATTTGTATTTTCGAGGAACATATTGGGGCGAAGTTTCCTCTTAATATCTTTATATATATTTCTCTTACGCGGTGATTGAAAAACGCTGTTTTTCAGTACGCTGAGTGGCAACAGTTTGTTTGTTTACGAAATTCTGTTGCGCCCGCATTTTTATTTTGCCATTATGTAAGCCATTTTGACGATTAACCCCTTTAATTCATTGGTAAATAATTATTTTGATGATGTCAGCTTAAATTAAAAAATGGAAGTTTTGAAAAACGCTTTTTAAAACTTAAAGCGGAAAATTGAGGTGGCTCTAGTATCAGATAATTCTCTAGATATAGACTGACTTAATTATCCCACTAACCCCCCCCCCCCCACCTCAACTCACATTCGATGTAGCTACTCATAGATGACACTCCGTTCAAAAGAATTCTACCCCCCATAGATGGCAGCACTACACAATGGCTCGTTTAAAAACTGCTTGGAAACTAATTATTTTTAAACGCATTAAAAAAGTAACCCGTTATTATTCATAAGACAAAAATACGATTCGTCAATGTTCGCCTACATAAACGAACGGTTAAAGTTCGTCTTCATTAACCTTGCGAATTTAAATAATCACTTCAAAAATGCCAGCTTATTTTATTAATTGCTAACTTTCTTAAGCATTCCTCGAGGCCAAACAATAAGAAGTTATATAGCACGGTACAAGCTCCGACTTAAACTTGTAGTTGACTTGTACGCATGCGCTACACATACTTCCGTTTCATGTTTGATTTCCGTGTCAAGGTCATTCAGATTCACTAGTTTCACTAAAAAAATTTCACTTAAAAATCCCTGACAAAACGATAATTTAAAATAATTATAGCATTAAAATAACCTAATTCTACCCACTGCCAAATGTAATTATATTGAATGGGGAAATTTTGCCATGTAAGAATATTCCGAATATTTCAAATGAATACTTTCGACGCGATCCATTAGCCAAAACTCGTTCAAGACGCGACGTCTACTTCGTTCCCTTCATTTTTCGTTAATTGCATAACCAACACCTTTAGCGCGTGCTGCTTACAAATCAACATCCCTCGCATAATCAACATCTTAGAATCCATCAGGTGCCAAGTTTGGCTAAAATCGCCCACTTGGCGATTAATTAACTTTAACTGTTAAAAAAATTATAAAAATAGTTTGATCATGAAAATACATTTTGTTGGTTTGTGTGTGAAACTGTGAAATATTATTAAACTCGGTACAGATGTAGTATAGGACATTTGGCGCGCGAGGTTTTTTTGGCGTGTTTTATAGGGGCGATAAATTTATAGTATGGCAACCCCACCTGACATTGGTGGTATTATCCGATTCTTGTGGTGACTTTCAATTTGGCAACCCTATGCTATGTTTAACGACAATTTTTTTGTCGCCAAAAAATAAAACGCGCCAAATGTCCTATACTACACCTGTTCCTTAAACTCGATTTATTTAAACAAATATTTATTTTACTAAAATATTATTTTCGATTTTTTTTTAAATATATATATATATATATTCCAGAACTGCAATTTAATTTATTTTTTAGTATACATATGAAATTGGGATCCACTGTTTTTTGTAAATTTCCAATACTATGTTACAAAATGTCTACGGTTTCAAGGAAGCTCATTACAATAGCATTCGAGAGTCTATGAAAATGACAATAAAATATTGCATTCGCGTCTTTGTATTACCTTCAAATGGCTCCTCGCAAAAGAAAAATAATACAAATAATGCGGAAAATAAAAACAACTGATAAAAAAAATGCTTTATTTATTACAAATTAAATATATATTTTAATGAACATAAAAATATTAGGATATATTTACACTATACAAATCTGTTAAGAAAATTGAAAACTAGAATTTTTCTCCATTATAAAAGATTGTAGTATACTATTTATATTAGGATTTGGATTATCATCCTTCAAATCATTTTACCGCAAGTCCGTTTTTTGGTGTGCCTAGGCTGTAGCCTATGCCTGGTCTATGCCTATGCCTGGATCCGGCCAACACCTCCTCTAGAAAGGTGTTAATCCGGTTCTGTTGGTAATAGCGTGAGATATTTTCTTTTCGGACAGTTCTGACAAGTAAATATAGTCGTGCAAACTACCCGATAGTTCTGACGTATAATTTAAGCAAGATGTATCGATTCTCGATAATTATTCACCTCTGATGCGAACGTTCGAAGAGTTTTTTCGGTAAACCCCCCCACTTTAAAAGCATTACATAACTCTCCCATGCAATACGATATTTATTATTTTTTATTAACAAAGCGATGGGAAATTTGATAAAAAGAAAATATTCCACCATTTCTCAAATACGCCATTTTCTTCCCAAGTGTGACTATATTTATAAAATTGGAATTATATTAGCCGCGCGCTAACAACAATTACATTTGCAACTTTTGTATCCAATGCATGTAAATGCACTCGTGTTTCTTTTAAATCTTATTTCATAATCCATTCCTAAATCACTTCTCTTACAATTAGAATAATTAAAGAAATAATTATCTTCTAAATTATTATTCAGTTTCTACTGCGCATCGATCCCACGCAAATCGTATCCTTATATGGTCATTGGTATTCCGTGAGAATCTAAACTTTCTCATTGATGGCAACACCTCTTGCGCAATTCTTCCTAACTCAGTGCGTTCCTAATTGAATCATCGACGTTCAGCTACTAATCAGAGGATTGGTGGTTCGAATCCGTGCAATGGACTTGACATAGAAAAGTAAAAATGTAGTGATCTTGCGATCGGAGGGTTGCCAGCTTCGCTACAAAAATACTAGAAAGTCGTCCAGAATATCCAACAAATTATACTGGCGTGTATACGGAACTGGTGCACGATAGATCTAATCGGGGTCCAAAGTCCCGACGTCTATTGAAGGCGTTGGGTGCCAGTTCAGGTGTTTCCTCGTCATATGACCATGGTTCTAAAATAACGAGGTGCATGTATGAATGAATGTGTGTGTGAATGTGTATGTGCTCCCGGGTCTTTCCCTCGAGATTGACACCGAACCGTCGCCAATAGCCCACTGTGCAGCTCTAGCGCGAAGTTAATTAACAAAACCAAACTAAACCTAATTGAATCATCAAAAATGCAATTTGTGCTTTTATACGCGTTCTTCAATAAAAGCATAATAAACCAATTTAAAACTAATATGGATTCTGAACTTTAATCACCGAATTCTAAAGCGTAATTTTTTATACTTAAAACGAAATATTATACACATTTACGAAATTCGAATTTTTGATGTTGTTGAAGGTAGGTTTGGTTTTGTTAAATAACGTCGAACTAGAGCTGCACAGTGGGCTATTGGCGACGGTTCGGGGTCAATCTCGAAAGAAAGACCCGGGAACACATACACATTCACACACACATTCATACATGCACCTCGTTATTTTAGGACCATGGTCAGATGACGAGGAAACACCTGAACTGGCACCCAACGCCTTCAATAGACGTCGGGACTTTGGACCCCGATCAGATGTATCGTGCACCAGTCCCGTATACACGCCAGTATAATTTGTTGGATATTCTGGACGACTTTGTAGTATTTTTATAGTGAAGCTGGCAACCCTCCGATCGCAAGATCACTACTTTTTTACTTTTCTATGTCAAGTCCATTTCCCGGATTCGAACCACCAATCCTCTGATTAGTAGCTGAACGCCTTACCAACTGAGCAACTGGGGCTCGCTTGTTGAAGGTAGGAGCAGGTTCACCCTTAGGGGTGCGACACGTGCCACCGCACAGAGCCCTGCGATCATCCATATAAAAATGTTACAGATAAAATGATTTTTCCTTGCTTTTGACACGAAACGTCTTAAAAATCAGCTACTTGAAATATGATGTTAACGATTGAACGTACAAATGTTCTTCCGGAAGTTCGGAGAATACTGCCGGTAAGATTCATCTTTGCGATCAAAGTTATCCTTTTGGCAGGACGACCGGTGTAACCACAGGCAAATTCAGAAACCTCTGAGTTAGCGGAAAAATAAAATGTTTAAAAATTCCAACTGTAAAAATTTTCATGTACAAAAGTGCTTCCGGCAGAACTTTGGCCTGTAACCTTTCATCATTAATCTCATAGAGGGTCTTATCTTCTATCATTAATCTCATAGAGGGTCTTATCTTCTATCATTAATTTCATAGAGGGTCTTATCTTCTATCATTAATCTCATAGAGGGTCTTATCTCATTGAGGGTCTTCTATCATTAATCTCATAGAGGGTCTTATCTTCGATCATTAATCTCATAGACGGTCTTATCTTCTATCATTAATCTCATAGAGGGTCTTATCTTCTATCATTAATCTCATAGAGGGTCTTATCTTCTATCATTCATCTCATAGAGGGTCTCATCTCATAGAGGGTCTTATCTTCTATCATTAATCTCATAGAGGGTCTTATCTTCTATCATTAATCTCATAGAGGGTCTTATCTTCTAACATTAATCTCATAGAGGGTCTTATCTTCTATCATTCATCTCATAGAGGGTCTCATCTCATAGAGGGTCTTATCTTCTATCATTCATCTCATAGAGGGTCTCATCTCATAGAGGGTCTTATCTTCTATCATTAATCTCATAGAGGGTCTCATCTCATAGAGGGTCTTATCTTCTATCATTAATCTCATAGAGGGTCTGATCTTCTAACATTAATCTCATAGAGGGTCTTATCTTCTATCATTCATCTCATAGAGGATCTTCTATCATTAATCTCATTGAGGGTCTTATCTTTTATCATTAATCTCATAGAGGGTCTTATCTTCCATCATTAATCTCATAGAGGGTCTTATCTTCTATCATTAATCTCATAGAGGGTCTTATCTTCTATTATTAATCTCATAGAGTCGTAATATTTGTCTCTTCCGAGACAAATATCACGACTGACATAAATTTTGTTTCTTCAATAGAGAATTAGGCTTATATAGATAAAAATAATTAAAAAAAAATTAAATAATACAGACTTTTATGTAACGACGTTTTCGAATAAATATTCCATTCAAATAATGTGATTAAATATTAATAGTTAAAAAAAATCGATTGGCTTTTCAAAAATCTGAAGACTTATTTATACATTTGTAAGGATATTAAACAGGGCCCGCTAATAAGTTCACACCGGGACCCTGGGTTGGAGAGATTTGGCGGTATTTCCAACGACATTTTGGCGATTTCAGAATCTTTCTGGCAGCCTTTTGTCGAGACCACAAATCAAGAGACTTTTATAAAAAAAACGTCGTTTTAAGGGTGATGTATTTCGCTTTTCCCGTACACAGCGGATACCTCATTAAAATGGATACTTTTCCCTCAAGAAAGTGGCATCGAATTTCATATTCCATTTCCGAAAAGCTCCCTCTGGTGGTGGTTTCCTCTTGCGTCTTAATTGCCGTTGGTTATTGCGACGTTCTTCCTGAAAACAGTCTTCGAGAAAGAACACATCTTAAAAGATATTGGCTCAATATAAAAAACAATGTGCTTAAAAATGAATACATGAAAAAAATGTGCTTAAAATAAATGTAAATTTTTTTTTAAAAAAATTTGCTTAAAAATGCGTACATGGATGTACTTGATTTTCTTTGAGTACAATTGTATCGTAAATGAGTGATGACGTACTCAAATTTAAGTAAGCGTACTTTCTCAAAAATGAGCAGTATGGCTTAATATTGCTAATATCAGCTTCTGTTTAAGCCATATTAACAAAGCGACCTGACAAACTTAAAATAGGTTGATTATGATTGCTTAAATGAAAATTGATTTATTACGGCTCAATTATCATACTTCCTATTCTTTTGTCACGCCTTTTTAACATTACTTCTGTTTATCACTTCTTCTGGTAGTACAACGGATAAGGGCCTGGACTTCGTTGCGGACGACAATCAGGTAGACAGATTGGGTTCCATTCCCGGTAAACCCTGGTTGTAATTGTTGAAATATATTGAAAGTGATTTTTGAAAGCAGCTTATGTAGGCAAGCAACTTATTATTATATTTTTATTCATTTTACTCATTTTTGAGTAGATGTCTTTTTCAAAAATGAAACTTATGTATTTGGAGGTATGATAAGAATCGAATGCAATAAAAAATGTGTACATTTTACTTATTTTGAATTACCTATTTTTAACAGTGCTTCCCTGCAGTGCTCGAAATAAGATTTTGAAGCTGACAGCAAACTCTGTCAAATCTGTAATTTTCAATTTCTTTTTATGAATTTTAAAGCAATCGAACAAATAAATAACGAAAAAAACTTGACTAACTTAGTTTATGAACTATATAATTTGCGAAAAATACCAAAAACAAAAATACACGTTGTGCAAACAAATACTTGAATTTGAATACATCAGATTGAAAGAAAAACCTTAAATACATATATGTATAATGCAGAATGCAAACACACATTATTATAAGCAAGGTCTATGATTACATGCAGAGAATCATTTCATAACTTCTTGATCAGCCTTAAAATCAGAAAGTGGAAGGCTTTAAGGCACATGGCGTATCTTCATTTAAATGAGGGTTCCATTTGGGAGTTTCCCGTTTCTCGGTTTCGAATATGCGGCTACTAAATTTTGAAAATCGAGCATTTTCGATCGGACACAAAATATGATTCGGAAAAAAAATTCAGGTTGCAAATATTCGCAGCAGTATTTCCCTGAGAATCTATAATAGTGGTGGAAATTTGAATGTAAATACGCTGTAAAAATAAAGGTGCTCAAAAATGAGTACATGAACGTACTCGGTTTACTTTGAGTACAACTGCATCGTAAATGAGCGATGTCTTACTCAAATTTAAGTAACCGTACTTTCTCAAAAATGAACGGCGTGATTTAATATTGCTCATCAGCTTCTGTTCAAGCCTTCTTAACAAAGCGACCTGACACACTTAAAATGGTTGGAAGACGGTTTTCCATATTATTTGATGTCGATTACTTAAATGGAAACTGAGTTATTACAACTCAATTATCTTACTTCCCATTCGTTTGGCACACCTTTTTGACATTTCTTCTGTTTATAACTTCTTCACGTCGCCCTGGTAGTACAACGGATAAGGCTCTGGACAGCGGTGCCTGAGGATCTGGGTTCAATACCCAGAAAGTCGTGTCGATATTTATTGAAAGTGATGTATGAAGGCAGCCTATGTTGGCTAGCATCTGCTCTTTTTATTTATTTTTAAGTACATGTCTTTTTCAAAATTTAAACCTATGTATTCGTAGCTTGTGGATACTTATTTTTGAATATATATTTTTAACAGTGTAGAAGACTTATTTCAAGCACTGCTTCCATTGGCTATAAAATTGTACCTAATACAACATATTATGTCGTATTTAACAAATACATGAACAATAGTTCTGGAAAATATTTAAATAGAAATAATTTCCTGTTTAAGGGGGTCCGATACCTTCGACATTTTTTTCTTTATTTTTATACTTGTACAATCCAATTTTTTTTCTCTTTCTAAATATGCATAAAAAACCATTTTAAGACGCTCAATTTTTTTTTTAAATTGCACATTTATTTTTAAATTAAAATTTTAGTAAATTTTTTAACAATTTTAAAATTCCTACTCCTTTTTTGTTTTTCAATATTTTGAAGCAATTTTTTTTATTTAAGATTTTGAATAATATTTAAATAGATGTATGCATTCAAATTTTGATTCAGATACATCACTTTAAAAAAAATAAAATATATTAGAAATTTTGGAAAAAAAATGGACGAAAAAAAATAAAATTCCATTTTAAGTGGTTTTAAAAAACAAATTATGGTAAAAATAGGAAATCTGAATGCATACATCTATTTAAAATATATTTATCTTGCTATACACACAAAAATTATGATTTTAAGAATAATAGTAAAAAAGCCTTAGCATTTTTAGCGTTCATTAAATTTCAAAACCACGAACAGAGATATTTGCTTTTAAAGTTTACATATGATACAACTATGTTATAGGAACACATCATTAAAACCTTCATAACTAAAAAAGTAATAGGAATTTTTTGAAGCAGTTTTTTGTGAGTTATTAAGATAAGTTTGAATATTATTTTTTAAATATAAAAAAAAAATGACTTTTTTTGCGAATTTTGGATATCGGACCCCCTTAAGGTAACTAAATTCTAAAAATAAAGGTGCTTTTAAATGAATACATGAACGTACTTGTTTTTCTTTGAGTACAACTGCATCGTAAATGAGCGATGTCTTACTCAAATTTAAGTAACCGTACTTTCTCAAAAATGAACGGCGTGATTTAATATTGCTCATATCAGCTTCTGTTCAAGCCATCTTAACAAAGCGACCTGACACACTGAAAATGGTTGTTAAGAAGACGGTTTTCCACATTATTTGATGTCGATTGATTAAATGGAAACTGAGTTATTACAACTCATTTACCTTACTTCCCATTCGTTTGGCACACCTTTTTGACATTTCTTCTGTTTATAACTTCTTCACGTCGCCCTGGTAGTACAACGGATAAGGCTCTGGACAGCGGTGCCTGAGGATCTGGGTTCAATACCCAGAAAGTCTTGTCGATATTTATTGAAAGTGATGTATGAAGGCAGCCTATGTTGGCTAGCATCTGCTCTTTTTATTTATTTTTAAGTACATGTCTTTTTCAAAATTTAAACCTATGTATTCGTAGCTTGTGGATACTTATTTTTGAATATATATTTTTAACAGTGTAGAAGACTTATTTCAAGCACTGCTTCCATTGGCTATAAAATTGTACCTAATACAACATATTATGTCGTATTTAACAAATACATGAACAATAGTTCTGGAAAATATTTAAAAAGAAATAATTTCAAGTTTAAGGGGGTCCGATACCTTCGACATTTTTTTCTTTATTTTTATACTTGTACAATCCAATTTTTTTTCTCTTTCTAAATATGCATAAAAAACCATTTTAAGACGCTCAATTTTTTTTTTAAATTGCACATTTATTTTTAAATTAAAATTTTAGTAAATTTTTTAACAATTTTAAAATTCCTACTCCTTTTTTGTTTTTCAATATTTTGAAGCAATTTTTTTTATTTAAGATTTTGAATAATATTTAAATAGATGTATGCATTCAAATTTTGATTCAGATACATCACTTTAAAAAAAATAAAATATATTAGAAATTTTGGAAAAAAAATGGACGAAAAAAAATAAAATTCCATTTTAAGTGGTTTTAAAAAACAAATTATGGTAAAAATAGGAAATCTGAATGCATACATCTATTTAAAATATATTTATCTTGCTATACACACAAAAATTATGATTTTAAGAATAATAGTAAAAAAGCCTTAGCATTTTTAGCGTTCATTAAATTTCAAAACCACGAACAGAGATATTTGCTTTTAAAGTTTACATATGATACAACTATGTTATAGGAACACATCATTAAAACCTTCATAACTAAAAAAGTAATAGGAATTTTTTGAAGCAGTTTTTTGTGAGTTATTAAGATAAGTTTGAATATTATTTTTTAAATATAAAAAAAAAATGACTTTTTTTGCGAATTTTGGATATCGGACCCCCTTAAGGTAACTAAATTCTAAAAATAAAGGTGCTTTTAAATGAATACATGAACGTACTTGTTTTTCTTTGAGTACAACTGCATCGTAAATGAGCGATGTCTTACTCAAATTTAAGTAACCGTACTTTCTCAAAAATGAACGGCGTGATTTAATATTGCTCATATCAGCTTCTGTTCAAGCCATCTTAACAAAGCGACCTGACACACTGAAAATGGTTGTTAAGAAGACGGTTTTCCACATTATTTGATGTCGATTGATTAAATGGAAACTGAGTTATTACAACTCATTTACCTTACTTCCCATTCGTTTGGCACACCTTTTTGACATTTCTTCTGTTTATAACTTCTTCACGTCGCCCTGGTAGTACAACGGATAAGGCTCTGGACAGCGGTGCCTGAGGATCTGGGTTCAATACCCAGAAAGTCTTGTCGATATTTATTGAAAGTGATGTATGAAGGCAGCCTATGTTGGCTAGCATCTGCTCTTTTTATTTATTTTTAAGTACATGTCTTTTTCAAAATTTAAACCTATGTATTCGTAGCTTGTGGATACTTATTTTTGAATATATATTTTTAACAGTGTAGAAGACTTATTTCAAGCACTGCTTCCATTGGCTATAAAATTGTACCTAATACAACATATTATGTCGTATTTAACAAATACATGAACAATAGTTCTGGAAAATATTTAAAAAGAAATAATTTCAAGTTTAAAAATTAAATTGCTATAAATACATAAAAGTTTTATTGGCGATTTTTAATGTTGTTATTTGAGCTCGGTCGTGAATTAAGGATATTTATCATTCATATGGTGTTCTGATTATTATAGTTATATTTTCCATTAATTAATTTTCAACGAAGAATTACGAAGGATTTCTTAAAAAATGTTTTCGATTTAAGTTATGAGATTTTATTTAAGGATTTATTTATTTTTTAAATTTTTTCACCCTTCTCACTATTTTTTTTTAATTAAAATATAATTGTGAGAAACGCGGAAAAGCTTAAATTTTTTTTTAAAAAAAGAATTGGAGAGCTGTTTCATTAATCAGAGACAATATTAAACGAATGTATAATAAGGGTTTTATTATATTTGTTTGTAATTGCATAACTGGTTTATTTAACATTTAATTTATATTCAACCAGAACTGAAAAGAAATTAACTAAGCAGTTAAACAAGCATCTTTCAAGCAAATGCTATACATATTAAAAAAAACGCTGCTTTTTTTTTTCTTTACACACTATCAACAGCACCATTCTCCCATCCCATCATCCTTTGCGAAACCGAATACCGAACAGAATCGAAACTGATATCCGAGATCCAATCAAAAGAACGAAAAAAAAAAAAAATACAAAATGGCGCAACAAGAACATAGAAACAGTAAACTGTTGTGATCATCTCAAAGTTTGAACACAAAAGTCTTAAATATTTACTAATTAAAATTAAAATTTACTTTCAACAAGAACTGAAAAGAAATTAACTAAGCAGTTAAACAAACATCTTACAAGCAAATATTCATTTTCGAAAACCGTTGCTTTTTCTTTTTACACACTATCAACAGCACCATTCTCCCATCCCATCATCCTTTGCGAAACCGAATACCGAACAGAATCGAAACTGACATCCGAGATCCAATCAAAAGAAGGAAAAAAATACAAAATGGCGCAACAAGAACAGGGAAACAACAGTAAACTGTTGTGATCATCCCAAAGTTCGAACACAAAACTCTTAAATATTTACTAATTAAAATTAAATTAATTTTCAACCAGAACGTAAAATAAATTAACTAAGCAATTAAACAAACATCTTTCAAGCAAATGATATACATATCAAAAACCGCTGCTTTTTCTTTACACGCTATCAACAGCAACATTCTCCCATCCCATCATCCTTTGCGAAACCGAATACCGAACAGAATCGAAACTGACATCCGAGATCCAATCAAAAGAAGGAAAAGAATACAAAATGGCGCAACAAGAACAGGGAAACAGTAAACTGTTATGATCATCCAAAAGTTCAAACACAAAACTCTTAAATATTTACTAATTAAAATTTAATTTAATTTCAACCAGAACTGAAAAGATATTAACTAAGCCATTAAACAAGCATTTATCAAGCAAATGTTATACATATTCAAAAACCGCTGCTTTTTTTCTTCTTTACACGCTATCAACAGCACCATTCTCCCATCCCATCATCCTTTGCGAAACCGAATACCGAACAGAATCGAAACTGACATCCGAGATCCAATCAAAAGAACGGAAA
This sequence comes from Troglohyphantes excavatus, assembly GCA_963932185.1. NCBI lineage: Eukaryota > Metazoa > Arthropoda > Arachnida > Araneae > Linyphiidae > Troglohyphantes > Troglohyphantes excavatus. The sequence continues at coordinate 45,433,454 of OZ010678.1, forward strand.
AAATACAAAATGGCGCAACAAGAACATAGAAACAGTAAACTGTTGTGATCATCCCAAAGTTCGAACACAAAACTCTTAAATATTTACTAATTAAAATTAAATTTATTTTCAACCAGAACGGAAAAGAAATTAACTAAGCAATTAAACAAACATCTTTCAAGCAAATGATATACATTTTCGAAAACCGTTGCCTTTTCTTCTTTACACACTATCAACATCACCATTCTCCCATCCCATCATCCTTTGCGAAACCGAATACCGAACAGAATTCAAAAATAAATGGAAACTGACATCCGAGATCCAATCAGAACGCAAAAAAATACAAAATGGCGCAACAAGAACAGGGAAACAGTAAACTGTTGTGATCTTCCCAAAGTTTGAACACTTAAATATTTACTAATTAAAATTTAATTTATTTTCAACCAGAATTCAAAAGAAATTAACTAAGCAATTAAACAAGCATTTATCAAGCAAAAACATATTCAAAAACCGCTTTTTCTTTTTTCTTCTTTACACACTTATCAACAGCACCATTCTCCCATCCCATCATCCTTTGCGAAACCGAATACCGAACAGAATCGAAACTGACATCCGAGATCCAATCAAAAGAACGCAAAAATACAAAATGGCGCAACAAGAACAGGGAAACAGTAAACTGTTGTGATCATCCCAAAGTTTCCGGCTTCTTTCCCGAAAGATGTCCCCGGTGTTCTAAAGGAGATCGTGGGTCTTTTATTATCCACCAAAACAGTGCCTCCATTAGTAGGATTGGTAGAGGATCAAGAACGTTTGGGGGGAAATAGATTTTGTTGAAGGGGAAAAAAGAGGGAATTCTTTTTCGTTGTTGTTTTTGAAAGAACATATCGGAGATTAGCTTTTATGTGGGGTTTCGAATACGAATGCATAGAATTCATTGCTGAGGCTATTCTGAGCAAAATGGACAATTGTTTATTTGTGGTTATTAATTTAAAAGAAAGGTAGTAAGTTAAAATATAAGAAGATTTTATTTACATCCAAGAGCGCGCGATCTCTAGCAAGGTTCTGATTTAGCGGTCGTTTGCACCCAAAAATTTTTGTTTGACGACCGTAATTTTACACCCAGTTGCCATTTTTGACGCCTAATTTTTTATGAAAATTTCAGTTTGACCAGCCGTATTTTTATACCCAGTTGTTATTTTTTACTTCTAACGTTGATTTTTAATAATGGCTCTCATACTTTTCAAGTAATTTTGTCAGTAAGACGGTGATATTTCTAAAGTACAAATGGAAACGTGTTTCTAATTTTATGCAAAATAAGCTTTAACAATTGCAAAATTATTGTAACAGTTGGCAATTCTGAATTTGAATTACTTGAAATTTACGCCTAAGCAGAGCATTTTGACAACTAAAAAAAAATTGCATAAACAAAATGTCCAAATTTTTATATATAATTATTTTACGCGGTGATTGAAAAACGCTGTTTTTCTCTACGCGGAATGGCAACAGTTAGTTTGTTTACAAAATTCTGTTGCGCCCGCATTTTTATTCTGCCATTATGACGATTAACCTCTACAATTCTTTGGTAAAGAATTATTTTTTTTGACGATGTCAGCTTAAAGTAGGAAGAAAATAAGCCTTATTAAATTTTAAAAAAATAGAAGTTTTGAAAAACGCTTTTCTAAACTTTAAATGAGCAGAAAAAATTGAGGTGGCCCCATCTGTTGGCAATTTTGAAAACTAGATTGCTATGAGCTTCATTTTTATGACGTATTAACTCAGTAAATTACACATTTCTGGTAGGCAAGATTATGGTAAGCTGAACGTCAATTATGACCAAAACAAACTACCAATAATGTCAGAAATTTAACTAAAACTTAGGAAAGGTGTGAAAATAATAAATAATGGTAGGTTTGCCAGTCGTACCATTGTTTTCATTCGTAGTTAAAAAGAAATTAGTTCAAGTAATTTTATATTGATTTACATGGCGAAAAAATGTATTGATTCCAAGATGAATATTAATTTAAATTTACAGTTTCAACTTTTAAAGTTTATAGTAATACAATTAAAAAAATATTGTTACTAGGACACATTGTTATTGTGTCCTACCCATAGAGTAATGATACAAATAGTGGAATAAAAATGCTGATTTCCGTGTGTCCATCATTGAAACAACGTGATGTGTGGAAATGCCAATTCATTCATGCGCCAATATTACTTGGCAGGCCTTGGCGGACTTTAAGAACTAAACGAGATCGAAGTATTGTAATATGGTTTTGTGTTTAATTTTGTATTTAAATATAGTTTTTTTTTTTTGAACAAGTGACACAATTTAAGGGAGTTTAACAGATATATTAAGGAGATTTTTCTTACTTTGTAGTTTTGAAATAATTGCATTACGTTTTTATGTAGAAAATTTACCATAAGCGAAGTTCTTTCAATTGTTATTTTGTATACTTCAATAAGAAAATATAAACAATAAAACCTGAGAAATATAAAGAGTTTTGCTTCTTCGAGTATTGAACACAAATAAAATATTTTCGTTTCATTAATGAAGAGGAAATATTTAGCGCATATTGTTTGAAAATAAGTAAATACGTACATATATGTTAAGAAGTTGAATACGGACAGAACTCCTTATCACCAAAAGAAAAGAAAATCCGCCAAATTTGGAATTCCTGCAGATGTCTGAACGCCAAATGTGGCAGCGCTATAACCACGTGATGTGAGTTTTCTTTTCAATGTTGACACCGCGGCATTACGAGAGTATGGTATTGAAGGCGCTCTCTATTTAATATTACAACTCTCTGGTCCTACCTTTTAGTGAGCGAAGCAAACCTATGAGAATTGCGTAGCAATTCTCCGGGGGGTTGGCGGAGAGTAAGCGGAGCAGGGGGTGGAGCTTCCTAGCATTTTTTTATTAGTCTTAGAATACTTTTATAAAAATAATTAACTTCCATGCAGTTTTACAATACTTTAAACAGAAAGTCCTTTTATTTTAATAAATCGAATGCATTTTTTAATGATATCATTAAAATATAATTTCCTCATAGGGTTTCCGAAAATTTTAATGATTAAAAAATGTTTCAATCAAAAAATGAACATAAAATTATTGTCAGAGTTTAGGTATTGTTATAATGAACAGCTCCTTTGTTTGTTCTAGGACAACCATTTTTATTTTTTGAAAATTTAAAATCTTGTTTATTCAATTAGTTACAGAGAAAATGGTTTTACTTTTACGAAGAAAACTTCTCAATTAATTATCTCGGAATATATTACGTAACACGGCTTTTGAAATTGTCGTACGTATAAAAAAAATATTTTATCAGAATCTCATCATCACAAGTCCCTCATTAAAAATATAATATATTCAAAATACCTTCATGTTTTGTCATAGCCAAAACAAACGATTTCGAAAATCCCGTATTCAAAATAAAATATATAAAAACGGTTCTCTCTAATTGAAAATATTCTAAGTACCACTACATTCATTACCTTAACTCAGTTCTTCGTAGAAAATACTTTACCTGCACTCACTTTTTTTTTTTTAATTGAAAAGAAACTAATTTTCACGAGTATTTATTCTTAGAATGGAGCTGAATTATTCGAATTGTATGAGGTAAAAAACCAATTACCTTGCCTTAAGCTCATGGTAATTGTATATTCTGAATTTTTATAATGAATTTCTATGAAGACATTTTCATAAGTTTTGTTGATAAAAAGAAATATAAATAAAACATATTCTAATAACTCTACTGGTACTTATTTTGAAATTTAATTTATTTAAATCAGGATTTAGACTATGTTGGGAAAGGTATATTGTTATTTTCAATTTTCTTTAAAGTGGAGAGTAACGTTTTCTACAGTTGATAACAGTTCAAGGAAAAGTTAAATTTTGTTGGTTATTTGGCAATGCTAATATTAGACATATACATTACCCATGTTGTTTATTTTTTAATATAAACATTTTAAATCTTTTTGACCTGGTTCAAATTCGGCTACAATGTTTATGGAATGATAACTGTTATTTGTGCCCGCTATTCAAATAAATTAGCTCCCTAAAATCTGTAATAATTTCTTAGAATTGTTGAAGGGTCATACATTAATTCGTGTACATGTTTGGCGACTTTAACGATGTTTGGCGACTTAAACAATATTTGGCGACTTTAACAATGTTTGGTCACTTTAAAGACGTTTGGCCACTTTAACGATGTTTGGCTACTTTAAAACAATATTTGGCGACTTTAACTATGTTTGGTCACTTTTAACGATGTTTGGCGACTTTAACAATGTTTGGCCACTTTAAAGATGTTTGGCCACTTTACGATGTTTGGCGACTTTAACGACGTTTGGTGACTTCAACAATGTTTGGCGACACGTAATAACGTTTCAACAAAAAATAGTTTTTGTTCGGTTTGTTATTTATTGTTTCCCATTTTTTTAAATAAATTGAATACCATGGGAAAATACATTAAATACCATGGGAAAATACATTAAATACATGAATACCATGGAGAAATACATTAAACCTAAAAATAATTAAAGATCACGGAGATCATATCAAGACGAAATTTACAACAAATCGACTCTAAGTACCACAGAAAACTACAAACAGTTTTCGGTGGTTGTTGTACCGAAAACGAAACCAAAAAAAGTTGGCGCGATTTTTAATTTAAGGCGATAAAGCAAACAACCTTTCCCCAAGAATTATAGTAACCCAACCCTTACGTCACAATTGTGTTATCCTTATTTTGATGAAGGATATATATAACAAAAACTTTTGTGTTCTATCCTGATCATATTATTGAACTACACGTTTTATGTTATTTTTTAAAAATAAATTGAATTAACACTAGCATAATTGCTTTTAAATTTACAAAAATGCGTTACTTGCAAGTGGTGTTATATAGCATAGATTGGTTTACAGAAGTGCAGTAATTTTATACCGTAAATGTAAACTAATTATTAAGCTTCTTTTAAGAGCATTGTGTCTGCTTTTATCCTAAGCCCCTCTAAAGTTCCTTACTAAAGCCTTTGATTTTTTTTAAGGGGCGGTATAATTGTTTTACTTTGCAAGGCTATTGTTCATTAACTCAATTGCTTTTAGAAACCTTTTTTCTTTTGTTGGTGATGCTGAGTTAATTACTAAAGTGGTAAATGGAGGAGGGCAATTTACTTCTTTTGAAAATATTTTAGAAGTATCGACTTTCAAATCCATTAGAGCTTCTCTTTTTTATATATTTATATTGATTATTATCTATTTATTATTGATCCGCTATGAAGGTTCAATGAATAGCATAAATTTATCAGATTGGTTGGAATGACTTGGTTTGTCAACGTCGCGCTAGAGCTGCAGTGTGGGCTATTGGCCACGGTTCGGGGCCTATCTCGAAGGAAAGACCCGGGAACGATGCTTCGTATATTTTAACCATAGTCAGATGACGAGGACAACATCTGCACCCGGTTCAACCTGAATAGGCGTCAGGACATTGCACCCCGATCAGAATTATCGTGCGCCAGTCTTGTATACACGCCAGTACGCTAGTATAACTTGTTGGATATTTTTAGATTATTTCCTAGTATTTTAGTAGCGAAGCTGGCAACCCTCTGATCGCAAGATCACTACATTTTTACTTTGGTTGGATTTGGTTAATTAAAGTCGGACTAGTGTTGCAAAGTGAGCTATTGGCGACGGTTCGGTGATTATCTCGAAGGAAAGACCAGAGAACGATATGCCTCGTATTTTTGAACCATGGTCAAATGACGATGACAACACGCTGACCCGACGCAACCGCAATAGGCATCAGAACATTGGACCTCGATCAAATTTATCGTGCACCAGTTCTGTATACACGCCAGTACAATTTGTTAGATGTTCTGGACGACTTTCTAGTATTTTTGTAGCGAAGTTGGCAACCCTCCGATCGGAAAATCACTACTTTTTTAGTTTTCTTTGTCAAGTCCACTGCACGGGCTCGAACTAGCAATCCTTTGATTGCCAGCTGAACGCCATTATGCACTGGGCAACTGGAGGCCCTTGGTTGGTTGAAAAATCGTCGCACTATTGCTGTACAATGGACTAGGGTTGATGATTTGGTGAGTTGAATTTACGTTGCAGTGCATTTTCACAATGGGCTTTTAGCAAAGGTTTGGGATATATCCCGAAGGAAAGTGCCGGGACTGCCTTGTAATTTGGTTCAACTGCACAGTTCTCGGTTCATAATTGGGGGTTTGCAAGTTTAAATATAATTCAGGACAATGTAGTGGTACCAAATTCGTTTAGTGGACTGTTGCCGGTTAAATTTGTCGTGGTCTACTATCCTTACGTCTGTGTTAGTTTGCATAGGATGCCAGCTCAGGTGTTGTCCTCGTCATCTAACTATTGCTAAAAAAATACGAGGCAGTGTTCCCCGGCCTTTCCATCGGGATATATCCCGAACAGGGCCTCCGTGGCCGAGTGGATTGGGGCGTCAGCTGGGAATCCAAGGGGTCCCCGGTTCGAGCCTTTGCGCGGACTAGACTAAAGAATAGTAAAAAGTAGTGATATTGCGATCGGAGGGTTGCCAACTTCGCTGCCAAAATACTAGAATGTCGTCCAGAACATCCACAAAAATTAACGGCGTGTACGGGACTGGTGCACGATACATCTGATCGGGGTCCAAAGTCCCGATGTCTATTGAAGGCGTTGGGTGCCAGCTCAGGCGTTGTCCTCGTCATCTGACCATGGTTCAAAAATACGAGACATCGTTCCCGGGTCTTTCCTTCGAGATAGGCCCGAACCGTCGCCAATAGCCCACTGTGCAGCTCTAGTGCGACGTTAATTGACGAAACCAAACAACCCGAACAGTTGATTTTAATCCGAAAAGTAGCAGAAAAAATGATCAATGCTATTTTTATTCGTAACCTTTAAATTTATCTACCACTTTTATTGTTTAAATGAAAGGTATCTATATATATAAAAGCGAAAGCCACTGACTCACTCACTGACTGATTGATCACGAGATCTCCAGATCCAAAAGCCCTACAGTGCTGAAATTTAGAACACAGATACATCTTGGACCCTAGGGGTGCACTAAGAAAGGGTTTTTAAAAATTCGAACTCGAACTGCCAAAATAACGATTTTTAAAAAACCTCTCCATAGGATTAACATGGAGAACATGCAACAATGTAAAATATAAAATTGAAACAATGGAATATTTTAATATTACGTAACCTATGAGGAGCAATCTGATTGGCTGATGACTAAATATCGCCAAATTGTCGCCAAATAAAAACAAAATATCGCCAACTGAATAAAAATATCGCCAATTTAATAAAAACATCGCCAAATTTATAAGAAATTCACCGAATGAACAAAAAAAGTTCGCCAAATTATTAAAATATCGCCAAATGAACTATGATCATATATGTAAAAATAACATTAAAATGGCAAAATTATTGTCAAAAAATGATAATATATATGACAAAATGGTGAAAATATGATTGGATAACGGGATATTCCGTACTCCAACAACTATGAATATTAAATTTGGCATGGAGGTACACTTTAAGCCAAAATTGCTCACTAAGAAAGGATTTTCAAAAATTCGAATTCTAACTGCCAAAAGTAAAAATCCTTGCCACTTATTCACTGACTCATCACTAATTCTCTAATTTTTCTGTATATCCAGGAAGATGAAATTTGAGTTTTTACTTATATCTTACATGGAAAAAGTAAGATATCGGGTACAGACACACTGGTTCATGAACACTTTGAACCCAAAGTGGTAGGAAGGTCAGACGAAGAGTGTGTAAATGGTCAATGTGGTTGACGCGGCCTACCTGTTTCTACTCAATAATGTTATGTCATTTATCCACGAAGGCTGATTTCCCTTAGAATTCTTAGGGTGGAAGCGTATACTGCCTGTCATCAAGGGTGACATTTCCCTTAATGCGGTATAAAGATCAGAGGGAAAATGGGTTAACAAACGACCTGATCGACGCGACTCACTTTCCTATACGACGGTAGGTCATTTATCACCCATAGCACGATTACCCGGGGTGTAATGGGAACGAAATCGTCTGCAGTTAAGGGCGACATTCCCTTTACGGGGTACAAAGGTCAGCGGGTGGAAAGGGTTAATAATTGACTTGGTCGATGCGGCCTACCTTTCTTTATATGATACTATGCCTAAACGAAGAGTTATGTGGGCGGAATCGAAAACTGTTGTTGTGGACTCCTCCCCCACATGGTACAAGTGTCTGAGGGGGAATGGGTTTGCGTCCATCGTCTGTAGTAGTTAGTGTCTGTAGGGGATAAGGTTTCGTATCTTTTTTTAAAAAATTCAGTTTGGCAATTCAGTAAAAAATTTGATTCTTATTATTTTTTTTAGTTTAAAAAATTCAATATTTAAAAAGTGCGGGGGCAAAATCCGAAAAAAGTGCCGAGGAACCATCCACCCTTGGATATTGATAGGGTTTACCGTACAAAAGTAGGTATTTGGCAAGAGAACTTTTTAAAATCGTTTTTTTTCTTCTTTTTATATTCTTGCCAATTTGTGAAACTTAACGACAAATGTTGACATAGGTGTCTAATAAAAGTTTTTCGGAGCTAATTATGTATTATTAACAATTTTAAGAGTTGTTCCTTTTTAAATCTTTGGGATGTTACTGAAGGTTGAAATGTGGATGTTAATCAACGGGAGTAACATATATATATCCACGTTATTGTACAGTCGACTTCTCCATATTATCAATATTTCCAGTTCGTGCCGGACCTTTCTAATAAAATTTCGTTACAAATTGGAACTTTTAACACTGTGGTTCCCGCTGATGGGTGTCAAATTAAGAATATTATTAATTTCGCTATATTTGCTATTTGTATCAATTTTGTAACATATTTCCTTCCCGTGCGTAGAACGGGTATTTCAGCTAGTAATAAATAAATTTAAAATAATTTATTGTGTTAACGTCAATAATGCTTTCGTTTAATGCTGCCGAGGTCGCACTGAACTTGGTAGTCTCGATGAAATAGGCTATCTTAGTAGTATTAGGACTATTGTATCCGGACGTTATTTATGCACGTTAGTTTTTGCAGATGACTTTGCGATGGGTGAATGCAAACTACATGCTTTGTATTCCCCAAAACTTTGTGGAATGAGCCTAAAACTAGGGATCTTATATCCTTGTCTTTTACTGCGTAGCTGCCTTTCTTACCCTCCTAGACACTGGACAGACCAATTCAGCGTCTTTCATAAAAACTGCCAGCGCCACAAAAGAAAACCGCAAGGACATATTTATCACCTTTAACCAACCAAATCCAAGTGTTTAATTCCAAAATAAATATATAGGCCTCCGTGGCCGAGCGGTTAAAGGCGTCAGCTGGGAATACGAAGATTCCTGGTTCGATCCTAGGCGATGGACTTGACAAAGAAAAGTAAAAAAAAGTAGTGATCTTGTGATCGGAGGGTTGAGAGCTTCTCTACAAAATACTAGAAAAGTCGTCCAGAACATCCGCAAAAATTAACGGCGTGTATACGGAACTGGTGCACGATAAATATGATCGGGGTCCCGACGTCTATTAAAGACGTTGGGTGCCAGTTCAAGTGTTTCCTCGTCATCTGGGCATGGTTCTAAATTAACGAGGTGCGTGTATGAATGTGTGTGTGATTGTGTATGTGTTCCCGGGTGTTTCCTTCGAGATAGACCCCGAACCATCGCCAATAGCCCACTGTGAAGCTCTAGTGCGACGTTAATTAACCAAACCAAACCATACCAACCAAAATAAATATTTATTACTATAAAATGTGATCATTTTGGCTATTTGTTGAATTAGATAATAAATTGTATATACCGGAAATCCAATTTTTTTTAACATATCCTTTTAGAATTGAAATTGATTTTTACGTTCGTAAGAAAAAAAAATCAAGATGTAAACTAACCATCGTGATTTTGTTGTTCACCTACTGCTTCTAAAGGATCTCAAAATGTTTTCAATTCTCAAATCTCATCAACTCTTTAACAAGGACGCCCCTAAGACCCGGGCTTGGTACAATTGTCCCTCCCCTGCTATTGATATGCCCGGACAATACCAACAGAACCAGAATCTTTAATATACCAAATGCACCAAAGAAATCGTATCAACACAAAGGGTCGGTCAACCTCAAGAACCCCATTTCGTAAGAGCTTTCTCCTCAAGTTGAGACGGCTTCCATTGAAACTTCCCGAATCAATCTCCATGTTTGTGTGTGTTTTTACGCCAAGTAGAAAGACTCTTTCTGACCACTCTGGACAAGGATATTTTTTTCTCTTTTTCTACGCATGATATCATGCGTCTCGAGTTTCCACTGATCTCTAACTGTAACTTCTGGATAGAGAAAGCCATTTTGTTGACTTGAAGCCGATGTAGAGGCAGCCATGATGTGCCCCACTTCCTTTGCTACCGCAATGTTTCGTGTATTTTTCATGTTTAAATAAGCCGACGTGTACTGCTTTTGTCCGAGTTTTTTTTTTATTTTCTTTTTAAACCCATTTTAAATGAAATCTGCTATTAAAATAGAAAGTTATGTGCAAGTCAAAGTCGATAAAGAGCAAGAGCAAAAACCATTTGTTTGGCAATATAAAAATTAATTCTTTGTACGCTGCATCAGATGAACATCAAAAACCAGTATCTTTAATATAGGGTACAACTCGATGACAATCTTGCGATTCATCGGAGTTAACGCCGTAGGTGCCGGACATTTGTGATCTGTATAAATATACCAACTAATTTTAAAAATTATTTATGACCATGTTTGTTAAAAATACTGGTAGTGATTTCATGAAAAAAATAATTTTATCTGTTGTTGTTTCGATAATTTTCTGTCAATTTATACATGTTTACTCGAATGAAAATTAATAAGTTTTTAAAAGAAATGCGTCGGAGAGGGGAAGTAAGATACCTAAAGAAATTAATTTCGCAGAAAAATCTTCCCCATGAAAAATATTACCTACGTGCCTGGTACCTAACGTGCCTGGTGACCTAACTTTCCCTGTCTTTAAAATTTAAACGCTTAAACCCAAGAGCACAAGCCCAATTATCAACGAATTCCTTTGCAATAGTTTCAGAATACACAAACGGCCGCTTATTGGTCCTTCGCGCGGCTTATTTGATTTGCCGATGTTTGGGACTAATTAGCGACGAGCTTGTTAGAAACTTTGTTTGTGCCCGTGTCCGATTCGTTTGGGCGGATTTGATTGGACAGCGATGCAGTTGTATGGATTTTGAGCGAATTTAATCGGACTAATGAATGCCGCCCGTGATTGGTGGATGGTGGTCAATACGTGGACCAATCAATATTCGTATTCTGGAATCGGATTTGTTAGTATGTCAATGCGAATGCAGAGTAGTGGGTTCTGAAAGTCGTTTAGGAAAAATAATATTTAAATCAGGAAATATTGGGATTTAGCCTTTCTTAAGCAAATGTAGTCAAATAACTTATTTTTACATTAAACACAATATATATATATATATATATATATATATATATATATATATATATATATATATATATATATATATATTAGTGATATCACATAGGGATTTGTTACATTATATGCAGAGGGAAAATAGGGATAATTATCATGTCGGAAACACAGTCCTTGACTAAGAATTAATTATTTTTTGGTGAATTATCCGGATATATATATATATATATATATATATATATATATATATATATATATATATATATATATATATATATATATATATGTATATATATATATATATATGTATGTAAAATGACCAATAGGATGGTCATCCATTTGGTAAGTTTACAGCCGTATTAAATCATGGTCGAAACGAGTACTAAAAAAACCAAAACCATTTATTCTTCAGAGCCAGCACATCTTCACAAGGCAAGGAGTGACATCACATAGGGATTTGCTACATTATATGCAGAGGGGAAATAGGGATAATTATCGTGCCGGAAACACAATTCTTGACTAAGAAATAATCCTTTTTTGGTGAATCATCCGGATATTTGATTAAACGGTTGGGATCTTTTCCCAATTGAATCGTATATTTGGAGTTCTATTATATTTCTTTGGATATTGATCCTAAATCGTCGTCAAGAGCCCATCATGCAGCTCCATTGCGATGAAATATTAACCATCCCATCCTTTTTTAAATATTTTTCCAGCACATGATTCCATCTATAACGAATACCATAATTTCATAAACCAAAACAATAACATCAAAGTCATAAGCATCCAACAAAATCCTATTCGTCTAATCCCCACACTGCATTTAAGACACAGTCCACTTTCCATATTTCCACTATTTACATCTGGGCCAAAGTTCACATCCAGATATCTCCAGTGTCTTTTTCATTCCTCCATATCCTGAATCCACACCATTACCATTTTTTCCCCTAAGCTCTTCTTCTAAGTCCACATTAAGCTTGCCTACCTTCAGATGCACACGTATCCCACCAAGAATGCTTCAAATACCCTTTCTGCAGGCGCACTTAGCATAAGTCCCATGTGTGTGCAGCGCTGATGTCATACTGTTTCCTGCCTTCCCTTTGGGGGAGGGGGGCGGTTAATGCCCATTTGTGGGGGGGGGGATGCTTCTAGTATGATAGTCTGTACCTTAGGTCTGCACATGTTTACTCAGGTTTTATTCCTCCCCCATACTGATATTGACTCGATATCTATGCTTCATCGATTTAAACGCGGGGATCCGTTTGGCGATGGCGAGTTTGCGCCAAAAATGTTGAGTAATGATGTCTATGAACGTGCAGAATTGTAGTCCTAAAGCGATGAAATAAGACTATTGAATGTAACTTACTGACTTACATAAACGTATCGAAAATATAGAAATTATTATTTATTAATATTTGTTTCATCTATTGTTTCATCATTCCCTGTCCTTTTTTTTTATGTCGTTTTTTGGTGTTCTATAAAATATTTTTTTTGCATAAATTTCCAGTTAATAAAGACATTTTTATACAATTATATTTTCTTGTATACCACTTCACTTTCAAGAACAGAATCCAATTGAAAATTTGTGGCGTTATTAGAAGGAATGTAAAATTATTGCATATTTTGCTTAACTATTCTTTATGACTATTCTACATCTTGTATTCTTTATGATTATTCCAAATCTTATATTCTTTATGACTATTCCACATCTTATATTCTTTATGACTATTCCACATCTTGTATTCTTTATGACTATTCCGAATCTTGTATTCTTTGTGACTCTTCCACATCTTGTATTCTTTATGACTCTTCCACATCTTGTATTCTTTATGACTCTTCCACATCTTGTATTCTTTATGACTATTCCAAATCTTGTATTCTTTATGACTATTCCACATCTTGTATTCTTTTTTTTTTTTTTTTTTTTTTGTGTAAGCATTCGACTTTAAAAAACAGATTAGCACTTACAATAATTCCGTACAGTCATAGATCGGCTAAGTTAGATTACGTACAGTCATAGATCGGCTAAGTTAGATTTTACTTAACTACGTACTGTACGTACAGTCATAGATCGGCTATGTTAGCCGATAAATGACTGTACGGAATCTAAGTTAGAATACGAACAGTCATATATCGGCTAAGTTAGTTTCCGAACAGTCATAGATCATCTAAGTTAGATTCCGTACAGTCATAGATCGGCTAAGTTAGATACAAAATATAATGTAATGCGTCACAAACCTCCTATTTGAAAAGATTTACGTGATAGAATCTTTCAGCCGAGAACACTAATTTGTTTAGAGTCGCTTACGAAGGAAAATTCCGAATTGCCAAATTCTCGCATTTCGTGAAAGGTGCTTACACTAAACGGAAAAGTAATTAAAACTACAAAAGACGACGCGACTACGACGTTATTTGTAATTAAGCCGGGCTTAATTAAAGGGTATTTCTTTTAAACCGTTATGCGTTAACTTTAAGTAGTTGTAACGCAATACAAGTCGCTACCTAATTGCACTTCATCTGCAATTAATGTATTTTTTAAATAAGTGGTTTATTTAAAATAAATTAACTGTTTGTGATTAGGAGATTTAAAGTACGTTTTAACAAGGGGCTTTGAAGTTGAATGGTAAATTTAATTTAATTGTCTGAGTCTATGTTTTTTTTAAAAATAACTACAGAATATTGCAGGGTTTATAAAATTGTAATATGTTTATATTAAGACTTAGGATTTCTATAAAGAGATTTTTTTTGTCTGTACGAAAATTCCACTTAATATGAAATAAATGAATAAAAATAGTGTTTGTAAAAGCTACAATTTATCAAAATTTAAAAGCATTTTTTATGGAATATATATTTAAATATTTTTTTCCCACTAATGCTAATCAAAATGTGGTCAAATAGTTAATACTGAAATCGGAAAATAGTTCACAAATAAGATTATTGCTAAATAATTTCAATAATATATATGTTTATTTAATTATCACTGAAAGTTTTATAAATTAATATATATATATATATATATATATATATATATATATATATATATATATATATATATATATATATATATATATATATATATATATATATTTTATATTACTCGCTGAGCTAAAATAATAAAATACACTGGATCGAGGACTAAGCGTGCGGGACCATTTTACACCTTTTTGAGTGAAGGTAGAAAAATAGTCCTTCCGCATAGGTTTGCGTATATTTAAAAATGTATTTATGAGCTTTCAAAAATACATAAAATGTTTTGACATATTTACTTCCTTACTAACAAGAAAAAGAAGATAAAAGGAACAAAAAAAAACAATTTTAAATATTTCTGTGACGTCACGGGTGACTCCAGCATAGTCAAGGGTGAATGTTTTCTCAACCTTTCTTCCGAACAATATGCATCCGCGTGACACGGTAAAGTACATTGTCGCTCAATGGGAGTACACGCTCCAGTATTTGTTATTATTTTAGCTTAGTGATGATAATAGCATATGGAAATAAAATTTGGACATAAATCTAAAAATATAAATAGCATAACTAAGATATTACAAAAAGAATTCAGATATTATAAAATCAATGCTCATCAAAACGGATACACATAAAATATGATAAAACAAAAACAAATGGATATATTATAAAACAATTATTATAAATGCAAATATTACAAAATTAAAACTATATTCAAATATACAAATACTATTTTAATTAATAAATATTAAAATAAATAAAATACACAATATTTTTTAACTCTTTTGTTGGAATTTTCATCAAAATATTGCCATATTTATATTTTAAACGTTTGCCATTTCCACGATAAGTACTACTACTTCGACCCCTAGATCTTGCCAAGTTCCAACCAAGGAGACATTTCCGTCATTTGATGGAACGATGAAGAGATAGGATACAATGTTATATCGATACGACCGATAACGATGACAGAAACGATTATTTGTCATATCTTTTCCATCGTCCTTTGATAGGAGCCATTTTATTCTTTATGTCCTGTTCCGGATGAGAATTTTTTTTGACAATATAATTGTTTTTGTTTCTAAAGGTCTTTAGTAATTAGGATTTTGAATCGATTTTAGGTTCTGTTGTATTTATTTTAACCGATCCGATTTAATTTCTTTTAATTGCAGTTCACCATAATCATAAAAAAAATTACAATTAATTTATAAATTCCGTTAAATTGTTTAGAAATAATGAATTTAGATACTAAAAAATTAATTTTTTTATAATTAGATTATTTTTTTTTTATTTATCGGTGGAGCACAATTTTATATGCTAGTGAAAAGATACTTTTTGTAATCAATTAAAAAAAGTCTTTTTTTTTGTCTACAGAATATTTACACTTTGCTTATTATAGTAAAAATTAGTTAAAGAAAGTTCAGCACAGGTGTTCTAAAACTGTCCAAAGTATTTCGGGCATGGATTATGGAGATAGATTAATAATTTTGAATATGTATACTCTGGAAGAGAGAAGGGTTAGGGGAGATTTGATTCAACTCTTAAAATTTATTAAACAGATATATGTGGTTCGGATTTTAATATGAGTGATATAATGAGAGGTCATGTGTTTAAATTAAACAAATCACATTTTAATCTGAAAAAGAAACATCAATATTTTTAAAATAGAGTAATAGACAAATGGAACAACTTCCCAGTGAATATTGCTAATTCTGCTAAAGTAATTGATTTAAAGAAGAAGTTATATATTAATTAGAGAATAGTTAGGGGACACTAGATAAGATCAACCTTGTTGGGCCGTGAGTCTGTTATTGCTCGTCAATATTTGTATTTTTAAAATAAGATTTCGTGAAATAAGTAACACGTAGAGTTAAAAAGTTTAATAGTTTTATATTTATTATTTATATAAATATCCCATTTTGTATTATAAAATAAAATGTTGAAAAATTTCTAATACGTATCCAGAAATTATATATATATAATATATATATATATATATATATATATATATATATATATATATATATATATATATATATAATAATATATTACAGATTTGTATGCATTTTCGTGAAATGGTGATTCAATCAACATATATTACTAACACATTCATTTGATAGACTCTCAGATTGTAGTGGTGATCGTACACATAGAATTAAAAAGTTTTATAGTTTTACAATTTATATAAATATCCCATTTTGTATTTTTTAAGCAATTATTTGTTGAAATATTTCTAATATCAAGAAAATCAAGTTTTAAAATTTTTCCCAAAACTTTTTCAATTAATGTATTTTTAAATTGTTTATTTTGCAAACTTCCAAACATACATTTAAATATATTTTTTTTACAGATTTGTGTGTATTTTGGTAAAATTAATCCAATATATATTACTTAAAAATTAATTTGATAAATTTTCATATTCTGGTGGCGACCGTAACCAAAATGACAATTCGAACTTTTCTTTGTTTGAAGTAAAAAGAAAATGGATTTAATATAAATAAACTTTTTCGACTACAAATGCTTACGGCATTTTCTAAACAAATGTCACATTCAACCGTTATTCGTAAAAAATAAAAACTTCGGGAACTTTCACCCACAGTACCAATGTGGTTCATGTATCTTTCTATAAAATAAAAACGTCACAAAAAAAAAAATTTCGAACAAAAATATTTAAAAATGAACATTACCCAAAGAAATTATCTCTTTTATTGCATTCCCCCCCACAAAATGCCAAAATAAAAAATATACATCACTGATTATAGTATTCAGTTATTTGAGGAAGGATAAACCTACTAAAAAACGATACATTTGTAACATCCTATCCCAGAAATAGGGAATAAAAATACATTTGAATAGGGGGAAAACTTGTTACACCGATACTAAAAAACTAACTTCTTGGCATAAAAAAATAACAATGCAAACGCGGTTGTTCTTTATCCAGGGAATAACTGTAGGGAAAGTTGAATATTTTCCCCTGAGGACCAGTACCGAAGTCTACGTGAATTAATGCTTTCGGAAGAAATGCATGGAGTTTTGGAAATAGAGAGAAGCAAGTTTCCTTTCCGAAAACGAGCAAGAAGTGTTTTTAATGTCGCTGTATAAAAATCGTAGCGATATTGCTTCACGTAGAAGCCATTTGTGTGGTTTTTTTTGTAGGGGAAAAATTGCGAGAACATGAAATGGTTTGGAATGTAATCAATTGAAAGGGTGGAAGCACAATGGGGATTTTTTTCGGTTAAAGGGATTTTTTGTTGTTGTCTCTATGTATAAATATAAAGGGATTGGTTTTGTTTTTCAAAAATAGACTTTTTAAAGGAGCGAAAGTACGGAGTGATTTTCCCAACTTTGAAAGGCTATATACCCGCAACCAAACAACTTAGAGCGCCATTCCACAAATCAATCTCAAGAAGACATTTTGAAGTTTTATTTGTTTGTCAAGAAATGTCATTTGGTTGGTTATCGCATTAGATCGACAGTTCGGGATCTATCTCGAAGGAAAGACCCGGGAACAATGCCTCTTAGGAGGAAATTCGGCAATCCTCCGATCGCAAGATATCCCCTTCCCCTATATCAGATGTCACGTTCTCCTACCAACAATATCAATCTAGTACATAATAAATGATACTAGGAGGCTCAATCCTCCGGGTTAATTAACGTCGCACTAGAGCTGAACAGTGGGCTATGGGGGAACACAGTGGGAACGATGCCTCGTATTTTTTATCCATGGTCAGATGACGAGGACAACACCTGAGCTTGCACCCGACGCAACCTCAATAGGCGTCAGACATTGTACCCCGATGAGATTTATCGTGCACCAGTCCCGTATACACGCCAGTATAATTTGTTGGATGTTCTGGAAGACTAACTAGTATTTTTGTACCGAAGCTGGTAACCCTCCGATCGCAAGATCATTACTTTTTTACTTTTCTTTGTCAAGTCCGTCGCACGGGCTCGAACCAGCAATACTCTGATTACTAGCTGAACGCCAATGGAGGCCCCGATAATGGAATGAAAGTGAAAACGAGTTTGTTACTCTTCCACTCGGCCACTGCGGTCCTTTCTGAAAATAAAGTAGGTTTGATTTGGTTAAATAACGTCGCACTAGAGCTGTACAGTGGGCTATTGGCGACGGTTCGGGGTCTATCTCGAAGGAAAGACCCAGGAACACATACACATTCATACACACATGCACCTCGTTATTTCAGAACTATGGTCAGATGACGAGGAAACACCTGAACTGGCACCCAACGCCTTCCATAGACGTCGGGACTTTGAACCCCGGTCAGATGTATCGTGCACCAGCCCCGTATACACGCCTTTAATTTTTGCGGATGTTCTGGACGACTTTTCTAGTATTTTGTAGCGATGCTGGCAACCCTCCGATCACAAGATAACTACTTTTTACTTTTCTTTGTCAAGTCCATGCGCCTAGAATCGAACCAGGAATCTTCGTATTCCCAGCTGACGCCTTTAACCGCTCGGCCACGGAGGCTACGCAAATAAAGTAGAAGATAATCTCTGTCTCTCAGTATTTTACTTCTAATTTAGAACAATCTTCACATTTGTGATAAAAAACAATCATATATCTTATTATCGTCTCAGAACATGAAAACTCGAAACAATCAAAGTGCTTTACTGCGTTCCATCACAAAAACACTCCATCATAAAACACAAACACAAAAATACTCTCAAACTCAATTATACCTCTGCCTAATTGGATATTAAAATTGCCGAAACTCCCCTTCGTCACTTTAATACCTAATTGAATCAACTTCCTGCAGGAGCAAATATCTTCCTGTAGAATCACTCGGAAATAATATAAGCTTGCCTCCCCCCAAGCTATGCTTTCAACGCGTAAATTGGAATTTATTTAAAATTAAAAGTAAAGTAAAAGCTCTGTGACATGCTCTTAATGTTACCGTGGGACTTAAATTAGGATTTGTTTAAACGCCTAATTATGCCAAAACCCGTTTTGAAAGGCTGTTACTTAATGTTGCAATATAACTTAAGGGATATTTTTAAATATTATAAAGGTAGATTTGCATACATTATCTTATGGGTTTTGATTATTTTTGATGTTTTAATTATTCAGTTACGAAAAAGGGTGTTGGCATTGCCGTGCGGTTTGTTTGATAAGTTTCGTATCGGGGAAATTGCCTGCGGCAATAAATTGCTATGGATGTTACCACTGAACTCTAACTGCTGGAAGGCTCAAGCCTTGTTTCCTCTGTGGGCGCGTTGAAGCCAATGTGGAAGCAGCCATACTGTGCCCCAATATTTTTTTAAAGTGATATAGTGGTGTTTTTTAATATCACATCATTGTATAAATATTAAATGTATATAAATATTTTATTTTCTTTTTATAGAATTTATTTTTATATTGCCAAACAAATAGTTTTTGCTCTTGACTTGCCAATGACTTTCTATTTTAATAGCAGATTACATTTAAAACGGGTTTCAAAAGAAACTAGAAAAAAAACTCGGCCAAAATTCAATACATGCCGGCTTATTTTAACATGAAAAATATACGAAATGTATCGATAACGATGAATGTGAGGTACAGCATAACTGCTTCCACATTGGCTTCAAGTCACCAAAACGTCTTGCCCCAATCCAGAAGTTACAGTTAGAGATCAGTGGATGATATTATAGAAAGTACTCTATATACTCTTAGGATATTGTTGATTTACAAGAAAGCTCGTAATTGAAATATGTCTAGTATGAACACTGAAACAAGATTATGTGTTTCAAGCCAAGTGAAATTAAATTGATTATAACTTCTATTTTTTTAAAGCTAACGAAAACCATAATAAACCTATATCAAATAAAGAGTGTAGAAAAGTGCGGCTCCTGGTTTGAATCCAAGACCTTTCGCTTGCTACACCGATACCTTACCCATCGAGCTAAAGTAATACTAAATCCCGAGCAGTTGTATCGGGTAAATGAAATGACCATCACAGTACCCTCATCCCAGTGAGTCGGGCGAACGTGCGAATGATCTTCCAGTGAGTCGCAAGTGAAGTTGTAATTGTGGTGGTCGAATGGAGATGGCGCCACTAGTCGTTGGTAGATACTCTTAGTTTGGGTCACCAATAGCAATGATACTCTATCTGTCGAGCTAAAGTAATACTAAAACCCGAGCAGTTGTATTGGGTATATGAAATGACCATTATAAAAAGTAATTTAAGTGTTACTTTCGGATAAAAACATCGATGCTATTGGGTTTTATGTGTTTTTACTCGTTGTGAGGCTACCTGACAGAACCAATCTTGCTGGTTCTAAAGCCTGTAGTTGGTCGACATTATTTATATTCGTATAAACTCCAACTGATTGTTATCTTCTTTTCTTCTGCAGAGTACTTCAAGGAGCTGCTTCGTACTTCGAAGAACGACTTCCACGAGATGTTCCTTCGTACTTACGGCATGCTGTACGACAGGAACTCGTACATCTTCAACGACATGTTCGCCGATCTCGAAAAGTATTACCTGACAGGGGGAGTGGACCTCACCAGCGCATTGGACAACTTCTTCGACAGGCTGTACAGGAAGATGTTCCAGGTAAATAAATAGCTGAGCAGTCAAGTTTCTAAACCAGATATATAATTTATTTTTTTTAGTTTTCAGATTATGACATTTATTTTTAGTTTCCTACACATCTATCAGTAGGGGAAGTCTTAAAATTAAAAAGCTAATAAATTCTATACATTTTACAATGTAAAATTAGTGGTTTGTAAGCCGCAGATAAGTTCAGAAATCTAGTTTTCAATAGCAGATAGATCAGGATGCGCGTAGGCTACTGCGCACCGATCGCAGCGCAGTAATCGAGCTGCATCTTACAGCTTTATTGCAAAACGAGGTAGAACTCATAGCTTAAATCCTCTAGAAGCATTTTTATTATCTCCTAATACTTATACAGATATACATAACTCAAAGTTACTTAAGAACTGTGTATATTACCAATTAAAAATAAAGATAAAAATCTTCCATAAATAATGCAATTGATTTGTTTTCTGTTTCTCTTAAAACTTTTGTCAGAAGTGATCTATCTGGTTTTGAAACTAGAGAAACTACTACAACTTCTCATACATATGTAATAATCGTTTGGCTGATATGAAAATTGAGGGAACATTCAAAACATATTTTTAAAAATTCAATAATTTTGTCTCTGAATTC
Source organism: Troglohyphantes excavatus (assembly GCA_963932185.1). NCBI lineage: Eukaryota > Metazoa > Arthropoda > Arachnida > Araneae > Linyphiidae > Troglohyphantes > Troglohyphantes excavatus. The sequence continues at coordinate 45,455,012 of OZ010678.1, forward strand.
GCTTTAGAATTTTCTATAGCGAACAAGTTTTGAATTTTCTATCGAACAAGTTTCGAATTTTCTGTCGAAGAAGTTTTGAATTTTCTATCTAACAAATTTCGAATTTTCTATTGAACAAGTTTCGAATTTTCTGTCGAACAAGTTTTGAATTTTCTATCGAACAAGTTTCGAATTTAGTATCGAACAAGTTTCGAATTTTAATTAACGAAATTTCTATCTGTTCAGGAATCTGTTTTTCAGAATAAAATTAACTTGTAAGGATTGGAATCTTTATAAGAGTCAATGTATTTGGGAAAAATTATTTGTGTTTTCCCACGAATCATAAGTGTGACAAAATACGTTTCGAATGTTTGCTACTCAATTATCGATTTCTGTAATAACGTTCAAAATCCACATTGTGAGTTTTCAAATGAATTTATTCTGTATGTGAGATGTGCATAGCGGCTAAAAGCACAGAACGAAATTAAATTAATGTTTTTTCTACGTTTGCATTAATAAATGCCATCGAAGTAACTTTTTTTTTTGTTATTTTTTACATTTTTTGTAGCAATTCAATTCTCGGCCTTTCAATTAGATTATTTTCGAGCCAAATCATGGAAATATGCAAATAAAAAAAAATGTAAATTAATATTGTTCTATTCTAATTTTATTTTACATATTTTTTTGCATAATTAAATGAGAAATATTGACTTTCATGTTATTTTTTGTTAATCAGGATTAAAAACTTTCCTTTGCACTTGCATTAATAAGTTTTTTTTAATTCTTTTTAATTAATATGTTTTATTTAGATTATTTTTAACGTACTATGCAAACATTAAAATAAATATTTTATGCGTACAAGCAATAATATCTTTTAAAAAAAAATTATTGACAATCTTGTAACTGTTTTTATTGTACATTTTAATAGAGGAAGATAAAAATTTATTTTTAAGGAAACTAGTAAAACCTTTTTTTAAAAAATGATAATGTTTTCCTATTTAGGAAATAATTCGATAAATAGAAGTTAAAAAAAATATATTTGCCAAAAGTTTAAAATAGTTCTAACCTGTGTGAATAAAAATACTTATAATCGAAAAGTTTCTATTGCAGAAAGAACGGCAATTAAACGTAAACATTTACCCCGATTTCAATTAAGAATTTTCTATGGCGAAAATATTCTAAACGAACAAAAAAAAAAATAATGAAGTTCTTACATCAATTGAAAAGCTTTTTAGAATATCAACTAATTAATTATGATATATATTTTTCTAAGGCGAATTTCGAAATAAAAGGATTAAAAGAATAAAAGGATTAAAAATATCGTCTGTTCAATAAAAAGAACATTAAAGTTCTATGTTCGAAATTCACATAAAGCAATTTAAGCGACTTATAAAACAAAATCTACACAGAATATATACGTATATAAAAAAAATGTGGCAATTTTCCATTTGTAAACTGGAAACAGGATATTTTTGGCAGTTAAAATCATTACTTTTTTCATGTGTAGGTATTTTTTTTTATGGGACATTTTGGAATGAAGCTACAAATGTTAACGTTGTTTTTCTTTATCTTATAATTTGATTGCATTTATTTATTCAGTGCTTTATAACAGTTCGGATTATTTTGCGGTTTGTTTAGCAATTTAACGATTTAAATTAGTTTAAAAAATGTCACTGTAAAAATAATTGCGGTTATTTTTCGACAATGTTTTGGGGAAAAGATGTTCTTTCACAAAAAGGATTGTTGTTGTTTCTTGGGTGATTGTTTGAAGAACATTTTCGTGTCCGAAGAGATTTTGATGGATGTAGTTTAACAGTTTTATCAAATCAAACACTTAATTTTACCTTGTTAAGTCTTTTTATTGTGATAAACCAAAAGTTTGTATGTTTGTTTCAATTTTATTTTTCGTCTCTAAGAAAAGATCTTTTATACAAAATACTTACAGAGTTGAATTCTGCGTCTTTGATTCACAATATCACTTGAAATAAAAATTATTGTACGCAATTACATTGCTAACTTGGGATTGTTGATACAACATAAGTTATTTGAGATTTACAGTACAATAAAAACACAAAACAAATTGTTTATTCTAGAATTTTTATTGGCATATAAATCACATAACTAATCGGGCACTTAAAAAGTACAATAAATACTGGAATAAAAGTACACCATTCAAATAACGCAAAACACGTATGAGGTTCTTCTCGAAGTTAGCCGGTAACGAAATAAGAACAGCTTGTTTAACTTCCTTTTGCTGACGAAATTTGTTTATAATATAACTAAATAATTTCTATAATTTGATGTAACGTTTCACGTAAAACCCTAAAAATTCTAATCGGAGAAATTATTTTACTCTAAAGCAATATGGCCCGGCGTTGCTCGTGGTCAATTTACGAAGTAAGAGCTGTGCGATTTTGTAGTTGCAGTTAGCGTAGCCATTCTCATATCACTCTCTGGAAAAAATAAACTTTATTAAAATCTAGATTTATACAATTAATTTCAGTAATTTTCAAGATACCTAATTACTTTTTTTTAATTTTTATGTTTACGAATGTACATGCTTTGCGACTACTATTTAAACTGACGTTTTTGTAAAATATCTTTTTTTTGTTATATGTTTAAACATTCTTAAAAATTAACGGTTAAAAAGGTCTTGACGAATATCAGCCTTGTAAATATAATGTCGATAAAAGTAATATATTCTACAGAAATAAAAGTAAAACACTTGGCGATGCTGCTTCAATGCCAAATTGGCGTTGAAAACTTACATTATTTGATAAAAATTGTATTTTTTTTGCATAAAAATTAACCCTTCAGTGACAACAAACGCATGGCATTCATTAGTTTTAAATACTTGCAATGTAATAATATATCAAAGAAAAAAGATTGAATTTTTCAAAATTGAAATAATTTAACGGATTTGGCGAAGTTTTTTTTTTCGCCAATCTTTAATTCTTTTGAATAAATTTAGTTTAAAACAATAGTATTATTTACAAATAGTTTTTTTAATCGCAATGTACTGTTCATTTTTCCAGGTACTGAACAGTCAGTACACGTTCAACGACATGTACCTGAACTGCATCAGTCAGCAAATGGAGGAACTGAAACCGTTTGGCGATGTCCCCAAGAAACTGACTGTAGAGGTCAAGAGGTCATTCGTAGCCACCAGGACATTCGTCCAAGCACTGGCCATCGGGAGGGACGTGGTCAAGTTTATACAGGAGGTAACCAAGTTTTTCTTATACCTTGAATTTTTTTTTGACTGGATGTCGCCAAGACAGCGATATCTTGCCAATACTATATTCGGCACCAACATTCTATAATGCACTTCATTAGTAACCTCTAAATTAGCACTTCGCATTATATTCGTAATGTAATGCTATGCATATGTTTTCATTATTCTGTGTCGTTCGGCTCCATCACTGGGGGGATACTCTGTGGTGTCGCCAACACAACGACATTCTGCCAGGAAGACTTTGAATGGCGACAATGTCGCCGCACTCAACGCAGAGCTTTCGTATTGAATTGTATTGTAACTAACCTAAAACCTTCCGATTATTTCAATACTTTAAACAAGTCACCTCATGACTTTTACTTTAATTCTCTTAGATAATATGTCCCGAAATTTTTTGTACCATTAAAAAAATATATACAATTAACATCAAGGAAAGCCACAAACAGAGAAAGAATAATTTAAAATTTTTGTTCATTGAAAAACATCCAGCATAAAATCTCAAATAACATTAAAAAAAATCGCTGTTACCTTCTTCCTACAGTCGTTTAGGTTACTCATCAAGTATGAGCCATCGGTTTTTCCACCGAAGGGAAGGTACCAGTGTTTTTTAAAAGCAATCTGCCGTTGCCCGGGGCCAAAACCAACAGCTCGGAGTTTTTTTTTTTTCAAGATTTTGCATACGCATCGGCGCTTAATTTTCTATCGAACAGCCAACAAAGAATCTGTCATTCGTTAAAGAAATCACCAAAAAAAAAAGATTTTTTCTTTTTCAATCGTGCTATTTGATACGGAGTTATATTGCCGGAATTACCATTCTAAAAAGCATAAATTGAGCTTTAATTTCATAACTTAAAGAATATTATTTCAGACTTTGCGTAATTTGCATTAGGCACAGAACGCCTAGGCTTTGTCATTTACACAGATAAGTCACAATCGTTTATTGATTGGACGCTGACTTAAAATACCTGCAAACCAACTTATGAAAGCTTTAAGGAAATAAACTTTTTAATATTTTTATTATACAAACACTAGCTGAAATACCCGTTCTACGCACGGGAAGGAAATAAATTACAAAATTGATACAAATACAATATTTATAGCGAAATAAACAATATTCTTCATTTGTCACCCATGAGGGGGAACCACAGTATTAAAAGTACTAATTTGAAACGAAATTTTATTGGCAAGGTCCTGCAAGAACTGGAAAGATTGCTAATATGAAGTTGTCTACACAATAACGTGAATATGTATGCATTACTCCCGTTGATCACCATCCATATTTTAACTTTTAGTAACATTCCAAAGATTTAAACGGGAAGAACTCTTATAAATGTTAATAAAAATTATCTGAAAAAGTTTTATTAGACACCTATGTCAACATTTGTCGTTAAGTTTCACAAATTGGTGAAAATATAAGCAGAAAAAAAAAAACGAAAAAGAATTTTAAAAGGTTTATTTGCCAAATTCAAGATTTTCATATTTTTTCTTTTGTACGGTAAACCTTATCAATAAGCGAGAAGGGATGGTTCCCCAGCACTTTTTTTAGATTTTGTCCCCGAACTTTTTAAATATTTAACTTTTTTAAATAAAAAATAAATCTTATTTTTTACTTCATTGAACTTTAAATCAATTTTTTAAAAAAAATCGAATCAATCCCCCTACCCACTAATACAGAAGATTTACGCAAACCCAATCCCCCTCTGACACTTGTACCACGTGGGGGGAGAGTCTATAACAACAGTTTTCGATTCCGCCACATAACTACTCGTATAGGCATACCTTCATATAAAGAAAGGTAGGCCGCATAGATCAAGCCGATTATTAACCCATTCCGCCGCTGACCGTGAAGGGAATGTCGCCCTTAACTGCAGGCTATTTCGTTCACTATATTACTCCCAGGGGAACCGTGTTATGGGCTATAAATGACCTACCATGGTATAGGAAAGAGAGTCGCGTCGATCAGGTCGTTTGTTAACCCATTTTACCCTCTGATCTTTATACCGCATGAAGGAAAATGTCACCCTTGATGACAGGCAGTATACACTTTCACTCCAATAATTCTATGGAAAATCAGCCTTCGTGGATAAATGACATAACATGGAGTAGAGGAAGGTAGGCCGCGTCAATCAGATTGACCATTTATACACTCTCCCTCTGACCTTCCTACCACGTGGGGTCCAAAGTATTCATTAACCAATTATTACGGTACCGAGTGGCTTCTACCTACCAGATAGATTATTTTTCTATGTAAGATATAAGTAACAACTCTGTCAAAATTCATCTTCCTGGTTATACAGAAAGTTAGAAAATTAGTGATGAGTCAGTGGATAAGTGGCAAGATTTACTTTTGGCAGTTAGAGTTTGAATTTTTGAAAATGAACATCCTTTCTTAGTGAGCAATTTTGGCTTAAAATGCCATGCTCCATGCCAAATTTAATTTTCATAGTTGTTGTAGTACGGAATATCCCGTTATCCATTCATATTTTCACCATTTTGACATATATTTTATAATTTTTTGACACTAATTTCGCCATTTATATGTTATTTTTACAAATATGATCATATTTTAGTTCATTTGGCAATATTTGATTCATTTGGCGAAAATTTTTATTCATTCGGTGAAATTTTAATTTATTTGGCGATGTTTTTAATAACTTGCCGTAGGTTTTATTTATTTGGCGATATTTAGTCATCAGCCAATCAGAATGCTCCTTTACATATATGATCATATTTTAGTTCATTTGGCGATATTTTATTAATTTGGCGAAATGTTTTATTCATTCGGTGAAATTTTAATTTATTTGGCGAAGTTTATTAATTTTTCGACAGTTTTTAGTTATTTGGCGACAGTTTTTAGTTATTTGGCGACATTTTGGCGATATTTAGTCATCAGCCAATAAGAATGCTCCTCGTACGTTACATAATATTAAAAATTTCCATTGTTTAAATTTTATATTTTGCATTGTTACATGTTCTCCATGTTAATCCTATGGAGAAGTTTCGAAAAAGGGGTTTTACAACCCCTTAAATCCGTTCGATCGGAACAAAAATAGCTTACTTTTCCTATTTAAGGTATAAGGAACAAATTTGCCAAATTTCATCTTCATAGGTATACGGGAAGTTGGAGAATTAGTGATGAGTGATGAGTGGGTTTTTCGCATTTATATATATTTTATATGTTATTTTTACAAATATGATCATATTTTAGTTCATTTGGCAATATTTGATTCATTTGGCGAAAATTTTTATTCATTCGGTGAAATTTTAATTTATTTGGCGATGTTTTTAATAACTTGCCGTAGGTTTTATTTATTTGGCGATATTTAGTCATCAGCCAATCAGAATGCTCCTTTACATATATGATCATATTTTAGTTCATTTGGCGATATTTTATTAATTTGGCGAAATGTTTTATTCATTCGGTGAAATTTTAATTTATTTGGCGAAGTTTATTAATTTGGCGACAGTTTTTAGTTATTTGGCGACATTTTGGCGATATTTAGTCATCAGCCAATCAGAATGCTCCTCGTACGTTACATAATATTAAAAATTTCCATTGTTTAAATTTTATATTTTGCATTGTTACATGTTCTCCATGTTAATCCTATGGAGAAGTTTCGAAAAAGGGGTTTTACAACCCCTTAAATCCGTTCGATCGGAACAAAAATAGCTTACTTTTCCTATTTAAGGTATAAGGAACAAATTTGCCAAATTTCATCTTCATAGGTATACGGGAAGTTGGAGAATTAGTGATGAGTGATGAGTGGGTTTTTCGCATTTATATATATAGATTACTGGTAGTATTAAACATTAAATTAAAATTTCTTTTTGAAACATTATTTTATCAGGACTTTTTGAACGTTCGTTGGACCTTAATCTAAACCAGAAGTATTTTTTCCCCACTTTTTTTAACAAACTAGACCTATTGTTTTTTCAAGGACCTATTGAATTTTCAAAAACATTTTACAAATGTTTAATTTTCCATTGGAGGGTTGTCAGCTCAGGTGTTGACCTCGTCATCTGACCTTTTTACAAAAATATGAGGTAGTGTTCCCTCGAGAGAGATCCGTGCGACGTTAATTCAAACAACCAACTTTAAATATTCCATCGAAACACACTCATGTCGTTAATAGCCCATTGTGCAGCTCCAGCACAACGTTAAATCAACCTACAAAACAATCTCAAAATCTACTAAAATCTTTTATAAAACCACATAAAAACCGAATAAAATCTCGAATCTGTTTTCAAATACCAACTTATGAAAAACGACCCAAAATAAAACGAAATTCTATCCCTTCAAAACGTTTTCAACTTCAATACAGATACCACGAAGTATAAAAAGCGATTTTTCATTTTCCGCGAAACCCCTATTGAAAAATCGATACCAGGGCACTTATCACAGCCAGGAATACACTCGCTGACTAGGGTCCTTTTAAGATATTCAGTTCTGGGAAAATATCTTTTAAGATATCTTGTTTTTTCGTAAATGGACATATTTTATTTCTTTTTGGACAATGCGGGGGAGTTTTGGCGGGATTCAGTTTACTAATCCATAAAATGTCCTTTTGTTTGATATTGAAAACTGGAATTTTTGAAAAATTAATACTTTATATTTAATATAAAATATTTTTTATTTTAATTAAGTGGTAGTAAATTTTCAATGTATATATTTACCCGCCCCCCCCCCCTCCTCGTGGTTAAACAAAGTTGTGCTGTTTTGTTTTTGTTTTTGAAGAACGGAAAAAGATTTTTTGCGAGACTCTGGTTTGATTTCATAATATTAGTCAAGCCATACATCAGACTATTGTGCATGCTGTTATTTAATTTAGTTTTATGCGTTTTAATAACACTTTAAAGGAAAACTATATTTGATAAAAATACACAGAATAGTATAGGAGCGGGTACATGATTTATTCTCAGCCTCGCCGGGAAAGGGGGGGGGGGGGGGGGGAGAATTTTTCGAAATATTTTAATAACTAAACCACTCTGCAAATCGATTCAAATTGTTTTTGGAAGCAAATTTGAACTGTTTTCTTTTAAATAAATTCATGATTAGTTACAAACAAGAATTCTTGTTAAATTAAGTTTGCTCCGTAGACTCTAAAACGACTGTACAAACGAGAGCATTAGACACGCCCACAGAAGGCAGAGTTAGGCGTCACTATAACGTCAAAAATTTGCTTTCCCCGATTTCCGTCAGACAGCGCGAGAACGAGCACACCTTATATATATATATATATATATATATATATATATATATATATATATATATATATATATATATATATATCCCATTTTAAATGCAATCTGCTATTAAAACAGAAAGCCGTTCGGATGTAGAAGTAGTTAAAAAGCAAGAGCAAAAACTTTTTGTTTGGCAATATAAAAATTAATTCTATAAGAAGACAATATAACATTTATATATATTTAATATTTCTACAATGCTATGGCATTAAAAAACACCACTAAATCACTTTAAAAAAAATTGGGGGCACAGTATGGCTGCTTTCAATTGGCTTCAACGCGCCCGTAGAGGAAGCAAGTTTTGAGCCTTCCAGAAGTTACAGTTATAGTTCAGTGATACGCACAGAATTTATTGGGGGACTCCCCTAAATTGAACAATAAAAGGAATGTTTTAAACAACCTTAAAGGGAAATTACTTTATAAAATTACATGAAAGTTCAAAAGTTTCAGAGTTTTCTAGAATATATTTTAAAACAATATACGTGTAGTAAAAAAATTAAGGACTCTAGTAGATGTTACTTATACAAGTCGAATAATGAGAAATAAAATAAAATAATCTTTCTAAAAAAAAGGAAAACCGACTTTAAGAAAAATGCGCTAAACAGTTAAACAGCCGGATAACCGATTATGTTTTTGCAGATTTTGCCTAAGTGGATTTTTCTCCATCCAACAAAAAAAGAATTTTCGAAATCGGACAATATTTTTTTTAAACGATCCGGTTAAATGAGAATTCTTTATAGTTAAATGCCGGATAACCGGATATTTTTTTTAATTGCTCCCTAGTAAAACATCCCTTATCCAACAACAACAAAAATTGTGCAAATATCTGAAGTAGAACCGAAATCCCGCGCGAACATACATAAAAAAAAATACATAACAGTCGAATTTATAACCTCTCGACTTGGCGCGCGATTTGGCGGTTTTAATTTAAATTTCTGGCGAATTTATTTTGGAGTTTTTGTTGGCGCGCCGTACAGTCGGTTGAAAATGAATTTATGCTTAAAATAAAATGTGCTGTCAATCATGGAAAAACGAGACACAAGATACGCGGAATAACCCGGATTTCGCCAAGAAAGATTTACCACTTCAATCGAAACAACACTTCTTTTTTCGAGAAGTGCCTAACAATAAATAAAAACGAGACAAGTGTGAAAGCAGAAGTCGAACGCGAGTGTAATTTACAATTCGCTTCGCCTTTTTTTCGGGTCAGGGCCTCATTCAAAAGTTCCAAAGTCGCCAAAGTTAGTTAAATGTCGCCAAAGTTAGTTAAATGTCGCCAAAGTTAGTTAAATGTCGCCAAAGTTAGTTAAATATTGCCAAAGTTAGTTAAATGTCGCCAAAGTTAGTTAAATGTCGCCAAAGTTAGTTAAATGTCGCCAAAGTTAGTTAAATGTCGCCAAACCCTTTTTTTTCCATTCTGACGTTAAGCTCATTATGACAGCTATAGTGCTACGTTATTTCAATCAACCAACCACGAAATCTGATTTTGCTTTTAGTCCAGATGGGGTTTTACTAGAAACGTCATTTCAGCGTATTATAGACTATTTTTGTAATAAAAGCAGTTGGTCGCCAATAGAAGGATGATAAAATAAAGGAATTACTTCTTCAGATACTGCCGATTCCCATCCACGTTTCTGCATGCTTTGCTTTATTTCAAAATTTAACAAGCATCGACGCCTAACTTCCTATCCAACGTGATCAAATTTATGTCAATCGAGCTATTCATATAGTGTCGGAATAAATCTCCGCTAAAACCTAAAGTTGGGAATTTTTTTCTGACCCCCGTTTCTTTTTTCGTTTTCTTTTTACCCCTGGACCGCTGAAAGAATATGCAAAAAAAAATCCTAAGTGCATATTTTATTACATAATTAATTAAAACCGTTGTGTAGCGTATATGCAACATCATGTGTATTTACTAAAATAATTTTAAAAAAGTATAAAAATATAGTTGAGTACAATCTACATACCTCTGGTATCAGCTCGGATTTTTTTAGAGCCAAATTATAGTTATAAATAATAAAACAGTTTTCGAAAACTTCACCTTTACGAGCCAGTTTTAGAACAACAGACCTCGAAGCAACCGATTGCTTTATCACAATAATTGTTATAAATATTAGGAACATAGCGGCGGTTATAAGAACTAAGCACATGGTTTCCTACATGACAATACTATAATACTTAACATAAAATTCAATAGATATAGCGGTCGTTTTAAAGTTGTGTAGCACATATGCTACACTATGCACAAGGTTAAGACAACTCGCGACAAAAATTTTATATAATTTCATAGGCAGATGATTGAAATCGCCAATAGTGCAATTTTCGCCAATTATGGCGGCACATTTAGGGTCTATAGGAAGACACACGCGTATGCCATAAATGCCCATTTCTAAACATCAAAGAGAGCCGACATCTCACATCTACTCCTCTCCCCCCCCCCCCCCCCCTTTATCTTATAACTTTTCTTTATTTTGCATTTCATTTCGTCATTGCAAGGCATTTCAGCTAATGATATGCCATTACTTCTAGAAAAGATACATTCATTCGCATTGTTGCTTCACAGTTGAGAGTGTTGATTTCGTAAATGGAGCGAGAATGGAATCGTACGTATCCATCACTGTTTAATTCGTATGTATGAAAGTACGAAAATGGGTCTGAATTGTTTTTTTTCTTTTAATCTTTTGATTCGGGAACCATGATTTTCCAGTACCATTATAATTCTTTTACGGTTGTTGATTGGTTAGAATGTTCAAGTGTTTACGAACTCTGATTGGTTGTACGATTTCAATGCGAAAAAATGAATTTATTCTTTCGGGAAAATTATGTGAAGATTTGTAAATTATGTGGTTGGTTCAAACGATTTTAAACTTTGCTTAATAAATATTTCTTATAATTTTGGCAACATATTTTATAGTTACGATAATTAGTTAAATACAGCGCAATTCAAAAATAGGTTATTTATAGAATTATTGGATATTAGTTCTTGGTTGTTTTATGAGCTTTAAATATTATTTAATGGAATATTATTTTAGAACTTTGGAAGATTGTTGAATGTCTGTGTTATAGTACATTTGGATATTGGTTGTTTTTATGAGCTTTAAATATTATTTAATGGAATATTATTTTAGAACTTTGGAAGATTGTTTAATGCCTGTGTTATACAACATTTGGATATTGGTTGTTTTATGAGCTTTAAATATTATTTTAGAATTTTGGAAGATTGTTTAATTTCTGTGTTGCATGGGCTATTATTTTAATATTACTTTTTATTTATAAAATATTATGTGCAATTTTATTCCCTAAACCCCAGTAAATTTAGATGTTTTTAAGGCTCTCTCAGTAGCTGGTATACCTTAAAAATTTTCTATATTCATCCTGAGGCTCAGAAAATAAGTACTTGACGTATTTGCGATCTCGTAATCGGAGAGTCGCACGTTGGAACCGCGTCTTCTGCTAAACATACGCCGTGTAGAACAGTATGCGTTAAATTTGTCATGGTTGAAATATTTAAGGGTTGGTGTGGGCATTCAAGTTTAGAGAATGTCAATGGCACATGTAAAAGATATACAATATTTTCCTGATTTCTTAACATGTCTATTCTTTGAATAAACATTTAAATAATGCCTGTGACCTTGTATTCCATGATACATATATATATTTTACATATAAGAATTTTATATTTAGAAATACTGGTAACATAAAAGTACTCAATTTTAATCCATGAAATGCATTAATTTTTTCAAGTAAAAATAACAAACTTACATAACTTTATTTTAAAATTGCCGTTGTCCAAATGCCTTTTTGTTAGTCGTTGTTGGAGGTATAGAGAGTGGAGTGCCATTACATATGTAGTTCTCGTCATCTTATCAGGGCTAAAAATTACGAGGTAGTGTTCCAGGAATTTTCCTGGTTTAGTTAACGTTTCACTAGAGCTGCACAGTGGGCTATTGGCGACGGTTCGGGGCCTATCTCGAAGGAAGACCCGGGAACGATGGCTCGTATTTTTGAACCATGGTCAGATGACGAGGACAACACCTGAGCTGGCACCCGGCGCAACCTCAATAGGCGTCAGGACATTGGACTCCGATCAGATTTATCGAGCACCAGTCCCGTATACACACCAGTATAATTTGTTGGATATTCTGGACGACTTTCTAGTATTTTTGTAACGAAGCTGGCAACCCTTCGATCGAAAGATCACGACTTTTTTACTTTTCTTTGTCAAGTCCACCTCCACGAGATGCCTCCGTGGCCTTTCTTGACAAAGAAAAGTAAAAAGTAGTGATCTTGTGATCGGACGGTTGCCAGATTCGCTACAAAATACTAGAAAAATCGTACAGTACATCCACAAAAAATTAACGGCGCGCATACGGGACTGGTGCACGATACATCTGATCGGGGTTCAAAGTCTGTAGCTGTATGCACACATTTATTGCGCGATGCACAACTTGGCTACGCTCGGTTTCGATCCGAGGAACTTCGGCTTGCTAAGCCGATACTCTGCCAGTCAGGCCAAAGTGATCACTCTCGCCTAAACGGGAGTATCGGGTAGAAGCAATGAATCCCACAAGTCCCGTCCGTCTATTGAAGGCGTTGGGTGCCAGTTCAGGTGTTTCCTCGTCATCTGACCATGGTTCTAAAATAACGAGGTGCATGTATGAATGTGTGTGTGAATGTGAATGTGTTCCCGGGTCTTTCTTTCGAGATAGACCCCGAACCGTCGCCAATAGCCAACAGTGCAGCTCTAGTGCGACGTTTATTAACCAAACCACTTCCACGGGTTCGAACTAGCCATCCTTTGATAACCAGCTGAACGCCTTTATCCACTGCGCAACTGGAAACCCAGGAATTTTCCTGAGTGTTGGATCCCAAACCGTCGGCAATACCAACCAATCAAAAAGCAAGTTAATTTTTTTTAAAAATTTATTATAAAGATATAACTAGATGCTCATATCAATCGAAAATTCATTAAGTTTAGTTTTTTAACCGACTGCCCAGCGCGCCCACCAAAACTCCAAAAGAAAACTACAAAATAAAACCGCAAGAAAATTTAAATTAAAACCGCCAACGCGCGCCAAGTCGAGAGGTTATAGATTCGACCTGTATGTATTTTTTTTTTTTTTTTTTTTATGTATGTGCGCGCGGGATTTTGATTCTACTTCAGATTTTTGGACAATTTTTTTTTTGTTGGATATAGGATGTTTCAAAGGGGAGCAATTTGAAAAAAATATCCGGTTATCCGGTATTTAACTATCCGGATTTCTTAATTAACCGGACCGTTTAAAAAAAAATGTCATCCGATTTCGAAAATTCTTTTTTTGTTGGATAGAGAAAAATCCACTTAGGCAAAATCTGCAAAAAAATAATCGATTATCCGGCTGTTATATATCCGGAAATGCCGATTAACCGGAGTTTTTTTAAACAATTTTTCCGATTTCATAATATTTTCATTGTTTAACAGAAGTTTACAACAATGACATTTCGTTTAACCAGCATTGATAGGGATTGTTTTATAATATACATTGTTGAGCACAAGTTGCTACTTGAATTTCTTGGTGAAGCCCCCTGCTAAATTAAAAACTAAAAAGGGAAAAATAAAATAATCTTTCTAAAAAAAAGGAAAACCGACTTTAAAAAAAATGCGCTAAAAAGTAAAAAATAATTTTTAATTTTACGAATGAGTTAAAAAAATTGAATTATTGAATATCAATTTTATACGTAGTACAACTTTTGGAAGTTGGTGCCAATTTACAAAAATCATACCTAAATTTTGGCGCCGATTTCAAAAAGTTGTACTACGTATAAAATTGATATTCAATAATTCAATTTTTTTAACTCATTCGTAAAATTAAAAATTATTTTTTACTTTTTAGCGCATTTTTCTTAAAGTCGGTTTTCCTTTTTTTTAGAAAAATTATTTTATTTAAACAAATTGTCGAAATCAATGCAATTGTATAAAATCTGAACATATTGTATTGATTCATCTTCCCAGATTAAAAGTCAACAACCTGAAATCTCATAAACTTGTTTAGCACATAAATAATTCGATTTCATATATGAAATAAATTACACCCATGTTAATAGCACTACCTTCTGGTATCAAATTAAATAACACAATAACATAACATTCCCTAAACCCCAGCAAATTAGACGGTCTCTCTCTCGAGTAACGTACCTCAGCAGCGCCGTCTGGTGAATAACTTCCCAAACACTCCCTGTGGCTCGGGAAAATTACTACTTGACATTACACATTCCGGATCCCGCTTTGGGAAATTAAAGAAGAACCGTTACGGTCAGAGTCCATTTAGGGTAATTAGATAGTCCCTTCTCCTGGCGATATCCATCGGGATTTATCCCGAAATGAATCCGATTTCCGGGAAAATCTCTTTGGGGCCGTTCGCGGGTTTTAAGAGAGGTTGTTATTAAAGTGTAGAAGGGTTTGTATTGATTGATTGATTGGAAATGGGTTAAATGCTCACCCCTCTCTTTTGACCTTCTTCGCGATGAATACAATTTGGTCATACGCTGGCTTGTTTAACCACTGTAACTTCCATTCTAATCGACGGGTCGTGAATTTTACGATAAAGTTTATAAACTTATGCCAAATATGGGGGGAGGGGGGGTCCGGTTGCCCAGTGGATAAAGGCGTTCAGCTGGTAATAGGAGGATTGCTAGTTCGAGCCCGTGCGGTGGACTTGACAAAGAAAAGTAAAAAAGTAGTGATGTTGCGTTGGGTGGGTTGCTAGCTTCGCTACAAAAATGCTAGAAAGTCGCCCAGAACATCCAATAAATTATAGTGGCGTGTATACGGGAGTGGTGCACGAAAAATCTGATCGGAGTCTAATGCCCTGACGCCTATTGAAGTTGAGCAGGGTGCAGGTGTTGTCCTCGTCATCTGACCATGGTTTAAAAATATGAGACATCGTTCCCAGGTCTTTCCTAGAGCCCCAGTTGCTCCGTAGATAAAGGCGTTCAGCTACTAATCAGAGGATTGGTGGTTCGAATCCGTGCGATGGACTTGACATAGAAAAGTAAAAAAGTAGTGATCTTGCGATCGGAGGGTTTCCAGCTTCGCTACAAAAATACTAGAAAGTCGTCCAGAACATCCAACAAATTATACTGGCGTGTATACGGTACTGGTGCACGATACATCTGATCGGGGTTCCAATGTCCTGACGCCCATTGTGGTCCTGTCAGATGCCTTCTCAGGTGTTGTTCCCGTCATCTGACCATGGTTTAAAAATATTAACATCGTTCCCGGGTCTTTCCTTCGAGATAGGCCCCGAACCGTCACCAATAGCCCACTGTGCAGCTCTAGTGCGACGTTAATTAAACAAATCAAATCAATCCAGGTCTTTCCTTCGAGATAGACCCCGAACCAGTGGCGGCTCGCCCACTACAGCAAGTACAGCCGGGCTGCACCTAAATTCATTAGTGTATTTTAAAACTAAAATCGGATATTTTACTAATTTTCTTAAATTAGATTAGAAATGAAATTTCTACGGTAGTAAACAAAATCTGCGATAAATATTAATGCACAATTCAGGAGGGGAAAAAACTCCATTCAATCAAAACTGCAGCTAAGAAGCGAAATTCGAAATCGGCTGCATCGTTGTCATTGCAACCCCTACGTAGTATGGAGATTCCCCCCCCCCCCCCCCAAGCTAATGCACTGCATTTGTGAGAAGGTACAGCCGAAATGGATTTTCTTGTTTTAGCTGCACTTGAGGTTCGATATGCTGATTGGCTCGTCCATGAAACGAGAACTTACGAGAATTTCTCACAACGGAAATGTTGACCGATTTGCAGGTTTAAAAGAAAGCAGGATTGCTTTAATTTTCAAAAAATAAGTAAGTGTTCTCTATTTTTTTCGCATGTTATCATTTCTTAAAAATTGAAAGGAAACTTTGATTTGAGTAGTGAATAATAAAGAATTTCCGTTCATGTATGGTTTGTGGAAAATAGGGGGGGATTCACATGACTTCGGCTGCACTAATAATTTCAACCACGGGCCGCCACTGCCCCGAACCGTCGCCAATAGCCCACTGTGCAGCTATAGTGGGACCTAAATTAACCAAACCAGCTATGCAAAATGCGGAGAAATCTTACCAAAGGCGAAAGAAGGAGCAGGCCAAGCATGCATTAAAGTGCAGCGGAGACTGCGCCTACACACCGATCCAGAATATAATATAACTATGAGCACTGTATAGTTAGGACTCCCATTGACAATGTACTTTATCGTGCCGCACGGAAGCATATAATTCGGAAGAAAGGTTTAGAAAACATTCACCCCTTGGTTATGCGGGAGTCTCTGATGACGTCACAGAAACGTTTAACACGGGTTGTTTTTTTCAGTGCCTGTTGTCACCTTTTAACTAAGAAAGTAAGTATAGGAAAATATTAAATGCGTAATATTTAATGTATTTTTGAAAGCCAGAAATGTATTTTTAAATCTAAGCAAACCTTTGCGAAAGGACTATTTTTTTTCTACCTTCGCTCAAAAAGGAGTAAAGTGGTCGGCGACGCTTAGTTCTCGTTCCAGTGCTTGTAGTTGTATTTTTATAGCTCAGTGCGCCTACCCGATTTTTTTGCTGAGATTTAAAAGAGGTTTTGGTCTGGTGAAGAAAAACCGATTTTTTTAACAATGGAATGGCAAGAATTTCTTCTAAATTTAGTTTTTTTTTTCTACTGAACTTTCGTTTCTGTTTTTTTTTTCTAAAATCTTTGTGCTCCTAGATGAGTAGGACGATCCGCCTTGGAGTCTAGTACAGAAAAAGCTAACGAAAACGCAGGTCCAGAATTTTGATAAATAAAATAATAATAGTTATGACCTACGTGTGCAGGCAGGTAGGTAAGGGGGTGGTTCATGGGGTTCAAACCAGAGAGTTGTAATATTAAATAGAGAGCGCCTTCAATGCCAGACTCTCATAAGGCCGCGGTGTCAACATTGAAAAGAAAAACCAACATCACGTGGTTATAGCGCTGCCACATTTGGCGGTCAGACATCTGCAGGAGTTTCAAATTTGGCGCACTTTCTTCTTTTTTGATGATAAGGAGTTCTGCCCGTATTCAACTTTTTAACATATATGTACGTATTTACTTATTTTCAAACAATATGCGCTAAATACCTCTTCATTAACGAAACGAAAATATTTTATTTGTGTTCAATACTCGAAGAAGCGAAACTCTTTATATTTCTCAGGTTTTATTGTTCATATTTTCTTATTGAAGTATACAAAATAACTATTGAAAGAACTTCGCTTATGGTAAATTGTTTACATAAAAACGTAACGCAATTATTTCAAAACTACCAAATAAGAAATATATCCTTAATATATCTGTTAAACTCCCTTAAATTGTGACACTCGTTCAAAAAAAACGATATTTAAATACAAAATTAAACACAAAACCTTATTACAATACTTCGATCTCGTTTAGTTCTTAAAGTCGCCAAGGCCTGCCAAGTAATATTGGCGCATGAATGAATTGGCATTTCCACCTATCACGTGGTTTCAATGTTGGACACACGGAAATCAGCATTTTTATTCCTCTATTTATATCATTACTCTATGGTTCAAACCCCTCCCATTGAAAGTCAAGAAAAAAAATTAAAAATCATTAACATACTTTAAAAATCTAGAAAAATTTCAATTTTTAGTATAATACTTCTTGTTGAGTTGCATGAGGGAAAACCTGGTATTTTCCGGGGGTCCTATCCCGGAAAATAATTTTAAAAGGGCTTCAAAAACGTGTTTTGATGTTATTTTTATCTCGAACTAAGCGTAGCACGACGTCATCGTATTTCATTATATAGCATTTAAATTTCGGCGAAAGGGAAAAGATATTAAAACGGGATACATATATATTATTTTTAACAAGGAATCTCAAAATATAAATTTGTTCTCTAAATTAATTTCATAATTAGGGAGCGATATTTACTAATTTTAAAAATAGTTAATGACTGATATTGGTAACGATTTCATGAAAAATAAATGAAAAATGTAGCTGTTTCGATACTTATATGCCGACGTATTCCTGTTTACTTGAATAAAAATTGATAAGTTTAAAAAAATTAGGAGGATTTTTTTTTTGGGGGGGGGGGGGGGGGGGGATAAGTTACTCAGTCACTGAACCACCTCCATGAAAAATCTATACCTACGTGCCATAACTATTATTAAACTAATCATCATTTAAGATAAATACTCGTCTTATAGAACGTTGCGTTAAGAGTTTTAAAATACAAATACAACGTTAAAATGCGCAATAAAAAATCCATCAAATCTGGACATGTTTCTGCTGAAGAAGGGAGACGTATCTCCCGAAACATGTCCCGATTTGATGGATTTTTATTGCGTATTTTAACGTTGTATTTGTATTTTAAACATCGTTTACTTTAAAATAATATATCCTTGGGAAAATTTTATTTAAATTGGTATTTATTTTTTAAAAAAACTCGAAAGGAAGGTTTAGAAAACATTCTTCATTGGCTATGCGGGAGTTGCACGTGACTTCACAGAAATGTTTAAAAACCCTTTAAAATTATTTATTTTGACATGCTTGCCCAAAACAAGGTGAATTATTTTATCAGACACAAAAAATAGTCTAAATTCATTCTTACAAAAATTAACAACATATTCAGACTTTAAAATCTAAAATCCTATCTCTACGTTATTCTAGTTCGTTATCGCGATCAACTCCCCTAAATTTTCCCTTCCCCTTGTCTTATCAAGCGTTCAGGGTGTGTCATTCAGAGCTGCGAACGATTAATTTTCCCGAACTCCCCCCCCCCCCTCCCGGACCCCCTCCCCCTTTCCCATGGAAATGAACGACAGTCTCGTCTTCCAGAAATCCGATATCCGGCATGTAATCTGTTTCGGGTCTGCCAACTCATTTGAAAATCGCCAAATTTCGGAGAAAGTCGCCAAATTATTTAAAAGCACTAAACACTAGTCGAAAATTTTGTACGTACTTACAGTATGAACTCGATATAACGACACCCCAAGCCACAAGGGTGTATGGTTGTTATACGCAAAAAAAGTATTTCCAAATAGGAAATCAAAATGTTTTTACTAATTTAAGAAAGTAAATTGTATGTGTTAGACCATTTTTACGCGTTCTCTGTTATCCTAAGTAATTAAAATAAGTTCATACTGTAGAATTATCCATTTATTATATTTGTTCGATGAATTTATTAAAAAATGCCTAGCTTATATTTACTACATAAAGTTTGTTCAGTGATATTGAAAGCTGGTGGTTATCGTTTTGCCCAAATTTCCACTAATTAAAGGTTTGTAACCACTAGATGACATTTAACATTGAGAAGCTTTTACATTAAATATTGCATGTTTAAGGTTAGCCGCGCACTGGCAACTATCGGACAAAATATCCCTCGCTCAATTCCGCGCCAACAACTTTGGCAAGTAATCGACAATTTGGCGAATTTGTATGGATTGCGGTTATACTATTTTAAAATAGTTTGGCTATTTTTCATCTTTACTTTGGCGATTTCAAAATCTGAAATATGGCAGCCCGAGACAAATGCAATTAAAATAATCGCCCGGCATTTGCTGAACGAGTGTTTAAGCCACTCAGTTGATTATCTCCGAACAATAGTTGCAGTGCAATTATCGTTAGCTCGCGTGCGGTTAGACTAAAATATATCTAATACACCAAAGCAAAGCCAAAAGTTTAAATTGTCTATTTTCAAAAAGTAACCACAATTTATTCACATTAGCGGGTTTTAACTATATTTTGTGGGAAACTTGTTTTATTTGAATAAACTATGTAGAAACTATTTTATATATAAAAAATATAATTTTTAAAAAACTGGTAGTTCAAATAAAATACTTTTAGGTTAATTACAATTTAATTATAATATAATGGTTTGTGGGGGGGGGGGGGGGGGGAATTCTAAAACTTATTTTCCAAAAACCTAATTTTTTTTTCTTTGAAAAAGAGTTAATTACTTATTGTGCATGCAACATTCAATTATTCAATCATTGAACACGTGTAATGTCTTGTAATAGTTTAAGTTATAAGGCGCACGTAGTAAAAAATAGGCCTAACGGAAGTAGGTGCGCATGCAGGAAACCTGACTTTCGCGTTGAATGGGTCATGTGATGTAAAATGTGTCCTTTTACAAATAAAAGTCAATTTTACTAAGGCCTCCGTGGCCGAGCAGTTAAAGGCGTCAGCTGCGAATACGAAGATTCGTGGTTCGATGCCAGGCGATGGACTTGACAAAGAAAAGTAAAAAGTAGTGATCTAGTGATCGGAGGGTTGCCATCTCCGCTACAAAATACTAGAAAAGTCGTCCAGAACATCCGCAAAAAATTAACGGCGTGTATACGGGACTGGTGCACGATACATCTGATCGGGGTCCAAAGTCCCGACTTCTATTGAAGGCGTTGGGTGCCAGTTCAGGTGTTTCCTCGTCATCTGACCATGGTTCTAAAATAACGAGGTGCATGTATGAATGTGTGTGTGAATGTGTATGTGTTCCCGGGTCTTTCCTTCGAGGTAGACCCCGAACCGTCGTCAATAACCCACTGTGCAGCTCTAGTGTGATGTTAATTAACCAAAAAAAAACAATTTTACTAAATTTAAGTTATAGTAGTGCTTTTTTTGCGTTGTAATTTATTCTAAAAATGCTTTAGAAATAATTAAATTATTTCCAATATTCTAAATTAAACCATAAGATCCTTGTATTTATGTAGACACATTTGTGTGAAATGTTACAACTATAAAAAACTTCTGTCGAACAAACAGAAAAAGTTCGATTTTTTAAAGAGATTTTTACGTAGTTTTAACGAAATTTGAAAAGTTATAAAGGAATTTAAATTGACAAATAAGTACTATTTACTGAATGTTTCATTTTTAACCGACTGAACAGCGCGCCAACCGAAACTCCAAAATAAAACCGCCAGAAACTTTAAATTAAAACCGCCAAATCGCGCTTTAATTCGACTGTTATGCATTTTTTTTATATATGTTCGTACGAGATTTCGGTTCTAACTGATATTTATACAATTTTTTTTTTGTTGGATAGGGAATATTTCACTTGGGAGCAATTTGAAAAAAAAAGATATCTGTTTATCCGGCATTTAACTATCCGGAATTCTCAATGAACTGGTCCGTTTGAAAAAACATATTGTCCGATTCCGAAAATTATTCATTTGTTGTATAGAGAAAAATACACTTAGGCAAAATCAGCAAAAAATAATCGGTTATCCGGCTGTTATATATCCGGAAATGTCGATTAACCAAAGTTTTTTAAAACAATTGATCCGATTTTAAAATGTGATAATTGTTTAACAGAAGTTGTACAACAATGACATTTCGTTTACCCACCACGATATACATTGCTGAGACAAAATGTAAGCACAAGTTGTTACTTGAATTTCTTGGTGAATAATACAAGAGGACGAAGCCCACTGTTAAATTAAAAACTAAAAAGGAAAAAATAAAATCTTTCAAAAAAAAAAAAAAAAAAAAAAAAAAAAAACTTTAAGGCAAATGTGCTAAAAAGTAAAAAGTAATTTTTAATTTTACGAACGAGTTGAAAAATTTGAATTTTTTAATATCAATTTTATTCTCATTGCAAGTTTTTGAAGTGGGTGCCAATTTACAAAAATCACACCTAAATTTTGGCGCCGATTTCAAAAAGTTGTAATAAGTATAAATTTGATATTAAATAATTCCATTTTTTCAACTGGTTAGTAAAATTAAACATTATTCTTTACTTTTTAGCGCATTTTCTTTAAAGTCGATTTTTTAAAAAAAAAAATGATTATTTTATATCGAATATTTTGTAGAAGTGGAAAAAATAGGGGTAACCGTTTTTTTTTAATAATATAGTATAGGGAACATTAAAGATAAAATCCACCTATTTCACTGATCAATTCAAATCAAATTACTTTTAAAATACACGAACTTTCTATTAAAAAAAACCAGCAGACTCAAATTGGGTCCGCATTTTGTCCTAAATTCAAAAGAATGTAAACAAAATTCTATCCCATATCCATTCCATTGAAGTTCGTATTCAAAAGATAAGCACAAAAGATTCCGCATCGAAAATATCCTTTGATAAACATCTCCTGAAGCCAGCAGCAACAATAACGAAAATATTTTGAAACTTTACAATGCACCCAACGTCACTGGTTTCATATTTATAAGAAAGACATATTTTTGGATTTTATTCCATATCTTAGAAATTTTAATGGAATGTTTTCTATCATAAAATGAGGGAAACGCTAAGTTAATTTATAATAAAATAGTGCGTTGCAATTTATTTTAGATATACGTTACTATATTCTTTTAAAATCTACCAGTAGAATATTTTTACGCATTTTTATAAAAATAAATTTTCATATGTAATTTAAAAATAAAGATTAGTTTTCTATCTGTAATTCTAAAGAAATTCTTATTTGAAGACATTAGCTATTTAAAATAAAAAGAAATAATAAAATTAATTTCAGAATTTTTTCTTTCCTTAATAAAAAGTAATTATATTTTCTCTAGCATCACTGGTTTCGTATTTATAAGGAAGACAGATTTTTGGATTTTATTCCATATCTTAGAAATTTCAATGGAATGTTTTATATCATAAAATGAGAGAAACGCTAAGTTAATGATATTAAAATTTATTTTAGGTAGTATACATTACTATTTTTTTTAAACAGCTACCAGTAGAATATTTTTAGTCATTATTTTTAAAATTAAAATAGCAAAAAGTAATTATATTTTCATGTTCAAACAAAATTGAAATGTATACATGCCTATAAAGAGAGTGGGGAATTTTCCATGAGCATATATGAAAAAATGGGTCCCTGGTCCAATTTTAATATTAGTTAAGGGGTCCGAAGATTAATCCTAATTGCGGACCGCTGTTCTAAAATATTATTACGCCCCATTTTATTTTGTACAAAATCTAGATTATGAAAGATATGTTGATTAAACTTGCTTACAATATTACCACTTTGTTACTATGGTTACTGCAAATATTAATTTTTAGTAGTAATGTAACCACTAGTAAAATTACCCATCACATTTTAACCCATGATTTTTTTTCTTTTTTAATTAATTTTTTTTTCCGTTTTTTTTTTTGCCCCTGGATCGCTGAAAAATATACCAAATCCTAAATGCCTGTTTAATTAAATAAGTAATTAAAACCGTTGTGTAGCGTATATGCAACATCATGTGTAATAACTAAAATAATTTTTAAAAAGTATGAAAATATAGTTAAATACAATCTACATACCTCTGATATTAGCTAGGATTTTTTGTAGAGTCATATCATACTTATAAATAATAAAACAATCTTTCGAAAACTTCACTTTAAGTCAGTTTTAGAACAACAGACCCCGAAGCAACTGGTTACCTTTATCACAATCATTTTTATAAAGATAAGGGACCTAGCGGCGGTTATAAGAACTAGACACATAGCTCCTTACGTGACAATACTATAATAGTTAACATAAAACTCAATAAATGCAACTAGTGATCAATTTAAAGTTGTGTAGCATATATGCTACACTATGCATTAGAGTGTTAAATTACAAAAACATAATAACCAACGCATTATATTAAAAACTTCAACGTGACATATAAATAAAAAGGTGTTTACCGCGATACTGCCAAAACACATGAAACACTCCGTTAAAATTAACTTCATGAATAATAAAACGATCTTTTATACCTAAACCTAGGACATTTCCGACTGCCAAGCTAATGAAAACTGACTGGTTAGGGAGAATTTAGGGAAATAAAAGTTGTAACATTTCTGTATCTGCATGCTGAAAACATTTTCACCACTTAAAGTCTCTTAATCTAATTTATTTGTTTCCCTTGGCGCTTTCGAATGAGCTTGACAGCTGTGAGGAATTTCCGCCTGTCTCCGCCAGGGAGCGCTCTATTTATTATCTCGTTTTTTTTATTCTGTAACAGAATATTAATGTCTTCCAAATTACAAATGGAATGTTTGTTTTGTTTGTCTATTTTGTTCTAATAAAACTTGCAGAAAATAGTTCTTTTTGTATGTATTTTAAATAAAAATGGCGAATATGTAAATTATGATTTTGTGTATGTATGACATTTAAATTTTAGCTTTTTCAAGCAACTGTATGCACTATCTTTATTAGAACATTTTATTTTGGTATTTCGCAACAATAGTTTTTAATAGGGATGAGCGATATTAGAATAACAGTTAAAAGATATCATTATTATAATTTACGTAAGCAAAAATATTCATTTTGAAAAGTAACAGTTCTTTATTTGCTCAAAAAAGTATTTCAAAATCGAAAATATATATTGAATAAAATAAGTTTTTCTGTAACATATTGTTTACAGTGTTTCTGTATGTATTTTACATAACAATGGCATTTGAGTAACATATGAATCTTGTCTTTTTAACCGACTGAAAACCGCGCCATTCGAAGCCTCTAAAAGGAGAGAGGTTATCAATTTGACTGTTATGATGTATTTTTTTATACATCTGCAGTGTGATTTTTTTTATGTTTTTAATCTGGGACGGTTCAATGAACTTTTGTGATATAAACTTACATGATTTTAATACTCCAATTTGCACATTTACCTCATATTACAGACATTAGATTCTAAAATATTGGTACAGATGTAGTATAGGACATTTGGCGCGCGAGAGGTTTTTTTTTGGATGTTTTATAGAGACGATAAATTTATAGTATGGCAACCCCACCTGATATTGTCGCTATTTTCCGATTCTTGTGGTGACTTTCAATCTGGCAACCCTATGACGTCATAGCGCTGTTTAACGGCAATTTTTCGTCGCAAAAAAAAACCGCGCCAAATGCCCTATACTACATCTGTTCCAAAATATTTAATAAAGAGTTGAAGTTCAATTTGCTTTAATATCAATGAAATATTTTCAAAGATTGAGTTGGATTTGCTATTACTGTTTTTAAACACTAGGGGGGGGGGGGGGGGGGAAATCCCCTATTTAAAAAAAATATAACATTTGTACATAAAAGTAATGTTTATATATTTACAAAATATTTGAATGGTACAAATAAAAATTAAAAGTGAAAAAGTGAAACTTTTATTAAATCCAATAAAAATTTGAAAATTACATTTCCTCGTAAATGCTGTCGTATATAAATTAATTCAAAGGCGCATCAGAGAATTTTTGTGATACAAACAAACATGGTTTTGGTATTACAATTTTCACCACAATGTGGAAATTCGGCACTCTTTTTAACCGACTGAAAAGTGCGCCAACTAAAACCGCAGAGCGCGATGATAGGAGAGAGGTTATCAATTCGACAGTTATGTTTTTTATGTACGTACGCGTTCTGTACTAATTCAGATATTTGGAAAATTATTTTTTGGTTGGATAAGGGATATCTCACTTGGGCACTTAAAAAAATATATACCCGGTTATCCGACATTTAACTATCCGGAATTCTCAATTAACCGGACCGTTTGAAAACAAATATTGTCCGATTTCTAAAATTATTTTTTTGTTGGATAGAGAATCCCAATTGTCACATTGGCAAAAACTGCAAAAAATAATCAGTTATCCGGTGTTATATATCCGGAAATATCGAATAATCGAAATTTTTTTTAACGATTTCACCGATTTCAAAATAGTTGT
Source organism: Troglohyphantes excavatus (assembly GCA_963932185.1). Classification (NCBI taxonomy): domain Eukaryota; kingdom Metazoa; phylum Arthropoda; class Arachnida; order Araneae; family Linyphiidae; genus Troglohyphantes; species Troglohyphantes excavatus. Next base: position 45,481,099 of record OZ010678.1, read on the forward strand.
TTAATAAAGATTGTACAACAATGACATTTTATTCACCTGTCGTTTATTAGCATGGATGTGGATAGTTTTACAATAAACATCGATGAGACAATATAATTGTTTACCTGGCATTTACAGAGAATTGTAATATTAAATAGAGAGCGCCTTCAATACCAGACTCTCGTAAGACCGCGGTGTCAACATTGAAAAGAAAAACCCACATCACGTGGTTATAGCGCTGCCACATTTGGCGTTCAGACATCTGCAGGAGTTTCAAATTTGGCGCACTTTCTTCTTTTTTGGTGATAAGGAGTTCTGTCCGTATTTTTAACTTTTTAACATATATGTACGTATTTACTTATTTTCAAACAATATGCGCTAAATATTTCCTCTTCATTAACGAAACGAAAATATGTTATTTGTGTTCAATACTCGAAGAAGCGAAACTATTTATATTTCTCAGGTTTTATTGTTCATATTTTCTTATTGAAGTATATAAAATAACAATTGAAAGAACTTCGCTTATGGTAAACTTTTTTACATAAAAACGTAATGCAATTATTTCAAAACTACAAAGTAAGAAAAATCTTCTTAATATATCTGTTAAACTCCCTTAAATTATGCCACTCGTTCAAAAAAAACTATATTTAAATACAAAATTAAACACAAAACCATATTACAATACTTCGATCTCGTTTAGTTCTTAAAGTCGCCAAGGCCTGCCAAAAGTAATATTGGCGCATGAATGAATTGACATTCCACATATCACGTGGTTTCAATGATGGACACACGGAAATCAGCATTTTTATTCCTCTAAGCATTTATTGAACTGGATCCGATACGTGGATATAAATGTGAACAACAACTTGGATTTTTTGATTAATAATAACAGGGAGCAAAACCCTCTACTAAATTAAAAACTAAGAGAAAAATAAAATGATTAAAAAAAAAACGGTTTAAAAAAATCGCGCTATAAAGAAAAAAAAATTTAGTTTTAGGAACAAGTTAAAAAAATTCAATTATTTAATATCAATTTTATACTTAATACAACTTTTTGAAGTTGGAGCCAATTTACAAAAAAAACATACCTAAAGTTTGATGCCGATTTTAAAATGTTGTAACAAGTATAAAATTGATATTAAATAATTATTTTTTTTTCCCAACTTGTTCGTAAAATTAAAAAAAAAAATTATGACTTTTTAGCGCATTTTCTTTAAGTTGGTTTTCCTTTATCTTTTTTTAAAGATTATTTTATTCATCTGCCGTGCGATTTTTTTTAATGTTTTTAATCAGGGACGTTTTTAAGGAATTTTTGTGGCACAAACTAACTCATTTGCACATATCCGTACCTGATATTACAGACATTAGATGTTAAAATATTTAATAATGGGATGAAGTTCAATTTGCTTTACTTCAATGTATTTCCAAATTTGCAATGCAATTCCATCATTTTCTAATGATGAAGTTGGGTTGGCTATGACTGTTCTTAAATACTAGGGGTAAAATCCCCTAATTAAAAAAAAATCAACCTTGGGGTGTATTGACAATTACATATTTATAAATATTTAAATAATAAAATAAAAATTAAAACTGGTAGTTTTATTAAAACGAATTAAAGTTTAAAATATACATTTCCCGTAAATGGTTTTTAATAAATTAGATCAAAGACGCAACAGAGAATTTTTGTGATACAAACGAACATGGTTTTGGTGTTACAAATTTCACAAAAATTTAGAAATTCGGCACTCTTTTTAACCGACTGAAAAGCGCGCCAACCCCAAACCGCAGAGCGAGCAACAAGGAGAGAAGTTATCAATTCGATTGTTATGTTTTTAAAAACTAGAGGATAATTTTTTTTTTAAAGTTATGTATGTTAGCTTTAGTTTCTGTTTTAATTCATATATTTGGAAATCTATTTTTTTGCCGGATAGGAGACGTCTTTTTATTTATACACAAAACAAGTTTAAAATTTTTAATTAACCCCAAGGGTATTTTAAATATACAATTAATTTTCTAAATAATGTGCTATTACGAATTTTATTCGAATTCTTGTTGTAGCGCAATATGATTTCAATCTCGAAATTCTGAACCATGTTTACGGTCACAAACTGGCCTCCATCCAAAAAGTCGCCATAAATACACAACTTAAACACGGTCACGGTTCCCGCAAACTAAGCGTTAACGGTCGGAACTTTTCGCTCAGTTAACTTCCTAAACGAGCATTTTATCTGCAAATGGCGACAGTTGCTAAACACCCGGGTAATAATTAAGGAAACGGAATTCGAATTTCGAATACTGCGAACCTGGCAACGTCGCCTAGTTTAAATTTATTTCCCTTCAGTTCAGTTAGAAGTAGGAAATCAGAATTTGTGATTCTTTTTTGATCAGTTTGGTTTGGTTAATTAACGTCGCACTAGAGCTGCACAGTGGGCTATTGGCGACGGTTCGGGGCCTATCTCGAAGGAAAGACCCGGGAACGATGCCTCGTATTTTTTTTAACCATGGTCAGATGACGAGGAAAACATCTGAACTGGCACCCAACGCCTTCAATAGACGTCTGGACTTTGGACCCCGATCAGATGTATCGTGCACCAGTCCCGTATACACGCCGTTAATTTTTTTTGGATGTTCTGGACGACATTCTAGTATTTTGGTAGCGAAGTTGGCAACCCTCCGATCGAAATATCACTACTTTTTACTATTCATTAGTCTAGTCCGCGCAAAGTTTCGAACCGGGGACCCTTTGGATTCCCAGTATTTTTCTACTTTTTCATGGTGGCCTCCGTGGCCCAGTGGATAAAGGCGTCAGCTGGGAATCGGTGGGTTCCTGGTTCGATCCTGTGCGACGGACTTGACTAAGGTAAATTAAAAAAGTAGTGATCTTGTGATCGGAGGGTTGCGAGCTTCTCTACAAAATACTAGAAAAGTCGTCCAGAACATCCAAAAAAATTATCGGTGTGTATACGGGACTGGTGCATGATAAATCTGATCGGTATTCAAAGTTCCGACGTCTATTAAAGGCGTTGGGTGCCAGTTCAGGTGATTCCTCGTCATCTGATCTGACCTTGGTTCTAAAATAACGAGGTTCATGTACGAATGTGGCTGTGATAAGTCTCAATACGAGGACAGAAATAGGCAGCCGGAAACTGTATAAACCCCAAAATATCTACTTTTTCACTGAAAAATATTAATACTAATCCCTGTTTTTGTATTTAATACTTTATTATAATAAATCAAAAGAAAATGACAGCTAATCATCAGATTATTGAAATGAATTACTTATTGAAATAATTAGATAAACAAGCTATTCTGTCTGACGCCGCAGTCCCACCACTGCACACATCCTACGTCGCGTTTTTAGGGCGTTTCCTTTCAACACTATAACTCCATGACGAATAGCTCGATTGACATAATAACAGGAACAAAATTCCATTTATTTATTTGATGGTTTATGTCCCCGTTGATTTAACGGTGTGCTCAAACCTTCGAGCAATGAATGGACTGTAGTAGAGCGAATATGACGTCATAATCGTGAAAGCAACATCTCAGACCGAATGGCCTCAAACACGTGACTTCTTTTCAAAATTATGAATTAAAAAATACTCGCGATTGGCTGATGAATTGGGAAATGTGTAACAGTGAAAATTTATGAACGGAATGACGTAATTAACCACGTGTCTGCGGCCATACATATTGGCCTCACTTTGATGTTAGCGAGATTATGACATTATATTTTCTTTACTATGAAGGACCCATGCTCGAAGGCTCAAACAGCATTACCAACGGATTGTATAAAAGAAACCCGTTTAAATGAATGACTTTAAACGCATTAAAAAAAACGATGAGATGATAGTGTGATTCGTCATTGGTCCATGAAATTCTCATTCTTTTGATACCTCTTGTGTTAAGATTTGTTGTGTCTAACGTGCGTAAAAGGGATCTTTACTACAGAAATAATATACACTAGGAGGCTCCACCACCTCAATTTCTCGCACATTAAAATTTTTGATACGTTCCTCAAAACTTTTATTTTTTAACATAATAAGGCTTTATATTCTTCCTAATTAAAGCTGACATAATCAAAATAATTATTTACCAATGAATTGAAGGGGTTAATCGTCAAAATGGCAAAATAAAAAATGCGGGCGCAACAGAATTTAGTAAACAAACTAACTGTTGCCATTCCGCGTAGAGAGAGAAAAAGCGTTTTTCAACCGTGTAAGAGAATTATATATAAAGATGTTGATCTCTGAAAAATATATATCATGCATTTAACTTATTTGTTTCTTTAGATTTTTTTACATTGTTTGTCTGTTCCTGTTATAGGTCGGCCCCACGCCTGAGTGCAGCCGAGCTCTTATGAAGATGACCTACTGCCCCCACTGTAGTGGTCTGCCGGACCTCAAGCCCTGCTCCAACTACTGCCTGAATGTGATGAGAGGATGCTTGGCATATCACGCAGAAATACACCAAGAATGGAACAACTATATAAGTAAGCACTACAATTTATAACACTGTTAAAAATTATTACGACTTTGCTCCAAAATTTGGTACCCATTTAGCTGCAATCAACATTTGGTGCTTAGTTTCACCATTTTACGGTGCTACCACGAATACCATTTAGTGTTGAAAAGTCTATATTATTTTGATTTTTTAAAAAAATATTTTTATTGATATTAGCCTAATCCTTTATCGAACGAAGATAACAGGCGAAGTAATAAACCGTATTCAATAAATATAAAATCGTAACCGCGGAATTTATACTTTCTCGATAAATAAAATGAACGGTTGGTTTGGTTTGTTTAAATAACGCCGCACTAGAGTTGCACAGTGGGCTATTGGCGACGGTTTGGGGTCAACCTCGAAGGAAAGACCCAGGAACACATACACATTCATACATGCACCTCGTTATTTTAGAACCATGGTCTGATGACAAATAAAAGGAACAGTTCGTTAAATTGACCAACCAATCAATAGCCTCGAATCAAAAACGCAAGCGCCACAGAAGAAAATCGCGATGACATGTTCCCAGTCGCTCTAGAGCTGCACAGTGTACTAATGGTTACGGTTTGTGGTCTATCTTTAAGGAAAGACCCGGGTACGCTGAAAGTCATTAAGGTTTGGTTTGGTTTTGTTAATTAACGTCGCACTAGAGCTGCACAGTAAGCTATTGGTGACGGTTCGGGGTCAATCTCGAAGGAAAGACCCGGGAACACATTCATACATGCACCTCGTTATTTTAGAACCATGGTCAGATGACGAGGAAACACCTGAACTGGCACCCAACGCCTTCAATAGACGTCGGGACTTTGGACCCCGATCAGATGTATCGTGCACAAGTCCCGTATACACGCCAGTAAAATTTGTTGGATGTTCTGGACGACTTTCTAGTATTTTTGTATCGAAGCTGGCAACCCTCCGATCGCAAGATCACTACTTTTTACTTTTCTTTGTCAAGTCCATCGCACGGATTCGAACCACCAATCCTCTGATTAGTAGCTGAACGCCTTTATCCACTGAGCAACTGGGGCTCAAATTAAAGGAACAGTTGGTTGAATTGACTAACCAATCAATTGCCCCGAATCAAAAACGCAAGCGCCACAGAAGAAAATCGCGATGACATGTTTCCAGTCGCTCTAGAGCTGCATAGTGTGCTAATGGTTGCGGTTGGCGGTCTACACTTAAGGAAATACCCGGGAACGCTGAAAATAATTCAGATCTATGGTCAGATGACGAGGGCAACCAACTGAGCTGGCACTCCACGCAACCTGACATTGAGGTACATTCGACCAAAGAAAAAAAAATTAATACAGACAAAATTAACATTCCAAGAGAAAGTTTATTACTTCTGCGTAAAAACAAAACAACAACTGCCGAACAGCAGAAAAACTGACGACCCTTCTTTCATCCAGTCATATGTTCTTAAATAAAAATAAAAAACTGCCATCCAGTCCTTCAAGAAAAATCAGTCCAAACACAAGTCGTCTACAAGTAACGATTAAAACAATCATCAGCGTCAGTCAATCTTTTTTAACTTTCTCTCGACATAAAAAAACAAAATCTCCTTTTCGTGACTACGTCTCTACCCTGATCCGGCTGATGGAGGAAACACATCTTGGCGCGATAATTGTTTGGCGATGAGGGGGATAAAGCGCCAAATGCTGAAATGTATTGTAGTTCCATTCCATCAGCTATTTTCCCAGGGAGATTCATGCTTACAGTATATGGTTGTTTTAAATTGTTATAACTTTGCATTACGAATTTTATATTAGGTTTTTCAACAGTATTACGTAAAATATTCTGTTTTAACTTGTATATAAATAAATAAAAATGTTATTATTTTTACCATTACCCGGTGCCAAAACCGACTGCTCGGAGTGGATAAGACACCCCAAACGACTGCTCGGAGGAGGTTGTGGTTTTTTTAAAGCGATGGTCCATTGCCCAAACCAACTGCTCGGAGCTTCGAGCATGGATCCTTCATAGTAGAGAAAACATAATGTTATAATCTCGCTAACATCAAAGTGAGGCCAAGATGTATGACCTCAGACACGTGGTTAATGACGTCATTCCATTCATAAATTTTCACTGTTACACATTTCCCAACTCATCAGCCAATCGCGAGTATTTTTTTAATTTATAATTTTGAAGAGAAGTCACGTGTCTGAGGCCATTCGATCTGAGATGTTGGTTTCACGATTATGACGTCATATTTGCTCTACTACAGTCCATTCATGCTCGAAGGCTCGGAGGGGATGAGTATACATGTAGTATTTAAAATCTATCAAGCATTTTATTTTATTTTCAAAAAATAAAACTAATAATTATACATTTGGAATATTTAGAGAGGAAAAGCGAGCGATAAAGTGCATCATAATCAAGAATATATTTTCTATCGTTTATAAATATCGAATATATATCTATATTTTGTTATTTTCTTCCTGTGTGTAGAACTTTTATTTTACATATATAATATACTTACATATATAATATAGTATTAAATATATAATATAGTATTACATATATAATATACTTACATATATAATATACTTACATATATAATATACTTACATATATAATATAGTATTACATATATAATATACTTACATATATAATATAGTATTACATATATAATATAGTATTACATATATAATATAGTATTACATATATAATATAGTATTACATATATAATATAGTATTACATATATAATATAGTATAACATATATAATATAGTATAACATATATAATATAGTATTACATATATAATATAGTATAACATATATAATATAGTATTACATATATAATATAGTATTACATATATAATATAGTATAACATATATAATATAGTATTACATATATAATATAGTATTACATATATAATATACTTACATATATAATATAGTATTACATATATAATATACTTACATATATAATATAGTAATACATATATAATATAGTATTACATATATAATATAGTATTACATAATAATATAGTATTACATATATAATATAGTATTACATATATAATATAGTATAACATATATAATATAGTATTACATATATAATATTGTATTACATATATAATATACTTACATATATAATATAGTAATACATATATAATATAGTATTACATATATAATATAGTATTACATAATAATATAGTATTACATATATAATATAGTATTACATATATAATATAGTATTACATATATAATATAGTATTACATATATAATATAGTATTACATATATAATATAGTATTACATATATAATATACTTACATATATAATATAGTAATACATATATAATATAGTATTACATATATAATATAGTATTACATAATAATATAGTATTACATATATAATATAGTATTACATAATAATATAGTATAACATATATAATATAGTATTACATATATAATATAGTATTACATATATAATATAGTATTACATATATAATATAGTATAACATATATAATATAGTATTACATATATAATATAGTATTACATATATAATATACTTACATATATAATATAGTAATACATATATAATATAGTATTACATATATAATATAGTATTACATAATAATATAGTATTAGATATATAATATAGTATTACATATATAATATAGTAATACATATATAATATAGTATTACATATATAATATAGTATTACATAATAATATAGTATTACATATATAATATAGTATTACATATATAATATAGTATTACATATATAATATAGTATAACATATATAATATAGTATTACATATATAATATAGTATTACATATATAATATACTTACATATATAATATAGTAATACATATATAATATACTTACATATATAATATAGTAATACATATATAATATAGTATTACATATATAATATAGTATTACATAATAATATAGTATTACATATATAATATAGTATTACATAATAATATAGTATAACATATATAATATAGTATAACATATATAATATAGTATTACATATATAATATAGTATTACATATATAATATAGTATTACATATATAATATAGTATTACATATATAATATAGTATAACATATATAATATAGTATTACATATATAATATAGTATTACATATATAATATAGTATAACATATATAATATAGTATTACATATATAATATAGTATTACATATATAATATACTTACATATATAATATAGTATTACATATATAATATACTTACATATATAATATAGTATTACATATATAATATACTTACATATATAATATAGTAATACATATATAATATAGTATTACATATATAATATACTTACATATATAATATAGTATTACATTTATAATATACTTACATATATAATATAGTATTACATATATAATATACTTACATATATAATATAGTATTACATATATAATATACTTACATATATAATATAGTAATACATATATAATATAGTATTACATATATAATATACTTACATATATAATATAGTATTACATTTATAATATACTTACATATATAATATAGTATTACATATATAATATACTTACATATATAATATAGTATTACATATATAATATACTTACATATATAATATAGTAATACATATATAATATAGTATTACATATATAATATACTTACATATATAATATAGTAATACATATATAATATAGTATTACATATATAATATACTTACATATATAATATAGTATTACATTTATAATATACTTACATATATAATATAGTATTACATATATAATATACTTACATATATAATATAGTATTACATATATAATATACTTACATATATAATATAGTAATACATATATAATATAGTATTACATATATAATATAGTATTACATACATAATATAGTATAACATATATAATATACTTACATATATAATATAGTATTACATATATAATATACTTACATATATAATATAGTATTACATATATAATATACTTACATATATAATATAGTATTATATATATAATATACTTACATATATAATATAGTATTACATATATAATATACTTACATATATAATATAGTAATACATATATAATATAGTATTACATATATAATATAGTATTACATACATAATATAGTATAACATATATAATATACTTACATATATAATATAGTATTACATTTATAATATACTTACATATATAATATAGTATTACATATATAATATACTTACATATATAATATAGTAATACATATATAATATAGTATTACATATATAATATAGTATTACATACATAATATAGTATAACATATATAATATAGTATTACATATATAATACACTCTAAATATATCGGATCATCGCTACAGTTTAAGTCATGACTGTAATCATTCCAAAGGATTCCGAAATAGCAAACTTATCAATATCGCCAAAACTGGAACAATTTACACGCCAAGCTGCTTGCCCTCCATCAGCCGGATTAGGCTAGAGACCCTGGTCTCTTCGTGTCTGTCGACATTGCGTGTTCTCGATCCCGATTAAAGCCGTATTGGGTGGCGCCAAATGAAACCGATTTGTCTTCATTCCTTGGCTCTTTATTCCTTTTTTTTTGGCATCTTGTAGAGTTGTTTATGTATGGAAGGGTATTTATCTGGTTTTATATAAGGTTGATAAAAGGAGAAGTTGGCTCGTTGTTCAAGACGCGAGTTATTAAGTTGGGTTGAATTAACGTTGCATTGAGCGACAATAATTCAACCGAACAAATATTGGCGATCCTTTTATATAACTATAACAAGAGAAATATGAGAAAAATGCATTTTTGTGAAAGATACATTAATTAAAACTTTTTTTGTGTAATATATATGGGTTATATACACATTAGATTGAGACTTGTGCTATAAGAAAATTAATTTTGTTGGGGTTGAAACAAGAAATTTACTAACTTAAACGATTCGAAATTTCCAACTTAACGGCGTCGGGTGTCAGTTTAGGTACTGTCCTCGGTACCTGACCATGGTTCAAAAATACGAGGTATTGTTCCCGAGTCTTTCTTTCGAGATGGGCTATGAACCGCCATCAATAGTCCAATATGCAGCTCTAGTGCGACGTCAATTAATCAAACTTAACGATTGAAATTCCCAACTCGACAGTGTTAAAAATTCCCAAGGTCTCCGTGGCCGAGTGGATTAAGGCGTCAGCTGGGAATCCAAGGGTCCCCGGTTCAAAACCTTGCGATGGACTAGACTAAAGAATCAAACCTTGCGATGGAAGTAGTGCGATCGGAGGTTTGCCAACTTCGCTACTAAAATACTAGAATGTCGTCCAGAACATCCACAAAAAATAACGGCGTGTATACGGGACTGGTGCACGATACATCTGTTCGGGGTCCAAAGTCCCGACGTCTATTGAAGGCGTTGGGTGCCAGTTCAGGTGTTTCCTCGTCATCTGACCATGGTTCTAAAATAGAGGCGCCGTTCCCGGGTCTTTCCTTCGAGATAGGCCCCGAACCGTCGCCAATAGCCCACTGCGCAGCTCTAGTGTGATGTTAGCAAAAAACAAAACAAAAACGTTCCCGATAGGCTCGGCCCTCCTAATTTGGGATCTTCATTTTTGTTACTTAAATTTCCGGCCACCCCCCCCTCCAATCGAAAACAATCATTAACATTCCAAATCCCAAACAGAAACAACACACACAAAAAAAAAATCGCCCTTCATATACAAACGACGCCAATTGACCACTCGAAACAATCCGCAGCCAATCTGATTTGCAGCATCTTTTTCCTAGAACATCCTCAAAGGCCACTTGTTGGCCCGATCGTTAAAAAACCAAACAAACAAAAAAAACGGTTGTAATGAAAAGAAAGTCGACTCCTTATTTTGGTTCGTAAACAAGAATCCAGACCCGGATTTCGACCGACGAGTAGAATCCAATAAAAGTCTGGTGCCGGACGATAAATTGGAATGATCGAAGTGAAATGAAGTCAGTCGCCTGACCCCCAAGAGGGGGTCAAGAGACGGGCGAATTGCATAAAAATGGATCCTACAACAGTCTTTTCCATGTTAATCGTAGTTTACAGCGTTACGTAACTCGTACACTTTCACTGAAAAGTTGTTTTGTTGATATATACCACAGCACACGGTCCCACAGTTCAGGGTTGGCCTTAAGGGTGTGCCACAGGTGCTGTCGCACAGGGCCCCGCATTGACAAGGAAACTATTTCTTCAAAACAATTAGAAAATCGGTTTTTAAAAGGAAACGTCTTTAAATCATTTACATTGGGAATCTTGAGGGTTTCCAGTTGCCCATTGGTGAAGGCGTTCGGCTAGTAATCATAGAACGCGAGCCCGTATGTTTGGTTTGGTTAATCAACGTCGCACTAGAGCTGCACGGTGGGCTATTGGCGACGGTTCGGGATCTATCTCGAAGGAAAGACCCGGGAACACATTCACACACATTCATTCATACCTGCACCTCGTTATATTAGAACCATGGTCAGATGACGAGGAAACACCTGAACTGGCACCCAACGCCTTCAATAGACGTCGGGACTTTGGACCCCGATCGGATGTATCGTGCACCAGTCCCGTATACACGCCGTTAATTTTTGCGGATCTTCTGGACGACTTTTCTAGTATTTTTGTAGCGAAGCTGGCAACGCTCCGATCACAAGATCACTACTTTTTTACTTTTCTTTGTCAAGTGGGATCGGTTTTTATTCAGACGCCGGTCAACGAGACGACGCGTTCGTTCACAGATAATGGTATAAATCTTTCACTGCAAGTGCTTTGGTCAATCGTCGGGTTTGGTATTATGTGTGGATCCTTTGTTTCGTCGGGGACAGAGAAGATCTTGTTAATGGTGCTTGCGGACGGATATCATTTGATTTAATAATCTTGCCGATAGGACGATAGGGTTGCTATATTTCGTTGGAGTCACTTGGCGCCACAGAGTTTTAGAGCAGTAAACATGTTGCCACTATTGCTGGCGAGGGGATGGCCGAAGCGGTAGAGTAACGGACACATAACGGGAAGGTTCCAATTTCAAAGCCCAGCAGTAAGGTATTCGGCTCATAATCACAGTTTTGTTTTGTTATTAACGTCGCACTAGAGCAGCACAGTGGGCTATTGGCGACGGTTCGAGGCCTATCTCGAAGGAAATACCCGAGAACACATTCATACATGCACCTCGTTATTTTAAAACCATGGTCAGATGACGAGGAAACACCTGAACTGGCACCCAACGCCTTCAATAGACGTCGGGACTTTGGACCCCGATCAGATTTATCGTGCACCAGTCCCGTATGTACGTACAGTCCAGTATAATTTGTTGGATATTCTGGACGACTTTCTAGTATTTTTGTAGCGTAGCTGGCAACCCTCCAATCGCAAGTTCACTACTTTTTTACTTTTCTATGTCAAGTCCATTTCCCGGATTCGAACCACCAATCCTTTGATTAGTAGCTGAACGCCTTACCAACTGAGCAACTGGGGCTCGTATATTTAGTCGGGACCATATCTAATTTAGTAGCCATAGTATAATAAAATGCATATATATTTTAAGTACTATACCGGGTTCACAGTTTGAGAATCAATGTTTTGAATAGTTAATTTCAATCTCATCCTGACGAGCGAATATATAGATTTAAGAGATAAATATTCTAATCAAATGTCTTGTTTTTCCAGATGCCATGATGATGCTGGCTTCCAGACTGGAGAGTTCCTTCAACATCGAGTCTGTGGTGGACCCCATCGACATAAAGATCTCGGACGCCATCATGAATTTCCAAGAGAACGGACAGGTTGTCTCGCAAGAGGTAAGAAATCGCACCAGCAGAAGCCCAATAACTGACAGAACATGAAGTATTGCCAACCGGTTCTGCGCAACAATCTGTATCCCGAGATCAGGGTTCCCACTGGTCCTTAAATGTCCTTAAGAACTCCTTATTTTTGGTTTACATTTTTAAGAGCCCTTTAAAGTCCTTAATTTTTACCAAGAGTCCTTAGGAACTCCTTATTTTTTTTTCTCCTGCCAAAGAAACATTAATTTTTTTAGTAGTTCCATTAAAATTTCTTGCTCTCAGTTTATTTCAGTTACATTGTCAATCTATTTACTTGTGGCTGTTTTTTACATGAGATGCTCGAATGCTATTTATTTTCCCGCTTCAATAATAAGTTAGTGCATTGCATTTATTATTCTTTGCAAATGCATATTTAACAGTTGGTCAAGAAATCAAACAAGATTATGAACGAATTAAAAAAGTAATAACTTGAAGTCAAAGAATGAGGTTCTGTTAAGAAACCTTTTAAACATAGCATTGCATTTAAAAAGTCATTTTTAAGTTAATATGAAAGTTGATTGTTGTCATAATTTATTTAATTTTTTTTACTTCAGGAGCAGCGCGATAAAAAAAGATCCGTAAAAACTTATTTTTGTCCCTAAAAACTCCTTATTTTTTATTTTAAAAAATGAGTGGGAACCCTGGAGATGCATTGCTGTGATAAGTTTCTTGTGCGCTCCGACAGGTTTTCAAGTTCTACTCATAACGGAACTGTTGACAATATCCCAAGTTGCATTGCGCTGAGGGCTTCTTTTGTGCGCTATTGCGCTTGTACTAAGGCTTATCTATCCTCCTCCATTATCTTAGGCGAGATTCTGCTTGATATATTTGCAAATTATAATTATACTACAAGGCTCCGCCCTCTGCTCCGCTAACGCTCCGTCAACCCCCGGAGATTTCCTACGCAATCCTAATAGGTTTGCTGCGCAAACCACTTCTCGCTTCGCTCGCTAAAAGGTAGGACACAATAACAATGTGTCCTAGTAACAATACTTTTTTAATTATATTACTAAAAACTTTAAAAGTTGAAACTGTAAATTTAAATTAATATTCATCTTGGCATCAATAAATCTTTTCGCCATGTAAATCAATATAAAATAATTTAAACTAATTTCTTTTTAACTACAAATGAAAACAATGGTACCACTGGCAAGCCTACCATTATTTATTATTTTCCACGTTATTTTCACACCTTTCCTACGTTTTGGTTAAATTTCTGACATTATTGGTATTTTGTTTTGGTCTTAATTGACGTTAAGCTTACCATAATGTTGCCTACCAGAAGTACCATAATTTACTGAGTTAATATGTCATAAAAAGGAAGCCCATAGAAATCCAGTTTTTAAAATTGCCAACAGATGGCGCCACCTTAATTTTCTGCTCATTTAAAGTTTAGAAAAGCGTTTTTCAAAACTTCTATTTTTTTAAATTTAATAAGGCTTATTTTCTTCCTACTTTAAGCTGACATCGTTAAAATAATTCTTTACCAATGAATTGAAGGGGTTAATCGTCAAACTGGCTTACATAATGGCAAAATAAAAATGCGGGCGCGACAGAATTTAGTAAACAAACTAACTGTTGCCATTCCGCGTAGAGAAAAACCGCGTTTTTCAATCACAGCGTAAGATAATTATATATAAAGACACCCCCCCCCTCCCCCCCCCCCCTCCCCAATGACTAACCATAGGATAGGGAGTGTAAGAGTATCGAGAATGGAATGTTATCTCAAGTGTTGTTGTCGTCATATGACCATGGTTCAAAATTGTGAGGCAGTGTTCCCCGGTCTTTACTTCAGGATATAGATCCCGATTCCCTAACAGTCTTCAATAGTCCTCTCTGCAGTTCTAGTACGACGTTATTCTTAACCTACCTATATTTACATATCATTTCCTCCAACAGCTGTTCAAGCACTGCGGCAAACCTCGGCTGGGCAAGCGAGATGCTCGTCACGAACTTAACTATGAGACCCTCAAGTTCGGCGGGCACCGCGACAACGCCGTGCCGCGCCCCACTACGGCCGCCGGAACCAGCATCGACCGGCTGGTGCAGGGCATTCGGAAGAAGATCAAGAAGACCAGGAACTTCTGGAACCAGCTGTCGAAGATCATGTGCGGGAACGCCCAGGTGGCTGGCCAGGGAAAGACACTGCCCGTGGAGGAGTGCTGGAACGGGGTCAACAAGGCCAAGTGAGTTCTTGTTTTTTGCTTAGTTTGTTTGGCAACAGTGTTTGACACAGTGTTGTATACAGGCCTGTAGCTAGGTAGGGGCCAGGGGGGGCAATGCCCGGCCTACAACTTTATTTGCCCCCCCTAGAACAATTGAAGAATTCGAATTTCTAGAAATTCACACGGAAAACCCTAACTAATCCTTTTTTACACTCCTTCGTAAGGGGACAAATGCAGACACTTCCCCCCCCCCCCTCCCCTTACCTCACCCAGCATCAATAAGAACCAAGCACTTCCAAGACATCATGCTTGGAGGCGTTTCGTCGCGTCCCATCGTCGTCTGGTCGTTTCAACTTCGCCGTCCAGATTTCTCTTCTCCCTCTTTCCCCGGGGTGCTCACAACAGACAACTGACCACCCACCAGTGTGGTAGCATATTGACTAGCGGACTTCTTGTCGTTTCTTTGACAAATTCTTAACATGAAAAAAACCTGTAAAAAAGTTTAGTGTGTTCTAGGATTGTTTGCTTTCCCAGGTGAAAATAATCTTAACTTTTGAAATGACACGTTTTTGCAAGAAATGTATTATCTTGCTAGGTAATTCGACATTATTTAAAGATAAATGTGTAAGTTACATACTTTTATTAGTATTATTTTTTAGGTCTCCCTTCATTACGTTTAAATACAGTGGCGTCTAATTTAATTCTATAATTCCTTTTACATTTTATACACTGATTAAATAACAATCAAGTTCCAGTTTGTTTTAATAGCGTAAAAGTTAAAAATGGACAAAGAAAAACACGACATAAATTAATTTTATTTTATTAATCTTTTTTTAAATTACATGGCTAATATTTAAAAATATACTATTTGAGTTTTATTCATTTGTAAATTAATCTGGCAAATGACAACAAATGATAAAGGTTAACGGTAAAAATACTATTTAAAATAATACACAATTTATTATAATAGTGCTTTTTTTTAATATCTATGGAACGTATAATAAATTTGGAACATATATAATTAATTGAGGAGTGTTAATATCGGGGACTAAGAGGGAGAACGCGCTTCAGCACCGTAACCCCACGAGAAAGTCATTCTTTGAGTATAAATAACTTACCATCCTGTAGAGGAATGTGAGCCACGTCAACCAGTTTCATCATTTATCCCCTCTCCTTTTCCTTTGTATTAGAAAAAAGATTCATCCGAAAACAGTGCGGGGGCAAACGCCCCCCCCCCCCCCTTTCCCCTCCGAATCGCCGCCACTGGTAATAGGTCAGACCCATTCACTAACAACAGAGTAATTTGTTATTAATTAAATATTTATAATTACCGAAATTTTGTTTCCTAAAGAGAGGTACCGAAACGCCGTTTCGGCGTGTTCCGCCTCAAATCGAGTCCTGCTTATATATTAAGATTACTTTAATTCTTTAAATAAATTATTTACATCAATTTCTTAAAATTTCGTCCTCCGGTTGTGTTTGTGTTTATTTCAATACACAATAATACTTTTTACGTACAATGAAAAAAACAAGAAATAAAAAACATCATGTACTATAAAGCAAATACATTTAAATTTGGGATGAGGTGTTCATTGCCTCCCTTCCAAGTATATCGGGTAGAAATTGCTAAAAGATAATGAGCTACTCTGACCATCTCATTTCCTGTCCGTCTGGTTTCAATTACTAGCGTCGTATTTTTCCTGTTCATCTTTATCTATGGTCCTGTATTTGACGGGTTGTTTTGAGTTCAGTTTACAAGCAGGTTGTAAAACAATCTTAATAAGGTTTGTCCCGTTAGGTCAGTTGGTAGATTCCCTACCCTAAAAAAAAGACCTCCCATATAACTTCTGAGAAATAATCCCGAGCGTCGGCGACTGACAAAAACGCCGTGGGTTAGGGACGTAGTCAAGGGGGAGGAGGTCTAACCCCTCCAGAAAAAAATCCTCTTTTCAAGCTGTGAGCACGAGTACAAACAAATATCGGCCCTTCTCATTGTGTACTAGTGTACGTCCTTCTTCGTTTGCATAGTTTAGGAAATCTTGTTAAAGGGAAGACATATCTGAAAAATTGACAAGTCAGTTGAAGGTCTAAATTGAAGATTTATTGGGCACTATTATATATCTATTGTATATGTATTGGAACAGAAAACAGGTATGAATTATTTTACGTCGAACAGATGATATAAATAATTGTTTCTTTTTATTCTCATATTAAATATATGTTATGGTGACAATTAGAAAATAATTTTAATTGAATGAAATTTTTCATTTTTAACTTTTCCATCCACTTCAATATATTATCCTGTAAAGAAATATGAAATATAGAACATGTATAATATGTATGTGTTTTGGATCAAGAAAGAGCAATGTTTCACTGACTTAACTTAGGACATAAGTCCTTCGACTTCTAAACCACATATATATATATTCTTGTTGTAGTTGAATTTTAGAAGCTTAATTTTTCAACAGCGGACATCTGTTTGTGGACAGCAATAATCAACCTAATTTTATTATAAAATTCAATATCTATTTCCTGTCGCTATTATAATTAATATTAAAACGTGTTACACGATAGTTTTTTTTATGACTCGTATTCTGATTTTTTTTTTGGTGCATGTAAAAAAATCCAATCTAATAAATAAAAAATAGCTGTTTGGTCCCACGAACCAGCAGGGAAATCAGTTGAGTATTCCCCGTCGGGAATCGAACCCGCGACCTATTGTTCCGAAGTCAAGCACGCTAATTACAAAGCTACAAAAGCATAGTCTTGCTTGATATTAGAAATATTGTTAAAGACGTTTCTTTATGCAAATTTTTTTTTGAAACGCATTTTTAAACAAACCGTTGATGTTTGTGAAATGAACGTACGATTCGTTTTTCATTTTGCTACAATTTAAATTTGCTTTCAGAAATTTATGTTTAGCAGCGAATATCTAATTTAGTTGGTAAATTATTCAAGATGTTGGAATATTATTTATTGATTATTTTTTGCTTGTAAACAATTTCTTCCTACCGCATCGCTTGTTGCACCACCCTTCCTTTTTTGACAAAACCAAAACCTACAATGCGAGACTGAAACGAAATATTTCAATAAATATAAGATGTAAAAACTGGGTTTCAATGTATACGCATTCCCCCCCTGTAAACATTTTCCTGACCTGATCTCTTGCATTGCATCAATTTGCAGATTTTGTTATCCACAAATGTTTCAATAAAATTTGATTTTATAATAGAACTAACTATTCATACACATTCAACTCTCTTATAATATTATAAGTTAATCGTAAGAAATGTCTAGAATACATACGTGGTACTGACAAACCCTAAAAGTTGGCAGATATATGTGTATATAATACAAGATGGAAACGTTTTGCGCCTCCCCCCCCCCTCTTTTTCCCTTGCCCTACCTGGAGTAGTGTCTGCCCCCCCTGGATATATTGTCTGGCTACGGGCCTGGTTGTATAGTATGGGCTTCGGGCATGGATCCCTCATAGTAGAGAAATCATAAGGTTATAATCTCGATAACATCAAAGTGAGGCCAACATGTATGGTCTCAGATACGTGGCTTACAACGTCATCCATTCATAATTTTTTTCTAGTTCATTCATAAAAATATCCTGTACTTCATGAAGTAACACATTTACTATTACTTTCAAATCACAAGTCAATCGCGAACGTTTTTTCATTCATACATTTTGAAAGGAAGTCACGTGTCTGGTGCCATCAGGTCTGAGATGTTTGCATCACGATGATGACGTCATATTCGCTCTACTACAGTCCATTCATGCTCGAAGAGTATTGGAGGTTTTCTACTCTCATTTTGTTATGTATTAGGGACGAAACGGATATCTGGTAACTTCCGATATCCGGCATATTTTTAACTATCCGGAAGCAAAGTGCCGGATATCCGGATGAATAAAACGCTGCAGATTTCCTTTTTGGGGGGTAAATTATTTTTCTTCTCACTTTTAACTTTTTTTCCCTGTAAATACTACCAATGTCTTCTGCAGTCTGTAGATTCTCTCTTGAATTCTTCTCGGGCTATTCAGGCGGGTAAGAAGTGAAGTGTTAACTTTTTCGTTAAAACCTGACCGGGTGCATTTCGGTCACAGTGGGTCACAGAGAATAGAATAGTGAGGAAGGTATGCTGCAGACATTCGGAACCAGCCACTTGGAGTATCTTCGAGTTTGATCAATATACATTGGGTGGTGGGGTGTAGGGTGCATAGCTACAACTCTCTTCATTATCTTTATATATAATTCTCTTACGCGGTGATTGAAAAACGCTGTTTTTCCCTACGCGGAATGGCAACAGTTAGTTTGTTTACAAAATTCTGTTGCGCCCGCTTTTTTATTTCGTCAGCGGAGCAGGGGGCGGAACCTCCTAGTATATTTGAAATTGCCTTACTCTCCAGTCTGGTAAGAGCTAGTTTTAGCCATTTAAATATAGCGCATTTAAATCAGAAATTTGGAAATATTTCAAAATTACATTTCCAAGCCCATCGTACAGTACAGGACCGGCCGTTTCAAAAACAGTATGAATATGAACTGCTTCTTAAAGAACTGTTAAGAGAAGATCTTTTCGTAAAAAAAAAAATAACTGCCGGATATACAAAAAAATTCAGTTCGGGTATCCGGTTTGAAATGTGAGCCGGATATCCGGCATCTGGCAAAATCACTATCCGGTTCATCCCTAGTATGCAAATGAGGAGGTCCAGCGTAAAACAGACTTTATCCGTTTTTTGTTTAAGGGGGGGAGGGTAGGGTGTTGAGCATCAATTTTAAATTTATCATAATAATGCTTCTACTACTCAAAAGTTAACCCAATTTTTATGATATATGTAATATGTTATTATTGATAACTTTTGAAATTTTTGAAACACAATCTCTATTTGGAGTTGAGTTGTAACAATTTAAAAATTTTAAATTAAAAAAGTTTAAGGTACACTTTTCTAGTAAATTTTTATGAATATAAACAATTTTTTTTCTGAAATACAAATTAGGCTGCATGTTCAACTTGTGGAACCAACAAAATTTATATTTTTGTATGGATAAATATATTTAAAAAATATATACATTTTATAACTACAAAATTTTATGTAAACAAAAGTAAATTAAATTTTTTAAAAACATTAAGTATACATTTTGTTTATTTTTTGAGGTTCCATAAGTTGAACATGCGGTCTATTTTGTATTTCAGAGAAAATTTTGTTTATATTCATAATAGTTTCTAGAAAAGTGTACCTTAAACTTTTTTAATTTAAAATGTTTAAATTGTTACAACTCAACTTCAAATAGATATTGTGTTTCAAAAATTTCAAAAGTTATTAATAATAACATAATACATATATCATAAAAATTGTGTTAACTTTTGAGTAGTAGAAGCATAATTATGATAATTTTAAAATTGATGCTCAACACCCTACCCTACCTCCCTTAAATGTTAAATCTAGATAGCAATTGGATATCGATGTTTATGTTGAGAGGCATCTAAAACACTGAACAGAGTAATCGATAATAAACTATATTCATTAAAAATAAAGGTTGGAAAAGTAGAGGTTCGTCCAACTTTATACAACCAGCGCAAAACCATCTATATCCACCAGACCATTCAGATAGCCCCATTACTGTTACCAAACTATAACGTGTTTCGGTCCAAAATTTCGTTTTGTGTTGCAAAATTAAAACTGAAATGAAATTTACGACTGTCAGAAATTGCTGTTCACAATTTTGTTTTAATTTTAAACTTATTAACCACTTTTTTCGAATAATTACTTTTCAACTTTTAATGTCCATCCCAAAAAAAGGCCCTTGATGGTCTGTTAAGGCTAGATCGTAATAAGCAGCTAAAGTGACATATCTTACTACTGAAGTCTAAAAGTACGAGGCATCGCTAATGAGCTGTTATTAGGTTTGAAAGCTGTACACTGTCTTCGATACTGTTTCCTTATTTCTATATCTCACCTTGGCGATTCTTTTCACAGGTACATTGGCGAGCTGATGGGTGAGGGGCTGCAGAACCAGACGAAGAACCCGGAAGTTCACTTCGATGTTTCCCGCCAAAACTCCCTCATCAACCAGCAGATCCTGACGCTGAAGCTCATCACCACCAAACTCACGCATGCATACAACGGGCTCGACGTCGAGTGGCAAGACGAAAGTGAGTGCGACATTTGTCGAATTAATCCACTGACTTACACTACTGAACTGTAACTGCTGGAATGATCAAACCTTGTTTCCTCTATGGGCGCGTTGAAGCCAATTGAAAGCAGACATACTGTGTCCCAATATATTTTTTTTAAAGTGATTTAGTGGTGTTTTTTATTACCATAGCATTGTAGAAATATTAAATGTATATAAATATTATATTTTCTTCGTATAGAATTAATTTTTATATTGCCAAACGAATAGTTTTTGATCTTGCTTTTTATCTACTTCGACTTTGACTTGCAAATGACTTTCTGTTTTAGAAGCAGATTGCATTTAAAATGGGTTTGAAAAAAAAATAGAAAACAAACTTAGCCAAAAGCAATACACGTCGGCTTATTTTAACATGAAAAATATACGAAATATTGCGGTAGCAGAGAAAGTGGGGCACATCATGGCTGCCTCTACATCGGCTTCAAGTCAACAAAATGTCTTGCCCTATCAAGAAGTTGCAGTTAGAAATTAGTGACTTACACACAATCTCTTAACATTTCACTGGTAGTAATAACTACCATGCCAACTTCATTAGCGATATACAAGGCACTGATCTCTTAAGTATAACTTCTGGATTGGGCAAGACATTTTCTTGACTTGAAGCCGATTGAAGGGTAACAACTGTACCCCATTTTTATCGCTTTCGCAATATTTTGTATATTTTTCATGTTAAAATAAGCCGACATGTACTTCTTTTAGGCAGAGTTTTTTTTTCTATTTTCGTTTGAAACCCATTTTAAATGCAATCTGCTATTAAGAAAGAATATTATATTATAGGAAAGTCATTTGAAAGTCAAAGTGGTTAAAAAGCAAGAGCAAAAACTGTTTGGCAATATTAAAATTAATTATATCAGAATAAAATATAATATTTATATACATGTAATAATTCTACAATGATATAATATTTAAAAAACAAAACATACTGTACCCTTTTGGGGCCCAGTATGGCCACGGTATGGCTGCTTTCACATTGGCTTCAACGCCCAACGAAGGAAACGAGTTATAAGCCTTCCAGAAGTTACAGTTAGAGTTCACTGCATGCAAGCAGCTGAATCACTGCGTGACAATGCTCCACGGACATCTTCTAACTAACACACTTCGAAGGGGATATAATGGGGGGGGGGGTAAGTTTAAATAGGCGATACGATAACGCCATGGTAATAGTTTTGGACTAATGGTAAATGTACAAAAGGTTTCGATATCAGATCCAGATAACATCTATATATATTCTAAGACATTAAGAATAGCGACAGAATCAAAACACTGTCCATCAAAACATTATTACATGCTTTGTTGATTTATATAGCCTCCCTACTGGCGCCATCTCTGTTCGGAAAAGGGAAAAAAACGACAAGAAGGAGTTTATAAAACTTTTAAATTTTGCTAAAATTAAATTTTGCAACTTTACACGTGTATCCTGAACAATATAATTCAACCTAATATTTTTCAGGCGACTCTGACTGGAACTCAAGCGGCAGTGGAAGCGGCAGCGGATTTGGCGAAGAAGAGCCCACGGACAGTTTTGGCGACATTTACTTTTCCACCCCATCATCGCCAACTCGATTCGTCCCCGAACGCCAAACCCCGACAAAAACTTCATCCGGCACCAGATGGCAGCACAGTACATTCCTCATCATTTTCACCAGCGTCGTGCTATGGAGCTTCTTTCGACAACAAACAGTGATGAAACTCAACTTTTAACGTTCGAGCAAACTTCGTATTTTTTTGTGAATGAATCTCATACATAAGTGCTTCCTACAACATCTAAAAAGAGCTGGATTAGAAAGACTGCCTTTTTTTTAGACAGAGACCTGTACATTATCTCGTAAACTTTTGTTCTACAAAAGCTTAGTGAGACGAACTGTAGTCATATGGGAAGGCTTTTATATGGTATTGGTGCCAAATAGAGCTCTTATTGCATTTGTAAAACTTGAACAATAATTACAAATAACAGTTTACTAACTCTAGATATGCGATGCGTTGTATTTTCTTGCAGGTTGCCAAGGGTTAATGAGATGGTAATTGACAAAAGTTTTCGACGCCAATTGGCGGTTGGCGCCGTTTACTTAATTTTAACTTTCAATTTCTACTGGAGAACATTTGAAATAAGTTAATTTATTCTATGATATGTTTTGGCTAATACAGAAGTATCCCAAATAGTTGGGGTGGATTTTACATCTGTACCAAAATTAACACAGAAATTATATGTATAACTGAAAATTTTTGATGGCAAGTAAAATTTATTTCATCAGTGAAACTTGTACGTATTGTCGCAATTAAGAAAAGCCATACATCGCCGAGGTGGTTACATAAATAATCATAGGTTTACAATAGTTTACTATGCCTGGTTGTTTTATATGGTTTTGGAGGATCATTTGCAATTATTTGGCGAAATTTACTGAATATCAATTGAGAAACTAATTGCTAAGATTGCCAACTTCATCTGCCTTTCTGATAAGAAATTAAAACCAAAAATATACGTAGAATTATAACTACCACTATTTAAATGCGCTTCAAGAGTGAGAATCTTGGCGATAAACCTGGCGTGGAATACCCAAAAGAAGCCTTCCCATCGTCAAGTGCGTAGACTTTACAAGCCTTATAAAGAACTTTTTTCTGTTTTATAGTACAACGTGTGATCTTATCTTCCTAGTAACGCTCAATTGTGATAATTCATTGAGCCACTCACGATTTTGAGTTTTTTTATACATGTTTTTTTAAGTATTAAGATTTTTCAAGTGAGACAATATTTGAGATATTTGCTAGACGAAGTGACATTATTTTTATACTAGAATCTCTCGAGGCAGTGTAAAGTTCGCTTTTAACCCGTGAAGCGGACATATATGTTCAACCATTTGTGACAGTGTTTTGTGCGGTAAACCTAAATAACACGGTACCACTCTCGCGCCAATTGCTCGCCAATATTAATTTCACAGAAGTTAAATACAAACCATTACATATTTAATTATGTAAATAGCGCCGTTAGTGTTGTGTTATTAAACGAAATTAAACGTACAGTTAAAGAATTTGTAATAAGGGCTGCTAGCTCTGTCTACACGTAATAAGAATATCGCCAATTTGGCGTCGGTACCGTGTTCTTTAGTTTACCCTTTTGTGCTTAGTCTGCGAGAAGAATTGTCGAGTCATTTTCTGTTCTTTTCATGCAGGTGCTTCTATCTGTAAAATAATGTATATTTCAATATTGTAATGAACAATTAATATTAAATATTATAGTGTAAATTGAAAGCGTTCTCCTTTGTGTCATTAAGAAATCTCTCATTTACTTCGATTGAAGTGTAAGGTTAACTCGGGTTATATTTTGCTAACCCTAACTATGCTTTGTGATGCAAAATTTCAGAATTCCAAATTGTGCTTTTATCAAACTTTTTAATGGTATTTTACATAGTGTTTCTACATCTGCATCTTACTCTACTAATGCTAATATTCGTAGGATATTTCATTAAAAATCTACATCACTTCATCTGATGGCTAAGCAATTCCATTAGGGTACAGATGTAGTATAGGCCATTTAGCGCGGGAGGTTTTTTTTGGCGTGTTTTATGGGGACGATATATTTATAGTATGGCAACCCCACCTGACATTGTTGGTATGTTCCTATTATTGTGGTCACTTTCAATCTGGCAACCCTTTTCGTCGCCAAAAACAAAAACGCGCCAAATGTCCTGTACTACATCTGTTCCTCCATTAGCACATAGGTCATCAATAATTTAACAAGATAAGAAAATGGATGCTCCGTTACAAATCGAACAATCTGTTCAGTTGTTATCATATAAAGTGTTCAGGTGGAAAGCTATGAGGGTCCATCTGGATTAATTGTGCAGAAAACAAAACATTTTAATATAATTAATATTTTAACTTTTATTTTACGGACTATTGTCTTTTCTTCCGTTTACGACTTTGTCCTTTGAAAGTACAGCACTGCAAAATCTTGATCATTATTTCAGCAAAAAGTGAACCTTCATCGTTTTTCTTGTGAACCCTTCATATTTACAACCGCGTACATATTTAATAAGTTTGAGTTTAAGATTAAATATTCAATTAAAAGAAGATCAAGAACAATAAAAATATCTCTCTAATAAACTTTATATTTTTAAAATCAACGTATACTTTTTAAAATTACAACACTCATTTATATTTGCAGTTTATACTTTTAAACAAAATGCGTTAAAAAATCACGCAAAGAAAATATTTAAGTTTTTTTTGAAAAAGAATTAAAACCACGAGTTTAAGTTTTCGTGCTGCCATCTTACGGACAAAATCGAAACAAAAGACTATCGTCGTTATTGAGGGTATATATCTTTGAAGTTGTCGGAACAGTATTCATATATAAGAGTATTCTCGAATTTTCCTTCCAATTTATTAACTGCCTTTAAACATCATTTGTAGTAAAACAATGTATATAAAAAATACATAACAGTCGAATTGATAACCTCTTTTCTTTTGGCGGTTTTGGTTGGCGCGCTTTTAAGTCGTTAAAAAAATCGAAAATTTTCAATTATGTTGAAAGTTGTAAGGGATTTCATTTTAATGGTAAAAATAGCAAGATTTTTTAGTTCATGTATATTATGAATTTGATTAGATACAGAGTTTTATATACGTTTTCTATATGCTTTATGCAAGTTTTGTAGGTTATAAAATAAAAAGAATTCATTTCGACTCTTCAATACTTTTAAATAAGTTTAAATTTCCTTTTTTATAATAATAAAAAAATTACTGAACCGAACGCAGTTTAATTGTATTTACACAAAAGATAAAAATATTTTAATTAAATCGTGTAAAATATAGAACTAAAGGAAAGTACATATAATAGTGGCGTAGACAGGATATAGTTTCAGAAGAGACCCAACGACTTTTTTTGCAAAAGAAAAACTTTTTAAATGTACCTAAAAACTTATATCAGTATATTTATTAAGTTGTCTAATATCAATTAAGAAAAATATTTATTATCACTATATTTCTTGTTATACTTAATGTAAATTGTTAGAATGTTTATGCAGAAGAACTATCTTAATTTAATAAACGTTATAAAAAAAAGTGAGCAAATGTCTATTATAAATGAGAGCAAATGTCTATTATAAATGAGAGCAAATGTCTATTATAAATGAGAGCAAATGTCTATTGTAAATGAGAGCAAATGTCTATTATAAATTAGAGCAAATGTCTATTATAAATGAGAGCAAATGTCTATTATAAATGAGAGCAAATGTCTATTATAAATGAGAGCAAATGTCTATTATAAATGAGAGCAAATGTCTATTATAAATGAGAGCAAATGTCTATTATAAATGAGAGCAAATGTCTATTATAAATGAGAGCAAATGTCTATTATAAATGAGAACAAATGTCTATTATAAATGAGAGCAAATGTCTATTATAAATGAGAGCAAATGTCTATTATAAATGAGAGCAAATGTCTATTATAAATGAATGCCACTGGCATGGACGGTGGCCTGCGGCGTCAGACGGAACAGCTTGTTTATCATCCTTCTTTTGGGTGATTAATCCCTAATTCTACAATCTATTGAAGTGACATTAAATTCGCTGGCCACACTCCACACAAGACGCCTCCCCTCTCATATCAAGATATAAAGTAAACTAAATTATTTCGTTTAATGAATTTAATCATTTTATTTTTG
This sequence comes from Troglohyphantes excavatus, assembly GCA_963932185.1. Lineage (NCBI taxonomy): Eukaryota > Metazoa > Arthropoda > Arachnida > Araneae > Linyphiidae > Troglohyphantes > Troglohyphantes excavatus. The sequence goes on from OZ010678.1 coordinate 45,508,399, forward strand.
ACAATATTTATATTGGTTTTCTTTATATTAAACCAGAGAGTTGTAATATTAAATAGAGAGCGCCTTCAATGCCAGACTCTCGTAAGGCAGCGGTGTCAACATTGAAAAAAAAAAAAAAACATCACGTGGTTTTAGCGCTGCCACAATTGACGTTCAGACATCTGCAGGAGTTCCAAATTTGGTGCACTTTCTTTTTTTTTTGGAGATAAGGCGTTCTGTCCGTATTCAACTTCTTAACATATATGTAGGTATTTACTTATTTTCAAACAAACTAAATATTTCCTCTTCATTAACGAAACGAAAATAAAATTTTCTCGGTGTTCAATACTCGAAAAAACGAAACTCTTTATATTTTCCGGTTTTGTTCTTCATATTTTATTATTGAACTATACAAAATCACAATTGAAAGAACTTCGCTTATGGTAAATTTTTTACATAAAAACGTAACGCAATTATTTCAAAAGTACAAAGTAAGAAAAATATCTTTAATATATCTGTTAAACTCCCTTCAATTGTGCCACTCGTTAAAAAAAACGATATTTAAATACAAAATTAAACACAAAACCATATTACAATACTTCGATCTCGCTTAGTTCTGAAAGTCGCCAAGGCCTGCCAAGTAATATTGGCGCATGAATGAATTGGCATTTCCACATATCACGCGGTTTCAATAATGCAAACACGGAAATCAGCATTTTTATTCCACTATTTGTATCATTACTGTATGTATTAAACGAATGAACGAACTTTCATTGCATTCAACGTCTCGGAGACCTAGAATGTACAAGTTGATAATAAAAAAAAATACTATAATTACTATACATGGGTTTTTGCCCATTTTTTTAACCCCGACGACCGCCAAGAAAGCAGCGCGTTAGAATTTAAAAATTACATTTATAAAATATTTAAACTAAATTATTGAAAGTAACATAAATTGTAATTTTTATTTATATATCTGTTAATTCAATCGAAAAAAGAAATACAGCAATATATTATATACCTTGCAAAATCTATCAAACAGCTTTCTGTTATTCAACAAAATTCTATTCACAAAGAAGTGTTTCACTGTATTTAGATTCCAGAGCCATAACTTTCCACTTCCATAAATTGCGAGATGCATTGATACTTGAACATTCGAATTAATTTATCGATATTTATATATTTTTTGGTTTGGTTTGGTTTGTTAATTTGTTAATTAACGTCGCACTAGAGCTGCACAGTGGTCTATTGGCGACGGTTCAGGGTCAATCTCGAAGGAAAGACCCGGGAACACATACACATTCACACACACATTCATACATGCACCTCGTTATTTTAGAACCATGGTCAGATGACGAGGAAACACCTGAACTGGCACCCAACGCCTTCAATAGACGTCGGGACTTTGGATCCCGATCAGTATATATTTTTTAAAAACATTATTATTGAACTAGCGTAGAATGCAAGTATGGTTTGGTTTGTTTAACTAACGTCGCACTAGAACTGGACATTGGGCTATTGATGACGATTCAATGGTTTGGTTTGTTTAATTAACGTCGCACTAGAGCTGCACAGTGGGCTATTGGCGACGGTTCGGGGTCAATCTCAAAGGAAAGACCCGGGAACACATACACATTCACTTTCATACATTTACCTCGTTATTTTAGAACCATGGTCAGATGACGAGGAAACACCTGAACTGGCACCCAACGTCTTCAACAGACGTCGGGACTTTGGACCCCGATCAGTATACATTTTTTAAAAACATTATTATTGAACTGGCGTAGAATGCAAGTATGGTTTGGTTTGTTTAACTAACGTTGCACTAGAACTAAACATTGGGCTATTGATGACAATTCAATGGTTTGTTTAATAAACGTCGCACTAGAGCTGCACATTTGGCTATTGGCGACAGTTCGGGGCCTATCTCAAATTAAAGACCCGGGAACGGTGCCTCGTATTTTTGAACCATGGTCATATGACGAGGACAACACCTGAGATGGCACCCGACGCAACCTCAATAGGCGTCAGGACATTGGACCCCGATCAGATGTATCGTGCACCAGTCCCGTATACACGCCAGTATAATTTGTTGGATGTTCTGTACGAATTTCTAGTATTTTTGTAGCGAAGCTGGTAACCCTCCGATCGCAAGATCACTACTTTTTTACTTTTCTTTGTCAAGTCCATCGCACGGATTCGAACCACCAATCCTCTGATTAGTAGCTGAACGCCTTATCCACTGAGCAACTGGGGCTCGATGACGATTCAAGGCATATCTCAAAGGAAATATCATGGGCCAATGTCTCGTATTTTTGAACCCTGGTCAGATGACGAGGAAACAACTCAACTGGCACCCAACGCCTTCAATAGACGTCTTGACTTTGGACCCCGATCAGATGTATTGTGGACCAGCCGATACAAGCCGATTAATTTTTGCGGATGTTCTGGACGACTTTTTTTAGTATTTTGTAGCGAAGCTGGCACCCCTCCGATCACAAGATCACTACTTTTTACTTTTCTTTGTCAAGTCCATCGACTGCCATCGAACCACGAATCTTCGTATTCCCAGCTGACGCCTTTAACCGCTCGGTCAAGGCGGCCTCCCTAACCTGGCACCAGACGCAACCTCAATAGGCGTCAGGACATTGGACCCCGGTCAGATTTAACGTACACCAGTTAAAATTGCAAGGTAGTGTACCCGGGTCTTTCCTTCGTGGTCGATACCTTCACCCTCACCAATAAACCATAATGTAGCTCTAGTGCGACGTTTATCAACCAATTATTTGTGTGACTCTTGTTGATTTCTCATTGGTTCAGTTTTTGGCTGGTTTCATGAACGTTGTACAAGAGCTACACAATGGACTATGGGCGACAGTTCGCGTTGATGGTTAGCTAATTAACGTCGCTCTAGAGCTTCACAGTGGGCTGTTGGTGACGTTTCGGGGTCTACCTCGAAAAAGAAAGACCCGGGTTTCTTTACCTTGTATTTCTGAACCATGGTCAGATGACGAGAACAACACCTGAGCCGACAAATGACACAGCATCAATAGGCGTCAGGACATTGGACCCTGTTCAAATGTATCTTGCACCAGTCTCTTATACACGCCATTATAATTTTTCGGATATTTTTAGGTTTGGTTTGGTTTTGTTTTGTTAAAAACGTCGCACTAGAGCTACATAGTGGGCTATTGTCGACGGTTCTGGGTCTATCTCGAAAAAAGGAAAGACCCGGGAACACATACACATTCACCCACACTTTAATACATTTACCTCGTTATTTTAGAATCATGGTCATATGACACCTGACGCCTTCCATAGACGTCGGGACTTTGGACCCCGATCTGATTTATCGTGCACCAGTCCCGTATACACGCCGTTAATTTTTGCGGATGTTCTGGACGACTTTTCCAGTATTTTTGTAGCGAAGCTGGCAATCCTCCGATCACAAGATCACTACTTTTTTACTTTTCTTTGACAAGTCTGACAGTTGGGCTCGAACTCGCAATCCTCTGATTACTAGCCGAAAGCCTTTATCCACTGGGCAACTGGAACCCGACGGTTCTGGTTGATTTTTGGCTAATTTACGTCGCTTTAAAACTACGCAGTGGACTATTGGTGGCGATTCGGGGTCTACCTCGAAAATAAAGATCCGGGTTTTAAGTTTGTATTTTTGAACCATGGTCAGATGACGAGGACAACACCCGACGCAACCTCAATAGGCGACAGGACATTGGACCCCAATCAATTCCCATTGGTAATTGAGGATAATTTCAGGCCGCTTTTGTAATTTAGTAGCAATTCTGGCAACCCCTCCGATCAAGAGATCATTACATCTGAATTTTTTGTTAGCCTTTAACCGATTCGAACTCGAGACCACGGTGTTATTCTACTTCTGTAAGGGATGAGCTTAGCATTTACTATGAAATAACAGTAGTTAATACGATATTACTAAAAAGTAACAGTTAATTTTAGTTATTTTTTAATAATATCGTAATTTGGAAATAACAGTTACTTTTACTGTTAGGTATTATTTCAGGAAAAGTGGGAGCAGAATAAATATAATCCACATTAATCAAAAACAAAATTTCATGTCAAATTGCTCTGCAAAAGTACAACATAATATGATTTTAAGAGCATTGTTTCATGCTCTAATTTTAATAAGTGTTTATATAAGTATCGTTCGAATAATAATAAAAAAATATGGAAAATGTATACATGAATTACAAAATAACATTAAATTTAAATTTTATATAGATTTGGGCCATCTTTTTAAAAGCTAATAAAGGTTGTCTTTTTCACTTTGCAATATTCAAACAAATTATGTAGTTACAGTTAAATTAGTTTCTCCATTTTTTGTTGGTTCTGTTGGTCTTCTTAACAAAAATTACATTCTATTAAAAATCTGTGCTTGAATTATTTACCCCAAATACATTCAAATAAGGTATGTAAACGTTAGAATAATTTAGAATATTTCGAGAATATAAACGCTAAAAACAATATGCGAATATGTATTTTAAACGCTAAAAACACTCGACAATTTAACACCTATAAAACTAATTTAAACGTAAAAAAAATGACTCACCTACTTAATCTAAAATCCCTTCTCCCTGTCTTTTCACACACGATCATCATCAAACAAAACACATAATTTCCGAACTCTCCTAAATTCAGAAATACCCAAGGATCCATCACTAAAAATTATCACTTTTCCGAAGATTTTCTTGGATTGGATATAGGCACGTTTCCGGCTGCCTATTTCTCTACCCTCATTTAAGAGACTAAACACAGCTACACACACACAAATACCTCGTTATTTTTGAAGCATGGTCAGATGACGAGTTACTCCTGAGCTCGCACTCCAACGCAACGTGAATAGGCATCTGGACGTTGGACCCCGATGACATTTATTTTACACCAGTACCGTATACACGCCAGTATAATTTGATAGAAATTTTTAGGGTTGGTCTGTTTTGTTTAATTAACGTTGTACTAAAGAAAAACAGTGGACTACTGATTTGATTAATTAACGTCGCACTATAGCTGAACAGTGGGCTATTGGCGACGGCTCGGGGCTTATCTCGAAAGAAAGACTCGGTTTGGTTTGGTTAAATAACGTCGCACTAGAGCTGCACAGTGGGCTATTGGGGACGGTTCGGGGTCTATCTCGAAGGAAAAACCCGGGAACACATTCATACGTGCACCTCCTTATTTTAGAACTATGGTCAGATGACGAGGAAACACGTGAACTGGCACGTGAACCGCCTTCAATAGACGTCGGCTTCGCTACAAAAATACTAGAAAGTCGTCCAGAATATCCAACAAATTATACTGGCGTGTATACGGGACTGGTGCACGATAAATCTGATCGGGGTCCAAAGTCCCGACGTCTATTGAAGGCGTTGGGTGCCAGTTCAGGTGTTTCCTCGTCATCTGACCATGGTTCTAAAATAACGAGGTGCATGTATGAATGTGTGTGTGAATGTGTTCCCGGGTATTTCCTTCGAGATTGACCCCGAACCGTCGCCAATAGCCCACTGTGCAGCTCTAGTGCGACGTTAATTAACAAAACAACCATCAATAGACGTCGGGACTTTGGACCCCTATCAAATTTATCGTGCACCAGTCCCGTATACACGCCGTTAATTTTTGTGGTTGTTCTGGACGACTTTTCAAGTATTTTGTAACGAAGCTGGCAACCCTCCCTCCAATCACAAGTTTTTTTACTTTTCTTTATCAAGTCCGTCGCCTAGGACCGAACCAGGAATCTTCGAATTCCCAGCTGGCGCCTTTAACCGCTCGGCCATGGAGGCCTATATTTTTAGATGACTTTCTGGTATTTTAGTAGAGAAGCTGACAAACCTTCGATCACATGATGACTAGAAGAATTTCTTTCAACATAATCCAAGATTCATTTGGTTAATTAACGTCGCACTAGAACTGCACAGTGGGCTATTGGCTACGGTTGGGGCCTATCTCGAAGAAAAGACCCGGGAACGATGCTTCGTATTTTTTAACCATGGTCAGATGTCGAGGGCAACACTTGAACTGGCTACAGTTATGTACGTAAAATGTATATTAAATTAATTTTAAGTAAACAGTTATGTCTGTAAAATGTATAGTATAAAATATTAGGAGGTTCCGGCAACCCCCGTATTACGTAGGAAAAACATACTTGTTGTTAACTAATATTTTTAATCAAGATATCGAATAAAAAAAATTCTTGCAAGAAGAAACTAGGAATTGACAGAATCTCATCAAAATTGGTTTATTAGATTTAAAGGTATGTGTAAAACAACTGTAATTTTATTACAAAATTTGTAAGCTACTATTTCCTTTTGTGTTATAAATGAATAAAAAAAATTAATGATTTTAAAAAAAAATATATTTTTCACAAAAATTCTTTTGCAAATAAAATGATCTGTAAACGCAGTTTATTATACACATTCTTTTGTTTATAAAAAGGCAAAAATATAGTTCAGAAAATATTTTCTTGACATCAAGTGCTCAAAAATAAGAAAGGTCACTTTTTTTGTAAACTTTTATTTTAAAAAAAAATTGTATTTTTTAAAAATGTTTGATCATTTGCTTATGTTAATATGCATTGCACACATATGTAGAAAAAAAGGAACAGATGTAGTATAGGACATTTGGCGCGTTTTTGTTTTTGGCGACGAAAAATTGCCGTTAAACAGCGCTATGACGTCATAGGGTTGCCAGATTGAAAGTCACCACAAGAATCGGAAATACCAACAATGTCAGGTTGGAGGTTGCCATACTTTAAATTTATCGCCCCTATAAAACACGCCCAAAAAAACCTCGCGCGCCTAATGTCCTATACTACATCTGTACCGAAAACAAAAATTATAATCATATCTGCAAAATTAAAAAAGAAAAAATTCAAATGTGTCTATACCTACTTTAATAATTTTATTTACATTTCACCATAATGTTAGTAATTATTAGCAAAAATAAAATCTCCAAGGGTCCACATAAAATCTCTCTTTAACAAATCATCAAAATACAAAACATCATTTAACAAATTCTCAAAATATAAGAAAATATGTGCCAAAGTACGGCAATAAAGAGAAACGAGTAATAACTCATTTTCTTTAAATAAAAATAATAAATATTTTTTATAAGTAATTTTTCTTTGAAAGTACAGACATTTAAGACTTTCACTGTCATATGAGTTGCATTTAACTCGTTCTTTGTTTTTTCAAAAGGTTACGTGAGTTAAATACACCTTATATCACAGACCGGAATTCATGCTATGAATTGTATATACTTCATATAAATCATGATGTAGGCACATTCTGCATCACATTTGTTTTCTCCAGTGTGCATCAAGATATGTTTCACTTTCGGGAAATTGCTTTGTGGCACACATCACAGGTGATGTGTTTTACACCAGTGCGCATCAGAAAATGCGATCTCAGATGCGAACTTTGGGAAAATGCCTTGTGGCACACATCACATTCGTAAAGCTTTTCTCCAGTGTGCATCCAGATAGGTTTTGCGAAGTTTGACTTTCGGGAAATTGCTTTGGGACACACTTTACAGGTGTGAAGCTTTTCTCAAGAGAGTGAGTCTTGTGATGTCTTCTGACGTCTGACTTGTGAGAAAACGCTTCCTGCCACACATCACAACTGTAGCGCTTTTCTCCAGTGTGAATCAGATAATGCGATCTCAGATACGAACTTTGGGAAAATGCCTTGTAGCACACATCATATTTGTAAGGCTTTTCTCCAGTGTGCATCAAGGTATGTCTTGCGAAGTTTGACCTTCGGGAAATTGCTTTGTGGCACACTTCACAGGTGTGTGGCTTTTCTCAAGAGAGTGAGTCTTGAGATGTCTTCTGACGTCTGACTTGTGAGAAAACGCTTTCTGGCACCATCACAACTGTGGCGCTTTTCTTCAGTGTGCATCAGGAAAATTTGATCTCCGATGTGAACTTTGGGAAAATGCCTTGTGGCACACATCACATTCGTATAGCTTTGCTCCAGTGTGCATCAAGGCATGCTTTGCGAAGTTTGACTTTCGGGAAATTGCTTTGTGGCACACTTCACAGGTGTGTGGCTTTTCTCAGGAGAGTGAGTCTTGAGATGTCTTCTGACGTCCGACTTGTGAGAAAACGCTTTCTGGCACACATCACAACTGTGGCGCTTTTCCCCAGTGTGAATCAGATAATGCGATCGAAGGTTCGCAATTTGGGAAAATGCTTTGTGGCACACATCACAGGTGATGGCTTTCACACCAGTATGCATCAGAAAATGCGATCTCAGATGCGAACTTTGGGAAAATGACTTGTGGCACACATCACATTTGTGAGGCTTTTCTCCAGTGTGAGTAAGAAGGTGCTTTTTAAGGTTCGAAATTTGGGAAAATCCTTTCTGGCACACGTCGCAAGTGTGCGACTTTTCTCCAGTGTGAATCTGTAAATGCGATCTAAGGTTCGAATATTGGGAAAATCCTTTTTGGCACACATCGCAGGTGTGAGGCTTTTCACCAGTGTGAATGAGTAAGTGTGACATTAGGTTTGACTTGATGGAAAAGGCTTTGTGGCACACTTCACAAGTGTGAGGCTTTTCGCCAGTGTGAGTCAGAAGGTGAGTTCTGAGGCGTGATAATCGGGAAAAAGTTTTATGGCACATTTCACATGTGTGGTTTTTTTTCTCAGTGTCATCCATGTATAAATTATCAGACTACTTTTCTTGGAATACTGATTGCTGAATGTGTGACACAAATTTATTTTACTTTAGTGCCAAGTTGGCCTTTATTTTTTACTTTTAGTGCCAAGTTGGCCTTTATTTTTTACTTTTAGTACCAAGTTGGCCTTTATTTTTTACTTTTAGTGCCAAGTTGGCCTTTATTTTTTACTTTTAGTGCCAAGTTGGCCTTTTATTTTTTACTTTTAGTGCCAATTTGGCCTTTATTCAAGAGATTACAATCAATTCTCAAAGAACACACTTTTTAAGTACCACTTGTAACTGCTTTGTATTTGTATGATTGTTCTTTTTAGGTGAAAGCCAAACTAATCAGAGGAACATATTTTTATGACTGGTGGTGATGAATGAGGAACTGTATAATATCCAAGCAGTTGAATTTCCATTCTGAAACATAAAAATGAAGCAAGTCACTTGTGTTTGAATGCAAAAAATTACTCTAAATTTTCTACCTTGATAACAGGTAAAATGAATGTAGAATATCAATGCCCATTTTCCCATCACCCCTGCTTGTTTGTAATAGAACAACCCATGCATATAAACTTGTAACTTAGTGGTGGAAATACCCTATTCATTCGTGTTTACAATCTTGATGTGATCGGTCGTGTGTCGTCCCAGTGAGTCAATCTACTAGTCGCCCACTTACATGTTCCTATCTTTAAAATTATTAGCTTGAACTTAAAGTTTAATTATATTTCAATTATGTGTTGTCTACTCTTGTATTCCTTTCTTTGCTAAAACATCCACAATGAAATTAAATGGTTAATATTTTTTTAAACAAATTTGTGATTGCATATATATGGAGAATTCATACAATTTTTCTTAAGATAGTGATTGAAGTCAATTGCATCTTTGAAAACGTAGTGTTTGTAGTTTAGTCTTAACAAGTGTTGAAATAATTCAAAATGTATTGCTGAATATAAAAAATTGTCAAAAGAGAGCTAGAGGGTTGTCACAAGATACAAATATTGATATATATCATTTTCTGTTCACCCTTAAGTAAAAGAAAACTATATAAAAAAACTTATTTTGTGAATTTTCAGAGCAAAGTTACCATAAATTTAGTTTTTAGACACTTTGGACAAAATACACTTATTTTTAATGATTGTTCATCAAATTAGCTCTAAGGTAATTATTTTATTATTTGCTTTTTATTATAAATAAATATTAAATTCTAGCAGTAATCTGCTGTTATACAAACATCATGAATAATTTCTATTTTTTAATAATATATATTAAAGTGAAACATTATCTATGTGTCATTCAATCACGGCCAAATAGGATGAATCTTTCTGAAATTCTTTACGGAACAGTAAAAAGAACTGTATGTTATCCTGTTGTGACAAACGCAGGGGTTTTGAAATTAAATTGTTTTTATTTAAGTTAGAGTGGTTTAAATGTTCTTTACTGATGATTCAGCACTGTAGTAGAAGATTCTTATGCTATATTTGCTACAATCCTCAATGGAATGAAAAACTTTCTGCAATAACACATTTTTAATGATCAAAATATTACCAACTATATTTTTTATGTATAAAATTACCAATTATATTTTTTATGTATAAAATCACCAATTATATTTTTATTTATAAAATTACCAATTATATTTTTATGTATAAAATTACCAATTATATTTTTATTTATAAAATTACCAATTATATTTTTATGTATAAAATCACCAATTATATTTTTATTTATAAAATTACCAATTATATTTTTATGTATAAAATCACCAATTATATTTTTATTTATAAAATCACCAATTATATTTTTATTTATAAAATTACCAATTATATTTTTATGTATAAAATTACCAATTATATTTTTATTTATAAAATTACCAATTATATTTTTATGTATAAAATTACCAATTATATTTTTATTTATAAAATTACCAATTATATTTTTATGTATAAAATCACCAATTATATTTTTATTTATAAAATTACCAATTATATTTTTATGTATAAAATTACCAATTATATTTTTATTTATAAAATTACCAATTATATTTTTATGTATAAAATCACCAATTATATTTTTATTTATAAAATTACCAATTATATTTTTATGTATAAAATTACCAATTATATTTTTATTTATAAAATTACCAATTATATTTTTATGTATAAAATTACCAATTATATTTTTATTTATAAAATTACCAATTATATTTTTATGTATAAAATTACCAATTATATTTTTCATTTAAATAAATGTTGTATTTTTTTTTTGTATAAAAAATTATACACCACGAGCATTGGTTAAATTTGGCTTATCTATCAGCAATCCCACTCAATACTTACACAATATAATCTATTCAAATATTTTAAATGCTACACCAATGACCTTTATATCAGCAGACCACTATTGTTCTTTCCTAAAATGTATGTTAAATGTTAATTGATGCAACTAGATTTTAATATTTGGTTTCTTTGTTTGGCTAATTGATTTCAAAAAGAATTTAAGATAAAGAAAATTGTTTTGAAAAGTTGTGTTTAGTAAACACAGTACAATTGCATTATGAAATATAATATGTAAATACTTCAATGTATGAAATACATCATATAAGATACATACAATAATAAGCTCATATGCATTTTCCAAAAATAAAAAGTTTTTAAGGATTTTTTTTAAAGTTCTCTTAAAGCAATTTTTTTAATACACTTTTAACAAACAGTTAGCTTTAAAGTCAAATATAGTACTGTGCTAGGTAGAATGCAGGAAATATCATGAATAGAGAAATATGATTGTGGTAAAAGTTGCTTTAAATTTCTTTAAAATTGCACACAGAGAAAAAAAAAAGTTTTAACAACTGCAATATACAAGTACAAAAAGTCAATGTCAAAACACAATTGTTTTGGAACATTCAAAAACAAGTTTGAAAGAACAAATTTAAAAGATAAATAATTTCACAAAATTGTCAATTAAGTAGCGACAATTACTGAGGTTAAATTTCAAAAACACTTAAAAATCAAACAATAATATTGGACATGAACTGATTTGGTAGTTGTTCAAAAACCAAGTGCAATAAAAAAAATGTATTAAAATGCACAATACACTGGGAGTAAGTACACATTGGCTTAAACACCCGGAAAAGTGACGCACTTCCCTCATTTTTTCAAAATCTGACCCAAACTTATTTTTCTCATGCACATTCCTACGACAAAGACATTTGACATATTTAGAGCAGCGACATTTTGCGACAGTACTCGAATTTGAACCTTTAAAACCGTTCCAAAACAATTGTGTTTTAACATTGACTTTTTGTACTTGTATATGGATTCATTCGCCACAGTACTCGATTAGTGGCTCTAAGCTCTTATTATTTTCAGTCTTTAATTTCGAAAGGTTCTACTTAGAACTATGGTGCAAAATTTGGTTTAATACTAGAGAAGTAAATAACGATATTCATCTAAAGGAATAATGAAAAAGACATACACAAGCAATTAAACCATAGATGGAGTTTAAAACCAGAATAGTATTGCGTGTAAAAGTATCAATAGAATGACGACTGAAATAACTTTTAACAAAAGGGATGATAAGCCTAGAAATTTAAGCAGCCTTGTGAAAAGGAATACAAGCTAAGTACTGTGCTTATATTTAATAATAAGTTTTCCTATGGGGAGGGGGTGCATGTGTGTAAGTGTGAATGTTATAGCACCTTCTTTCAAAAACTCATAGTTCCAGAACTGCAGTTTCAAAATTACTGTTTTAGAGTCGTTTCATGGTATTTATTTTTATTTGTGATTTTCTAAACTTAAGCCTGAAATTATAAAATACGTAACATGAAAGAACAGGGTGGCAACAAAATTCTGGAAAAAAAGTTCCCTGATATTTCCCTGACTTCCATGATGGTGTCACAAAATTTCCCTGACTTTAAAATTACATTAAGAAATGTTGAAATATATGCTTTGTATAAAAATAAAGTATTCACGCTACAATACAATAAATTTACTGCAGTATAAATAAAAAATTATAAGCAATACTTATTGTCAGTTAAAATAATAATTTATGGATACACAAATTATACAATTGTGGCAGGCATAATAGTAATTAATCATGTTCTCTGTAAGCAGAGAATGTAAATATTTCCAACTATTTCTTTTGGAGATAATTTTAAATGTTTTATATGCTTAATATTTCCTATTCCAATCTTCAATAAATCACATTCATTAGCCCCTCACATGTTGCTCACAATTTCAAGGTCCAATGCACTTTGCTTTTGCTGCTCCCTCAGCAGTGGTTCACGTTTTTACAAAAATAAAACTAAAAATATGAAAATGTGCATAACTAAACTTTAAAAAAATATATATATTTTTCAGAACTAAAAGGAAATATTGACAACTAAATTACCCAGAATAGAGTGCATAATGGAGGATAATTGCCGTTTTAATGATCCAAATTTGAAAATTTCCCTGATTTTTTGTCAAATTTCGAATATTTCCCTGACTTTTCCCTGATATTTCCAGAATAAAAAATGTCCATGACAATTCCCTGATTTCCCGGTTTTCCAGGTTATGTTACCACCCTGAAGAAAGATAGTAAATGTAACATTTTGTCAGGAAAGTAAAGGCAATGAGTGCCAAAAATAATTCTCAAGCTACACAGGTCTAGGGATAAACCGGATAGTGGTTTTGCTGACTATTGGATATACGTTGCACATTACAAACTGGATGCCGGAAATCCAAACTGGATTTTGATAGATATCCAGACCAGATTTTGCCGGATATCCGAACATCATTTTCCCTGAATATCCAAACTGGATTTTGCAAGATATCCGATTGGATATCTGAAAATTTCATCGGCATTGCATTTCTGCAGAAAGGGGATATTTATTGTTATCTAGCACTTCAGACTCATTGAATAGGCTACACAATGTACATTATCTATACCAGTGTTCACTCTAGAAATAAAAAGGGGCAGGGCGCTGTTGGCAGTAAAAGGGAACCCCTTTTTTGGAAAGGCACGTCTTGTTTTTAAAAGGGCACTTTAAAAAAAATTTGGTGTTGGCGTGGCCACACATTGACACATCGGATCCGTGACCAAACAAAAAAAAGTTCCGATTTGTTTGTTGACATTGCGGTAGAGCTAAATATTGGGCTATTGTTAACGGTTCTTGACCTATCTCGAAGGAAAGACCCGTACAAAATTGGTGTCTTCTTATTAAAAATATTATTTAAAATTTGACATTCTAAAATTGTTTTCCCTAAAAACCAAATTTCTAAGTAGGAATCAAACCCCTTGCAAAACTGATAAAAAGGCTACTTAAATCCAAAATTTGGTAATAAGATGCTTAGTCTTGCAAACCAATCCCAACCTAGTCCCAAAACCAAGTTCTCTTTAAAAAAAACACAGACAAAAACTTAGAATTTCATATGCAGGCACAGGCAACCAATAGGATTTGTAGAATGCCCCGTGCTCGAAATTATTGCGGAATCATCGTGATTTCACAACACACGTGGTTATAAAGGAGTTTGTTTTTCTACTGTCATAATTCACTTAATTCCAATTTACACACAAATCTTTTTTAATCGATGCCTTTTTTAAAGACAACTAGGGAAGCAATGATGCTTGTGCTTGACTGAAAAGGGCAAGAAGGGCGGAATTTTTTCTAAAGAGTGCGGCATTTTGGAAAAAAGGGGCATGAGGGCGCTATCGAGATGAAAAAAGGGCGGGCAGGGCGGACCGCCCTTCAAAAAACGTCTAGAGTGAACACTGTCTATACTTTGTGACCCCTAGTGTCTAAAACGTTTCTGGGCTAGTTTTAATGAGAAAGATATCACTTTATTCCTTATCTACCTGAATAACCCAAGAAAAATTCAAGGGAGAATCTGCAGTCTGAAAAATATATTGGTAGTATTTTAAGGAAAATACTTAAAGCGAGAACAAAATATAACTGTTTGCCACAAAAAAAAACTATGGTGTTTTATTCATTTCGGTATCCGGTATTTTGCTTCCGGATATATGATTATTACTGATAGCTAAAAATAGCTGGATACCGGATAACTACCAGATATCCGTTTCATCATTACTAGGACACTTTCTCCCCTACTTTCTTAGACCACTTATTATTAGTGACAGTCAAGTCAAGGACAAATAACATAATATATAAAAAATAATTTTATACGACAGATTAAACTTTTTAGGCTAAAGGGGTAGAGGTATAACTATTTTTTTAATTCGTTAACATATAACTATTAACTTTAAACAGAATTGAATTGTTTTGTTTTTAACGTAATCGGACAAAATACACTTTTGGAATATACTCTTTTAGGCTATAACACACAACATAAAAAGATAGAAATGTCAATTTTAGAAAAAATTATTATACATTTTTTTTAAAAACTTTTCCCGTGAAAAATTCATAAAATAATCACTTGTCGTGGAAGTTTTAAACTATATTAAATTTCAGCATGAATAATGCACAAGAAATCCTCTTTTAAAATAAAGTTTTAATATTTGCTCAATATTGCAACATTGATTAGAATATGCTGACAAGAAAAACAATTTGTTAAATTTGTAAACGAAAATAATTTTGCAATAGCAAATGCGTTGCTGGATCCCTCAAAAGTTGAAGTAATAAAAAATCATCCATTAATAATAATATTAATTAATTTGGATTACCTTTAATATGTAACACTTAACGCCCTTATTTACACTTTTGGAATATACTCTTTTAGGCTATAACACACAACATAAAAAGATAGAAATGTCAATTTTAGAAAAAATTATTATACATTTTTTTTAAAAACTTTTCCCGTGAAAAATTCATAAAATAATCACTTGTCGTGGAAGTTTTAAACTATATTAAATTTCAGCATGAATAATGCACAAGAAATCCTCTTTTAAAATAAAGTTTTAATATTTGCTCAATATTGCAACATTGATTAGAATATGCTGACAAGAAAAACAATTTGTTAAATTTGTAAACGAAAATAATTTTGCAATAGCAAATGCGTTGCTGGATCCCTCAAAAGTTGAAGTAATAAAAAATCATCCATTAATAATAATATTAATTAATTTGGATTACCTTTAATATGTAACACTTAACGCCCTTATTTTTTATTTAGTCATTTCGTTATGGCTCCATTAAGTGTTGATATTTACAATTATCTTTCTGGTTGAGAACTAGAATCCTTGTTCTCTTCTTCAGTTATTTTTATTTTTTTTTCGATTATTAACTTTTAATACGTGATCAAATGGACAAACAAAAGCATAAGCCTACAATTTACATCCTTTCGTTAAAAAAAGTAAAACACATTGTACAAATCCAAAAACACTATTTCGTAATTTTTAATCTATATCAAAGAACGAAGGCAGCACCTGGTATGGCACTCCACCCACTAAATTTTCATACAATGGCCAATGTGGAGATTGATTTGGTTTGGTTAAATAACACCGCAATAGACCTCCACATTGGGGTATTGGCGACGGTTCGGTGCCTATATGGAGGCAAAGACCCTGGAACAATGCCTCGTATTTTTGAACCATAGCCAGATAATGAAGACAGCACCTAAGCTAGCACTCGATGCAACCTCAATAGTCGTCAGGTCTCGTATATACCCAGGTAGCACAACAATATTGCCCAATATTGGGCCAATGTTGGCCAATCTCACTGTGGATTGGTGTATATCGACCGTTCGTTTGCGTCATTAGCCAATATTGCCCAATGTTACCATGCCGATGCTGAGGATTCAGCAAATTCTTATAACACCTTTAAACTTATAAATTTGCACTTTATAACAAATAAATGGATAAAGACAACTAATATACACAACTTTTATGTGATAACCCAAGATGTTAATTCGTTTTAAAGATTTTGTCAGTTTTAATCGGCGAATCTTGGTCAAAATCGGTCGGCAATATTCCCATGTCAAATACTGAAGTTCCGACAAAACTTCTAAAAGTTTTAAAAACTACATTTGTTAACAAAAAAATTGTGTAGCAAGAATAATTTTCCACATTTTTAAAGTAATATCTTCAGATTTTTACACGTTTTAAAAATTTCGCCCCTGAATCGGCTGATATTGGTCAGTTATCAAGGTGCGCATGCGCAGAATATGTTTCAGTTGTTTACTTCGGTCGTGCGTGGGTCGTGCTTTGAAATGAAATGGCGCTAAAAGCCCGGGCTTTGCATGTGATGTGAAGAAGGAAGTATCAAATGCAGGTAAATATTTATCAAAAGTCAACCGATTATTTACAGATTATACAAATATTAAGGGAACGACCAACAACAGGCCCAGCACCCAACAAGTATTGTTTACTTGTTGAGTCAAGTGTAGCATTTTTACAGATTTTGTTGTTTATTGTACGGAATTGACAGTACCTACTGGAAGCGTTGTATCATGATCGTATGAGTTTATAAAAAACTTAGATTTTCTTAAACTTATTTATAGGAAAAAACAGATTTCATTAATTGTGTTTTTATTGTAGTAAGTTATTCAGATCGGAATATTTTTATAGTTCTCTAAATAAGTAAATGTAATTGTTTTGTACTCGAAATATAGTCGAAACTCTTTTCTTTCGGGTAACTTCTACCAAGTTCTCTACACTCTAAAAGTGCCTAGCAATTTTCTAAATGATATATTATTAAGGAATGTTTAATTATGGAAATTTAATTTCCAAATCTGATGTTTTAGATAAGTTACAAAACAATTTATCCTAGCAGTGGCATGTACAGCCCACATTTTAAGAAATTTCAACTTGGGGCAAAGTAAATTTTTCAGATAGCAGAATCCCAGAAGTAAATGAAATCTTGGTACTTAAAATAGCAAATTTAAACTAATTTAATAAACTTAGTTTAAAATTATATGTTCCGAAAAAAATGTATTTAATTTTTTTTATCTAATTCATGAAATTTTCTAATGGTTAATAAAAGTATGTTTTTTTTTGGTCATAATGTAAAATTTTATTTTAAAATATATATTTCTGCAATCATACAAATGTAAAGTTTTAAATCTAAAGTACATATACATCTAAATATGTATACTTGGGTAAATCTTAGACAAGTACCCGAGCATATATTGCAAACAAAATGTGCATTAATAACATTACACATTAATAAGTAGCCTTTACTTTATAAGATTAACAATAATATTCTATTTGTATTTGGAAAATATTTTGTTTTATAGCACTAAAATATAGAAAAATAAGTAGTTTAAATTTTTTTTTAAATGTTATCGTATTGGTATATTATAACATACATTAGGTAAAATTAGACATAATACTTTTTTAAAACTTGTTATCATTTCTGAAAAATGCTTTTAAAAAATCTATGTCCTTGTAAATTACTGCTTCTGGCAACTTTTGTTGCCGTTCCTTCATCTACAGAAATTTTAGCACTGACTTGCGGGCATTGAAAAATTGTTTCTTTTCCATTTAAAACTATGACGAGTCTTATTAATTGTTTCGAGATTAGCCGACTGCCAATGATCTGACATCAACATGTTGTAGCAGGAAATGACCCTTTTCACTTAGAATGTAGTGCGGCCAGAAGAATTGACCCTAATGATTTTTTGAAAGTTCCCTTAGCCACATTTTTTTTTTTTTTTAAGCGTACAGAATGTGATGCACAAATATCCAATCTCCTGGGAAGACTTGGAATTTCTTCAATTCAATCCTAATAACTTTCAAAAATAAAGTTACTGAAATTGGTTACCTCTTCGGGAAATAATCATTATGCCTACGATTGTCCGCTGATGTTACATTACATAATTTTCTTGTTCTCATTTTCATAATAATTTTAATAAAAAATATTTTATCCCTTTTCGATCACATGTAAGTAACAAACTTACAGTTCCAGTCCCAGAATATTTACCAATATAAAGAATTAGTAATTATATAGTTGTTAATTACTGAGGAAATTGCATAACTTTTTTAAGATATTAACAATTTTCGGTAGAAAATTTATTTACTATCCACTGTATGGAAATACTTTCAAAATATTAAAAATTGCTATTGGAGCTGTATCCAATATTTATTTTTAAATAAGTAACTTTTTATATAATATTTGGTTCAAATGCATTGTGCGGTTCCCCTTGACAACTTTTTAAAAATGATATATTCACAATGCTAACACATTCTGGGCAACAACCGGTTTTGTTGAAAGAACTCAATTTTCTCTCTGCAGGGTTGCTGAAAATGTTAACTAGATTTGGCAGGGAAATCAAGGAAACCGTAGAGTACGTTTTAACCATATATTCGAGAAATATACTAGGACATAATTTAGTTAAAGGCATTTTACTGTTCCAGAATTCCACATTTTGTCAAAAAAAAGCCTTACCTACCTTATTTGTTATGGATAACAATTTATAAGAAAATGTAATGTTAGCCTGTTTAGTAGTTATTGTGTACAAGATGGTAATGATAACAAGCCAAACTAATTGAATATGCTTAATCGCTATATTGCACAATCTTTGAGTGCATTATTTATTAAATCTTCATTTGGTTATTCAGATGTGTCTTAATTCCAGAATATATTAATTCCATTATGATTTGAAAGTTCTCTGCAAATTTAAAATATATTTTAAGCCGGCATATAAAAAAAAGTATACTAGGCAGTTGGCCAAAGCATTTGAAGTACTTGCTAAAATCGATTTAATACCATGTTGAAATTTAATGTAATATTTTGTTAACACTCAAGCATGTATTTAAACAATTTTAGTCGTGTTATTTTTTTTAGAAAAAAGTTTGAGGAATAAATTAGAACAACATGATATACAGCATTAAGAAACTGATCACTAGATTTATTAAGAAAATGATCGCTAGATTTCCTCATTCAGTAATTTTTGACTTGTTATCTAGCATTTGGTATTTTTCTCTTTCCTTTAATATGTGTTATTCCTATTTTATTTTAGCTGAATTTCCACTAGAGCTGCTCACTGATAACTTGAAGAGGCTGCATTGATTAGCCCCGAGATCTCTTCTGAAACCTGATTTATGAATATTGAGCTCAGCTTGAAATTCATTTCAAGACATATACTCCACATCCTGTAGCCTGAAAAGCCACTCGGATACCAACTACTAAGTCAACAAACACCCGAACTGGCACCTCGCTCTCCCAAATTTCCACACCATGACCAATGTGAGGATATTTGGGCCATGATAGATTTATCTCCAGCCCCTTTTCCCACCCTGCCTTTGTTGGCCTTGTGGACAATTCAAGGCTAGCAACAAACTCATAATACTCTAATTAAAAGATCAGAACTTTTATGTGAAGACTATTGAGTGTGAAAGCAGATTTGCTTAAAAAATTGAAATACTAAAGTAGCAAGTGTTAAAATAAAAATGTGGTTTAATAACTTTTAGAATGTTATTTAATATTTAAAATAAAACTTGTGCACTAATGATGGAGGTAGTAGTATGAATCGTTAACCACTTATATGATTGAGTCACAAGGTTATATGATTGAGTGATAAGGTTTGTTTAGAAGTGGTCTCAGTGGAATAGTTGGAAGTGGTTTTCACTATATTAATATTTATTATTAAAAAATGTAAAATATTAAATATAAAAAAACTTTTTAAAATGTAATTTTATTATATATTTACTAATGTATATACATTAAAAGTTAAAAATAAGCGAACATTTTTGCATGAGGCACTCAAGTAAATGTAGAACATTTGTTAATTTTTAACTTAAAAAGATTTTTTAAAAATTTATTTTATAATAAACAGCAGTAGTGAAAGCAAACTGCTGTAAACTTTAATGTTGGTAGAAATAATTTTCATGGATGTCTTTTTTTTGTATTCGATTTTGTTAATTGACTTAAGTTTATTTTATAATTATCCATAGAAATCAACTAAATTCTTAAACTTTCTCATAATGAGGCATTAGCATCATTAGTCGATATTACAACTAAAGAACGATCTGTAAACACAGCTTCATACTTTTCAACTACAGTCAAATTATAAGGAAAATGTCTTAGCTCAGTTACTAGGTGTTAGTTTTTTTTTTTTGGTTCCTAAATTGCAAATAATTTGAAATTGAAACACAATGTAAATAAATATAATTTTTACTTTCTTTACAACAACTGACATCAAACACAATACACATTTTTAGAAATTTATTTTGCTAATAATAAGTAAGCAACTTATCAAATTATATTATATATTGGAGCATATTTAATTTTTATCAATATATTTCATGCTTATTTTATATCGAATATTTCATGCATTCAACTGTTGTACTACAAATACCAACTTAGTAGTATTTTAGATTAGAAAATCACACTTGACGTGTTGTAAATGACGTATGTGATCCAAACTTCAAGGAGTATCCAAATTATTCCACAATACCTGTTGCGTTAGATTTCTTTTTTTACAATAGAAGGGAGTCATAATAGTTAATTGAGGTAAGTGAAATTGGCCCAAATATTTTATGCCACATAAAAGAGAATTTAAATTTGGATTTCTTATAAATGCTAAAAAGTTTTTTAAAAAGCTGAAATTTGTTTTAGTATTTTAACTAGATTGCTGAAAAGTTTACAAAAACCTGCTTAAATGCAGATATCTAACTGTCTTAAGATATTAAACTAGACTACTAAAAATTCTTAAACTTGCTTATCAGTCTAGCATCATTAACCTTAACAAAAAAAAAAAATCTCCATTTTCAAAACTAATTTACTTCGGTGTAAATAACATTTACAATAGCTTGGTGATCAAATTTACTCTCAAAATGGATACTTTTCACATATAGTACTTCAATATAAAAGTATTCACTACATTTTCCTCATTTTTAAGAATTATCTTTAATATGTTTTAAACAAATTAAGTCTTAATTTTTTTTAATGTATTAGATGAAGAAATACAAGATAATATTTTGAATTGTGTTTTTAATTTTTTTAAATGGTAATGTATAATACATTTCATTTAGAAAAGTAAATGTAAATATATTTTTAAATAATATTACAGTTAACTTAGTTCAAAATTAACTAATTTAAATTCTTTTGAAGAATTATAAATTTGTAATTTTAGGAAATTTTAATTATTAAATTTTTGAATTATAATTTTATTGCTATATTTTTATTATTATATAGATTTTGAATAAAAAAAATTTTATGTTACCAAGAGAAAGAAAATTAGTAGTATAGTCCAATATTTTCCACAGAGGAAAGAATATTTTTCATGCAACAGCTTTAAATGATCAAAAACAAAAGAAACAAAATGTTTTATAAAAATATTTTTTTTAAAAAATTGTCATGGTATTGTTCATCAATATTGTAAAACGCTGCTTTCAAATATATTCGATTTCGGCTAATGTCGAGTCAATCAATGTAAATCGGCCGCCTTTTATTTAATATTGACAGATATTGCTTTGGCAATATTTGCCAATATTGATAAAAGGTTAACCATTTGACATTGGCCAACCCGACATTCGCCAATATTAGCCGACCTAACGTTAGTCAATATTGGCCAATATCGGTTGAGCAATATTTGCCAATATTGATAAAAGGTTAACCATTTGACATTGGCCAACCCGACATTCGCCAATATTAGCCGACCTAACGTTAGTCAATATTGGCCAATATCGGTTGAGCAATATTTGCCAATATTGATAAAAGGTTAACCATTTGACATTGGCCAACCCGACATTCGCCAATATTAGCCGACCTAACGTTAGTCAATATTGGCCAATATCGGTTGAGCAATATTTGCCAATATTGATAAAAGGTTAACCATTTGACATTGGCCGATCCGACATTCGCCAATATTGGCCAATACCGCTCTACAATATTGGCCAGTTCAACATTACCCAATATTGGCCAATACCGCTCTACAATATTGGCCAATATCGGTTCGGCAATATTGCCCAATATTGATAAAAGGTTAACCATTTGACATTGGCCGATCCGACATTCGCCAATATTGGCCAATACCGCTCTACAATATTGGCCAGTTCAACATTACCCAATATTGGCCAATACCGCTCTACAATATTGGCCAATATCGGTTCGGCAATATTGCCCAATATTGATAAAAGGTTAACAGTTTGACGTTGGCCAACCCGACATTCGCCAATATTAGCCGACCTAACGTTAGTCAATATTGGCCAATATCGGTTGAGCAATATTTGCCAATATTGATAAAAGGTTAACCATTTGACATTGGCCGATCCGACATTCGCCAATATTGGCCAATACCGCTCTGCAATATTGGCCAATATCGGTTCGGCAATATTGCCCAATATTGATAAAAGGTTAACAGTTTGACGTTGGCCGATCCGACATTCGCCAATATTGGCCAATGTTGCCGAAACTCTCTTTGCCGATATTGGCCAATATTACTGTGCTACCTGGGTACGCCAGTATAATTTGATGGGTGTACTGGGCGACTTCCTAATATGTTTGTAGTGAGCTGGTAATTCTCCGATCGCAAGATCACTACTTTCTTACTTTTCTTTGTCGAATCCATCACATGGGCTTGAACTAGCAATCCTCTGATTACTATAGGCGAACGGCTTTTATCTCCTGGGCAACAACTGGGGGTCCTACGTGGATCAGATGGAAGAACTAAAGCATGATCATAGAATTAACATCCTTTAGTTAAATAAGAAGCAAAACACACATTTTTAAAATGTAGAAACAATACTTTGTAATTTTTATTACTGTAAAATAATGAAGACAGCATCTGATCTGGTACTCCACCCAGTAAATTTTCGCACCATGACCAATTGGAAGATATTTGTGCTATGGTTGACTGTTTTAACCGGGAACACATACACATTCACACACACATACATACATACACACATTCATACATGCACCTCGTTATTTTAGAACCATGGTCAGGTGACGTGGAAACACCTGAACTGGCACCCAACGCCTTCAATAGACGTCGGAACTTTGGACCCCGATCAGATTTATCTTGCACCAGTCCCGTATACACGCCAGTATAATTTGTTGGATATTCTGGACGACTTTCTAGTATTTTTGTAGCGAAGCTGGCAACCCTCCGATCGCAAGATCACTACTTTTTTACTTTTCTATGTCAAGTCCATTGTACGGATTCGAACCACCAATCCTCTGATTAGTAGCTGAACGCCTTACCAACTGAACAACTGGGGCTCACTTTTGAGCGTGAAGCCGGGCCTAATTACCGAATATGTCCGTGAAGCCCAGGTTTACATTTTTGAGGGACACCAAATCACACATTTTATGTAAGTATTTAACACCCCTAACATAGTTTGCTACTAAATTTACCGTAAAAAAAATTGTATTACAAACATTAACAAAAAAATATTTGCCGCTAGTGTTAAATTTGTTCGAATATCGGAAAAAAAATCAAAACCTACAGAATATTAAGAATACTCATTACTTATTAATATATTGTATTATATTATTTATAATGTGTTTCATTTTAAGGTCATTCCGGGGCAAGGATTTTAGTGAATACAAAAGTTCGATTTGATGTACTTCTTTGGTCTACTTGCGAGCAATGGGGCCCCGTTTAAAGGCGGGCTTCAGTTGCTTAAATGTCTTAACCGGGCCTTAGTGTTAAGGGTTAAATTAAAGCTACCAAAACCAAAGCGAACCGTTCTCCTCCTCCACAATTTGATTTCCATCACAAAAAATTACGTACAATAATTATGAAATTGATTGAATTTGTCTATCTAATGGGAAAAATTGAGAAATTGTATAGAAATAAATGCCTCAAAATTATAATTTTGAGTAGAAGACAGGCACGAAGGTATAGATATTTCATGGGAGGGGTTTAGTGACTAAGCAACGTATTTCTTTAGGTTACTTATCTCCTGCCTCCCTCCCCCCCAAACAAGAAGTGAAGGGTATCTTCACCCTAAATCACCACCCCCACTTTTTTTTTCTTTAAACTTATTAATTCTTTTTAAGTAAACAGAAATACGTAGACAGATAAATATCGTAATAGCAACATTTTTCATTTATTTTTCATGAAATCGTTATATCAGTCATTACCTATTTTTAAAATTAGTAAATACCACTCCCTAATTATGAAATAAATTTAGAGAAAAAATTTAAGTTTTGAGAATCATCGTTTAGAATAATATATGGTTTTGGAGCATTCGACGATCGCCCTTGGATTTTGTCACCGAAATCCAAATGCTAGAAAATGAACCCGATGATGTCATCTGATGCTTAGTTTGAGGGAAAAATTGCCTCAAAACATATATTTGAAGTTTTTTGAAAACTGTTTTCCGGTGCAGGACCCCCCGAAAATATCAACTTTGAAAATAGTATAATACGAGAAAGAATTTTTTTTCTAGTTTTTTTAAAGAATTTTTACAGTAATTCGATTATTAATTTCTTTCTCTTCTTGGCTTTCAATGGGAGGGGTTTGAACCCCCTGAACCACCCTCTTACCTACGTGCCTGGCTAGAAGAGTAGACAAATAAGTGAATTCTGCTTAGGCAAAAAAAAGCCAAAAACATGAAGAGTTTAAAATTTCATATACTTTTTTTTATAGTGCGAATTTTAAACGTCTTGTTTCATCCCAGAGAAGTTTTTAAACTATATTAAATTTCCGAATGAAGTGGGGTGTCAAAATAAAGAGAATTTCCCGGAGATGTGAAGAATCGAACTTTTATCTCATGCAAATACAAACTGATTGTTTAAAAAATGTATTTAAAAGAATCAGTGCATAAAAAACATATTTAAAAAATATATCCACGTTCTGGCAAAGACGTGTCTTCGTAAATGTAGTCGGTATTGTGTGGAGCTTCGGAAAAATTGGTGAAAGTTATAGTCCCGACCTTCGAGCATGAATAGTCTGTAGTAGAGAGAATATGACGTCTTAATCGTGAAGCCCACATCTCAGAGCAAAAGGCCCATATCACGTGACATCTCTTCAAAATTATGAATTAAAAAATACTCGCGATTGGCTGATGAATTGGGAAATGTGTAACTGTGAAAATTTATGAATGGAATGACGTAATTAACCGCGTGTCTGAGGCCATACATGTTGGCTTCACTTTGATGTTAGCGGGAGTGCCATCATGACTCCTCTACTACAAAGGATCCATGCTCGAAGGTCCCGACGGGGACTTAATCAAATTTCTAAACCACGGGTTTCCCAACAACGAGGAACCAAACTGCTAACTAGTATAAATTTAAACGACCTCTAAATTATACATAAAACTTTACGTTTCCTTCTAAACTAACCCGGATGAACCTTCATACTTCTCCCCCTTGATACTTCGCTTGTCAACACCATGATAAAAGAACAATCCAAAAATGACGGAATCAAAGCAAAAACGAGTATAGAACATCCAACACGTTTATGAGTTCCTGCATCCCTACTTTGCCCCATTGTACAAAACCTTATTCAATTCAGATCACTTCTTTTCCTCATTCGTGATTACGAATTAAGTGAATAATTGCTTGGGAGGAGGAGCTTCAATATCGTTTGATTCGAATGTGGAAGACTGTCAGCATTTGGTGTTCGAAATAGCTCTATTCGAATGTGTTTGGTGTTCGAAACAGTTCTTGTCTCATTCAAATGTGTTTTCGAACTATATTATTATGAATTATTTGGTATCGTTTGATTATTGACGTACAGAAAATGGCGGTTGTGGAATTAATGAAATATTTTAGGCATATATAATTGGAACTTTTAAATCGGCAATTGTGAGTGTAGATGTATGTTTATAACGGAAGTGTTTGGAAATGGCGAAGGCGTATTTTGAAAATAACACCTTTAACTTTTTGATTGATTAATAACTGGATGTAAGTGGAGACGAGACGGAAGTTTGAGTTAGTCTGTTATGGATTAGAATATATCACATTTAAGAAGAATTTATTGTGAAAATGGCAACAGATTCAGCAAGTAATGGTTCGTTGTTTATTAAATTAAAGTCGCCCTACAGTGTTCTTATATGAATTTGCATACAAGGAAATAAAGCATTCGGAATATAATTTATAACTATTAAAACAAGTTTTCTAGATGAATAACGATTTTGAGTTAAATATACAATATTATTAATTAAAATAGATATTTTTTAAAAATATCTGTTTGTTTTTTA
This sequence comes from Troglohyphantes excavatus, assembly GCA_963932185.1. Lineage (NCBI taxonomy): Eukaryota > Metazoa > Arthropoda > Arachnida > Araneae > Linyphiidae > Troglohyphantes > Troglohyphantes excavatus. Next base: position 45,535,098 of record OZ010678.1, read on the forward strand.
ATAGTTCTATTTTTATTTAATTTGAGAAAAATATGCCTTAAATTAACACTAAAATCACTCTAAATTAACTTGCATTATAAATGTTTTTAATTAAAAAATTAATATAATCGACTAAAAATCTTTTATTAGTGAAATTGTAGCAACAATTATATTTTTATAGTAATATAGCTTTCATAAATAAAATTTAAATCAATTTAAATTTGAGCATTAAAAAAAAATAGAATATTCCAAAACAACTAAGAGTAATATATTATATATTATATATATATATGCATTACTCTTAGTTTTTATATTATTCATATTATTAAAACCAACCTAGAAATATTTGTGTCTTGGTACTCAACTTTCATAAGCAAACTAAAATTTAGCATGAAGATTATGAAAAGAACTCGTGTTTGATACGTCAAGTCAAACAAAAATCCACCAATAAAAAAAGTTTCTCACAAATCCAGGTGAATGATTTCAATATCATTTTATCGCCTTTTCGTCGTAATCACGGTTTCTATTGTTTAAACATAAACTGATAACGGCGACGATGCCGAAAACCAAATAACCAAAAGACTAGAATGACAGTAAGAAACGAATTGTCAGTGACATCATATGCAACGAGCAATATGTTGCCACCTCGAACAGGAATAAAAAAAATCGTTTGCGATTCTCACTGAGTGAAAGCAACTCGGAATGCACGGTTTGGAATAATTTTTTGGAACAAGAATCGGACATTATGTGGATGCAATCGAATATTTCGCTGTTTGTGTTAATCGCATTTGTTTGGATATTTGGTGTTTCCTGTAACCATACAGGTAAGTTCGAAACTTTCTTAAAACACTTGGAACTTTCTTTTTACTATAAATATTTTAATAATAATTAGTTTTTAGTTGTTCAAAACAGCGGAATATTAATGTATTAAGAAATTAGAGTTTATATGTTTTAAATGATTTTCTTAAACTTGTATCCAGTCTGTATTGTGATATATCGTTTGCACAGACTGTTTACATTGGAACATCTTGTTTCAAACCAATCCAATATTTCAAAAATATTGGCTTTTAATATAATTTTGTTAAGGAATTAAATAATTTTATTTAATAATTTTTAGAACCTATATCATATTTGTATTGTGATCTATCGTTTGCTTGAAAACTATTTACTTAGAAATCCCTAAATATATTGATTCAAACCAATATAAACATATTTTTATTTTAAAATAATTGCTATTTAGTAGTTCAAATAAGAAAATCTCTGAAAATTGTGTATATCCTACAATAAAAAAATGAAAGTACTTTTAAAATTCTTTGAAATGATCTTTTTGCCAAATATAATTTCGAATCAAAAAGGTGTTTGTTGTTATTTGAAGGAAAAAAAAGAATAGAATGAGAAACTTTGAAGTGTGTTTAGAATAATTTACTCATAACTGACTGAAATAGTTGTAATCTTGACTAAAAGAATTCAATGTCTTCTTGATCGGAAGGTTGTTAGTTTCGTTCCTCCGCCGTAAACATGAAAAACATCCGTCGTGTACAGGAGACAGGTGCTCGTAAAATCAATCGTTGTCTGAACGTCCTCACGCCTATATCAGGTGCTAGCTCAAGTGTTCCCCTCATACTCTAACCATGGTAAAAAAAATTATAATTACGAGACAGTGATCCTGGGTCTTTCCTTGGTAATTTCCTAATTTGAGGGGCTTCCGTGGCCGAGTGGATTAGGCGTCAGCTGGGAATCCAGGGGTTCCCGGTTCAAAACCTTGCGATGGACTAGACTAAAGAATAGTAAAAAGTAGTGATATTGCGATCGGAGGGTTGTCAACTTTGCTACTAAAATACTAGAATGTCGTCCAGAACATCCACAAAAAATAACGGCGTGTATACGGGACTGGTGCACGATACATCTGATCGGGGTCCAAACTCCCGACGTCTATTGAAGGCGTTGGGTGCCAGCTCAGATGTCTTCGGCATCTGACCATGGTTCAAAAATACGAGGCATCGTTCCCGGGTCTTTCCTTCGAGATAGGCCCCGAACCGTCCCCAATAGCCCCCTGTGCAGCTCTAGTGCGACGTTAAATAACCCAAACCAAAACCAAACCTACGAGATAGGTCCCGAATCGTCGCAAAAATATTTGGCTTATGGTTGATAGTACGGTTACCAAATCTATTTAGGTTCTTGGGTTAAAATTTTGTTTATGGTATGGTTTAAAACGTTTTGAAAAAGTAAAAAGCTGACAGTTAAATTTTGTCTTGAAATAATATTTTATTTATCTGTTAAATATATAATATGTTCGAAAATAAAAATCTTTTTTCGGCCTTGATATAATGATCGATTAGTGTTAAATGTTCGTGGAGCATTAAATATATATCTTTTACCCGATTATATTACTTTCCGAAATCAAATAATGACGACTATATGCGCTACGCAAATATTTGATATGCTACAAGTTGTGCAATATTTACTCTTTAAAATCATTTTATGATTTCTTCAAGTTGTTAGTGTATGCGTACCATGTATCGAATTAATATTTATTAAAAGAGTTATGAACTTTTCACATGCAAACTTTGTTGAGAAATTGGTCAGCAATATCAAGTAATAATAATTTAATTAATTGATCGAATTATTCACGGCCAAACGATTTTTCGCACGAGCATTTTAGCCAACGTATCCAATACGCATTGGAAATACTTATGAAAATGAGGGCAGGACCGAGCCAACTTTCGGAAAATATTATTTGGAAAAATGATAATGCAAATCCTATTGATTGGTTTTGTTAATTAACGTCGCACTAGAGCTGCACAGTGGGCTATTGGCAACGGTTCGGGGTCAATCTCGAAGGAAAGACCCGGGAACACATACACATTCACTCACACACATTCACACACACATTCATACATGCACCTCGTTATTTTAGAACCATGGTCAGATGACGGGGAAACATCTGAACTGGCACCCAACGCCTTCTATAGACGTCGGGGCTTTGGACCCCGATCAGATGTATCGTGCACCAGTTCCGTATACACGCCAGTATAATGCAAATCCTAATGAAAATAGTATACTACAATTTTTTATGCTGGAGAAAAACTCTACTTTTCTTAACAGATTTGTAGAATGTAAATATACTCTAATGCTTTTATGTTCTTTAAAATACTATATGGTTCAATTGTGGTAATTACAACAGCATTGTTTCACTCTTTTTTTGGAAATCAGTTGTTTTTATTTTTCTTACTTTTGTATTTTGCTTAGCCAAAATACAAAGACGAGCGCAATATTTTATTGTCATTTTCATAGATTCCATAATGCCATTGCAACTTGATTCCTAGAAATCCTTGATATTTTGTAACATAGTATTGGAAATTTACAAAAAACAGTGTATTCATATGTACATTTAACAGTTATTTAATTTGCAATTTTGAAATATACGTTAAAAATAAATTGACTTTGAAATCTTCGACTAATTTTCACTTCACACTCTACATTCAACACAGACGGTTTTAAACAGTCAAATAGAAATTTTGAATTCGCAATTCTTTTCAAATTAACACATTGCCTATCAACTATGAGATATCTTGTAGTATCAGCATGAAGTTCACATATACCGTGGATTTCAACGTGTTAAGCCAAGTGGACAAGGCCTTTTCGCTCTTCGTCCGACGTCGCGGGCCCAGTGGATAAAGGCTTCTGGGGATCTTTTGGGTGCGACGGACTTGACTAAAAAAGGTATAAAATTAGTGATCTTGTGATCGGAGGGTTGCCAGTTTCGCTACAAAATACTAGGAATGTCGTCCAGAACATCCACAAATATTATCGGCGTGTATACGGGACCGGTGCACGATAAATCTGATCGGGGTCCAAAGTCCCGACGTCTATTCAAGGCGTTGGGTGCCAGTTCAGGTGTTTCCTCGTCATCTGACCGTGGTTCAAAAATACGAGGCATCATTCCCGGGTCTTTCCTTTGAGATAAGCCCCGAACCGTCGTCAATAGCCCATTGTGCAGTTCTAGTACGACGTTAATTAACCAAACCAAACCAAACCAAACCTCGTTCTACGTCATCATAAGAAGTGATAGAAGCCGAGTTTTGTCTTTTATCGTCGTCGTTCATTGGCCGAAAGAAGACAAAAACCGGTTTGAACCACTTCTTATGATGACCTCGAACGAGGAGTGAAAAGGCCTTGTCCACTCTCTTTAGGTGGTGTTGGTCAAGCACGCATTCGGAACCATCTGCGCATCAGGACTGAAGTCACAGTGGTTAAACAGGTCAGCGTATAAACGTAATTTAACTCATTCTTTCCTCAGTGACGTACGCAAGGGGGAGGGGGGCGTCAGATCCCCACCCATTGGACTGTAGAGAAAATTTATTACTATATATATATATATATATAAAATGATACAATGATACGTTTTTATAAGAGAATTATGCTAAAGAATTTTACGATAAAGTTCAGGATCCGTATAATTAGATTTTAAAATTGTTTATTCTGCTTCTGTTGGGGATAGCGGCTAAGAAGCAAAGGACGCAGAGACACGTCCTACGTAAATGCTTTGAATTCGCACGACTGCCCGAGAGAGGTTGCCATCGCGAGAGAAAATTTCGATTCTCAAGGATTCTAGTGACCATATATGGAAGTGAAACCAGGGTTTTGAAGACATAACTTAGAACAATGGAATGCACAAATGCATGGGATTGATATACAGGTGAAAACTGGAGGGTAATTTATAAGATTGCTATTGGAAAAGAAAAATGATTTAGGAATGGATCAGGGAATAAGAATCGAAAGAACAGTGTCAATTATATATAGTTTTTTCAATTTATACTAATAAAGGTGGGTATAATGACCCTTTCCCTCCATAATCCTTACCATACACATTTTCTGCGTACGCTACTGTACCTTTCTCTACACGATGGTAGGTCATTTATCGCTGTAGGCTGATTGCACAAGGAGTTATATGGCTTTGAAATAACAACACTTTTTATGTCGCTCAAGTTCCTGCCGATGACCGCTGTATCTGGAACGGTTTAAAAGACGTAACCACGTCAAAATGGCTTATCAAGTTTGGTTTGGTTTGGTTTTGTTAATGAACGTCGCACTAGTGGGCTATTGGCGACGGTTCGGGGCCTATCTCGAAGGAAAGACCCGGGAACACATACACATTCACACACACATTCATACATGCACCTCGTTATTTTAGAACCATGGTCAGATGACGAGGAAACACCTGAACTGGCACCCAACGCCTTCAATAGACGTCGGGACTTTGGACCCCGATCAGATGTATCGTGCACCAGTCCTGTATACACGCCAGTATAATTTGTTGGATATTCTGGACGACTTTCTAGTATTTTTGTAGTGAAGCTGGCAACCCTCCGATCGCAAGATCACTACTTTTTTACTTTTCTATGTCAAGTCCATTGCATGGATTCGAACCACCAATCCTCTGATTAGTAGCTGAACGCCTTACCAACTGAGCAACTGGGGCTGGCTTATCAAGAGTTTAAAGACATGGGAAGCTTTTTACTTTTCTATTGCTACCATTTCTATTTCTATAATCTGCTAAAAAGACGTTTGACATAAAACCTTTCTGGAGTTGCTTCAACACAGCCACACCCCATTTTTGTCAACTATATTTTTTTCACATATACATTCACGTTGAGTAAATTTGTTGAGTAAATTGTTGTTAATGAGTGTTAAAAATGTTGAGTAAATTTTAATCAGCACGCCATTTTTATTTTCTAGTTAATTCTTTGGTCAATGACTTTTTAGAGGTGTTTTGCTTTGGGTTTGGTTAATGATAATAATTTACCAGTTAGTGTTTTTTTATGATAAAGAAATTGTTTGTATTACTCATTGTTTTTGCTTTTTCCTCGTTGAGGCCTATAAAATTCATGTGGGCATTTTTATCGTCACTTTAGCCCACAAAACGCTAGAGATACGCAGTTGAGCTTATCAAAATAGGTGCATACTTTAAAAAGTTATGTTTGAATCAAATATTAATCCCTGAACTCTAACTGTAACTTCTGGAAGAATCAATACTTGTTTTCTCTATGGGCGCATTGAAGCCAATGTGGAAGCAGCCATACTGTGCCCCAACATTTTTTAAAAGGGATTTACTGGTGTTTTCTAATACCATGGCATTGTAGAATTATTAAATGTGCATAAATATATTTTCTTCTCAAACAATTAATTTTTATATTGCCAAACAAATAGTTTTTGCTCATGCTTTTAACTCTTTCGACATTGACTTGCAAATGACTTTATATTTTAATAGCAGATTGTATTTAAAATGGGTTCCAAAAGAAAATAGGAAAAAACTCAGCCAAAAGCGATACATGTTGGTTTATTTTAACATGAAAAATATGCGAAATATTGCGGTAGCAATAACAGTGGGGCACAGCATGGCTGCTTCCCACTGATCTCTAACTGTAACTTGTTGATCGGGCAAAACAATTTGTTGACTTGAAGTCGATGTGAAAGCCACCATGATGTGCCCCACTTTTCTTGATACCGCAATATTTCGTATATTTATCATGCTAAAATAAGTTTATTTTCTTTCTAAACCCATTTTAAATGCAATCTGCTATGAAAATAGGAAATTATTTGCAAGTCGAAGTAAATAAAAAGCAAGAGTATAAAACTATTTGTTTGGCAATATAAAAATTAATTCGATAAGAAAAAAATAAAATATTTATATACATTTAATTTTTTTACAATTCTTTGGTAATAAAAAACACCACTAAATCACTTTTAAAAAAATATTGGGACACAGCATGGCTGCTTTCAATTGGCGTCAACGCGCTCATAGAGGAAACAAGGTTTGAGCCTTCCAGCAGTTACAGTTAGAGTTCAGTGACTATAAGCTTAAGTTTTTAATGTTCAGTACACTGCTATAGGATTTACTGCAGCGATTCTCAACCTTTCAATATTCGCGGCCCAGTTTTCAATCATAATGTTCATCGCGCCCCCCCCCCCCCCCGCTTACAATAAATTGTTTACAACAATAATGTATATTGAGTATTTTGGATTCTGTTTTCAAATTATTTTTAACTAACTGCTCAAACAAGAGTAAAAGTAAGCCAACGTTGGCGAGAAACCACATCAGACATTTTGCCAAGCGGGCGGTGAACAGATGAAGCGAATGAAAGCGGGGAAAATTTAAATATTATATTTGAAATGAAAGCCAAACAGGGAGATAACTTTAAAAGAATATGAAAGTAGAAAAATTCGTTAATGAAAGTTAACCTAGACGGGGTGAGCTAAATTTAGAAACTGGGAATACATTTTTTCGAATAATAAAAGAAAGAAAACAGAAGCATGACTGAACAAAAGAGAAAAAAATAAGTAATGTTTGTGGAAGGGAATCCACACGACCGATATCATCTCGAGCCAGTGGTGTACACAGGAAATTTATAGGGGGGGGGGGGGGGGTTGATCGTCAGATTACTTTACATATGTATGTATATATATATATATATATATATATATATATATATATATATATATATATATATATATATATATATTTATTTATTTATTTATATATATTTATTTATTTATATATATACGCAGGGTGCGGCAAGTGAACTTCCTTTTTTGAAGTGAGTGCTCTGAAGCTTACAGCAGCCCCAGGCAGGTAGGCGTGGTCTCGAATAGATTTTAAAGTTTTGTGGCTTTGTGGTTCAGACGCCATCATACGTTGGAGTAACGAATAGCGTGTATTTGCCGTAGATGCGTATTTTTCCAACGGAAGTTCGGTGGTTTCAACCCAGCGCGCTTTCCGAAATTACTTCAATATTGAGCCTTTGGGACATATCCCGGACCGGAAATCTATTTTTTGGTGGGTGACAACGTTCAGGGAAACTGGTAGTGTGCAGAAAATAAGAAGTGGAGACGCACGTCCCATCAGATCACTCATGGTTTTTCGAGGAAAATGAACAGACTATCACAGTCTCTTCAGACCATTATGTACACATGCTCGAAGAGGTTTATTTTGCTGATTGATTTAAAAATATATATATACTTTAAGAAATAAAATACTACAGAGTACAAAAATTTAAATTTAGGGACTAGTGGAAAAAAAATAATCATTTAGAATTAATTTTGTACTTTTTACCACTGTTACCACCAAAAATTTGTGCCAATTCACAAAAAAACCACACCTAAATTTTAGAGTCAATTTCAAAAAGTGATAATGACCATAAAATTAATACTTAAATATTTAAAAAAAATTCCACTTTTGTTCCTTAAATTAATAATTATTTAAAAAAAAAACGTTTTAGAGCTTTTTTTAAAGCCGGTTTTTATTTTGAAAAAAAGATTATTTTATACTATTTTTTATTTACATTAACTATTGATTATTATGCTTGAGTTTACTTGTCATTCGGGCACAATTAATTTTCATACTTACGAATCTGCCATTGTTTTTCACATACATTAAAAAAAATTGCTTATGTTTGCACAAAATATAAGTCATTTGTATTTTAGGATTTTAATTTTAAAGTAAAAGCAGTACAAATGTTATAATTCTTCTAAATTAGTATGCATGGGAACTGACAGGAATGAAGTCTTTTAAACACACACCCCTTTAATATAATCTATTTAGAATAATCTCACCTTTCCTGATTAATCGTTGGGTTGTCTTTTCCTTCGCTTTTTTTTAAAAGAAAAAAAAGCAACTAAACTGGATTGTTATTGCCTTAGCTTTCTTCTAGAAAATAATTTAACACAATCATCTGATACATGTTTCATTTTGGCTTTCAAAGGCAAAACAAAGCACCATAACTTTCAGAAATACTAAACAAATAAAAGGCCTCAAAAACTAAAGTCCAATTTTCAGGAGTACAAAAAGTAGAAACTGTTCAAAACATCTTTTCATTTGACCTTTATATTTGACCTGACTATTTTAGTCATCCTTTACTTCTACCCTACAAGACTTACAAGATATATTCTAAATGACCGGCGAAAAATTTTTTGAAACAAAATATTCTAAACCAAAAAAAAATGCGATATTTTATTTACCATTTAAAAAAAAATATTTCGTATTGACTTATTAAATTTTCAACGTAGACATATATCGGCGCCAAAATTGTTCCCACCTTCTAAAATAGAAACAGATTGATTTTTGTTTATTTTACATTTTCTTTTTATTTCCTGTCAAACGATGAATATTTTGTAATGACGGAAATGGGAAGGCGCCTAAATGGCTGTTAGCTGTCTGCTTGTTGGGAAAAGATGATACGAGACCCCCCCCCCCCCCCCCCCACACACACAACTTTTAAATAAAAAAAAGTTTGTATTTTTTCTAAACTTTTTTTTTTGTTTTGGAAATGTTTATTAATTGGGGAAAAAAGCATTATTTTTGTATTATTTTTTTCAACTTCATACCGATGGGGGGGGGGGGGGGGGCTACGTACGCCACTGTCTCGAGCATGCGCAGCAGTCAGTTAATCATTTTTTAAAAATAATATTTTCTCTTGGATATTCTCGCGCCCCCCTTCTAGTGTGCTCGCGCCCCCCTAGGGGGGCGCGCCCCACAGGTTGAGAATCGCTGATTTACTGGCAGCTTCTTGAAGTTCGGTGACGAGGCGAATTCATTCTAGATGGTGACTGGAGTCTGCAAACAAATAGTTTTTGCTTTTGCTTTTTATCTACTTCGACTTTGACTTGCAAATGACTTTCTATCTTAATAGCAGATTGCATTTAAAATGGGTTTAAAAGAAAATAGAAAAAAAACTCAGCCAAAAGCAATACACGTCGGCTTATTTTAACGTGAAAAATATACGAAATATTGCGGTAGCAATAAAAGTGGGACACAGCATGGCTGCTTCCACATTGGCTTCAAATCAACAAAATGTCTTGCCCAATCCAGAAGTTACATTTAAAGATCAGTGGCTGTGCCTGAGAGGCACAACTTATGGCGAATCGAATTGGAGGTGGGACGAAATTGTAAAATATAAGGACTGCTGGGATAGTGTGTTCTTCTCTCACTGAAACGGCGATATTTCTTTTACGTAGCTGAATTTCGCATCTGAAACTTTAAAATAAAAATGCGTTGACCACAAACGTTATTATTTTGCAGCACATTCGTGTATTGAAGTAATATAAAAATAATGGAGCATTCTTATCTTGGGGAAAATTGCCGAGATATTTATGATCTCGTGACCAAGCGAATTCGCGATGAAATTACGTACAAATCGATTCTTTAACTTTCCATACAATTGTGGTTGTTTTTTTTATGCCGAAAAAAATGCATCCACTTTGTTTTGTGATTGTCTGAAATACTGGTATTTTAGAACTTTTCACAATCTGGGGAAATCCAGTCCGGCCCGGTTTAGTCCAGTCCTGCCATTGTATATTGTAAGGCAAGATTATAGCTAAAGCTTATAATTGGGTGGGCTGGAATATACTCTATTGAACGAAGTATCTCTCTATTTAAAAAAAAAAGTAAGCCCTAGGGGGAAAAAGTAAGCACTAGGGGGAATTTTCAGTTCTTTCAATGTTATTCAGATCGTATCTCAAAATGTAAAAGTCCTAAAATTACGAAATTAAGTGAATTTGTTAAGAAATGTTTGATAAATAAGAAGAATATATTTTTGTTTCAATACTGTTATTAGTTTATAAGTTATTTAATATTAAAGTCGTCGTTGATAAAATTTCGCTTACAAGTAATTTAGTCCGTCGAGTTTCTGAAACACTATTAAGAGGAGAGATCCAATTTTTTTAGGGAGTGTACAAATAGGTTTGAACTGGAAATCCAAGTAAGCATTTTTTTAAATTCGAATTAGTTTTGGATTTATAAATTTTTTAAACATTTAAACACGCTCCACTTTTTGTAGTTTTTTTCACCCTCATTTTTGAAACGTGATTTATAAATTGCTATAAGTCATTTAAAATTACATATTTTCTTATTCAAAAAATATAATAATGTTTGTTAAAACTTCATCTTTCCGATGTTATAAAGATTATATTTCTATCTTTACCATTAAATTATATATGGTCAATTAAGATAGGTCTAAAAAATAGCCCCCTAGTTGTTTAAAAAAAAGGACCGATATCAAAACACAAGATTAACACAATGTATGATTTATATTCAAGTTTAATATACCCATTTTACCCCATTGTTTATTTTAGTTCATCTACCCTAATAGGTATTTGTGAAGGATCAGGGGAGTCCAAGTAACACGGGAATAGGTTATTAACATCCTTGCTAGGTCATAGCTAGGGCTTATGATGGGGGGGGGGGGGAGGGATTTAGGCATAGACTGCATAGGTCAGTCTGTGGGCCCGCACCACACACACAAAAAGTCAACTTGCGGAAATAATTACTGAGAAGAAGAAGAATCCTAATCCGAATAAAAATTGAAAAATATACATTTTTTTTTTTTTTTTTGTTTAGCCTTAAATTTGCCAACCAATTTTTAAAAGAAACTGGTAGTTTACCTGATTTTCATCGCTTGGATGGGAAAAATTAGTTTTAGATGGGAAATTGCCAGCTTGACCAGAAGTAAAATTTATTAAAATTTTGCAGGTTTTTTACAGTGATTTCCCCCAAGGATAGTGAAGACACTATATATATAAGGTGTGCTCGTTCTCGCGCTGTCTGACGGAAGTCGGGGAAAACACATTTTTGACGTCATAGTGACGCCTACCTTGCGCTTTCTGTAGGCGTGTCTCATTCTCTCGTTTGTGAGGTGAAGCCATCTATTCGTTTTTTTTGTGAACTATTAAAAAGTGATATTGACTAATTTTATTTAGAATTCGCTAAAGTTTAAGAGTTTAAATTATATTTTAAGGATTGTATTTAGTATGTAAAAATTGCAAAAGAGTTGCTTAATAAATTAAGCGTATTAAAATAATATTAGCTGCCACGAGGGCATGTCCATGAATTTTGAAAGATTAAAATGAATGTAGGAAACGTCAGGTCAATGCATTTGTATTGGACATATTAAATGAGTTATAATTTCAATCAAGTAAAATAAGGGGACATAACAAAACAAGGACGGATTAGTAGTGAAGCTAACCTGAACACAATTATTTACATTATTTTGCTAATTAAAAATTAAATCACCAGTTGTTACCTAACCGGGGATCGAACCTAAGTAGCAATGTTTAAAACATACAGCCAATGAGAATGATCAAAAACCCATATTAAGGCGGAGCTAAAATGACGTCAAAAATGGGCTTTCCTTGCCCACTTTCAAAAAGCGAAAAACGAGCGCACCTTCTATATATAGTCTTCACTATCCTTGGATTTCCCCAACATTTTTCATTCCTTCATGGGCTTCAATTCCTGTTGACGTGGCAACATCACAAACTGATTGGCAAACTTGTGAAACATTTGGCTTTTTTTTTTAAAGCAAAACTTCTTGGCTTCATTTAAAAAGATGCCAAATGTTTCACTAATTTACAAACTAGGTTTCTGGTTTTGCCAAGTCTACACGGCTGTTTTTCGACCGTTCAGAATTGTTTTTCTCGGTAAGAGTTACCTTCGTGTGTGTATGACAGTTGTTTTAGTAACTTCTGGAATGCTCAAAACTAGTTTCCTGTATGGGCGCGTTGAAGCCAATGTGGAAGCAGCCATACTGTGCCCCAACATTTTTTTAAAATGATTTAGTGATGTTTATTAATACCATAGCATTGTGGAAATATTAAATGTATATAAATATTATATTTTCTTCTTACAGAATTAATTTTTAAATTGCCATACAAATAGTTTTTGCTCTTGATTTTTAACCACTTCGACTTTCTATTTTAATAGCAGACTGCAGTTAAAATGGGTTTGAAGATAAATTAGAAAAAAATCAGTCAAAAGCTATACATGACGGCTTGTTGTAACATAAAAAAAATATACATAATATTGCGGTACCCCCGAAAGTGTGGTACAGTCGTTACACCTTCAATTGGCTTCAAATCAACAAAATGTGTTGCCCAATCCAGAAGTTATAGTTAGAGATCAATTGTGTTATGGCGGTTATGTGGAAGCAGCCATGCTGTACCTAACTTTCATCGCTACCGCCTTATTTTGTATATTTTTCATGTTAAAATAAACCGACATGTATCGATTTTGGCTGAGTTTTTTTTTTAAATTTCCTTTTGAAATCCATTTCGAATGCAATCTTCTATTAAAATAGAAAGTAATTTGCAAGTCAAAGTGGTTAGAAAGCAAGTACCAAAACTATTTTTACGGCAATATAAAAATTAATTCTGCAAGAAGAAAATATATTATTTATATTACATTTAATATTTCTACAATGCTATGGTATTAAAAAAACTCCACAAAATACTTTTGAAATTTTGTTTGAGGTACAGTATGGCTGCTTCCACGTTGGCTTCAACGGGCCCATAGAGGTAGCAAGTTTTGAGCTTTCCAGAAGTTACAGTTAGAATTCAGTGAGTATGATCCCTCTAAAACCTATGCCAATAGAAGATCATGTGTGTCAAAGGGTTAATTCAAGCAGCCAATTAACAACCGTTTCAAAGTAAAAAGACTTGCATGTGCATACGAGCCCTTGGATTGATTTGGTTAATTAACGTCGCACAAGAGCTGCACAGTGGGCTATTGGCGACGGTTCGGGGTCTATCTCGAAGGAAAGACCCGGGAACACATTCACACACACATTAATTCATACCTGCACCTCGTTATTTTAGAACCATGGTCAGATGACGAGGAAACACCTGAACTGGCACCCAACGCCTTCAATAGACGCCGGGACTTTGGACCCCGATCAGATGTATCGTGCACCAGTCCCGTATACACGCCAGTATAATTTGTTGGATATTCTAGACGACTTTCTAGTATTTTTGTAGCGAAGCTGGCAACCCTCCGATCACAAGATCACTACTTTTTTACTTTTCTATGTCAAGTCCATTGCATGGATTCGAACCACCAATCCTCTGATTAGTAGCTGAACGCCTTCCCAACTGAGCATCTGGGGATCCCTCGAAAGTAAAAGACTTGCCCGTGCATAATCCCTTATCCCTTATAATCGACCTTAACTCTTACACTAAAGTACACCACGCAAGAGGCTAATTCGGGGAAGTTAAACATTCCTAATCTGAAGTGTCGCTTGTCATTTTTGACAGGTGAATTCCACAGTGAGTGATTTCACACCTCGGGAGCATAGAGAATTAGAATCCTCGAATCGCCAGCCCTATCTCCGTCCTTTGCCTGAACTTTGGTGTCGGTAGTCTCAGTGTGATATCGGGATAAGATACATGCCCTTGCGAATTCCTGAATACTGATAATGAAATCGTGTTATCCGGTAATTGCAGACACGAACCGACGACAGGTGAACCTCTTGATGTGAAAAGGGACTTCTGATAGTTTTAAAATCGTACAAGGGGAGAAAAAGCAAAACATGGTATATAAACAACGACCAGATTAGGTTTTGTTAATTAACGACACACTAGAGCTGCATAGTGGGCTATCGGCGACGGTTCGGACTTCGAAGCCTATTCCGAAGAAAAGACCAGGGAATAATAACTCGTATTTTTAAAGCATGGTCAGATGATGAAGACAACACCTGAGCTAGAACCTGAGGTGTTAGACCAACCAACGAGGAGCTGGGCCTCATTCGAAGCAACCTCAATAGACATCAGAGGCCTCCGTGGCCGAGCGGTGAAAGGCGTGATCTGGGAATCCGAGGATTCCTGGTTTGATCGTAGGCGATGGACTTGACAAACAAAAGTAAAAAGTATTGATCTTGTGATGGGAGGGTTGCCATCTTCGCTACAAAAATACTAGAAAAGTCATCCAGAACATCCGCAAAAATTTACGGCGTGTATACGACTGGTGCACGATAAATCTGATCGGGGTCCAAAGTCCCGACGTCTATTGAAGGCGTTGCGTGCCAGTTCAGGTGTTTCCTCGTCATCTGACCATGGTTCTAAAATAACGAGGTGCATGTATGAATGTGTGTGTGAATGTGTATGTGTTCCCGGGTCTTTCCTTCGAGATAGACCCCGAACCGTAGCCCACTGTGCAGCTCTAATGCGGCGTTAATTAACCAAACCAAACCAAACCAAACCAATCTCTTTTTTATATATTTATATTGATTATTACCTGTTATATCTATATTGATTATTATCTATTTATTATTGATTCGCTATGACGGTTCCATGAATAGCATAAATTTATCAGATTGGTTGGAATGACTTGGTTAGTCAACGTCGCGCTAGAGCTGCACAGTGGGCTATTGGCGACGGTTCGGGGCCTCTCTCGAAGGAAACACCCGGGAACGATGCTTCGTAATTTTTAACCATGGTCAAATGAGGAGGATAGCAAATAAGCTGGCACCCGACGCAACCTCAATAGGCGTCATGACATGTGACCCCGGTCAGAAGATTTACCGTGCACCAGTCCCATGTACACGCCAGTATATTTTGTTTGGTGGGACGACTTTCTAGTATTTCTGTAGCGAAGCTGGCAACCCTTCGATCGCAAGATCACTACATTTTTACTTTCGTTGGGTTTGGTTAATTAACGTCGCACTAGAGCTAAAAAGTGGGCTATTGGCGACATCTGACCATGGTTCAAAAATACGAGGCATCGTACCCGGGTCTTTCCTTCAAAATAGGCCCCGAACCGTCGCCAATAGCCCACTGTGCAGCTCTAGTGCGACGTTAATTAATAAAAACCAAACCAAAGACTTAAATATCCCAACTTTTATTTCTAGCGGATGACGGTCCCGCCCTGACCGACTTCAACACGTGCAGCTTCTACTACTGGCGCACCGACTGGCACAAGGCGGTGAAGACTTGCGAGCGCGACCACAAGCAGCTGCTGTGCTACAAGTCGAAGAGGGAAGTCGACGACATCACCGAGGCCTTCAGGTTGTCAGCCTACGGAACTGCCGATCTCGAACTCTGGTTGTCCAGCAAGACCTGCTCGGAGCCACAGAAGTAAGAGACGGATGCAATTCATCCGAAAATAGTTTATATTTGTCAACCCCCGTAGGATTCTATTTTTTAATTTAATAAGGCTTATATTCTTCCTAATTTAAGCTGACATCATCAAAATAATTATTTACCGATGAATTGAGGGGGTTAATCGTTAAAATGTCTTACATAATGGCAAAATAAAAATGCGAGCGCAATAGAATTTTGTAAACAATCTAACTGTTGCCATTCCGCGTAGAGAAAAAAACTTTTTCAATCACCGCGTAAGAGAATTATATATAGATATTTGGATTGCATGTAATGCACCAAGGTGTCTTTTATCTCTTATTTCCTGATCTATTCTTAAATCACTTATCTCTTTTATATTGATCTTCTAAATTATTATTCAGTTTCAACTGCGTACCGATCTCCCGCAAATCACATTCTATTCTTCTGTGTTGTGTCTTCAACAATCTATTGTCTTACCCTTATTTGGTCACCTTAATCCGCGTGAAACTAAACTTTCTCATCGATGGATGGATCTTTCTCTTTTTTTCATTTTCCTTTTCTAGAAGGGCGTTCCTAATTACTAAAAAATATTAAGAAGTGTCTTTTCGATACACATACTCCCATGCCCGTGCGATAACTGTCACACGGGCATACTAATAATCCGTATTCCACAAACGTAAGAGCGTTCAGCTCTTCCAATGCCAGGAGCCCCAGTTGCTCAGTTGGTAAGGCGTTCAGCTACTAATCAGAGGATTGGTGGTTCGAATCCGTGAAATGGACTTGACATATAAAAGTAAAAAAAGTAGTGATCTTGCGATCAGAGGGTTGCCAGCTTCGCTACAAAAATACTAGAAAGTCGTCCAGAATATCCAACAAATTATACTGGCGTGTATACGGGACTGGTGCACGATACATCTGATCGGGGTCCAAAGTCCCGACGTCTATTGAAGGCGTTGGGTGCCAGTTCAGGTGTTTCCTCGTCATCTGACCATGGTTCTAAAATAACGAGGTGCATGTATGAATGTGTTCCCGGGTCTTTCCTTCGAGATTGACCCCGAACCGTCGCCAATAGCCTACTGTGCAGCTCTAGTACGACGTTAATTAACCAACCAGCTGAAGTAGGGGCTGACGGTGAAATAGACGGCAAAGTACCGAGCTCATAACCGGAGGGTTGTAGTTCGAATTTCCATTTAAGAGTTCAGCGAACTTGTAACATCCCATGTGTATTCAGGATTGGTGCACGTTTAAACTGTCGTGGTTCAAACGTCGTCACGCCAGCGTCCATTACGTAGCATCATCAGGTGCGCGGAATGGCTTCATCGTTTGACGACCATAGTTCAAAATTACGAGGCGTATATTGACTGAGTTTATTCTCTTATTTGGATCAGAAATATTCAGCCGGAAGTGGTTTCAAAACTGATCTCTAACTGTAACTTCTGGATTGGGCAACACATTTTTATTACTTGAAGCCCATTGAAGGCGGGTAACAACTGTACCCTACTTTCATCGCTACAGCAATATTTCATGTATTTTTAATGTTAGAATAAGCCGACGTGTATTGCTTTTGACTGAGTTTTTTTCTTTTTCTTGAAACCCATTTTAAATGCAATTTGCTATTGAAATAGAAAATCATTTGCAAGTCAAAGTGATTAAAAACAAGAGCAAAATCTATTTGTTTGGCAATATCTTTATATATAATTCTCTTACGCGGTGATTGAAAAACGCTGTTTTTCTATATGCGGAATGGCAACAGTTACTTTGTTTACAAAATTCTGTTGCGCCCGCATTTTTATTTAGCCATTATGTACGCCATTTTGACGATTAACCCCTTCAATTCATTGGTAAATAATTATTTTGATGATGTCAGCTTAAATTAGGAAGAATATAAGCCTTATAAATTAAAAAATAGAAGTTTTGAAAAACGCTTTTCCCAACTGTCAATGAAGGAAAAATAAGAGTGGCGCCATCTGTTGGTAATTTTGAAAACTATATTTCCATGAGCTTCATTTTTATGACGTAAAAACTCAGTAAATTACACACCTCTGGTAGGCAAGATTTATGGTAAGCTTAACGTCATTTATGGCCACAACAAACTACCAATAATGTTAGAAATTTAATTGAAGCGCGGGAAAGGTGTGGAAATAACGTGAAAAATAAATAAATAATGGTAGGCTTGCCAGTGGTACCATTGTTTTCATTTGTAATTAAAAATAAATTGGTTTAAAAGATTTTATATTGACTTACATGGCGTAAAAATGTAGTGATGCCAAGATGAATATTAATTTAAATTTACAATTTCAACTTTTAAAGTTTTTAGTAATATAATTAAAAATGTATTGTTACTAGGATACATTGTTATTGTGTCCTACCTTTTAGCGAGCGAAGCGAGAAGTGGTTTGCGAAGCAAACCTATGAGGATTGTGTAGCAATCCTCCGGGGGTTGGCGGAGCTTCAGCGGAGCAGGGGGCGGAGCCCCCTAGTAAAAATTAATTCTATAAGAAGCAAATTTAATTTTTATATGCATTAATATTTCTACCATGCTATGGTATTATAAAACACTACAAAAAGACTTAAAAAATAGTCCGATATCAAATGTCCGGCGCCTACGGCGTTAATTCCGATGAATCTGTATGAATCGCAAGATTGTCATCGAGTTGCACCCCATATTAAAGATAAAGGTTAAAGGGGTACAGTATGGCTGCTTCTACATTGGTTTCAACGCTCCCATAGAGGAAACAAGGCATGAACCTTCCAGAAGTTACAGTTCGAGTTCAGTATGTTTCAACGATCAATAACTCAAACACTCCTCAGTGAAGAAGTCTTGACAAGAGTCCATAAATAAATGGCCAGAGAACCATACCTCTGAGACCCATAGTTTTCGAGAAAAATTCGAAAGTAAAAATGTGACGTCGCATCCTATGCATTTTAAAGCCAGACTTTGGTGCAAACTGTGTCACATGATCTTTACTAACTTCGTGACATAGTATAAGGCGCTCTGGATACGAAGGCGAACTCAACAAAAGTTGGTTTTGGATAAAAAAAAAATCAGGTTAAAATTATAAGGGAGGGAAAAGGGGAGAATTCGATAAAAACCATTATTTTATAAGGTTAAAACACTGATCTCTAACTGTAACTTCTGGATAGGGCAAGACATTTTGTTGACTTGAAGCCGATATGAAGGCCGCCATGATGGGGCACACTTTTCTTGATACCGCAATATTTCGTATATTTTTCATGTTATGCCGACATATATTATTTTTGGTTAAGTTTTTTTTATTTTCTTTTTAAACCCATTTTAAATGTAATCTGCTATTAAAATAGGAAGTCATTTGCAAGTCAAAGTAGAAGTAGTTAAAAAGCAAGAGCAAAAACTATCTGTTTGGCAATATACAAATTAATTCTATAAGAAGAAAATATAATATTTATATATATTTAATACTTCTACAATGCTTTGGTAATAAAAAACACCACTAAATCATTTTTAAAAAAATGTTGGGGCACAGTATGACAGCTTTCAATTGGTTTCAACGCGTCCGTAGAGGAAACAAAGTTTGAGCCTTCCAGCAGTTACAGTTAGAGTTCAGTGGGTTAAAACAGCGAACTCGACGAAAATAGAACTGTCACTTTATACTTGAAGTCTCAGAAATCGAAAAATCGTTCAAAACTATTTTTCCCTCAATGTTGATTCCGAACTTTATTGTTTGTAAAATTTGTAAAATATGTCGAAAATTTACAGCTCCATCTCCAAGGGGAATCTGCCTATAGGGATAATTGGCCTACCATCGTATACAGCAGTGGTCGGCAAACTGCGGCTCGCGAGCCACATGCGGCTCTTTGGCCTTTTGAGTGTGGCTCTTCCACAAATTACCACGTGCGGGGGCGCTGAAACCTCGTGGCAAAAATTAAAAACAACAACATGCAAACTTGACTTATCCAAACTTTCCAAGGAGATGCAAGGCCATTGTTCACATTAGTATTTGTCAGTTATTGTTATGATTGAGAAAGGTATGGTAAGATAGTTTGGACATATGGAGAGCATGAAGGAAAGGAGATAGACAAAATACAAGACGAGTGTGGCTGGAAGAGTTGGAAGGGGTTGATCTCAGCGAACGCACCTCAATCAGATTGAGGGCGATTTTAGAAAAGGCCAGTTTAGGAGTACCCTAATTAAGTTAATAACAATGTATCTACCTATATAGTTTAAGTTTAAAAAATGTAGCTCTCAAAAGAAATTTCAATCGTTGTTCTTTTGATATTTGGGTCTGTTGACTAATAAGTTTGCCGACCACTGGTATAGAGGAATAAAGACCGTAGCTTGTAGACGTTTGACTTTTATTCTCCCTTTCAGAATGGAAGAGTGCCTTTCGCTGCATATCACCAAGTCCCCTAGTCGGGTGTGGCACTTCTTTCAAGAGAACTGCCACGAACACTTGCCATTCGTGTGCTGCATCAAAGATGGAGGTAAGCAATTATTGTAACGCGTTATTACGCGATAAACGCTTGCGATCCTTGCAGAACGCTCAGCGATTGGTAGACACAAATCACGTGGTTTATATGGTCCAATCGCATTAACTTTTACGTTTGTTGATAAAGAAATGCAATTCTTCTGGAGTTGACCTTTGTAATCCCGAGTGTTCTTCCGGACGTGAGTTCTTCCGACTAATCGTCAAATCGAAAACTACAAAATATTAATCGCGATGATTTTTTTACTTCTGGAATTTCGGTATATATATATCGAAACCGTTATTTAATGATAAAAATTCAAAAAAGAAGTCACTCACAGGCAAAAGTATCTATATCCACTCTAATCAAGTTTTATACAGTTGCAAAAGTTATTTTATGTAATTCTAAGGATTATTCTTTAATTCTATGGATTATTCTATATTCTATGGATTATTCTATATTCTATGGATTATTCTATATTCTATGGATTATTCTATATTCTATGGATTATTCTATATTCTATGGATTATTCTATATTCTATGGATTATTCTATATTCTATGGATTATTCTATATTCTATGGATTATTCTATATTCTATGGATTATTCTATATTCTATGGATTATTCTGTATTCTATGGATTATTCTGTATTCCATGGATTATTCTATATTATATGGATTATTCTATATTATATGGATTATTCTATATTATATGGATTATTCTATATTCTATGGATTATTCTATAATTCAGCAAACGTGAACGACAGAGAACGTGATTTCTGATTGGCTGAAATGTGGATATAGCCGCTTTTGCTTCTTGAACAAAAACAAGATGGCGACGCATCAATTTTCAAAACAAGTTAAATCCTTAATCCAGTAGTTGCAAAACAAGATATGTGAAAACTAAAATTTAGATAACAAATTATTCATTAATCTAAGAAGTTACATATTTTAATAAAAATTATTTATATTTCTTTTTTACAATATATATATATATATATATATATATATATATATATATATATATATATATATATATATATATATATATATATATATATATATATATCATATTAACAATCTATGTAAACGTGAACGTCATGTCATCGATATTAAATGCCTTTTCATTTTAAAACTATAAAATCGACTCATAAAATTACAAAACTTTTCTCCGATAGAAAAGTACAAAATTTTATTTATTTTGTGCTAGTAAGTCTATTGTGCCCTGATTGCTATGTCTATATGATTATATGTCATAGATATAAGAAAATAATACTTGTTTAATCTATGGATAATCCGATGTGGATGGATAATTTTATGGAATATTCTTTCATTCTAAAAGCAATTCTATAATTATATGGATTATTCTATATTTTTATGGATTATTCTATAATTCTATGTATTATTCTATAAGGATAATTCTATAATTCTATGGATTAATCTATAATTCTATGGATTATTCTATAATTCTATGGATTATTCTATAATTCTATGGATTATTCTATAATTCTATGGATTATTCTATAATTCTATGGATTATTCTATAATTCTATGGATTATTCTATAATTCTATGGGATTATTCTATAATTCTATGGATTATTCTATATAATTTAATAGATAATTCTCCATGATTCTATGGATAAATCTATGATTCTATGGATAATTCTATATAATTCAATGGATTATTCTATAATTCTATATAATTCAATGGAATATTCTATAATTCAATGGATTATTCTATAATTCTATATAATTCAATGGAATATTCTATAATTCTATGTATTCTATAATTCTATGGATTATTCTATATTTTTATGTATTCTATATTTTTATGTATTCTATATTTTTATGTATTCTATATTTTTATGTATTCTATATTTTTATGTATTATATATTTTATGTATTATATATTTTTATGTATTATATATTTTTATGTATTCTATAATTCTATGGATTATTCTATAATTCTATGGATTATTCTATAATTCTCTGGATTATCCTATAATTCTCCGGATTGTTCTATAATTCTCTGGATTATCCTATAATTCTCTGGATTATTTTATGTAATTATATGGATTATTCTATATAATTCTCCGAAATTCTATGGATAAATCTATGATTCTATGGATAATTCTATGAATTATTCTATAATTCTATGAATTATTCTATAATTCTATGAATTATTCTTTAATTCTATGAATTATTCTATAATTCTATGAATTATTCTATAATTCTATGAATTATTCTATAATTCTATGAATTATTCTATAATTCTATGAATTATTCTATAATTCTATGAATTATTCTATAATTCTATGAATTATTCTATAATTCTATGAATTATTCTATAATTCTATGAATTATTCTATAATTCTATGAATTGTTCTATAATTCTATGAATTATTCTATAATTCTATGAATTATTCTATAATTCTATGAACAATTCTATCTGAATAAACCATATTGAAAAATTTAGACTGATTCTTTAATGACGGAATTAACTTAATATTTTATATATTTTAATACTTTCAGCCCAAACCACATTGATAACTGAGGCTCAGAATTCGACCATTATTGATTTCACAACTACTAGCGAAATCACCACTACCCTCGTGCCTTCAACGAGCTCTGCCAGACCCAACTCTTGCAAGGAAGTCCGTAGACGAGGAGTCCTGTGGCCGGAAACTCCTCCTGGCGAGAAAGTTGACCAACCTTGTCCTGGAAATTCCACCGGTAATTCATTTCTATATTTCGAGTAATGTTAGCTGCATCATTCCGCCATTAACTTTGGTTAGAAATGGGCAAAAATAGGACATTGACTCCGGCATTATTGCTCAGAAATTAATCTATGTAAGTCTAGTGACAGAATTTAAGGGCAAATTAGGTTGGTTGTGTCTATCGAGACATTTTTAGCGCGTAATGCTAAAAACGTCTGGAGTTTTAAGAGTATAATGCTAAAAGCGACTGTAGTTTTAAGCGTGTAAGGCCTCTTTTACATTTAACGACACGACACCGATAAATCGTATACGATTTCAGTGGCACGATATCGGGGTTACGCAAAATACACATACGAAGCCGGGCGCTTTTTCACTAGCCGATACGATAATGATATTGTCGTTGCCGATCAGACGATACAATTTATCGGAACGTTTTATCGTGGGCACGCGCCTTCCCTACTTCATCGTGACGACATTTTGAGTTTGTTTCCCAAAATCTTGTTGCCGTCTGCTACATTCTACTGTTTTGTTTTTTTTATTTATATTATCAATATGGCTTAAGTTCGATATTGTGAACTAGTGGAAGTAAAGACCTGTATTTGGCATAAGCGAGATGAATTTTTCAAGAACAAGATTGTTCGAGAAAAGGCATGGGAGGCAATATTTAGTCAAACCGTCGCCAATAGCCCACTGTGCAGCTCCAGTGGTTAGCTCTAGCTCTAGCTTTTTGTAGACGTTCAAATAAAACATAAAAATCTCCTTCAACAGGTCTTGCTTTGATGATATCATGCACCCAGAAGCGTTTTGTTATTGATCTCTTCTTTCTCCTTAAATACAGCAAATACAACAATCGCAGTTTGTTATAATTTAATTTGTTGCGATGCGCCATATCGAGAAAAATGTGCTCTCGGCAACAGGCGAACACGCACTGATTGTAAAAATTGTCGTTTTCGGCGAACGATATCGGTGCAATGAAAAACTGACCATCAGACGATACGATAAAACGTTGTGTCGTCCCTTCGCGATCGTTCACGATTTATGGGTGTCGTATCGTTAAATGTAAAAGCGGCCTAATGCTAAAAGCGACTGGAGTTTTAGGCGTGTAATGCTAAAAGCGACTGGAGTTTTAGGCGTGTAATGCTAAAAGCGACTGGAGTTTTAGGCGTGTAATGCTAAAAGCGACTGGAGTTTTAGGCGTGTAATGCTAAAAGCGACTGGAGTTTTAGGAATGTAACGTTAAACTCAGTTTTTTGGAGTGCAAATTCAATATATAAATAACGTGAGACACACATGTATATTTAATTTTTAATTTATCGACGTAAACTACAGTATCTTACACATGCATGTAATGCAATTTGTTTCACTCCGATATTAAGGACTTAATGACTCTTAAAAGGACGCAAGTATTCATATTTTTTGTAGCGATGTTCTTGATGTCAACTACGATACCAGCACCTTTAACGTACCATTATTACTTACAAAATTATATGCTAATTAAAATTTCGCTTGACAACATATGCCCTTTTTAATCGGAACCAATTTTAAAGACGTTACACGTCGGAATACACAAAGTTAAACTACTTGATTAGTAAGCTGGAGCTACACCAAGACTGTGTAGTTTGCATTGTAAATTTACAATCAGGGTATTGTAACAACTTGATTGGTAAGCCCTAGATTAACCAAGACTATGCAGTTAGCATTGTAAATTTAAACACAAGATTGCAACAACTCCTGTCTTCAAGATTGTAACCTTGATTACAATCTTGTACACTGTAGTTTGCATTGTATATTTGCAATTACAAGATTATAACAACTTGATTGGTAAGCTCTATAACTAAATCAAGACTGTGTAGTTTACATTGTAAATTTACAATAAAGAAATTGTAACAACTTGATTGGTAAGCCTTAGATTAACCAAGACTATGTTAATATGTTTAAATCAATGTTAAAACAATGTTTAAATCAATGTTAAAACAATGTTTAAATCAATGTTAAAACAATGTTTAAATCAATGTTAAAACAATGTTTAAATCAATGTTAAAACAATGTTTAAATCAATGTTAAAACAATGTTTAAATAATAATAATAATATTTATATAATTATGATTAAAACACGAGATTGTAACAGCTTGATTAGTAAGCCCTAGCTACACCAAGACTGTGTAGTTTGCCTTGTAAATTTACAATAACGAAATTGCAACAACTTGATAGGTAAGCCCTAGATTAACCAAGACTGTGTAGTTTGCATTTTAAATTTACAATCACAAAATTGCAACAACTTGATTGGTGAGCCCTAGCTACTCCAAGACTGTGTAGTTTGCATTGTAAATAACAACTTGATTAGTAAGCTCGAGCTACACCAAGACTGTGTAGTTGGCATTGTAAATTTACAATCACGGTATTGTAACAACTTGATTGGTAAGCCCTAGATTAACCAAGACTATGTAGCTTGCATTGTAAATTTACCATCACAAAATTGCAACAACTTGATTGGTGAGCCCTAGCTACTCCAAGACTGTGTAGTTTGCATTGTAAATAACAACTTGATTGGTAAGCCTGAGCTAAACCATGACTGTGTAGTTTGCATTGTAAATTTAATATAACAAAATTGTAACAACTTGATTGGTAAGCCCTAGATTAACCAAGACTGTGTAGTTTACATTGTAAATTTACAATCACGAGATTGCAACAACTTGATTGGTGAGCCCTAGATAAAACAAGACTGTGTAGATTGCATTGTAAATAACAACTCGATTGGTGAGCCCTAGCTACACCAAGACTGTGTAGTTAGTCTGCATTGTAAATTTACAATCTCGATGATGCCCATAGTAATTTTAAGCAAAATCATTTATAAATTTTACAGACATGGCATGGCAGTTTAATGTTTCAAATAGCAGCATAAAAGTAAAAATTATTGTTGCACATTTTAATCGAATAACTTACTATTCATTGTATGTATAGGAAAAGCCCATTGGTTATGCGAAAATAAAGGGTATGGACAATGGAGCCACGTTGGGCCTGATTTGAAAGAGTGTCGTTCTTTTGAGATGATGAATTTAAAGAAAAAGGTATGCCTGCCCTTGTTCATTTTCTGTATCGTAACACTTTTTAAATCTATTATTTTATTCGTCCCAGTTTTCTTTAATTTTAATAAGTCTCAAATATGTGAAATTTAAGAAATATCACTTGAGAATGTAAGAACTTGAAATGTGTGAAATTAGTTTATCAACCTAATCCCAGAGAGTTGTTATATTAAATAGAGAGCGCCTTCAAAGCCAGACTCTCGTAAGGCCGCGGTGTCAACATTGAAAAACAAAACCAACATCACGTGGTTTTACCGCTGCCACATTTGGCGTTCAGACATCTGCATGGGTTCCAAATTTGGTGCACTTTCTTCTTTTTGGTGATAAAGCGTTCTGTCCGTATTCAACTTCTTAACATATATGTAGGTACTTACTTATTTTCAAACAATTTGCGCTAAATGTTTTCTTTTCATTAACGAAACAAAAATATAATTTTCTTTGTGTTCAATACTCGAAAAAACGAAACTCTTTATATTTCTCCGGTTTTATTGTTCATATTTTCTTATTGAACTATACAAAATAACAATTGAAAGAACTTCGCTTATGGTAAATTTTTTACATAAAAACGTAACGCAATTATTTCAAAAGTACAAAGTAAGAAAAATATCATTAATATATCTCCCTTAAATTGTGCCACTCGTTAAAAAAACGATATTTAAATACCAAATTAAACACAAAACCATATTACAATACTTCGATCTCGCTTAGTTCTGAAAGTCGCCAAGGCCTGCCAAGTAATATTGGCGCATGAATGAATTGGAATTTCCACAAATCACGTGGTTTCAATGATGCACACACGGAAATCAGCATTTTTATAACTCTATTTGTATCATTACTCTATGCCTAATCCTAGTTATTCTTGTGGACGCTGTAGTTCAACAGCTCTACCATAGCAGACACTCTGTTTCTGTTGGACGACATATTTGGCGACAGGGAGAAGGAGATTTTCGGCGAAGACCTCGCTGATGTTTTGTCTCTGATGACGTCACTCCCCGATCGGTTCCACAGAGTGGCGCAGGCGCAGACCACTTCGGAAAAATGGTCGTCAGTCAAGGTATTGTTATGAAAATGCAATCGATTTAGTCTTTACATACAACTTAGATTTATTTATATATATATCCCCTTTAATATATATATATCCCCTTCCTTCGGCCGCAATTGGGCTATTGCCGCACTACAATTGGGTATATATTATCATGACCAATATATGAAAAAACAAGTAGAAATGGAAGTGGTACATAGTTTTTTAACCTTCAATTGGCTTCAAGTCAATAAACTGCCGTACCCAATCCAGAAGTTACATTTTGAGATCAGCAATTTGTAGCCTGTTGTCTTTCGTCTGAATGACTGATCTCTAACTGTAACTTCTAGATAGGGCAAGACATTTTGTTGACTTGAAGCCGAAGTAGAAGCAGCCATGATGTGTCCCACTTTCTTTTCTACCGCAATACTTCGTAAATTTTTCATGTTAAAATAAGCCGACGTGTACTGCTTTCGGCTGAGTATTTTTTCTATTTTCTTTTTAAACCCATTTTAAATGCAATCTGCTGTTAAAATAGAAAGTCATTTGTAAGTCAAAGTCGAAGTAGATAAAAAGCAAGAGCAAAAACTATTTGTTTGGCAATATAAAAATAAATTCGATAAGGAGAAAATATAATATTTATATACATTCAATATTTTTACAATGCTGTGGTAATAAAAAAACACCACTAAATCACTTAAAAGAAATATTGGGACACAGCATGGCTGCTTTCCATTGGCTTCAACGCACCCATAGAGGAAACAAAGTTTGAGCCTTACAGCAGTTACAGTTAGAGTTCAGTGGTCTGAATGCTATAAAATCACGATAGCAGCTGGATTATGTTTCAAAGTCTTAAAGGTAATTTAATATTATTTCGATTCACACAACATGTACGAAATATCATATTTTCCTTTTTTTTTTCCAGGACATGATTGAGAAATCCGCTTCCATTTTCGACAGAGTGATTGAGCTCAACACAAGCTGGAACGACATAGAAGTGGTCAGTGTATTGAAATATCTCTTTGTGTGGTGTAAAATTGATTGGTTTGATTAACTAACGTCGCACTGGTGCTGCACAGTGGGCTATTGGCGACGGTTCAGGGCCTATCTCGAAGGAAAAACCCGGGAACGATGCCTTGTATGTTTGAACCATGGTCAGATGACGAGGAAACGCCAACGCCTTCAATAGACGTCAGGACTTTGGACCCCGATCAGATGTATCATGCACCAGCCCCGTATACACGCCGTTAGTTTTTGCGAATGTTCGGTACGACTTTTCTAGTATTTTTGTAGCGAAGATGGCAACCCTCCAATCACACAATCACTACTTTTTTACTTTTCTTTGTCAAGTCCATCGCCTAGGATCGAACCAGGAATCTTCGTATTCCCAGCCGACGCCTTTAACCGCTCGGCCAAAAGAAATGCCGGCAATGTATAGGGAAGGACGGGAAAATTTCCGTTAAAATTTCCGTTAGGCGGGACCGAATCGACAATCATTGACGCTTGTCAGAGGGGCGAATGGTTTTAGCAAGGCTGCGGGAGAAAGGTTCCTAGGGGAAGGTGGGACAGTCAATCGCACCTGCAATATATAGGGATATTTTTACACCGACAACCGGGTATATATATATCCCCCCAAAAAAACTTTAGAAAAGTAAAAAACGCTAAGCCCCCCCCCCCCCCCCCCCCTAAAAAAATCTTCGAAACTGTGGCTAAAAAAGTTGTGATATAAAAAACAAACAAGCCAAGAGCTCAAGCGTGCACACACACTCACTAGCCTTTTCCCGGAAAAAAGCTGCGCTTTCTTTTCTTAGCTCGATTAAAATTTTATACACACATAAATTTAATTTTTAATCGAGCTAAGAAAAGAAAGCGCAGCTTTTTTCCGGGAAAAGGCTAGTGAGTGTGTGTGCACGCTTGAGCTCTTGGCTTGTTTGTTTTTTATATCACAACTTTTTTAGCCACAGTTTCGAAGATTTTTTTAGGGGGGGGGGGGCTTAGCGTTTTTTACTTTTCTAAAGTTTTTTTGGGGGGATATCAGTCCTTTTTTTCAACCCACCTTTTAGAGAATGTCAGACCAAGTGAAATGATTTTTTTGCATCGAGTTAAAGAGATTTTTTATCTATCCGATGGTACAATTTTTATTTTGTAGAGCGTATTACTTACCGATAATTTTAACTTTTATTAAGCCGCTCTAAAACATAATTTTCTTTGGTGAGCGCTTAGTGTAAGGATTTCATATTTAGATAAAAATCGCCTGACGGCGTAAAAATTTGGCTTAAATTATTTAATAACTCTTTTAGCTAATTAAACATATAAATAATAATTATTATAAAATAAAAGTAACATGTGACCTTAGTGATGCCATAAAGCTATCATTTAAGCTATTAAGCAGAAGAATCGGTTGAAAATTGTAGTTAGTGTCTAGGGCGTTTGACAAATTTGGGCTTCATAATTTGAAAAAGTGACAGCGTTGCGAGCCCGACCGGGTCGCTTAATTTCACAGTTAAAGCAGTACCCCCCCCCCCCCCCCCTTCCCCTCCCGCTCCTTGGATTTGACGTCACTCACTTCATCAAACTGAGGAGCGCAAGCAATGGTTGCTTTACGGCCCGGCGAAAAGTGAATGACAAAGGGAGAAAATTTTGAATTTTGTTAGTTATTTGAAATGCTTCTATCTTTAATAATAATTGTCCAAGTGAAATGATTTTTTTTCATCAAGTTAAAGAGATTTTTTATCTTTCCGATGGTACAATTTTTATTTTGTAGAGCGTATTACTTACCGATAATTTTAACTTTTATTAAGCCGTTCTAAAACACAATTTGTTTGGCGACAAAACAGTCGAAGGACTTCATATTTAGGTATTAATCGCCTTGTGGCATAGAGTTTTGGCTCTTAGGATTTAATTACTTTTTTAGCTAATTAAACTTATAAATAATTAATATTATAAAATAAAAGTAACAAAAGGACCTTGTGATGCCATAAAGCTATCATATAAGCTATTAATCAAAAGAATCGGTTCAATAATGTAGTGTATAGCTCGACTTACAAATTTGGGCTTCATAATTTGAAAAAGTGACAAATCAACTAACTTTGCGCAAATTAAAAAACTTCGTATCTCCGTTGATTTTCAATGAAAAAAAAATATTCTTGTATTAAATTAAAGGTTTCACAAATACGGTTCCACCAATACTGGTTTTATTTTTTTACGAAATGTAGTTCGGCTTCTGGACTCTGTTTTACGAACGCGGTTTAACATTACAAGTTGTGCAGAGTATATAAGCTTAAGTCCTGTCGGGCGTTCGTTTCTTGTTGGCTGCTTTGACAAGTTGGCGTTATTTCTTCTTTTTTTTACTTAGCGTTGCGAGCCCGACCGGGTCGCTTGATGTGTGTATGTGAATGAATATGCATATGTATGAATGATGGGAAATCATTCATACATAACCGGGACGTCTGGTAGCCCTAGGAATAAGTGTAAATCATTTTTTAAAAAAAAGTGGAGCTTTTTGGTTCTCGCACCCACGTCTTCAAGACCCCAGTTGCTCAGTTGGTAAGGCGTTCAGCTACTAATCAGAGGATTGGTGGTTCGAATCCGTGAAATGGACTTGACATAGAAAAGTAAAAATGTAGTGATCTTGCGATCGGAGGGTTGCCAGCTTCGCTACAAAAATACTAGAAAGTCGTCCAGAATATCCAACAAATTATACTGGCGTGTATACGGTACTGGTGCACGATAAATCTGATCGGGGTCCAAAGTCCCGACGTCTATTGAAAGCGTTGGGTGCCAGTTCATGTGTTTCCTCGTCATCTGACCATGGTTCTAAAATAACAATGTACATGTATGAATGTGTGTGTGAATGTGTACGTGTTCCCCGGGTCTTTCCTTCGAGATTGACCCCGAACCGTCGCCAATAGCCCACTGTGCAGCTCTAGTGCGACGTTAATTAACAAAACCAAACCAAACCAATCAGATGACCGTGCTCAGTGGTTCAATGGAAGTGCAAAAAAAGAAATTAGTAGTACAACGCGAGTGGAAAAAGTTTTCATTGTATTCCTAATGGTTATGGGGTCTCCAGTTGCCCAGCGTATAAAGGCGTTCGATTAGTAATCACAGGATTGTGTGTTCGAGCCCGACTGATGGACTTGACATAGAAAAGTAAAAACGTAAGAATCGGAGGGTTGCGAGCTTCGCTACTAAAATATTAAGAAGTCGTCTAATTCCTTCGAGATAGATATAGTTTCCATACATGGAAACTTCCTAATAAGAAAAGTAACTTATTCTTTTAAATCTATTAATTTTGTATTATCAGAGAATTGCGCGAGAATTTTTATAAATAAGGTGCCTAGGGCCGAAGGCCCTTTAACCCTATCAATTTATGGTTCATTAATGGAGACATGATGAGTAGAAACATTGTTGGACAGTCACAGGACAACACGCACGAAAAACACACAGACGCAAAAACTCCACACACACCGAATTCCCAATGAAATCCGCGTCAGACGAGGGAGGATGGCTTGGAATGGCACTAAAGTTAATGTCCTGAAGCAGGGCACCGAAAAGTAGATGAGAGAGCACAAAGTTCGAGGAAATTGTCATTATTGGTTCGAAATAATGTTATCTTGCTCCTCATTGGAGGGGAGAAAAATCGTCCTAAAATTCAAGAAGTTCCAT
The DNA here is from genome assembly GCA_963932185.1 of Troglohyphantes excavatus. Classification (NCBI taxonomy): domain Eukaryota; kingdom Metazoa; phylum Arthropoda; class Arachnida; order Araneae; family Linyphiidae; genus Troglohyphantes; species Troglohyphantes excavatus. The sequence continues at coordinate 45,566,895 of OZ010678.1, forward strand.
ATTCATCCGCGAGCGGAGTAATATGTCTTGGGCACATGAGTAAATAGTCACAATAAGATGAAAGTCTATCCGATTGGCTTTTAAAATGGCATGCCTCCAACTGATTGGAGGGGAGAGTTATCATGAGTTGTAGACGGTCTGGCGCCCGTGCATCTTGTTGCTGGTGCGTCCAGTGCCTACGCACATTAGATGGGGAAAGTACATTGGTGGTGGGCGGGGCCTACCGAGCATCGCAGGGGAGTGCGCCGTATGCACCCGCAGGATGAAGATAATGAAGAGTCCTTACTGCTGGGTGGGGCTGATACATCCAGGGGGGTGCACCAGTGCTCCCGCACCGGAGAAGAAGTTGACGAGAGCTTGCATCTTGTCCCCGACGTCAGGCTTATCCTTTAAATCTTTTGTCAGGAACGAGATCCCCTCGGTACCATGGAAAAGAACCTTTAGTTCTTGCATCAGCTCCAGTAGCGGCGCAATATCCTGAAGCGCTTGGGACTGGAACGGAGCTTGGGTTGTTGTGGAATCCGAAATTGAATTTTCTTTACGAACATTCTCGGAACGACTCTTTTGCGTTTTTGGAGGATTTGTTCGCGCGGATTTTTCTCTTTCATTTTTCACATTTTTGTCGAGTTCTTTCTTTTTGGGGAATGCTGGGCATTGTCGCCAAGAGGCAACGTGACCAATAGTCCCGCAATTGATACATTCAGGGTGTTCGAGCCATTTGATAGTACATGAGCGAGTCTCGTGGTCAGCACCACATTTAAGGCATCTCGTGGGCATTGAGCAATTCACAGAGGAATGTCCGAAGTGATTGCAATTATAGCATTGCATTGCTTTGTTCTTTGGTCGATAGAGTTCGCATTTAATATTGACATAGCAGAGGCTATGGACATTGAGGATGCACTCGTTATCAGTAGTTTTAGGCAGTTCAACCAAGTAAACACCGATCGGTGTCTTGCTCGGCTTTTTGCGAAACTGGGTAATTTTGGTTACTGGGAATCCTAATTTTTGAAGGTCATCCTGAACTTCCTCCGGAGAAAACTCCGCAGGGAGACCTTTAATGATAATTTTGAGTGGAAGGACACTTTTGTCCGAATAGGTATAAAAACCACAATTTACAGATTTAAAATATTCCGAAAAAATTTGACGCATTTCTGCGTTTTCAACATTAATTTTTAGATTATTCCCAGTTTTTTCACAGTGAAATTTTCCATTTGAGAGTTTGTCAAGTTCGATAAGATGTTTTCGAACATTTATATCACACTTAACAAAGAGAGGAGGGGGTGGATCATTGCTCACCTTTTCTCCGATGTCCATGCTAGTGTGTTTACAGTCAGAATCGGTGTGGTTATCCACAGCTGTCAATTCCATACCCTCTTGAAGTTGGCTTGTTGACATCCGTGGAGTCCCCGTGTCAGAAAGTTTATTAATCTCATAAGGGAGAGAGTGTTCATTTTTGTCCTGTGTATGCGCCGACAGTTCCGCCCGCGAGGGGGGATGAGGACGCACACTTGGTTTGCGCAATGCAGCAGCCGTGGACTGCAAGATTTCTTCCGTCATGGTCGTTGACTTAGGCTTGGGTGGGACGTTGATTTCGGTGGGTGCAGCTTGAATTTTGGAGTTGAGCTCTTTCTCAATCTTCCGAATCTTCCTCGAGAGGGATACCCGGTCCTTTTTCTTCAGCGTATCCCAGGAATCATGGAGTTGTTCAATTTTAACATTGTAGTCCACCAGAAGTGGGTCTTTAATATTGTTATATATAAAAAAAGTTGAAAATAACTTTTTGGTAGTTAATAAATGATTGTTTATTTCTTTATTTAACTTTTAATTTCATTTAAGAAAACAACACTATTATGTGTTTTATATGTTTTACAATTATGTGCAGCAACACGTAATTGTAAAACATATAATTTTGTGTATAAAAAATATGTGAAAAAAATATTGTATATATATATATATATATATATATATATATATATATATATATATATATATATATATATATATGATTGTTATATATATAGTATGTGTACAGTATATATATACAGTATGTGTTTTTACTTATTCCTATAAAGAAAAAAAATACTTTCTCCTTTGGTGAACCAGACAGCTGTAAGCATTGGTTTTATAGATATAAAAAAAGGAGCAATACTTTTGTATAGCTTCTTGCAAGAAACATTGCGTTTTTTCATCTTTCCTGAACAGTTTTGAAATATGGGGCTCTCTGGTTCTCACAGCGCCTTCAGTTGCCCAGTGGATAAAGGTGTTCAGCTGGTAATAAAAGGATTGCTAGTTCGAGCCCGTGCGATGGACTTGACAAAGGAACGAAAAAAAGGTAGTGATCTTGCAATCGGAGGGTTGCCAGCTTCGCTACAAAAATACTAGAAAGTAGTCCAGGTTGGTTTGGTTAATGAACGTCGCACTAGAGCTGCACAGTGGGCTATTGGCGACAGAAAGTAGTCCAGAGAGCATCCAACAAATTATACTGGCGTGTATACGGGAGTAGTGCACTATAAATCTGATCGAGGTGCAACGCCCGGACGACCATATTCGGGGACAACCTAAGTTGAGCCTAAATCAATTGAATATTTATACATATCATAGCTTCCGCTTCAGGTTCAACTTAGATTGTCCCCGAATATAGTGAAGTTGCGTCGGGTGCCAGCTCAGGTGTTGTCCTCGTCATCAAACCATGGTTCACTGAAGGAAACTCACCAGTCCCCTATACACTCTTAAATTCTAGAAAACTAACAATGGTACGGTCAGTTTTATTGCTTCGAGCATGAATGGTCTGTAGTAGAGAGAATATGACGTCATAATCGTGAAGCTACATCTCAGAGCGAAAGGCCCATATCACGTGCCATCTCTTCAAAATTATGAATTAAACAATACTCGCGATTGGCTGATGAATTGGGACACGTGTAACAGTGAAAATGTATGAATGGAATGACGTAATTAACCACGTGTTTGAGGCCATACATGTTGGCTTCACTTTGATGTTATATATTGTGATGTCATGACAATTCTACTACAAGGGATCCATGCTCGAAGGTTTATTGTGCGACATTATTTCACATCCGCTCAGTAATGTAACTTAATTATCCACCATCGAGTCAAATCCACGCCGATTCATGTGAACCTCTTTTCGAATTTCAACTAGAAAAGAAGATATTCAGTCGGCACAGATCTTCTCTCCACTGTCGATGGGATGGGACTCCTGCTGGCTGACGCCATGTTGGACAACATCGACGAGCAGAGCGTCATTGGGAAGAACATGGGTGAGTAAGTTTTATTCGCAAGTTCTCTTACTTATTGGGGGTTTAGGCACCGGGGAGGAGAGAGCATGATCCCCCCCCCCCCCCTCAACAATTGGGAAACCTTAAAAGTTGGGAATTTCGAATTTTAAAAATCTATGTGTTGAGAAAATGTATGCCTCTTTTTTTTTTGGTTAATTAACGTCGCAATAGAACTGCACAGTGGGCTATTGGCGACGGTTCGGGGTCTATCTCGAAGGAAAGACCTAGGAACACATTCACACACACATTCATACATGCACCTAGTTATTTTAAAACCATGGGAAGATGACGAGGAAACACCTAAACTGGCACCCAACGCCTTCAAAAGACGTCGGGACTTTGGACCCTGATCAGATGTATCGTGCACCAGTCCCATATACACGCCGTTCATTTTTGCGGATGTTCTGGACGACTTTTCTAGTATTTTGCAGCGAAGCTCGCAACCCTCCGATCACAAGATCACTACTTTTTTTACTTTTCTTTGTCAAGTCCATTGCCTAGGATCGAACCAGGAATCTTCGTATTCCCAGCTGACGCCTTTAACCACTCGGCCACGGAGGTTTTTAATATTATTGGCAAATTAAAGCGACGGAAGATTAGAAATTGCCCAACTTGTAAGATTAAGCCTAAATTAGACCTTAGAACGGACACTGCATTGGTTGGTTGTGTGGGGTTTTATGGAACAAGGGCCAAATATGGCCAAGCTGCACCAAACACAAGGAACCAACATCACTGACTTGGAACATGCGTGCAAGAAATCAATACATTCGAGAGAACTGTTTAATATTACCTATATTTTTTTTTAACAAATGTCGATATGTTGGAACTGGGAATTTTTAGGACTGTTGAGTTGGGAATTTTAAATCCCTAAGTTTGGTTTGGTTAAATAACGTCGCACTAGAGCTTCATATTGGACTATTGGTGTTGGTTTGGAGCCTATCTTGAAGGAAAGACACGGGAACAAGATTCATCTGACCATGGTTTAATAATACGAGGCATCGTTCCCGGGTCTTTCCTTCGGTTTAGGCCCGAATCGTCACCATTAGCCCACTGTGCAGCTCTAGTGCGACGTTAATTAACAAAAACCTAAGACTTTCTTTCCAGATATGCCCCGAACCAGAGAGTTGTAATGTTAAATAGAGAACGCCTTCAATACCAGACTCCCGTAATGCCGCGGTGTCAACATTGAAAAGAAAAACTTACATCACGTGGTTATAGTGCTGCCACATTTGGCGTTCAGACATCTGCAGGAGTTTCAAATTTGGCGCACTTTCTTCTCTTTTGGTGATAAGGAGTTCTGTCCGTATTCAACTTTTTAACATATATGTACGTATTTACTTATTTTCAAACAATATGCGCTAAATATTTCCTCTTCATTAACGAAACGAAAATATTTTATTTGCGTTCAATACTCGAAGAAGCGAAACTGTTTATATTTCTCAGGTTTTATTGTTCATATTTTCTTATTGAAGTATACAAAATAACAATTGAAAGAACTTCGCTTATGGTAAATTTTTTTACATAAAAACATAATGCAATTATTTCAAAACTACAAAGTAAGAAAAATCTCCTTAATATATCTGTTAAACTCCCTAAAATTGTGCCCCTCGTTCAAAAAAAACTATATTTAAATACAAAATTAAACACAAAACCATATTACAATACTTCAATCTCGTTTACTTCTTAAAGTCGCCAAGGCCTGCCAAGTAATATTGGCGCATGAATGAATTGGCATTTCTACAAATCACGTGGTTTCAATGATGCACACATGGAAATCAGCATTTTTATTCTTCTATTTGTATCATTACTCTATGCCCCGAACCGTCTCGCCAATAGCCCACTATGCAGCTCTAGTGCGACGTAGATTAACCAAACCAAGGTCAAAAGATTGCCTAATAATGAGTTAAATGTCATTCCACTTTACTTTATAAACAAAGTGAGTTGCAAGCTTTAAACAGATCTTTTCTCGAAACTGTTTTTGAACTTATTCCACTTGACAGCTAACCCACCCATATGTATATATGTATTTTGTAGCAATAAAGGGTATTTCAAAAAAATACGCAACCCATTTTAATAGTTCTTCCAATGATGCGAACCAATGAATTCTCTCAACAAAACTAATGTAAGTGTACCTTGGCGGTAGATATCTGAAGTATAACAAACACAAAAAAAATTCTTCCCACTGATAATACCGCACTTAAATTTATATTTATCACCTTCTTATCTAAAACCCCTTTTTCTCCTCTTATCTTACCATTCGTTTTTGTAGTGTTGACCGTAAACATGTGTCACATAGTAATTTAACACTCTTAAAACGTGTGTGTGATTGCTAAGCCTTTACATATCTAACCTTTTGTAGCATTTTTTATTAGATAAAGAAATATGTAAATTCAGTAACTCTGAACTCAAATTAACGTGTTGCAATGTCTGATCGGTCAGCCTTGAGGGGACGGTAGCTCCGAGGTTAATGTCGTCGGCTAGCAACCAGAGGGTAGCGAGTTCGAATACAGCTGATACCAGAGACGACAAAAATGTTAAGATTCAGTGAACTTGTCATCGGAGGGTTGTCAGATTCTTTGCGAAGTAACAATACGTCGTCCGAACTTGCCTCCAATATCTGCATCGTGTATACGGGACTAGTGCAGGGTAAATTTGATAGGGGTCCAATGTGCTGACGCTTATTGATGTTGCGTCGGGTGCCAGCACAGGTGTTGTCCTCGTCATCCAAACATGGTTCAAATATACGAGGCATCGTTCCCGGGTCTGTACTAAATCAGTGATATATGTTGAAATTACTTATATACGAGTGTCTGAAGAACATTTTTAGGGCCTGATATCGCCCTACGGTGTCTCCTTTGACAGCTTATACTGAAAAGTTTTTATTGTTTCGGTGTCTCCTACAGTGTTAAAAATTATTACGACCTTGCACCAAACGTTGATACCCATTTAGCTGTAACCAACATTTGGTGCTTAGTTTCACCATTTTAAGGTGCTACCACGGATGGTTTAGTGTTGAAACGGTGCACCAAAACTCGTAGCGTTGAATGAAACACAAAATTCGAGTATTCTTAGTGTTTTAGTAGTAGTAGTATTTTTGTAGCGAAGCTGGCAACCCTCCGACCGCCAGATGACAACTTGTCACCGATTGGTCTCGAACTAGGAATCCTCTGATTTATAGCTGAACGCCTTTACCCACTGGGCCACAGAGGCCCACGTTCGTTGATGTCTTTCTTGGAGGTGCTTGTTGATTAAGCGACAGCGAAAATTTCGGTTGCAGTTAAAGAGGTTGAACCAATTATTGGTGAAACCTCTGCTGTTTTCCGATAAAGAATTTTTGGTTCAACCTAGTACCTAGATTCCGCCATAATATGGTGCAGACTTCTGTTTTGCACCAAGATATGGTACATCGTTGAACTAGGCCTCCGAGCGGTTAAAAGCGTCAGCTGGGAATCCGAAGATTCCTGGTTCGATCCTAGGCAATGGACTTCAAAAAGAAAGGTAAAAAAAGTAGTGATCTTGTGATCGGAGGGTTGCCAGCATCGCTACAACATACTAGAAAAGTCGTCCAGAACATCCGCAAAAATTAACGGCATGTGTACGGGACTAGTGCACGATACGATCGGGGTCCAAAGTCCCGACGTCTATTGAAGGCGTTGGGTGCCAGTTCATGTTTTTCCTATTCATCTGACCATGGTTCTAAAATAACGAGGTGCATGTATGAATGTGTATGTGTTCCCGGGTCTCTTTCATTTTTTCGAGATAGACCCCGAACCGTCGCCAATAGCCCACTGTGCAGCTCTAGTGCGACGTTTTTTAACCAAACCAAACTAACAGTGTATCACTCCTGGAAATGTGTTGAAATAGTTTTAAAGAAGCCTGTTGAATACTTTGTGGTTTGGTTTTTGGTTTTGTTAATTAACGTACTAGAGCTGCACAGTGGGCTATTGGCGACGGTTCGGGGTCAATCTCGAAGGAAAGACCCGGAAACACATTCACACACACACATTCATACATGCACCTCGTTATTTTAGAACCATGGTCAGATGACGAGGAAACACCTGAACTGGCACCCAACGCCTTCAATAGACGTCGGGACTTTGGACCCCGATCAGATGTATCGTGCACCAGTCCCGTATACACGCCAGTATAATTTGTTGGATATTCTGGACGACTTTCTAGTATTTTTGGAATACTTTGTGTTTTACACTATTTTATATTTTTAATCCAGCTTTGCAAGTTGTAAAGACGAGGCGCGGAGAGGCGATTCAGCTTCCTCAGTGGTCGGTGACCAGCCACTACGGCCACCGCGGCAACATCCTGCTGGACAGCGGTTACGACCAGCAGCTGGACCCGAGTCGAGGGAACATCTCGGTGGTGTTCACGCTTTACTCGGATCTCAGCCCTGTGCTCTCTTTTCAGGAAACCAAAAAGTGAGTGGGACGTACACTGTCAAAAACACTCAAAACTAGGTAAAATGTACTCATTTTTCAGTGTCATTCGATGTTTATCATAGCTCCGAATACATGAGTTTCATTTTTGAAAGAGAGATGTACTTAAAAGTGAGTAAAAATGAATAAAAAGAGTAGTTGCTTGCCTACGTACGCTGCCTTCAGAAATCACTTTCAATAAATATCAACAATTGCAACGTACACTGTTAAAAATAGGTATTAAAAAATAAGTAAAATGTACTCGTTTTTGAGTGTCATTCGATGCGTATCATAGCTCCAAATACATGAGTTTCATTTTTGAAAGAGAGATGTACTTAAAAGTGAGTAAAAATGAATAAAAAGAGTAGTTGCTTGCCTACGTACGCTGCCTTCAGAAATCCCTTTCAATAAATATCAACAATTGCAACGTACACTGTTAAAAATAGGTATTAAAAAATAAGTAAAATGTACTCGTTTTTGAGTGTCATTCGATGCGTATCATAGCTCCGAATACATAAGTTTCATTTTTGAAAAAGGCATGTATTGAAAAATGAGTAAAAATGAATAAAAAGAGTAGTTGCTTGCCTACGTACGCTGCCTTCAGAAATCCCTTTCAATAAATATCAACAATTGCAACCATGACACCGTTAATCGAACTCGAATCCTCAGGCACCGCAGTCTACTGCCTTATCCGTTGTATTACCAAGGCGATATGTAGAAGTTATAAACAGAAGGCATGTTAAAAAGGTGTGGCAAAATAATAGGACGCAAGATAATTGAGTTGTAATGACTCAGTTTCCATTGAAGCAATCGACGTCCAATAACGTGGAAAACCATCTTTTGTACAACTATTTTAAGTGTGTCAGGTCGTTTTGTAAGGAAGACCCGAGCCCCAAATCCTAATGTGTTTATTAATGAATTCAGAAATACCATTTCTTTTATATTATTAGAACAACTTTTTCTGAACAATAATTAAAAACAAAAATATATTTTTAAAATTTATTTTTGTTATTTTTTGTGTTTTTAAATTTTTTTGATTAAATAACGTCAAAGTATAATCTACAAACGTATGAATAGACTTTTGCAGATTTGTGTTTTAATTATCTTCAAAAATTTATTTTAAGTTCACAACCCAAAAAATATTCAAATTTTTAAGTTTAAAAATTTGTAAAAAAAAAAATTATAACTTAATTTAAAAAATCTATTCATACGTTTATAAAACAAATATTAGGGTTTCAAAAACTGTTAACAGTTTAGTTTTAAGTTAATTATTTACGAAGCCTTAGCATTTTAAACGGGTCCAAAATTAAAAAAAAATATATTCTGAGTAAATGACGATTGTTGACACCTTCTTGAATACGTTTAGCATCGTTTTATGAAGAAAAAACAAATTTAGCAATTTTTTCGGATTTTGGGGCTCGGGTCCCCCTTTTAAGATGCCTTGCACAGAAGCTGAGATGAGTAATATTAAATCACACTGCTAATTTTTGAGAAAGTACGATTATTTAAATTCGAGTACGCCATTGCTTATTTACGATGCAATTGTACTCAAAGAAAAACGAGTATGTTTAAGTAATCATTTTTAAGAACCTTTTTGTACAGTGTGCCTTTAAATTAGGAGACAGTATTTCTAAAAATTCTGAAAAAAAAATTCCTAATTGAAATTGGGAGTTAATTTATTTGATTTAAAAGGAAAAAATATTCGACGTTAAGTATTCGACTCGTAATCGGTGGGTTGTGTGTTCGAATATTGAATCTGACAACGTAGCAAGTTCGTGGAAAATTAAATTTTGAAGCTTTTCAAATTGAAAACTGTTGCCTTATCTCAATAGCATGTGTTTATTGCCTTTTCTCCATACTTTAGCCAAAGTACTGTACTGAATTCAGCTGTGGTAAGCGCCACAGTTGCCCAAAACAGAAAACCAGCAGCAATCAGTGGAAAAGTGACTGTACTTGTCGAGCATTTGATTCCTGATGCAAATGATACAGCGTGCGTCTTTTGGAATATGGAGCGGTGAGTATATTCAATAACAAATAATTAAATTAGCAACACATACAATAAACGTTTTTCCCGCACGAAGTTGACCTATTCGACGGCAATAACGAGTTAGACTCGTGGGAAAAAAGTCGGTCCCAAAGTAACTATCACGAGTCAGACTCGTTAAAAAAAGTCGGTCGCAAAGTAACTATCATGAGTCATACTCGTGAGAAAAAAAATTGGTTTCAAAGTGACTGTCACGACTCCGAATCGTGAAAAAAAAAAGTTGGACACAAAGTGATTATCATGAGTCAAACTCCATGGAAAAAAAGTCAGTTTAAAGTGACTATCACGAGTCAGACTCGTGGAAAAAAAGTCGGTTCCAAAGTGACTATCACGAGTCATACTCGTGGAAAAAAAAGTCGGTCTCAAAGTAACATGAGTCATACTCGTGAGAAAAAAATTGAGTTCAAAGTGACTATCACGACTCCGAATCGTAGAAAAAAAAAATTGGACACAAAGTGATTATCATGAGTCAAACTCCATGGGAAAAAAAGTATGTCCCAAAGTGATTATCACGAGTCAGACTCGTGGGAAAAAAAATTTAGTTTAAAGTTACTGTCACGGCTTTGAATCGTGGAAAAAAAAAGTCGGACACAAAGTGATTATCATGAGTCAAACTCCATGGGAAAAAAGTCAGTTTAAAGTGACTATCACGAGTCAGACTCGTGGAAAAAAAAGTCGGTCTCAAAGTAACATGAGTCATACTCGTGAGAAAAAAATTGGGTTCAAAGTGACTATCACGACTCCGAATCGTAGAAAAAAAAATTGGACACAAAGTGATTATCATGAGTCAAATTCGTCGAAAAAAAAGTATGTCCCAAAGTGATTATCACGAGTCAGACTCGTGGGAAAAAATTCGGTTCCAAAGCGACTATCACGAGTCGGACTGGCAGGAAAAAAAAGTCGGGCACAAAGTGACTATCACAAATCAGACTCGTGGTATGTATAGTATACCTGCTATTGCTCCATTTGCACAAATGGCAAATGCATACAAATATTTATGTAATAGACTTCTAACTACCCTTCCCTGCAATTTAAAACCGAGTGACGCTTGTTCTGCAGCCGTAAATTAAAGGGGTCTAACTCGAAATTATTCGAAATTAATTGTTTATAAGCTTTTCCAATTAGTTCTTAAAAATTCACTTTTTTATGAAATTAAAAATCCACAAATCAAATATTATCGTGAGGTATAGTGGCTTTAAGTCCAGTTCGAGTAGATTTTTGATAAGAGAATGCCATATATATGACAAGTAAATACTAAAGGCACTAAATACGTGATGTAAATAGAAAAACACGGTAAAAGAAAATGTAACTATCACCAAAATAGAATGTTGTAATGCAAGCCAATAATTTTAGGCTACGGCAGCCGATGTTATTGTTGACTCCATTTAGTTTAGATTCAGAGATTAGGTTTAAAGATAATAAATAAGTTGATGAATGCCATATAATTTAGAAGATAAATAAAATTTAACGATGAAAATATAACAGTTAAAGATTTACATTTAAAGGTAATTTAAATGTATTACAACTATAATCGGCAGAACGGGAGCAGCGCGTGTGGTTTTGTTCGTTGCCAGTCTAGGAAAGTTTCTATTGAGTTAGTGTTTATCGGAATCGGCCGCTCCTTTAAGAGTGTCTCAATGTTGCAGATTTCACATTGATTCTGGGATATAGACACTAGATAAGCAAAAATACTTTCTGTGAATCGCTTGAGATGGAAAGAAAGGTGAACCGAACTGCAGTGTCGCTTCAAGACAATATAAGCCTTTTAAAATATCAAAACTTTGATGCAGGTGATAAATTTGGTTTCACTTGCTTCCTGTAAAGATTTGCTTTTGGTGTTAAGACTTTCTTATGACGACAATATTCAGGTTGGGTCGGGTGCATAGATATTGAACCTCGTCATCTGACCACGGTTAAATAAATACGAAGCAGTGTTTCCTGTTCTTTCCTTCGAGATAAATAATTAGCTTTGTCAATAGCCCACTGTGCGTATAGAGCGACGTTAATGCAATCAACCAATCAATTTAGAGTTGTTTTCTTTCAGCAACCAGTGGGACACTCTCGGCTGCGTCCGACTCGAGAACGACAGCAACAGCACCCACAGCGTATGCGTGTGCGACCACTTGACCAACTTCGCAGTCCTCATGGACTACCAGGGAGTCATGGACGACGTGGACCCGCTGCCTTTCTTCTACATAACCGTGATCGGGTGCTCGCTGTCCATCGTATGTCTCGCTATTTGCGTGGGGGTATTCTCTTGTTACAGGTAGGACTAATAGATCAAGGAATAATGGAGTAGACATAATTAAAGACTTTTATGGTGCCAAAAATATGTATGCATAATTAATGTACTTTCTTATTTGACATCATCTTGATTTCAAGGAAGTATTGCCCAAACCGAAATGCTAAATAATGAATTGGTTTTTTGTCCCCCCCCCCCCCCAGTCTACGGCCCTGTCCCCAATATAGCCCTTTTAAGTTTATTTTCAGTTTTCTTTGACTAAAAATGTTGTAATACATGGAATGTTTTTTTTTCATTATACATCATTTAATATTATGTTAAAATATAAATTTATAAGTCAATACCACCATTTAGTAATGCCAGATTCTCAATTTACCAGTCGCCACTGGCGGCTTTTCACTGATCAAGAACAACAAGTTTAATTATAGCTATAAATTATTTTATTTTTCATTCTCCAGTTATTACAGCAAACGTTCCTAATTGTAGCATAAAATATATTTTCTTTCTCCAGTTATTACAGCAAACATTTCCAATTGTAACATAAAATGTATTTTCTTTCTCCAGTTATTACAGCAAACATTCCTAATTGTAGTAAAAATGTATTTTCGTTCTCCAGTTATTACAGCAAACATTCCTGGGGACTGAGGTATTCCATACACCGCAACCTGTGCTTAACTCTTTTGATTGCAAATGTGGTACTAGTGTTGGGACTGGACAAAACTGATAATCCGGTAAGCTGCTAAATGAAGTTATTTTATTTAGAAACATAAAATAATAATATTTTTACAGTTGTAAGAGACCCACTAAACAATTAAACACATAAGTATGGATTCGTACGAAATTAAATCTCATCTTTAAGAGCATTACAGCATTAACCCTTATTTATTATTTTTCAGTCGTCAGACAAAAGTTGAATCGTTGGTAAAAAATGGCCTTGTCCAGTATAAGCAAATTTACGAAAGAGTTGAAGTTTTATTATTATTATACAGGGTTGTCATAAATTGTTGGGCGATGGCCATCATTTGGCTGTTTAACTACACCTAATTAAACCATTCTCTTTTTAATAAGCTTTAACTACTTTAATTGATGCTACTAGAGATAAGCGGCTTGTTTTAAATATAAAAGAAATTGTTGGGTAGAAGGTAATGTTTTATTACGCCAATACAGATAAATTGATACAAACAGACAATTACCATCGCCTGATAACTTATGTATGATTCAAAGACAAAGGCACAGTCACCACATAAGTAGATTAGTGCCTCATACAGTGTGCCAGACACTGAAAATGCACGTTTAAACCTATTTGTGCTTTCCCATATAGTAAGGTGAATAGCTATGCGTGTGTGTGTTGTCCTGTTTGTGCTTGACCCTTTATAGGTATTTTCCAGTGTATTGTTGTTCGCTGGTCTACCCTCCTTATGTTTCTTTTTCAACTGTGTAGAGACAATATCTGCCATCCCACTTTCCCACGCAATTTCCCCACTCAAGTGCCAAGAAGTCATACAATTTTCTATTCTGAGCCCCATTATAAAATAGTTGAATGAAGGTTTAACAAAAGAACCAGATTTTTGGGAGACTTCGAAGCCATAAACTAATGCGTGTGGTCATTTCATCTCTCCGACTTGAGACGAATTCTCAAATAACGGTCAAGCCGATAAGATAGACCCTTACCCAAAGTGACCAATCGGACAGTTATGGGTATCAGGGGTGGACGCTCCACCCCACAAATTGCCCCTATAGCAGTGGTCGGCAAACTTAGTAGTCAACAGAGCCAAATATCAACAGAACAACGATTGAAATTTCTTTTGGAAGCCAAATATCAACAGAACAACGATGGAAATTTCTCTCTCGAGAGCCACATTTTTTAAACTTAAACCATATAGGTAGATACATTGTCATTAACTTAATTAGAGTACTCCTAAGCTGGCCTTTGCTAAAATCGTCCTCAATCTGATTGAGGTGCGTTCGCTGAGATCAGCCCCTTCCAACTCTTCCATCCACACTCGTCTTGTATTTCGTCTATCTCCTTTCGTTCATCCCCTCTATATGTCCAAACTATATTAACATACCTTTCTCAATCATGATAATAACTGACAAACACTAATGTGAACAATTGCCTCACATCTCTCCTTGGAAAGTTTGGGTAAGTCAAGTTTGTATGTTGTTGTTTTTAATTTTTGCCACGAAGTTTCATGACTCATGGGCCACGAAGTTTCAATGGCGCTGTACGCGAGAGCCCGCACGTGGTAACTTGTGAAAGAGCCGCACTCAAGATGCCAAAGAGCCGCATGTGGCTCGCGAGCCGCGGTTTGCCGACCACTGCCCTATAGCTAGATTTGCAACTAGTAGAATGAGTCTTAGAGTATATAAAGACCCGTTTGGTTATGCCCATAAAAATATCAATTTCCCGCACCTGTTTTCTAGAGACTGTGCGCAGTGGTGGCCGGCATGCTGCACTACTTTTTCCTGTCTGCCTTCAGCTGGATGCTTCTGGAAGGGGTTCACATCTACATGCTGCTGGTGGTGGTCTTCGCTTCAAGGAGATCTCACTGGGAGAAGTACTATTTATTTGGCTATGGTAAGCGATGTTTTATTGGTTAGAATTTTATCTGGCTATGTTAAGCGTTATTTTATTGGTTAGAATTTTTATTTGGCTATGGAAAGCGTTGTTTTATTGGTTAGAAATGAAAATTAAAATTTTCTGACACACAATTTCGAAGTAGTCACATATAAAAAAATATTTCATCGCTAGTATTAAAGGGAGTCGGAACCTCCTATACCACCAATGTTAAATTGATAGTTTTCGATGTATCTTTCTCAGAATGTGCTATGCATACAGTCTGGAATATTTTTCTGCGTAAACTAGAGACACTGCTTAATTTACTGAAATGAGCTTTTAAAGAAAAACCTGATAGGTTTTTAAAATATTTTTTTAATGAAAGAGTCATTTCAATGGGGGAGTTTTACGCGGAGAAGAAGACTACTGTTCCAACAGAACATGGTGAAAAATCCGCGACGCCGAAGAAGTTCCGTAGGATTAGCATGGAACTTCAGTTCCTTTACTATACTTTTAAATTTTTATCATTAAATAATACCTCAATATAGAAATATTTACTTCATACACTGAGATAGATTGTACTCATCGTTTATGAAGCATTTTGCGTGTTGAAATAAGAGTATTTTCCCGTACTTCGCTGTAATTCAAATTATAAGACACTTATATGCAGATAAAGTATAAGTATTTCTGTATTTAAATTTATTCATACATGGAATAAAAATATTACTTATTTGGCAAAACCAATATTATAAACAAACTTCCCCATAATTGCAAGCGTAGCGACTAAACAAACAAAAGAAAAGTTATCTGCTGTAGGGAAGAAATCGAAACTATTAGTAAGTTACCATGGTGATACGTCACGTGAAACTCTCCCATTGTGGCAATATACATATAAGAAGCAAAATTAGAACTGAATTAACTGAAAAAAAAATTGGTTATCGGTTTATGAAACCATTTTAGGGAACAGATGTAGTATAGGACATTTGGCGCGGTTTTTTTTTTTGGCGGCGAAAAATTGCTGTTAAACGTAGCATAGGGTTGCCAGATTGAAAGTCGCCACAAGAATCGGAAAATACCAACAATGTCAGGTCGGGTTGTCATACTATAAATTTATCGCCCCTATAAAACACGCCAAAAGAAACATTGCGCGCTAAATGTCCTATACTACATCTGTACCCATTTTAGTTTCAATTTGATATATTAACAAATATTATGTTTCCCAGGGTTTCCGTTGATTATAGTCGCCATCACAGCTATTGCTCGTCCAATGTATTATGGAACTGATGAAGTGTGAGTATATGTACGTTATTTCTCTTTACTTCTGCTTTATTTCGAGTTAGAACCACTGAGCTCTAACTGTAACTTCTGGATTGGGCAAGACATTTTATTGACTTGAAGCCAATTGAAGGGGTAACAACAGTACTCCACTTTCATCGCTACCGTAATATTTCGTATATTTTTTTTATATTAATATAAGCAGAGATGTATTGCTTTTGTCTGAGTTTTTTCAATTTTCTTTTGAACCCCATTTTAAATGCAATCTGCGATAAAAATAGAAAGTCATTTGCAAGTTGAAGTGATTAAAAAGCAAGAGCAAAAACTATTTGTTTGGAAATATAAAAAGTAATTCTATAAGAAGAAAATATAATATTTATATATATTTAATATTTCTACAATACTATGATATTAAAAAACACCAATAAATAACTTTAAAAAAATGTTGGGGTACAGTATGGTTGCTTCCACATTGGCTTCAACGCGCCCATAGAGGAAACTTGTTTTGAGCCTTTCCAGAAGTTACAGTTACAGTTAGAGTTCAGTGGTTAAAACTGCTGCTCATAAATAAATTTTACAAACGATTTTAATACGTATCCATGAACAAAAAGAAGTCTGTCTTAATTGGAGTTTTAATATGTGTTAATTTTTTTATATTTCTTTAAAAAGTTTTCTGTTTTTTTTTTTTTGGCAAGAACAGTTTGCTACTGGATAGTAGTAGTTCAAAAATGAAAGTTCTGTGGCGGAGGTGTGATGAAAGGTGGGAGTGTCTAATGACGTCACCGGTAAAGGGGTGTGACCAGTAATGACGTCACGGGATAAAAAGTTCACATAAAAAGAAGTTATCAGCTCTTATTTTTGGGTATTCAATTTTGATGCTTATATTGCTGATGATAATCATGAGCAGCAATGTATTGTATACTAGATTGGTTACAAATTTCATTATTTATTCTAGATTTATACTTATTAACAGTATTTTATTTTAAAAGCACTTATACAGGGTATCCATAGAACAGAAAAAGCAGAATAATATCAGGGAATTTGTTCAATCTAGAAAAATCAACGAATTAAAAAAAAAAAATGAAAATTAACACACAAAAAATATATTTAAGTTAATTTTTGGCTATAAAACGTTGTTGATTGACTGCTTATATTTAAGTACATACTTTCATAATGCAATCAAAAGAAACCCGTGCGATGGCCTTGACAAAGAAAAGTAAAAAAGTAGTGATCTTGTGATCGGAGGGTTGCCAGCTTCGCTACCAAAATACTAGAAAAGTCGTCCAGAACATCCGCAAAAACTAACGGCGTGTATACGGGACTGGTGTACGATACATCTAATCGGGGTCCAAAGTTCCGACGCCTATTGAAAGCGTTGGGTGCCAGTTCATGTGTTTCCTCGTCATCTGACCATGGTTCTAAAATAACGAGGTGCATGAATGTGTGTGTGAATGTGTATTTGTTCCCGGGTCTTTCCTTCGAGATAGACCTCGTACCGTCGCCAATAGCCCACTGGTACAAACAAACAAAGCAATCAAAAGAAGAAGGAAAAAAAACCTTGTATTATAAAATGTGTACTTAAAATTATATATTTTTTTCTTTCAAGATCGTAGAAATCGCGCTAAAATACCGATGTTTCTAGAACTTGGCAAATCAATTGGCTGCCTAAAACTAAATACATGCCCACTCAATAAAATTTTAATAACGGATATTCTAATGTTTAATTATTGTTAAATTCCTAATGAAATTCCAATTTTTCTTGAACATTGCTAGAACTATTTTTTTTTTGCCAAACTGTTTAACTCTTGTCAGCAACTGCTGTAGACTCTGTTATTCTTTGGGAGAATTATAATATTATTTTGGAAACTTGTAAAGCAACATGTAGTGCCGAATATTGTATAAAATGTATAGCAACCGGCAGTGGCGTAGCCAGCATTGGGTTACTTTGGGTTAGAACCACCCCCCCCCCCCATAGCCAAACCAAAATTATTTTTTTGAAAAATAACTAGTGCCAAAAAAAAAAAAAAAAAAAAAAAATCTACTTTTTCTCCGATTTTTATAGAGAAAACACACGTCGCATTTCCTGGTCTAACCCACATGTATCTCCTGACTTTCTGTGGGGGGACGGGACAATGGGGTAGTTGGTCTGTATGATTGTCTTGGATGCAGGCACGTCGCACCGGGGGGGGATTTCAAGGTTTAAAAATACCCGAGTTGGGAAAATTTATGTCTGAAAAAAATTAATATTTTTAACTAATGAAAGCAAAAACACCAAAGTTATTAAGGAAAAATTAGAAATTGTCCAACTTGTAAAATTAAACTTAAATTCGTGTGTTTGGTTTCAGAGTTCACTGCACACTTTCGACCGATATGGCGCTAAGGCTCCAGATGGAGTTGACTAATGTAGTCTATAGCCGACACAACGCCGGTGGCGGAACTGTTTTATAAATTTCATTGTATTTTTTATTGCGTCAAGCTAAAAAAATTTTTAACCGTGGCATCGTTTACTTAAAAAAAAGAATCCAACATTTTAAATATATAATAAATTGTATAATATAAGGAGCAATGTTTTCAGATTTTCAGCAGGCGCCTAAAAAAATGCTCGCATCTGCTCATTCTGTTGTTCTTTATTGTCAAAGTTATATGATATGTTTTAACGTTCAGATTATCATTTAAAGAATTTTAAAATATATGGCGTTGCTCTTTATGCGAACGTCACACAGTGTTCTTTTTATTAAAATAACTTCTTTTTTTAATTGCGTTAGGTGTGATTGTCTAAATCAAAATCCTCTCCTTTTTATTCGAAAATCACTTTTGTTTCATATAATCCTATTGGTTTTGCCTTCCACAATGTAAAATTTCTTCCAGCTAATATTCGAATCGCCATGGCGCTTCGAATATATGGGCTCGTGTCTAGGATTTTTTTTTTGTTATTCTGTTTCGTTTTGAGATTAACCAATCACAAAATTGTGTAATGTTGACGCTGTGCGTTTCCTTTGTGTTTTTTTATAAAAATATATTTTTTTTAGTTTTTACCAGTTTCAAATAGAAACTTCCAGAACTTTCGATGGGTTCTTTTATTTTTCCTCTTCTCAAAAATCAGTTTTCTAAGAGGTTTTATGTCTCTCATTTGCCATTTGAATTTGAAAATCACTCCAGTACTGCACGTGCTTGCTAAGTTTATGAATTGCCATTTTTACGGTATGCTGTCATCAAAACATAAACTATTGGAAGATTCAAGACAAAAAGAAGGAGCATCGTGCAAAAAATTAGCTGATATGTTTAAAGTATGTACTCCTTTTCTTATTCAAATATTTTTTGTTTATTGAGATTATCGTTGAAAATACCCAAAACTAACTAATTTTTTATTCAATTACATTTACAAATTAGTTTTAGGTTACTCGGACGTGTTACTTTTCACACGGAAACGCAGTTTTTCGCTTTTTTTTAAAAATTTGCGTTTTGATCATTCCCAAGAGCACATTCATTTGAAAAATTTTATGGGGGGATTATTAAAAAATCATATTCAACTATTATAAATACGAAGGCACATAATGGAAAAGTTGGCTCTATTTAAGAAGGGTGGGGTCAACAGATTCTCGTTTAAATCTGTGTTCATAACCTTTTCTGGATTTTTTTCCTGCGGCGCTGCATCTCGTGCTGATGTTTAGGCAAGAATTTTTCCCGCTTTACAGATTCTACAAATCAATGTTTTTTTTATAATAATATATTTTTTATACAGTTATTTGTTTTTTTTAAGAGCTTCGCCATTTTTCGTTACGATTTTGCCACAATGCACCGTTTTGCTGCGTCACGCAACCAATGAAACCTCCTCCCCCATGTCACTCCACAGTCATGCATGATAAAATTAACCAGAAAATAATGATTATTATTCTGTTATTTTTAATTATATAATAAAGAATTATTTACAAATTTAAAATTACTACTTAAAAATTATTATATTAATTAAAATTACTAATTTAAAACTTTTTCAATCCGGACCCACCATCAATATCTAGCTACAGACTTAAATACCTGTAAAATGTCAGCCAGGTTTGTTAGTAATTTAAATTAGGAAATGACTGAAGATTAACCTGCGAAAATTAAGCTTTTAATTTATATCTTATTTATTATTTATATATATATTTAATTAATTAAAATTATTCATTAGAATTTTAATTTAAACTACTGCTTAAATTAAAAAATATCATAAATTAAATTTACTAATTTAAAGTTATTACTTAAAAATAAGATTAATTAAAATTACTAATTCAAAATTATTAATTAAAATTGCTAATTCAAAATTATTAATTAAAATTGCTAATTCAAAATTATTAATTAAACTTTATTCAAATTATTAATTACATTTTATTCAAATTATTAATTAAATTTTATTTAAATTATTAATTAAATTTAATTAAAATTATTAGTTAAAAATTGTTTAAATTAATTATTAATAAAAAAAATTATTTGGTTTTGATCGGACCAAATATAATTTATGAACCCCCCCCTTCGGACAATCCTGGCTACGCCACTGGCAACCGGTATTGTTTCTATCACACTGAAAACACTAGATGACATGGAATTGTCAGTTTGGTTTGGTTTAGTTAATTAACGTCGCACTAGAGCTGCACAGCGGGCTATTGGCGACGGTTCGGGGCCTATCTCGAAGGTTTGGTTGGTTTGGTTTTGTTAATTAACGTCGCACTAGAGCTGCACAGTGGGCTATTGGCGACGGTTCGGGGTCAATCTCGAAGGAAAGACCCGGGAACACATACACATTCACACACACATTCATACATGCACCTCGTTATTTTAGAACCATGGTCAGATGACGAGGAAACAACATGAACTGGCACCCAACGCCTTCAATAGACGTCGGGACTTTGGACCCCGATCAGATTTATCGTGCACCAGTCCCGTATACACGCCAGTATAATTTGTTGGATATTCTGGACGACTTTCTAGTATTTTTGTAGCGAAGCTGGCAACCCTCCGATCGCAAGATCACTACTTTTTTACTTTTCTATGTCAAGTCCATTTCACGGATTCGAACCGCCTATCTCGAAGGAAAGACCCGGGAACGATGTCTCGTATTTTTTAACCATGGTCAGATGACGAGGTTTGGTATGGTTTGGTTAATTAACGTCGCACTAGAGCTGCAATTTGGGTTATTGGCGACGGTTTGGGGTCTATCTCAAAGTAAAGACCCGGGACCACATACACATTCACACACACATTCCTACATGCACCTCGTTATTTTAGAACCATGGTCAGATGACGAGGAAACACCTGAACTGGCACCCAACGCATTTAATAGACGTCGGGACTTTGGACCCCAATCAGGTTGGTTGGTTTGTTAATTAACGTCGCACTAGAGCTGCACAGTGGGCTATTGGCGACGGTTCGGGGTCAATCTCGAAGGAAAGACCCGGGAACACATGGACCCCAATCAGATGTATCGTGCACCAGTCCCGTATACACGCCGTTAATTTGTTAATGTTCTGGACGACTTTTATAGTATTTTGTAGTGAAGCTGGCAACCCTCCGATCCCAAGATCACTACTTTATACTTTTCTTTGTCCAGTCCATCGCCTGGCATCGAACCACGAATCTTCGGATTCCCAGCTGACGCCTTTAACCGCTCGGCCACGGAGGCCTCCAGATGACGAGGAAACACCTGAACTGACACCCAACGCCAATAGACTTCGGGACTTTGTACCCCGATCAGATTGATCGTGAACCAGTCCCGTATACACGGCGATAATTTTTGTGGATATTCTGGACGACTTTTCTAGTATTTTGCAGTGAAGCTGGCAACCCTCCTAGTGAATTGTCAGAAAAATTCCAGGGAATTTCAAATTATTTTCCCTTTGGACACCCTATTATACTAACCTTAAGTAGATTAGCAATCATTGACATCATCTCTATTTATACCTGAAAAATATTCCAATCGTAATTATCTTTTTAGATGTTGGCTGTCATCAGAGAAAAGCACCATTTGGGCATTTATGGGACCAGTAGCATGTATTTTACTGGTGAGCATTGAATATTTTAATCTGCACATTTTCATTTTTAAATCCAAATGCAGTTGTTAATATTAATAGTTACTCTTGTTGTACACTATCACAAATAGTGAATTTTCTTTCTATGTTAGTTATAATACGTGAGCAATTGGCTGTAATATGATTACCCATCCCTCCCAATATTTTGAAAAACTAGCTCAATTTCCCAAAAGTTTAAGCATTTCATTAATATTTAGAGCTTTGATTCCCCAATCATTTTGAAAACTTTATGCCTCTGCATATGCAAAATATTAAAAATGTATTCTCATATTTATTTCATGAAAAATGAGAAAGATTTTTAAATAATATAATAATTCAATATGGACGAGATAACTCCGAGCCGTGGACCTTTCGTTCCAGAGTCCAAACAAGAAACAAGGTTGAAACAAGAAATTTCCCAAACTTAACGATTCAAAATTCCCATCTCAAGAATGCTGAAAATCCCCAGTTCCACTTATCGACATTTTTCATCTTTTTTTTTATATATATATTTTAAGTAATATTAAACAGTTCTTTCACAAGTATTGATTTGTTGCACCCGTATTCCAATGCAGTGTCCGTTTTGAAGTCTAATTTAAATGTAATCTTACAAGTTGGCTGATTTCTAACCTTCCCTAGCTTTCATTTGTTAATTAATATTCTTCAGGCATAAATTTTCTCAACTCGGGGTTTTTAGAAGTTGAAATTCCCAACTTTCAAGGTTTCCAGATTATTGTTGGGGGGGGAGAAGGACCCCCCCCCCCCCCCTAATCTGGAACACCAAAAGTTTCTTTAAACATAAGAATGCAATTTTAACAGTTTTCTTAAATATTTAACACATCTCTAAGACATGAAAATATTTGACATCTTTTAACTAATTCTATGTATTTTTTTTCGCTAAAGGCAAACACAGCAGCTCTCATCTTGGCTCAATGGAAGGCAAGCAGCGTATCCGCGAAGGACGACAACACCGCACTATTTAAGTAAGCAGGCGTATTTTTAACATATTACAAATCTCATGATACCAAAAATACATAAATTAGAATATATTTTTTTAAAAGTCATATGAAAATGCGATCGTTTGCAGGCGCTGGCTGAGGGTCACCTTCATTCTGTTCCCGGTTCTTGGTATCACCTGGATATTCGGATTCCTGTACGTGGGAAAACACTTTGAAGTGGCTGGATACCTGTTCACCATCTTCAATTCTTTCCAGGTATTAGGAAAGGAAATATGCCATATTGCTTTTTTAATTAAAGAAATCTCTAAGAAGTCGCGTAGCCTTCGTGGCCGAGCGGTAAAGGCGTCAGCTGGGAATACGAAGGTTCCTGGTTCGATGCCAGGCGATGGACTTGACAAAGAAAAGTAAAAGTAGTGATCTTGTGATCGGAGGGTTGCCAACTTCGCTACAAAATACTAGAAAAGTCGTCTAGAACATCCGCAAAAATTAACGACGTGTATACGGGACTGGTGCACGATACATATGATCGGGGTCCAAAGTCCCGACGTCTATTGAAGGCGTTGGGTGCCAGTTCAGGTGTTTCCTCGTCATCTGACCATGGTTCTAAAATAACGAGGTGCATGTATGAATGGGTGTGTGAATGTGTTCCCGGGTCTTTCCTTCGAGATAGACCCCGAACCGTCGCCAATAGCCCACTGCAGCTCTAGTGCGATGTTTATTAATTAACCAAACCAAACCAACCTCTAAGAAGTTGCTTATTTTTTTACATCGCGTCGCATGATACTAGAGGATAGAGAGTTTGAATACGGCTATTACCAGAGACTTGACAAAAATGTTAAAATGCAGTGAACTTGTGATCGGAGGATTGCCAGATTGCTGCGAACGTAACAATACGTCTCCCGAACTTAATTCCGATTTCTACGGCGTGTGTACGGGACTGTTGCACGTTAAATCCGATCGGGGCCTAATATCGTGACGCCTATTAAGGTTGGTTGCGTCGGGTGCCAGCTCAGATTCTCGTCATCTGACCATAGTTCAAACATAAGAGGTGTTGTTCCCGGGTCTTTCTTTTGAGACAGGCTCCGAACAGTCGCCAATAGTCCAATGTGCAGCTCTAGTGCGACGTTATTTAAACAAACCGACCTTTCTCGGTATACGCTAAAAACATTCACCTTGTATAGGTTTGGTTTGCTTAAATAACGTCGCACTAGAGCTGCACAGTGGGCTATTGGCGACGGTTTGGGGTCTATCTCGAAGGAAAGACCCGGGAACATATACATGAGAGACTTGGCAAAATAAAAAGTTCAAATGTATAACGAACTTACGATCGGAGGGTTGCCAGTTTCGCTGCGAAATAACAAAGAGTCGTCTGACCCCACTTCCACCGGCGTGTATACGGACGGGACTAGTGGACGTTAAATCTGACCGGGGTCCAATGTCCTGAAGCCAATTGAGGTTGCGTCCGGTGCCAGCTAAGGTGTGTCCTCATCATCTGACCATGGTTGAAAAATAAGAGGTATTGTTCCCTAGGTTTTCCTTCCAGATAGATCCCGAACCGTCGCCAATAACCCACTGTGCAGCTCTAATGCAACCTTGATTTAACCAACCAATCTTAAGTTCTCAATGCCCTACATCACATTGCAAAGCGGTATTGACCAAAAGTGTCTGAATCCAGTTTAAAATCATAGAACACCCCCTAGATATGTAACCTATATGTAATATCTTAACTTTCTAATAGATTTATATAGTACTAGTACTAACCCGACTATAGGTTTATAATATAAAAAAAAGTATATCAAATTATAACATAACTGCTAGATATTCTAGACATTGAGATATACATAAAAACCTTTAATTCGATATAGTGGCTGTATTCTGGATTTGGAGTACGTCGAATGGATGTATACAAACTCTTTTAGACTACATTAGGATATACGGGATATCTAAATAACTTCCACAATATCCAAGAATGAGCCATATTGTCTATTTCGTATCTAATTTGTAGATATTACGAACGTCTTTTGGATGTTTAATAGACGAAAACAGCCGGGACATTTTGCAATCCAAAAGACGTATATTAATGGTAAACCTTCGAGCATGAATGGACTGTAGTAGAGCGAATATGACGTCTTAGTCGTGAAACCAACATCTTAGACCGAATGGCCTTTTCAAAATTATGAATTAAAAAATACTCGCGATAGACTGATGAATTGGGAAATGTGTAAGAGGGAAAATTTATGAATGGAATGACGTAATTAACCACGTGTCTGAGGCCATACATGTTGGCCTCACTTTGATGTTAGCGAGATTATAACATTATTTTTTCTCTACTATGAAGGATCCATGCTCGAAGTGGTAAACACATACTCTCGTGGATATCCAGATTATCCGAAAAGATATTCAACAGATGTCTTATGGATATGGTTTGGCTATGTGGGAGGTTTAGATCCAACAGTATGTGGCGGTTAATCGAATTTGTCATCTCCTGTAAAATTTGTGAAAATGAATTTAAATGCTTTTGAAACTATACTGTGAAGGTATAAACCTCTTGATTCGTGTACAAGTTTCGGTTCTCGTACTAGTTTTACAATGGGATGCTTATTTCAGGGATTTGCCATCTTCATATGCCACTGTGTCATGGACAAGAAAGCGAGGAACATGGTGTTGGCCTCGTTCAGAAAGGTATGCCTTTGTATTTTAAAGGAAAATAAGTTTTTAAAAAATTCACAGTTGTGCAAATGATCTAAAATAAAAGCCGGATAACCAATTAAAAAAATCGCCGAAATGGATTTTTCTATCTAACAAAAAAAAAATTTCGAAATCGGACACTATTTTCGAATGGTTCGGTTAATCGAAAATTCTGGATAGTAAAATACCGGATATCTGTTGCAAAAAGTGCCAAAATGAGATCTCACTTATCTAACAAAAAATAACTTTCGAAATCTGATCCAGGGCCCGATTAAGACATTGAAGCAAGGGAAGCCCACTTACTTAAAAGGGGACCCATTTCTCTCAAATGGATCCTGGATCATCAAATCAAGCTTTTACATGTACTAAACTCCTTGCCTCTTAATGACATTAAAATAAAACACATTTTAAATAATATAATACATATATTAATTAGTAATGGGTATTCCTAATATTCTGTAGGGTTTTTTCTCCAATATTCCAACAAATTTAGCACAAATAGCATTTTTTTTAACTAAAGTTTGTAATGCATTTTTTAAGGTAAATTTCGTAACAAACTGTCAGTGGCGGACTGGCCATAGAGTTGATCTGGAATTTTCCCGCGTGGCCGGTTAATATTTTTAAAATGTGGCCGGGGATTTCTTGAAAAGTAAAAAAATATTTTAAATACAATTTGTTAAAGGCCAACACAGGTTTTTCAATAATGTTTCAAATTTGAAAACAGGAAGCCATGGTATCTCTAAGAAGTCGAAATTATTTCCTTATTTTAAACTACGTTCCGGCTGTGGCCTATGGAACTGTGGCCAACGTGAAGTCAGTTTCAAAGGCGTCGAAACGTGAGAGTGTAAAGGAGAGGCCGTATGGCCCAGCCCCCACTTCCTTCTTTTGACCAGTGCTTCTCGGGTGAAAGAAGGAAGAATTTTGCTTAAACAGGACCGTTGGTGGCTTCCTCTTAAAAATCTTTCAAACTTTTAAAAATGCCAATATGATAATTAAAAATATTAATTATCGACTAAAATATTAATAAATTTTAAAATTGTTTAATAAATTCTAAAATCTTTTAATAAATTTTAAAATTGTTTAATAAATTCTAAAATCTTTTAATAATTTTTTTAATCTTTTAATAATATTTTAAATCTTTTAATAAATTTTTTAATAATTTTCAAAATATTTTAATAAATGTTAAAAGATGTTAATAAACTTTATATAAAGAGTTTAATGTTGAAATTATTTATTATTTTGATTTCAAATTATCGGCTCATTATTTTATTAGCAAACAACAGTTTCAATATTTTTTTGGTGGCCGAAATTCAAAATTTTTCCGGGCCGTTTTTGAGTTCCAAGGGTTACTGTGTTAGGGGTGTTAAATATTTATATAAAATGTGTGATTTGGGGGGTACCTCAAAAATGTAAGGTGTAAGCCTGCAGCCAGAGCTTCAGGGACCTATCCAGTAATCAGGTCCTGGTTAAAGCCACGGAGTAAGGTGGAGATGATTTGGCGATATTTTATGAGACGTAAGTTAGCAACCCAAAACTAGGCACAAACAAACCTAGTTTGCAGTGATTTTTCTACGAGGGATGCATTATTTTTAAATTAAGAAAACGCATAATAAAACCTAAAAAATGACTATTTGTGCAGTTGTGGGATGCAGTACAAGTTCCAAACCGATAAAGGATGCTATTATTTCCACTTCATATGTAAATAAAATTATAAAATAAATTATCGCCAAGTACTGGCACAAAGTAGTGCTTTGGAATATCGCCAATTATACTTTGCCAGTACCTACTTTTTAAGCGATTGCTTACTTCGCATTGCAAACAGGTTTCAGAGACTTGATCGCACCTCCACCTTCTTCTTTACTCCGTGGTTACAGCAAGTTGAGAGGATTGAAAACTTAAACAAGAACTTCAGAAATATTAATCAATCTTCCATTCATCTCATAAATCTTTAACTTATTTATGCCTTAAAAAAGCTAACCAGATGGTGTTTTAATTTTAGAAAACATCCACCGTCAACACCGGAAGCAGCAACACAAATAAAAAACAAAAGAACTCCACCAGCGACAAGATCCAGAACTCGGTGGAAAGCGGGGACCAGATCAAGATGGAGGTAGACAAGAATCTGCAGACGATTTCCTTCGCGGACAGGTGTCGGAAGAACTGGAAAGAGAGCCCAAAACCGTGGAAATTTTGCTTCGACATGCCCGTTACGGACGATACCGTGAAACCCAGAGAACCAAAGCATATTGTTGTTCAATGGAACAATTTAAAGGACAGAGCTGTGGACACGTGATGTTATAATTGGTGAAAAATTGGACTCTTAAATACTTTGGGTTGAGTAGAAAACCAAAATGTTATATTTTTGGTTAATTGTTGAAAAATAAGATAGTCAAGTTTTAAAAAAAATGGTAGATGGTATAAAATCGAATATGTGAACAGCAAATTTTTTTGGTAAGTGATAAAACTATCAATGGTTTGTGTTAAAAAAAAAGATTATAGAGGAATTTCTCTTTCGGAAGGGAAATTAATTTTCTTGGCAGTGATAAATTCAACGGTTTGTATAAAAAAAATAGAAATATTTTTTAATTAGCTATTTCGCTCATGAAAATAGTTTGCTTTCCACTATAATACGATATATATTAAAATTCAAATAAATGTTGGCAAGTAAATCAATTTCTTTATTACCAACAGAACCTTCAGTGTTTGTGTTAAAAAATAAAATCCGAAATTATTTATTATAGCACATTAATTAGACATATTCGATTTTTATAATTTACCATTTTGGAACACAAATCGAACATGTATCAGAAACCAAATTAATTTCCTAGTCACTTTTTTCGTGTAAAAAAAAAGTTGTGATTTCGGTTCGATTGCAGAAGCATGTCGGATTTGCATTCCAATACTGTCACTTGTTTTAAATGTTATGAGAACTTTGCACAACTGAAGATTTTTTTTTAAAGAAAATAGTCATGGAATGCAGAAATCTGAATCCCTTTGGCAATAATCAAGAAGTATTTGTATGCTTGACAGGCAGAAAGAACTCTGCGCTTTTAAAGAACAATGAATCTAATATCCACACAAATTAATATTGAAGAATATTAAAATAATGCACTTGTAAATACAAAATAAAGAGAAAACATGAAACTGGATTTTTTTTTAACGAGTTGGCTCTTTCTTGGGGAGAAAAAAAATTCAAATACATTTGAAAAATTTACTGATTTTTTAGGAAAATCAAAGATAGATCAAAATCTTCTTGACTATTTTTTTTAACTTGTAGGTCCTATTTATTGACTTTGAATATCACATTCCAGTGGCGGCTCGTGGACTACGGCAAGTACAGCCGGGCTGCAACTAAATTTATTAGTGTATTTTAAAACTAAAATCTTAAATGAAGATTAGATTTGAAAATGAAATTACTACGGTAAGTAAACAAAATCTCCGATAAATAGCAAGCCTGTTGCCGTAATGCACAATTCAGGAGAGGAAAAAAAACTCCATTTAATCAAAACTGCAGCCAAAAATCGAAGTTCGAAATCAGCTGCATCGTTGCCATGACAACCTGTACGTAGTATGGAGATTTCCCCTCCTGCTAATGGCACTGCATGTGTGGCGAGCTACAGCCCGAATTGAATTTTCTGATTTGGGCTGCACTTGGTATTCGATAAACTGATTGGCTCGTGCGTGAATCGCGGGGAAGGGTGGGAGAATCTCTCAAAACGGAAATAGTTTTCGTGATGCATTTACTGTGTGCTGCTGTATCGCTATTTAAGTTAATATTAAAATTGACCAATTCGCATGTTTAAAAGAAAGGAGGATTGCTTTAATTTTCCAAAAAAATAAGTGTTTTCTATTTTTTTCGCATGTTATCATTTCGTAAAAATTGAAAGGAAACTTTGACTTGAGTTGTAAATAATAAAGAATTTTCGTTCATATATGGGTGTGGAAAATATGTACGGTTCATGTATGGTTGTAGGGGGTATTACCACGATTTTGGCTGCACTAACATTTTCGACCACGGGACGTCACATTCAATAGAAAGTTCTTATCTATAACAAATAAATCAAAGGTATATGTGTCTGTGGCACACAAAACACCTCCTTCACTGCCAGGACATGTCTGAAAATGTATATATTGATACATTCTTAGAATTTTAAAATTCCATATAGTTTGCCTTTTATAACCGTTTAGAATGATTTTTTTTAAATGTCCAATAAAAAAAATAGAATCTACATTGTTATAAAATCATAAGATATTAACAACAATGAAATACTTTAAAATAAATTCATATATATTTATTGATTTAAACAATTGAAAATTTGGCTCTTTTTGACAAGTTTTACACCGAGAAGACCGCTGTTTCAACCGAACACTGAGAAAAATCCGCGACCCGGAAGAAATTCCGTAGGATTAGCATGGAAATTCTGTTCCTGTACTGGAATTTTAAGTTTTTGTCATTAAATAATATCTCAATATACAAATCTTTACTTCATACACTGAGATAGATTGTTGATCATCGTTTATGAACCATTTTTTGTGTTGAAATAAAAGTATTTTTCCGTATTTCGTTGTAATTCTAATTATAAGCAACTTTTATACAGATAAAATATAAGTATTTCTGTATTTAAATTTATTCATATATAGAATAAAAATATTACTTATTGGGGAAAAACTAATATTATAAACTTTTCCGCCATATTTCGTATATTTTTCATGTTAAAATAAACCGATATGTGCTTTTGGATGTTTTTTTTCTTCTATTTTCTTTTTAAACTCATTTTAAATGCAATCTGATGTTAAAATGGAAAGTGATTTAAGTCAAAGTGGTTAAAAAGCAAGAGCAAAAACTATGTTTGGCAATATAAAAATAAATTCTATAAGAAGAAAATATAATATTTATATACATTTAATATTTCTACAATGCTAGGTTATTAAAAAATACCACTAAATAACTTTTTAAAAATGTTGGGGCACAGTATGGCTGCTTCCACATTGGCTTCAACGCGCCCATAGAGGAAACAAGTTTTGAGTATTCCAGAAGTTACAGTTAGAGTTCAATGGTGAGGGCTTATTAAAATTAATTCAAAATGAAGTGACATTATAAAGTCGCATATAAAGTCTAATTTAGAATAGTGAAATGCTAGTTTACAGTGTATTGAAATAGTTTTGGTTAACATATAAATGTTCCTCCAGTTCTACTTTCCTATGAGTTACATGGCGTTAACGATATCAATGTGACAAACCAGAGTTTGCAATCGTATTTATTTTTTCGAAAATTTACAATCTTATGAAAAACTTTACACTCACAAGTAAAAACAACTGTTTAAATTTATACAAATAATATAGCACATCTGACAAAATAAAAAGAAAATACACAAACAATAACAGGAAACTGTAAAAGATCTTCAATTGTCAAGCAATACTTATAGTTCGATGGCCTTGATAATTTAAGAAATTGCACCATATCCTGCAGTGTTAAATGTAGCTAGAATCTCAGACACTTGTTTCGCTTTTGGGGATATGTGTTATTATTTAATCTTTAAGTATAGTTTGAATGATAGGGCTTTTACACATGTTCAACTTTTTTAGATTCTAGAATGAAAAAATCAATAGACATGCAAAATTAATCAAGGCAATGTTGCGGACATTGAAAATGACCATTAAGCCTACTTTTACAAAGTAATTCCATGATTGAGATATTGAGAAGACCCCTTACAGAGTTTTTAAAATAACAAAGGCTCATGAAATCAATCCAAGTTTATGCCAATGAAAAAAAAAGTATAACTATTATGTTGCATGCATATACTATATATAAATCTTTAAAAAGTAATAATTACAAAAACAATTCAAATAACTTCCCAATTTAATGGAAATTTTGGTTTCACTGTTCTTTTGAATTAGAAACAGTTCTATATATATTTACCACACCATATTTTCGAACATTGCTAAAAAAATATATTTCATATCTTTTAGTTTTATAGAGCCTTTTAAATATTATTTTTCCCATTGTCGAATTGAAATTTTTTTTAAATAGTGTTTTGAAAATCAATGCCTTAAATTTATATGTGTTAAGTACATTGGGATAAACAATTACGCTTAACACATCAGTACATTAATATACAAGTTAGCAATGGAATTTGCCAACTTCATTTCATCGTTTACTACATGCAATTAAGCTTCAAAATCAACTTCAGCATTCTTGTGTAAATTTAAAAAAGTAGCACATGAGTAAAAACCCATATAAATTTCTTTAATTGAAGATATTAAACAAAAAATCCCAAAAAGTATTTTGAAAAAATTTCTTACCTTTATAGAAAAAGTGACAATGCCAATTCAGATTTTAAATTTGCCTACTAATTATAACAAAATAATGAGTCATGATAGTAAAATTGTCAGTTTTTTTTCCACCTTAATATCATTCCCTTGGGAGATATCCAAAGATTTTCAATAAAATAAAATATTTTAGACAATGAGTTAACAATAATAAGTTTAGGTTCTCAGACACCTTAGAAAAGATGAAATTATAACAAATCCATAAATTTGCAGCATGAAGACCATTCGTTCCTGTTTCCACAGATTTCAGTCTGACTTCCTTCCCCAGATTTTTACAATAGACAACATTTAAAGGCTAAGAAAAGTTAACTTTTTATTAAATAGAAAAACATTCTCATTTTTCTACAGCGATTCCCATTATTTTAAAATAAATCCTTTGCAGATAAAACTTGAAATGTTTGAGGCATTGATATAATTTTACATGTCCTTTTTCTACAAGGGTAAAAAAAAATGCTAAATTATCATTGCAAGACATTCATTATGAATGCATTTATACTTAATAAAAATCTACAAAACTGAACGGTTTACAAGAGCAGCAGAAAAAAATCCAGCCCTGTTGCTATCAAAGGAAATAGCATCTAAACTTCCAGCCAATAATATTTTATATATAAAAAAATCTTTAGAGTAGGTAGCAATTTCATAAACAATATGAAGTTATTTTGTATCGAATTATAAACACATTTTCTCTACAATATGCACAGATGATTGCTTAGCCTTGGCAAGTCCAGAGTGTGGCAAAATTTATATTTTTCGCCAACTTATTACAACTCTTTGGATAAAAATATACACGAAAGAGCTATTCCACATTGTGGGGTTACGTTTCAGCAGTTGCGTGGATTTCACCATCATTTGGGGTAACATAAACGTGTTTCAATTTTGGGTGATTGCTTTTAAAATAAAATATATTTTGTGCCAAATCGTAGAATGATTTTTAATGAAAAATCAATACTGGGTTGCTACTCTGTATTGGATTAACATTGTCGTACTTTTTAAGGTTTCCAACACTAAGAATTATACGAAAAATAACTTCTTTCATTTTCCATTCATTAATATTGCAGCTTCTTTCCCAATAACACGTCAAAGTATAGAAAATGTATACATTAAATTTTTTTTAAAAATGTCAGTTTCATGACAAAAATGAAATTATGTTATAAAAATCCTCTAACTTTTCCAAACAATGAAAGAAAATTCATTTTCCCTTTCAACTCTAGGCTTTTTCAGGTATGTGGCAACCTGTAATATTATTGTGTTATACACGTATTCCAATTTTTAATTTTGTCATTGCAGCCTCTCTCTCTCTTCCAATAACCCGGAAAAGTATCAAAATTGATAATTAAATTTTTATTTTAATTTGCAGTTTCATGACAAAAGTAAAATTATGTTGTTGAATGGAATATGAAGGGATGCATTCATCTAAATTTGTTATAAAAATCCTCCAATTTTTCCAGACAATGAAAGAAAATTCATTTTCCCTGACAACTCTAGGTTTTTTCAGGTATGTGGCAACCCTGTAATATTATTGTGTTATACTCGTATTCCAAATTTAAATTGGAATACGAATTTTGAATACAAGTAATTCCATCAGAAAGAGATCAATGTCTGTAATGACGGAAAAACTAAAACACTTTAATTACATAAAAAAAAAACTCCAGTATGTATTAGAAAAATAACAAATAGCTTTCGCAGATTACTATAATTTAGAAAATATATTGTTCTTGTTATTTTAAACAATTATTCTAAAGTGTTTTATATGACATACTCCAAAAAGTATTTTGCATATATGAATACAACTGCATGTATTTTTACAACTACATTCGACGATTAATTCTTTAAAAATAGATATAAATATAAAAATTTAAGAACTTAAAAGTTATCGTTTGCTAATTTAATGCACATTTCTGACCCGACTGTATCTATAAGACCTTCTTGTGTTATTTGTCTTCCAGATTTTAACAAATTTGTCAAATAGTCATGAATGCTCAGAAAAATTACACTCACTATATCCATACAATTGTTTTCCTAAAGACATTCATCAGTTAGAGAAACTTCAGCATAGTCCACTGAAATGGTTCGGGGCATTATAAACATGGATTATAAAAATAAATACAAAGTTTAAATATGTATTATACAGTTTAAAAAACAGGACACCTTCAGAGAAAGAGACAGGCGAGATTTGATTTGTCTAAAATTTGTTAAATAAGTAGATGTTGAGATTTTAAATTTAACTGTGGAGGCTAGAACAAGAGGTTATAAATTTAAATTATCCAACTCAATCCTGAACTGCCCTTGTTTCCAACCAAAAACTCTTCCCGTTTCCATGGAAACAGCACTTTCAATATAATAGGAAATCAGTGACCTTAAAATGATTTTTTCTTTTAGGAAACACAGTTATAAAATGATATTTTAGTTCTTTGGCCATCCAAAACCTTTACTCCCCTTTACCCGAGTTTAATCAGACAGTTTACCACACCACGCAACTGCCGAAACAAAACCGAACATGGAATCCACGTATAGTATTGTCCTCAATAAATAACAACTGCCCTCCCACTGTATATTTACTGGCCACTCTCTTCGTCCTTCGTGTCCTTCTTTGCGGCATCCCTCGCCTGCTTTTGTCTAACTAGCCTCGCCAGTTCGATGCACAGTTCGTCAGCAGGCTCGCTGGACGGGGTCTTGTTCACTTTCTCTCTGCCTCTTTTCTTTTCAAAATCTTCAAACTCGCTGAAAACGAGCAAGGCCTTTTGAAAAACAACTTCGGGGGGTTGTTTCTCGAACTTTTCCGTTCCCAAAGTTTCTGCTCCGAAAATTTCCGTTCTGCAGTTGGAGTTGTGAAGCCCCGGTGAGATGGGGTCTGCTGTGGAGGGAGGCGGGGAGGGGTGAGTGGGGGGGTTGGTAGTGGTCTCTGGTGGTTGCCAGGTCTCCGTTGGAGGTTTGCTGGTTTCGGGAGGGGGCTGCCGTGCTTCGTCTTCTTCGGACACTTCTGGGTCTTCCAGGTCCTGTTGGGTAAAGGTAAAGGGGAAATTAAGAAAATTGTATAGTGGTCAGTGGCCACTAGACTTGAACAATGCAATGGCCACTTTAATTACGTTGTGACATTACCAGGTTCATGCAGTACTAAAAAAAAATAATATCTGTAAAATGTATTAATTCACACTACATTAAGAAGTTCATGATTGTGTGAATTAAGCTAATATCATTCAAAATAATCATTATTAATTAAGCTATTATTCAAATCAAATTGCATAAAATAATAATTAAATCTGGACAGGCAATGGTTTGTTTAATTAACGTCGCACTAGAGCTGCACAGTGGGCTATTCGAGACGGTTCGGGGCCTTCCTCGAAGGAAAGACCCGGGAACGATGCCTTGTATTTTTGAACCATGGTTAGATGACGAGGACTACACTTGAGCTGGCACCTGACGCAACCTCAATAGGTGTCAGGACTTTGGACCCCGATCAGATGTATCGTGCACCAGTCCCGTATACACACCAGTATAATTTGTTGGAAGTTCTGGACGACTTTCTAGTATTTTTGTCGCGAAGCTGGCAGACCCTCCGATCGCAAGATCACTACTTTTTTACTTTTCTTTGTCAAGTCCATCCGCACGGATTCGAAGCAATCCTCTGATTAGTAGCTGAACGCCTTATCCACTGAGCAACTTGGGCTCGACAGGCAATGGACAGGGATACATTGAGGACAGAGTCTGTCATTTTCGTCAGCCTCGGTTTGCGACACGGTGTGTAGCAAACTTACGACAACCTCGGATGTGGAAAATTGTCGTGATTTAGTCGCTCGATTCCGACCTTTGGTACTCTTCCCTATTTTTATATTTTAGACGATTTTTTAAACCTAGAATAGTAAGGAGGAATAAAGAGCCAAATTCATGCCATCAATATAAAAAATTGTTAAATTTCTCATTAAAACAAAAAAAATCGAAATCCACGGTGGCGACTGCAGCAAAAATTTCCGATCGGCTCTTTTAAAAAGTTAGTCGCCACGTGGCGACTGTGAATTTTCTACTTTAGTTAAAAGGATTTTTTCAATGACAAGGAGTGTAAAATAAATACAATCAAACCTTGTTGATACAAACACCTCGGAGGAAAGGCGATCTGAAGCCCCCTCTATAGGGCAAGGTTAGTCCCCGCCCCCATCTGGCAATATTTACAAATTCACTGAGGAAAATCCATGGTCATATTTTTAAAAACGCAGCTTTAATTTTTTTTAAACAACTCGTACGATTTTTAAGCGACTGTAAAGTGCGCCAACCAAAACTTTAAATTAAAACCGACTGTTGGGAAAAACCTACCTTCTCACGGATTCTTACCACAAACCTTTCCAGCGAAACGCAGCTGTTTTTGTTTACGTTTTGGCTCCACAAGCTCGCGAGCCTGTTATGACGTCATTCAGTTGATGCGTCGTACGCATCGGATAGGTGTTTCCCGTATGTGGATTCATCCTGTAGGACTTCAACGAGATGTTTGTTATTCTTTGTCGGTCTGGTGCCTTATGCTAATTTATGACAGCTTAGCACTATATAAGATGATGTATTAGTGAGTTCTTTTTCTGTAGTAACAATGTAGTAACTTCCTGGTAACTAGCTGCCTGACTAGCTCTTTTTAATATTCCGTTCACCATAAACAAGGTGTCAACTAAGTTCGTTGAAGTGAAACCTCCCATATGTTTTCCATACTACAGTGGCGGCTCGCCCACTACAGCAAGTACAGCCGGGCTGCACCTAAATTCATTAGTGTATTTTAAAACTAAAATCAGATATTTTACTAATTTTCTTAAATGAAGATTATAATTGAAAATGAAATTTCTACGGTAGTAAACAAAATCTCCGATAAATAGTAAGCACGTTACCGTAATGCCCAATTCAGGTGGGGAAAAAATTCCATTAAATCAAAATTGCAGCTAAAAAGTGAAATTTGAAATCGGCTGCATCGTTGCCATGGCAACCTCTACGTAGTATGGAGATTCCCCCCATGCTAATGCACTGCATTTGTGAGAAGGTACAGCCGAAATGGATTTTCTTGTTTTAGCTGCACTTGAGGTTCGATATGCTGATTGGCTCTTGGATGAAACGAAAACTTACGAGAATATCTCACAACGGAAATGGTTTTAGTGATACATTTACTGCGTGCTGTTGTTTCAGGACATGGTCCTGTGTTTCGTTATGTAAGTTAATATTAAAATTGACCGATTCGCATGTTTAAAAGAAAGCAGGATTGCTTTAATTTTCAAAAAATAAGTGTTTTCTGTTTTTTTCGCATATTATCATTTCGTAAAAATTTAAAGGGAACTTTGATTTGAGTAGTGAATAATAAAGAATTCACATGATTTCGGCTGCACTAACATTTTCGACCACGGGCCGCCACTGGGCTGAGACGTAAAATTCCCAGTGATATATAGAATGAAATTTACATACATTAATGGGTGCCCAGCAATGGTGGGCAACACAGCTAGTTTCAAATTATTAGTAGAATAATTAAAAATAATTACCTCGTCGGGACACAGCTCAAAGGCTTTTGCCAAGGTCATCCTTGCAGTCTGAGAACGCTCCAAGAAGTAGCCATTGGTGGTTTCATTAGATTGAGCGGGTGGAGACCAGTTGAAGCCATATTGCGCGTTGGGTGGGTACGGCCTCTGTAAAACAAGCACCATTATTACATTTTTTATATTCTATGTTTCTTAGCATTGAGACTGAGGTATTTATTAAAAACGTAATACATTCTAAAAAATTACAGGTTTGCGGCAGCGTACTCAACACCTTAAATAACAACTCTACACTCACAGTCATCAGCGATAGTTTTGGCCAAGAGGGTTAGGGCACCTTGCTGTAGAAAATGAGGTAGTGAGTTCAGGCCCAGCTCGAAGCGTGACACCTCATCTAATGACCTGGCCCACAACTTTTGCGGTAACTTCGAGACCAGTTAGCTATTGTCAATGGTTCGAAGCTTGCTCAGATTTATCATGCACTAGTCCCGTATACACACGATTATAGTTTGTTGGATATTTTTAGATGACTTTCCAGTACTTTAGTAGTGAAGCTGGCAATTCTCTGATCGCAAGATCACTACATTTTTACATTCTTTTGCAAAGTCCATCAGTGGGACACAAACTTGCAATCCTTTGATTACTAGCTGAACGCCTTTATCCACGAAGGGACTAGGGCCTCCTCCCCCCGTAATTTTCAACCATGGTCGGATGGTGAGGACCACACCTCAGCTGGTACCCCACACACCTGCGTAGGCGTTCGGACATTTTGTATACTACTGATTTAACATGCACCAGACCCTATAAACGACAGTTGTTGAGACGAGGAGAAATTAAACTAGAAACGCCTTGATCATACAAGTTGAATGCACTCTGAAAGTCAAGATTCAATCCCGCAATCCTTTGACTGTGTGATTGTTACCTTAACGGATCAGCCACTGCAGGCTTCACCACAGGAGGCAAGACCTTGTCTTTTCTGTTCGATTGCGAAATTTTAATAATGTTGATGAGTGGACAGAAAAGTCAGCAGTCCCTACCATTTGCTGCTGCTCTTTAACTGATAACGCAAAGCACAGCTTTAAATAGATTAATTGAGCTTTCTTCTGAGGATGGGTGCATGAGAATCATCTTTACAACTCTGACATGCAATAAAACCTAAAGGAAATAAGATAGGTTCGTTATGTTGCTTGTGTAAAGCCAACAAAGTTTTATTTCTAAGCAATTTTTTTAACCTGCGTACAAATAAAACTTTATGTGTTGCTATTACATGTACAAGCAAAATAACTTTAACTTATTTCTTTTAGATGTTGAGTGTCAAAGTTGTAACGGTAATTCTCAATCACCCTGTAGAATTGCGTCCTGAGGAAATTGTGTGTTGGTCAATAGACACAACAACATAAACACACACGAAGAACAATAAACTTTAGGATAGATCCTTGTGACTGAAATGATTTTGTTTCTTAAAATATTATATATACATTTGCTGTATGAGACGTATCCAAAAAAAATTAATTTAAAGTTTTAGTTTAATTAAAAAAAAAAATAGGATATTAAACTTTTGCCAGGGTGGCAACAACATTCTGGAAAAAAAAGTTCCCTGATTTCAATGATGATGTCACAAAAATTTCTCTGATTTTACAATTACATTAAGAAATAATGCAATGCATGCTTTGTATAGGAACAAAGTATCCACGCTACAATAATACAATAAATGTATTGCATTATAAATGAAAAATTAAAATGAATACTAATTGACAGTTAAAATAATAATTTATAAATACAACACAAATTATGCAATTATGACAGGCATCATAGTAATTAAACATGTTTTCTGGAAGTAGATAATGCGAAAAAAGCAAGCTTTTCAATTACTTCTTTTGTATATAATTTTAAATGTTTTATGTGCTTCCTATTTCCTATTCCAGTCTTCAATAAATTCCATATTCATTAGCCCCCTTGCATGTTGCTTACAATTCAAAGTCCAACGCACTTTGCTTTTGCTTCTCTCTCTAGCAGTGGTTCACGTTATTACAAAAATAAAACTGAAAATATTAAAACGCGCATAACAATGCATTTTTTTTTTAATTCTTATTCAAAACTAGAAGGAAATATTGACAACTAATTTACCCAGAAT
The DNA here is from genome assembly GCA_963932185.1 of Troglohyphantes excavatus. Lineage (NCBI taxonomy): Eukaryota > Metazoa > Arthropoda > Arachnida > Araneae > Linyphiidae > Troglohyphantes > Troglohyphantes excavatus. Next base: position 45,606,386 of record OZ010678.1, read on the forward strand.
AGAGGGCATAACCGACGATAATTACCATTTTAATGATCCAAATTTGAAAATTTCCGTGATTTTTTTGTGTAATTTTGAAAATATCCCTGGTATTTCCAGAATTAAAAATTTCCATGATAAATCCCTGATTTCCCGGTTATGTTACCACCATGTTTGCTAAAACAGAAACAGTATTTAATACATTTGAATTCCATTCTTTGTTTGCTTTCATTAATAAGCTGTTTTTTCTGTCTCCTGGGCTCATTATTAGTCGCAATATAAAAATTATGAATTCAAATTGCATTAAAACAAAAATAAGTATAGTAGAATCTTTCTATAGTAACCTTTTAACGGCCGTTTCTAGCCTTCTTTTTAAATTTGTCGTCATACCCAAGAATACGAAAGTTGCTGAAGATGCCATCCGAAATATTGCATGCAGCTTTAAAATAATAGAGTAAAAAAATAATATTTAAATTGACGGTTTGGTTAATTAACGTCGCACTAGAGCTGCACAGTGGGCTATTGGCGACGGTTTGGGGCCTATCTCGAAGGAAAGGCCCCGGAACGATGCCTCGTATTTTTGAACCATGGTCAGATGACGAGGACAACACCTGAGCTGGCAACCGGCACCCAACGCCTTCAATAGACGTCGGGACTTTGGACCCCGATCAGATGTATCGTGCACCAGTCCCGTATACACGCCATTAATTTTTTGTGGATGTTCTGGACGACATTCTGGTAGCGAAGTTGGCAACCTTCCGATCGCAATATAACTACTTTTTACCATTCTTTAGTCTAGTCCATTGCAAGGTTTTGAACCGGGGACCCTTGGATTCCCAGCTGATGCCTTAATCTACTCGGCCAAGGAGGCCTCATATATTTAAATTGAATTTAATTTAGTGTTGTTAAAAAATGTGGTCCGTGATTTATCCAACTTTTGATTCGGTGGTCTGTCACCATCTAAAGGCTGCAAACCAGTATTTAAAGCATAACACGGTGTTCCTATTCTGAAACCCAACATAGTTGACCCTATACCCCATGATTTAAATTCTGATGGCGTGGTCCATTTCGCGGTTCAGCTGAACGCTCAAATTCTGCTTTATTCCAAATTTCTTATCTCTTATGCAACGTCAGTGGCGTACGTAAGGGAGGTTAGAACCCCCCATATTGGTCTGTAGCAGTGTTCGAAATTAGAAGATAAAAGTTAGACCTCATTGGCACCTGGTAGGCAAGTCTTTTTAGTTGCGAAAATGATCTGCTTAGAAGGCATAATTTTAAAATAATTTTTAATTGATTAATCACAGCTGCCAAATGTTACGATGTCTTTGTAGTCGTTAAAGCTTCTTTCGAATAAAATTAGAGAAGTGCAATTACAGGAAATCAAAGTTTCACGTAATAAATGACTGGGCATAAAAACTGAAAATTTTAGGTACAAAAATCATATACAATGTTTCTTTGTACGCTACTGTACAATGTAATTACTGAAAGACAGAGAAAATCAATTTGTTTAGTTAAGTGTGAGACACGGAGGGGGGGGGGGGGGGGGGTTGTTAGACGTTTATTACAGAACTTAGGTCTACCGTTTGAACAAATAGAGTGGGAGCAGGTTTATTTAAAATCATGAACCTGGCTTGCATTATTCAATTTGAACACAATTCTATTGCTCCGACTCAATATTATAGATAAAGGGGTTCTCCATTTAATACGAGCTAATTTTTCATAGAGAAATCTCTTAATACTTATTCCAGTTAAACTCGGGTGTGTATTGGTGATGGTACAGCGTTCCAGTACATTTTTGTTCTGCTTCTCCGAAAAGTTATCTTTCAAAAATGACACCAAATGGTCAGGATTTATATTTCAGGGTGCCAACAAAAATTCTGGAAAAAAAAGTTGCAGATTTTTATGATGGTGTCACAAAAATTTCCTTGATTTTGCAAAACATGCTTTGTATAGAAACAAAGTATCCACATTTCAATAATACAATAAATATATTGCATTATAAATGAAAAATTATAAGCAATACTCATTGTCAGTTAAAATAATAATATATGGATACAACACACATTATGCAATTACGACAGGCATAATAGTAATGAAACATGTTCTCTGAAAGCAGAGAATGCAAAAAAGAGCAAGTTTTTTAAATTATTTCTTTTGGAGATCAATTTAAATGTTTTATATGCTTCGTATTTCCTATTCCAATTTTCAATAAAACAGATATTCATTAGCCCCTCACATGTTGCTTACAACCTGAAGTCCAACACACTTTGCTGTTGCTTCTCCCTTCAGCAGTGGTTTAGTTACAAAAATAAAACTGAAAATATGAAAATGCACATAATCATGCTTTTTTTTAACTAAAAGAAAATATTGACAGATGATAATTGTCGTTTTAATGATCCAAATTTAAAAATTTCCCTGATTTTTTTTTTGGTGAAATTTTGAAACATTCTCCGACATTTGCAGAATTAAAAAAATCTATGATAATTCCCTGATTTCCAAGTTATGTTGACACCATGTATTTTATTTATAAAAGGCCATAGTAAAGAAAAAAGCAGAAACATACACACACTAACAGACAAGTCTGGAACATGAGAGGTTCAAAATGCTTTATATAATTATAAGATAAAGATAAGATATGCAAGTATAAGAATTAGTCTTACCATTAGGTCAAATTTTTTTAATAACTCTTGCACCCATAGTGGTCCCATCGTGAAATTTTGAGAAAAGGTGCTACATAATATATAAGTTTAAAAAAAAAATTCAAATGACTTAAGTTTTGAAAAATTAAAGGTTCAACTTTTCATTTTATTTAAAACATTTAGACTTGTAATACTTACTTTAATGCGCAATTAGAAAATATTTCGAATGAGACCTCTTTTAACTTTGTAGGTTAAAAACGAGCAAAATTAGTCAATTTTGTACAGCACAATAATCCAAAACAGGTGTAGTTCGCAGACCTTTGACGGATGAAGTTAAAACTTGGGTTATTTTCAAGCATCCACTGGGTCATCCATTCTACAAAGCTTCAGAGAAATCTAAAAAGGTCGGGGATTCGAGCCATCAAACTTTTCGGTGTTTTGACGTGAAATGACCCGTTTTAAAGAATGCAAGCATGGTTTGGTTTTTGTTAATTAACGTCGCACTAGAGCTGCACAGCGGGCAATTGGCGACGGTTCGGGGTCTATCTCGAAGGAAAGACCTGGGAACACATACACACACACATTCATACATACATGCACCTCGTTATTTTAGAACCATGGTTAGATGACGAGAAAACACCTGAACTGGCACCCAACGCCTTCAATAGACGTCGGGACCTTGGACCCCGATCAGATGCATCATGCACCAGTACCGTATACACGCCAGTATAATTTGTTGGATATTCTGGACGACTTTCTAGTATTTTTGTAGCAAAGCTGGCATCCTCCGTCGCACTAGAGCTGCACAGTGGGCAATTGGCGACGGTTCGGGGTCAATCTCGAAGGAAAGACCTGGGAACACATACACATTCATACATGCACCTCGTTATTTTAGAACCATGGTCTAATGACGAGAAAACACCTGAACTGGCACCCAACGCCTTCAATAGACGTCGAGACTTTGGACCCCGATCAGATGTATCGTGCACCAGTCCCGTATACACGCCAGTATAATTTGTTGGATATTCTGGACGACTTTCTAGTATTTTTGTAGCGAAGCTGGCAACCCTCCGATCGCAAGATCACTACTTTTTTACTTTTCTATGTCAAGTTCATTTCACGGATTCGAACCACCACTCCTCTGATTAGTAGCTGAACGCCTTACCAACTGAGCAACTGGGGCTCGAATGCAAGCATGAGAATTATAAAACAATTGACATTACAAAAACATAACACATTGTTTGAAAGATGAATAATAAAATTAGTTTTTATTTCAGATAATACAATTAAATTACACACGACTCTTCACAATATTACATATGTATTGACATAGGCTCAACCACTGTATAAATCAATCATATTTATAATATTTTTAGCAGTCTTTACAAACATTCAATCTGTTATGTGTCACTTTATATAAGTCCTTAATAAAAACAAGGTACCTTAACACATGCTTTCAGATAACTTTACACTGAAACTCAATTAAAACGTGCTTCCCCAACGCAGCTGTTACGTTGAATGTACAATTGAACGTTTCCAACAGCACGGAATGAGCGACAGACACTACAGAGTGCAAAACCAGTGAAAGGGAGCATCGGAAATTAACCAAATTCATTTAGAAGTATCTGTACAGCTGTAAGTATACACGAGTTGGATGCATTTTGTAAAAATGATAAAAACTCAACACACGTTGAATCCAATCAGAAGCTTATGAGAAACCGTCGATTATTGAATGTTCACCTCAACTGGATGCGCACAATACTACAAACATACTTCGAAACAGATTAAAAATATCTTTATCTACACTGTACATCAAGAAAACAAGCGTCCAAGTAGCCTTCAAATTATAAACAGTTTAAACTAAAATAAAAAAATGACTGTCTCTTCATTGCTTTTAAGCAATCACCAGACTTGCCCCTTAACAAGAAAAAGGACTTAAATATTCTGCGATTTCAAATGCATCATCGATGGCGGAAAATTAACCTTGTTAAAACTTTTCAATATCAGCATAATAATGTCCTATCAATTTATTTGAAGAGTAAATTGTGAAAAAATTAAGAAAGCAGTTCGTTAGTAGTATAATTTATTGCGCCCCCGTTCACTCGAGCGCTCGTCTCCGAGCGCGTGTGTCCTGCACGAACATCGAACTCGGGGGTTCTACGACTTTGAATTTGGGCCGGGGTTCCGTTTCCGAGGGTTCTGAAGTTTGGGGATTTTGCTCGCTGGTGGCGGGCTCGGAGTCTTCTTCTGCTGGCTCTGGCGCCTTTGGGGAGGTGTCGGAGGGGGCGGGAGGAGGTGGGCTGGGGTGCTGGGGGACGCTGGTGCTGTTCACCTGCCAATTCTGGGCTGATTTGTCTTCTGGAGGGGGGCTTTCACCCTCTTCCGACATATCTTGGTCTTCGGCATCCTAGGAGGCATAGAATTGTGTCAGTATAAAGAAAGACAAGCAGTAGAATCATCACTATAGTAACGGCAGTGTTCTCTAGAAATGAAAAGGGACACATCTTTCCTAAAGGCACACTCAATAAATACACAGAAAAACTTGAAATTTTTAACCGACTAAACAGCGCCCCAATCAAAACTCCAAAATAAAACGGCCAGAAACTTATTAAAAACCGCCAACGCGCGCCAAGTTGAGAGGTTATCAATTCAATCGTTATGTATATATATTTTTTTTATGTATGTTCGCGCGGGATTTCGGTTCTACTTCAAATATTTACACAATTTTTTTTTTTGTTGGATAGGGGATTTTTTTTACTTGGGAGCAATTTGAAAAAAAATATCCGGTAATCCGGCATTTAACTATCCGGAATTCTCAATTAAGCAGACCGCTTGATAAAAATTATTGTCCGATTTCGAAAATTATGTTTTTGTTGGATAGAGAAAAATCCCCTTAGGTAAAATCTTCAAAAAAATATCGGTTATCCGGCTGTTATATATCCGGAAATGTCGATTAACCAGAGTTCTTTTTAATAATTTATCCGATTTCATAATTTTTCGTTGTTTTACAGAAGTTTACAACAAGACAACAATTTAATCAGCATTGATAGGAATTGTTTTACAATATACATTGTTGAGCACAAGTTGCTACTTGAATTTCTTGGTGAATAATAATAGGGGGCGAAGCCACCTGCTAAATTAAAAACTAAAAAGGAAAAAATAAAATAACCTTTCTAGAAAAAAGGAAATCTGACTTTAAGGAATATGTTCTAAAAAGTAAAAAATAATTTTTAATTTTACGAATGACTTGAAAAAATTGAATTATTGAATATCAATTTTATACTTAGTGCAACTTTTTGAAATCGGCACCAAAAGTTAGGTGTGATTTTTGTAAATTGGCACCAACTTCATAAAGTTGTTAAATTATTGAATATCAATTTTATACTTAGCACAACTTTATGAAGTTGGTGCCAATTTACAAAAATCACACCTAACTTTTGGTGCCGATTTCAAAAAGTTGCACTAAGTATAAAATTAATATTCAATAATTCAATTTTTTCAACTCATTTGTAAAATTAAAAATTATATTTTACTTTTTAGCGCATTTTTCTCAAAGTCTGATTTCCTTTTTTCTAGAAAAATTATTTCATTTGTCTTTAAAATCATAGAAACTGTTGTGCTAATATCGGCAACTCCGGTTAGCTGATGAGAATTAATACCTCGCAACCCGAATTGACTAAACTAATATGTAAATAATCACAATAAATCTGAAAAAAATTACATAAGTCAACACATAATTTGTGGCCTGGAATTTTTTTTAAACTGATTTGACCATTATATGGTGCGCAAAATATGAAAACTGTTTTTCTCTACCAGCTCTACTTTTTGAGATAACAGTAACGTTATTTAGGTTTACATGTTAAATTATTCATAGATATAGGCTAAAAATTAAACACAGATTTTTTTAAAACTAATTTTAACTCTATTTGGGATGGGGATTTCAAATATGAAAACCACTTTTCTCTAACATCTCTACTTTTTGAAATATGACAGTAGTGTTATGTATGTTTACATGTTAAGTTAATCTTAGCTACAACAAATCTCAAAAAGTAGAGACGATCGAGAAAAACTTTTTTCATATTTGAAATAAGCTTACCAAATACCGTAGAACCTCGATTATCCGGGACTATTCTCTGTTAACCGACCATGCCAGGTTTTGTACATGGGTATCAAAATCAGAAAGGCTGCCTATGTTTTACAGGAGGCAAAAATTCAAAATAGTGATATAGTCAGCGATCTGGGGGTGTTAGTAACTGAGGATGTTAAAATGATCATCAATGTACAGTGGTTAGCAAAAAAGCTAATAGAATATTTGGTTACATCATGAAAAGTGTTTAATCGAAATCTGAAGATATAATCTTGCGATTGCATAGAGGTTTGGTAAGAACTGATCTTGAGTATGCTGTGCAGTTTTGGTCACCACATCTTTAAAAAGACATTGACTCGTTCGATGGTTGGTTGTGTGGGGTTTTATGGCACAAGGGTTGATTCGTTCGAGAAGGATCAACCGAGGGTACTGAAATGGTCCAAGGTCTTTCAGGCACGGAATATGGAGATAGATTAAGACATTTGAAATACTCTGGAAGAGAGAAGGGTTAGAGGAGATTTGACTCAAATGTTCATGTTTATTAAACAGGGGATTTTAACATGAGTAGTTTCATGTCAGAGAGGTCATGGGTTTAAATTAAACACATCTTAAGAGTTAAGTCCTGTAATTAATTAAAGAAGACATTGATTACTAGTTTATTAGTTTTTCTATTCATTGGCAATTCTCTGTTATCCGTAACTTTTGATTAACAGACTTGCCTCCAGTACGAATTAGGCAGGATAATAAAAGTTCAACTGTATAGTCAAAATCAGTTAAATTCCATGACAAATATTGTATGTTTAATTTAAAGCATATGCACTAAGATTAATTTAACATGTAAATAAGGCTGTTACAAACATGTAAATAAGGCTACTGTCATATTTCACAAAGTAAAGCTGATCGAGAAAACTGTTTTCACACTTGGAATTGACACACCAAATATAGTCAAAATCAATTAAAAAATTCCAGACAACAAACAAAAAAGTGTTTTTTTGTTGACCTGTGTTATTGTTCCGTTACCAAAATTGGAGTAATTGCAAAGTCAAATTGCAGGTGTGCGTTCTTTTCAATTAAGTTAACTGACTGTGTGACTTGCGTGTGTGCGTTTTTTTCAATTAAGTTAATTGACTATTTAGAATCAATCTGTTACGCCAGGAAAAAAGGCAATTTAACTGTAGAACCGAAATAAAACTAAAGAAAACTTCAAAATAAGAAAATTGCCTGCAAAGGAAATCTTAAATATTCCGTTCTTAAAATCAGAAAAACTGTCATGCTAGAATTATGACTTTAGTTAAAACAGGCATCTCTGGTAAGCTAATGACAATCAAATATCTAGTAAACCTTATTAAAACTGAAAAAAAAATCAGTGATACTGGGAAAACATTAACAAATACGCTTTCTGCCATCAAATTTGGAGTAATTGTGGTATCAAATTACAGATTTTCAAAAGTTACTTCCTTGAAAGAAAATCTATTTTTACTGATTAGAAAAGATATTTTCACAAAATAATCATGTGAATTGTAGGAATTTGGAGAGGGCAAAAAGGACTTTGATTCGTGACTAAAAGGGCAGGAGGGCACAGTTTTCAAGGTTAAAGAAGGGTGTGGCAGGCCATCCTTCAAAAACCACATAAAGTGAACACTTGTAGTCAAATTCTTATATCTATAGGTAGAAACAGGGCCGCCCTTAGCTGTCGGGGGGACTCTGCGAACCTGACCGCGAGGCCGTTTAGTTGGGAGCGCTTATACTAATAAACAAATGTCTGAAAGTAATTAGTTTCTTGTGGAGTTGTATACAAAAATTGTAATTTATGTTGCAAGTGTTATTGGTTTGTGCTTCGTGAATTTTTTTTTATTCATGCCACATATTTTCTTGTGGGAAAGTGGTGCAGTTAGGGTTTTCTTTTCCGAAGTGTAATATGAAATTTGGAATTGAATCACAGAATCGACCTTCATCACTCCGAAGAAAAAAGTCAATCCACCTGCCAATATATATATATCAAAACAATTGCTAAATGTTTTGTGGCATAATCATAATTTATGATACAGGGATAAATTATTATTTTTACATTCTATCCAATGGAAAAGTTATTGTCTCACAGCGTTTTTAATTTAAATATCAGCACATAAGTGTATCCTGAATGTTTGAAACGGACAAAGATTATAGATATACGAGTAAAAACAAATTTTAAAAAAATATTGGAATTAAATTCTTTAAAATACTTTATCATATTTTTTTTTACTGAGCACACCAAATCGAGGCCCTGTATGGTGGCACGCTCCGAACACCCCTAAAGGTGGCACTGGAAAGAATTACCTCTGTAGTAAAATAGTAGTGTTGAGAGTTTGAGAATACAGTAATAGAACTTTGGAAAAGTATTACTACACACTATGACTAATACCTTGTCAGCTTTTGGTTCCTGAAACATGGTTTGCAGACCATCAATGAGGTAGGCCAAGAGATTTTTGTAAATAAAAAATTTAAGTGCAATCCTTTCATCCTTACATTTGAAAGTGTGTTACTTATACATGTGCTGTTGTACTTGCACAAGATGAGGGAGCAGATGCAAGCTTAACTATATCTTTACTTTTTGAAAATATAATTAATTTGAGATGCTAACGTAAATCACAAGTTAATTATATTTTGAGAGGGAGGAGGGGGAACAACATTTTTTAATTTAAAATTATATATTTACATTTAAAAAAGCATACATTAAAAAAAAAACTTTGGTAGGATTTGCAACAGATTCCAAAATATCCCTTTTTTTCTCCCCCTTGGAAGAGAAAAAGGGATATTTTTCTTTTAAAAAAAAAAGAGACTTTAGGGATCTAAGCTTTTTTTAAGCTATGTCTAATTTTAATGAAACTACCTTATAGCAAAATATTTGTCCCTTATTTCGAAATGAAATCTGCCGAAAATTTTTGATTTCTGTTAAAATCGTTAACTTTGGTTAGCTAATTGTAATGAAATACCTAACTAATCCCATGAAAACTGAATAGACATCTTTTAAAACAAAATAAATAATATTAAATCAGCTTTAAAAAAAAACCTCGACTGTAAAGTCTAAGCAAAGCTGATTTCTCAAAAACATGGCATCTTTTATTATCTGTTGGCTATCTAATACTTTTCAAATATAATCAATTTTAAAACAAAATTAATTAAATATTAATCACTAAATCTGCAAGAAAACAAGCCAAAATCAGAATAATGCGCAAAAAAAAATCAATTTTAGATTAACGCAGATTGCGATCTTAAAAAGGGAATCTGCAGATTATTATAGGGAAAAAAAGAACCTTTGTCACAAAGGGAAGGGAAGATAGAGAATTTTTTTAAAAAAGGGACTTTTAGGGAAAATAGGGACCAGTTGCGAGGCCTGAATTTGATTATCTGCAATACTGTGCAATAATCTGTGATAGAAATATCAACCACACATTCTGTAAGGGTTCAGAAAACTACAGGAGAATTTCCAGGGATATGTTTCTCCAAGTACTTTTACAATGACTCTCATGTAACATCAAGTGCAATTGAAAAAGTTTTCGAAGACTTGACCTTTAACTTCAAACTTTGGTAAATAAATGGCATGGAAGATTTTACTTAGTTTGTCCTCCCTAAATTCTACTAATGGATTTCTACAAAGTAAAGTGTTTCATCTTTGCTTTTGATCCTTATTTCCAGCTCTTAATTGCTGATTGGATTGAAAGAATTTCTTTTTTATAGTTGGATTTGCATGAATTTATTTCAGTAACATGATATCTACTATCTTTTAATCTTTTGAGTATTAATAAAACTATTTTTTTTTATTTAAATCCTCATATTTACCTGCAATAGACATTTAAGAAATTTTAATTGCAAACTACCCTACAACATGTAATTTAAGAATATACCATTAACTTAATAGAGTATTTGTAAATAAGTGCTTTAAATATCAAATGCTAAAAAAAAGAACATGTTAATACTTATTTTTAAGTTACAAAGCAAAAATGAATATATTTTATTACTAAAATACTGAATAAGGTTTTGAAGGAGATGGGCTGAATTAATATGTGTTGTTAGACATTGTTTTAGGAAAATGTATTCAGTTAAATTATTTGGTATGTCTTCTAATTAATGCTGTGTGAAGAACAGGTATTTATATTATTTTCAAATAAAGAAAATTAATGAGATTTAAAATTTTTCAATGAAAATTTCAATAATTTTATGTCCCCTTAATCTTATCTAACAATTTGGTATATTTGTCATTTGAATTTTTTTTTTTACTGACAATTACCAACCGTGGTCACAATTTATTAAAGTAACTCATTTAGAGTAGTGTTCCTGTTATGAGTTTTTCAAAGGGCGCCGCGCCCTGCCCTTTTTTTTGTAAGTGCCGATGCGCCCTGCCCTTTTTTTGTAAGTGCAGATGCGCCCTGCCCTTTTTAGAAGTGAAAATGTGCTCTGCCTTTTTTCAATATCTTCTTTGCGCCCTGTAATTAAAAAAAAATATTTTTCCGCAAAAACGTAGGTTTGTAGGATTGCCTTGGTATCCCAATCTTACCCTTTGTCCTTTTACATAACAAAAAGTGCCCTTTTTGACAAATCCCCCCTGCCCTTTTTTAAAACTATGTGAACACTAATTTAGAGCAAATGTTTTCTGCAAAAGTAGTCAATTCACAGTTCGTAATACCGAAATTAATAATTTTTCTGTTTGGTTTAAATAAAAAAACGGTTACATAAATTTCCATTAAGATTGAATAGTTTATTTAAAAAAAACCATAATATAAAAATCTGCACTTTGTCTTAACCAGGAACCCCTTTCTGATACATCTGTACTGTTTAAACAAGTAATATTATTAGTACTAATTTAACTTTTTTATTTCATATTATTATATTAATTTAATTAGTTGTATTGGCTGCGCATATATATGTTAAAGCAGATTTTCAAATAAAAAAAATTAAGCCGGGGTCCTCTTTTTTTAAAAAGTCTTGCGCACTGTCAATTGAGCCAGATTCTAATTCTAATCAGGGTTGTCATCAACTAATAACTAGAGAGATAGAAGCATGCACAATGTTCTTACAGCCTTGGTTTCAGCTAAGAATGCCACTTATTTTACAAAGGAATGCCTCAAGATTTTTTAATCGAGGTGAAATGATGTTCACAGTGACCGATCAAAATGTGTGTCAGCAAATGCCCTTATTCACAATTTTTATTTCAAAAGGTAAATTTAACTGTCTTCGCCTTCAATTAACAAAAGTTTTTTTTAAAAGTATATGAATAGTAATGAATAAATAAAAGTTTGCTGTTGATAACTATGAAAGCTAATAAAACTAGTTTTTTTTATATATGTTCTTTAAGAATATTTAATGTTGTTTATAATTTTTATTTAGGATTGGACAAATTATCCAAAAAATGTCTAACAACTCAGGCTCATGCAATGCACATGTAATATAGGCATGACAAATAATAATTATAAAAATAATAATGAGTTAAAAAGTTTGTTAAGGCTCTGCATATAAAATAGACAAACTTTTTGTTTACTCGTTAGAAAATAATTTATAATTATTGCTGTTTTATTAATTTATGTCAATTTAATAAGATCTGGGAGCAAATACTATAACATACAATGCATTTTTAATTTACATTTAGTACAATTTCATGTTCATTTCTTCAGATTAATTTCAGTTATGCTATAATTTTAATTCATGTTTTAAGAGTAAAATAATCGATTGAAAATGCCCCCAAACTAATTTTTTCTAAGAAATAAAGGAAACTAATTTTTTCTAAGGAAACTAGATATAAAGATGTGCCTTGATGCAGGCACGTAGGTATAGATTTTTCATGGGGGTGGTTCAGTGACTGAGTAACTTATCCCCCCCCCCCCCCTCCCCTCCCATTTTTTCATACTTATTCATTTTTATTCAAGTAAACAGAGGAATATGTTGATATGTAAATATCGAAACAGCTACATTTATCATTTATTTTTCATGGAATCTTTACCAATATCTATTAATATCATTATCTATTTTTAAAATTAGCAAATATCATCACTCCCTAATTATGAAATAAATTTAGAGAAAAAATTTAAAGTTTGAGATTCCTTGTTTAAAATAATATATGGATACCGTTTTAAAATCTTTTCCCTTCGTCGCCGAAATTCAAATGCTACATAATGCAACACGATGACGTCATGTTACGCATAGTTTCAGATAAAAATAACCTCAAAAAATGTTTTTGAAAACTATTTTCCGGGATAGGACTCCCGGAAAATACCAGGTTTTCCCTCATGCAACTTAATAAAAAGTATTACACTAGAAATTGAAATTTTCTAGTTTTTTAAAGTATTTTTATGATTTTTACAGTTCTTCAATTTTTAATTTTTTTTCTTGACTTTTCAATGGGAGGGGTTTGAACCCCCTGAACCACCCCCTTACCTACGTGCCTGCCTTGATGTAACTATACTGTGTTAATATAACAAGTTAGAAAGACTAAAAACTACTATTATTAAATCAGCGGTCATTCTAGGCATTTTTTTTAAGCCGCCTGCCCTTTAAAATTGCTCCTTTCCAGACAAATTATTATCCTTACCAAAATCCCACTTGACCATTTTATAAAAATTTCATTTCAGTATATAAAAAAAAGTGTTTTTTTTTTGGAAACGAAATCTGCGGCAATTGAAAATAGGATTTTTTTCGGCAGTTTTTCGACTTGGAAGTGACTAGAGCACATTTCTTTTCAGATTTACTTCCAACTGTTTTTAATTTCATAGAATTTTTTTAGCAGATTACATTTAATAGATAATTGATTATCAACAGATAATCAAAGGTGTAATTTTTTTTAAAAAATTGGCAATTTGATGCTGCATTGACTGTCTTTGATAATGGGAAAACTCCTTGTGTTCTTATTAAAGTGATGTTAGATGAAAAAAGTGCCATTTTACTAAATATAGTGCCCTGCCTCTTTTCATTTTTAGAGAGAACACTGATTCAATAAAGATAAAATGCAAAAAATAAAGCTCTAATATAAATTATTAAGCACATATTTCTAGGTAAAATGGGGAAATATTAGCTTCTTGTACCTAATGAAGACTTTAACCTATCTTATTATATAAAATATACACTTGAAAAAACAAATACTATTTATATATATATAAAAGAGAAAGCTTAGAAATACTATACTACTTACACAAACACGTTATTACAATTTTTAATACTACTATAAAATTGAAGAAAAAAATTACCATTAACATTAAATTATTACAAAACTTAATTGATCAATTTTTCACTTTAACATGTTAAAATTGATTGAAATTGTAGAATATCACAAGCTTGCAGTTGATAATACTATAAAAAATTTATAGAACTTTGTAGTTAATCCAAAAACTTGTTTAGAAACAATGGTATGTTGCCTAGTAGATTAGACAGAAGAGGCAATACAGAAGTAAAGTTGTTTCAATTTCGAATTTTAGTTTAAATTTACATTAATACTCATCTAAACAGTATAAAATAAGCCAACTCTCAAAAGAATGCATACAGGAAGCAGAGTTTGTAACGTTGCAATTTCTGTATATGTTGTTGGTTGACTATTATGTTAAACTAGAGCTACACAATGGACATTTAGTTATTGTTCAAGATCTATCCAAAATGAAAGAATGGAGAGCACTGCCTTTTAATTTTGGAAAGGCCTGAATTGGCAACTCTTCAAAATTTCCCACTAGGACTAATGCAAGAATACGCTATATATTTCAAGTACACCAGCCCCTATCTACATGTATACATTTCACCAGGCTGACCAAATTTTCCCTGAATCTCATTACGGCATATTCTGCTTAATAAGTATGTAGCGGCACTACAACCACAGTGACACCCGTCGCCAATAGCCCACTGTGCAGCTCTAGAGCACGAGACGCCCGTCGCCAATACCCCACTGTGCAGCTCTAATCAAACCAAATCAAGCAAGGATGCCACACCGGATTCTATAAACTGCGGTATGCAAATAGAACACACCACAACTATATAAAAGAATCCGGCGTTCTACCCGACAGATGAGACAGCTGCTCCTTCGCAAGTAGCCAGGTTATGTTATTGTCCTCAATATCGTATTTCTGTATCTTATGTATAATAAAATATGTATTTACAAAGCACTTGTTGTCTCTACTTATTTCCAACACACACCATCTACTGATGTTATTTCTTTTTCAGATTAACTATAACGAACTCGCGTTTAGCCTTAGGGCCCCCAACCCCCATCAATTAATTAGTAACTTCTCAGTTAAACTTAAATCCCGCAAACGTTATTCTATTTACTAGACTTAATTCGATGAAGGTGTAAGGACCTCCGGTCGACACACCGTAAGGTTAATTCCGATTTCCGACCCGACAGACGAGTTTGGACGCGGAGCGCACTTAACCAGAGGCTCCTTCGACTTCCAAACGTTTCCGGTCAATCCAATGTAAAAATAAGAATCATCAAACATGGTTCATACAGATTTTCAAAAGTAAAAATTAAGCAGTTCTTAAGGACTTTTTAAGGACCTATTATATTTTTTGGAGAATTGTAATTTTTTGGTGCAGAATCGCATGTAAATGCGGTTTTATAGCGAGTTGGCGCAGGATACCACTTCCGGCAAACACTGGCGCAGAATTGTTAAAGATGCTACATTCTTGTTAATTTCCCCGATTTTCTAGAGTGAGTATCGATTCTTCACAAAACAACAAACCAGCTGAGATTTTCTAACGATGAAGTGTCGTGTATGATAATATACCATTGATGAAAAAATCGGACAAAACAGATCAAAAGTGCACTTTTTTTCTGTTACTAAATCCGTCTATCTTCTTGCCTTGCCGATTTACACTTGCGTATAACGGTCAAAAATGTGTACACGATTAAAGTAAAATTCGGAATTTTGCATTCCGATATTTTGAATACACCCGGAATTCTGGGTAACAAAAATTAAAAAAAAATTGGAATTTCGGATTAGACATGAAAAAATACCGCCATGTGAATTAGTAAAAAAAGATCATGTTTGACAAAAATTAAGGACCTTAGTTGAAAATTAAGGACTTTAAGGGCCCTTAATTAAGAACCTACCTAAATTAAGTAGTTCTTAAGGACTTTTAAGGACTGTGTGAACCATGTCAAACTGTAAATAATTTTTGTATATAAATTAAACTTTATATTTACGTAAAAATATTTGCTATGTCTCTAAGTTAATCATCGTTTCCCAGTCAACATTTTTAATGTTCGATTTTAATAAATTTCAAGAAGGATTTTATCTACTGCCCTGAAAGGTCCCAAGACCAAGGCACTAGAAGTATTTTGAAACATTTAATCCAGCAACAGCAAGCTTGTTAGCTTCTACAATATTTGTGAACACTGAGAGAAAAAAAATGGACAGCATGCATAGGCGTAGGAAGTAGGGGGGCTGGGGGTGCTCGAGCCCCCCCAGGAATTATTTTGAAGGGGCTCAGCCCCCCCTAATATTATACTTTTTTTTTTTAAATTACTTAAAAAACCAATCGTATAAATAGAGAATTCCTACAAAGAGGAATTCGAAAGGAAGCGCCTCTTATTTATTATAATCGTATTTCCCATAATTTATTCCCTTTGAAATAATAAAACCATCAGATTCATGCAATATTTTCTAAACATCTTATATTGTTGAAATTTCTTCTTTTGGAAAATTACATTTTGTTAAAGAAAGTTAAATAGAGACGAGTTTCTCAAATTTGAAAATATTAATATTTTAAAGTACAATACGGACATTTAAAATTACTATTAATCTTTTCCTGGTTACTTTATGTTCTAAAGTTGTCCAAACAAAAACGGATACAAGTTAAAACATTTAACAAGTTAAACACTTGTTTGTAAAAATTTAAAGCATTGATTGTTTTTTAATTGTTTAATACCTCGCAACTCCGTACTATTTTATATTGTATAACAATATATATATTGAAAAAAAATTCAGCCCCCCCTGAAAAAAAGAAGTTCCTACGCCACTGACAGCATGCAAAAATATCATGCGACAAATCAATCAGAACAATATAAATATTAGATGTAGTAAAAGAGAAAAATAGTTACCTCATCCGGACACAGTTCGTATGCCTTGGATAAAGTGATCCTTGCCGTGTGCGAACGCTCAAGGAAGTAGCCGTTCGTCGTCTCATTTGATTGTGCTGGCGGAGACCAATTATTATAGCCGAATTGAGCGTTAGTAGGATAGGGTCTCTGGAAAATAAATTACCTTCAAAAATACCCTTGGGAGTGTCATTTCAAATAACACTCTGGATTCAAGGACAAGTAATATTGGGTGGGGTGTACGAGTCATATCAAACATTCTCAGGGAAATAATAACTGTGGACATTTATTTTAAAGGATTAGAAGATATTAATGGTAATAAGGAAGATGGATAGTTCTTAGGAATATGTATGAATCAGGAGAAACATTTGGCATGTCTTCGGTTAGAAATTTGAAATATTGCAGTGTCATCTAGTGTAAGAAAAGTAATCATTTGGATCCTACAGAATTGGGATAACAGGTGAATTTTAATAGGTGCTTTGAGTAGAGCTAATAAGGAATTATTCAAACTAAATAATTTAAGTATTTTTAGTTTTGTGTGGCTATCATTATGTACATAGTCACATAATAAACATTACAGAACAAGTACGGCAATTAGATTGTTATCATGTTTATTGAAATTGAAAGAAAAAAAATCCATAAAAATTGCCATTTTTTCCTCTATTTTAACTTTTTCTCTTGCTATACAATCACCATCACTGTCCAGGTTAAATATGGAATTTTAAATTGTAGAATTAAAAAAAAAAAACAGCATTTAAAATAAAGTATTAAACTTCAAAGTGGGTACTCTAAAAAATGAAAAAAATCACCTCCATTACCTCTATTATACAAAGAAAGAAAATTCAAAACACCTTTTTGGACACTTTATATATTGCATTCTAGGCATTGTGGGACGGTGCAAACAAAGCGTCCAATGAGAGTGAGCCGTCTGTACGTGTTAACCGGTTTTATGCTCCTCCCAGTTTCGGAATCATTCTAAGTCAATTTTCAGCTATCTGTTATCAGTATCCTAAGATGCATTGAGCCAATTGCTTCTTTTGCATGCTACAGCACATGTACTTTGGCCATATTTGCGTGCAATGTATGCTCCTCCCAGTTTCGGAATCATTCCAAGTCAATTTTCAGTTATCTGTTATCAGTATACCAAGATGCATTGAGCTAATTGCTTCTTTTGAATGCTACAGCATATGTACTTTGGCCTATCTTTCACACTCCATTATCTTTGATTATGTATCCGTGCACATCCTTTGACTGAATATTACTTCACTGGTGTCTTATTTTGTTCATCCCTTTGTGATATTAGACTGTAGAGTACCCTTAACAGATGACAATACAATCTAACTTTTCATGGTCTAGTGGTAAATTATCTGTGGTCACATGAAAAGGTCCCAAGTTCTAACGATCACTAGCAAACTGGTGACCTTCAACACTTTCTTAGTTCCCACTCTTTTACTTTTGAAAATTCAAGTACTTTTCCAGAACATTTCAAGGACCCATATATTTTTTTTCTAAGGACCTAATATTGCACAACCAGCTGCATAGGACAAAAGTTTCTTTAAAATATCTATGAAATATTAATAACAAAATTTCAAATATTTAAATTTTTCAAATAAAATATATTTAAGTTAATAAAATATATAAACATTTAAACAAAATAAAAACAAATTAGAATGCCAGTCCACCAAAAAATAACAAGTTTCTTTATTACATTATTCAAAATGAAGTCGAAACTTCATTTTCGGGAATTAAATTATATTTTCAAAAAATATCATGCAATTTTGTTAAGTAGTGCAAAGAAAATCATAATAAAATAGAAACTAATGAAATATATGCATTTATTTATCAGATGCAAAAGGTTTGAAAGCCTTTCAACGAAGATCGCAACAAATCACGTTTAGTAAATTTCTACAATTTCAAGAATGAAAAATAATTCACAAAAGACCTCTATTTGACAGTTCTATTCGCCAGATGTAACAATATTGTTTTCACTACCTCAACTTTCGAGTGATATCAACCCCCGTTTGATGAAGATGGCAAATATTTCTAGATATTAAAGATGCCACATTCTTGTGAAATTCCCTGTTTTTATAGACAAAACATTGAGTCTTCACAAAACAACGGACGAACAAACTATTCATCACTTTTTCTCCTTGATGTACACTTATGTATAGCAGTCAAAAGCAGGCCATAAATACCACATATTTCGCCAAATATTTAAACTGTAAAAAACGTGCCTAAAATTTAAAAATGATGAAAATTTTAATCAAAATTAAAATTTTTAAAATCTGGAATTCTGCATTCTGAAATTTTTAATACACCTGAAATTTTGGGTTCCGAAAACTTTAAAAACCCGGAATTTCGGGTTAGGCTAAAAAAAAATAGCTCCCTTGCGCTAGTCTCAGACACAGAGAGTTTTGATATTGTGTTTCACGGGTATTCGTGAATGGGGGAAAAAATCAAGTACTTTTCAAGGACTTCCACATACTTTTCAAGTACTTTTCTGGGGGTTTATATTCGCCAAATTAAATTCTAGTACTTTTCAAGGATCATGGGAACCCTGATGTTGCCAGCTGCATTCAACCATTACACTTTACCAACATTTCAATTGCATAATACAAGTATCTTAAGTATTATATCACTTGTCACATGACATGCCCAATAAAAATTAATATCAATTTCTATCTGGAAAATGTATAATACTTTAATTATTTTCATCTGCAATTATGCAGGTTACAAAAATGCTCATATAGAAGATACTGCTGAATAACTATTAGGTAACTAAATAATTTTCTGAAATACAACAAAGTAAATTAAGCAACTTGAAGCATACAACATATGCTAATAAAAAAGATAAAAAATGAACATTAAGATAAAACATTTTTAATACATTTAGGAAAATGACTTAAATAAAAATCTTTTAAGGACTGTTCAAGAGCCTTCAGTAACTTTAAAGTTTCTAAGGATACTTTGGATAAAAACAAGGAGTTTCTTATAAGTGCCCTTATGAACATGAAACAAAAATAATGAGTTCCTAAAGACTTCCAAAAACCGTGTACGAATCCTGCTAGAGAATAAAGGAAATGTATCATTGCAAATGCCATACAAGACAAAGGGAAATGAACACTTACCCTTTCCAATTCGTCGTTCAACCACTCCACCGCAGAAGACCATTTCCGCTTCAGATCGCCATTGCTCTGCAGCATATTGGCAGCAGCAGGACAGGAGACGAATAGGGTTACCATACATTTTATACACTGGTATGCCCTCTTTTGGTGATGATTCTTGCTACGTGCGATGGTGTCAAACAGACCTTCACGGTCATCAGGGATACCTGGAAGATGAAATGGATGGTTAGCTTGTAAAATTTGAATTCTAATAAATTTAAATTTTAATATTGCTTATGAGGATTTACTAACAAAATCATGGTTCATACATATTTCCAAAAGAAAAAATTAAGTACTAGTTCTTAAGGACCTCTCCATAATTATTTCAGGACCTCTTATATTTTTGGGCGCCATTGGCGGAGAATCGCACGTAAATGTGATTTTGTAGCAAGTTGGCGCAGGATGCCACTTCCGGCACACTATGGAGCATAATTCCCATCCCTTGTAAATGTTAAAGTTGCTACATTCTTTTGAATTTCCCCATTTTTCTAAAATGGGTATTAATTCTTCCCAAAACAACAAACAAACTGAGATTTTCTAACAACGAAGTGTTGTGCATGATAATGAAATACCATTGACTGAAAAATTGGACAACAGAGGTCAAAAGTTATTTTTTCTGACACTAAACCTGTCTATTCACGCCTTTCTCACCTTGCCGATTTACACTCGCGTATAACAGTCAAAAGTGTGGACATGATCAAAATGAAATACGGAATTCTACGTTCCGATATTTTTAATGCACCCGGAATTCCAGATTCCGAAAATTTAAAAAACTCGGAATTTCGGATCAGACACGGAAAAATACCGACCATGTGAATCAGTAAAAAAAAACTCATGTTTGACAAAAATTAAGGACCTCAGTTGAAAATAAAGGACTTTAAGGGCCCTTAATAAAGGACTCATCTAAGTTAAGTAGTTCTTAAGGACTTTTAAGGACCGTGCGAACCATGTAAATGAACAATATTTGCGGCATCCATCCAGCAGTATTGGGAAAACAATAATTTCTTTGTTTATATACAAACACGTTTGGAATAAAATATCAAATTAAATAAACAAATTTTTTAGGACCATTCTTACTACCAAACATACATACTTTTTTGTTTTAATACTCCTCCCACTTCAATTTTATCTTCATAATATTAGATTTTTAATAAAATAAACAAGGTAAAAGCTTTATTTATTTAAAAATATTAAATATTAAATGTAGACTACTTGAAGGACCTGGCACTGCCCAGGAAAAAAACTGCTGCCTCGAAACAAAACTGTAGATTTATATAAAAATAAACCCACAGACACTCTTCTTTCTGTATGCAGCTTTACGCAGACTGTTGGTCGATTTATTCACTGTGGCGCCATTTGACAGTTTTAGTAATAAATCATTTCTGGTAATTAAGGGAGAGGGATGGGGTAGTTTTTAAAATCTCATGCAGACAGTAACCTTCCTTTAGGTTAAAAAGGTCAAGTGTGCAAAATTATATGAATTTTATCAACTTGAGAATACTTTTTACCATTTTGCTGATATTTTTACATATATGACGTAGTTTAGTTCATTTGGCGACAATTTTAATCATTTGGCGGTATATTGGCGATATTTCTTCCTTAGCCGATCAGAATGCATCGTATATAAATCCTCATAGCTATCTATGCAAGATATGTTACATTGTTACAGTACTATAATTATATTTTAGTAAGAAGTTAAGTGAATTAAGGGGCGGGAAAGAGGAATGGGAGTAGTTCTTCAAAATTTCATGTAGACAGCGACTATCCCTTGCTTTGAAGTAAATTACATGTACAAAATTTCATTAAGATCGAAATAAAACTGTAGATTTATATAAAAAACAAACACATATAGATTTTAAAATAAAATTAATTTAAATATTTCTTCGTTGGAATTAAATTACAAAGCAAAATATTTTTCCAAGCAATTTCCAAAATATCTTCGTTTATCAGAGAGCACAAAACAATTTTGATGTTTGCCAAAGTTCATCTTAATGTGGTAATGACATTTTATGAGTAACCTGCCTTTAGCATTTACTGCATAATTGTATGTACAGTGTTCACTCTAAGCATTTTTTCTCCCACTTGCCCGCACTTTTTCCATCTCCATAGCGCCCTTTTTGGAAAAATGCTGCCCTTTTGTGAAAATATTCCGCCCCTGTACAGTCGAGCACAAGCGTCCTAGATTCCCTAGAAGTCTTTAAAAAAGGCATCGTTTTAAACTTTTTGTGTAAATCGGAAATAAGTTAATTATGACAGCAGAAGAACTGCACAGTGGGCTATTGACGGCGGTTCCTAATTTATCCCGAAAGAAAAAGAACACTGCCTTTTAAATTTGGACCATAGTTATACGGTGTCAAGACCCGAGATGCTATCTCACACAACTTGAATAGGAGTGAGAACGACAATGGATTTTCCTTCTACACAGCGGATTATTTTTGTCATGCAGGATGTTTCCTCATGATCTCAGATACATTAATACACTCATGCAACAAGTCAAGCATCCATTTCTCTGGCCACGGCTCCAAACTTTTTTTTAAGTGCCTTTTTTAAAACAAGAGCCTTTTCAAACATGGGGCACCTTTTCCTGTCAACAGCACCCTGCCCCTTTTTTTCATTTAGAGTGAACAGTGGTATGTACAAGGTTAAACAACATATTAAAGGCATGTATTAGTGTGCTTACCTTTCAGGGCATTGTGTATTCTGTGATTCTGCCAGGAATCGTCCAATAACAGCATATGCAGCAACAAATCCAAGAAAGGTCTAAGCTCGTATGTGTAAGAATAAGCAATCTGCCAGAGTAATTCATTTAATACCATGGACGAAAAGTGTGGATTTTCCCAAGAACAGAACTGAAAATAATTTTTAATATTAAAAAACAATTTTAAAATTATCTAAAGAATTATACTAATATCTTTATATATAATTCTCTTACGCCACGATTGAAAAATGCTGTTTTTCTCTACGTGGAATGGCAACAGTTTGTTTAAAAAATTATGTTGAGCCCGCATTTTTATTTTGTGGGTGTTGGCGGAGCCTCCTAGTATATATAAGTGTGGAAAGCCGTTTTAATAATTCAAAATTAACTATAAACAGACATTTTAGATGTGCATTCATGTAGCAGTACAATCAAATACATAACTCACAAAATGGCCGTTTTGAATTACCTACCTTTGTTGAGTAGAATAATAGATGAATTGTGTGAATAGATGAAAAATGTATTACATTTTGTGCTAATGGATTAATGTTATATTATAGGGAACTCAAAATGCCTTTTTTGAAAGCGTAATATACTATTGATACATCTATAAATTTTGTGAGCGAGAATATAATAAATTGTGAAGTGTTATGGTAATTTTGACATTGTTTTTATTTCTTCTTTTGTATTGTCTTTGTACCGAGTTAAATTTTCTATATGATCGCGTGTGTTTGGTTGAAATCTAAAATTAAATAATGGTTAATTTCATCCTTCTATCCTTTCTTTAATTCTACATATGACAAAAGCTTTTATATCAAGTATATTTGTAAGAAGTTAAAACAATTAAAAGCCTTTGTCTGTTCATCAATCATGAGAAATATTGAAGTTTTTGATGGGATCTGCACTGGCAAATAAACTTTTAAAAAAATGAGTTTTTATTCAGATCACAAGTGTCGGAATGCCCTAGTGCGGATACACACCACTAGAGGGAGTTATTTTGTAATGTGTTCCAGCGCCACCTGGGTGTCGCTGGCAACACTGATCAGTTGTAAGAGAGAGCTAGAGAAGTGTTGATGAAGGAAGGTGGATTTCTATCCACGGGAGCATGGAATAAAAGCGTTGTGGCGTAATAATATTGTACTGCCCCTTATTTCGTTCACCATCACCCATCTCTAACTCCACATGGGGGCTCGAGGCCGTGTGTGAATCACTGAGCAACAGAGGATTAGTGTTGCGGCAGAATCGGAAAACGGAAGGAACCGGAGGCTAAGCCTAACGCACCACGAGACAACTGCGGTCGTCGTCGAATAAGGAAGCGAAATCCGATTCGCAACACAGCAGAATCCGAAAACATCGTCGTCAGTGAAGAGCGGATCAGCGACGTGCGAAAGCAATAGTGGAGTGTACAAAAGTGACTAACTTTTGCTCTCAAGATGTCGTACCTGGCAAAGACGCGTAAGGTAGATTTGATGGTGCTTTTAGACGAACTGGATCTGACTCCACCGGAAAACCCAAAGGTTATACAAATGTGCAAAATCATAACTGGACACACAGGGTATGATGAAGAAATTACCAAAAACCTGTTATATGCCATTGTAGCGGAAAGAGAAGAAAGAGAAACTCATGAAAGAGAAGCCCTGGAAAAAGAGAGAGAAGCTCTAGAAAAGAAAAAAATACAAGAGTTCGAAATAGCGAAATTAAGAATAGATGCAGAAAACCGTCGAACAGACTCGTCGACAACAGAACAAACAAGTGTCTCCAGTCGTAACGTGATAAAGCCCTTTGAAGGAGGCGACATTAGCATGTACCTGGCTTTATTCGAGAGACAGATAGTTCGACTGGGAGTGGACAAAAATACATGGGTAAATCACCTGATTGGTCTACTACCACTCGAGATCGCAAATGTCATTACGAGAGAACCGAAAATGTGACGAGCGACTACGAACAGATCAAGACCATCTTACTTAGGCAGTTTCGTCTGACAGCGGAACAGTTTCGACTAAATTTTAGTTTTGCCAGAAAAGAACCAAGTCAAACATGGAGAGATTTTTCGTACGTTTTAAAGAACTACCTAACCGAGTGGCTAAATGGAATGGAAATAACCACATTCGAAGCGCTCAAAGAACTCATGTTAGTCGACCAAATCAAAAGAAAATTACCGAGAGAGATGCAGGAGCATTTCATAGATGAACTACAAAAAATCAAGGACGTAGCAACTCTAACGGACAAACTGGATGATTTTCAAGCTGCACGAAACTTCAGAAGAAGCACAAAGCCGTACGAAAACAAAGCATACGAGGAGACAGGTCTTCGAAACCGAGACGGCGCCAGCGCGCAGACGGGAGGAGCTTACGCGAAGGAGCGGGAGCCTACCCAGCAAAATCGACAGGTGAATAGGAATAATATGCTTTGCTTGCGGAAATATCGGGCATAAATCGTTCGAGTGCAGGGAAAATAAAGACGACAGTGAAAATAAAGTCAATAGTACGAACGCACTTAGATGTGGATTGATACGAGTGATATCATCGCAAAACTTGCAAACACAGACGGCGTGTCAGCCTGAAAAAGACTGTGCACCAAAGAAAATAAGCGAAGTAGGTTTGAGAATCGCTTCGAAAAAAGAAAACTCAAAGATGTTCTCTCAAAACCAATTTGAACATTTCCGAAAAACAAAACGGAATCGGAAGAGTCAATCAAAATACAAATTCCCGAAGAGCAAAAGCTACAACCACAATTGGCGAATTAGCTCGCAAGTTGATCAACCAACTGATGCAAACGAACGAGGTTGGCGACGGAATACAACATGCCAAGTCTGCAATTGGCGAGCAAGCCCAAATCATAGGAACGGCTTTAAGAGAAGCAAACCTACCATCCAACAATTTGGAAGCGAATGGAGTTGGCGAAAGAAGTCACATCTTGGCGATCACCGATCCATGGTTGAGAGCTGCGGTCCAATCACGGATCAGGATCAACGAACACAACCACCTTGGCGACGATATGGCCCAAATACAGAAGCCAACTGGAGAATACCAATGCGTTAAACAAGGAGTAAGCGACCTTGGCGTTAACTATCTTTTTTTTCTGTGAAGCAACCCTTGCAGCCGTCAAGAAGTGAATCATTATTTTTTTTGTGCTTCGAAAAAGTTATGCAGAATTGCGAAATATGCTTTTCGTCTTATTTGTTATTTTTTTATTTGAGGTTGCGAAAGTTTTTTTTATTTTTATTTTAGGAAATCGAATAACCGTTTTAATATTTTTATCAGAGGTGGAAAGAAATAAGTTTCATTTTTTTTATTTACAACAGCTGTGCAGTGATAAAGTGTTATGATGTTGTTGCATAATACGAGTAGAGAATGAAAGTTGTATCATTGAAAATTTTTGTGATTTAATTTTACTATTGATGTTTATTTTTTAAAATTTAATTGTGAGGTTTACATTTTTGAAAGGATTTGAAAAGAATCTATTGGTGAAAAGTGAAGAACTTTTTTGTGTTAATTATTTTTTAGGTTTGAACATTTGAATTTCGTGAGTTTGGAAGAATTTAGAACATTTTAAACTTTGAAATTTTTGAATACTTAATTTTTTTAGAACATCTGGAACTCTAATGATAAAAAGTGATTTGAGAATTTAAGTTTTTAATTATAAATTTGATAATGTTTTGAAATTTTAAATTTGAAGTAAGATAATAATTGATTTGTAGGTGTTATGAAAAATAATTTAAAGTTATAATAGGATAATGATTAAGGTGTGAAATATGGGATGATGAATGTAGATGTAATGTCATGTATTGTAATATAATGTATTGTATTGTAGTATATCATTGTAATTATGTGATTCCGAAGACGGAATAGTCGAATGGCCGAGTGTCGGAATGCCCTAGTGCGGATACACACCACTAGAGAGAGTTATTTTGTAATGTGTTCCAGCGCCACCTGGGTGTCGCTGGCAACACTGATCAGTTGTAAGAGAGAGCTAGAGAAGTGTTGATGAAGGAAGGTGGATTTCTATCCACGGGAGCATGGAATAAAAGCGTTGTGGCGTAATAATATTGTACTGCCCCTTATTTCGTTCACCATCACCCATCTCTAACTCCACACAAGCGAAAGGGGTATACAAAAAAAAGAATTCAATTTAAAGAATTAACTCATTCTGCCGTGAAGCAGTAGTCAAAAACTAGTATTCCATAATTTGGGTAAAAAATATGAACAAGTATTTCGAAACTTAACAGCATTTTAAGTATGAAAATAAATTTGTAAAAGAAGTTTTTATCCTGATAAACAATAATTGAACTAAACTTCAGATTATAAATTTTTACCGACAACAACTACACAAGAATTTGAGTTACATTTAGCAGAAAATTAGGAAAACTAATCTATTACTTACCTTAAGAAGTCGCACAGTGTCATCTGAACTATTAGCATCTTCAATTATCTTCTTTAAATAACTACAATAAAAATAAAATAGTATAAAATAAAGACTGTATACCCTTAAATGTAATATCACACAGTATTCAGTTAACCCGAAAAAATATTAAGAATTCCTTCCTAAAGACAATTGTCACTTGCTTTGCCATAATTCTAGAATAGCAGCAGCCACATAAAAGACACATCAGAAGGGCATCTTTGCTTTTAACAGGACACACACAAATCCACACCATTTTAGGAAAATGTTTATTCCCATCCTCTTTCCTAGTTACTGTAGTAAGAAAAAACAATTGTTCTTTTTTGATAGTGGAATCTGCACTAATTGAAAACAAAACTTTTAGTGACGAGTTGAAAAAAAACTTGTATCCTTGGAATTACTACTAATTATTTTAGATTTATTAACTGTTTAGAGGATTTTCTTTTAGTTTTATTTGCATTTATTAAGTTTACAGTTACCATCGTTTAACTACAGTTGTTGGTTTCATCAAAAAGCTGCATTTCCGCACTACCGTTCAGATTTTAAATATGGAAATATTATGATTTTCTAGTATATATTTAAAACAAATCTTCACAATTCAAAAGTCTTTTTTTGCTTTTATTCAGTTTAAAAAAAATTTAACCACATAAAAAAGGTCAATTAGTTATGCTAATAAAAAAAACTGCAATTTAGTGCCATGATTATTCTGATTGATAACAAAACTATAATTTTTGAAGCTTCATTGCTCCTTTTCAGTTTTGATTGGGTTCATTATGTATTAATATATTATTAGCTATCTGAATTGAACAAAAATTTATCATGCATCCTCATTGACAAGACCTTTGCCTCAAAATAGCATCCTTACCCTTTCATTTGTAGTGAACACTGTACATATTTGCTAACTGATTGTTAGCAACAAAATAATAAATATTTCCCGAGTTAATTAAATGAGGAACACTATTTTTTCTAAACAAAAAAAATTATTCAATTAAAAATATATATTTAAGATTAAATAAATTTTGAATTAAATAAAAAATGGTGAAGACTTACCATGTATTATTATATAAAATGTCGGCTACCTCAGGTTGAATAGGCATTAAATACTCTTGACAAATGTTATCACCAATAAAAGGATTCGCTAGAGTTGCTCCACCCTAAACAATGAGAGGTCTTACAATTTGAAATTACAAAACATTTTTTTTCTCAAAAATACGAGAAGAATGAAAAGTCACATTTTAACTTGGAGACCATTACTATTCATTTGTAGTATTTTTATTTGTATTCATTTGTTCAGAGTATTATATAGCAATTGCAATACATTGTCAATTTGTATACATTGCTAATTGACAAATAAAATTGCGTAAATTATTCATTAAAAAATTACAATCATTTACAGCCCGAGTAATTAAAAAAATATATATACAATCAAATACTTATTTTAATTGCTAAAGACTACTAAAATTCATATAGCCGTTTTTCAAGAATCAATAATAATATCAATTGCTAAAAGCATAATCATTGTTTGTTCACTTTTGTAAAATGTCAAACGGGCCGAGGATTTGATCTTATTTCGTACTTGGGTCTAACTTCAAAACCAGGACCATAAATTTATTAGGTTCACAGGTAATTTATAAAGGACATATAACGTTTGTGCAGGTGGAAAGACGTACTCTACTTGGGCAAAAAAAAATTGACATACGATTGTGCCCTTAGCCATCAATAGATATCCAAGATCAAATCTTGCATGCATCACTATAAGCAGGTGACCCAGACTCAATAATGCTTCATCAACTATTATCACATGTACCATCAGGGCATATTGTAACATAGAATTCGTGGGGCATTTTTCCCACCAGTACCAAGAAAAGCCCCACTGCTCACGTGGATTTGACGTCCATCTTTTTTTATTCGTGCCCTAAATATTTTCTAAAAGGAAAAAGTATCGATCATTTTTGTTAAATTAAGCAAATTAATTTAGTTTCAGTTGACTAACAAAAAAATTTTATCATATTTTGCACAAAGTTTTTGTTAGAGTAGGCTGGGGCAACATGTGTCCCATAGAGTATCTAAGTAGTGGTGGGCTTGGGACACTTTCAAACCATGGTATAGGATGGAATAATTTTTAAAACGCATACGATGATCTTGGGTACGTTGTTTGTGGCATAACAGGTAATTATACCAGTTCGGACAGGTGGAGCTCCGCTAATGGTTTATACAGATCGTTTTAGGTTTCGCTTTTTAGAATTTCGACACCTGAATGGCCTTTTCCAAAATCTGCGTGCTTTGAGGAAGGATTGTTAACAATCCCTCCGTCAGACAGTTGCACGCCTCTTACTGTAAGGCAAGTCATCCTTCAACAAAGCATTAAGAACTCTTTTTGCTGTCTCCCAAAGAAAAATCCCCCCCCCCCTTCCACGTTTAGCTATCTTATCAAGGTCCATTAGCATCCCATCTTTGGTCATAGAAAATTATTTGTCCCCACCAGTGAAAATTTCTTAAAATATGCTCTATGTACCATGACCAACTCATTGTGTAATGGGGTACAATGCAGTGCTCACTTTAAATACCCGATTAGTGGGGATGCATCAAATATTCATTTAGTATTCAGTATACTGCATATTCAGCAGTAAAACTGAATATTCGGATAGGCCAAATAATTAACTATTCAGCAAATGAATACTGACTTAAAATATTAGTCAGAAATAGTGAAGCAATCTTTTTTAATACCATAAATAAAAGTAAAACTTATTCATATATTTTTTTTTAACAAATGTAGTAAGACACATTGGAAAGGTTATTACCGCTTTTTAATGTCAAAAATGTACCACAATATTAAATATAATTTTAATGGTCATTTAACATCAAATAATTATTAAGAAGTATAATGAAAGTAATTAATAAAATAATTATGGAAAAGAAAGTTTAGAGGGTCTTCATTTTCAAATTCTATTATGTTTTCCCACATAAATGGATCTTGCTTCTAAAAATTAAGATTAGCTATCGATGTTGTTGTTAGCAAATAACGAATGCTTCCTTGCCAATTTTGCTCTAATTAATAAATAATTAGAATAACACTCTGACAGAGCTGAACAAATTAAGTCGTCCACGGATTTCCAGTTTTTCTACACATAAACTTTAAATTCGTAGAAATATTCAATTTTGAAATATTTTTCAAATCTAAAGCAATTGAGTTTTGCTTGGAAGCTATGTCTTTTAAGGCAATACAAATTAAATATGTGTATAATATACATGTATTGGAAATATAAAGTAAACTATTTGAAAGAAAAACAACTTTTCAGTCTTGCCCTTTTTCTAACAGCTCAGAGGGTAAAACAATATTTATAAGTAAAAATATTTTATCATTATTTATGAAAATATTCTAGCATAAACTAATTGAAAAACTCAAATTTATCGAAAATTATTTAAATTCAATATATGAGAACCTATGTATGAACAAAAATTACTGAAGTTCTTAATTTTAAAGGAAATATTAGGTACAAAATAAAAAAAATATTAAGCAGAATATCAAATATTCAGCATTTAGTAAAATTTGGTATTCGGTACATTCCTACTGATTAGATAAAGAATCAAATAACTCCAACAGTAAAATATATACATGTCAATACAAAGCAAAATATTCCAATATAGTAAGTGCTTACGTGAGATGACTGGTTTTTCGTAGTGACATCGCAGCTGCGTATTAAAAGACTGACAACTTGATAGAGTTTCCCTAATTCCGCATATTGATACTTGATAGCAGGTCCTGGGCCTTCATCTAAAGCAACTTTCATAAATGTAGAAGGAACATTTAGTTGTAAAAGCATACTCCTCTGTAAAAAATAAACATTAAAAAGATTAAGTTTCTGTATGTTTGTAAAGTTGGTTTACACAGCTCTAACTGCCTATTTCTGTCCTCATATTGAGACTTAACACAGCCACATACATATTTACACACACATACATGCACCTTGTTATTTTACAACCATGGTCAGATGACGAGGAAACACCTGAACTGGCACCCAACGCCTTCCAATAGACGTCAGGACTTTGGACCCCGATCAGATGTATCGTGCACCAGTCCTGCATACACACCGATAATTTTTGTGGATGTTCTGGACAACTTTTCTAGTATTTTGTAATGAAGCTGGCAACCCTCCAATCACAAGATCGCTACTTTTGTACTTTTCTTTGTCAAGTCTGTCGCACAGGCTCGAACTAGGAATCCTACGATTCCCAGCTGACGCCTTTATGCAATGGGCCACAGAGGCCATTTATGTTTGTAAGGAAAAAAGTGAAAGAATATTTGTGCACACCAGCAGAAATTTTGAGTCTTTGCATTTCAAGAATCTCTTTAACATGTACATTCATACCTTTAAAAGAACAGTTACACCTTACATGTTCTTTTTATTCTTCTGTTCTTTGCTATCGATAGTTGACGAAAATAACAATCTATTGTTGAGTAGCGAAAGAATAATATTTTTTAAAATCAAGAAAACCCTGTCTTGTTCATTTTGAAGGATAGTGAAACACAATAAATCGTTATTATTTTGTCCCTTATGGTTTAGATTAAATTTTTCTGACAAATGTATATCGTTAATGACGATAGCAACTTCTCAAAAATATTTAAGCTTTGGTGAGGCATTTAAAATAAAATACTATATGTAATGAAGGTAAAATATTTATAAATCAAGGTAGATACCCTGGGCCAAAATTTATAAATATGGCTCTTTATGAAAAATTATAACATACAACAATTTAAACACATTGATAAGTAAATATTAATATTATTGTTTTTAGGTCATTTTGTTATTTATTAATAATTTTAAGTAAAAAATAATAAAGAAATTGTGAGTTAAAAGGCTTAAGCTATCCTTAAAAATATGACATGAAGTTATCACAGCTTTTTATTAACCCACAATCCAATCTTGAAAGAGTACACTCAAAACAATTTTTTTTTTATTATATATTTTATAATCTTGCATTTTTAATGAGAACATCATTCAGTCAAAGAAGTTTGATAAAAAAACAACTTTGAGATGAAAAAAAAATGAATTTTAATATAAAAATAAATCTTACCTCGGCCACGCCAAGTGAGGCAAACATGGCGAAGAGACTGAAGTACTGTGTCAAGTGTCGCCCGTGCTCAGACACTTCTTTCTTCAGCAGGTTTAAAACGGCAACCATAAGATGGTCTGCAAGTGTGGCATTAGAATCTCCAGCAAAGGCTGTAAACAAAAATAAATGTTAAAAGCACTTGTATATGAACTGTGACAGGACTGCCACTCTTTCAATGTACCCAATATACACTCCCTTTTAAAGGTTTCTAAAGCATTTCAAAACCAGAGTTACTCCTGAAAGTAACTGATATTTTGACATATTGATATCTATTAAAATTTAAAAATATCTGTAAGTATCAACTTAGTATAACATTAAAAAAAAATTAAGAAAATCAACATTTTGTCTAATTTTATTGACACACAATTTTAGGTAAAATTTCCTGATGTTGTCTGAAAGGTTGGATTTTTTTTTTCTCCGGACAATTCCAGTTTTATCATCAGATGCATAATATCATTTCTATTAGTCCATATTTTTTATTGAATATTGTTCATTTCAACAGAATTTTTTTTGTAATAACTATTCAAATAATGCTACCTAAAATATGGAAGGAAAAAAGTTGTTGGTTGGTTGGAGTTTTATGGAAGATTAGTGATTTCTTATTATACTATGAACCAAAAAAAAAAGTGTTTATCTAGGTACTTAATGGGGCATGTAAATCATACTCTGATTTAGAATATTTAATTAAATTAAAGCATCCTGCTTAATTGATTGATGAAGTTTATATATACATATAAATTATGAGACTATGCATAATATATATCAGATAGTATTTCATTATTATGCTTGGAATAAGTATATTTAGTATTAAAGCGTCATATATAAAAAATATATATATATTTTTTAAAAGATCATGTTTATTTTAAGATACTTGATAAGACTATCAAACAGTCAATGCATGCAATTAGAGAATTTACTACACATTAACTCATTTTAAGACCAATTGCTAGCTTTCTTTTAGCATTTTATTTGAGCTTCTTAGACGTATATATACAATTATTCATCAATACGTTAGAAGTTTTCCTAGCAATCCATGCAAATAATTCAGATTAAAAAAAAGGGGGCTTTCATTTGAAATAAAGTTTACAAGTTTAGTTAAAGTTTTACTTAAATAAAGTTTATAAGGCTGTGAAACAACCTTATGACAAGAATGCTTCATTCGACACTCAAAAGGCTAAAAAAAAGACAGTAATGTTAAGAGAATGCTAATAATGAACCTACGTGAATTGACTAATGCTTGCGGAGTAAATGGACCATCTTGCAGGGCAAAATGAGCAATGAAAACCAAGATACGCATGAAGGCACTGCGGACCTAAGAAACAAAAAGAAATATATTACAGAAACTGATGTGGTTTGCCAGTTAATTTCCAATAAGCAATTTTTTAATGGGGATTTAGTGCTGAACTTAGTCTTTTATTAAAATAAGTGCTTCATGTCACTGATTTCTCTCTTTCATTACATGGAATTTTCTTGCATTTATCTCCATCGAAACACAGTGTCAAAAGTAGGGCAAGAAGTGATTTTAAAAACCAAAACAGATAAGTGCTTCAATCTTAGATTTCCAAATTTTTTACATTGAATCTCTGATGTAACTATGGAAATAGCAGCAAATAAGGAGAAATCAGTGACTCTGAAATGCCTATTTAGGATGACCACAATGTAGTAATAAGTTCATTACAGTCGACTATCTAAACAGTCTTTACACAACTCACTGTTACAACACATTCGCTGCCGATCGTTCATCATTGTGTGATATGGTGTTATCGCTGAAAAGCCAATCAAACGCTAGCCTGAGGTATGAGGTGATGTCTTGGGTGCCAATCACACACAGGCGCAGAGAGACTAAACTTCGGCATATGGGTAAAATTTACTTTAATGTCATGACATTAACTATCATGAGAACTTCACATGATTGGCAGTCAGCATGTTAACAGGAAAGGTAATTTTTGCCTTTTTTGGAGAGGTTTGTCCATAAGCCCCTTAAACTTTAGAAGCGAGTGTTTTGATTTTAATTGAACGATTTTGCAAGGATTTTTAATTGCTGGTCGAAATATCGGCCACCTACCCTGTAAAGGTTCAATCAGACATTACTATTGGCAGAGTAAAGGAGCATAATGGCATTTGTTCAACCATAACAATGTTCTTGAACTAAACTATTGCTATGACTACTCATTTAAAAAGTCCCACAAAAAAAATATACTTTGAAACTCTTTCATATTTAAAGTATTGATTTGAATTTGGAAATAATACTCTACTAGAATAATGAAAAAAATTATATTTTGTTTCAAAATTAAATAACACTTTCTGGCAGTGGAAATGAACTTACAGGTTCAATCAACCCTCAGGGGATTAAACTGGAGAAAAAAAATAGGTGAACTGATTTTGGCGAATATAAAGAGAATGCAATTGCAAAACGACGCCTAAGCTACCAAGCACATGGTCAGTACTACAAATCTGAGAACAGCAACATTGTTAGGATGGAAGGTGTCAACCACCTTTTATCGCCACATAGCAAATGGTGACGTCCTGACTTATTGGACGTATAGTTTAAAGATTGGGCATACTAAACAAAATCTAACAGCATTTTTGCATCAAGCATTTTACCCCAACTATATAAAAGAGAGAGATGTTTAATAAAATAGAGAAAAGCAGAGAGCGTTCTTAAGTTTTACTGAATTTCCATTAGCTGAAAAGTATGTGGATGTATCCTTACCTCCGAACCAGGGCACTCGAGCAAATATTCACAAAACACATGAGGATTACAAAAGAGGACATTATTGGCAAACCACCGTCTCACACTACAGCTGTTCCTGAGGTGGTTACACATGGCATCATACCAATCATTAGCAGGTCCCCTATAAACAAAAAATATTAATTTTCAATTCTTCATACAAGACTCCAAAACAAATGCGTATAATAATCTACAATTAAAATTGTTTATTTAAAAAAAAAAGCTACAAGTAATGTATCCCTCCTAAAAGTACTGCATTTGATTAATATACATGTAGTTTTTGTTATATGTAAAAAAATCATTTTACTTAGTATTTACAGTGTTCACTCTAGGCATTTTTTTAAGGTCCGGCCGCCCATACTGTTTTCATCTCAATAGCACCCTAATGCCCTTTTATTTTTTCAAAAATACCGCCCTCTTTTGAAAAAATTCCGACCCTCCTGCCCTTTTCATTCAAGCGCAAGCGTCCTATTTCCCTAACTGTCTTTGAAAAATGCATAGTTTTAAATTTTTTTTAAGAAAATTGGAATTAAATGAATAATGACAGTAGTAAAACGAACTTCTTTTTAACTATGAATGTTGCACAATCGCGATGATTCTAAACACAGATCACCCCCCGAAGCCTATAGGCGGCCATACCCTCCCCAAACTTTTTTTTTTAAAGTGCCCTTTTAAAACCAAGAAGTGCCTTTCGAATAACGGGGTGTCCTTTTACAGCCAACAACGCCCTGACTTTTTTTATTTCTAGAGTGAACACTGATATTTACTTTAAAATTGTATTATATTTTGCTTATCAATAAAAATACTTATCAATAAAGTTACTCTTTATTGTAATGATTGATGAAATAATAATCTTCACTGTTATTAAGCACAAGTAATATCACATTAGTCATATTAAAGATGTATTTTTAATTGTTAGTATATTAGTCAAACACTTATTCTTCTATGCTGGTTACAATAATTTAACTTGGCTAGGTTTAGTATCAAAACATTGCAGATATTCTCTCTTATAATAAGGTTAGTTTTATTTTCCATTTTCTCAATGAAATTTTACAAGTTTAAGAAAATAACCATTCTGAAAATTGGGAAATGGTTTTAAAATATAGATAAAATAACCATTTGAGGAATAATGCATCCAAGCTTTATACCATAAGTTTAAGGTAAAACAAGCAATCAAATAAGAAACAAAATATTTATATGTACCTTAGCGTCTTTTTAGCGTGAAAACCAGTAGTGAAAAGGAACTTGGCGGCTAATTGAATACTTATTAAGGCTAATTCTTCACCATCTGCACTCTGAAAAACAATAAAAGTGTTTAAGTAACATGTATAAAATGGTTTAAATTATACAAAATTAAATACATTACTGTCGTATTAGATAATTTTATTAAAAACCTCTTACAATACTAAAACTAACTTTGTTAAATGCAATTAATCACAACTCCATATTAAAAAATAGTAGGGATGAACCGGATAGTGGTTTTGCCGGATACCGGATATCCGGCGCACATTACAAACCGGATATCGGATATCCGAACTGGATTTTGCCGGATATATGGCAGTTTCTTTTTTATGAAAATATCTTCTCATACACACTAGAAAAAACGGAAATTAGTCAAAAATTACAAAATATTTTTTTATTCTATAATATTCCCTAATTCGATACCTTTAAGGTGATACCAAGATTGAATAAACATTCAAAAAACTTTTTTTATTTACAAAGGGATAGTCTAGGGGCTGCTAGCAATGGGCGTATGTTTTGTACACTTTAAACTCAATTTCTGAATAATTGTACTTTTACCATATGCCCTTTCATTCCAAACATGGAAACTCAAGTTTGCTTAAACTTTTGAGAAATTTATTTTTATTTCAACTTTATGTTAGTTGTGAGATGTTATGACCCTCCACCATAACGATAAGTTAAAAAAAATTTAATAGAATTTTTAAGTTAAAAGCGAGAAAAATTCAAGGGAGAATCTAAACACTGTTAATACATTGGTAGAATTTTCAGGAAAATACTTAAAGCAAAGATAATTGACCGCCACAAAAAAAATCTTCAATGTTTTATTCATCCGGATGTCCGGCTTGGTAAATCGGATATCCGGTATTTTACTTCTGGATATCGGATAGTTAAAAATTAGATGTATAGTTACCGGATATCCGTTTCATCCCTAAAAAATAGTAACTCAAACTTAACTGCCAAACAAAATTTTTACCAAATTAAATAGTTTAAGTTTAACGCAGTTTTGAAACTGCAGTTCTAGATTTAAAGATCTTAAATTATCAAACAATTATGTACAAGTTAATTTTTTAAAAAATTCATTAAAGCACTTACTAATTTTTCTTGACCTCCTGGTATTGTAACGTAAGGTCCATTACACATTATTAATTTTTTCATAAATTGGAAATATTCTAAACTGAATTGGTTCCGGTTATGCATAAATTTGATATTTTGTCTCCTCACACTTCTTTCAATAGCAACAGGCATTTTCACAGCATACTGTTTATTGTCAGCTGTAATGAATGGATTCAATTTATTTACAGAACATTTAACTAAACACTGAAATGACACGGAAAATTATTAATAAAGATACCACATTAAACGTACATGTCAAACAATTTTAATACTTATCAAAATTACAAAACTAAAGTTTTAAATGCATGTGCAGTTATGCAACACTCAACTTTATTCTACCAAAATCCAAAGGCAAGGAAGTAATTTAATAAATATGGTACACAACCTTCTACTTCAACTGCGCAGTTACTCAAAACTATATAATTGAGTTGCCTCAAATCTGATATTGAGATATTTTTCCATGGTCTTTTATGTCCTGTTTTAATGAGAGCTTAGGGTATGTATGGTTTGGTTATCGGCGCACTAGAGCTGCACGGTCGCTATTGACGACGGTTTGAGGTCTATCTCAAAGGAAAGATCCGGGAACGATGCTTCGTATTTTTGAACCACGGTCAGATGGCGAGGACAACAACCGAGCTGGCACCCGACGCAACTTCAATAGGTGTCAGGACACTGGACCCCGATCAGCTTTATTGTGCACCAGTCCCGTATAAGCGCCAGTGTAAGTTGTTGGATGTTCTGGACAACTTTCTAGTATTTTTGTACTGACGCTGACAGCCCTCCTATCGCAAGTTCACTACTTTTTTACATTTCTTTGTCAAGTCCATTGCACGGATTCGAACTAGCAATCCTCTGATTACTAGCTGAAAGCCTTCATCCACTAAGCAACTGGAGGCCCCTAAGGCAGTGGTCGGCAAACTCAGTAATCAACAGAGCCAACAGTACAACGATTGAAATTTTTTTTGAGAGCCAAATTTTTTAATCTTGGGTCACAAAGTTTCAATCGCGTGTGCCATTTTATGAAAGAGCCACAGTCAAGCAGCCAAAGGTTTGCCGACCACTGCCCTAGAGTATGTATGTATACAAAATTCTCAAGCCACAATTTTATACTCCATTCATTCTTTAATCATTATAAAATGGATGGCTAAAATGGATGTTTTCTGATTATAATTAAGACAAATTTCCTAATAGCAGCTAAACAACTAAATTAAAGACTTACACAGTGCAAGTTCGTTTAAGCTCCTGGTAATGTTCACTTCCATGTCAACTCTTCGATAGAACAATATATAGGCATTCCACCACCTTTTCTGTCTCCTGTATGACATGCGTTTCAGCATGTGGTCAAAGACTTCCCCCATATAATCTCCACCGAAGCATTGATTCTTCATTTCCTAAAGAAGATTTTATTCCATTCAGTAAAACAAAACAATAATTTGAAATATTTAAACACAATTCCAGAGCAGATTAAATGTTAACAGTTTGAAATTTACTATACATAAACCTTTAAGAGATTTATACGGCTCGCAATAAGGGGAGATGTTGATTTTGGTATTTCGAAGCAAAGTTCATATACCAACTTGGAAGAAAGTTAAAAATAGTTAATCAAATCCTAATTATTATAACATTCTGGAAAAAAAGTTCCCTGATTTCCATGATGATGTCACAAAAATTTCCCTGATTTTACAATTACATTAAGAAATATTGCAATACACGTTTTGCATAGAAACAAAGTATCCACGCTACAAAGATCCAATAAATAAATTGCATTATAAATGAAAAATTTTAAGCAATACTTACCGACAGTTAAAAGAAAAATTTATGAATACAACACAAATTATGCAATTGCAACAGGCATTTAATAATTAAACATGTTCTTGGAAGCAGATAATGCAAATAAGCAAGTTTTCCAATTATTTCTTTTGGAGATAATTTTAAATGTTTTATATGCTTCATATTTCCTATTGCAATCTTCAATAAATTGCATATTCATTCATTAGCCCCTCACATGTTGTTTATAATCTAAACTCCAACACACTTTTTTGATTTGGCTTCTCCTACCAGCAGTAGGAGAAGCTAAACCTACCTACATCGACTGGAAAATACATTAATTTTATTGACACAGGCTATAATATTAAAACACATTTTTACAAAAATAAAACTTAAAAATATAAAAATGCGCATAACCATTCTTTTTCAGAACTAGAAGGAAATATTGACAACTAAACTACCCAGAGTAAAGGGCATAAAAGACGACAATTGACGTTTTAATGATCCAAATTTAAAAAATTCCCTGATTTTTTTTTGTGAGATTTTTTGAAAATTTGCTGACATTTCCAGAAATTCCCTGATTTCCCAGGTTATGTTGCCACCCTGAAATAGGTACACTCAGCTGAAAGCTGGTACTGCAAAGGAGCTGTGTTTTTTTTACTCAGTTACAAGGTTGTGTTTAATTCACATTAAAGCCAAACATATTTAATAGAGGTTTAGTGTTTAGTAAAATGATTTAAATGATAATTATTTTAAAGATTTTTTAAGAGTCTTTTCTAACTTGAAAGTTTCTAAGGAACTTTAGAATAAAAATAGTTTCTGTAAGTACTTTTTAAGGGCCTTTATGAACATGAAACCAAAGTAATGAGTTTTTAAGGACCATATGAACCCAGTGTCAACCAAATGACTATAAGTAGCAATACCACAATTTTAGTCACTATGTCCATATGATGCCACTTGTAAGGAATAAACTTAAAACTGTACGTTGGTAAACCTAGAGATAACTTTTCTTTAACATGAACTATAATAATATGAATTAACCGAAAATTAATAAAATATTTTTAATGCATTGAAAAAATAGGCACATTGACAGAATATTAACATGCAAGATTAATAGTATTCGTTTATGAGAATGAAGTTTTTAAAATAGTGTATACAACCATAAAGGAGACTACCTATATTGACTGGAAAATACATTAATTTTACTGACAAAGGATATAAATATTAAAAATTTATACCTCATCATCTTCCATTTTACATTCCATAACTTCGCCATCGTCAAACTTATACCATTTATAGGTGGCATCACTATGCCTGAAAAATTAAACAGTTTCTAAGTAAGCATATTAACACAATACAAAACTATGGGTGTTTTTTTAGAAAGAAAATAGCAAAGTCGTACCTATGTAAAATATAGGAATAATAGTGTCCACCACTAGCTTGACCACTATGAACAACAATACCAGATAATTTGTATTTTGTACAACAAGATTCGTTATCGACGTTGAAGTTTTCTTCAATTATTTCCCCTGAAATTAACATGGCAATTAGATAAGTACATTCACTTGTATTTATAACAGAAATGAAAGTTAAACCATATAACATAAGTATGCGGGGTCTTACATCAATATAGCATCAATACACAACTTATATATTTTATTTTTACCTCAAATTTTTCATAAAAATCCAAAAATATTTTAACAGAAAAAGAGACCGATAAAATATGTTTTCATTTCTTTCAGCTATTTAATCACAGGGTGTCCAGAGAGAATACAATTTGAAATTCCCTGATATTTCCCTGTCTAATTTTTCCAGTGTAATAGAAACAATATCAATTTACGTAAATGATGTACAAGAGAATTTTTTTTAATACAATATTCGGCACTACACTGCTTTACAAGCTTTCAAAATAAATAGTTTTCTAATTCTCCCAAAGAATAAAAAAGCCTAGAGCAGTTGCTAAAAATAGATAGTTATACAATTTGGCAAAAAAATAATTTAGAAATGTTCAAGAAAAATTGAATTTCACTAGGAATTTAATAATTATTAAATATTTGAACATTCGTTTGATTGAGTGGGCAATTATTTAGTTATAGACAGCCAATTGTTCTGCCACAGTCAAGAAATATTGGCATTTCGGTATGATTTTTACGATCTTGAAAAAAAAAATTGTAACTAACATGCTTTCCTCCCCCCCCCCCTTGGCTTTTTCCCCTACATTTTGAAAATAATTGAATATAAAGCAGTCAATTAAAGATGTTTCATAGCCGGTTTTAGTTAATTAACGTCGCATTAGAGCTGCACAGTGGGCTATTGGCAACGGTTCAGAGCCTATCTCGAAGGAAAGACACAGGAACAATGCTTCATATTTTTGAACCATGGTCTGATGAAGAGGGACCACCTGAACTGGTACCCAACGCCTTCAATACCTTTGGACCCCAATCAGATATATCTTCCACAAGTCCCGTATCCACGCCGATAATTTTTGTGGATGTTCTGGACGACATTCCTAGAATTTTGTAGTGAAGCTGGCAACCCTCCGATCACAAGATCACTACCTTTTTTTTACTTTTCTTACTCCAGGTCCGTCGCACAGGATCGAACCGGGAACCCTTCGATTCCCAGCTGACGCCTTATCCACTGGGCTATCCGGCCCTCGTTTCATAGCCAGAAATTAACTTGAAAATAACGAGTTAATTACCCTGATTTTTAAAAAACAATTCCTAAAATTACCTGATTTCCCAGTTCTACGGACACTCTGATGTATAATTAAAATAATATATAGATTTTATTTTATAATAAACATTACAATTATAACTCTTGAGTAGCTGCTATACAATAATAAAGCCTCAGCTAATAGTGCATTAGACTATGTCTAGTCTGTTGAAGAATAAAACAAACCAGCAATAAGTCAAACTGAAGATTATTTTAAAAGACAAGGCAAAAAACAATGATTAAAATATTTAAGAAAAAAAAATGTGAAAGACTACAGCAAGTTAACGCTTATACGAATTAAGTACTATAATACCTTCAATTTTCGCCAGTCCTTTTACAGTGTATGGCTCCATGTCAAATTCCCGTGGGAATTCAAAATAATCGTTAAATTTGATTGCACATTCCCGCTCCCAGTCGTAATCGAACCTCTTTAATTGGATGGCTAACATTGGAGGTAGCTTTTTGATGCACAGCCTCTTTACAGTATCCACCTATAAAAAGATTAATATAATATTAAGCAATTTAAAAGGGTCACAGAACTAATAGAAAGGTAAAATTAAAGATATTTTTTTATTTTCTAAAATTATAATTTGGAATCTTTTAAATATGCTTGCTTCTAAACTTTTTTTAATGAGTTATTTAACATTTCATACTGGATGACAGGCGTGTGTGTCAAGGAATCAAAATATTAAACCCTTTATTCTCAGTGTTTGTTTTTCCTTGACATTAAGTTTCTTAAAATGCCAAGACTTTTATTCCAGTTTTATAATATTTAAAAATATATGTAATTTTATAAATTGGCATACAAATTAGCTCTGAGAATAGTATTTAAA
Organism: Troglohyphantes excavatus; assembly: GCA_963932185.1. NCBI lineage: Eukaryota > Metazoa > Arthropoda > Arachnida > Araneae > Linyphiidae > Troglohyphantes > Troglohyphantes excavatus. The sequence continues at coordinate 45,648,918 of OZ010678.1, forward strand.
AACAAAAATTAAATTAAGTTTTAGGGAAAAATTTTGTGTTATTATGAATAACTATTTACATAAAAATCAAATACTTATAGTGCATAAAATGGTAATGCCAATTCTTATGTATTATAGTTTAAAGAATCTGAGAAAAAATTTTGGTGAAAATTTAGAAATATTTAAAAAAGCCTATAGCATTTAAAAGAAATCGCTTTAAAAAAATTGAAAAAGTTTACATTTTGAAAAAACAAAAAAACAATTATATAAATTTAAATAATATATATTAAAATTTTAATTAAAAAACGTTCAGATAGGTACCATGTTCCTTTAATAATTTACATAAAAAAACAAAATTGGCCAACATGTCAAAATTAATTTGATGAAAAAAAAGGCACTAGTACAATATTTTTTTTTATTACATTTGTACAGTTTGACTTGTTTAGGGCCATTGCAATGCATGATACTCATCTAAGTATACAGTACATATAAGTTACCTTTTTATTGCATTTTTCACAATGGTATGCGTTTGCACCTTCCAGTAAATCTCCTTTAACATACTGTTCAAGTGAATCAAGTAAATTGCTATGGTTACGGATGTCTATATTTAAAGCTGTAAATGATTCTTCTCTTGAATACCTGGAATAAAAATTGTATTTAAAAATATTCAATTAAGAACACACAAATTTCTTTAAAAAAAAAACAGTTAAAGTAAAGAATAAGAAAGCCACATCAAGGTGATAAAGGAGCGTTTCTGCTCAGTTTCGTAACAACAAAATTTAAAAAACAAGCAGACCTCTAAGCCTAAAAGACAATTAATTTCACAAGGATTTGATCGAAAGCTATTGTTAGACCAAACCTTTCCTTAGATCTGAAGTTCCAAGTCAAGTAAAATATTTAACATGAAATAGTGAATAAGAAAATTACATAATATTTTAGCTTAATCAGGGTGGCATCACAATTAAAGAAAAAAAGTTCCCTGATTTCCATGATGGTGCCACAAAAAATTCCCTGATTTTACAATTGCATTAAGAAATGTTGCAATACATGCTTTGTATAGAAACACAGTTTCCACAATACAAAAATACAATAAATATATTGCATTATAAATGAAGAATTATAAGCAATACTTATTGTAAGTTAAAATAATTTATAGATACAACAAAAATTATACAATTAAGACCAGCATAATAGTAATTAAACATGTTCTCTGGACGCAGATCATGCAAAAAAGCAAGCTTTTTCAATTTTTTTTTTGTAGTTAATTTTAAATGGACGCTTCATATTTCCAATTTTCAATAAATCACATATTCATTAGCCCTCACATGTTGCTTACAATCTAAAATCCAACACACTTTGCCTTCAGCAGTGGTTCACGTTTTTACAAAAATAAAAATGAAAATGTGCATAACTATGCTTTTTTTTTTTTAAATTCTTTTTCAGAGCTAAAAGGAAATATTAACAACTAAACTATCCAGAATAAAGGGCATAACAGACGATAATTGCCGTTTTAATTACCCAAATTTTAAAATTTCCCTGATTTTTTTTTGTGAAATTTTGAAAAATTCAATGACTTTTCCAGAATTAAAAAATTCCATGATAATTCCCTGATTTCCCAGTTTTTCAGGTTATGTTGTCACCCTGCTAATTAATTTTTTTTTACTATTTTACACATAATTACTTTCCGGTTAATATTTTAGGTTAAAACATTGCAAAAGTTTTACATAGTTGAGGAAAGCAAGTTAGACAAATTTGGTTTTTAAATAATTACCTATGAGGGCAGTCTTTACAAATTTTCTGATCAGCAAAAGATCCACTGAGGATTTGGGATAATATACAGGGCTCATTCAGTAGCTTGAGAGCCTCTTCCAAACTGTCAACTAAGCTGTTAAAAAATTCCAATGCATCATGCTGCTCCCGTAAATTCACAGGTTCGCCCCAGAGTCTAGAAATTAATACTTGAAATTAACACTAATCATTAATAATCAGATTTTAAAGATTGAAATATTAAATTAAAATTAAAATATTAAATTAAAATATTAAATTAAAATTAAAATATTAAATTAAAATTAAAATATTAAATTAAAATTAAAATATTAAATTAAAATTAAAATATTAAATTAAAATTAAAATATTAAATTAAAATTAAAATATTAAATTAAAATTAAAATATTAAATTAAAATTAAAATATTAAATTAAAATTAAAATATTAAATTAAAATATTAAATTAAAATATGAAATTAAAATATGAAATTAAAATTAAAATATGAAATTAAAATATTAAATTAAAATTAAAATATGAAATTAAAATTAAAATATGAAATTAAAATTAAAATATTAAATTAAAATTAAAATATTAAATTAAAATTAAAATATTAAATTAAAATTAAAATATTAAATTAAAATTAAAATATTAAATTAAAATATTAAATTAAAATATGAAATTAAAATATGAAATTAAAATTAAAATATGAAATTAAAATATTAAATTAAAATTAAAATATTAAATTAAAATTAAAATATGAAATTAAAATTAAAATATTAAATTAAAATTAAAATATTAAATTAAAATTAAAATATTAAATTAAAATTAAAATATTAAATTTAAATTAAAATATTAAATTAAAATTAAAATATTAAATTAAAATTAAAATATTAAATTTAGAAAGTAAAAATTAGGTAGTTTAAAGACTTTTTGTCAACTTTGTCAATGATAAGAACGCACTAAAATTAAACAGGAAAAGCTGAAAAAAAAACTTAAGAACTATGCATTTTATAACAGGATAAATACCGACAAAAACGGTTTATTAAAAACATACAATTAAAATATATAAATACCATATTAACATTAATATATGAATAAATTGCCAACTGAACACAAATAGTTACAAAAAGACTTACTTAAAATGCTTCCAAAACCCTCGTGGGACATAATATTGCAGCTTGCTACAAGCCAGATGTCCAAAGATTGCCTGAACTTGCTTTAACACACCCAAGTTGTACTCTTTTCTTGTTTCTTCTCGGGAGCCTTTTTCTTCAGTTCCTTCGCCCTCCTCAGATGTACTTTGGGACTAAAAAGAAATATATTAATAAGTTATCAATATATTAATTTTCAAAGGTCTAAATGACTTTTGTAGACGTCTTTGGTTGCTAAAATAGGATATTTTTATAAATTAAAAAAAAATCCCCGACACCTTAGGGGTCAGTTCAGAAGAATTACCGGTCCGTTTACAGATCCTTGTGAAAATTCCATTTGCAAAAAAAGGACCTTTAACAAAATTCAGTTTTCGAAAAACGAACCAATATATTTAAGAACTTATCGCCTCATTTCAACTTGATTATTACACATAAAAATAGGAAATTTCTATATACATAAAGTGTCTGTGACTGTTACAAATCTAGAATTTTATTCCGAGCTTAAGAAAATTTTGCACACTTGACTTTGAAAACAAGAGAAAGGTCACTGTTTAACACCCTCATCAGATGTACTTTGGGACTAAAAAGAAATATATTATTAAGTTATCAATATATTATTTTTCAAAGGTCTAAATGACTTTTGTAGACTTCTTTGGTTGCTAAAATAGCAAATTTTTGAAAATTAAAAAAAAAAATCCATGAAACCTTAGGGGTTGGGTCAGTTCAGAAGAATTATGGGTCGTGTTACAGACCCTTCTGAAAATTCCATTTTCAAATTTTCAAAAAAAAGGACCTTTAACAAAATTCAGTTTTCAAAAAACGAACCAATATGTTGAAGAACTTATCGTCTCATTTCAACTTTATTATTATACATAAAAATAGGAAATTTCTATAAATATATAAAGAAGTGTCTGTGACTGATACAAATCTACAATTTTATTCCAAACTTAAAAGTTTTGCACACTTAAACCTTTAAAGCAAGAGGTTGGTTGGTTTGTTTAATAAACGTTGCACTAGAGCTGCACTGTGGGCCATTGGCGACGGTTCGGGGCCTATCTCGAAGGAAAGACCCAGGAACGATGCCTCGTATTTTTTAACCATGGTTAGATGACGAGGACAACACCTGAACTGGCCCCCGACGCAACCTCAATAGGCGTCAGGACATTGGACCCTGATCAGATGTATCGTGCACTAGTCCCGTATACACGCCAGTATAATTTGTTGCATGTTCTGGACGACTTTCTAGTATTTTTGTAGCGAAGCTGGCAACCCTCCGATCGCAAGATCACTACTTTTTTACTTTTCTTTGTCAAGTACATCGCACGGATTCGAACCACCAATCCTCTGATTAGTAGCTGAACGCCTTATCCACTGAGCAACTGGGGCTCTTTAAAGCAAGAGAAAGGTCACTGTCTACATGAGATTTCAAACTTCCACCACTCTTCCCACCCCTTAAAGCAGAAATGATTTCTTACTAAAACTGCCAGATGTCACAGTGAATAAATCAGCCAACACTCTGGGTACAGCACAAGCAATGCCAGGTACACTTCAGCTAGTAGTTCATATAATATTCAGAAGACCAGAACAAAAGTCAATTAAAAATAAATCAAGCTCACCTCATTTTCCAGCCTTTCTTCACCGGAGAAGTCCTCATTCGGATCGATAGCTGCCCCTTCAACGGATAGAATCCCGTTGCGGATGTCCTCTATCATATAAAGCTGCTGAAGGACTGAGTTCATGTAGCATGTCGCACCTGCATTTTTTAGGCCGACGAAACCCCTAGGTAGCCTGGGACCGACAGGTGGAAGGTATTCCCATTCAGTTAAGGCCGGATCATTAGCTGTAAGTAGTAAATTGGAACACTTGCTATTTAAAATAGTTAAAAAATGCAAATAAGTTTCAAAGTATTTCCACTTTTTGGTATAAAATAATATTTTAAAATCTGTTTTGATTCAAATGAAAGGTTCTAGAAGAGATTGATACTGAAAACAGTCAACCATTTAGTTATGGTTATTTAAACAAAAAAATTCTGAAAGGAAAGGATTGCTTTTAAAAGGAGATTTCTGAAGCATGGGATTCTCGTAAACATTTTCACAAGAGAATTTTTTTCATTCCAAATAAAGAATTGAAAGAGGAGGGGAAAGGAGAGAAATAACTTCAAATGCTAATTGGTAATTTATAATTGTGTGCCTAGTTAATTTTTTTAATTTTTTTTATACATTTAAATTGCAATAACAGAAAATTACATTAAAGGCAAAAAATATATAAAAATTGCCAAGCAATTTTTAACCAAGTAGGCTAGAAAGGTTAGTTAACTTTACAAATGAAATTTATCTTTTCATACAGAAGATGGGGTTGAAATTATTCTGTTAAATTTGTTATCTGTTTCCCAAAAACAGATGTTTTGCTGCAAGTTAATACAAGCAAAAAACACAAAAGTGTGCGATTTTTCCCTTTTCTATGTATAATATATCTGTGGCTCGAAACACAATGACAAATGTCGAAATCGACAGGAAGTTTGAGACCCAGCTTTGTCGCAAGCTTACGAAAATCGTAGAATTGTTCAATTTGAAGTGTCCAAGAACCCTGGCAATATTGATTTCATTTCATTTAATATTAATGTTTTCAAAATATTTTTTTTTGTTAAAGTGATGAAATTGACATTTCAAATTCATTTCATTCATTTTGACCCTTTTCAAAAAAGAATTATTTTTTTTGGAAAGCATAGACAGACAAGTTTTATTTATTAGGCCGTTGAACATTTCCATAGTTGACAAACACATCACAAAATGTTACGAAACCGAATTACATATGAAAATACAGCATAATGCGAGTATTATAAAGTATAATTATATAACCAATCGAACAACTTTAATAATAACCTCCTACATTTTTCACGAAAATTCTCTAATATTTTATTGGACCAAAACTGTTAGTTGGTTTGGTTAATAGCATCGCACTAGAGCTGCATATTGGTCTACTGCCAATGCTTCGGGACCTATTTCGAAGAAAACACAAGGAAAGGAAACAATGCCTTGATTTTTTTAACAATGGTCAGATGACGAGGACAACACCTCAACTGGCACCTGATGCAACCTCAATGGACGCAAGAACATTGGACCCTGATCAGATTTAACGTGCACAAGTCCCATACACCCCCTCCAGAAATTGGATGTAAATTTGAACGACACATTGTTAGTCCGCAGCGAATCTGGCAACCCTCTGATCACAAGTTCACTGCATTTCCCAAAACTGTTAGAAATAGCTACGACAACTTTAATTCAAACCAACACAAACGCACAAGACTCCTTTTACAAACAATTCTCCTTTTAATACTTACTCGAATAGAACATTTCGCACAGCATCTCCACAAGCAGCCTCAAGTTGGGTGCACAGCCGGTGCAAAGGGCCACTAAAAGATCGAAAGCGGCCACGACTGATGAAGACGAGGAGCAAACGGGGATGGCCTGCTCAGAAGGCAACTCACCCCCACTGCGTTGTACCTGGAGAACGACCCTTGAGGCAGGAAAGATGAAATCTTCAACTAGTTCCTGCAAAAGGAATTTAGATTATTAGTATGATTTTGAACTTTTACTATTAGCAGTGTTCACTCTAGAACTATAAAGAGGCAGGGCGCTGTTGGCAGGAAAAGGGCACCCTTTGTTTAAAAGGCACTTCTTGTATTTAAAAGGGCACTTCCAAAAAAAATTGAGGCGGGCGTAGCCACTCCTGTCCGAAGAAATGGGTGCTTGGTTTTTAGCACCCATTTAGCGATCTGATCCGGTGCAGAAACATCGCATGCTAAAAATAATTTGTCGTGTAGAGAGAAAATCCGTTGTATTTTAAACATCATCACTCCTATTCCATAGAGTAATGATACAAATAGAGGAGAAAAAAATGACGATTTCCATGTGTGCATCATTGTAACCACGTAATTTGTGGAAATGTCAATTCACTCATGCGCCAATATTACTTGACAGGCCTTGGACACTTTCAGAATTAAACGAGATCGAAGTATTGTATTATGGTTTTGTGTTTAATTTTGTATTTAAATATCGTTCTTTTTAACGAGTGACACAGTTTAAGGGAGTTTAAAATATATTTTTCTTACTTTGTACTTTTGAAATAATTGCATTATGTTTTTATGTAAAAAATTTACCATAAGCGAAGTTCTTTCAATTGTTATTTTGTATAGTTCGATAAGAAAATATGAACAATAAAACCGGAGAAATATAAAGAGTTTCTTTTTTTCGAGTATTGAACACAAAGAAAATTATATTTTCATTTCGTTAATGAAGAGGAAATATTTAGCGCAAATTGTTTTTTTAAAATAAGTAAATACCTACATATATGTTAAGAAGTTGAATACGGACAGAACGCCTTATCACCAAAAAGAAGAAAGTGCGCCAAATTTGGAACTCCTGCAGATGTCTGAACGCCAAATGTGGCAGCGCTAAAACCACGTGATGTTGGTTTTTTTTTTCAATGTTGACACTGCAGCCGTACAAGAGTCTGGCATTGAATGCGCTCTCTATTTAATATAACAACTTTCTGGCCTATTCAGGTTGCGTGAGGTACGACCTCAGGTGTATTTAATACTACCTAAATATATTAAATTCAAAATTTATCATTAAAATATTAATGTTTTCGCTAAAAACCAAATAGATCAGACCCCGTACTAAACTGATGAAAAGGCTACTTAAATCCGAAATTTGGTAGTAAAATGTCTGAGCTAGTAACCTCATCCCAAACCATCTTCTCTTTAAAAAAAACGCACAAAAAAGAAAAACTTAGTATTTCATATGCGGCACAGCCAACCAATAGGATTCATGGAATGCCCAGTGCTCGAAATTATCGAGACGGAATCATTGCGATAACGCAACATGCAGAGTTAAAAAGTAGGTTGTTTTACTGTAAATTCACTTAATTCCGACTTACACACAAAATATTGACATCGATGCTTTTTTTAAAGACAGTGAAGCAAGAACGCTTATGCTTGATTGTAAATGGCAAGAGGGGCAGGAGTTTTTTTTAAAAAGAAGGCAGCTTTTGAGGAAAAAGGGCACGAGGGCACTATCGAGATGAAAAAGGGCATGCAGGGCGGGCCGCCCTTCAAAAAACGCCTAGAGTGAACACTGCTATTAGTTTAAATTAGTTTGCTATTTGTATAAAATGTGTGACAAGCAAAAACTATCTTTGAAGAATATTTGTTGATTGGAGACAATCTTAGTATTAAAAAGCAGGTAGTGTGAATGATCTTAAGGTAATTGTAAATAAAAATGCTTATGTTTTTGATCTAACAGCTGCGTTAACTTTTTCACACAACAAAAGTCTAAAAATTAATACTAAATACTAAATTTAATTAATTTATTAAGCTAATTTGTGCAATAAAAACTAAACAATAATAAATAAAAAAAAATTCTATTGTAAGTTTTTTTTTTTAATACAAGTAATGTCAATATTAAAAAATACCAAGGTATATTAATTTCAGTATGGAATTAACACCTAAAATTTTTAATCTTAATTTAATAAAATATATTTTAATTTATATTTTGCCATAAATTAATTCAAAATTACATAAGTTTTTAAAAGCTAAAATATTTTTAGATTTTAATTGAATTAATTTTTGGATTTTAAATAAAATTCTAAAAAGTCTACAGAAACCAGTTTAAATAGTGTGTTGATCACACAAATAATTTCCTTAATGTACATATGATGCACTTGTATTCATTTAGTGCAGTCCTTATATACTTATCTCGGAATTTAATTCAACCGTTAAGATTAAGAACAATTTAGATTTAGCAAATTGTATTTTAATCTACTCTTGTACTAAAAACAAGCATTTCTCAATACATAAGTTTGAATTTAAAAACACAAACAAAACTTTACTAAAGAAAATAAAAATGGTTTAAATGGGCTACTTACAAGCAAATTTAATTACAAGTAACAAAGAGGTGCCTTGGTGACGTTAAATCCATATGGGGAAATTTAAAAACACAATGTATAATTTTATAGCTAGTACTATACACAGACCTTTATGTATATATTTAAAGAAACGTCATCAGATGGACTCAAGCAATTACAAATTTTATATAAATATATAACAATGGGCTATTAATTTATACGGGGTAGCAACAACATTCTGGAAAACTAGTTCCCTGATTTTCATGACGCTGTCATAAAAATTTCCCTGATTTTATAATTACATTATAAATTAAAAATTATACACAATACTTATTGACAGTTAAAAGAATAACTTATGGATAGAACACAAATTTCGCAATTGTGACAGGCATAATAGTAATTAAACATATTCTCTAGAAGCAGATAATGAAAAGAAAAAAGGAAGTTTTTCCAATTATTTCTTTTGTAAATAATTTTAAATGTTTTATATGCTTCCTATTTCCTATTCCAATCTTTAATAAATCTTATACTTATTAGCTCCTCACATGTTGCTTACAATTCAAGGTCCAACGCACTTTGCTTTTGCTGCTCCCTCCAAAGTGGTTCCCGTTTTTACAAAAATAAAACAGAAAATATTAAAATGTGCATAACCATGCTTTTTTTTTTAAATTCTATTCAGAACTAAAAGGAAATATTGACAATCAAATTACCCAAATACAGGGCATAATAGACGATAATTGCCGTTTTAATGATCTCAATTTGAAAATTTCCCTGATTTTTTTGTGAAATTTTGAAAATTTCCCTGATTTTTTTTGTGAAATTTTGAAAATTTCCCTGATTTTTTTTTGTGAAATTTTGAAAATTTCCCTGACTTTTCCAGACTTAAAAATGTCCATGATAATTCCCTGATTTCCAGGTTAATGTTGCCACCCTGTTTATATATATATTTAAAGAAACATCCTCAGATGGACACAAGCAATTCCAAATTTTATCGAAATATTATAACAATGGGGTAATCAATACTCTGTTACGGCCACACAAAGACGGATTATTAAAAATATATGCGAAAACTTGCCTTAATCAGATTCCCTCTCTGGCTATTCGGATCAGCCCCAACTTCATATTTCCTGTCTGCTCCAAGGAACGACACCAATTCCCTGGTAACTCCGAGATGTCCTTCGAGTAAAGCTTCATCTACTTGACTATCACCGGTAGAAAGAACTTTATTCTGGATTGAGACAGAAATATACATTGTATAATGACAAATTCTTATACATATTAGGAGGTATTTTTGAAACGGAAAACTGCAAACCAAAGTGTTTTAACTAGCATTAAGTTTTTTTAAATACCACATAGTTATTTAAAAAGACAAATCTGAAATATATGAAATTTAAGTTCTTAAGAAATAGCACGCATACTTGCTAATATTAAAAAATAAATAAAAATCCATACTTTTTTCATGCAGGGTGGCAACAAAATTCTGGGAAAAAAGTTCCCCGATAGTGTCACAAAAATTTTCCTGATTTTACAATTACATTAAGAAATTTTGCAATACATTCTTTGTATAGAAACAAAGTATCCACGCTACAATAATACAATATATATACCATTATAAATAAAAATTTATAAGCAATACCTATTGTCCATTAAAATAATGTATGGATACAACACATATTATCCAATTGCAACAGGCATAATAGCAATTAAACATGTTCTCTGGAAGCAGATAATGCAAAAAAAAGCAAGTTTTTCCAATTATTTCTATTGGAGATAATTTTAAATGTTTTATATGCTTTATATTTCCTATTCCAATCTTCAATAAATCACATATTCATTGGCCCCTTACATATGGCTTACAATCTAAGTTCCAACACACTTTTCTTTTGCTACTTACTCCCTCCAAGTGGTTCACATTTTTACAAAAATAAAACTGAAAATATGAAAATGCACATTACCATGATTTTTTAAAAATTATTTTTCAGAACTAAAAGGAAATATTGTAAACTAAACTACTCAGGATAAAGGGCATAATAGACGATAATTGCCGTTTTAATGATTCAAATTTGAAAATTTCCCTGATTTTATGTGAAATTTTGAAAAATTCCATGACATTTCCAGAATTAAAAAATTTTATGATAATTCCCTAATTTTTCCCGGTTATGTTGCCACCCCGTCATGGCAATTTTTCATAATTATTGTGTAGCATTATAAGAGTTTGTAGTTAAATTTATATCAAATATAAAAATAAAACTACACATTTAAAACTAACTAATAAAATAATTCATTAATTGTTCAATTAGTAAAATTGTCGAATTTTTAAAAATCAAAACCTGTGTATAAATGCAAATACATGCATTCATTTGAAATACACAAAAGAATAATTTAACATAAAAAACTTTTAAACAATAATTTCGTAAGACAATTTTTTTTCTTAAAGGATTTAATTATTTTTAGGGTTTTTATGCTGCCAAAATAAATGAAAAAAATTATTGAAATACTTAAAATTTCATAACTAATCATACAATTACACAAAATAATAAAAAGTGTCAATACGTTGAAATGGCAATCTTCGGTATCTATACCAGGAAAAACGCATTCAACAAAAAATAATTACTTCAATACAGTATCAATGATATTTTCTTTCTCATGTTACAATTTGATAAATAAGTTTCCAAAGAGTTTACTTACCCTTACTGTTTTTAGCCAATCAATTTCACTATTTAAAAGATTCTGTGCTGTTGGCAGTGGACAGTTACTCCCACATGCATAATTAAGTAAACGACACAGAAGCGTAAAAAAATCATGTGAGTTCTTAGCATAATCCTTGGCCGTTGTCTAAGAAAAATTGAAAATAAAGCATTAATACATACAATCATTTAAAGTACACAATAAAAATGAAAATTTGAGATTATGTAGAGTTTGGCACCAGAACAGTGCAAGTCCAGATTTAGTTAAATTAATTTACATCCTTTCAATAAAGAATATGGATAAACATATTTTGAATATCCGGAAAATTCTACTTTTGTGAAGTCAAAATAATAGTTAGAACTGTAAAAGTTTATCGCCACACAAGGAAGCATCATTAGTTGATCAAATACTTTAGTTACATGACAAGTTAGCAGAAACACATTTAAGAAGCGAGACAATTGTCAGAATCAATAATGCAGTATTAAGTGATTGGAATATATGCGATAACAACCAGAAACAATTACTGCTCGCAGAGGTTGCAGAAAGAAACAAAAAATATAATAATTCCTTATAAAAGATTGGTAAATTCCTAGTGTATGGTGCCCCGTTGTCGCCAAATCCAAAAATTGGCGCCAAGGCCAAAAATGACGTTTTTTGTTGTCGGCAAATCAAAATGGCGGACATTGTGTTGGTCGCATTGAGCTCTACAATGAGATAATGGCGACGGTTTACAATTGATTTCGAAGCTTTGCTTTGGTTAATTAACATCGCACTAGAGCTTTATATTGAGCTGTTGGCGGCATTTCGGCGTTTATCTCGAAGGTACCAATGTCCCTCCGGGCAGTCGATCATGGTGCTTACAGGCAATCCCTCGGGCAGTCGTTTAAGGCATTTCGACAGCACTTTTAAGCGTTGACACTATAGCGTCAACGCGCGCGCATCTAGTTCAGCCTTGTTGCCATTTAGTTCATCTAGCCTTGCGCATCTAGTTCATCTAGTTGCCAAAATATAAACTTTATTGCCCACTCATTTGTTGCCAAATCCCATTTGGTGAGGGCACCGGACACTAAGAATTAACCAAAAGATTTTTGATAGTACACAAATTTTTTTTTTTAAATGTTAAAGGCATATGACAGATAGAATGAATTAGATTGAATGAATCTGAATAAAATTTAAGCTTTTGAAATGATTTTTTAATTAAAATAATTAATATAAACTAACTAACAATTGATAAGCAAAATACCAATTTAAGATACTTTTAATCTTACCATTAGCTGCGTGAAAAGCAGAGTTATAGAAAATACAAGACACTGGTGCCCAGGATAACACTTTGTGGCAATGAGTAGAAACTGATCCGATGCACAAATTCTGACAGAGCTGAAATAATGACACAATATAAAATTTTATAAAGTATAAGTGAAAACATTGTTTTCCTATTATTAAATTTTAGCAGGCATTTATTTTAAAAAGTAGAATTAATATAAAAAAAATCATATCCACAATTTAAAATATTTTAGCCAGGCTAGTAAAAATTTTAATGGTAGATTAACTTTTTTAATGAAAAATTAGTTATAATTAAAATAATATATGACAATGTTTTGTAAAACATTACCTATATTTTTTTTTCATAAGTTTATTTGCATGCAAATGTTTTAAATAGAAATTATGTGGAAATTTATTACAGGGTGGCAACAAAATTCTGGAAAAAAAGTTCCCTGATATTTCCCTGACTTCCCTGATGGTGTCACAAAATTTCCCTGACTTTAAAATTACCTTAAGAAACGTTGAAATATATGCTTTGTATAAACACAAAGTATCCACGCTACAATACAATAAATTTACTGCATTATAAATAAAAATTTATAAGCAATACTTACTGTCAGTTAAAATAATAATTTATGGATACACAAATTATACAATTGTGGCATGCATAATAGTAATTAATCATGTTCTCTGTAAGCAGAGAATGCAAATTTTTCCAACTATTTCTTTTGGGGATAGTTTTAAATGTTTTATATGCTTAATATTTCCTATTCCAATCTGCAATAAATCACATTCATTAACCCCTCACATGTTGCTCACAATTTCAAGGTCCAATGCACTTTGCTTTTGCTGCTCCCTCAGCAGTGGTTCACGTTTTTACAAAAATAAAACTGAAAATATGAAAATGTGCATAACTATACTTTTTAAAAAAAATTCTTTTTCAGAACTAAAAGGAAATATTGACAACTAAATTACCCAGAATAGAGTGCATAATGGAGGATAATTGCCGTTTTAATGATCCAAATTTGAAAATTTCCCTGACTTTTCCATGATATTTCCAGAATAAAAAATTTCCATGACAATTCCCTGATTTCCCGGTTTTCCAGGTTATGTTACCACCCTGTATTAAGTTTTTTCAAATACGATTTGTTGTTAAATATTAACTACAATATTTTTATTACATTAAAATTTTAACACTACACATTTTTTGCTGTTCTCTAAAAACAACAAATTGCAATTTTTTCCTCATTATTAGTTTTATTGAAAATCCATACATTTGTGTAAAGAAAAAGGGAAATAATAATGAATATGTCACACACAATTGTAAAGATGGGAGGGGGTCATTCCATGTCAAATCAACGCAAGAAATGGCATTTTTTTTCCCTCACCATCTCCGATTTTTATGAAATTTGGTGAACTTGTTATACCTACTAAGAATGTAACACATGCAAAATTTTAACCTCCTCGGTCTATTAGTTTTTTAGTTATTTGCATTTCAAAATGGCTAAAAACGTAAATCTGCCCTCCGATGGCTGCATTTAAATTACCATAACTCCTGTTCTAATTAACATATAGAAATAAAATTGGTATCGTTTTAAAGCTCTTTAAATGACTTTTAAAATGATATGAAACACACGAAGGTTTGGTGAAAAAAATTTCAAGGTCATATTACTTTACCTTTAACCTTGAATTTCCAAAAAACAAATTTCTTAATTTTCACTATATTTTTTCCCTGAATACTACAACATTTGAACTACATGTATACCAATTTCAGAGTGGGACAACAATGGGATCATATGAAAAAAAAAATTAGAAACAAAAATATGCACTATATTAGGGTCATTCCATGTCAAATCAAAAAAAGTATGGGGAAAAAATGCACAAGAAAATGCATTTTTTTTTCCGCACCATCTCCGATTTTTATGAAATTTGGTGAACTTGTTATACCTACTAAGAATATAAAAAATGCAAAATTTTAACCTCCTTGGCCTATTAGTTTTTTAGTTATTTGCATTTCAAAATGGCTAATTTTTGAAAAAAATTTTTAATGTATGATCCCATTGTTGTCCCACTCTGAAAATTGGTATACATGTAGTTCAAGTGTTGTAGTAATCAGGGGAAAAATATAGTGAAAATTAAGAAATTCGTTTTTTGGAAATTCAAGGTCAAAGGTCAAATAATATAACTTTTAAATGTTTTTCACCAAACCTGCATATGTTTCATATCATTTTAAAAGTCATTTAAAGAGCTTTAAAACGATACCAATTTTATTTCTATATGTTAATTAGAACAGAAGTTATGGTAATTTAAATGCAACCATCGGAGGGCAGATTTACGTTTTTAGCCATTTTGAAATGCAAATAACTAAAAAACTAATAGGCCGAGGAGGTTAAAATTTTGCATTTTTTACATTCTTAGTAAGTATAACAAGTTCACCAAATTTCATAAAAATCGAAGATGGTGAGGAAAATTACTGTGTTGATTTGACATGGAATGACCCGGGACACTTTTTTAAATCCCTGCCATTTCAGAAAATATAGAAGTAATTTCACAAGTCTTCCAACTACATTTTTTTTTTATTTCATGCAATACAAGTCGAAGTACCCAAATACTCGCTTTTATAAAGAGATGTAATTTTCCAATTAATAATTTTATGAAATGGCTAGCCATTTCATAAAATATTTAAATATAGGAGAAGCGCAGTGCAACGTCACAGGCTGTCGCGCTGAGCGCTTAAAGGCAAAACAAACAGAATTCCGTTGCCTTTCGCTATGCTTGCGTCGCGTTAAAAGGCGGTATTTTGCTTTAAACTCAATATAAAAGCACACGATTAGGCACAAATACAAGTCCAATTATAGCTTTAGTTACATAAGGATTATAAAAACAAAAATTTCCAATAATTTTATTTTTCATATTCGAACAAAAAAAATACTGAAAATAGACGATAATGAAACGTAAACTAATGATGTATTAATTGTGCACTATTATTTTATATTTGTAGCAATAACTTATAACTTCTTGTGTCAAGTTTTGTTTACGAGATACCATCATAGGTTCATTAAACACAAATAATTGAACCTAACAATAATATTGTTACAACTATATTTAAACATTTTTTTAAATCCATTGGCGACTTTGTTGGAATTCTGAAGTTGTAAATCATTATTTAATAATATAAATATATAAATCGTATTATTTATATTGAATTGCTTGTTTACTAATCCAATAAATATATGCATAAAAATTTTAAGCACAAAAAATATTACACATAATAAGTGTATTAAAAAAATGACTTCGATTCTGCAAATATGTTTTCTTGTAAAAAGTTTATAATTACACAGGGACGGCTTAAAGCCCAAATGACGCAATAAGTTGTCGCATGGAGTGGTGGACTAAGAAGGGTGCAAAATTTCCGTGGGAAACGAAAAAAATTAAAAGATTTATTCGAAAAATTTTAGTCTACATTAGGATGTTTTTAGATTGATATTTTTTAATTTAATTGTACATTACATTTGAGTAAATTGATAATATTGAGGTTCGCAACGTTATCTGTGTATTATTTTAAGACTGCTATATATTGCTTGGATTTTGTTTTGACAAATGCATTTTTTACACTTTATAATATAGTAATTTCTCCCAAATTTTGAAATTTGGCGTCTTCATGAAACTAATAAAAACATTTTACTTGCAAAGTTAGAAAATTCCTGTATTTAAAATAAAATAGAGCAAAAACAAAAATTAGCATAAATATTCATCGAAGTTGTGAAATTAAAGGTTTTAAACAGACTAATCTTTAAAAATTGTAGCTTTGAAGATTTTTGTTCCAAATTCCTTTATAAAACCTACAAAAAACCTTCAATTTTCCAACTTTGATGAAGGCTTTATGCGGATTTTCTTAAACAAATTTGTCAAATCATCCATAAAAGAACTATTTATGTTGTTACCCAACAAATAAAACTAGCATAAAACTTAATCAATTTGTGAAATTGAAGGTTTTATAAAGGAATTTGAAAAAACTGCACTTTTTTTATACTTTTTAATTTTTTCATGAATTAAATCTTTAAAAATTCTGCATTTCCCTTTAATAATTTCAATACTTTATAATAAAAGGTGTTTTAAAGGCTTTATTTCAAGTTGTATAAGGAATTTTTTAACAAAAATCTTTATTAAATGCAGTTATTTTTAGATTTTAATAGCACTTAAAACTGGAGTTTTTCTGCATAAAACCTTCAAGTTCGCGACTTGAAATTTGTATGGCGATTGTTTTTGCTTCGCCTTCAATTATGAAGCAAAATAATTTTCGTTTGTGCACAAAAATCCATTGAATCCGCTGTAATACCGCCCCATGACGATCTTTTATAATATATAATAATTTGATGTTTTTAAAAGAAATTATTGATCACAATTATCTGCCTGATATTTTAATATAAGTACTAATTATGGTAATGTTTTAATCATTCTTAGAGAAAACAAAACAATGAAAAAGATTTGTTAATTTATATTTAAATATGTGGATATTATCAATATATATATGTATTTTTTTAATTTGAATTTTACGCCGTATAAAACAGATATTTATTTTTTTAATTGTATAAACACTTTAATTGTATAAATATACAATTAAAACTAAGTAATTTTGATTTAAAAAAATTTCATTGAACTTGTATACACATTTTTTTAACCTTTAAAATAAGCAGAAAACCCTAAAAAATAACTAAAATGTCCTTAAAATAAACAAAAACAGTAATAAATATATAACTTTATTTTTAAATTATAATTTTAATCAGTATAATTAGTTTCAAGTAATCCTCAAATGAAGTATTAACGATTAACGCATTGGTCGATCGCGAACAAACATGCTAAACTCATGTTAAACGCTGACCCGCGAACGACTTTTCTGCCTTCAGCTTTTCCGAGAAGCCGGTTTGTTTACAAATACGCCCTTCCCCTATATTCTGGCAACTGCAATTTTCCACTACTCATTTCATAAAATGTCTGGTTTTTATATGAAGTGCACAATCTATCTTGCAAACATTGATACAATATTAGAATTTTTCTCTTATTATAAAAGAGAAATTCCAGTGCTTCTCAAAAGGAAAACTTCCTGTTGGCGAATTGCGAAAAAAGTTAGCCTAGCTTAACATCCACTTTCTAGATAAAAACTAGAAAAGAAAAAGACCTACCGATTTTTACAAATTAATAACAAGTCTATAATGAACAGGTGCCATGCTTTCTCTTTCATAAGAGTATCCAAGGCTTCAGGACATAAGGCTAGGCATATAGTTAGGACTTCAAGGGCTTCACGGGACAGCTGGATTTCTTCTGGATCAACAGGCTTACAAACCTATAAATAAACACATTTCCATTTAAATGAGCTTTTATAGATTTATCTAATCATACTGCCCTTTTAAAGGTAGAAGTTGTATATGCAATATATATAAAATATTATACATCTTTTATGATTAGGCATCTGTTATTTTATATTCAAATATTAGTGAGGTTATGCTACTACTGCTTTTTCTATTAAAAGTTAACTTTACATATCACTGCTTTAAATTTGATTTACTACCCATATTTAATTTTATATAGAAATCATTTTCTTGAACAGGGTACAATATTGAAATTGTTTCCGATTTTTAATTTGCATAAACGTATTATTAGTATTTTTTTTTTAATTATGTGAAAAACTTATATAAAATTAATTAAAGTTTAGTTACTACATCCTTTTTCAAAGTTCAAATCCAATTTTTAAACTTAGATAAAGAAATATATTTGTCAAAATTCAGCAGAATTTGAACACTTTTTGGCAACTTTTGTTAGTTGAGTAATTTTTTTATATATAAAATTTTAAATATATACAGCGAACATTATACACTATATTTCCAACAAATTATTATATTAATCCTGTTACACATTTTCAAAGAAAATCTTATTATGGAAATAAAATCTCTTAAATGTTATTGTACAGTTATGGTATTAAAGGATGACCCAAGAACACAAAAACAATGCAGGAGGGCAACAACATTCTGGAAAAAAAAAATCCCTGTTATTTCCTTGATTTCCATGATGGTGTCACAAAAATTTCCCTGATTTTACAATTACATTAAGAAATGTGGCAATACATGCTTTGTATAGAAACAAAGTATCCACGCTACGATAATACTATAAATATATTGCATTGTAAATTAAAAATTATAAGCAACTTATTTACAGTTAAAATAATAATTTATGGATATAACACAAATTATGCAATTGCGACAGGCATAATAGTAATTAAACATGTTGACTGGAAGCAGAAAATGCAAAAAAAGTGAATTTTTTCCAATTATTTCTTTTGTAGATAATTTTAAATGTTTTATATGCTTAATGTTTCCTAATCCAATCTTCAATAAATCCCATATTCATCAGCCCCTCACATGTCGCTTACAATTCAAAGTCCAATACACTTTCCTTCTTCCTCCAGCAGTGGTTCACGTTTTTACAAAAATAAAACTGAAAATGTGAATAGCCATTCTTTTTTTTCTTAAATTCTTATTCAGAACTAAAAGAAAATATTGACAATTAAATTACCAAGAATGGAAGGCATAACAGACAATAATTGTCGTTTTAATTCCGTTATTTTTTTGTGAAATTTTGAAAATTTCCCTGATATTTCCAGAATTAAAAATTTCCATGATAATTCCCTGATTTCCCGGTTATGTTGCCACCCTGCAATATCTCCACAAGTTTCAACATGAACCTACTTTCTCTTCCAACTGGTGAAGTTCTTCGTGAGAATTTTGCAACAGGTCCATTGAGCCAGATGAGGATGCCCAGGCCATTTTCATGATGGATTTAACTGTATTGAGATCAGGCATGTGACTGATAGCCTGGAATCAAACAATGAAAGACATTTTAAATAGGGATGAAACGGATATCCGGTATCCGGCTGCTTTTTAACTATCCGGTAACTATCCGATATCCGGAAGTAAAGTGCCGGATATCCGATTTTCCATGCCGGATATCCGATTTTCCATGCCGGATATCCGGATGAGTATTTTCCTGAAAATTCTACCAATGTATTCACAGTGTGCAGATTCTCCTTTTAACCAATAGAGACTTTAAAAAACCCACTTTTTTTCAATTTTTTTACTTTAAAATTATATTTTTAACGAATCGTTATGGTGGAGGGTCATTACATCTCACAACTAATATAAAGTTGAATAAAAAAATACATTTCTTAAAAGTTTAAGCAAACTTGAGTTTTCATGTTTGAAATGAAAAGGCATATGGTAAAATTACAATTATTCAGAAATTAAGTGTAAAATGTACAAAACATACGACCATTGCTAGCGGCATCCTAGAATAACCCTTTGTAAATAAAAAGTTTTTTGAATGTTTATTCAATTTTGGTATCACTTTAAAGATAAGGAATTGGGAAATATTACAGAATAACAAAATATTTTTCAATTTTTGACCGATTTCCGTTTTTTCTAGTGTGTATGAGAAGTTATTTTCATAAAAAATAAACTGCCGTATATCCGATCGGATATCCGGCAAAATCTAGTTCGGATATCCGATATCTGGTTTGTATTGTGCGCCGGATATCCGGTATCCGGCAAAACCACTATCCGGTTCATCCCTAATTTTAAAACAAATCAAACAACATTTAAAACAAACGAAACTATAAACTTGGAGAAAGTTTCAAAGGAGCAAGGAAAAAATGTAGATAATTAACACAATAATAAAAAACATAAGGTATGGAAAAACATATTTAATGATTTTCTTTAGACCTAAACATTTAATTTTGCATTATTTAATATATGCCTTTGCATTTTTTAATTATTTTATTTCGGTGATTTTTTTTCAGACTTAAACATCTTATTTTGCATTACTTTAAACTGAAACATCACATTAACTAACTTAGTATTTCAATTTAAATACTAAGTTTATAAGTATTTTTGATCATTATTGTTTGTTAAAAAAATAATAGATAAAAATTCTGCAAACAAATTAATTTCAGGAAATATGTACATTATCCAATAAGTAATTAAAGCAGTAGACCCTTGATATAACAACCCCTTTACAAACCATTAAAAGCTGATAGTTATAAAAAACTTTTAAAAATACATGCACCTAAACCAATTAGGACTAACATTCACATTTGTCACAGTGTACACTTTAGAAATGAAAAGGGCTAGTACAATATTTTGAGAAAAAGGGGCACTTTAATAAGGACCCAAAATCAATTTTTACTAAAATCGGCATCAAATTGCAATTTTTTAAAATTACTACTGTTCTTGACATAACTGATTGGCTCTTACTATATTTTTACTTCATTAAGCTGTCCTATCGCAGATTGCAAAAGTTTATACTTGGGCTGGATAGAAAGTCCAATTAGGATTATGATTGGGCCACTCCAATGCTACACACTCTTAAGAAACATATCGAAACTATGGGAGTTGATGGGAACGATAAATGCAAGTGCTGCAAGAGCTCAACTGAAACAGTTGAGCACATTTTCGGCAAGTGTGACACTGTTATGAGCTTAGAATTCAAAATTTGCGGGTCCATAAACTTCAAATCTGCAGGCTTTTGTAATGTTCCACTATATGATTGTTTGGCTTTTTGCAAGGCAACTACTGGTCTGTTTGAGATGCCATAGAGTTTTGTTTATATCTTTTAAGGAGATGCCCAGTTTTTCTTTTTGCCAAAGTGCATCACCATTTTTCTCCTCTAATAAAATACTGTTTTAAATAACTACAGAACTGAATTAAAAGCCATCTTTCAAATCATAAAAAATGGTTTTCTAAAATGCAGAGTTTCCATAAAACTGACAACCGTCGCTGATGATAACTAAACATATCTAAGAAACAGAATTAAAACTGAAAACAAGCATCTAACGCTAGAAAAACAACAACCTGGAATAAAAATCATTCAATTGCAAGGTGTCACTCAAGTTGCATAGTTTTGAAAGAAACTTTACACCATTATCTGTTGATAATCAAATACCTAACAAATGTAATCAATATTAAAAACCCAATTTTAAAGCTTAAAGAATGACGTTTATTTGTGCATAAAAGGGTGTAATTTTCCAAGAAGAGGCTAGACACACCTACAGTGAGCACTGCATGTCAATAAGCAATTTACAAACAAGAGAACCCCACTCACCTGATCATGCAGCAACTGTGCCAGCCTCAAAGAGACATTTCTCACCATGAACTCGGAGTTTGGATTGGGGACGTGATTGAGGGCCTGCTGCAGAACGGAGGTGCGTCCGGTGAGGATTACAATGCTTGGAGGGGAAGAGGGTGAAAGCGGGCCGGAGGGGGAGCTCCTGGAGTGGACCGCCTCCAGCTCCACCTGGACGATGCACTTGCCCACAGTGGTCAGGAGGAGCTTGCAGATCTTCAGGACGATCAGGTATGCGGCCCTGCAATGGTAAACAATTTTCAGAATTATGTTACTGTTTGATTAGGATTAAATAAAGTTGCTTGGTTGAATTAATGTCGAACAACTGCACAGTGGGCAATTAGCAAATATTCGGGATATATTTCGAAGGAAACACCTGGAAACAATGCCTTGTATATATTTACCATGGTTATATAACCAGGACAACATCAGAGCAACCTCAATAGGCATGAGAACATTGGACCCCGATCAGACTTAACGTGCACCAGCCCAATACATGCAGGTGAAAATGGGGTAGTTAAGACGACTATTTATTATTTCGTATCGAGTCCGGAAATCCTCAGATCACAAACTCAATACATTTTAACTTTTTTTTGTCATGAATCTATCAGCCGTATTCAAAGTTACACAATCCTCCGATTTCTAGCCGACTCCAGTACCCCTGGGCCACTTAGACCCCAGGATTAAATAAAGACATTGATGAATTGTATTGAAAATATCCTTATATAAACACTTGCCGATTTTGCAATAACAAAAACTTCTCATTGACGTATGCAACAGTCCGTAAAAAAAACTTTAAGAGCTGTACAACATGCATTGCCAAACAAATAGTCTTTGCCTTGCATTAAAAATAATTTTTTGGGACATATTATTTGGCTGTATAGTTATAATTATGAAACTATTTTTAGATATTTAAAAATCAGAATAGAAAGGTATATTATATAATAGAAAGGCATTTACATGCAAACAAAATGAAGATGTGTTCAATTAAATCATTTATATTATTTGATCCTGATACGATCACAGAATGCAGAATTTCCTCTTTTGCCATACTTAAAATTATTTATTTTTTCTTTACTATTTCACATGTTAGACACTGTTATGTAAGTGATACAAGATTTTTATTTAAAAAAAAATTCAATAGAAACTTAAATCATTCTTTTTTAAACATTTTTTAAAAGAAGATTTATTTTAAACAACTACGTCCACCTCTCGAAGTATTATGAAGTGTTTTTATTCCACATGCACCTTATTTATCAAAAACTAGTCTATTTGTTTCAATTATTAATAATTGTTCCAATCACAGCAAATTCCATAAAACTTTCGAAATGACCCATGTGTCACCTTTAAAATATTTCAATCAAAAAATGAAATTTATAGATCTTGTCAGGGTTTTTTTTTGCAGAAAATATGAAGACAACTTCAACGAATTCTTACCTTTTTGTGGGAACATCACAGCTTGCAAGGAAATTATTCTTCGTCAGCATTCCCAGCGTCACTGGTACGCCACCGCTGCACACAAAGTTGTACTGGAAACTTTGAGCTTCTTCAGACATGGGATTGTGAGCAGGCATAAGGAGAGTATATACAACCTACGCAGAGCAAATAAAAAGTTCATATGACACATTACACTTCAGTAATAACTTTTTTATTACATTAATTAAAAGTTAAGAAAATTCAAGTTTCCAAATAAAAAACTTTTATAAATCACAAATAAAATTATTTAAGTTCAAGTTGGTTATTTTAACTAATGTATAAGCTCAGCAAAATGTTTTTCATGTTTTTTAATTCAGAATAACACAAATTTTTCACCTGTATTATTAACAAATCTTCAAGCAAGTTAAATGCAGACATGTGATTGGTTAAATAAAATATTGGCTGAAATGCTATTTCCATTGTAATCCATAAATACATTACATAGCTGAAAATAGTTATTCAATGAAATTAAATACATAGAATAATCCCATAACTGTAAATTTTAAAAGTAAAGTTAATGATACTAAAATATTGATAACTTCACTATTTTGGTAGGTTGAATGTCACAAGGGGCTTTCGCGATGGTTCGAGATACATCAACAAGAAAATACTCAGGAAAAGAGTCTAGTAATTTTGTATCCCTGTCAGATGATGAGGATAACAACCTAAAATTGTCATTCTACTTTTCAAACTTTAACATCATGTCTCTAAGTCTTTGTGGTTATATGCCTGAGATTGAAGTCTGAAATCCAGACGTCTAAAGCCCGGTTTACACGCTACGATAAATTGTAGCAATTTATTGTAATGATTTATCGTTGCGTGTAAACAGGACATTGTAGCGATTAATTGGAATTGGATTGGATGGGTGATGCCGGCCGGCATCAATTTCTGCGAAACGTAACGATCTGTTGGAATGTGTAAACAAGTAGCAGCCATTTCTTGCTACTAGCATCTCAATACAGCTTCTCCTGTGCGAGGGAAAGCATATTGGCGCGATAAATTGCGACCATGGTAACTTCACGATTTAAGAACATGCATTCGATTTATTGATAATTTTTTTTATTTATTTATTTATTTGATTGTAATTTGCAATTTTAATATTATTGTAATTATAAAAATGATTTTACGAATATCTAAGAAATTATATTATAACGTCGTGGGACTTACCATAAACCAGGTTGGCCATTTATTCACCCCGAGACCTTTACAATTTTAATATTGTAATTATAAAAATGCTTTTATGAATATCTAATAAATTATATTATACCATTGTGGGACATACCATAGGTGAGCCGCGTCAACCAGGTTAGCCATTTATTCACCCTGTGACCTTTGTAACGCGTGGGGCCCTATTATATTCACGCTTTGCGTAATATTATTAAATTTAGTTTGCTTATAATTACAGAAAATGAGTTATTAATTATGAAAATGAATGCTTATGAATAAAAAATACAAATTCTTAATTTCTTTATAAACATTCGTTATGTATTTCAAATTAACCTTATATTATTATTATAAAAAAACTTACAACTTTCACTTTGTTAGAACTTTAATTAATATAAAAGTAAATTTACTTTGCTGCATTTATTTATCTTCCATAAATTACTTGCTTTTTTCTGTTTTTTATTCTTAATTTTTTTCCTACAGAATACTTAATTACAAAATACTAAAGATATTATACTTTGTTTATTAGTTCAAATTTTTAATGTTCTGTAAGACTATTTTTTTTAATAAATACTAACTTTATTTCGAGGGGCCACTCTTTCCTCATTAATAAGCAGAAAATTCCCCCCTCCCCCCACACATCTACGCCAAACAGTTGAATATCAATAAAAAAAACATCAATTCAAAACAACCATATGCTGTATAAGTTTGAATCTCCCGGGGAAGGGAATAAATGCAATACAAGGTTGCAACATTTGGCAATTTATCTTCTCACCGCCAAAAAATTATCGCGCCAAGATGCTTTTCCTCGCACAGGAGAAGCTACATTGAGATGCTAGTTATTTAATAAGCGGTCAACAACGAATATTTGACAAGAAATCGTTACGATTTATCGTAGCGTGTAAACAATACTCACTCTTTCGATTTATTGGAACAATAAATTTGTCAATCACATCGTTAACGATTTATCGTAGCGTGTAAACCGGCCTTAACCTCCAAAATAATCTAATATCTGAACCTTTTTGAATTACAATCAATGACAAAACAATTAATTTTTATTTCAAAACTCTTTTAGTAAGTTCTACAGAAAACTACTTGAATCACTTTACTGGACATGTGTTGAAAATAAAAGCGGATCTTATATTACACTTATTTTATGCTTCCGTTTATATTTTATATCTTGTCAATGAGTCAAAATTGTTCACCTGCCAATTTCTAAGTAGCAAAATGAACTAACCTCAAGCGTATAGAGGACTTCCGACGCTGACGAGGAGAAAAAGATTCCTTCTAACAGTGGAAACGAAGATCTCTCGCTCAGCTTGGTGTTATCCGTGCACATGGTTTTCAGTTTTTCAACTATATGAGTGTCTACACAAGAAACAAAAAGATTTAGTATATATATATATTATAAATCATTATATTAAAGTGGCGGCAAAATACGTTCAGGGTTGGTATGCAATTTCCGAAAATAAAACTAAGGAGTTTCTAAGGACCTTAAAACCAATTTATAAGGACGCAACTTGTATACATTTGTAATGAAAGGTTGAGTCTTTCAAGTCCCAAATAAGCTCTTTAGTTAAATATTTCTTAATGAATGAATATAAAAGAGGAAAATAGGTCAAATCAACAGAAAGCTATTGGGTGCAAAGAAGGCATATTTTTCACTTAAGAATTTTTTTTATAAAAGGAATACATCAAAGACAGTGGAAGCTTTGTTTGTCTTTTAGAAAAAAACACAACAAAACCATCTTTGTGAAGGAACTACTATCATCATTTCCAGAATCACAGGTCATGAATCACTGTAATACACAAACAACTTAATCTCAAGTTCGAAAATACCAACAAGTCCAAACGAAAAAAAATATCTGTCGTCTTTTTGTAAAACAGAGCAGATTACCAGGTTTTATATGCTGATTATTATGCTCACCTGGAGGCATAAGCTTGAGTACTGCATAGGCCTCATCACGAAGAGCAGGTACATTTAAATTACTCCCTAGATCAGCCAGTTGGAACAAGAATTGAGCATACATTTCATGCTGGGACATAATCTGAAAAATGGACAAACACTTTAATTAAAATTGTTGCATTGTAAGAATACAAGTTGGGAGGTACTTAAAAGTGAATAATTTGATAGAAAACCTAGCTAGAAATTGAATGTGAAAGGCTTAAATAAAAATTTTCGCAGTAAAACTATATAAATTAATGATAAATTTAAGGTTGTTACTTCATTATCAATTAGTATGTAAAGAACTCACCACGCCCGGCAGGCAGTTTTCAGTCTCAACATTGGGACCATCAAACGGATGTTGCGGAGAACCCGTCGAGCTGTCGGAGCTAGAATCAGGGGATGACGGCATATTCGTACCTATCTGGCAGAGCTTTGCAGATATAAACTAAAATAAAATGGGTGGAATACTAGTATGAAAATCTAAAATTAAGATGTACATATACCTTTAAATATAAAAATATATAATTTTAATATAAAAATAATTAACCAGCTTATAATATTAATACAATCAATCTAAACACCATCAATATCAGACTCACTATACCTAAAGGTTAAAATATCTCGTAGGATAAAAACAATGAGATTGCAAAATATTTTAAAAGAGATTCCCTCCCAGTTGCATGGCATCATTTGTTAAGAAATACTTAAAATAGACACAAAACTTAACTTTAAATGAAGAATCCCTTTTAATTTATCAAAACTGACTTACCATTTTATCTCTTAGTGGCAACTGTGAAACAAGTTTTTTGTCATCAGCAGGGTCGAGCAAATCTCCATTTACAAATAAATCTACTTTCATATTTACATTGTTTGCTTTAACCCTAAAATATATATTAAAGCATAATTAAATATTTAAAATAAAATAGATAATAAAATACTTGACAGAAAACAAGAACTAGAAAATACCTCGTTAAAATTTGACGACGAACTGCTCCCAAGGTGTCATTTAAATGTGTCCAAACTTCAGTATCATCAAAACTTCGACCTTGATTGCAAAATTTTACAGTGAGAGACAATTGTTTCCCTCTGTGGGCCCTGTAAAGAGAGTCAACATTTAGCTTTGGTAAATCACATCTAATTGCAAAAAGGCTATTATGCCAAGTTGAGGACTTTATAAATGAAAGTTTTTAATGTGCAAAAAGTCACTTATACTTGTATATAATGTAGGATTGAACTTTTCAAGGACCCATATTTTTTTTTTCGAGGACCTAATATTGAACTATAGCAGCGCTAGACAAAAGTTTTAAAAGTTCGATGAAATATTTAAAATCATACATATTCCAGAACATTAACACATTCGCTGCCACCAAAATTTATATATCCATCCTCAGAAGCCGAATTTAAAAAAAGTGTTTTAATGATTAAAAACGTTCCTTATATTTTAATAGTAAAACCAGAAAAAAGGAAAAACCTTTTATTTTCGTGTTTAGTGTAAAAAAATTTCGGACGCTCTAGAGCGTCAGTGGCACCTCACATTCAACTTATCATCTGTATGCCACTGACGCTCTAGCGCTTCTCATCATTTTTCTGCAAAATTATTCACACATTACATAACGATATTGATAAAGTCACAGTTTAAAAGAAATAAGCACTAAAAATATAAAAATAATGCTTCACTAACGTGCCTCAAAAACCTCATCGTTCAACCTCCAAATCCGAACTAAAAATCAAGCAGTTTACTTATCATACTCGATCGTCGTCCCAGAGCGTCACCGGCATGGGAGGTAGCGCCATGCTGACGCGCCAGCGGCAGCGAACGTGTTAACTTTAGTAACAAATTTATTCTTACATGCATGTACATAACAAAATCTATGAAATCACAAAGTAAAACATTTGGTACCAGTGATCATTTGGTTGATCTTACCTAGGTGTAAGTTTTTAAAATTTTGACAAAGGTGAAGAGTCAAAAGAATTCTACCCTCAGACTAAGCTTTTAATAGATGTTTAATGTGTATTATTTTATAAAAATTATAAATATGAATAAGTTTGCATGCTAATACGGTTCCCAATGAATATTTAAATCAAAATTCCACGACATTTCCAGGTTTTACCAGAAGATTTTTTAAAAAAATTCCAGACCAAAAATTAAATTATTTTGTTACATATTAATCTTGAAATTAGGAAAAATAAAGTGCTTTTAAATAATAACCCAGCTAAGTATGCAAAATCGAAAATTTAGCATTTTTATTTTTATGATTTTGCATCAATGACAATAAAAAGAATATGACGGACCGTAATGGATAACATTTTTAGAAAATTTCCCTGACTTTTCCAGTAAATTAAAAAAAAAAATCATTTTCCCTGACAATTCCAGGTGCATGGGAACCTTGCGCTAATTACAAATATCTATAAAATATTTTAAATTGTAAAATCTAATAACATTTAAAATATTTATATTTTTACTCCAAGAAAAATGACTGCCGAATTAGAACTTTAAAACATTTTATTGAAAAGCAGCTTTGTTTCTTCTTGCAAAAGAGAAATAATGCAATATTTAACAGGCTTAATGAATGTATTTTTATCTCATCAAGCATACTATTAAACTAATAATCTTTTTTTTTTAAGTCTTCCCAAATTTTAGGAAAATTGCTCTTAGCCACTCAGAGTTTTGAGATTTCGTTTCCGGGAAATCTGCAACTTGAAAAAATTAAAGTACTTTTAAAGGTCATCATGCATTTTTCGATGATTTTCAAGTACTTTTACAGGGACCCAGATTCGTCAAATTAAATTCCAGTTCTTTTCAAGGACCGTGAAAACCCTGGTATATAAATAAGCACTCAAAATAGTCCTGACCTTTCACATTTCATAACAATAAAAACAAAATTTTATGAAATAATTCGACAATATTGTCAGCCAAATCTTAAAGGAAGCCAATATAATATCATTTTAACTGAGATTGTAATGAGGTTTGACTGTAAAGAATTACTCTTATCCTGACAGCATAGGAGGATATAAACATCTTCGCATATATATATACAGTTAAACCCCGTTATAACGAACCCTCAACGGACTGGTTCAGAAGTTCGCTATAGTCGAGGGTTCACTATATCCGAATTTTCAAATATTGACGATATAAAAACTTCCTAAAGTCCTTAAACACGTTTTGTGCGAAACAAATTACTTACACTGAACACTGAATTGCCATTAGTAATGGGCAATAATAAAGTAAAAGAAATATTTGTTCTTAAAAAACAATTAAATTAATTTTACTACTACTTAAATTTATTTATCTGAAGTATGAAAAGAAGTTTTGATTTTTTATTGAAAGCATCAAAAGAGTCCATTACATTCTTATCCACAGTTTCTGTTGCAAAGAAATTATGCAAAATGTTCATGGCTGCCTTACCCTTAGCATCAGAAATTGAAGGACCTGAACTAACATCCCCCTCGTATGCAATATCTGTAGATAAACGATAATCACCGTTTTCTATTCTCTTAATAATATTTTCTTTATCCTCAATGGAAAAGGCATTACCAAATAGGAGCAATTTTAAACCTACGCTAAGTCCACAAGTTAAACGATAATCTTCAGCAATAGAATGAAAGGAATAGGCAAAGAATGTATGCTAAACCAGTTGAACGGGGGAAGGAGAGGAGTTGAGCAGGAGAGTCTATTGTCACCTTTGAGGAACCTGGCTTCTGTCAAAGGAACAAAGGGTAGGAATGTAGCAAGTAAAATTTTTGAGAAAAACCTGAAACTAAAACGGAAAAGTGTGAATTTTAGTTTATTACATCAGAATTCCTAACTTTTGAAGATCGTTATAAGCATTTGAAAATACATTAGTGACATAGGAGTTCGGTTGGGACCAATTGAAAACTTCGTTACAACCGAGGAATCGTTATATCCCGGGTTCGTTATACCGAGGTTTGACTGTATATATATATATATATATATATATATACACATATTTTGCACATATGTATATTTATACTTAACATCTCTGTATTACAATTTTATGTCAAAATGTATACATATCCTGACCTTGCCATTGGTAAAATAGATCTTTCTTCTCCATAGTCCCCATCACACTGGCCCACATATTCCCGCAGGACTTTCAATACTCGCACCATTCTCGTCGTTTCTTGACGTAATCTATTTACACTGTCTTTGTCTCGTTCGAGAACGGTGATAGTATCGAATGCTGCCCGCAAGCGATCCACGCAGGACTGGACAAAATCCTCGTGTATTTCCATTTGACTAGCTTGTAACCGTGGACCTAAGTTTGTGTAAGTCTCTTTTAAAAGTTCGATTGCTCGGTTCGCAACGTCTTCACTACTACAGAGAACAACCTAGAAAGAAAAAATTCAGTTACAAAATAAAATTTTATTCAATTTCAATACAGAAACTTTTTAACTAGATAAATAGATATTATTATGGTTGACAAAGTCATGACAAAAGGTTACGAGATATAATTACCAAATTAGATATGAAAATGCAGCCTAAACTTATGATAAAAGGACACAAAAAAAACTTCATAATATTAATGTAAATTATGAGCATATATTTTTGAACCAAAACTTTTAACAAATAACAGTGATAAAAAATTCAATGTAAGAAAGCAATTCAAAACAAAATTAGGAAAGATGCAATTCCATGTTCTATTTTGTTTAAAATTTTGCTGGGACTGTCAAGAAAATAATTTGTAAACAGTTCCTTTAAAAAAAAATGCAAGTTTTTCAATGCATCTGTATTAGCAATACATTTAGTAGAGCATGGTATTATTAAAAAAAAAAATCCTAAAAAAAATCCTGAAATATAATTAAGTAACTTAAATGTTTACATCTATAAAGATTTTAAAATAAATTAGAAAGAAAGTACTTACCCTCCATAAGTAATCTAATCCTAAAAGTTCCAAGTCGTTCATAAGAAAAGCTCTACGCTTGGCTATTAATTTACTTTCTTTACTATTTACAGCTTTGAAGAAACGGTCAAAACATCTGCAATGCATAAAGGTCACGATAAGAGACTTGATAAAGGTCTCCCTAATTTATAATGATAATTAGGGAGACATCAAATAAAAAACAATATGTACACTTTTAAAAAAAATTAAAATATTAAAGAGCAATTATTACAGGGATGTTTCTACTTTATCACCAATTTTAAAAGGTTTCA
Source organism: Troglohyphantes excavatus (assembly GCA_963932185.1). Taxonomy (NCBI): domain Eukaryota; kingdom Metazoa; phylum Arthropoda; class Arachnida; order Araneae; family Linyphiidae; genus Troglohyphantes; species Troglohyphantes excavatus. Next base: position 45,680,601 of record OZ010678.1, read on the forward strand.
GTCAAGGTGGCAACAAAACCCTGTAAAAAAGTTTACTGATACGTTCCTGATTTCTGTGATGATGTCACAAAAATGTCCCTGATTTTACAATTACATTAAGGAATGTTGCAATACATGCTTTGTATAGAAACAAAATATCCATGCTACAGTAATACAACATTTTGAATTATAAATAAAAAATTATGAACTATAATTATATTCACATAAAGTAATAATTTCTGTATACAACATAAAATTATTCAAGTGTTCCAAGCATAATAGTAATTAAACAGTTTCAGTGGAAGCAGAGAATGCAAAAAACAGTTAAAAAGCAGTGAAATATTTACAGAATCATCTCTTCTGTATAGCTCAAAGGGCATTCTTTCTTCATATAAAATAGCTGATAATAATATAATAAATGCCGTTTTAGTTTGAAAATTTCCCTGATTTTTTTTAAATATTGCAATATTCCCTGACTTTTCACTGATATTTCTGGAATTCAAAAACTCCATGATTTTCCGGTTATGTTTCCACTCTGTAATTGCAAGTTCAAATATCGGTTCAGGAAAGTATAGCAAGTGACTATGTTACAGAAAAAAGGCCTGGTTTTAAATTCTAGAAAAGATGGGAATTTTTTTGTCTACACATTATACATGGTTCATACAGATTTTCAAAAGTAAAAATTAAGTAGTTCTTAAAGACTTTTTAAGGACCTCTAGATAATTTTTAAGGACCTCTTATATTTTTTGGCACCATTGTCGGAAAATCGTAATTTTTTGGTGCAGAATCACATTAAATGTGGTTTTGTAGCGAGTTGGGGCAGGATACCACTCGTGGTAAACTCTGGCGCAGAAATGTTACAGATGCTACATTATTGTGAATTTCCCCGATTTTCTAGAATGAGTATCGATTCTTCACAAAACAACAAACGAGCTGAGATTTTCTAATGATGAAGTGTCGTGTATGTTAATAAAATACCATTGACTAAAAAATCGAATAAAAGAGATCAAAAGTGCACTTTTTTTCTGTCACTAAATCCGTCTATTGGCGCCTTTCTCGCCTAGTCGATTTACACTTGCGTATAACGGTCAAAAATGTGAATACGATCAAAGTAAAATCCGGTATTCTACATTCCTATATTTTTAATGCACCCGGAATTCTGGGTTCCAAAAATTAAAAAAACTTGGAATTTCGGGTTAGACATGAATAAATACCACCCATGTGAATTAGTTAAAAAAAAACTCATGCTTGACAAAAATTAAGGACCCTAGTTGAAAATTAAGGACTTTAAGGGCCCTTAATTAAGGACCTACCTAAATTAAGTAGTTCTTAATGACTTTTAAGGACTGTGCGAACCATGTTATACAAGTGCTTCATGTAATTACGGTCAGTTGGCGATATGATGAAATCACACACAGAAGATATTAGAAGGGTCATAGATAGTTTTTTCTGTTAACTTCCTTAAATAAATATACTACCAGAAAAATTTGAGAAAAGCGCAATAATAAATAAATATATATCTAAGATTCAAATGGGTTTAAGCTGTAAAATAAAATTAAGTTTGATTTTTTTTAAAATTAATTTCAAAATTCCAAATAATGATCATTACATTCCTTTTTACAACAGATTTAAAAATGACTTAAATAGACTAAAATGTTCTTGAAATTTAACCACAAAATGGATTTAAATATAATAATAAAAAATGTTAAATAGGCCTAATACTAAATACACATTCAACAATAAGTAAATTCTCAACAAATAAAAGTATTTTAACCAACTAAATGTTTAGGATGTCTATAATTGTATGGGGATCAGTGGTTTTCCTTAAAATGCCAATACACCTTAAATTCATAAAAATATGCAAGTTTAAAACAATTTTCAAATCTAAAACATTGCAATATTTTAAAAAACTTTTTCGATTAAATTAGTTTTTTTTTTATTTGTAAAGACAAGTATAAGAAATAAAAAAAATTAAACTCTTAAAGAGAAATAACTTTACAATTTTGATAATTCCTTGCCACTTAGAGGGTTAAATATAGCATAAAAATTATTATGCATTACCTAGCCACCAAATGGGTTCAACCTTATTAAAAAATTTAACTGTCAATAAGCTGAAATTCAAACAAAAGAGAGAGAGAGATATCGGTACATTAGCAACAAATCATATTTTAAAATAGACTATAAATTATTTGATTTACTTGATTCCACTCTCTGTTAGTAAACAGGGATCCAACATCAAGACGATTCCTTCAAAAAAATCTCTATTAATCTCTGGATCGAGATCCGGTTCTTCGCCCATGAGCTAAAAATAAGTTTGCAAAATATTATATAAATAAGAACAAATTAAATAAGTATAATTATGATGAAAAAAAGAAGAGCTAAAATAATTACTTACCTTGGAAAACCATTTGAAACAGGCTTCTCTGTCGGAGACGTAAACTGCGTTTTCGGCAAGGCACGACCATATCTGACAAAAAAACTGTAGTAAATAAAGAGTATATAAAATTATCTATAGTCAGCACAAAATCATTTTACGCAATTCAAAAACAAAACATAAATAAAAATATACATATTTATAATTTATAAGAATGATTCACAAAGAGATTTATGGCTAGTTCTGTTTTAAAGACTTTTTTTCCTGCAGGTTAACATGTGAACGACCCCTTATACATGCCACATCCCCCTATATAGACATACTGAAATTTTAATGCAGATTTGGGATACCAGGACTGATAAAAATTATAGTCAGAAAAAGCGGAATTCCGTGTTTCCCCAAAATTGTATGTTTGTTTGATATTATGTATCACCTTATCACGAAAGTTCAATTGTAACGTTAGTTATGGAATAACTATTTGGAAAATGTTTCTACGTATAAATATTTTTTTTGTTTAAAAATTTATTAACATTTTCTGCTTGACTCTGTTTAAAGGATAGCATTCGTACATCAATATGCATGTCAGATTCTATAATCTTGTTCATCACCGAAACGGTTTTATACATTTAGGTAAATGCGGCCTCAAAGAGTTAAGATTCTATTATTGTAATAAGTTCAAATTTTTTTTAATTAAATTAATGTGACAAATAGCAGGTCAAATTTTGTTAAACGTGAAATAACATGCAACAATGGGTATTAAATTAAAGAAAATATTAAAACGGCTACATATTTATAATACTTATATGCAATAAAACTTCATTTGTTTTTTAGCCAAATTGTATCTGTGTACTTTGTTAAGAAGTTTTAGAAGAAAAATAAAGCAGTTTTACCAAAGTAATTTCAACTTAAACACAAATATACAAAACTATGAAGTCATAAAAAACACAAATATGAACAAAAATACGAAATATATAACTGTACTGTGGAACTTAAAAGAAAAAAAAATATTTTAGATTTGATGGAAAATTTCTATTTTATGTATTATTGGGGCATATCAGTTAGAGATAACTAAAAGAGTACTTAAAATAGCTCATTAAATGGTAAAGAATAGGAATCACTCTTTAAATATAAAATATTTTGTAATAATACTTTTCCTTTTAAATTTAATGACGGGTAACGATTTATTAAATAATCATCACTATTTAAATCGCTATTAAAAAAATATTGTTTGCACTCGTATTTATTTCATTGAACAGCTATTGATGTAAAATAATTGACAAAAAAAATTAAGTTATTTTAAAAGTTTAATTTTGTTATATATCTTTTATTACCAGCAATTTCTTTTAAATTTGTATTTTAAGCAAACAAATCCAATTTATTTAGATAAAAGATCCAAAACACAAATATGAACACAATCGCTATGAACTAAATCGCTATTAAAAAAATATTGTTTGCACTCGTATTTATTTCATTGAACAGCTATTGATGTAAAAGAATTGACCAAAAAAAAATAATTTATTTTAAAAGTTTAATTTTGTTATATATCTTTTATTACCAGCAATTTCTTTTAAATTTGTATTTTAAGCAAACAAATCCAATTTATTTAGATAAAAGATCCAAATGTTTCAAGATGAAATTTTTTTAAATAAGATTCTAATTATTTTTCAATCGGATATTTATAAAAACCAATTTTTTCCTTAAATCATACAGTTTGAAAAATCATGCAAATCAAATATATAACTAAGAGTACAACTTTTTTAAATGACGAGATAAATTTTTTACAGTCAATAGACTAGAAAACTGGATATTACAAAATTAAAATAACTGGATACAAAGCTGAACGCTTAAGTTATATATTTATTTAAATAAAATCATAAATACCGTATATACTCGCGTATAAGCCGAGAAATTTAAGTCAAAATTTTCATCAAAAAGTAGGGGGGTCGGCTTATACGCGGGTCATTAAAATTTCTAATATAATTTGTTTAAAATGGGAAAAGGAGATAAGTTGAAATTAGCGGATTCTTCTGAAATCGCGCCGACACATTTCCGAAATCGAGAATGTGCGTCACATGCTGACTGAAGACCGTTCTGCGCTTGCGGCGTAATCGTAACGCAAAATTTAACTACTTTCATAAATAATCAGTTTAACTTAATAAAAAGTATATATTTTGATAAATATTTCATTGGTTTGTAGAATTTATGAAGCTAGTAAACGTTACTTTAATAGAATTTTGGATGGAAGACTAAGAAGTTGACATCGTGTGTAGCGAATGACACTACTTTAAAGTCAATGTTTTTCTTGCTCGATTGCAATAATAAAACAAAATTTATTTCCCCAATGCAGATTTTATTCCTTGATGTACAGATATTAATAGTTGTTTCCTTAGTATTTTGGATGGAATTGGCTTTAAAGCGGTAAAATCGGGGTTGCTAATCGGTGAATTCAAGTTCTACTTTCCAGTCATTTATCTCGGAATTAAAAACTAAATATTTTAATAAGAAGTATATATTCATCCATAAAGTAGTAGTATTTCCTTCCGAGATGGATAAAAAAAGTACTCATCCGTATTTAATAGCGACAGTAGTCAACGATGTTGACAGAAAATAGTTGACGTTTTCTAAGTTTTTAAATCTTTACAAAACGATGTTAAGGATTAGAAATGGCATATTTTGGTATTTAAGTTTGTGGTTTAAAATATTTTATTTGATAATAAGGGATATTTAATTTAAGAAGTCCGATGGAGGTTTGAAAGACACCAGAACATCGCGAGTGGTACATACTTTTAAGCCCGATGAATCGTCACAAACTTCGAGGAAGGCCGTTTCACCAGCCACTTTCTTTAAACTTTTAATTTCTAGGCTTAAATATTTATTTTTCTAATTAAAATTTCACTCTTTTTTTCGAGGATTTGTCGATTTTAATCGGAATTTTTCATGTACGAAAATACAACTCGGCTTATACGCGAGTTTCCGATTTTGGACAAAAAATCGGCCTAAAATTAGGGGGTCGGCTTATACGCGAGTATATACGGTACTTAATTTTTAGAGTAAAATGTAAAATTACAAACCTGTTTAGCTTGAGGTGCACATAGCCACAGCTGTCCATCTTTTAACAGAAACCTGAAATAAGTAAATTATAATAAGTAAAACAATATAAAGACAAAAATGACAAATTATAGATAGTTTAAGACAGAAAAATAAGTATACCTTAAAAAATTCAGCCTTTCTTGAACTTGTTGTATATGACTAAACCTACTATCAGGTGATACAGAGTTTGGATCCAAATCGGGATAATCTAAACAAAAAGAACCCCATTTTTGTATTAAATGGGTTTTTTTAAAAGCATTATTACATATGTGTATTTTTAATTATTTTTGGAGGCTTGTACAACAAAAATTTATTTTATTCTCAAATTAAAAATGATCTTGTCTGCGTATAACTTTTTTTTTATTAAAATAAATGGCTAAATTATTCTTCAAAATATGCAGTGTTAAAAAAAATTAATTGTATTAATTTAAAAAATAATAAACACTGTTTTAGAAGATATTTTTCATGTGCTTATGGTTTAGTTTGGTTTATATGTTTTCCGGCTGAGTATTTCTGTCCTCGTATTGAGACTTATCACCAGTTCCGTTACACAAAAAATATTTTGGCCTGGTTGAAACAAAAAATTTCCCAACGTAACGATTAGAAATTCTTAACTCAACTATTCTAAATTCTCAATTCAACAGTGTTGAAACCTCCCAGTTCCAACTTAACGACATTTTTCAGTATGTATATTTAGGTAATAATAAACAGTTCTCACACAAGCGTTGATTTGTTGCACCCATATTCCAATGCAGTGTCCGTTCTGAGTTCTAATTTAAATGTAATCTTACAAGTTGGACAATTTCTAATCTTCCCTAGCTTTTATTTGTTAATAATATTAATTTTCTTCAAACATAAATTTTCCCAACTCGAGGTTTTTAAAAGTTGAAATTAACAACTTTCAGAAAAAATAAAGAAGTCCTCCATTGCCAAGCACTCTTGGGAACATGATCATATATTTAATTTTTCTAACTCACATTTAATTTGCAAACCTAAATCTCCAGTTGAACTTGACTTCCTGGAGGCGTTTCATATTTTTAGCAATATTGACTCGGTTGTCAACGAAACGTTTGCGGTCCCAGTATTTCCCGCTTGTTGGCACACAATAGTTAACTCCAACCGATTGTAATAGTTTTTTAATTTTTTTGGTCTTTGGCAACATTTTAGATTTCTTGGGTTTATTTATATTTCATTACACACAGACTTTGCATTTTCCGCTGATGAAGGGTGATGTATCTCCCGAAACATGTCCGGATTATACGGACTTCTTATTGCGTATTTTAACGTTGCATTTGTATTTTAATAACTTTCAGTGTTTCCAGATTATTAGGTAAGGGTTTGGGAGGCTTCTCAGAACACCTTCCATTGGTCTCTATAGAAAATTTTTAATATATATGTAATAATACGTTTTTTTTACAAGACGATTATACAGGGTGGCAACAAAATTCTGGAAAAAAAGTTCCCTGATATTTCCCTGACTTCCATTATGGTGTCACAAAATTTCCCTGACTTTAAAATTACATTGAAATGTTGAAATATATGCTTTGTATAAAAACAAAGTATCCACGCTACAATACAATAAATTTACTGCATTATAAATAAAAATTTATAAACAATACTTATTGTCAGTTAAAATAATAATTTATGGATACACAAATTATACAATTGCGACAAGTATAATAGTAATTAAACATGTTCTCTGTAAGCAGAGAATGCAAATTTTTCCAACTATTTCTTTTGGAGATAAATTTAAATGTTTTATATGCTTAATATTTCCTATTCCAATCTTTAATAAATCACATTCATTAGCCCCTAACATGTTGCTCACAATTTCAAGGTCCAATGCAGTTTGCTTTTGCTGCTCCCTCAGCAGTGGTTCTTTGTTTTTACAAAAATAAAACTGAAAATATGAAAATCTGCATAACCATACTTTAAAAAAAAAAATATTTTTCAGAACTAAAGGAAATGTTGACAACTAAATTACCCAGAATAGAGGATAATTGCCGTTTTAATGATCCAAATTTGAAAAATCCCTGATTTTTTGTGAAATTTCGAAAATTTCCCTGACTTTTCCCTGATATTTCCAGAATAAAAAATTTCCATGACAATTCCCTGACTTCCCGGTTTTCCAGGTTATGTTACCACCCTGTTATACTAAAGAATTCTGGGATAAAATTCAGGACCCGTATTATTAATTTTTTCAAAATAGATTTGTCCGTTGTGGATAGTGGCTAAAAAGCAAAGGACACAGACATGTCCTACAAAAACGACGATAGTCCATAAAAAAAAACTTTTCATGATCAGAAAGCTGTGTAAACTGGTTTTAATTTTCTACCCGATGACTCTTAATAGCCTATCATCATTTGTCTCTTGGACCATCTCTGTACAATTAATTCAACTTGGAAAACACAACCATAAAATTATATTTACCTTTGGCCATAACATGAGCTCTCTTCATATAAGTCGTAAGATTATCAGCAACAAGAATAACTAGAGAATGATGGGTCTGAAGCCGATTTATGACTTCGTGTCTGTAAAACATGTGAGGAGACCTCTGCACATGATTAAAGTTCGGAGGGGCTTCGGAATATAAGTTACAAATTTCTCTAATTTGTTTCAGGGCGGGAAGAACCCACTTATCGTTTTTGACTTCTTCGACGCAACGGTCCACCCAGTGTGTCTTCTGCGAGTCCCTGTCCTGCAAATGAAACAATCTGGTTTGAGTCGAATCAAAGTTTTTTTAAATATAAAAGTAGTTGAGATATAGTATTTTTTATCTAGTAAAAAAATATATAAGTGCAGTGTAGAACAAGGTTAGAAATGTAAATTGAAGGATTTTTTTATTACAATAAGGCAATTAACATGGCATCCAACGCCTTCAATAGACGTCGGGACTTTGGACTCCGATTAGATTTATCATGCACCAGTCCCGTATATACGCTGCCAATTTTTTGTGGATATTCTGGACGACTTTTCTAGTATTTTGTAACGAAGCTGGCAACCCTCCGATTGCATTTTTACTTTTCCTTGTCAAGTCCGTCGCACAGGGTCATACCGGGAATCCTCCGATTCCCAGCTGACACCTTTAAAAACTGGGCCACAGAGGCCCCTCTTTCCTTTGGGATAGGCCCTGAACTGTCAACAATAGCCCAATATGCAGCTCCAGCGCACTCTCAACCAATACATCAGAACTTTTTTTTGTTTGGCCACAGGTCCGATGTGTCAACGGGTAGGCACAGCCACTCAAAACTTTTTTTTTTAAAAGTGACTTTTTAAAAACAAAAAGTGCCTTTTCAAAAACAGGGTGCCCTTTTAATGCCAAAAGCGCCCTGCCTACCCCTTTTGTTATTTCTAGAGTGAATACTGAAAACACTATCAGACAAGCACTGATGACTTAAATTTTGAACCACCATAAACTTTAAAGTATTTCCCAGATTCAAAACATTCACCTTCAGCATTAGAAACCACCTCATATCAATAAAGAGTAACTAATATTTCGAATACCTCATTGTTTTTTAGTTTATGGTGTACACCTTTGAAATTAACATAAGTATAGATTAAAGTTTTACACATTTCTGCTACATATTTTTTTTAATTCCATTTAAGAGCAAAAAGTGTCTGATGTTTGGAAAACCACTAAAAATCCATAGAAATATAAGCAAATGTGATTTTTTTGTAGAAAATAGTTAAACAGAAATGAACAATTACCTGTGAACAGCTATAATCTAAAATTTTGACATGTGCTGTTAATGCCTGATCCATAATATCAGTAGGAACATCGTTACTATGTGCTAAACTCCACAGAAGATTCAGAACCTGAAAAACAAAGTTGGTTAAATTTTTCATTTAACTAATAAGCAGTTTTAACATTTCTTTTCGCTAATAGACCACATTCCTACACATAAAATAATGCGTACCTTGTGGGCCATTACGCCATCTTTGTCGTCTTCAGCAAGCCGCCTTATTAATTCCAACAATTTTTCTCTTTGTTTTTTGCTGGCATTTGTCCAACTAGTCTGTAAATCAAAATTTCAATTACAATCTTATAATGAGTCAATTATATTTCACAATTAATTAATTATAACTCTAACCTTCAGAATAAATACACTGACAAAAAATATTGCCAAATTAGTGAACCATTGAAAAAAAAATTCAATCAAAGAAATTAAAGTCAAAATTTAACACAATTTTAAAGCTTATACCAAATCATCATTAGGACACATTAATTTAATATTTCATGAACCTTTTGGGGGGGGGGGGGGGTCCTCATGTATGACATAGTGGGGAGGGAGTCTTAGTAGTTGCTTGACAAAGCAAAACTTTGAAAAAAAATGCCTAAGTTTCTTTTATACAGATAACTTTTTATAGATATCAATATCTTTCAAATGGAACGTTTAGTAAAATACAGACCGGAAGTTTTAATTGTGAAGTGACATGAAGGAGGCAGTAGGGTAAGGCTAAGACCTAAGATGACAGCAAGGATAGTGAAGACTATATACATATAAGGTGTGCTCGTTCTCACGCTGTTTGACGGAAGGCGGGGAAAGCACATTTTTTACATCATAGTGACGCCTACCTCGCGCTTTCTGTAGGCGTGTCTAATGCTCTCGTTTGTGAGGTGCTGTCATTCGTTTTTTGTGAACTATTAAAAAGTGATAAGCTAACTTTATTTAGTTACTTTTACTGCACTTTATGAGTTTAAATTATATTTTAAGGATTGTATTTAGTATGTAAAAATTGCAAAAGAGTTGCTTAATAAATTAAGCGTATTAAAATAATATTAGCTGCCACGAGGGCATGTCCATTAATTTTGAAAGAGTAAAATAGTGGTCGGAACTATCCGGTCAATGCATTTGTATTGGACATATTAAATGAGTTACAATTTCAATCAAGTAAAATACGGGGACATAACAAAACAAGGACGGATTAGTAGTGAAGCTACCTGAACACAATTATTTACAGATATTTACATTATTTTGCTAATTAAAAATTAAATCACCCGTTTTTACCCAACCGGGGATCGAACCTAAGTAGCAATGACACAGCCAATGAGAATTATCAAAAACTGATAGTAAGTTGAAGCAAAAATGACGTCAAAAATGTGCCTTCCTTGCTCAGTTTCAAAAAGCAAAAACGAGCACACCTTCTATATATAGTCTTCATTATCCTTGAGATGACAGTGCGTAGCTTGAGTGGTGTACAAAAGGGTGAAAAATTGTGTCGTAATAAATGAATGCTCCCTTACTTGCTTGACAAATTTGAAAGATGTGCTTAATGTCAAGGTAACTGATATAATAGGATGTTTTGATTAGACTTCAGTATCAGATTATACAGTATTGTATTTGAAAATGTCCAATGTTTAGAATCCTTTTTTTAAACAACTAATTGTGTACTAGTTTATTTATTATTTTTGTACATGTACCTGAAATTTTTACATTTTTTTTTACAATTACTCATTTTAAAATTTGATTATTAATATAACAAAAACCTGATTGCATTAATATAAAATAAGATAAGATTACAAAATGCAAAAAAATGTTTTGCTAGGATAAATAGTCTTTCTACCTTTTGAAACTTTCAAAGCAATTTTGATGAGGATTTTATCCAAATAAATTATAAAAGCATCAAAAAAATATTCATATTTCAAGTATAAAGAAAAAGGACACATTTGAGCAATTCCCTTTCTAAATGTACGTGAATTATTTCTACACATTCTTAAAATGCAGTGTTCACTCTAAAAATAAAAAGGAGCGTGGCGCTGTTGAAAGTAAAAGGGCACCCCATCTTTGAAAAGGCACTTGTTTTTAAAAGGACACTATTTAAAAAAAAAGTGATTTGCGCTAGAGCTGAATATTGGGGTATTGTTGACGGTTCGGGGCCTATCTCAAAGGAACTACTAGATACTACTTAAAATCTAATACTTGACATTTAAAAATTAATATTTTCCCTAAAAACCAAATCTGTAAGCAGCCCTAATCAGACCCCTTACAAAACTGATGAAAATCTTAACCACGCCTCAAACCATCTTCTCTTTAAATAAAAAAAAAACTAGACCGACCTCCGAAAAACAACTAGAGTGAACACTGTAAAATGCAAAGATACTCAGTGTTCACTCTAGGCGTTTTTTGAAGGGTGTTCCGCCCTGCCTGCCCTTTCTTCTTCTTGATAGCGCCCTCATGCCCCTTTTTTCAAAGATCCCTTACAAAACCGATAAAAAGGCTACTTAAATCCAAAATTTGGTAATGCCTAGTCTTGCAAACCAATCCCTACCTAGTCCCAAACCACATTCTCTTTTAAAAAAACATAGAAAAAAAAACCTTGGAATTTCATATGCAGGCACAGGCAACCAATAAGATTTGTGGAATGCCCCATGCTCGAAATTACCGCGATTTCATAACACGCGTAGTTATAAAGGAGTTTGTTTTTCTATTGTCATAATTCACTTAATTCCGATTTACACACAATTTTTTTTTAATCGATGCCTTTTTTAAAGACAACTAGGGAATCAATGATGCTTGTGCTTGACTGAAAAGGGCAAGAAGGGCGGGAATTTTTCAAAAGAGGGCGGCATTTTTTAATCAAGGAGCATGAGGGCACTATTGAGATGAAAAAAGGGCGGGCAAACACCTAGACCTCACCACACCTCACAAAACACCTAGAGTGAACACTGCAATAATATTAAAAAAATAATTTGCAAAGTCGGGGAACCTAACAAACATATATAGAAAGTAGCGAGTTGTACCTGAAAGCATTCGAACAAGTGATCAAGCTGTTCGGGTGTGAAGTCCCACGCTAATTTAGCCAGGAGATCGTGAACATTTTTGACAATTGCTTCGTGCTTCCCAGATTGAGCAGCCCAAATGTCGTCTAAATCTTCCAGCGTCAGAGACTTCTCTTTTATCACAAATCGAAGGATTTTTTCTAGTTTTTCAACGTACTGAAAAAGAAATTCCAGCATTAAATGATGCATGAAAAAACAAGAGAGCAACAATGTAAATACAATACAAAATATAAAAACTAAAATAACATTAAAAAAATATATTAAAATTTTTCTTAAATAAATATATATTAAAAGATTTATTACTACTTTTTTATTTAAATTTTAAACAGGGTTGCCACTCAACATCAAGATTAAAATTCCCTGACTTTTCCAGGTATACAAGAGTTTTAATTTTTTTTTAAATCCAGAATAAAATACATGAAAAGTATCATTTATTTAAAAGATTAATGTAGAGACCTTTAAAAATAAAGTTCCTACAAATAATAACTGATTAAAGTATTAAAAAAAAAGAAGAAATTATCATTTCAGCAAATTCATATTATTATAACGAAAAAAAATTATAATCGGTAGCAAGGAAAAGAATATGACAAAGCAATTTCAGCTAAAATTGTTAGAAAAATTCCCTGACTTTTCCCAGAAAAGTTGAGAAATAGTTCTATTTTCCCTGACGATTCCCTGACTTTTTTGGGACATTTTCGTTTTCTCTGACAATTCCTGGTGAGTGGGAACCCTGTTTAAAATATCGGTAATGAAAGCTCTGGGATAAAAAATCTTTATGAATATATAAATTCATATATTTGTTAAATATAACCAGAAACAGAGCAATCTTATTGCAGTAGCAGAATTTACTGTACAATATTACTTAAATGCAAAAAAATGTAAATAGTTACTAGAATAAAGATTTTTAAAATATATTCTTACCTGCGGCTGATGAAGACTGTCCCTGAGAACAATTTGAAGAACTTTATTTTCCTTAATCCATTCCTTTTTAAAAAAAAAATTATATTTAGAATATTTAAAGAAATGTAATATTGCCAAATTAGCCACTCAAGTATTAGATTTGACTAGGAGGCTCCGTCAAGAATTTTGTAAACAAACTAACTGTTGACATTCCGCATAGAGAAAAACAGCGTTTTCAATCCCCGCGTAACAGAATTATAAAGATACAAAACACAGGTTTACAATAAACCAAATACTATGCAATTAACAATTTGATGTATACATTCGTATAAGAGATTAATTTATCAAATTTGGTACAAAACACAGGTTTACAATAAACCAAATACGATGCACTTAACAATTTGATATGTACATTCTTAAGATGATTTATCAAATTTATTTACAAGAATGAAACCAACAGCAAATATACTACTATCGGAAAAATGATTTAATTCATATACTTAGTATAAAAAAAACTCAGCAATTACATTTCAATATTAAATTATTTTGGAAGAAATGTAAATTCTTGCTTAATCAAACAATTTATCTTGTAAGAATATGAAAGAGCTCACACAAAATTATGAAAAATGTTCAGCCTGTTTGTGTTACAGAGATTTCATAACATATTCAATAATACACAAGTATAAGAAGGAATATTAAGTAGCCTCTTCATAAAATAAGGTACTTTTTGCTAAAAATAGCTGCTCCCATAGTTGAAAATACCATCAAATAGTCTCTTTTAGTTGCCTTAAACTAAAGAACATTCAAACACTTCAAATAAAAATATATTAAATTATTTCTCCACTTCAAGCCTCTGAGTTTTGAGAATTTAAAATTGATCTTTTTGTTTTAAAAACTAAATGTTTTGAAAAAAGCAAAATTCCGCCACAAAACAAAAGAATCTTGTCTCTGTTCATTGCCTCTTGACAACAGCCATAGTGAAATGATTAAATAGCACAATATAAAACTACAGGCCCTTAAAATCTAAAATATATATTTTTACATATTTTAGATTTTAAAGGCCTAAATTAAAAAAATATTAGAAAAAAAGACTAAAAAAGTCCATAGCCATACAAATATTTAGCACAGATAAAATACATAAAAAAATTATAATTCTAGTGATACAACACATTTTGGCAAAACACATATAGTACAGTTTAAAAGATGAATAGTTTTTATAAAAATAAATAACTTACAGCAACTCGTTCCGCGGTTAACCAGTCTTCTTCTTCGGGATTTGCATGCCTGTGGGTATAGTATGACACACTGGCAATTACTTTGTTTACTTCATTTAAGGCATTCATTTTGCCATTAAACGAAGAGATTTGAAGAAGCCTACAAAAAAATAAAATACTTAGTAACTTGGAGTTATTAATTCACATCCAAAAACTTGAATTATTAAACTTTTTAAAATTAGGGAGGCGTATTACAGGTGAAATGTAAAATAACGCTGCAACTTTGTGTTATTTTTTTTACACAGGGTTGTCATAAATTGAAGATATCGTAAACACTAAATAAATAACATTGAAAATTCATACAATTTTTTAAAAAACTTTTTAGTTATAGCCTTTGGTCTCTCTAATTAACTAATAAGAGTGCTGTAATTTTAATTTTCATAATTAGTTCTACAAATATAACATTTTTTTAAAAATTATTAGAAAGGAACAAAATTGGAAGAAAAAAAACTTTAAATTTTACTACCACACACTGTTAATTTTTCATTTTTTAATGAAATAGAACAAAAGCTATAAGTATAAAGCCAACACGAAATGATATGCTCTTAATAAAATCTTTCAAAGAAGAAATTAAAAACATATATATTAAAAAACACAAATATGCTCTTAGCACTGGCTATGTCAATCACCATTTAACTGAATGATAATAATGTTCTCAAAATTGACTTGCATGTTAATTATTAAGCATTTTATAATGGACTATAGAACATCTTACAATAAACTTTTCGTATAAGGAATCATTTTAAAAATTTGCGATATTCATTACCTTAAAATCATTTTTAACCGAAATGTTTCCAGGCTTTTGACAGTGGTGTCCTGGTTGGGTACCTTAGCAGCTAAGCACTTCAATGCTTTTACTATTCCTGATAAAGCATCATTTTTTGTCTCGTTTTTGGCTTCCTTTTTCAGTTCCTCGTCCGTTAGATTGTCCAAAAAAGATGGCACAATTTCAACTATTGGCATAAAATATTTTTCTATACTATGAACAGTGAGCAAATCATGGCACATTCCAAACGGCCTGGAATAAAAGGGAACAGATATAGAACATTTCTATAATGCTGAAAGAATATAAATACACTAAACAAAATATGCTGAAACTGGTAAATATGGAAAGGTTGGTTGGTTCTTGTTTTATGGCGCAAGAGCCTGTTATGTGTAAATACGGGAAAAAACTAGCATATTATATACAGGGTTCCCACTCATTTTTAAAAATAAAAAATAAGGAGTTTTTAAGGACTTTCTAAGGACAAAAACAAGTTTTTAAGGACCCTTTTTTTATCTCGCTGTTTCTGAAGTAAGAAAAATTAAACAAATTATGACAGCAATCAACTTGTATATTAACTTAAAAATAACTTTTTAAATGCAATGCTATGTTTAAAAAGTATCTTAACAGATCCTCATCATTTGACTTTAAGTTATTACTTTTTTAAATCGTACATAATCTTGTTTGATTTCTTCACCAACTGTTAAATATGCATTTGCAAAGAATACTAAATGCAATGCACTAACTTATTATTGAAGCGAGAAAATAAGTAGCATTCGAGCATCTCATGTAAAAAACAGCCGCAAGTAATAGATTGCCAATGTAAGTGAAATCCTTAATTTTGACCAAGAGTCCTTAGAAAACTCCTTATTTTTTTCTCCTGCCAAAGAAACATTAATTTTTTTAGTAGTTACTAAAAAAATTAATATTTCTTTGGCAGGAGAAAAAAATAAGGAGTTTCTGAGGATTCTTGGTCAAAATTAATGACTTTAAAGGGCTCTTAAAAATGAAAACCAAAAATAAGGAGTCCTTAAGAACTTTTAAGGACCGGTGGAAACCCTGATATAAAAAATTATAATTTTACTAAGAATTTTGATATTAAAGAAAATTATATTTTGAAATGTCAGTGAGTTTGGCTATAACTAGACTTCTTCACTATTGGTATGGGATTGCTATTCGAACTTATGCAACCTAACTAATAATAACATAATTTCATTACTTGGGATTCCAGGACATTCAGGCATTCTGGGTAACGAAATGGCCAGACTGGGTTCCTGTACTCCCTTAATTGGACCCGAGCCAGAATTAAGCAACTCGTGAGATGATCAGAAGAACATTTTCTATTTTTAGGGACCAGTACAATGATCGGCACAGTCAAGTGAGCCAGAACCAGGCCATGGAGCTAAAGAGTGGGTGCCCTAGCTCTTGCCATAAATAGTCGCTAAAACTCAATTGAAATGGTATTCGAAGGGCCATTGGTTTACTAAGTAGGCACAGTAACTATTAGGAAGCATCTAATTATCATGAGGGTTCACTATGTACTTTTTAGCTGTCACTCGGATTCGAACCGAGGACCTTCTGCTTGCTACGGTGATACTCTGCCGGTCAGGTTAAAGTGATCACTCGTGCCCAAATGAGAGTATCGGGTATATGAAGTGACCACCACAGTATCCCCCTCTTAGTGAGTCGAACGGAGGAACGAATAATTGAGATGCCCGTGAAGTGTTATCATGTGGGCAATAGTTGATGTCTTGAAGTGTTACCACATGGGCAGTGGTTGTTGCCATGAAGTGTTATCATGTGGCAGTGGTTGAAATTGTGGTGGTTGATTCGATGGGGTGTCACAAGTGTTTGTTCGATGGTTGAGTTGATCTACAGTTCAGGTCACCAATGTAGCGCTATGCCCTTTTTGGCTGTCATTCTTAATGGAACCGAGAACCTTCTGCAAGGTACGCCAATACTCTACCTGTCAAGCTAAAGTGATCACTCAAGGCCAAGTGGGAATATTGGGTATATGAAATGACCCTTTTTTGTAGGGTTAAGGATGAAACTGTTGTCTATATTCTTTGAGAGTGTGACACTTATGTGTTCATAAATTTGAGAGGGGTGTCACTCACTTGAGCCTTGGGAACTTCAGGACATTTCTATTAGGTCTTTGTTGAATTTTGATACAGCTACGGGTCTCTTTTTATAAAGGGTTAAGGATTTCTATTGTCACAGTGCGTGCTTCTTTAAGAATCCCCAACTACAACTCGTAGCTGGACAAATTCGCGAGGGTTGCAGACCTATCCCCAAGAAAACACCAACAAACACTGCCTAGTAACTTTTAATAATGGTCAGAAAAAAAAACACCTGAGCTTCCCAAAAGGTTAAGATGAGCCAGCCCTTTACATGAAAAATTTTTGATTGGCAACAAGTATCAAACTCCAATTTCAAGCTCGCTAATCTGCCAAGGAGGATTAATCAAAATACATAAAGAATGTTTGTAAAGTTATACCAAAGCAACTGTTCCAATTTTTTAACAAACATTTGTGATTATTATTAAAGATACAAGAATTAAAAAAAAAATTCCAAGCAAAAGTTTATAAAAAACGAAACATATGAAGAAATTAAATTCATGAAATATAATATAATTGCAGGCTTTTACCTAGATTAACATTAAAGACAACTAAATTCCTAATATTTGTTAATTATTTAAGGAAAAATAAATATACAAACATTATACCTAATAAGAGCAGCAATAACAGGAACTGTGATAGCAGTACCACTTTGAAAACGCTCTAATAGAAGATCAAAGCCTCCAAGTGCTCCAAATCGATTAATTAGATCAACAAGCCAGCCCTGAAATGAAACATTAAATTATTTTTAAATATGACAAATATTTAATATAAACCTATATTCAAATATATATATTGAAAAATTCAAATTATATGGATTCAATGCTCTAGTAAAATAATGGATGAAAATATATGTATATATAGAGAAAAAGAACAATAAGTATACTTCTAAAGAGTATAAACTCTTTATATAAACTTATTATATACTAAAAATTATAAACTCAATTAATTACAAAATAAACTAGAGACTAAAACTAAACAGATATCAGAGTGCCAGCAATATCCAATATTCATATCGCATGCAATTTGAGATCTGAGCTAACGATAAGAGTTTGATCCTCACTGCAGATTCAGTATAAAGTGTATGGAAATATACAAAGTTTCAAATCAATATAACTTTTGTAAGTGGATTCAAATAAATTGATAATGGTGGTTGAGTACCAAAATTGAAGAATTAAATAGAACAATTTAAATAAAAGTGTGCAAAAACAAGGATAATTTTCTATGAAATTTGTACACAATGTAAAAAAAAACCAGTGTCAAATTAAAATGTTATTAATGAAACCAAATATACATTAACATGCTATCAATTTTAAGTTAAATGAGTGAATCTTATAATGGAGCTATGAGAGACATTTTTAATTGATCAAAGTTAAACGTTTAAAGAAATAAAGAATTATTCTTAAAATACTATGTACATTCATACAAATTGTACATTGTAAAGATAAATGTACAATCAGT
This sequence comes from Troglohyphantes excavatus, assembly GCA_963932185.1. Classification (NCBI taxonomy): domain Eukaryota; kingdom Metazoa; phylum Arthropoda; class Arachnida; order Araneae; family Linyphiidae; genus Troglohyphantes; species Troglohyphantes excavatus. The sequence goes on from OZ010678.1 coordinate 45,699,340, forward strand.
GGCGATGGAACTTATTTCAAAGAGGTAGGACAGGAAAAACTGACGTTTTAACCATTTGATATTATTTTTTTGTTGTTATTTTTTTAAATCATTTTTTGAATGAAAGAAGATATGGCAGCTGCCATACCGGTTCTGGCACTAATGTGTCTAATTGTACATTGTGAGGATAATGTAAAATCGTACATTTTAAGAATAATGTACAATGAACAATGCAACAGAGCTGTAGTACAGCTAAACAAAGAGTACAATACTGTGAGGAGGATGTAAAATCGTACATTGCAAGAATAACGGTCAATCATACATTGTAAGAATAAAGTACAATCATATATTGTAAGGATAATATATGTTTATGGGAGTGCATTAAGGATAGTTCATAGAGGAAGTCTGTATTTTGCAAGAAAATAACTTACTTTTGGAGTTCTTAAATCGGAAGGTCGTGCAAACACTTCTTCATCAGGTAACTGTGAACCAGTAGGAACAGATTCTGAAGGGCGTGTTCCATTGAAAGTATGAAATCTGGAGAAAAAAAATCACTTGAATTATTTTAAAATACAACAATTGATTAAAATATAAATTTTGGACCACAATAAAAAATTATTCTACATTTTCAAGCTGTACCCTGTCAAGTTTTAGCCAATAAACATTTTCTGCTTCAGCATCAAAGCTATAGGTAGACAAATAACTAGGGATGAAACATATATCTGGTAACTATCTGGTATCCGGCTTATTTTTAACTATTCAGTAATTATCCGATATCTGGAAGGAAAGTGCCGGTTAGGCAAATGAGTAAAACGCCAGATTTTTTTTTTTGTGGCAATTAATTATTTTTTGTTCTTGCTTTAAGTATTTTGCTGAAAATACTACCAATGTATTTTGCAGTCTACAGATTCTCCATTGAATTTTTCTCAGGGTTTTCAAGTGGGTAAGTAGTAAAGTGGTAACTTTCTCGTTAAAACCTAACCGGGTCCATTTCAGACACAGTGGGTCACAGAAAATAGATAGCAAGTAAAATATGTGCTGCAGACATTCCAGCCACTAGCTATCTTCGAGTTTGAACAATTCACATGGGTGGTGGTGTGTAGGGTGCATAGCTACATTTCTGTTCGTTATATATAAAAAATTGTTTTATTCTTCTGTCTAATAAGAGAGAGTTTAAATGTAGTGCAATTTAGATCAGAAATTTGGAAATATTTCAAAATAACATTTTCAAATGCACTGTTTCAAAATCAGTATGAACATGAACAGTTTATAAAAGAACTGTTAAGCGAAGATATTTTCTTACGAAAAACCTTCCGGATATCTGACAAAACCACTATACGGTTCAGCCCTACAAATAACTCCTTTTTGTAATGGATTAAAGAAATTTTCAATTTCTAATTTTTATTCCTACCTTGAAGTTAACTGAGAGAAACTTTTTAGTGTAGACACGGAGCATTTAAATAAATCAGAATCTACTTTAAGGCTTACTTGCTGTTAGGATTAAGCACCATTGCCAACAACTCCAGAAGGGGTAAACAATCTTGATTAAGCTTTAATACACAAAGTTCCACCAAATGCTCACAGTTCTTCATAATACACCTCTGAAAAATATTTAAAAGGCATTCATTATTGCAGAATTATTAGAAGAATTTTAACAGGATGTTGAAATCTTGATTTTAAAAAATCCTGCTTTACTTATTAGAATTTAATAATACCAATTGAATTACTGTAACAGAAGAAGTAATAGAATAAAGAAAATAACTTTATATATCACGTTTTAATTTTATACTAGGAGGCTCCGCCCCCTGCTCCGCTAACGCTCCGCCAACCCCCGGAGGATTGCTACGCAATCCTCATAGGTTTGCTCCGCAAACCACTTCTCGCTTCGCTCGCTAAAAGGTAGGACACAATAACAATGTGTCCTAGTAACAATACTTTTTTTTAATTATATTACCAAAAATTTTAAACGTTGAAACTAAATTTAAATTATAATTCATCTTGGCATCAATACATTTTTTGGCCATGTAAATCAATATAAAATCATTTAATTTCTTTTAAACTACAAATGAAAACAATGGAATCACTGGCAAGCCATTATTTATTATTTTATTTCTACCATTATTTATTATTTTCCACGTTATTTTCACACCTTTCTTGCGTTTTAGTTTAGTTTTTAACATTATTGGTAGTTTGTTTTGACATAATTGACGTTAAGCTTACCATAGTCTTGCCTACCAGAAGTGTGTACGTAACTAAGTTAGTACGTCATAAAAATGAAGGTAATAGAAATCTAGTTTTCAGAATTGCCAATAGATGACGCCACGTCAATGTTCCGCTCATTTGAAAACTCAAAAGCGTTTTTCAAAACTTCTATTTTTAATGTAATAGGGTTTATATTCTTCCTAATTTAAGCTGACATCAACAAAATAATTATTTACTAATGAATTGAAGGGGCTAATCGTCAAAATGGCTTACATAATGGCAAAATAAAAATACGGGCGCAACAGAAAACAGTGTTTTTCAATCACCGCGTAAGAGAAATATATATAAAGATAAATATTTAAATGGATGTGTATTTAAGAATTAAATTTATTTTGTTTTTTAATTTAAGATTTTTTTTATTGTTGAAAGAAAATAATATAACCTTATAAGTTACAAAACATAAAAATATTTTCCAGGGAAACACATTTAAATGAAATTAAATATAATTTAATTTTAGACCAAATACTTCTATCCTAAATATGGCTTTCAAATTTTTAGGCACTTTACTGACTAAGTAATAAAATTTAGCAATTTTTAATCAAATTTGAAAAAGCACTATTCCTAATAATTTTGTTGAAAGAGCTAGACAAAATTATATTGGATACAGAGCTCGTACAAAACTGTGAAACAAGATGAACAAGGATTGTCCATAAATAAAACTCTTAAAAGATCGGAATGCTGGGGAAACAAGGAGGCAAGAAAATAGCTGATAGGTAATTACCATTCTTCTCCTAAACCTTTTACAATAAAAGGAGCTTTCTTATATCAATTACATTAAAAAAATGAGATCTTACATGGATTTCAAACTTCCACCCACTGACTGCTTCATCGGTAAGAATTTTGGTGAATGAAATAGTCAACCCATCTCTGAAGAATCGCTGGCAGGCTTCAGAACGAGTATCCAGACCTGTAGAGAAAGCATGAATCATTACTGTTATAAAAATCAATAAAGGATTTTTATGCATTAGATTGATCATTTAAAAGGTTAAACAGATTTTTATAATATTTTTAATTTTTCACGAAATAAAATTTAAACTTGTGATTTTGGATAAGGTAAGGTATAGTAAGAGAATCAATGTGTACAGTACATACGGTTGTGAAAATTTTAATTAATATATTTTGTATAATAAAACTTAGTTTAATCTACATTTACTTATTTTATAAAAACTTTTAATATACGTTTAAGGTTCATTAATTTGATTTCCAAACCTTTTATAGGGTTAAAACTACCATTTCTCTCAATGGTTCAAATGAAGAAAGTAAGCATCAAAGAGTAAACCAATACTTTTTCCCATGACAACAAAAGCTAAAAGTGAGATTAAATAACCTTCTTACCTTGTTTACATAAGGTAATGGATGTGTCTAAAATGACTTCCAACTCCCCCTTGGGCAGAACGGGAACCACCCACCGAGGCCTGTTTATCATCTCGTCCAACCGGGCCAGCTCCGCGAGAGGGAAGTCCGGCTCGTGTCCCTCGAGCAAATCAATGCCTTCATCCTGGTCATTTGAGTTGTCGCTTTCGTTCACCTAGAAAAGCAAAAACAATATAAAATTTCATTAAGTTTGGTTAATTAATGGAGGGTGGCAACAACGTTCTGCTGGAAAAAAAGTTCCGTGATTTTCATGATGGTGTAATAAAAATTTCCCTGATTTTACAATTACATTATAAATGAAAAATTATATGCAATACTTATTGACAGTTGAAAGAATAATTTATGGATACAACACAAATTACACAATTGCAACAGGAATAATAGTAATTAAACATGTTCTCCACAAGCAAAAAAAGCAAGTTTTTTCAAATTATTTCTTTTGTAGATCATTTTAAATGTTTTATATGCTTAATATTTCCTATTCCAATCTTCATTAAATCACAAAATCATTAGCCCTCTCATGTTGCTTACAATTCAAGGTCCAATGCACTTTGCTTTTGCTGCTCCCTCCAGCAGAGGTTCATGTTTTTACAAAAATAAAACTGAAAATATGAAAAAATAGGCATAACCAAACTTTAAAAAAAAAATCTTTTTCAAAACTAAAAGGAAATATTGACAACTAAATTACCCAGACTGGAGGACATAACAGACAATAATTGCTGTTTTAATGATCAAAATTTGAAAAATTCCCCGATATATCCCGAATAAAAAAATTCCATGATAATTCCCTGATTTCCAGGTTATGTTGCCACCCTGTAATGTCACACTAGAGCTGCATATTGGGCTATTAAATGACATATTTATGTAAACATTGCAAATAACACTTGAGTATATAAATAATGATAACCAACTAAAGACTCTAAAACCAGCAATATTGGTCTTGTTTAACATAGTCTAACAATCCCTCAATGTCGATCCAAGCGCCATTTAAGCCCACCTACTACTGGAAAATAAACCACTTCTTCAAACAAGCTATTTGATTTGTCTATTAATCTAATAGCTGTTTGGCCCGGTGTTGTTGGGAAACCCGTTCTGATTATTAAGAATCACAGTCCCAGTAATGTAATGAGTTCGACAATAAAATACTTACAGGATTTGGACTAGGTACAGGATTATTCCTAGGTGGGGATGGTGTGGGGACATTTTCTTGCGGGGAATCCCCTCCTCCAACATGGCCGCCACGCATGACGATTGTCATGGCTTCAACTTTCCCGGCCTCTGAAGACGTCTTTAAAATCCTTTGAACATCTTATATTTTTGATTGTTAAGTCCCACAAAACCATTTACTGGAAAAGAATACAAGTTATAAATCTAAATGGTTCATTGCGCAGACTTAATAAATAGTGATTTTAATAACATGATTGCCATGAAATACTTATACTAAAATATCCTGATTTTTTCAGAAGGGGTTAATTCCTAGTGTATGGTGCCCCCGCCAAATGTGATTTGGCGACAATTAATGGAGGATAAATTCTATAGTTTGGCAACCCTATTTCATGACGTTCCTAGCAATATCATGATGTACATCAACCATACTTTTTTTTCTCTCGCACCATTTCACGTTGTTTTGCAAAGGTCTTGCCGCCAATTTTCAGAATCGCGCCAAGGAGCCACCGTACACTAGGAATTTACTTCAGAAGGTATTACAAAAATCCAGAGTGATTTTTTCACAAATATTTAAGTTTGTAAAAATTAAATGTCTGTAAATAATAAACTAGCAATTATAGAAAATATCAGGGTACAGATGTAGTACAAGACATTTGGCGCACAAGGTTTTTTTGGCGTGTTTTATAGGGGCGATAAATTTATAGTATGGCAACCGCACCTGACATTTTTAGTATTTTCCGATTCTTGTGGCGACTTTCAATCTGGCAACCCTATACTTTGTTTAACGGCAATTTTTCGTCACAAAAAAAAAAGAGCACCAAATGTCCTATACTACATCCTTATCAAATATCAGTATTTTTACAAATTTATATTGTTACAATCAAAGATGAGATTCGTCAAAGACAAAACAGCTGAGCTGAAAGCAAAAATCCAAGTAAATTATATGATGCAAATAATGCTAGAATACATGAAAAATGTTTTCATAGTAAAGATGTAGATGGGAGGAATTGGCACATTTAAAAAAAATCGGCCAGAAATTGGTTCTCTCTGGCAACCCTATGCTTTGTTTAACGGCAATTTTTCGTCGGAAAAAAAAGCGCCAAATCTGTTCTAATATCAGTATTTTTACAAATTTATATTGTTACAATCAAAGATGAGATTCGAAAAAGACAAAACAGCTGAGCTGAAAGCAAAAATCCAAGTAAATTATATGATGCAAATAATGCTAGCATACATGAAAAATGTTTTCATAGTAAAGATGTAAATGGGATGAATTGGCGCATTTAAAAAAATTCAGCCAACTATGGCTTTTCACGTCTGCTTATATCTACCAACAAAGTAACCCAAATCGCACACATCCACGCAATCCAAACCGACATGTCCACAGAAAAAAGTAAACAAGTAACCACATTTAGAATTAATCGCCTTGACGTGACATTCACCTCAGCACCGACATCTTACCCAAAATGTACATTTACAGGATCATCAATTTCGATTAAAATCATATTTGGCGACATTAATTTTGACACATTGGCGAAGCACCCTCTTATTCGTAAGATTAACCCATAGTTAATTATAAAACATGGATAATGTTAGTTAAGAAAATATTAAAAAGCCACTAAATATACTATTTTTGATATGTAGAATCTTTTAAATGTAAAAAATAACATCAATAACACACTATCTAAATTAAAACAATTTGCTTAAATTAGTAAATATGTACATTTAAGTACCATAAGAAAAATTGATTGTGCACTCACAAAATTGAAATGCATTCACTATAATATAACACTTTAGTTATTTGAGAATTTTTTTTACCTTAAAAGGAGAATATCAATTATTACTTCAATAATAATTAAGAATGAAATTTATTACTAAAATAATTCCAAATTAAAAACTTTTATGTAAATATACAATAGCAATATTTATAAGCATCATATTACTTCAAAACTCATAAATCTACCTTTTAAAACAGCATTAGAAAACAAACTATTGCAGATTGTCTTGATGATAAAGCAGATAATTTGCTATCACAAATTAAACAATGCTCGCAATTTATTTTATTAATGCGATCGATGTTAGTTTTCTTTTATTATCAAAGAGGAAACGTTAATAGATTCAATGCTTTATGCCATAGTTATGCAATCAGATAATAATCCGGAGTTTTTAATAACTATGAAGTTGATTTTATAAAAGTATAGTATCATAATATCCAATAATTTCATTTAAAATTCATTCTTTAAATACAGAATAACAATTTTTCACCGATTTCGTCGGTGTAAACACCAAGATAAAAAAAAAACATTCGCTAAAATAATAAACAGATACGCCTATCGGAAGCTATAAATAACATTTAATAAATTAAATATTATTTCTAACATCATGAGCAAATTATAAAGTTAAACAAATTAAGAGAACAAAAAAATATTCGAAATACGATTAAATACTAGTTATTTATAGAGGATTTACGAATATTTGATTTAAAAAAAAGGGATATTCTTTATGGCTAGCTTATTATACACAAGAAAGATTTGAATATATTTCATGCAATTTAAAACATATTATAATACAATAGACAGTAATTATAAAAGTGTTATAGAAAATACTTATTGTTTACATTTTGGCCTGGAGGTTTCTATTTGCTTAAGCCTACCTACTACGGTTTTATTATCGGTGTTTTAATTTTTGTCTAACTTACGACGATACAGTTTGAAATATTATATTATATAGTACTGAATTGAATATTAAAAAAACGAAACACTTCACAAACAACTTTCCATAATATTTTTTTTTAACTGAGCGAAATATTCACTACTAATCTGCCAACATTGACGGTGCTCATATGAAACGTCAAAGTTTGTAACTGTACACGATAAAGGAGAAATCTTTTTGAAACAGTTATTTCTTGTTATTATTGATTTATAATTATTTAAATCAAATCTCACCATGTAAAATTACTACAGGTGAAGAGAGGTAAACAATTATTTGTAAAAATTGCCATCCATATTACAAAAGACGAGAACCAATGTTGACCGGCTAAGCTAGTGACTCAGTAGTTGTAAACTTCGAAACAGGGCTGCTCAATGTGCACTGAAATCGCCATAATATGACATTCATCGCCAAATAAAAAAAATAGTTTCGATTTAAAAAAAATAATAATAATAACAAAATTTCTTACTTTTTATGAAAATATATCAGATGTTGATTTTAAATTTTAAAACGATAGAAATTGAATGATTAAGCGATTTTGTTTTTTACCGAACACATTTGTCAAATTTATGTTTTTTCTTTTGATAAGATAGAAAGGACAGTTGGCAGAAGCGAGGTTACAAGCGAGATAAATAGTAAAGGTTTTTGGGTAAACAAGCAATCGGCTGTTCTGTTTAGAGTAAAAATCATGGCAGCGGCATGTGGACTTTTAGCTTGTCGGTCTAAATTTTTAAATAAATTAACCCTCTTATCCAGATCAAGAACTCTCTGCGCTCCTGATATTTTCAAACCAAATGTTAGTATTTTTATTCATTCCAAAAATCCCTTTTAATTTTATAAAATCTATTAGGTAAACTTTTCAAAAAGAAATTCGTTCTTTTTTAATAAAGAACAGCAAAATTAAGTGGTCATGTTCTTATAAGATCTAATGGTTGCAGACTGTATTGCTTTGCAAATAATAAACACTTCGTAAAATTAGTACCAAATATTTCTGGTTAATTTATTCAAAATCTGGTAAATATTTTAGTTTGCTATAAATAAAGTATGGATAAAATCCTTTTGCCTACTGCTTTTCAATAATAAAATTCTGTTAAATTAAATCATACTTTTATAATTTTTTATGGATGTTATAATATGACAGTTTTGAAGTTTATTATTATGACTCTTTAGATTTAATGACAAATGGGGTCAGTGTAAAAAGTGTACTTTAATTTAATTTTTTTCAGTCTTTTTATACCTCTTGCTTATTATGTGGTTGAAAATTAGTGAACGGAAACCATTAGCTACTTTTCTGAAATTTTACAATAATCACAACACTAACCTTATTTGAAGAAAAATCTGGTTTTGCAATCAAAGAACTCACCATTTTGCAGGGTTACTGAAAAAGATCACCACCTTTGGCGAGAAATCCGGCTTACCGTTCAATACATTCTAACTGATTAGGATTCAGACTGTATTAAATTTTTACTTTTTGATAAAGTTGAGGTTTAAATGCATTGACGGGTTCTCCTAATTTTTCTCCGAATTTGATTACCTTTTTTGGCAATTCTGCAGGTGAAAATGGAGGAGTTCTTTGATTAATAACAAAATGGTTGTTTATTGCCAAGAACTTGTTTGCACTGTGAATATTGCTTTTTTAGAAAAATCACTAAGTGGGATTTTAACTAAAGTCAATGGCGACTAGGGCATGTGGCTAAGTTCCAGGCCCCATTATTTATTTATATTTTTATACCTAATTTAAGGGGGAAATTGTTGAATTTTATTTGTAGTATTTTTTTCAGTTAAATGAAGAAAAAAAAATTGAATTTTATTTGTAGTATTTTTTTCAGTTAAATGAAGTTTTTTCTAATGTTCCCTGATTTTTATACACTATCCGTTATTGTTAATTAAAGTTTTGTTTAAATCTTTTGTCTTTTATAACATTACTTTTATTTTCAATTATTTGTTTGAACTCTGATGAATTCTTAGTTTTATTTATGTTTGCATATTTAAGTAGTACAGATGTAGTATAGGACATTTGGCGTGCAATTTTTTTTTCTGCTGGTTTTATAGGGGCGATAAATTTATAGTATGGCAACCCCACATGACATTGTTGGTATTTTCCGATTCTTGTGGCGACTTTCAATCTGGCAACCCTATGCTATGTTTAACAGCAATTTTTCGTCGAAAAAAAAAAACTGTGCCAAATGTCCTATACTACATCTGTTTCATTTAAAAATAGGCTTTTAATTTTTGCCATAGTTTATTTACATTAATTATTGAAATATCTTGTAATGTTTCATTACAAATTTCTAATTATACGATTATAAGAATTTTTTTTAGATCCATACTTTTTTTTATCTGTGTCCCTATTTATTTGTGTTAAAACAGTTATTAAATTATAGTAGCTATAATAATTTTCATATTCATTCCAGCTCTTTGCCTTGTCCTATCATGTCCGTTACTTTTGCGATGGCAATCAACAACTTTACACTTTGGATCCTATTGATCACCATGAAGAAGTGAGTAATTCATTCATTCTTAAGCAGTGGCGGCTCGTGGTCGAAAATGTTAGGGCAGCCGAAATCATGTGAAACCCCCTATTTTCCACAACCATACATGAACGGAAATTCTTTAATATTTATTACTAAAATCAAAGTTTCCTTTTAATTTTTACAAAATGATAACATGCAAAAAAAAATAGGAAACACTTTCTTTTTTTTTTTTAAATCAAATCAATCCTGATTTCTTTTAAACTTGTGAATCGATGAATTTTAATATTAATTTAAATAACGAAACAACAACACATGTGTACACTTATCAGAGAAACTATTTCCATTTAGAGATATTCTTGGAAATTCTCGGTTTCCCCCCAGATTCACGCACGACCCAATCATTTCATTGCAGTCCCAAGTGCAGCAGATTTGAAAAAATCCTTTTGTGCTGCATTTGTTTTGTCACAACCTCTATTTTAGCATGTAGGGGAAGTCATAACAGTGAGGTTGTCATGGCATTGGTGCAGCCAATTTGGAACTTCGCTTTTTGGCTGCAGTTTTGATTGAATTGAGTTTTTCCCCCTCCTGAATTTTGCATTATGGCAACAGGTTTGCTATTTATCGGTCCAATTCTAATCTTCCTTTAAGAAAATTTGTAAAATATATAATTTTAATTTAAAAATACACTAATAAAATTAGGTGCAGCCCGGTTGTACTTGCTGTAGTCCACGAGAACACTGAATCGTAATTACGAGCAGCCGGTTTTGTCATTAGAGCAATCGTTTTGAGAATTTCGGATCATAATAACTGTTCAAAGACGTTGGTATGCCCTTGGAGCCTTCATTTGATGTCATGATTATAAATATCAAAAATAAACAAACTACTAGATATCAAAATAAAACAACAAAGTAAAACTAAATTTGCAAAACTACTACCAATTAAGCAGTTTCAAGAAAAGAATGTTTATTGTAAAACAATTAAAGAAGTTTCTTTAAATTGTATAATTAAATATTAGTTTTGAATTATAATATAAAAACTTAATGTTCTATTAGATGCTCTTATTGTATGTATAGATATTGATCCTATGAATTCCATCTGTAAGTTCTGCTTTACAACTGATATGAATTAACATGTATTATTATTTTCTTCTAGAAATTTGATAAGATACTTATCGCGAATCGAGGAGAGATCGCCTGCAGAATTATAAAAACGTGTCGTCAAATGGGGATTAAAACTGTAGCCATACACAGTGATGTTGATTCAACTGCTGTAAGTGTTTTACTTTTTATAATAAAAATTTCATATAAACTATTTTTTTACTTCCGTTCCACTCCTCCCAATTTAAAATATTAATTTAAAGTAATTTGACCTCTTAACATATGGAGATTAATTAGATATTAAACTATGACCATGCTATATTTTATAACTAATTTAAATAATTTAATTCTTCTATTAGATTTAGGGAAGACCATCGCGATTGTGAAACACACATAGTTTTTAAAAAAAATTCTACTTTCATAATTAACTTAATTCCAATTTACAAAAAAAAAATTAATTGATGTATTTTTAAAAACAGTTAGGGAAGTGAAGACTCTTGTGCTTGACTAAAAAGGGATGGAATTTTTTTCAAATGGGGACAGCATTTTTGAAAAAAGAACACAAGGGCAATATCAAGATGAAAAACTGACAGGCAACAGCGGATCGCCCTTCAAAAAACACCTAATTTCAGCCAGCTAATTTAATTATATTTGGCATGATCAGTATCTTAAGCATGGATGTATAAATTATTTTTAAAAACCCCTGAAAACTAATACATTTGAGAAAATGCAGTTTTATTCTTAATGGACAAATTATGTGTTTCTAATTTTCTTTTTTATTTGTTTTCCTAAATCATTTGAAATTTGACCTAAAAAATATGAATAGATTTAATTGACTTATACAATATATATATACCGTATATACTCGCGTATAAGCCGAGAAATTTAAGTCAAAAATTTCATCAAAAAGTAGGGGGGTCGGCTTATACGCGGGTCATTAAAATTTCTAATATAATTTGCCTAAAATGGGAAAAGGAGAGAAGTTGAAATTAGCGGATTCTTCTGAAATCGCCCCGACACATTTCCCAGATCGAGAATGTGTGTCATGTGCTGACTGAAGACCGTTCTGCGCATCGCGGCGTAATCGTAACGCAAAATCTAACTACTCACATAAATAATCAGTTTAACTTAATAAAAGTATATATTTTGATAAATATTTAATTGGTTTGTAGAATTTATGAAGGTAATTATGTAAACGCTACTTTAATAGAATTTCGGATGAAAGACTAAGAAGTTGACATCGTGCGTAGCGAATGACACCACTTTAAAGTCAATGTCTTTCTTGCTCGATTGCAATAATTAAACAAAATTTATTTCCCCAAAGCAGATTTTATTCCTTAATAATATTATGTACAGACATTAATAGTTGTTTCATTAGTATTTTGGATGGAATTGGCTTTAAAGCGGTAAAATCGGGATTGCTAATCGGCGAATTCAAGTTCTACTTTCAAGTCATTTATCTCGTAATTAAAAACTAAATATTTTAATAAGAAGTATATATTCATCCATAAAGTAGTAGTATTTCCTTCCGAGATGGATAAAAAAAATGCTCATCCGTATTTAATAGCGACAGTAGTCAACGATGTTGAGAGAAAATAGTTGACGTTTTCTAAGTTTTTAAATCTTTACAAAACGATGTTAAGGATTAGAAATTGCACATTTTGGTATTTAAGTTTGTCGTTTAAAATATTTTATTTGATAATAAGGGAGATTTAATTTAAGAAGTTCGATGGAGGTTTGAAAGGCACCAGAACATCGCGAGTGGTACATACTTTTAAGCCCGATGAATCGTCACGAACTTCGAGGAAGGCCGTTTCTCCAGCCACTTTCTTTAAACTTTTAATTTCTAGGCTTAAATATTTATTTTTCTAATTAAAATTTCACTCTTTTGTCGCGGATTTGCCGATTTTAATCGGTATTTTTCATGTACGAAAATACAACTCGGCTTATACGCGAGTTTCCGATTTTGGACAAAAAATCGGCCTAAAATTAGGGGGTCGGCTTATACGCGAGTATATACCGTATATATATATATATATATATATAAAAACATTCTGCAATATGACTAATCATTCTTGCATTATATTAGAGTACAAGGTCATTTTTGTATTGTAATAAAATTTGGAAATTTTCTAATGTCTTTTCAATGGTTATTTTAGCTCCATGTTAAAATGGCTGATGAAGCTTATTGTTTGGGTCCTGCTCCAACCAATAAAAGCTACTTGAACATGGATGCCATTCTAAATGTTATTCAGAAAAGTTCCACACAAGCTGTAAGTCCCATAGGTCTTTCTACAAAATTTTAATATTCAAGGCAACTTTTTTGCCTAATATTCTGTATAAATACTTCTTCACTTTAAATAATATATCAATTGTGATTCCCAATTTGTGAATTATTTAATAAACTACCTTTAAATTTGTGAATATTTTAAGTATCGACATTTATTCCTTCCTTTTAAAGTTAATGGTTTTAATGTATATTTTTATAGGTTCATCCTGGCTATGGATTTCTATCTGAGAACATGGGTTTTGCTCAACAGTTGGTCAGTACTGTCTTTTGCCTAAAATGCAATTACTTTTTTAATAGGGATGAAACGGATATCCGGTATCCGGCCTATTCGGCTGCTTTTTAACTATCCGTTATCCGGAAGTAAAGTGCCGGATATCCGATTTTCCATGCCGGATATCCGGATGAATAAAACATCAAAGATTTTTTTTTGTGGCGATCAATTTTCTTTGTTTTTGCTTTAAGTATTATCTTGAAAATTCTACCAATGTATTCACAGTGTGCAGATTCTGCCTTTAACCAAACCAATTAGAGACTTTAAAAAACCCACTTTATTTCAAATTTTTAACTTTAAAATTATATTTTTAACGAATCGTTATGGTGGAGGGTCATCACATCTCACAACTAATATAAAGTTAGAATTGAAAAATAAATTTCTCAAAGTTTAAGCAAACTTGAGTTTTCATGTTTGGAATGAAAGGGCATATGGTAAAATTACAATTATTCAGAAATTAAGTGTAAAATGTACAAAACATACGACCATTGCTAGCAGCACCCTAGAATAACCCTTTGTAAATAAAAAAGTTTTTTTAATGTTTATTCAATTTTGGTATCACTTTAACGATAAGGAATTGGGAAATATTACAGAATAAAAAAAATATTTTTCAATTTTTGACCGATTTCCATTTTTTCTAGTGTGTATGAGAAGTTATTTTCATAAAAAATAAACTGCCGGATATCCGGTTTGTAATGTGCGCCGGATATCCGGTATCCGGCAAAACCACTATCCGGTTCATCCCTACTTTTTAATTTCTTAATTGGGCTTGCAGGGGCTGGAGTTGATTTGGCGCGGCCACGCTATTGTAGGACTCCATATCAGAGGTTTGATTTATTTGGTGATGAACAAATTGATGAATGCCACAGTATTTAGAGAATATTTAATGATGCATGTTTAACAGTTGAATATTTACAATTAATGGTGAAATCTATGGCATTACAGTTAGGTGAAGAGCACGCCGAAATAGCGTGCAGAGGGTTAGAAGGAATGTCTGGGAATGAGTTCCTCTTCGTCAGCGTTTTACGCATTCAGCACGACGTGGGCCTCATGCATTTAGAGCTACAGTCAAACCCCGTTATAACGAACCCTCAACGGACTGGTTCAGAAGTTCGCTATAGCCGAGGGTTCACTATATCCGAATTTTCAAATATTGATGATATAAAAACTTCCTAAAGTCCTTAAACACGATTTGTGCGAAACAAATTACTTACACTGAACACTGAATTGCAATTAGTAATGGGCAATAATTAAGTAAAAGAAATATTTATTTTTAAATAACAAATTAAACAATTAAATTAATTTTACTACTACTTAAATTTATTTATCTAAAGTATGAAAATAAGTTTTGATTTTTTGTTGAAAGCATCAAAAGAGTCCATTACATTCTTATCCACAGTTTCTGTTGCAAAGAAATTAAGCAAAATGTCCACAGCTGCCTTACCCTTAGCATCAGAAATTGAAGGACCTGAACTAACATCCCCTTCGAATGCAATATCTGTAGATAAACGATAATCACCGTTTTTTATTCTCTTAATAATTTTCGCTTTATCCTCAATGGGAAAAGCATTAGCAAACAGGATTGATTTTAAACCTACGCGATGTCCACAAGTTAAACGATAATCTTCAGCAGTAGAATGAATGGAATACGCAAAGAATGTATGCTAAACCAGTTGAACTGGGGAAGGGGAGGAGCTGAGCAGGGGAGTCTATTGTCACCTTTGAGGAACCTGGCTTCTGTCAAAGGAACAAAGGGTAAGGAATGTGGTCGGGGCGAGTAAAATTTTCTGAAAAACCTGAAACTAAACTGGAAAAGTGTGAATTTTAGTTCGCTACATCCGAATTCCTTACTTTTGAAGATCGTTATAAGCATTTGAAAATACATTAGTGACATAGGAGTTCGGTTGGGACCAATTGAAAAGTTCGTTACAACCGAGGGATCGTTATACCGAGGTTTGACTGTATTATGATTGGCTCTGTGATGTAAACACTGTCTAAGTGGGAGAAAGATTCTATGGTAGAGAAAGAGAGGTTGATGAACTCCATGTTGCTGCAGGCTTAATAGAAACATTTTTATTCATTTCAAATATTTTATTCATTTAAAATTAATTGAAGTGACTTGGTTTTAAAGTATGTTTTTAGATAATTAAATATAGGGTAAAATTAAAATTTGACTTTAAAAGTCCAAAATTTCTATCTTAATTTTTTTTTCAAAAAACAAAAGTTATATTTAGATGTTTTATTTTTGGAATTATTTTTTATATGGTTATTAAAGAAGCAAACTAGACAGCCATTTAATACATTATTTAAGATGTGTGTTTAAAACAATAACAGAATGGTAACATTACCTGGAAAATCAGACTTTTTTTTTAATTCTGAAAATATCAGGGAAAATTTCCCAAAAAATTCAGGAAAAATTTTAAATTTGGATAACTAAAACAGCAATTATTATCGTCTGTTCTGCATAGTTTAGTAATTTATACATATTTCCTTTTAATTCTGAAAAGGAATAATAATTTTTAAAAAAATCATGGCAAACGAAAGCAAAGCTTGCTGGACTTTGGATTCTAAACAACATGTGTGCAACTAATGAATATGCGATTTATTGAAGATTGGAATAAGAAATAGGAAACATATAAAACATTAAAATTATATACAAAAGAAATAATTTGAAAAAACTTGCTTAAAATCCCTTATTTTAGATGCAGAAACGAAGGCTCTTCGAGCTATACAGAAGAGATAATTCTATAAATGTTTCACTGCATTTTCTGCTTACAGAGAACATGTTTAATTGCTATTATACGTATCCCACTTGTATAATTTTGCGTTGTATCCATAAATTATTATTTTAACTGAATATAATTATTGCTCATATTTTTTTTATTTATAATACAATATATGTATTGTATTATTGTAGCAAGAATACTTTATTTCTATACAAAGCATGTATTACAACATTTCTTAATATAATTGTAAAATTAGGGAAATTTTTGTGACACCATCATGGAACTTTTTTTCCCAGGATTTAATTGCCACCTTGAATAACTTTTTACTCCACAGGTACATTTTTTTAATAATGCTCCGCTGATACATTTTCAAATTACATACTTTCATTTGTAATAGAAATAACATGATGCCATCCTTAAACAAACTTACTATTTTAAACGTTCTATATCAATATGAATAACGTAGCAATGCATGTATCTAATATTTTGCTTTTTTTCAGGAAAAAATGGGAATTGTTTTTATTGGACCAAACTGGAAATCCATTTCTGCCATGGGGGATAAAATCGAAAGCAAAAGAATCGCTGCCAATGCTCGAGTGAACACTATACCTGGATTTGATGGTGTAGTTGAAGTAAGATCTCTTGTATTAATAAAAAGTATAAATATTATATATTGATACATAATATTAAAAATTGATTTTATATAAAACTGATTTTGCTTTTTATATTCATTTCTTATTTGAATTTCAGACTCCAGAAGAATGCATAAAAATTGCTAAAGATATAGGTACTATACTTAAATTACTCATTAAAATTTTAAATTGTTATAATGTTAAGAGAGGAACATGAGTAATGATTAGATTAGTTTGATATATACATAGGGATACCAGACATCCCAGTTTTTCGCCCTTGTCCCGGAAAGCGTCCCCGGGGGGATATTTCATAATTAATACATATGAGCACCGTTTACAAATGCCCTAAATGCCAGTATTTCGTCTGAAAATAAATCCCCCAAAATATCCCTATTTATTGCTGGTAAGATTGACTGTCCCAGCTCCCCTTTCTAGGAGCATTGCGAGAACAACTCACCACTGTGGTCAAGCAAGAATTTTTGACGATTCGATCCTGCCTACTTCTTTAAACCCATATGAACGGATCTGTTTGACCTTGAGATGAGGGGAGTGTTGAGAGAGCATTAAACATCATGTTCACATATTAAAACATTTGCCATGATTGGCAAGAAATTGCAGTTTTTAGTCCCGGGGTTGGCTTTTGGGACTTCTGGTAACCCTATTTATACATTACTTTACAGCAGTGGTTCAAAACCTTTAGATTATGTTGAAAGATTGTTTTATTTGCAATTATACCTATAAAATTGTGCCTATTCCCTCTTAATCAAAGTGTGGTTTGTATAATTTCAATCCACAACCTTGTATTAAATCAGAACCCTAGGGGTCCTCGGACCACATTTTAAGATCCACTGTTCTACACAATGACAAAATAATTTCCTTAGATGTGTGTACAATGTATTTCGTGATATTTTCCGTTTTAAATATTAGAGTTTGTGACACACATAGGTGACAACGTAGGTTTTCAGAGGGTATGAAAAGGTATCGTTAAAAGAAAAAATTACCATTAAATTCAATATCTTAGAAAGATATACCAATTATTAATCTTATTGCAATTGGAATCATTTACCTGTGTGCCCATAACATTTGTTCTAAACCTTGCAATGGCAATCGTTAAATTATTTTAGATGTCTTGTATTTGAAATGTTATTTGAAAGTGGTCTTTTTTATTTCAGTGTTCACTCTAGAAATAAAAAGGGGCAGGGCGCTGTTAGCTGTAAAAGGGCACCCCGTTTTTGAAAAGGCCCTTCTTGTTTTTAAAAGGGCACTTTTTAAAAAAAGGTTTGTGATGGGCCCGTTGATATATCGGACCCGTGACGAAACAAAAAAAAGTTCAGATTTGTTGATCGCTAGAGCTGCATATTGGGCTATTGGTGAAGATTCGGGGCTTATTTTGAAGGAAAGACCCATACAAAATTGAGGGTTTCATTATGAAGATGCTACTTAAAATCCAAAATTTGACACTTAAAAATTAATGTTTTCGCTAAAAACCAAATCTGTAACTAGTCCAAATCAGACCCCTTACAAAACTGATGAAAAGGCTACTTAAATATAAAATTTCGTAATAAAAGGCCAATATTGTAACCAAACTATCTTCACTTTAAATTTACACACACATTTTTTTTTGAAGCATATTGCTGCATATTGGGCTATTGGTGAAGATTCGGGGCTTATTTTGAAGGAAAGACCCATACAAAATTGAGGGTTTCATTATGAAGATGCTACTTAAAATCCAAAATTTGACACTTAAAAATTAATGTTTTCGCTAAAAACCAAATCTGTAACTAGTCCAAATCAGACCCCTTACAAAACTGATGAAAAGGCTACTTAAATATAAAATTTCGTAATAAAAGGCCAATATTGTAACCAAACTATCTTCACTTTAAATTTACACACACATTTTTTTTTGAAGCATATTGCTGCATATTGGGCTATTGGTGAAGATTCGGGGCTTATTTTGAAGGAAAGACCCATACAAAATTGAGGGTTTCATTATGAAGATGCTACTTAAAATCCAAAATTTGACACTTAAAAATTAATGTTTTCGCTAAAAACCAAATCTGTAACTAGTCCAAATCAGACCCCTTACAAAACTGATGAAAAGGCTACTTAAATATAAAATTTCGTAATAAAAGGCCAATATTGTAACCAAACTATCTTCACTTTAAATTTACACACACATTTTTTTTTAGTCGATGCCTTTTTTAAAGACAGCTAGGGAAGCAAGGACGCTTGTGCTTGACTGAAAAGGGCAAGAGGGGCGGAATTTTTTTAAAAGAGGGCGGCATTTTTGAAAAAAAGGGCATGAGGGCGCTATTGAGATGAAAAAAGGGCAGCCAGGGCGGACCGCCCTTCAAAAAACGCCTAGAGTGAACACTGATATTTCAATTGGTTTTGATACAATAACTTGAAGGGAAATACACAATATTAAGAAATGTCATTCTAAGTGTATAATGAAAGGGATGTCTGTCATGTAGGTTGATATTAATCTGTATTTAACGATTAAGTAGCTTCAGAATTGCTACTGTTACACAGTAATTATAAATAAATGTTATTGACTATTGTAATTTCATCTTTAGGTTATCCTGTAATGATAAAAGCGTCAGCTGGAGGCGGTGGTAAAGGGATGAGGATTGCGTGGAATGACAAGGAAGCAATGTAAAATCTCTAGATTTTTAATATGTACTTTATGAAAATCGTTATTTTAGATATAAAATTAATAGAGAATCACAATGTAAAATGTATATGATAATTATATGTTAACTCACAAAGGAAGGAATTCTAAAAAAAAATTATTTAACCTTATTATATTTATCAAAATCATTTGTTAAAGGATGAGTTATTATTAATGTAGGGTTAAATTGTTTGTGCATTGATTTTTTTTCCACTTCAATTAAGCAAGCACCACTGAACCGAATTTGCTTAGGGTATCACTGATAGATAGCTTAGAGATCAGTTTAATTGTAGAACATTACAAAAATGATACCTTATCTTATATATTGCAAAAGTGAAATTGCTGGGAATGGTTTTTAATCGATTCTTGCCATATCCAATACACAAATTTCTATCTATCTTTCATACCTGAATTTTAATAATTAGCTTATTACCTGGGGAATGTCACCTTTTGAATAGTAAAAATAATAAATAGAATTAGTAAATAATTAGAAATAGAATTAATAAATAAGTCAGTAATTATTTATAAAACAAATAATTATTTTCAGGTTAGAACATCAAGACACATCAAAAGCTTTCAATGCTAATACTGCCTTTTTGATTTATAAATATTATGCGCTTTGGAATATACCGTCCTGCGATTGTTACAAACTTTTACCCATGAATTGGTTGATAATAAAAGCATAAACAATACTCTACATCAGTGGTTTCCAAACTATTTTGGCCGTGGAACCCAAAAATTTGTTACCAATGATCGCGGAACCCTGAATATTTTTTAATCAACGACTTTTCAAAATTTAATATCTGATATTAAACGAAACAAGTATTATTTTGGTATTTCAGATTTTATTGAATTAAGCAAAACTCAAAATAAAAACGATTCATCATAGAAATAATAACAGTTTTTTATTTTTATATACATACTTTTATTATTTTTTTTCTTTTCCATCTAATTGATGTCGTTTAAGAATATGCAATGCAGAAAAGTCAGTGATTATGATGAAAACAAATAAAAACGTGCTTCAACTGGTGCGGTTATAAGAAGCCAAGGGACATAGACAATCGCCAAAGCAGTAACCCGGGAAAGAAGTTTGGAATATGCCACTATAGCCATCTATTGGTAGGATCGAAAGTTTGATCCCGGTTAAACATCCATACACCGGTATATTGCACACAAAAAAAATTACATAAATTTTGGGGGTCGATTGTAAACTTTCCGAGGAAAATGTGAATATATTAAACACCATTCTTATTTTTTTGAATCAAATAAAATTTGTCACGCGGAACCCCTAAATTTTTTCATGGAACCCACTTTGGGAACCACTGCTCTACATTATTTTGTATAAAATTCATATCACACTGTAATACGTGGAACACTTATTTAACTTTTTTCACTGCTTACAACGCTCCCTTGTTTTCAATTAAAGTAACAAAATTAATTTTTTGTATGATTATCTTAAGTTTTTCATCTTGCATATATTTACTTCTAGAGAAGGCTTCCGGTTTTCTTCTCAAGAAGCTAAATCTAGCTTTGGTGATGATAGATTGCTAGTTGAGAAATTTGTTGACAACCCTCGGCACATAGAAATCCAGGTATAAAAAAACGGTATAATATTTTAACATTCTGTATCAATTGTTCTATAGGACATGTAGCTTTTTTAAAATTGCTGTTTGAGCTAAACAGTCCATGTTTTCAATTTTCACTGATTTTTTTTTATTCACAAAGTTATAGTTAGGGTTGAAACTAGGGATGAAACGGATATCCGCTGATTTTTAACTATCCGGCTGATTTTTAACTATCCGATATCCGGAAGTAAAGTGCCGGATATCCGGATGAATAAAACATCGAAGATTTTTTTTGTAGCGGTCAATTATCTTTGCTAAGAATATGGTATTTAAGTATTTTCCTGAAATTTCTACCAATGTATTAACAGTGTGCAGATTCTCCCTTAAATTTTTCTCGTTTTTAACTTTAAAATTCTATTAATTTTTTTTAATGAATGGTTATGGTGGAGGGTCATAACATCTCACAACTAATATAAAGTTAAAATAAAAATAAATTTCTCAAAAGTTTAAGCAAACTTGAGTTTTCATTTTTGGAATGAAAGAGCATATGGTAAAAATACAATTATTCAGAAATTGAGTTTAAAGTGTACAAAACATACGCCCATTGCTAGCAGCACCCTAGACTAACCCTTTGTAAATAAACAAGTTTTGTGAATGTTTATTCAATCTTGGTATCACCTTAAGGGTAAGTAATTGGGGAATATTATAGAATAAAAAAATATTTCGTAATTTTTGACCGATTTCCGTATTTTCTATTGTGTATGAGAAGATATTTTCATGAAAAAGAAACTGCCGGATATCCGGCAAAATCCAGTTCGGATATCCGGTTTGTAATGTGCGCCGGATATCCGTTTTCCGGCAAAACCACTATCCGGTTCATCCCTAGTTGAAACGGAAATCCGGTATCCGGCTGGTTGTTAACTATCTACTAAGTATCCTATATCCGGAAGCAAAGTGCCAGATATCCGATTACCATTCTGGATATCCGGATGAATAAAATGCAGCAGATTTTTTTGTAACGATCATTTATCTTTTGTTCTTGCTTTAAGTATTTTCCTGAAAATACTACTAATGTATGCTGCAGATTCACCCTGGAACTTTTTCTCGGGCTATTCAGGTGGGTAAGGATTGAAGTGACAACTTTCTCGTTAAAACCTGAACGGGTGGGTCACAGAGAATAGGAAGATGTAATGCAGACATTCGGAACCAGCCACTAGCTATCTTGGAGTATCTTCGAGTTTGAACAATCCACGTGGGTGGGGTGCATAACTACATTTCGGTTTGTAATATATTACAAATTGTTTTATTCTCGAAGATAGTAAGAGCTAGTTTTAACATTTAAATATTGCACAATTTAGATCAGCAATTTGGAAATATTTCAAAATTACAATTTCAAACGTATTGCACAGTACAGCTCCGACAATTTCAAAATCAGTATGAATATGAACAGTTTATTAAACAACTGTTAAGAGAAGATCTTTTTGTAAAAATTACCTGCCGGATATTGGATTGGTTATTCAGTATCTAGTTTGTAATGTACTCTGTACATCCGGCAAAACCGCTATCCGGTTCATCCCTAGTTATAGTATGCGTGTAATGATAATTTAAAAGAAGCTTGTTTCATTTTGTGTTTGGTTAAAAATTATTTTAAGCCTTTATTTTCAATTTTTATATTTGTTTTTAATATATTTCTTGCAACTGTTTATAAAACATCTGCACTTGAAGACATTACCAGCTGCCATTTAAACATATAAATGTTGTAAATAGCAATCGCTTTGAGTTATTTTATTTCTTTGTCAGCACCAACCCTAATAATATTTGGTAAAAAAAAAACACCTTTTAATAACTCATACATTAAAAAAAATGTTTTTTGTTGCACAAAACATTTTTTAATTGTCTTCAAAATTTATTTGGTACTTTTCAGGTTTTATGTGATAAATTTGGTAATGGAATATACCTCAACGAACGGGAATGCTCTATCCAAAGAAGAAATCAAAAAGTTATTGAAGAAGCTCCTAGGTAATGAAGAACGTTGACTTTTATTTTAACCACATAATTTTTGTTTTGTTTCTTATCTTATAAAAAATATGTAAGCAATCTTACTATTAGTCCTTTTTACTTGAGTCTCGTTTCTCAGACAACAAATTAAACACTTTTTCTTTTGTGTCCCGTTCTTTAACCTGAAAAACATGTTCTTTCTGTAACCTGTTCCTTCACTAACTCCAAAGCAATTCTTACGTTTATCATCTACGACTACAGCAGAGTAGATAAAAGAACTGGGAGTAACTGTTTTTTAAAAAGTATATATATATATACTAAAACAAAAATAATTTGAATAAATAAAAAACAAATTCAATAATACACTCTTGTTAAATTAGAATAAAAATACAGCAATTGTAATGAATGCCAAATAATAAAACTAAAATATTAATTATTAAAGTAAAAAGTATACTAAAAAATTATACTTCCTTTTTGTTTTATCATTATCCATTGTTTTCTACTATGTTTTTGTTGTGTATATATATATATATATATATATATATACATACAATAAATGTAATTATTATTGCAATTATCAATTATTGCAATTATTATATATTTGACTGAAAAAGTCTTTAATGTTATACTAATCTTAAAAATCGTTTTACAAAGTATTGGTTTCAATTTTGTGTAATATTGCAAAGGATTGTACATTAAACTAGCTCTTTTAAGTGTTTTTAATAAAGATTTCTTGTGCAAAATTTTATAAGTATAAGTATTACAACTAAATTGCATTTATTGTGTGTTTTTTACCTACATAATCTGTTTGGCAACCTTTCCTACAAATCGTTAAAGATTAGTTGTATATCGAATGTTTCATCAATTTAATTTAATCAAAAATATTACAATTCAGAAAATTTCTTTAATTTTTTATTTTTATGTGTTTAAGAGCATTAATAATATTTAGTTTTTCGTTTGTTAAAAAAAGAATAATATGCATATTGAGTTGTATACAATTTATTTTCTAAATATAGTAAATATGTCGTGTATAATTTTATTTAGCACATTTGTGGATGAAACTTTAAGGAAAGCAATGGGCGAACAAGCTGTCGCTCTTGCTCAAGCTGTTGGCTATGATTCAGCAGGTGAGTTTGCATTCGATATTTATTAATTTTCTATTTTTTTTTTTAATCATTTATGCTTTTAACTGCTTTAATTTTACAACACCGTTTTTTTTCTTCTTCTTTTAATTATGCTCTACCATATTGTTCCCTACTCTTGGGAGATCCTAATTATTATTTTGATGGTTGACCAAAGAACTGTATATATTTTAATTTGTAGTATTATTTTCCCTTTGATTTGGCATGAAGATACTGTAAAAAGGAAAAGCTTATTTTTACTGGGATAAACTTTTTTTTTCTACTTGTCATATCACTGGTAAAAGAAACTCTATTGATGAGTTAGTTTTATGCAATGATAGTAATTAATGAAACCACATAATTGTGTATGATTTTAATATTATATCAACATGATATATAATGATAAAGGCATATATATTTTGGCATGTTACTGAATTTTCTCTGCCATAAATGGTAGATGATTAAGTAAACAAAGTGGGAGATTGATAATAATTATCATAGTAGTATTTCTATATTTTTCCTTGGGCCTATGCCTTGGAATTTGTTGCAACCTTTTAAGGACACCCTCCAAAGTTCTTCTTAAGTGCTTCTTAATTTTATGTTAAAATTAAATAATAATTTTTCTTCAAAAATCTCACTTCTATATTTAACATTTAACCAGGGTTGCCATACACATGGAAAACCTGAAATTGTCAGGGGAAATAAACAATTTCTCAAATTTCCTGGAATTCAGGGAATTTTTCTAAAATTTTTAGCTGAAAGTGCCTTGTCATACTTCTTTCCCTGCCATCTATGAAATATTCTTTTCGTTATAAAAATTTTAATGTGTAAAAATGATAATTTCTCAATTTTTTTTAATACTTTGTTAGGTTATTATTTGTAAGCACTTAATTTTTATAGGTCTTTAGATTAATCTTTTTTTAAAAATTTAATTAATTTTCATGTATTTATCATTCTGGGATTTTTTTTTTTAAATCCTCTGGAATATAAAAATTTTAATGTGTAAAAATGATATTTTATCAATTTTTTTTAATACTTTGATAGGTTATTATTTGTAAGCACTTAATTTTTATATGTCTTTACATTAATCTTTTTTAAAATGTTAATTTTCATGTATTTGTCATTCTGGGATATTTTTAAAATCCTCTGGAAAAGTCAGGGAATTTTACTGTTAAGTGGCAACCCTTTATGTACCCTTAAATTTTGTATACTATTCTTTCATATATTTTAATTTGATATTACTGTAATTAATGAAAAAAACATTAAACTTTGATATTTTTATTAAAATTTGACAATTTTTTTTCGGAGAAGATGCATGCTTTGTATATTAACCAATCAGTGTGCAAGCCAACTCATTGAATTTAGGAGGAATTGTTACTAAAAAATTAAATCTTCAATCATGTAAACTGAGTTGTATAATTGTATTTCAAATATTTTTTATTAAAATCAACGAATTTGTTTTAAAAAATTTCTTTCTTGATTTTTTTCATGTTTTATTGATTAACTAAGATTTTTTTTTTTAATTTGTGAAAAATTCATTCTGTAATTTTTCGAAATTGTTTGAACGTTATATTAATTTTTTTTTTAGGAACTGTTGAATTCCTTGTTGACTCAAAGAAGAATTTTTATTTTCTTGAAATGAATACAAGATTGCAGGTAATTATTGATTGCTCATGTCCCTTAAATTAAAACTTGGTTAAAAATTAATAACCTTTTATAGTATTTTTATATTAAACTTCTTTTCTAGGTTGAGCATCCAATCACTGAATGCATTACTGGTGTTGATTTGGTTCAGCAAATGATCAGGGTAGCTAAAGGTAAATTTGGGGTTTTTGATTAAAATTGATGTATTTTTATACAACAAACTAATACAGTAGACGCTCATTTTTACGAACTCGTAGAGAGCAACCGAATTGTTCGTAAAATCGAAAGTTCGTAAAATAGAATATCATAAGAAGTAGATAAATTGTATGCTTATTTTTATTAAACTGTCTGCTCTTTATAAATAATGTATTATTTAGAGATTATATTAGAATTAAAGTTATATATAGTTATTCTATATAAGAAACAATTGTAAAATAAAAGTTAAGTAAATAAAAATAATAAGTATACCTTTATTGATGAAAAAACAAGCATCAGAATAATCGCTAGTTTTTCTGTTTTAAAACAACATTTTGGAAAATACATGTTTTCATTTTATCGATGTTTGAAAGCATTTCACTATTGTTCTCCTCAAAAAAGTGCCTTAGTCTTGATAACCATTCAGTTTGCTGAAGCTCAAACCGTGTCTGGATTTATATTTTTGCAGCCAACTGTCCGATGCCTTGAAGTCTTTGATGTTGAGCTTTAAAACAAAGCAGTTCAATTGTTTCTTAAGCACATTACCATCAATCGAAATGTTCATTCCTATAAATTTCCTCATTCAAGCAAGCAAGGCTTTTTCCAGTTTGGGATATTTTGCTGCTCTGAAATATTTTCGATAGGGTCACTCTTGCTGGTCTTGTTTGCATATCCAACGATTTATTCTCTTGCTCTTAAAATTATCTCTAGGATATTCTTTGGAATTCCATATTTCTTAGAGATTTCTTCCTTGTTTATAAAATGTTCTCTTCTATTTCTTTTAAAATTTTCTTTTTTGCCTCGGCAGATAAACAAGTGCGTTTCTTCAACTGCGGCATGACTAAATTTCCTCAACTAAAACTGGTCAAACTCCCTCTGCACTAACAAAATTTCAGACATTGAGGGTCCAGATGAAACTAAACCAGCTACAAAGCATAATCTTATAACAAAGCAGCCCTCTCTCTTCTCGACATTGACACATGCTTATTGAAAGCAGGGGAGGGGTCAAGATTGACTTCAAAGTTCCACTCTCCAATCACATGCCTGCTATCCACCTGCTGTATGCCCCTGTAATTTTTCTCAGAATGGTCTTGAAATGTTTGTATGTGTTGCTTTGTTACTCGCTAAAGAAATGAGCTTTTAAACTTTATCTGATGTCAGGTAAACGCTACCAAAGTATGAATATGAAAAATATTATTATGCCTATGGGACCACGTTCGGGACCAGACACTAGTTCGTAAAATCATGAGTGTTCGTAAATTAGAGGTTCGTAAAAACGAGCGTCTACTGTATAAGATTTCTTTCAAATGAGCGGTTTTGCTCCCAAGTGGTATAAATTCAGAAACAGAATTTCAAGATAAAAGCATTTAAAGTTTGCAAATGGCTATAGCAAAGTGGCAACATAACCTAGAAAATCGAGAAATGGGGGGGGGGGGAATCAGGGAAATTTGGATCATTAAAACGGCAATTATCGTCTATCAGGGTGGTAACATAACCGGGAAATCAGGGAATTGTCATGGAATTTTTTTATTCTGGAAATATCAGGGAAATTTTCGAAATTTCACAAAAAATCAGGGAAATTTTCAAATTTTAATCGTTAAAACGGCAATTAACCTCCATTATGCACTCTATTCTGGGTAATTTAGTTGTCAATATTTCCTTTTAGTTCTGAAAAAGAATTTTTTAAAAAAAGTATGGTTATGCACATTTTCATATTTTCAGTTTTATTTTTGTAAAAACATGAACCATTGCTGAGGGAGCAGCAAAAGGAAAGTGCATTGGACCTTGAAATTGTGAGCAACATGTGAGGGGTTAATGAATGTGACTTATTGCAGATTGGGATAGGAAATAGGAAGCATATAAAACATTCAAAATTATCTCCAAAAGAAATAGTTGGAAAAATTTGCATTCTCTGCTTACAGACATGATTAATTTCTATTATGCCTGCCATAATTGTATAATTTGTGTATCCATAAATTATTATTTTAACTGACAATAAGTATTGCTTATAAATTTTTATTTATAATGCAATAAATTTATTGTATTGTAGCGAGGATACTTCGTTTTTATACAAAGCATATATTTCAAGTTTCTTATTGTAATTTTAAAGTCAGAGAAATTTTGTGACACCATCATGGAAGTCAGGGAATATCAGGGAACTTTTTTTCCAGAATTTTGTTGCCACCCTGTAGAAAATCTAGAAATCAGGGGGGGGGGGGAATCAGAGAAATTTTAACATTTGGATCATTAAAATGGCAATTATTGTCTATTCTGTGTAGTTTAGTTGTTGATTAAAACATGAACCACTGCTGGTGGAAGAATAAAAACAAAGCATGTTGGACTTTGGATTGTAAGCAACATATATGGGCTAATGAATATTCAATTTATAGAAGATTTGAATAGGAAATGTATAAAACATTAAAATTATCTAAAGAAGACATAATTTGAAAAAAAATTGCATTCTTTGCTTCCAGAGAACATGTTTAATTACTATTGTACCTCTTGCACTTGTATAACTTTATGTTGTGTCCTTAAATTATTATTTTAGCTGAATATATAAGTATTTCTCATAATTTTTCATTTATAATGCAATATATTTATTGTATTATTGTAGTGTGGGCACTTTGTTTCTATACTAGGCATGTATTGCAACAATTCTTAACGTAATTGTAAAATTAGGGAAATTTTTGTGACACCATCAGTGAAATAT
Organism: Troglohyphantes excavatus; assembly: GCA_963932185.1. Taxonomy (NCBI): domain Eukaryota; kingdom Metazoa; phylum Arthropoda; class Arachnida; order Araneae; family Linyphiidae; genus Troglohyphantes; species Troglohyphantes excavatus. Next base: position 45,728,225 of record OZ010678.1, read on the forward strand.
CAGTGAACTTTTTTCTGGGATTTTGTTGCCACCCTCTATAAAGTTGAGTGGAATCGCATTCAGCTCGTATTTGGCAAGCAATTGAACTTAGTACCACTCCCTTTCGCCAAATTATAGATGTAGCTGCTTAACAATGGAAAATTATGTTGGTTCACTGTCGGAATTCTGATTATACTACATGGCAGCCAAGCCGTTTAAATGTTTACTCTTCAAAATATAAAATTGTAGAATTATATTTATTCAATAGCATTTTCTTCTTCTGTGTTTTAATTATAATAATTGAATTGCATTTAAAATGATATATTTTAGGTCATCAGCTTAAAATAAATCAAAGTGATGTTAAAATAAATGGTTGGTCAATAGAATCCAGAGTTTATGCTGAAGATCCTTACAAGAACTTCGGCTTGCCGTCTGTTGGACGTTTATATAAATATATTGAACCCTCGCATCTGCCAAATGTATGCTATTTTTTATTCTTTGTTTATTTGATTCTTTCAAAACTAATGAGGTAATATGTTATGTTTCATTTAACCAGGGTTCCCACGCACCTGGCAAACAGGGAAAACCTGGAATTATCAGGGAAAATGAAAATGACCTAAAATATGTCAGGGAAAATGAACAATTTCTCAAGTTTTCTGGAAAAGTCAGGGAATTTAAAAAAAAATTTTTAGATGAAGATGCCTTACTAAATTCCTTTCCTCACCATCGATAAAATGTTCTTTTCGTTACAAAAATATAAATTTGTAAAAATTATAATTTCTCTGTTTTTTAATACTTTGATAAGTTAGCACTTCCGCTTTACGGTTCTCAACATTTCTCTTTAAAAAAATCAGTAATTTTTCATATTTTTGCTTCTGGAATTTTTTTAACACCTCCTGGAAAACCTGGAAAAGTCAGGGAATTGTAAGCTGAATTTTGAGTGGGAACCTCGTTTAACGTAGAGCAGAATTTTAAAATTTGAAAAAAATACTATCTGTTTAAGGCTTTGATGTTAAATTAATTTGATTACATCACATAAAATAATTAAACTGTCTCGAACTCTGACAAAGAAGTAAAACGATAGCTCTATCTTTTTATTACTTAATGGTTGGTCCTAGTTGTTTGGCCCATTTTGCTGTGGAACCTGTTATAGAGTATACATTTTATATAGTAACCCCATCAGGTCTCTTTTAAATTGCAATAAATTGTTCAAATCATTTTTTTAAAAAACTAATCAGAATTTTACAAATTTCCTACCTTAATTACACATTTTATATAAAAAATATTGCGTAGCGCCATCTGGTCTCGAAACTACAACCTCTTGTTCCTGGGTCTGGTACTCTACTAGTCATGCTACAAAAGTGTTTTCAAAAGTTCGGAAATATTTTAATAAAGATGTTTCTTTATATACAATAAAATGTTAAAATCATTTTTAAAAAATAAACAATTTTACAAATTTGGAGCCTCAGTTGCACATTTGAGGTTTAATAGTGCTTATAAATTTTCAACCTTTTATACACAGAGAAAATTGGTGTTTTGGAATTCACAGGCAGACATTTTCTTTTATTATTAGAAACTCCATTTATTATAAAGAAAATAGAGGACTGAAAATCGCATGTTTAATTCGCAATTTCGTTATTGAATAATTGGTATTTTCACACATTTTGTTATTCTCTGATTTTTAAACATAATAAATTTATATTTTACGTTATAAATTTTCTGTGTTTTATCTGTGTACGAAAACCCATTTTAAATTCACTTTATTGGACTCGGGGAACCTAAAATTGGTCGGTCTCCAGTTGTTCAGTGGATCAGTGTTTGGCTAGCAACCATAGGATTGTGAGTTCGAACGCGACGGAGTGAACTTGACAAAAAGTAAAAATGTAGTGAATTTTTTATTGGAGAGTTGCTAGATTCACTACTAAAATGCTGAAATTTGTCTAAAACATCCAATAATAAATACCGGTGTGTATATGGGACTGGTGCACGTTTAATCTGATAGGGGTTCAATGTCCTGATGGTTGTATCGGGTGCCAGCTCAGGTGTTGTCCTCGTCATCTGAGCATGGTTCAAACATACAATCCGGGTCTTTCCTTCGAAATAGACCCTGAACAGTTACTAATAGCCCACTATCTCTATTGCGTCGTTAATTCAATCAACTAACCTAAAATTTAGTTGTAAACCCTGTTATTGGCATTTTAGCAGGGAAACATTAATTAAAATTTCATTTAAAGAAACAAAGAAAGTTGTATTGTCATTTCAGTTTGATTGTTATAATGTATGTGTAATAATTGTAGAAATCTATGAGGATAAGAATTGACTCAAAGTTTTTGTTTATTTTTAGGTAAGGTGTGATAGTGGTATCCAAGAAGGCAGTGAAATAAGCATTTACTATGACCCGATGATTTGCAAGGTTAGTATAATTTCAGAAGAAAAAAATATCAAGCATGTTTATCTTGGGTCAATTTATGAGTTAACCTTTCGAAGGTGGGCATTTGATTTTAACACAGGATTCTGGTTGAAATATCGGCCAGCCACCCTGTACAGGTTAAACAACATCCTATTTTTTTTTAATTAATTAATTATTCTATATTAGCCATTCTAATATTTGTTTTTAAATGTTTAATTTTGATTATTTTATATTGTAAATAAAGGCATTCTTTCTTTATAAGAGAGTGATAAAATTATTAAACAAATTCAATACAAGTTTTTACATTTACAATGTTTCCTTATACTTTGAAGAAAGGAGAATTGTACTTGTATAATTGATCAAGTTTTTACGTATACAATTTAACATCGGCATATTCAAACTAATGATAAAAGTACATAATCTAATTATTTTTCCTTATTTTGTTTATTTGGATAATGTCACTTTTACAGGGTTATACAATTTAAAAATAATTTTTGACACAGTTTCCCATTTTATTCAATTTTAAACAATAATATAAATATTGGACTTTGTACATCTTGTTAAATTTATCTAATAAATCTCAAGCTATTTTGAAAAGTAAAAGCCTATCTTGTATTTCAATAGAATACACTAGCAAAGTTCAACATTTGAAGAATAATATGGTTTTTATATCGAAATGTAAGTATGTTGATTTTTAGGAGGTATTACTTTGCCTGTTTCAATAGCAAGCTTAGGATTAGCATTTAGCATGCCTGTGCTTTACTAATCCTTTTAGTGGAATGCTATACTCTTTCAGTTCTTCTAAAGTTAATTGAACTTTCTACTAGACTTATATCAAGTAACTTTGTTCATTTTAAAGTTATAAAGCAGCAATATTTTGAGGCATAATATATTTTTTTATTTGATATATAGCCATTTTTTTACAGTGGTATCACTCACTCTTTTAGCAAACTCTTGACATTTTAACATTGCCTTATTGGTTAAAAAAATAGCAAACACTGTCTCGAATACAGTGGAGCTATAGGGTGGCATTAGTCACATAATTTTTTTTTAAAAATTCAATGGTCTACATCAGTGGTTCTCAGTTAGTGGTCCACGGACCCCCGGAGGTCATTGTTAGGGGTCCGTGGGATTACAAAGTAAAAATAGTAAAATTATTTAAATGGTCACCCTTGGCGACTTTCCTGAAAAAATGGCATTTAAAACGCTGATTGTGAACCGCTAGTATACACACTACATTTATCACATTTTTAGCCATATGTATCTACATATAATATGCATTGATATAAATTACAAAAATTTAAAAGCAAATTAAAGGTATATATTTAATATTAATTTGCAACTTATAATCAAAATTAGTCTGCCATAAAAAAAAAGTATAACTTTTACTAGATAGAAATATAAAAAAAAATCATGTAGGTTTAGCTTTTAGTAAGATTTTTTTTACGTATGAAGTTATGTAAACTGACTACCAGATTTAAAAATTAGTTATGTACTTTTTATTGTTACAGTTTTGTTTACTATAGCCTATTATGTGCCATAGTAATCAAAACTGTATAATAACAATCAGAACAGTAGCAATTCAAGAGGTTACTTGGATTTCCTTTTTAAATTTGAGACGTTTAAATAATTTCGGAAAGGAGCCAAATGCGCTATTGTATGTTCAAAGGCTTTATTTATAATAAAATAAAAAAAATCCTATTGTGAAATTTTAAAAATCTTGTAAATTTCATATACATATCTAAAGCCCGTTTACACGTCCAACAGAACGAATCGGTATTGTATGTTCAAAGGTATTGAACTGGGTATTAGGGGGAAAAAAATTTACCTGTTTACACGGCACTTGATACTTTGCTGGTATTTAGGAAGTGACATTACTTCCTACAGATCAGCAAACAGATTGCGTCTGTTTGCACCTGGAAGACAGTCTTTGAATGAACATTCAACTGCTTTGAGATTTCTTTATAAATGTCCACATCACTGACATTACCGTCAAAACGATGAAAATGCTCCATAAGAACTGCTAGTAAATTTCTTATTTCCTTCATCACACCACTTGTTAGTAGCCATTTTAAAAATAGTTAATAAAACGCAAAGGATCATGTGAACCAATCATCTTTTACCGCTAGTGAAGAGCAGGTGCACGTTTACACGGGCATTTTTCCCCGAGGAGGGAAGTTTTCGGAAAATTGTCGGGTTTAACCCGGGCTTAAGAGATCATTTTAGTGCAAGTCTTGGAGTTCAAACATGTTTTTTAGAAATTTTAATAGATGTTTTGTGGTAACCTGAAGTTTTATAGAATCTGCATGTTATTCATGTAGAAGCAATATATGGTTTGCTGTAATTAATCTGGAGTTTTATTAATTTTATAAAGTAAAAGATATTTAATAAAGTTATTCATATAATGTCTTATTATTGTTGTGTGAAGTATATTTATAATATTTTTAAGTTAATTTATTTGTCGTAAATACAAAAATATACTGAAATGGTAGCTTTTATGAACTATAAGTTGCAATAAAACTGGCATTTAAAAAAATCTGTCTAGTATTTATTATATGTGCTAAATCTAGTATATTTTTGTAGAAAGAATTTTAACATTAAATGATAAGACATTTAATAATAGTCAATATTGTATTTTTAAAAATAACATTATAACAAAATAACATTTTAAGTTAAAATATGTAAAAATAAATTCAGTTCAGCAATATATATGGTGAATTTGAACCCTTTATATAAATTAACCATCTTATACTATTAGCTGAAAATTGAAGAGATTTTTTACATAAAAAGTTGTTATTTTAACTACGGAAACTACGAACATAAAAACTACAAGATTCTTTACAAAAATGTAAAATTGTTTTACTTGTTGTTTGTTGATTGCTTTTTCCCTCTTGCACATTTGCACATTTTTTTAAATCAATAGTTGAATTTGTGTAAGAAATAAAAATCTAACAAATTTAATAACCAGTTAGTGAAACCTTTTTAGTAGGGATGAACCGGATAGTGGTTTTGCCGGATATCGGATATCCGGCGCACATTACAAACCGGATATCGGATATCCGAACTGGATTTTGCCGGATATCCAGCAGTTTATTTTTTATGAAAATAACTTCTTATACACACTAGAAAAAACGGAAATCGGTCAAAAATTTAAAAATATTTTTTTTTATTCTGTAATATTTCCCAATTCCTTACCTTTAAAGTGATACCAAAATTGAATAAACATTCAAAAAACTTTTTTATTTTCAAAGGGTTATTCTAGGGTACTGCTAGCAATGGTCGTATGTTTTGTACATTTTACACTTAATTTCTGAATAATTGTAATTTTACCATATGCCCTTTCATTCCAAACATGAAAACACAAGTTTGCTTAAACTTTTGAGAAATTTATTTTTCAATTCAACTTTATATTAGTTGTGAGATGTGATGACCCTCCACCATAACGATTCGTTAAAAATATAATTTTAAAGTTAAAAATTTGAAATAAAGTGGGTTTTTTAAAGTCTCTATTGGTTAAAGGCAGAATCTGCACACTGTGAATACATTGGTAGAATTTTCAGGATAATACTTAAAGAAAAAACAAAGAAAATTAATCGCCACAAAAAAAAATCTTTGATGTTTTGTTCATCCTGATATCCGGCATGGAAAATCGGATATCCGGCACTTTACTTCCGGATATCGGATAGTTAAAAAGCAGCCGGATACCGGATATCCGTTTCATCCCTACTTTTTAGTTAAAGTTTTAGAAAATGGTTATTTTCATAATTGACATAAATTAAGCTACAATCTTTTGTTATATGCTGTAAATTTGCCGTGGTGAAAAATACAGATTTCACACTATGTACTCGCACTATGTACCACGTGCAAAATCTCGCACTATGTACCACGTGGTACTTGATACTCAGAAAAGTCAACGTTATATAAACTCTGTAGCCAGCACGTAGCTATTGCAAGCATGTCATGTTTCAATGTTATTGAAAATTGATATTATTTATGAATGAATACTTATTGGAGTTTTTATTTTACAGCTTATTTCTTATGGTTCTACTAGAACTGCAGCTATAGAAACCATGATCAATGCTTTAGATGCATATGTTATTAGAGGTAAGCATATATCAAGAGTGGCAACTTAACCTGAAAGACGGGGAATTATCATGATTTTTTTTTAATTCTGGAAATATCAGCGAAAATTTCACAAAAAATCAGAGAAATTCTCAAATTTGGATCATTTAAACAGCAATTATCATCTATTCAGCATAGTTTAGATATTTTCTTTTAGTTCTGAAAAAGAATTTAAAAAAAAGCATTGTTGCCCTATCATAAATTATTATTTTAACTGTAATATAAGTTAAGGATTGCTCATAATTTTTCATTTATAATGCAATAGATTGTATTATCGTAGCATGGATACTTTGTTTCTATACTAAGCGTGTATTTCACTATTTCTTACTGTAATTGTAAAATCAGGGAAATTTTTGTGACACCATCATGGAAATCAGAGAACTTTTTTTTAGGATTTTGTTGCCCCCCAATACATGTTTTGTTAAAAAATATAACTTTTAAAGTTGTATTTTTTTACATTAATTTAAATCCTTATATGCTACATTTCCATATATTTCCTATTTTATAATAATTATTTGTTATCTAATCAATTTATTGAGAGAATTTTTTTTTTATATATTTTGTTCAGGTCTTATCTTAGGTTAGAACCTAAATTATCTTAAATTTCGAAATATTTATTTGTTGATGCTATGTATATATATTTTTTTTATTCATTAAAGTTTACTTTATATTTTTTTATACCTTAAGCTAAAATTATCTTTAATAGGTGTTAGTCACAACATTCCACTACTACGAGACATCATGACTGAGCCAAAGTTTGTAAAAGGGGATATTAGTACAAAATACCTGTACGAAATTTATCCAGATGGCTTCCACGGTATGCAAATGTTTGAAATTTTTCACACATTTTTTAGAGTTACATTTAAACATCTTTATATATATTTCTCTTACGCAGTGATTGAAAAACACTGTTTTTCTGTATGCTGAGTGGCAACAGTTAGTTTGTTTACGAAAATCTGTTGTGCCCGTATTTTTATTTTGCCATTATGTAAGCCATTTTGACGATTAGACCCTCCAATTCATTAGTAAATAATTATTTTGTTGATGTCAGCTTAAATTTGGTAGAATATAAACCCTATTAGATTAAAAATAGAAGTTTTGAAAAACACTTTTCTAATTTTTACATGAGCGGAACATTAACATGGCGCCATCTGTTGATAATTTTGAAAACTAGATTTCTATTACCTTTATTTTTATGACGTATTAACTTAGTTACGTACACACTTCTGGTAGGCAAAAGTATGGTAAGCTTAAAGTCAATTATGCTAAAACAAACCAATAATGTTAAAAATTAAACTAAAACACAAGAAAGGTGTGAAAATAATAAATAATGGTAGAAATAAAATAATAAATAATGGCCTGCCGGTGGCTCCATTGTTTTCATTTGTAGTTTAAAAGAAACTAAATTAAATGATTTTATATTGATTTACATGGCGAAACAATGTATTGATGTCAAGATGGATTATAATTTAAATTTAGTTTCAACATTTAAAGTTTTTGGTAATATAATTAAAAAAGTATTGTTACTAGGACACATTGTTATTGTGTCCTACCTTTTAGCGAGCAAAGCGAGAAGTGGTTTGCGGGGCAAACCTATGAGGATTGCGTAGCAATCCTCCGGGGGTTGGCGGAGCGTTAGTTTCTATTGATTCTTACTATCCTATTTTGATATTTATATAGGTTTAAATGTACAGATAAAAATAATTTTATTATAGAACCTTTTTTGGAATGAGAAAGGCTTAGTTATTTAAAAATCTAAAAGGTTTTACTTTTTTTTTTGTAATAAGTAAGGATGAACCGGATAGTGGTTTTGCCGGATATCGGATATCCGGCGCACATTACAAACCCGATATTGGATATCCGGCGCACATTACAAACCAGATATCGGATATCCGAACTGGATTTTGCCGGATATCCGGCAGTTTCTTTTTTATGAAAATATCTTCTCAGAACACTAGAAAAAACGGAAAGCAGTCAAAAATTACAAAATATTTTTTTATTCTATAATATTCCCCAATTCCTTAACTTTAATGGGATACCAAGATTGATTAAACATTCAAAAAAAAAATTATTTACAAAGGGTTATTCCAGGGTGCTGCTAGAAATAGGTGTTCGGGCCAATCACATCACTTTGTCATTTGGCGCTGTGGCGAAATAGCCATCTTTGAGATACGGCGCCAAATGACGTGATTTTTCCGGCAACCCGCCAAGTGGATTGTTTTGGTTTAGATTCCGTTAAGCAGGCGAACCATAAGCTCGCTTTTTTCACGCTCACAAAGCTGAGCATTTTAAGCTGTTAAAACTTGTAAATATAGTGTTCTAGTAAATATCTTTAACTTATAACCGAATCAACTGAGTTGTCTCTTTAAGAAAAACCAACACCAACACATAAATATAAGTCGCCGCTACAAGCTGGTCCGTCCGAGTCGCAGCACAGGTCAGTTGATTTTAGAACATTCGTTGAATATTTACTTGATTCAAAGTAATCTTAAGATATGGCAAATATGGAATCTATGATAAATATTCAAAATGATATTCATGAAAGCATGATTAAGTTAGTAAGAAACTATAAGAAAGATTCCAAAGAACGCAAAACTTTGAATTATTTTCGAATTCGTTTAAAGAACTTTCAGAATTTCTATGAAGAATTTCGAAGTAATCACAAACAGATTTTAACAAACGGAATATCGAAAGACAATTCTTATTTAAAAGAAGATTTCAGTGACCAGGTAGAAGAATTCTTCACGAATAACTATTCGGAAATCGAAAGTGAAATGGAACAAAGTTTCCCGCCAATCAATCCGAACACTGATGTTAGTAAACAAACCGCTGTTCTTCCAAAGGATTATTCTAATGAATTAAGGTTACCACCAGTACAAATTCCAATATTTAATGGATTATATGAAGATTGGTCATCATTTCGCGATTTATTTATTGCCATGGTCCATGATAATAAAAAGCTTTCAGAAGTGCAAAAGCTATTCTATTTAAAGTCACAAGTATCAGGAGAGGCTGAAAAGCTGATCAAGCATTTTGCAGTTACTTCTTCGAATTATGAGAGCGCTTGGGAAATATTAAATGATCGTTATGAAAACAAAAGAATGTTAATTAATGTTACTTTAAAAAGATTTCTTTTTCAACAGAAAACTAATGATAATTCTCAATCGGTGAAGTCGTTATTAGATACAACTCAAGAATGTTTGGCTGCTATTAAAAATTTAGGTATCAACATAAATTCATGGGATCCAATATTAGTATTTATAATAGCTCAAAAATTATCAGCAGATACGCTACAGTTGTGGGAACAAGGTCTTCCTTCCAAAACAGACATTCCCACACTTCAAGATTTACTATCATTCTTAGAAGGTAGATTTCGAACATTGGAAGCTATAAGTGAGAATACACGAGCTACTAGCAAACCAGGGATCACATCAAAGTCGATATATGTTAAGTCAAGCTGCCACATTTCGAAAGCTATTTGCACACTCTGTAACGCTGATCACTGTCTTTCCAGGTGCCAGGTGTTTCTCAGCAAGACAGATGCTGAACGCATGCAAGTAGTTAAAAGTAAAAGCCTTTGCTTTAACTGTATGTCAGCTTCACATCCAGTAAGACAATGTTCGAGTAAAAATTCTTGTCGTATCTGTAAAAGAAGACATCATTCCTTGTTGCACGAAGCAATAGCTAAAGGTACTAATTCTACTGAATCTTCTCCCGAAGACAATTCTTCCAACATTCCCCAAGAAAGTGTTGAATTTACTTCACATGTTGCTCAAAGCAAGCAACCCATAGTCAACACAGTTCTGTTAAGTACAGCAATCGTTAAGATATCAGACACATTTGGAAATGAAATAGTAGCAAGAGCACTCTTGGATCAAGGGTCGCAAATAACATTTATTTCCGAGTTCTTAGCTCAAAGTTTAAGATTAAAGAAACAACCTATACATACTCAGATAGTTGGAATAGGAAATCAAAACGTAAAACCATGCTACAAAGCCACTAGCATTACTCTTAAAAATATTCATTCAGAAGTCGTTGCTAATGAAGTGTCCGCATTAGTGATGAAGAATCTCACCAGATATGCTCCAAAGCTTACCATCCAGAAACCAAGTTGGGAGCACATAAGAGGTTTAACATTAGCTGATCCAAACTTTTCTGGGAATAAGAAAATTGATCTTATTCTTGGTGCAGACCTATATCCTTCAATCTTGTTAGATGGATGTTTAAGAGGTACGAAGAACTGTCCAATGGCCCAGAACACTAGGTTTGGTTGGATTCTGTCCGGACCTGTGGGATGCGAGTCTCATGAAGCATCTACAGCATTACAGACTACAAATTTAGTTTGTCTGCATAGTTTGACAGATCTGCACAGTGATATGCAAAAATTTTGGGAACTCGAAGAAGTTCAATCAACCAAAGCGTACACATCTGATGATGAGATGTGTGAAGAGATATTTCGTAACAATTGTAAGAAGGAAAACGGACGTTACAAAGTTAAGTTGCCGTTCAAGGACAATTCTCCAAAGTTAGGCGAATCAAAGAAAACTGCGATATCTCAGTTCCTTCGTTTGGAAAGAAAGCTAGAAAGAGATCCTGCTCTTCATTCGCAATATTCGAGATGCATTAAGGAATATTTGGAATTGAACCATATGTCCCGAGTGGATCCGAGTGATGATGTCAAGGTTAAAGACCAAGACTACATGGGATATTATCTTCCTCATCACGCCGTGATAAAAGAGGACAGCACCACTACGAGGCTTCGAGTGGTATTTAATGCAAGTCAGAAGACCACTTCAGGTGCCTCACTAAATGATAAGTTACTAAAAGGACCAAATATTCAGGAAAATCTTTCTGCTTTGCTACATCGCCGGCGTCTACTAAAAATCGCTTATTCCGCCGACATCGAGAAAATGTACAGACAAGTACTCATAGATGAGGAACAAACAGATTATCAAAGAATAATTTTGAGGAGTTCTAAGTTCGATCCTATCGAAGACTACAAGCTACTCACTGTAACATTCGGAATGGAATCATCTGCCTTTCTTGCAATACGTACATTAAAGCAACTTGCCGAAGATGGACGATCTACCTATCCCTTAGGAGCTGAAATGTTATCTAATCAATTCTATGTGGATAATCTTCTCTCAGGAGGTAAAGACATCACGGAGGCAATTCAGAAGCAAGATCAAATTGTAAAGCTGTTATCAGAAGGTGGATTTTCTCTTCGAAAATGGGTCAGCAATTGTACAGATGTATTAGAAAATATTCCTCAAGAATTCAAAGAAATTCAAGATGTTCGAATAGACTTAGATCCGATGGTAAAAGCGTTAGGTCTATTTTGGCATCCTCAAAGTGACTCGTTTAGTTATCAAGTTAAGTTCGATCCAGTAACTGATTGTCCCACGAAACGATCCATTTTATCAGATGTCAGCAAGCTGTACGATCCTCTAGGATGGATTTCCCCACTAATCATTACTGGAAAGATAATGATTCAAGAACTATGGTTAGCAAGTGTGGATTGGGATGACGAAATTCCCGAAGGCATTTGCACGCGTTGGACAAATTTTGCGAAATACCTTCCAGAAATTGAGAAGATAAGAATTCCTCGATGGATATGCTACGATCCCGACCAAGATCCTAAAGTAGAGCTACATGTCTTCAGCGACGCATCTACCAAAGCTTATGCGGCTGCTGCATATGTTAGAATAGAAACCAATGAAGGTTGTTTCACCCAGCTGCTTTCATCTAAGACTCGTGTTGCACCACTCAAGCCTGTGTCACTACCTCGTTTAGAACTGTGCGGAGCTTCACTTGCAGCAAAACTAATATCTTCTATTCTTTCTGACATCAAGATCAAGCCTACAAACATCTATGCCTGGACAGATTCATCTATCGTCTTAGCCTGGCTGAGAGGACAGCCAAGCCGATGGAAGACGTTCGTAACCAACCGAGTTGGAGATATCCACGAGAAGGCACCAAATGCTCAGTGGAAGTATGCACCATCTTCTTCTAATACCGCAGACATACCAAGCCGAGGATTACTAAAACCTCAAGATCTACTGCACAATGAATTCTGGTTTAAGGGTCCTGATTGGTTATCGCTGCAACCTGAATTTTGGCCACAAACCCTTAAAGTGGACAATTTTGAACTCGAAACAAAATCAACCCATTTGGTCCAAGTCATACCAAAATGTGAATTGATTGAAAAAATTTCCTCTTTAACTAAGTTAACAAGAGTGACAGGACTCTGCCTTAGATTTATTGAAAATTGCAAATGTTCAATGAATGAAAGAAAAACCGGTCATTTGACGTCTACTGAAATAAACAAAGCTTTAGTTTCCCTCGTCAAACTTGATCAAAGCTACGAATTTCCTAAAGAAATTTTTGCACTGCAGAACAAAACACCATTACCTTCTAAAAGTAAGCTGTTAACCTTAGCCCCATTCTTAGACAAAGAAGGCATTCTACGACTTGGTGGACGGTTACAGAACTCAAACTTACCTTTTCAAGAGAAGCATCCTATCATCTTACCTTCATCTAGTTCCCTAAGCAAGCTCATAATAAGAAAAGCTCACGCAGACACTTCATGGAGGTACGCAATTAGTAATGAGTATCATTAGAAGAAAGTATTGGATTTTGAGCTGCAGAAATACTGTGAGAAGAATCATTCACGAGTGCATCAAATGTTGGAGACACAAAGCCACAGCCTCCGAACAACAAATGGGTATTCTTCCCCATCCTCGTGTAAATACTACGCGACCATTCACCCACACTGGTGTGGACTATTTCGGCCCAATCGAGCTAAAGAGTACCCGATTCGTCTTCAAACTAGACCAAAGTGGATGGCACAACAACCCAACGTTGAACCAGGAGAGATAGTGCTTCTAAAGGACTTTACTCTTCCACCAACCAAGTGATCTTTAGGACGCATAGTTGAGACTCATAAAGGCAAAGATGGACTTGTTCGAGTAGTTACCCTGCGAACCAAAGACAGCCAGTTTGTCCGTCCTATCACCAAAATTTGTAAACTGCCCTTTTCATGTACTAGTGTTTAATTTCAATATGTATAAGATTTATAAGTGTCTGCTTGCCTTTGCTAAAACCCCTTAAGGGTTTTATGGCCGGGAGTATGTTCGGGCCAATCACATCACTTTGTCATTTGGCGCTGTGGCGAAATAGCCATCTTTGAGATACGGCGCCAAATGACGTGATTTTTCCGGCAACCCGCCAAGCGGATTGTTTTGGTTTAGATTCCGTTAAGCAGGCGAACCATAAGCTCGCTTTTTTCACGCTCACAAAGCTGAGCATTTTAAGCTGTTAAAACTTGTAAATATAGTGTTCTAGTAAATATCTTTAACTTATAACCGAATCAACTGAGTTGTCTCTTTAAGAAAAACCAACACCAACACATAAATATAAGTCGCCGCTACAATAGGCGTATGTTTTGTACACTTTCACTTAATTTCTGAATTATTGTATTTTTATCATATGTCCTTTCATTCCAAACATGAAAACTCAAGTTTGCTTAAACTTTTGAGAAATTTATTTTTATTTCAACTTGATATTAGCTGTGATATGTTATGACCCTCCACCATAACGATTCGTTAAAAAAAAAAAATTAAAGATAAAAACGAGAAAAATTCAAGGGATAATCTGCACACTGTTAATACATTGGTAGAATTTTCAGGAAAATACTTAAACCAAAGATAATTGACCCACACAAAAAAAAATCTTAGATGTTTTATTCATCCGGATATCCGGCTTGATAAGTCGGATATCCGGCACTTTACTTCTGGATATCGGATAGTTAAAAATCAGCCGGATACCGGATATCCGTTTCATCCCTAGTAATAAGGCATCATAATCGTAGACCTGCTCTGTCTCTTCATGCCAAAGGTGTTGGATTTGAATTCTGTTAAGGGTTTGAGAATGTCCAAGAGAGTGCTTTTTTTCGGCCATTATCGTATGCAAATGGTCTTTGAATGTATAACCCATTAAAAATACATCAACAAAATTGAACAAGCCAAAAAATATGTATGCTGTAGTAGTTTAAGAGTAGTTAAAATAATTTTTTCTCGATAAATCTATTTGCAAACTTAATTCTTTTATATAGCATAATTTAAACAATTCTTTAAATACTAAATATATTTTATGTCACAGGTAAAGGCATCATAATCGTATACCTGCTCTGTCTCTTCATGCCAAAGGTGTTGGATTTGAATTCTGTTAAGGGTTTGAGAATGTCCAAGAGAATGCTTTTTTTCGGCCATTATCGTATGCAAATGATCTTTGAATGTATAACCCATTAAAAATACATCAACAAAATTGAACAAGACAAAAAATATGTATCCTGTAGTAGTTTAAGAGTAGTTAAAATAATTTTTTCTCGATAAATCTATTTGCAAACTTAATTCTTTTATATAGCATAATTTAAACAATTCTTTAAATACTAAATATATTTTATGCCACAGGTATAAAAAATTAGTAATGTAACTAATACTAATTTATAATGAGTTCACAACTATTTAAAAAAAATTATAGTTTTACCTTTAAATATTCTGAGATATTTATGAATAAATTTGGATTCTTAAACATGAACAATTTTGGTATTATAAATTCACAATGGCTTAATACAAACTTGCTAGATTAAAATAAAATTATAACACTGGCTGCGTTTGGTAGTATCACTCAACATTTATCACTTGCCTAATTATTTTCATTTATCAATAATTCGTTATAAAATAATTGTTTTAAGACTAAATTATCACTTATTTTGTATTTACACTAATTTTTTTTTTTTTTTAGGTAAACAGCTATCTCAATCAGAAACTGAACATTTAGCTTCTCTTTGTGGATGCATCTTTGTTCGACACGAAACAAGATCAAGACATTTCCTGAACCAACCGCAGTTAGTTATTTTCCGAATTATACTTAACATTTAATAATATTGTACCTTGCTAGAAAAATGTGGGAGTGTACCAAGCTCATGTTCGGAGTGTTGCTAATTTGATCTTTATAGTATGCCAAACATCCACGTAGAGAAGACTGGTACACCTTAAATCCACCTTGCTCCAAATGTCCTCATGTTGGATGTGGTGTGTGGAGGTTTGAGAATGGGGTGACAGCTCGGGTGTTATTGTCATCTGATTATTATTGGAAACTGTTTGTTGGGTACTGTTTTGTGTTAAGAATTGCTAGAAATGACTTAAGTTTCCAAGTGAACTTCCTGCAAAGTATTAAATATAAGTTTTCAAATTCAGATATTCATAAATAGGTGCAACAATTTCATCGTAAAATTAAATTACTCAAAATTATTTCAAGGCCTTTCTAAACTTAGTATTGTTACATTCATATTAAAATCTACTTTAGTTTGCATAGCTGAGATAGCCAAGGCAATTTTAAAATGTAATATTGACGAATTGATTGTCCCAATATGAATGTATTTTTTGTACAAAACTACAATATTTTTGTTGTTGATCAGAAATTTTGAAGTCATAGTTTTAGCAATTTTTATTTTACTTTGTGATAAATGATATTTATTTTGTAAGCGAATAATATTGTTTAGTTTGTTATTACATTATTATTTTCAATTTTGTGTTAATTTATTTTTACATTTATTTATTGAATTAAGACTGTCATTTTGTGTTGGCAGGTATAACTGGTAGTTATTTGTGAAATTTATAGTTAGTAAATAACATCTTTCCAGGCCACCTTTAGAAAGCACATTGCCCACAGACTGGAATCTAATCACAGAAATTAATGGCAAGAATATCGAGGTGCTGGTCTCCGTGAAAAAACAAGTATTTGATGTAAGTATTTAATATTTTATTCAATAAATATAGAAAATAGGCAACCTATGTCAGTTCATTTCTAGTCAAGTAAAAAATAAGTACATTTATCTTTAATATATTTCGGAACTTGGAACCAACTAGTTTTGGTTATGTTAAGGACTTTCATTGATCTTTGCAAAAAAACTTAAAGTATGACTTTTTATTTTAAGCAAGTGATACTTATCTTTCAATTGTAAAATCTAATATTTTTTACTTACCACATGTCTAAATGGTACACCAAAAGTGGTGCATTTTATGGTTTTTGCTTTTGAAATAGTTCAAACAAATGTACTTTATTTAACCACCCGGCGGATGCAAACATATGTATACCTGCGGGGACCGTAGTTGTAATGGTTGTACGGCCACGCTATTGTTGACTCCATTGATAATCAGAAGATTTAATTAAGTAGTAATGTATAATTAAGCAAATGAATGCCATAGTATTTAGAAAACAAATAATATTTAAGGATGCAATTATAAAAGTTAAGAATTTACATTTAAAGGTTATTTCTATGGCATTACAGTTAGATGAGGAGCACGCTGAAATGTGCTTGTTGTTACATTCGATGGAATGGCTGGGAATGAGTTCTTTTGAGTCTGTGTTGTTCACATGATTTGGCCGCCCCCTGCGTGGGCCTCGTGTGCTGGAGCTATGTGATTGGCTCTTGGTGTAAGCACTGAAGTGGAAACTCTTTCTTGGAATTGCTTGGTAGAGAAAGAAAGGTGGATGAACTCCAGACCGCTGCATATCCATTCAAGTAATTCCAGGTTTTTCAGTAGTACACATAATATAAAAGTTGATAAAAAATATCTTTTTTTTTTTCTTCAAATTTAAAGCATTAGGATGACTTGTGAAAACCCTCTCTACTGATATAATTCAAAAAAATATTTTTGTAAAAAAAAGAATGAGTTGGAAATATAAATGAGAACTTTTCTGCAGGGAAAACAATCGTACAGATTCGAAATTTTGCTTATCTGGGAGAGGGTTAATGGTTATAAAACGCATTTTTAGTAAATTTAGTCAAAATTATATGAAATTCTGACACAAAGATCTTTAATTAAATTAACTTTTTTTTTTAATCTTGCAATATAGGTGATATCAGTTCCATATTTTTTCAATTAAAATAACAATTAGCTACAAACTTATGGTATTGGTATGTGCCTAATTTTTGTGACAAGCATAAAAATATAGTTTTTATATTGATGCCTTGATCCACAGCTGTGTTAAGGCTTATATAGTATCTAATTGAATCGAAATTTGTAAAAAGGTGATATGTGCAAATTTTTTCGAAAAAGGATTTTATTAGCGGAAGCTTGCCTTTTATCAAGACACACATACTGTATAAAAAACATATTCTATGAAGTAACCTATATGGGAGAAGTGGACGGTCTAATAATCGATATTTTGTAAAAATGTGACATGTGCCGATAGTGAGGCTGATACTTGATTTTTATTTATCCAGTTTTCACTCATTTTTAACTATTTCATAAGAAAAACTTTTCTTATGAAATGCTATAAAGTATTTTTGAAGTTTTATAGCAAAAAAATAAATAATTTTGTTCATAAAATTGTTTTTTATTTTTCCATTTGTCACTCATGTTTGACAAAAACGAAATGTAACAAAAACTTTCCTTTTTAAATTTTATAAAGTATTTTTGAAAGTTTTATAAAAACAATTTCGTAAAATTAGGTTTTTTAACATTTTTCTAGTAATTTCGGTGTAATGCTATGTAAAATTTGTAAAAAGGGGTTATGTGGGGAGCTCTTACAGTAACAAAACTCATGAATTGCACATGAAATATAAGTGGCTATATAATAATCAATGATCTGAATATTTTTCTTTGGTTTGTGAACACTACAATTGAAGTGGTACACCTTTTAATCTTCTGTAATATCTGAGTTTTATAACATATCAATTTTACAAATGCCGATTCAATTGTGGTGGGTAAAAACTATAATTTAAATTGTTAAAAACTCCTGATTGTTACTTTCCATTTCTTATAATAAGGCTACAAAATTTAAAATGTCTGTCCTGTAAAATTGCTGAATTATCACTAACCACATCTGTAAAATGTTTTGTGATCAAACAGTAATAGATGCTATTTACAATTTTTTTACAAATTTTACTTTAAACTAGGTATCAGTTAATGGGAACCAATACACCATTCCTGCCGATATTTTGCTGTCGGCTCCGGTTCTGGAAACTGTCATTGGAGGTGTGCCATACACATGTCAGCTGATTAGGCATGATGGAGCAGGCAACCTCAGGATCCGTTTTGTTGGAACCACTGTAAGATATTTTTTTTATTTGAAATGTAAAACTACCTTTACCATTTTTTTCTTTTATTCTATGTTTAATATGAAGTTAACTAGTTGGGTGATTATGCATTGCTGTAGGCTCTTCTATAGTATATATATAAGGCTAATTGTGCATTGCCAACTACTGAACAACCTGCTAAACTGTTTAGTTGACCACAATTTGGAAATCATGATTGTATCAGCTTACTTTGCCAACGTAAAATGCTAAAGGATAGGATATTTTGTCCAACTTTTGTTTTTTTTCTTTTAATCCATGTGAAGTATGAAGTTAACTAGTTGGGTGATTATGCATTGCTGTAAGCTCTTCTAAAGTATATATATATATATAGGGCTAATTGTGCGTTGCCAACTACCGAACAACCTGCTAAACTTTTTAGTCGACCACAATTGTGAAATCTTGATTGTATCAGCTCACTTACCAACGTAAAATGCCAAAGGATAGGATATTTTGTCCAACTTTTAGTTGAACAAAATATCTTTTTTTAAAAAAAAAACATTGAACGCACTGAGCTTTTTACTGAGGATGGATGTGTATGAGAATTACCTTTACAGCTTTGACATGCAATAAAACCTAAAAGAAATAAGATAACTAAGTTATGTTACTTGTACAGTATAACAGTAACACATAAAGTTTTATTTGGACGCAGTTAAAAAAATATAATAAACTTAAATTTAAAAAAAAAAAATGTCTAGAAATAAAACTGCATGAGTAATATGGATTAATAATTTTCTCAAATATTACATAGTATTGATAGTAATATAGAAAAATAGCAAAAATGAGTTTATGAAAAAGTTGTGTCGAAAATGGTCAAAGATTTTTAAAGAAGATAGAAGGTTTATTAAAATAGAAAATGGTCGCCAACAGAAGTAAAATAAACGTGTTAAAGAAGAAAATAAACAAAAACCCTGCAAGTCACATGTACAAGCAACATAGCTTTCTTATTTAACACATACAAGCAGGGACCGACTTACAAGGTTAGGGGCACAGGGCAAAAGAAAATTAGGGGGCCCCCTCGACATACCTCAAAATAAATCTGCTAAATTTATGTATAAGCACACAATGCAACATGACGTAATCATTCAGCTTTAATGCAAATGTAAATACAGCAGAATTTTTTTTTTAAACTACTAAATTTTTTCTTCTTCTGAGAATTTGAATTAACATTAATGATCTTTCAATACTTCAAGAGGGTTTCTTCATACATTTCCGGTTCTGTTCTTTCTTCCCTTTTAGCTTTATTTTATTTGAACCAGATTCGTATATTCTACTCACATTATAGCTACAAATCCCTCATAGTTACAATATAAAGAAATTTGGTATAGTAAAAAAAGTATCCATAAACAAAAAATCTGTGTGCAATTAGTAAACACAGTTTGTTTATGGCCTTGGACACATGAATTGAAATTTGTAAGTGATCCAATGGGCAGTTTTTTGGACAAACGCGATGCAAAAGGTGACATGCATTTGAACGTGCAAAAAAAAAGTTAAATTGATTCAATTTAACAAAATAGCAGAAGTTTTGCAAAAAAAACTAACAATTGTATTATAAAATTTTTATTAAACTAAATTTAATTGATTACAAAAAATCCTTTAGTAAATTTATTTTGAACTTTTTCGCATATATTTAGCTTTAAATCATTTTTAGGGGCCCCCTTAAAATGGAGGCCCTGGGCAAGTGCCCCGAATGCCCTGCCGTAAATCAGTCTCTGCAGACAAGTCCTCCCTGTTTGTGTTATTTCCTAGAAAATGGATACCTGTGTTGCTCTTTCCTGGAAAAATTACTGTACATCCTAAATAAAGGCTATTGCTGTACCAAAATCGATTTTTCAACTTTTAATTGTGGAAATTTAAAAGGTAACGTCATATGTTGCTGTTAAATGCAACTGCTCCTTTTAGGGCTGTTTAATGCTGGTAGCTTTCTGTTCTTAAATAGGGTAGTTTGCTTTTATCCACCTGACAGTTACAAACTTGTATATCCATTCGAGTATATCCAGTTTTTTCAATAATACACATAATATAAAAGTTGATATTTTTTTAAAAATAATTTTCAAATATAAAGTATTAGGAAGACTTTTGAAAACCTTCTCTACTCATATAATTAAAAAAAAATATTTTTATAAAAAAAAAAGGAATGTGTTGGAAATATAAATTAAAATTTCTGCAATGAAAACAAACCTACAGATTCTAAAATTTTTTTTATCCATCAGAGGGTTAAGCTAATAAGTAGTAATATATTAAGTTTTATCTAGATGAGTTTTAAGTTATTATTTTAAATAAAAATATTATTTTTTATATCTGTTTGTTTAGTTTAAAGTAAGAGTCCTAACAGAAATTGCTGCTGAATATGAACGTCTTATGCCGACAAAGCCAGAGGTAAGTTATTCTTAATTATCTACTTATAACTAATTGCCTTATTTAATTTTACCCTTCCGTTATTTCTTGTACTATGCATAGTAGAAGAAATCATTTTTTTTTTCAACCATATTGTTTCATCTATTGATAAACAAAAGTAATCATTTTTATTTGGCATTAATATCTGTTCAACTGAATAAATAAGTTTTTCTAATCGAGTTTTATTAATTTGACTGATTTTTTGCATAATTTTTAATATTTTTTTTTCTTATAATTTGCACAATACCTTCCCCTAAAATGAGATAATTTTAAACTGAAGTCGAATTATACATTAGTAGATAAATTATACTAATTACATGTGACAGCCTGTCTTTTTGAAATTGCACTATTTTTACAGATTCTGTTATTAATTGTAAAAGTCAGGTAAAGTTATATCCCTTGCAAAGTAATTTTTTTTTAATTTGAAAAAACTTTTTGTTAACTTTTTTTTTGTCCAATCTTATACATGTATAAAGCAATCCATAAATGTAGTCTAAACCACTGAGCTAAAATAATAATAGACACTGGAGGTAGGACTAAACGTGCACAATCACCGTACACCTTTATCAGGTAGAAAAACTAATTTTTTATTAAACACATTTATGGCTTTCCAAAATGCATTAAATGTTATACACTAAACATTTTGACATACTTACAAGAAAAAGAAGACAACAGGAAAAAAAAACAGTTTTAAATCTTCGTATGACGTCACATGCGACTCCAGCAAAGGGAAGGTAGAATGTTTTCTCAACATTTCTTCCGAATTGTATGCATCCGTGTGGCACAATAAAGTACATTGTCGCTCAATGGGAGTACTCGTTCCATTGTTTATTATTATTTTAGCTCAGTGGTCTAAACTATTCAGTTGTAAAATTGGCAAAAGATATTGTACAAATATTGTGTTTTATGCATGTTCTTTTTTATTACAGAAAGACGTTTCCAAAGTGGTATTTGCTCCTATGCCTGGGTTATTGAAGTCTATTGCTTGCCAAGTTGGAGACACTGTAAGTATCTTTAATATTTTTCAAACTAAGTAGATTCACCTTTCTGAACGTTAGAATCATTACAATCCTCAATGACTGTTACTTGATTTGAGTCATGTGTCAAACATGCCTGACATTTTGTGAGGATTGCTTTGTGTATGATATTTTAGAATTTTGTATGATTATCTTTGTTCTGATTACCAAAAACTTTTGACTGTTACAAAATGCAACATTTTAATAGAAAAAAAAAATCATAAGAAGAAACATAAAGAATACCTTACAATTTATTCTTTTTTTTGTTAAATTATTTTATTTCATTAATTTTTTTTGTTTTCTGGGAATGCTTTTTTAATTTTTTATGTAAAAATATGACATGTGTATTTAAAAAAAAAAACTAATGCATGAATTTGATATTATGAAGCAAGTCAGTAGTAAAAACGAAACGAATTTTAGCAAATTGAACAAATCATATTTAATTAGCTGTAACTAATTTTTTAGTTACAGCTAAACACTTTTAGTAAACTCTTTAAAACCCTTTTTTTATTTGAAACTTATTAAACTACACATTTTTATAATGTTACACCACCAATATTTAGCTGTTGTTGTTTTTTTCTCAAAATGCAATAAGATTTGGATTATTAATAAGATTTAGATGCAAATCAATAAGATTTAGATGTAAATCAATAGGATTTAGATGGAAATCAATAAGATTTAAATGTAAATCAATAGGATTTAGATGGAAATCAATAAGATTTGTATTACCAATAAGATTTAGATGCAAAACCATAAGATTTGTATTATTAATAAGATTTGGATTATCAATACGATTTAGATGCAAATCAATAAGATTTGAATTACCATTAATATTTAGATGCAAATCCATAAGATTTGGATTATCAATAAGATTTAGATTATCAATAAGATTTGGATTATCAATAAGATTTAGATACAAATCAATAAGATTTGGATTATCATCCTATCAAATATTTTTTTCTGCAACTTGTTTGGTGTGTGGTGCAGGTCCTTAGTCTGCAGCCTATGCCTAAATCCGACCCCGATTCCAAAACATGAAACCTCACCTAAAAACGTTATATGTTAAATAGGTTGTTGAAGGCCAAGAAGTGTGCGTTATTGAAGCAATGAAGATGCAGAACAGCTTAGCGATCGGCACTACCGGAAAAGTCAAAACCGTGCACTGCAAAGAAGGAGACGCTGTTGACGAAGACCAGATGATTATTGAGCTAGAATAATAGCGATGAGATTTAAAATATGGAGCTTAAGTGTAATTTTATATTCAAGTTTTTGTTTTTGTAATTATTGACTTATATGTATCATCACCTACAAATGTGATTATTTGTGCACAATGAATATTAATCAGGATTGGCATATGTTAAAGAAACGGGTGTCGCATGAAATGACAATAATCTAAATAAATAAGAGAAGATCAATTATGTACTTTTAAATATTGGGGAATTTCTTCAGAAATATTACAGTTGACGGGGCTTCAATACTTGCTTTATTGAAGTATTATTTAATAAAATACTATAAGGCTGTTATAATGAAAGGCCCTCGTATATAATAAATAAAACACTTACTGCTTTAGAAACTAATCAACCGATTTGGGCTTAAAGTGGCAGTTGCTGTAAAGAATGGGTTGTTATAGAAGTTATTTTGCAAAAAGAGTATTGTAGTAAGCGAAAATATTGTATAATTTTTCCTAGTAATTTGCCATTTAAAAAAAATCGGTAAATTTTTATTGTCAATGAAACTCTAAATGTATCGATAAAATTAATTGTCGGTTATTTTAGACTCTTAATTGTATTATTTATTATTTTAGACTCTCTAATGACAATAACAATGAATCTCATCAGATCTGAAATTGTTTGTATGTTGACAGATTTTTGCTCGTTTGAAATTGTAATACTCGGTTGTGTTCCTTATATCAATTTCTGAATCTCATATATAAATATATCTGTCCTACAAAGGATTTTTGTATAAACACGAACTAAGCCATTTTAGTAGAATGCAGCATTTGTTTACATATAATTTTCTACAGTCCGATATTTTATAATATATGTTATGTTTTGAAGAAATTGAAATGGTCTAATTTTGTAAGTTCAAATGTGATATGAAGGCTTCCAAACTTTTTATAAAATTAGAAAAATTCAATCAAAGTATTTGATCAAAGGTTAATAACATTTATAATTTGCTTGTCATGTGTATTTCTCGCCCTAAAGTCATTTTTATATAGTAGTGATGAGTTATAAACCTACCTAACTCAGTGGTTCCATATCTATTGTATATGGGCCAAAGGTAAAAATCGGGAAGCTTAAAAGCAATTTGGAAATGCAGAAAATCAAATCCATAAATTCACATATCGAACATATAATTGCATATTGAATAATTTTAAACCAAAAATGATTAGTACATTTACAAATCATTCATGCACTAGTAGTTGTATAAATGATATAAATAATTTTTTTGGTTCAATTTAAAATTAAATGCATTTCTTTGAAATCTCTTATATATTTGTTACTTGGTTGTTTCTGTGACATGTTACTTTTTTATTGTTAGAATTGTGCCATATGTCTGCAAAAATAGATATTACTGCATTTTTGTTTTTTTTAATATCAATAAATACATTATTTCATTGAACTATTAAAAATGAGCTATTAAATAGTTAAATGTATCGATTTTGAAAACGTGTATCGGCAACAAAAATTTAGTGTCATATCAAAAATGGGTTCTTCTTAAATGATAATTGCATAGACTTGTCTACTTTTGCAATGATACGGTACAATTATTATTACTTTTTGATGTTATTTAGTGTTGTATTTATTATGCCCTCCAAATATGTTGAAATTATTTTGAGTTTTATAAGAGAATTTAGAATTAATTATTTTTTAAGTGCAACTTTTGTCTCCATAGCATAATGTTCACAAGCTTCATTTTTTTAAAGTATGAATTCTTACACTTATATTAAATTAGATAACATATTTAAATTTTTGTGTCATAATGGTTCCTTCTTAAATGATAATTGCATAACTTGTCTACTTTTGCAATGATACAGTACAATTATTATTACTTTTTTAATGTTATTTAGTGTTGTATTTATTATGCCCTTCAAATATGTTGGAAATTATTTTGAGTTTTATAAGATAATTTAGATTTAATTATTTTTTAAGTACAACTGTTGTCTCCATAGCGGAATGTTCCCAAGCTTCATTTTTTTAAAGTATGAATTCTTACACTTGTATTAAATTAGATGACATATTTAAATTTTTATGTTATTAATATAATTGATTTTATAAATATAAAATGTGCTGTAATATTAGTTAAATTTTATTACAAAAATAGTATTAAATTATTTTGAAATCCAGGTTTCTAATTCATAAAAATATTATATTAATGATTAATTACAAACTAAAACTTTTATAAGATGTTCATCCTAATTTTTTCTCAAAGATTTCAGGTTTAACCAATTTGCTATTATATTAAATATTTGTATTTAGAAAGTTTTGTGAATTGTTTATTAATTATATATTATTTTAATTTTATCTTATATTTTATACATTCAACTTGCAGCATTTATTTATGTAAATTTATAACTAGTTGCACAATTGTGTGTGCATAAAACATGTAATCTCTACTACTGATAAATATGGGTCTTCCATGTAAATAGAATGTTTCAAACTAAAATACATAGCAAAAAAAGTTATACACCAAATAGTAGTTATAAAGTTTAGAAGATTAAGCAAAATTATTTTATTTTTGTACTATCGACATTCTATGATCAATATTTGTATATTATGAAAGCATAATTATTTTAAGAAATAGGTCCAACTTGTAATATTTGAATGTAATCAAATATTTATAAATTAATAAATCGCACTGAAATATATTTCTTGAGTTTTCATTTTACTCTATTTTACTTTTAAGCTTACTTAAATTCGATTCCATGTTCGAAAATGTATACTTGCCAAGATTTTAAGACTTAAACTCACACTTGCATAACTTGTTTTGTATAAGTATTACAAAGTTTGTAGGTTAGCCCCTTTTAGCTCCAACCAGAGACTGATTTACGGCCGGGCATTCGGGGCACTTGCCCGATTTACGGCCGGGCATTCGGGGCACTTGCCCAGGGCCCCCATTTTACGGGGTCCCCCAAAAATAATTTAATGCTAAATATATGTGCAAAAGTTAAAAATAAATTTACTGACGATTTTTTTAAAAATTAATTAAATGTAGTTTATAAAATTGTTTTAATCAATTTTTTAAAATCAATTGTTAATTATTTTACAAAACTTCTATTTCATCCAATTAAATCAATTGAACTTTTTCAGCACATTCATGATGTAGGTCGCCTTTTTCATTGCGCTTGTCAAAGAAATGCCCTTTGGATCAATTGCAAAATTCAATTCATGAACAAGACCATAAATAAACTGGGTTTACTAATTGTACATTTTTTACAGGAAAAAAGTATCCATAATCGTTTACGGTTACTTTTCCTATACCAAATTTTCTGATATTGTAATCATGAGGGATTTTCTAACTATAAAATGGGTAGAACGTGCGAATCTGGCTCAACTAAAAAAAAAGCTAAATGGAACAGAAACGAACGAAGAAACTCTGTTGAACCATTAACATTAAATCAAATTCTCAAAAGAAAAAATTTAGCAGTTTTAAAAACATAATTTTTTTTCAGTATTTAAATTTGCATTAAAGCTGATTGATTTCGTCATTTCGCATTGTGTGCCTATAGACATAAATTACATTATAATAAATTTAGACGTTTTATTTTGTGTTACGTCGAGGGGCCCTCTAATGTTCTTTTGCCCTGGGCCCCTAAGCTTGTAAGTCGGTCCCTGGCTCCAACTTTTTGGTCGTTGTAAAAACATTTTTTCCAGTCTTTAATGCATCCAATTTGCATTTTGAACTATCAGACTTAACTAAGACTAAAAATATGTTCTTTATTAGCAAATAAAATAATCTTTCTAGAAAAAAGGAAAACCGACTTTAAGGAAAATGCGCTAAAAAGTAAAAAATAATTTTTAATTTTACGAATCAGTTGAAAAAATTAAATTATTAAATATCCATTTTATACTTAGTACAACTTTTTGAAATCGGCGCCAAAATTTAGGTATGATTTTTGTAAATTGGCACCAACTTCAAAAAGTTGTACTAAGTATAAAATTGATATTTAATAATTAAATTTTTTCAACTCATTCGTAAAATTAAAAATTACTTTTTAGCGCATTTTCCTTAAAGTCGGGTTTCCTTTTTTCTAGAAAGATTTTTTTTATTTTTCCTTTTTTAGTTTTTAATTTAGCTGGGAGCTTCGCCCCCTATTATTATTCACCAAGAACTTCAAGTAGCAACTTGTGCTCAACAATATAAAACAATCTATCAATGCTGGTTAAACGAAATGTCATTGTTGTAAACTTCTGTTAAATAATGATAAAATTATGAAATCGGAAAAATTGTTTAAAAAAACTCCGGTTAATCTACATTTCCGGATATTTAACAGCCGGATAATCGATTATTTTTTTGCAGATTTTGCCTAAGTGGATTTTTCTCTATCCAACAAAAAAAGAATTTTCGAAATCGGACAATATTTGTTTTCAAACGGTCCGGTTAAATGAGAATTCCGGATAGTTAAATGCCGGATATTTTTTCCTAATTGCTCCCCTTTGAAACATTCCCTATCCAACAAAAAAAATATTGTGCAAATATATGAAATAGAACCGAAATCCCGCGCGAACATACATAAAAAAATACATAATGGTCGAATCTATAACCTCTCGACTTGGCGGTTTAAATTTCTGGCGGTTTTATTTTGGATTGCGCGCTCTTCAGTCAGTTAAAAATAGAATATTTTAAAATCCTGATTACCTTACATTATTCTCCATGAGAGTGACTTGAACTTTTCACTGTTATTTACAAACTAAAAACCATTAAACTAAAATATGCTATATATCCAAGGATAGTGAAGATTATATATAAAAGGTGTGCTCGTTTTTCGCTTTTTGAAAGTGGGCAAGGAAAGCAACTATTTGACGTCATTTTTGCTCCGCCTTACTATGGATTTTTGATCATTCTCATTGGCTGTGTGTTTCAAGCATTGCTACTTAGGTTCGATCCCCGGTTGGGTAACAACTGGTGATTTAATTTTTAATTAGCAAAATAATGTAAATATCTCTTTCAAAATTCATGGACATGCTCTCGTGGCAGCTAATATTATTTTAATACGCTTAATTTATTAAGCAACTCTTTTGCAATTTTTACATACTAAATACAATGCTTAAAATATAATTTAAACTCTTAAAATATAACGAATTCTAAATAAAAATAGCGAGTATCATTTTTAAATAGTTCACAAAAAACGAATAGCTGGCAGCACGTCACAAACCATTCGTTTAAATTGGCTGCAATTAACATCGAGATATTTTAATAACTAAACTACTCTAAAAATCGATTCAAATTGTTTTTTGAAGCAAATTTTAACTGTTTTCTTTTATAAAAATTCATGATTAGTTACAAACAAGAATTCTTGTTAAATTAAGTTTGCTCTGTAGACCCTAAAACGATTGTACAAACTTCTGTGGGCATTAGACACGCCCACAAGTCGAAGGTAGGCGTCAATATGACGTCAAATAGTTGCTTTCCCCGCCTTCCGTCAGGCAGCTCGAGAACGAGCACACCTTATATATATATATGGTCTTCACTATCCTTGCTATATATCGAAAAATCTGTTTTGTCAGAGTTGTGTATTAAAAAAAAATCCTTACCCCAAAAGATATTATAGCTCCATTAAGTGTTCCGTTAAAGTAACACTAAGAGATAAAGGGTTAATGATGCCTTGCGTAAAAAAATTAACTTAATTATTATATTGGTTTAACAGAGTGCCCATACGTAAAGCATTTTGAAATTCCCTGATATTTTCCGGCAAGCCATACATTTTTTTAACACACTAGGGGGCTCCGCCCCCTGCTCCGCTAACGCTTCGCCAACCCCCGGAGGATTGCTACGCAATCTTCTTTAGTTTGCTTCGCAAACAATACCGGCTTCATACACTGTAGACAATGACAATGTGTCCTAACAACAATACTTTTTTTAGTTATATAAATTATTACTTGCAGTGCCGTCACACAAATTTATTTTTGGGATGTTGAGACAAGAAATTTCCCAACTTAACGATCCGAAATTCCGAAAGTGAACGATTCAAAATTCCCAACTTAAGGACGTCAGGTACCAACTCCAGTGTTGTCCTCGTTATCTGACCATTGTTAAAAATATGAGACATCGTTCCCGGGTCTATTCTTCAAGAAAGGCCTCGAACCAAAGCGTCCTCGATGTAGTAAGTAAATACGTACCAATAACCAATCAAGGACGCTTTGTTCGAACCAACGCCAGTAGTTCAATGTGCAGCTCTAGTGCGACGTTAATTAACCAGACCACACTTAACGATTCGAAATTCAAAACGCAACAGTGCTAAAAAATTCCCAGTTCCAACTTATAGACATTTGTCAGCTTTTTTATAGGTAATATTAAACAGTTATCTCGAAAGTATTGATTTATTGCACGCATGTTCCAATGCAGTGTTCTGTTTTGAGGTCTAATTTAAGTTTCATCTTAATACAAGCTGGGCAATTTCTAGTCTTCCATCGCTTTCATTTGCTAATAATATTAACTTTCCTGAGGCATAAATTTTCCCAACTCAGGGATTTTTAAAACTCGAAATTCCCAACTTTTAAGGTATAAAAGTTTACAGCCCCCCCCCCCCCCCCTGGATTAAAGATCATAAAAGTCCAAATTCAATATATATCTTAAATTATTAGTGATTGTTAAGACTTTAAGATCAAAGACTAAAGTAACCTCTATATTAAAAAAAAAAATCCAATATCCTCAAAAAGTAGGAACCCAATGAATAAAACTAATTTACTACATCCAATCCAATATCTTAAGATATGCAGCTTAGTACACAAAATATCAAGCGACCCGTTCGGGTTCACAACGCTAAGCCAAAAAAGAAGGAAATAACGCCAAAGCAGCCAACAAGAAACAAACGCCCGACCACACAAAATCTTAATATACTCTGCACAACTCACAATAGTTAAGCAGCGTCCTGAAAATATACTCCAGAACCCGAACTACGTTTCGTAAAAAAAAAAAAAAACGTATCAATGCAACCTTTAATTTAATACAAGAATACTTTTTTTCCATTGAAAATCAACGGAGATACGAAATTTTTTAATTTGCGCAAAGGTAGTTGATTTGTCACTTTTTCAAATTATGAAGCCCAAATTTGTAAGTCAAGCTAGACACTACATTATTCAACCGATTCTTTTGATTAATAGCTTTTATGATAACTTTATGGCATCACTAGATCCTTTTGTTACTTTTATTTTATAATATTAATTATTTATAAGGTTAATTAGCTAAACAAGTAATTAAATTCTAAAAGCCCAAACTCTCGCCACAAGGCAATTAATACCCAAATATGAAGTCCTTCCACTGCGTCCGGTCGCCAAAGCAAATTGTATTTTAGAACGGCTTAATAAAAGTTAAAATTATCGGTAAGTAATACGCTCTACAAAATAAAAATTGTACCGTCTAAAAGATAAAAAAATCCCTTTATTCGATGCAATATATTTCATTTCACTTGGGCAATTATTAATAAAGATAGAAGCATTTCAAATAATTAACATTAGTAAATATTTTCTCCCTTACTTCGCTATTCACAGGAGAAAACAACCATAGTTTCCCCATTGCTCAATCTGAGCCACGAAGAAAATCGACAAAATATTGAGAATTTCCGTTGTCTGTCGCTATGTTTGCATCGCGATTCGCGTGTACCTGTCATCCCACCACGAGATGAACTCTGAGTTGGATTGCCGGCGCCGAACGATCCAAATGAAGTAAGGGATTCGGGTAAATGATGTTGGGATGGATGCTATTTTGACGAGTTTATCCTTATACTTTAATGGACTTACAAATAAACTCGCAACGGTAATATGATGGAAGGAAAAAGATTGCTAAAGAAATGTTATATTTTCAATTTTAAATAATATTTCTCTGTATAAAATAAGAGTAGAATTTCGTTTCAAAACGAAAGGGTCAACGGTAATTGATGGAAAACACATAATGGTCTAAACTATTTTTTTTTTAAATTCGTTTTGGGTTTCATATTTTTAAAAACGTAACAGTATTTTTAAACCCACTGTTTTACTCTGTTTATATTTTATTCTAATATACTGAAAGCGCATTAATTTTAGTATGAAATAACATCGTTCTTGCTGAAAAAATTATAAGAGCCAGAGCATATTTTAAGGAATTTTCACTGGTGGGGACAAATATTTTTCCATGGTCAAAGATAGGATGCTGATAGATAGCTGAATCTCGATGTTAACCTTTTCGCGGAGGTTCCGTTACAAAAAAGTTGCACTGGCTTTGGACTAATTCCTAAACAGGAGTGGGGATTTTGCTTTAGGAGACAAGGAAAAGATTCTTAAAGCTTTGTGGAAGGATGACTTGCCTTACAATAAGATAAGTGACGGAGGGATCATTAACAATCCTTCTTCATGTGTCCAAATACTAAAAAGGCAAACCTAAGACGATCTGTTTAAACCATTAGCGAAACGTCACCTGTCCGAATAGGTGTAATTACATGTTCAAACCACATGCATTTTAAAATTTCTTCCCCCATACCATTGTTTGAAAGTGTCCCAAACCCACCACTAAATATGTATACTCTATGGTAAAGGTTAACAAAAACTTTGTGCAAAAAATGTCACAAATTATTTGTTTGTCAATTCAAACTAAATTACTTCACTTAATTTAACAAAAATTATCAATGGTTTTCCCTCTAGAAAATGCTTAGGACACGAATGAAATAATGGGCGTCAAATCCTTGTGAGCAGTGGGGCTTTTCATAGCACTGGTGGGGAAAATGCCCCACCAACTCTATGTTAAAATATGCCCTGATAAGAGCTACAAAGGGTATTTATGATAATGTATTGTATAAATTGAAGCTAATTCTTGTCTTTGAAGCTTAGACAACTTTTCTGAAGATTATCTAACTTTAAAAAAGTAATCAAAGATCAGGAGCTATTCAAAAAACTTTTTAGACAGCAATCGTTTGATTTGGGGGCCCTCCACAAATTTTGTTATACTTTGTTTGTTATAAAAAAATAAGAAACTATAGGATAGCGTTATGCAATATGACTGACTCATCGCGGAGTGTAAAAGTAATGTTGGAAGTTTGATTTTGTTGGGGACAATGGGCAACCATTTTATTCGCATATCCTATTAGAATATTAATTACAATTATTTTTGTAAAGTCGTCGTAATTTTCAGAGATTTTAAGAATACTTCATCGGTACAAAAGCTGACGACATTGTAAATAATTTATCTAGCTTGCATAGGCGTAGGAAGTAGGGGGGCTGGGGGTGCTCGAGGCCCCCCAGGAATTATTTTGAAGGGGCTCAGCCCCCCTAATAATAACTTTAAAAAAATATTTAAAAAACCAATCGGTGAAATAGAGAATTCCTACAAAGAGGCATTCGAAAAGAAGCGCCCCTTATTTATTCTAAACGTGTTTTAAAGTGGGGGGAATTTGCTTTGAAAGGTACAGGCGAGGACAATGAGTTCCTTTCTCAACTGTTTCCAATCGAAGGCGACTTGTACATGTCATTAGTCATATGTCACCTTTTGTGAGAAACACCAGAAAATTACCTGTTTGCCGTCAACAGCTGTACTTCGTTTGCAAAATGCTACCGCCATCTGGTTACTCGACCAGCCATGTCGGTAGCACCCTGGGTAGCACGGTCTTCTTCAAGACATGTGAATGGCCACCAAAGCTGGGAATTGTATAGTTCGTCCCCATTTGTTTGTAATTTACTGGCTCTCACCCTTTAGTCGATTTTAGCTGATTGATGATCTCCCCATTGTGAATGACAATGTATGCTTGTGTAGACAGTTTTCTATGTAGGCTTTTCTGAAACTTGCCCCTAGGGGCCGAAGTCATGGAAGCAACAAAAAAGAAATCCCTGGTGAGATCTTACAACCGCATTACAGTTTCTTTTTTTAGTGTAAAGACAGCAATTTTAGGAAGCATTTCTTTTTACAAACGAATGGTAGTAGATTTCTTCTGTCAGCATATTCCTCTGTGTTGTCAGTTAAGTAATTTTTTCTGCATTCTAAAAGTCAATTAAAAGTAATACCATCTTTTCTAACGATAAATGTAATTATGCTTATATAAATTGGCAGTAACTCTAATTATAATGATGTTTAGTTTTGTTATACACTATTAAGTGAATAACATTAAGTATTGTATTCATTGATAAGTATTGTATGTAAGTCATTGTAGAATTAGTGTAAGAAAAATGTGTATTTACATAAAGTCTAAATTGTTAATTATTTTATTGCATCAATAGAATACTAGTTATGGTTTATTTCATTTCAGTAATAGGGTTTTGAACTGACAAATAATATTTGAACTGACAAATTTATATGTTTTCACAATAATATCTAATTTTTTTTTTGTACTCAGTATACTCTGGCTTATTTTTATTTTTTTTATATATTACGTCCTTTCTTAAATGTCAGAAAAGCATAAATATGATAGTTTAGTTTGAAAACTACTTATAAATTTATCAATTTACACAGCTAAAATATAAATGTAATTTCAAGTATTTACATAAATGTCTACAACGCTAAAGCTTTAAAGAGTAATTTTAAGAATAATGTAAAAATGCGTTTTTAAATAAAAAAAAATATTATTATGGACATTTCATAAATTATAATCGTATTTCCCATAATTTATTCCCTTTGAAGTAATAAAAGCCATCAGATTCATGCACTATTTTCTAATAGTTAATATAGTTGAAATTTCTTCGTTTAGAAAATTACATTTTGTTAAAGAAAGTTAAATAGAGACGAATTCCTCAAATCTGAAAAAAATCATATTGTAGCATACAAAACGGACATTTGAAATTATTAATAAAATTTTCCTGGTTACATTATGTTCTAAAGCTATCCAAATAAAAACGGATACAAGTTAAAACATTTAACAAGTTAAACACTTGTTTGTAAAAAATTAAAGCATTGATTGTTTTTTAATTGTTTAATAGCTCGCAACTCCGTACTATTTTATATTGTAAATAGATTGAAAAAAAAAATTCAGCCCCCCCTGAAAAAAAGAAGTTCCTACGCCACTGCTAGCTTGAGAATTCAGAGTCTTTCCTTTGTTAAAGTACATTCCATTTTTAAAAGACCTTCACAAGAAATTGCAAAAATTATCTGTTTCAAATGCTATTATCTGCTAATTATCTGTTTTCATGCTTTATATAAAGAAATTTTGACCAAAAATCTTCATTTAATGGAGTTATTTTTAAATTTTAATAATACTTAAAACTGGAGTTTTCGTGCATAAAACTTTTAATTTCACGACTAAATAACTAAAATTTCCTTAAATTAAACAAAACAGTAATAAATATATAACTTTATTTTGAAACTATATTTTTAATCAGTATAGTTTTCTTTTTCAAGCCCAATTCTGACCCAACTAATCGGTATAGTTAGTTAAGCGCATCGCCTATACTACCAGGCACGTCGCGCCGGGGGGGTTTGGGGGGGAGTCCGACCCCCCCAATAATTTGGAAACCCTAAAAGTTGGGAATTTCAACGTCTAAAAATACCCGAGTTGGGAAAATTTATGTCTGAAGAAAATTAATATATTTAACAAATGAAAGCGAAAAGGGGGGGGGGGGGGATAATATATAAAAAGGGGGGGGGGGTTTAAACTCCTTCCATTGAACGCCAAGCGAAAACAAATTTAAACCTGTGATTTTTAAACAGAATGTATTATCGTTTCGTTAAAAAAAATTCCCACATTTTAAATATATAATAAATTATTTATCTAAATTGAGGAAAATGTCTTCACATATCTAGACAGACTGCTACTAATATATTCAATCCAGTATCGCCTAAAAAAATGCTGGTATCTCCTAATTCTGTTTTTATTTTTGGAAAAACGAACAGCATATATTTATATAAAAATTCAACTGTATGACCTTCAATTCTAAAAATAGATCAGAACCCCTTCTGTTATCTTTCGTCCTGTGTCGATTGAATTTTTTATATTAAAATGTAGTATTGCGTAAACATATAGACGCCGAACGTCTGAGTATTTTCGACATTAAATCATGTTTTATTACTTTTTGTGGTTTGCGTTTTTGTTCCGGTCGTCAGGCAGTCGCGCCGGGAATGTTTGGGTGGGCGGAGGGGGATGGGACGAGGGACCCCCAATAATCTGGAAACCTTAAAAGTTGGGAATTTCGAGTTCCAAAAATCCCTGATTTGGGAAAATTTAAGCCCAAAGAAATTTAATATTATTATCAAATGAAAGCGAGGGAAGATTACAAATTGTCCAACTTGTGAGATTAAACTTAAATTAGACCCTCTGGATGTCGCACTAGAGCTGCATATTAGGCTATTGGTGACGGTTCGGGCCCATCTCGAAGGAAATACACGGAGACAATGCCTCGTATTTTTTAATCATGGTCAGATAACGAGGACAACACCCGAGGCATCTGGCGCCGTAAGTTAGGAAATTTCTTTCAAAAAGTTGTATCTTTAAGAAGTATTTCAAATGACACATTTGTTTATTAAATTAGTGAAACTTTTTCCTATTGTTTACGTATTTTATTGGATATCATTATTATTTATAAAGAACGTGTCCTCATGTTTAGAAAAATGCCCAATTTGAGTTTATATTGCAGACTTACTTATTAAATTTGTCCACTGCCATTTAAAATGCACATTACTCGTCGTTTATATTTATTGACGGAGGCCGACGTCATCTAAATTATATTATTTTACCGGCCAAGGAGTTCGTTTATCTGCGATGTAATCTCCGCCCCACTTCAGACCTTTTTAAATATTTGTTAAATTTAATATGATTGTGAAATTTGTAACCAAAATCTTAATAAAAACTGTTTAATAACTTTCACATCTTATGAATTACCAAGGGACTTCTCTCTACCAAGCCATGATTCCTTCTCTGCCTAAAAAATTTCAGTATTCTACAATGAATAAAGAATAAGTTAAAAGTCAAATCCGTTTAGAGTGTTTGTTCTTTGTCAAAGTTATATTATATGCTTTAACTCATTTAAACAATTTTTAAATACTTTGAATTTAATTTAATATTTATAATAAGATAAATTTAGTTATTCAATCTTTTAAAACTTTGAATTAAAATGACCTTTACAATTTAAATTGAATTTATAGAAGTTAATATTTATTGGTCAAAAGTAAAGAAATTCCTTTGAATGGGTTGCACAATGCCGTGTCTTCGAATCCATTTGTTTAGACCACGTTGCCTTTATATTATTCTTTACCAGTTTTGGTCAACTAAAACGCTTATTATATCTTTAAATTGCCATAACTATACATTTTTTAACTAATTTATTTCATAATTAGGGAGTGATTTACTAATTTTTAAAATAGTTATTGACAATTATTAAAAGTAGCTGTGGTGTTTCTCTTATAAGTCAACTAACCCCTCACATGTAATATTTCCAATTATTGAATCAATGCTTTTTTTATTTTGCAAAGCAAATGCTTTCCGACCCCCCGTCTTTCCCTTTTTACAGATACTATTTTCCAAGCACCTCGTTGCTTGTTGATTTTTCTCAGTGCACACTATGCATCCTGTCGGGGGATTGCAATGATTGGTCATTACGTCACATATGCTATTATTTTTTTTAATCCCTGGGGATTGAATATTTCTGCTATACTTTTTCTTCTATTTCTTTTTTTTGTTGTTGAGTAACTGGCGTCTTATTGCCCAAGCTTTCTCCCAGTGGCGGCCCGTGGTCAAAAATGTTAGTGTAGCCGAAAACATGTGAATCCACCCCCCCCCCCCCCCCCCCGCGCCTTTTTCACAACCATACATGAACGGACATTCTTTAAAATTTATTACTCAATCTCAAATCAAAGTTTCCTTTCAACTTTTATGAAAGATAACATGTAAAAATAATAGAAAACACTTACTTATTTTTTGAAAATTAAATCAATTCTCCTATCAAACTTGCCAATCGGTCAATTTTAATTTTAAGAAACAACAACACACGTGCAAACTTATCGAAAACTATTTCCGTTTGGAGAGATTCTTCGACATTCTCGTTTTCCCCCCACCCCGCCTCGCTGATTCAGCAATAAACCAATCATGTAATCGAAATCCCTAGTACAGCTAATTTGAAAAAATCCTTTTGCGCTACGTTTGTGTCGTCACATCCTCCATTTTAGCGTGTTGGGGCGTTGGGGAAGTCATACTACGTAAGGTTGCCATGGCAACGATGCAGCCGATTTCGAACTTCGCTTTTTGGCTGCAATTTTTATTGAATGGAGTTTTTTCTTCTCCTGAATTTGTGCATTACGGAAACACGTTTGCTATTTATCGGAGATTTTTTTTACTTAAGAGTTGAGATTTCATCTCCATTTCCAATTCTAATCTTCATTTAAGAAAATTAGTAAAATATAAATTTTAGTTTTAAAATATAATAAAATTAGGTGCAGCCCGGCTGTACTTGCTGTAGTGCACGAGCCGCCACTGCTTTCTCCAGTATTTTGTTTTGTTTCAAAGAGACTGATTTGAATATCAGAGGTTAATTTGTTAATAGGTATCAGTGTTTTTACTATGCAGAGCTCTCGTGAATTTTAAGGTAAATTTCTTTTTTACGAGTATTGGAATATTCATGTATTTACGTTGTTGCCAATTTTTCTACTCAAAGATACCCCTAAATTGTGTTAAATGTGGATTAGTTCGTCGCCGTTGGTTAATCGCATTGAAAATGTTTTTAAAAGTTCATTGACTATTAATTGTATCTCCGACACATTTTTGATTAAAAATTATTAAATGCACCGGTCGATAATCACATGTTTACATATAACAAATATGAAAATAGAAACCTGATACATCAACGCTCCACTCTATTTTTAAGTTTGGCATCTACTTGAACAATCATATTTTTAATGTTATTAAGGTCCGGTACTCACTTCATTATTAATCTTGAAACATTTTTCTGTTTCTTATTAATTGACATTTAATATAATTGTAATTAACTTTTACTGTATTTATATATAGCTATATTCTGTATTTGATCCACACAGTTTTCACATTTTTTTTAGTTAAGAGTTAAAGTTCATTTAAATATAATTTATATAGGCTTTTGCATTAAATTCTTAATTAATGTAAAGTTTTCTATCAAGAAAATTACAAATTATCTACACACGTGAATTATTTTCAAATAAAGTATTCTGCAATATATGAAATGAATTAAAGCAATATAGAAACATGTATCGTAGTTTACTATAGTTTATTTTAAGCCTTTAATCCTACTTAATCTATAAAAAAAGACGAAAAATGTCGGTCAGTTGGAATTGGAAATTTCATATCTTTAAATTGGTAATTTCATATCTTTAAGTTGGTAATTTCATATATTTAAATTGTTAATTTCATATCTTTAAGTTGGGAATTTCATATCTTTAAGTTGGTAATTTCATATCTTTAAGTTGGGAATTTCATATCTTTAAATTGGGAATTTCATATCTTTAAGTTGGGAATTTCATATCTTTAAGTTGGGAATTTCATATCTTTAAGTTGGGAAATTCCTTGTTTCAGCCCCCCCCCCAAAAAAAAAATTGCTTGTGACGGCCCTGTACGAGATATCTCGTAGTTGGTGGCGAACGTGTTAATTTAATACAGCGCGTATAATTATTCCTTGAACTATCGGATTAAACTAATGACATGGAAAAACAATTAGTAATTTTTAAAAAGATTTAATGGTGATTGGTTTGAAATTCTCCAAAAGGAGGGTTGAAAAAGAGGACTGATATCCCCCAAAAAAACTTTAGAAAAGTAAAAAACACTAATCCCCCCTCCCCTTTAAAAAATCTCTAAAACTGTGGCTAAAAAGGTTGATATATATGTTACCGTTAAAGTATGAAATCCGTTATTTCATAGAATACCTAGTTATTCCATGAAATAACTGATCGTGTCCGTTAAAGTGTAAAACTCTCTTGTATTTCATGGTTTAACTAGTTATTTCATAGAATAACGATCTGCAGCCCGTTAAAGTGTAAAATAATCTATATCATATATCAGTTCAGTGTCTGCGAACAAAAATTAATTAAAATCGAAGAAGTACCGGATGTAGAAATATCGCTCCGATCGGTTGCTACAGCTCAAAGTTTAGGTACTGGTCAGGGATTTAAAAAATGTTCGTGTAAAACCCAGTGTGTCAACAAAAAATGTTTTTGTTTTAGAAATAATGTTCTTTGTAATTCCAAGTGAAATTTTAGTAATCCTTGTTGTAACAAATGATTTTATGGTACGTTTCCATAAATACCATTTATACGCTGCATAAATTAGATAAATTGCTTCTTTTTCATTTTAATTGTCTATCATTAGTTTAATTTCATTTTAGATAAATTGTTTATTTTACACTTTAACTGTCTCTCATTAGTTAATTTATAGAATACCTAGTTATTTCATAGAATAACTAGTTAAAGTGTCAAATTAATAACATATTACACACTTTAAAGGACACGATCAGTTATTTCATGGAATAACTAGGTATTCTATGAAATAACTGCATTATATACTTTAACGGTAACATATATATAAAAAAAAGCCAATTGCACTAGGGGCTCAATCCTGCACACTCACTTACTAGCCTTCTCCCGAAAAAAATCTGCGCTTTCTTTTTTTAGCTCGATTAAAATTTTATACACACATAAATTTTTAATCGATCTAAGAAAAGTTAGCGCAGCTTTTTCCCGGGAGAAGGATAGTAAAAGAGTGTGCAGGGTTGAGCCCCTAGTGCAATTGGCTTGTTTGTTTTTCTATATCACAACTTTTAAGGGAGGGGGAGGCTTAGCGTTTTTTACTTTTCTAAACTTTTTTTGGGGGGCAAGGGGATATTTCCTAACATCTAAAATGTACCTAAAAAAAAGAGGCAACAACAGTTTTAGTTTCGTCAAGTTTGCCAGGAAAAAAAATATTTTGGGGATGTTCAAGGGAAATTCGAATTCACTAGGAATTTATACCAAGTTTGTCAAAAATCGGACTTCGCTAATTCCTTCATTTTTATAAATTGTAATATTTGAACATTTCTGAGGATATTGTGTGAATTCTAGTATTTTAAAGTAAACTTATACTGCAAAATATTTGATTTTATGTCATGATTCTTTTACATGTAAAATGTCAGTTTGAACCTTAGTTTACAGTTAGTTAGTTTGACAGTTTGCATTAAATTTCATTCACTATGCCTATTTTTTAATGGAAAGAAAAGCATGATTTATCAGACTTACATCTTATGACACTTATATAAATGTCTAAAACCATAGTAAATAATAATTTAAATTGCTTTAGAAGTTAACTTTTGCAATTTTGAGATTTGCATATTAAAGTACTAGGAGATAAAAAAGAAATGCTGTCTTTTTGCACCCACCCCTTTTTTTATTTCCAGTATGAACTCTGCAATTTAATTAAGTTACCATACTATAAACTTATAATTCCAATTTTAATTTACCAAGGAAATTCAGAAAATAATCTTTTTTTTGTTTCATTTATAAAATTTTAACAATGAAATAAATTTTTTATTTGTATCGTCCTTTCCATAGAAAATATTGTTAATATAAGGAGTTTTTGTTTTAAATGCTGAAACTATTTAATAAATTGGCATGTGTATGTTCATAAAAATGTTAAATATTTAAATGATTGGTACTTTATTATTTAAGAGAGGAATACTTATAATCTAGCAATGATTAAACACCGCATGAAAAAAACGTGAATAATAAAGTAATACTATTGCTGAGATTCTATCTTTAATCAAATTCTTGCTGATGAAAGGTATACCAATAGTAATACAGGCAACTCTCGCTATCACGAACTCGAAGGGAAGTGTATAAAATTTCGAGATATCGAAAATCCTATAAAAAAAGCTGTTTTAGTAAAAATAAATACAAGTATACTTACTCTACTTTATTTAAAATATCTATCCAAAATTTTTTGGTGAGTATTTCTATTCATTTCGAAATCAATTATATTTTCCAAATGCATGATTGCTTGAAATGTCGCTGTTTTTATTTCCGGCCACGATTCAATGCATAGTTTTTATGGAAGATAGAGCCTCTTTCAAAGTTATCTTTAGAGGAGGTTCGTATTCTTTATTATTTTCCGACAGTGATCTCTCATCAAAAAGCTGCTATAGAGAGTGTATTACATTTTCGTTTTGTCGGCATTTTTCGCAGCGACAAATCAACACCACACGAAAGCCTAAGTAAAAGCGAGAAGGGGTCGAGTCTCGTCTGGTTCTTCAGGTTTTAAGTGAATTGCTTTTTGGACGGTCGGTAATGTTCCAAGAAAGTGACTCAGGAATCCATTGTACGAATCCCCATTCAACAACGCACAATAAGAAAGAGAATTGATACGGACCTGACAATTGCATATTTGCTAAAGTTTCTTCAAAATCCGCAGTTTTGAGAGGAAAACCAAATTTTGAGTTGTGTGGAAACTTCGAGTTATCGAAAATAAGGAAGAAAAACTTCGAATTAACGAGATAAAATTACATTAAATAAGTAATGAAGGTGCAGGGAAATCGATTTTTTTCGAGATATCGAAAAATTCGAGTTATCGAGAGTCTACTATAATAAATTAAGTTGCAGACAAATCTTATTCACTAAAATCTTGTCGCAGAATATTAAGAATTTTTCTGCTACTGGGGCCCAGTGACGTATCAAATGGTTATTTTCAGGGGGGGCTGAAATTTTTTTGAACAAAGATGTATAATTTTGATTTTTTTTTTTGTGATTAAAATAGTATGGAGTTAATCTACCAAAAATTAATTAATGTGTATACTTTTTTTTTGTTTGGACACCTTTAAAACTTAAAGTAATCACTAAAACATATTTTTAGCTAAAATATAAATTTATATATGTACTAATTATTAGATTAGTAGTTTTTTGAAGGAATTTATTTAAATTTAACCTTCCATAACAAATTGTCATTTCCTAAATAGGAAATTTCAACTACATAATCTGTTTAGAAAATAAAGTATAAATGGGAGCCCCAGTTGCTCAGTTGGTAAGGCGTTCAGCTACTAATCAGAGGATTGGTGGTTCGAATCCGTGCAATGGACTTGACATAGAAAAGTAAAAAAGTAGTGATCTTGCGATCGGAGCGTTGCCAGCTTCGCTACAAAAATACTAGAAAGTCGTCCAGAATATCCAACAAATTATACTGGCGTGTATACGGGACTGGTGCACGATACATCTGATCGGGGTCCAAAGTCCCGACGTCTATTGAAGGCGTTGGGTGCCAGTTCAGGTGTTTCCACGTCATCTGACCATGGTTCTAAAAATATAACGAGGTGTAAGTATGAATGTGTTCCCGGGTCTTTCCTTCGAGATTGACCCCGAACCGTCGCCAATAGCCCACTGTGCAGCTCTAGTGCGAGGTTAATTAACAAAACCAAACCATTTCTAAGGAAATAATCACTCTGAAAACATAACTTATTTAATCATTTTTTTTACCAAACTAACTAATTAATTATTTTTTTTCCTTGTTAATGCTTCTAAAAATAGTCGAAATGAAAAAAATACTAATTTTTTTATTCTAATAAGCATAAAAATTATTCATGTTTCAATACAACAATGTGAAAAGATTGATTTATGAAATATATTTTAGAAAAAATACTAAATGTTAGGGGGGGCTGAGCCCCTTCAGAATATTTCCTGGGGGGGCTCAAGCACCCCCAGCCCCCCTACTTCCTACGCCTATGCTGGGGCCTGTAAAGGTTTAAATATCTTTTAAAAAGCACCTTTATTAAAAAGATTGTTTGAAACCAATTTGCAATGATTAGGAGAAAAGGGTCTTAAGTTCCTAGCATTGAGCCTGGGAAAGGACATTTGGAAAATATGGCTTATAAATTATGACCGTCATAGTTAAATGTAATAAGCACAGTTAGAAAAATATCCCAAAACAAGTTTTTAAAAATTTAAAATTAAGTCCAAGAGTGTTCAATCAAGCAGAACTAATGACGTCAATGGAAAAATTACAATATTTCAGCTATTTATTAAACGTAAAAAAAAATACAAGTATAGTGTAGCAAAGATGAAATAAAAAGCAGACTACTTTTCATTCTTCAACTGGTTTCAGGAGCCAAACCGGATACGAAAGATAGCAGTTCATATATACAACCCGTCTGGTGTTTCTTCTGTGGGTTTTAAATCAATGTATCCGAACTTTTGACCAAAAAGTGTACCATAATGAGAAGTCAAAATCGAACAACCCTAATATGGCACACTATTTAGTATAAAGAAGTAGAAGGGATTTTCTTTGATAAATACCTGAAAAAAAGTTACATAAATATAAGCTTATTAAATACCAGCAAGCAATATAACAATAGTAGTCTCGGAATAATATTGGACCAAAAACCTAAAAGCATTTCTATATTACCAAAAATGATACCCATTAATTTTATTGTCATTGGGATTGAGAATTACATATGTCGAAGGTGATGTGACTTTTAGAAATAGATTTTACAATACACTAAATCAAGTTAAAAGTTTGTAACTTGTCTTTGCTATATAATGTTAAGTAGGTTGGTTGGGTTTAATGGCGCAAGGTGCCACAAGGTCAAACACTAGGTGCCGTGGTATACAAATTGAATAAACATAACATTATTACATAAAAAAAAATTCATAAATTTGAGAATAGAAACCAATTTCAGTTAAAAAAGAAAACAATTGGTGACTAAGACAAGACAAAATTTGTTGTATAGTAGGATTTAAACTAAAAAATCTACTCAGTGTAAATGTTGGGCAGTCTACTAAAATATGCTTAACACTTAATTGAACATCGCAGGTGAGTGTCTTCTGCCAGCAGAAGAGTTCTTCTAGTATGACCAACGAGGAGGCATGCCAGCACGGCCTCCTCAGTAAGGACGCAGCAGAACTAATTATCGAAGGAAAAATTGCAGACAACTTGTTCATTATTTCTGCATCCCATTCTATATGCAATTGCTTTCGAACAGGCCAGTTTAGCATGCTTTGACAAGCTGTTGTGGGGTTCACTTCATATACCGAGTGTAGCCAAGTAGCGCATAATGCAGCAGTATTAGCAATGTGCTACAATTGGCGACTTCCGGACAGCAGATCAACGCAACCTTCTATAATAAAAAAAAATGCAGCATAAGAGACCGGCATCAACTACTGCCACGTTATAATGCATCACTGCACGCAAGAACACTTCACGGGCATCTAGTTCCTACGCCTGACTCACTGAGAGGGGAGTACTGTGGGGTTCACTTCATCTACCCGATGTTCCTGCTTTGTCAAAAATGATCACTTTAGCCTGACCAGCAGAGTATCGGCGTAGCAAGCCGAAATTCCTCGGTTCGATACCGAGCGTAGCCAAGTAGTGCATAATGCAGCACTATTAGCAACGATATCTGCCATCTCGTTTAATGTTAAGTGGAATGACAATCAATTCATTATTGAGCAACCTATTGAACTAGGAATACTAATAAGAAAATGGTTTTTAAATAAAATTTTTGCCTAGGTAATAATTATAAAACATGTGCTACTTAGTCCCCCCCCCCCCCCCCACTTTAAATTTTTATGACTTCATTTACGATATAAATAAAGTTATACAAACTAGAGAGAAGCTCAAATATTGCCCTCTGAAAGTAAATAACACTTCTAATTTCTGTACCTCAGAGCAAGACGAGCTTCAACGTAAAATAAGTAATTGTTTCATAGTAAAATTAGATTTTTCTTCTTTAATGCATTATTATTTATTTTTAAAACAGACTTGCACTGTTGTGGTTCTCAGCTGAACAACTCAATATTGTTCCTTGCACTACTATAGCATACGAT
The DNA here is from genome assembly GCA_963932185.1 of Troglohyphantes excavatus. Classification (NCBI taxonomy): domain Eukaryota; kingdom Metazoa; phylum Arthropoda; class Arachnida; order Araneae; family Linyphiidae; genus Troglohyphantes; species Troglohyphantes excavatus. Next base: position 45,773,205 of record OZ010678.1, read on the forward strand.
TGGAAAGTAATTAAAACATTTATATGTAAATATTTTTTTTAGTTCTCTATACTTTATTTCACTTTACACTTTTTTCCACAACCATACATGAATGGAAATTGTTTATTATTTACTACTCAAATCGAAGTCTCCTTTAAACTTTTTACGAAATGATAAAATGCCAAAAAATATAAAACACTTACTTTTTGAAAATTAAAGCAATCCCGCTTTCTTTTAAACAGGCAAATCAGTCAATTTTAATATTAACTTAAATAACAGCACAGTAAATTTATCATGAAAACTATTTCCGTTCGGAGAGATAATTGGTTCTCCCATCCATCCCCACGATTCACACACGAGCCAATCAAATACCAAGTGCAGCCCAAATCAGAGAATTCATTTTGGGCTGTACCACGCCACATATGCAGTGCATTAGCAGGGGGAGAAATCTCCATACTACGTAGAGGTTGCCATGGCAATGATGCAGCCGATTTCGAATTTCTCATTTTGGCTGCAGTTTTGATTGAATGGACTTTTTCCTCCTCCTGAATTGTGCATTAAGGCAACAGGCTTGCTATTTATCTGAGATTTTGTTTACTTACCGTAGAAACTTCATTTAAGAAAATTAGTAAAATATATTTAGTTTTAAAATACACTAATAAATTTAGGTGTAGCCCGGCTGTATTTGCTGTAGTACACGAGCCGCCACCGTTTCTTCAGGAACATATTCGAGGGAACCATTGCACGAAAATAGATTTTAACATGATCGAGTTCAATATTAATATCATTGACCGGGATTACACTATCAAAGTTCTTTGACGAAGATCTTTTATAAAATAAGTTTGACAAAGAAATGATAGTGTAATGAGCAACTTTGATAAAAGACATTGTCAAAGGATCTTTTATTAAAGTTTGCTTCTCCATCTAATGTTTTATAAAAGATGGGGGTTGATATATTCTGCACCATGACCTTGACAGTCGGAAACCTTCCTACTTTCGATATTATCTGTGTCGGATCCGATTTTGCTTAGTTTGTGGGAAATTAACTTCGCTCTCTTATATTTGAAACAAATCGTTTACTGTAAGAAATTAAATTTTTAATAAAAATGAGTGATAGGTGGTCATTGAGACTTACGAAATTGTTAATAGACAAACATAAGAAATTTGAATTTTTCCATGATGTCCGACATACTGACTACAAAAAGAAATATATAAAACAGGAGTAAACAGATAATAGACGATAATTGTCGTTTCAATAATTCAAATTTATCTAACATTCCCAGAATTCAAAAATTCTATTACTTCCGGCCACTTTGTTATTATAATGGTTCTTGATATGATCTCTTTATGAAAGATAAGTTTTAAAATCCATACAATTTTATAAACCAATTGTACAAACATAGTAATTGAATGTAAATTCAATGCAGATATGAATTGCTGAAGTACCTGTCCTTTAGTTTTAGAATGCAAGCTTCAATACCTTTAAAATGAACACAACAGTGAAATTCCCCAAAACATGTAAAAAACACTTGTTTTCAAATTTTTATTGGTTCACTCCTTGGTTATTCTTCAACCTTATTTTCCACCCCGAGTAAATATGAATGCAATGTAGATAGTTTATTCCCAAAGAAATCCAGAACTTTGTAATAGGGAGAGAAGTTACAACGTTCTAATTACATTTTAAAAAACAAAAATCTCGATGATAAAAACCTTCATATATACTAATTTAAACTGGTCAAGTTCCATTAAACAGAAGCTAAGATTAACACAAACACAACTAGACTTTTACGATAATGAGAAAATAAAATTGGAAATAGTTAAATTATGTAATAATTAAAACAAAAAAAAAGCTTTTTTCGAGTGAGAAAAAGGATTCTCGTCAAAATCAATTCATTCCAAGATAAAAAGTAATCAAACACAGACCAGAACCAATTGTAACTATTACGAATGAATATAAAGGAAATAGTTACAAAATTTATATATATAAAAAAAGCCTGAAAATAAAAAATATATTTGAATACAGTAGAGATATCTTTCTATCTAACGTGCCCAGAATGCTTTCTATCTAATCGATCAATGGCCCATTTTTATTTTCAACCCGGGAGCGTGCGCAATACTCAGACGAACGCGCAAAGTATTTAAATTTGTCCTTAAGAATAATTACCACTTAAAAAATACATATTTCTTACATTAAACTTATCACAGGGTTCATTCTAGGCGTTTTTTGAAGGGCGGTCCGCCCTTTTTTTATCACGATGGCGTCCTCATGCCCCTTTTTTTCCAAAAATGCTGCCCCTTTCAGTCAAGTGACAAAATGTGTGTGTAAATTGAAATTAAGTGAATTATGACAGTAGAAAAACAAACCTTTTAACTACGCATGTTGTGCAATCTCATGATTCCGCGGTTATTTCGAGCTTACACAAATGCCATTGGTTGCCTGTACTCGCATATGAAATGTTATTTTTTAAAGTGAAGATGGTTTGGTAATTTTTAATTGTCAAATTTTAAGTAGTATCTTCATAAAGGGACATCAATTTTGTACGGGTCTTTCCTTCAAACTAAGCCATGAATTGTCACCAATAGCCCAATATGCAGCTATAACGCAATAGCCATCAACAAATCGGAACTTTTTTTGGTTTGGTCACGTGTCCAATATATCAACGGTTTAACACGCCCACCTCAAACCTTTTTTAAAAACAAGAAGTGTCTAGAGTGAACACTGCTTATTATTTAGTTAAAATTCAAGTTATTTACGAACAAATGAAAAAATATTGGAACCTGGGAGTAGGCCACCTCCATATCAAGCGCGGATCCAGGTGGGGGGTAAAGGGGAAATTACCCCCCCTAACATCTAAGATTATATTTTCAAAAGTCACCTTAGGCAATGACAAATTTCAAACTAAATTTTTTTTTTTTGCAAATCGTGATATATATTTGCATTTTTTAACGCTCTTTAAAACTTTCCAATACTACCCCCCCCCCTACCACTTGTCCCCCCCGCCTTTAATACCAAAGAAGAAAAGACGCAGGAATAAAAGAGTGTTCTCATGTCACATCACTGTTCTTTCTTTGTTACCGACAGACAGCCCTGAGGACACAACCCATAAAAACTGGAAATTTGGTCCCTACACGTTGACTTTGAGGATTAATTGCTATGTCAATCGGGAGAAACCTGTGGCAACTCATGGATACCTGGACATTGTACCTTCAGCAAACGCCGGGCTGTAATCACAAAAGAAGGTTACCCTTTTCGGCGGAGGGAGGGGCGTGAAAACATCTGTCACATAGATAGTTTAGATAAGTCAGCTTGTGATAAATACGACCCATGGAACGGGGTGGGGGTAAAAAAATTTGTACCCGTGAGGTTTACATAGATATTTGATTCAGTTGGCGACACAAAGGATAATTGCAGTTCACTTTTCTTGACACTTGAAATGGGAAAAGAGTTGAACAAGAATTTACAATGCCTCAATTCAGAAATTATTAACTTTGCAGCTTGAAGTAACGTATTTTCCAAGAAACATCGCATTCTGTAATCCGATCTACATGCTTCGAGGAAGAGTTTAACGGATTAATGTTATAACGAAACGCCTATAATTTTAATCTTCGTCTACCCTCTTGGAATTTCCTTCTCCTTCGAAACATCCTATCGCAAATGCCGAGTAGCCTTAGTAACTAGTGTTCATATAGTTGCCGAAACTAGACTTTTCGGCAGCTATGCAAAGATATTGAAGTAAGTGATTTTTTTTATCTTGTATTGCAAAAACAAGCTTTAAAAAATATTAAATCTATTACCAGCTCAAATAAATAAAAACAATTAGCAGAGATCAGTCCTTCATGATAACAATATAAATGTATTACCCCCCCTAACATTAATCTCTGGATCCGCCCTTGCTCCATATTCGAAAAATTGGTGCACAAAACCTTTTTAATCAACGCAGATTCCAATGTCAATGAGGTAGGGATAAACTGCAAAGTGACGTGCGAGGCCTGTAATTTATTGAAGAGTTATATACAAATAGCACCTTCTCTTTTGTATTTTTCACAATTGATATTAAGTCGCAATTTGTTTGCAGGTCTTGTAATATGTCGAACCAATCTTGATAAACATGACAAGCTTAAAACACGAGTGAAAGTTGGTAAAAATCGAGGGACAAAATTCAATTATATTTACAAGCCACAATATTTTTAAATTTGAAAAGGCAGTATTAGCATTAAAAGCTGTGTGTTTCTCAATATTCCAGAACTGAAAATAATCACTTTCGTTTTATAAAAATTAATGTACTTTTCTTTTTACTAACTGCTTAAAATTTTGACTAATTGTTAAAATTCAGGCATGAAAATATGCCTTTTGTGCAAAAGTTACCTATATTTCAAAACATGTTTTTTGTGATTATTCTTAATTATTCAGCCACCAAACATATTTTTTAAAGTGCCCTTGTAAAACAATTAAGAAGTGCCTTTTCAAACAGTGGGTGTCCCTTTACTGCCAACAGTGCCCTGCCCCTACTTATTTCTAGAGTGAACACTGTCTTTAATAAGGATGAAACGGATATCTGGTAAAGGTGAAAATTAAGAAAATTTTATAGTGGTCAGTGACCACTAGACTTGAAATATGCAATGGCCACTTTAGCTACATTGTGACATTACCAAGTTCATGCAGAACTAAAAAAAATTAATATCTGTAAAATGTATTAATTTGCACTACGTAGTTCACGAGTGTGTGAATTAAGCTATTAGCATTCAAAATAATCCTTATTAATTAAGCTATTCAAATCAAATTGCATAAAATAATTAAATCTGGACAGGCAATCGAAAGGGATACACAGAGGCCAGAGTGTCTTTTTCGTCAGCCTCGTACAACACGGTGTAGCAAACTTGCGGCGACCTCGGATGTGGAAAATCAACGTGATTTAGTCGCTCGAATCCGATCTACGTTATCCTTATCTTTTTTAAGCTGTGTGTTTCTCAATATTCCAGGACTGAAAATAATCACTTTCGTTTTATAAAAATTAATGTACTTTTCTTTTTACTAACTGCTTAAAATTTTGACTAATTGTTAAAATTCAGGCATGAAAATATGCCTTTTGTGCAAAAGTTACCTATATTTCAAAACATGTTTTTTGTGATTATTCTTAATTATTCAGCCACCAAACATATTTTTTAAAGTGCCCTTGTAAAACAATTAAGAAGTGCCTTTTCAAACAGTGGGTGTCCCTTTACTGCCAACAGTGCCCTGCCCCTACTTATTTCTAGAGTGAACACTGTCTTTAATAAGGATGAAACGGATATCTGGTAAAGGTGAAAATTAAGAAAATTTTATAGTGGTCAGTGACCACTAGACTTGAAATATGCAATGGCCACTTTAGCTACATTGTGACATTACCAAGTTCATGCAGAACTAAAAAAAATTAATATCTGTAAAATGTATTAATTTGCACTACGTAGTTCACGAGTGTGTGAATTAAGCTATTAGCATTCAAAATAATCCTTATTAATTAAGCTATTCAAATCAAATTGCATAAAATAATTAAATCTGGACAGGCAATCGAAAGGGATACACAGAGGCCAGAGTGTCTTTTTCGCCAGCCTCGTACAACACGGTGTAGCAAACTTGCGGCGACCTCGGATGTGGAAAATCAACGTGATTTAGTCGCTCGAATCCGATCTACGTTATCCTTATCTTTTTTTATTTTAGACAATTTTTTAAAATCTATAATAGGAGGCATAAAAAGCCAAGTTCATGCCACCGATTTCCGAAATAATAATAATAAAAAAAAAATCGAAATCTGCGGTGGCGACTGCAGCAAAAATTTCCGATTGCCACTTTTAAAAAGTTAGTCGTGACTGAATTTTCCCCTTTACTATCTGGCGCCAGGCTGATTTTTAACTATCCAGAAATTAAATAATATCCGAAAGCAAAATGCCGGATTTCAAGAAGAATAAAACTGCAGATTTTATTTTGCGAGGATCAATTATTTTGGTTCTTGCTTCACGTTTTTCTTGAAAATACTACCTGTCTTTAGATCATCCCATTAATCGTTTTTGAGCTATTCAGGTGAATAAGTAGTGAAGTGATAACTTTCTCGTTAAAACCGAACTGGATGCGTTTCAGGCAGGGTCACATAGAATAGATAGCAAGGAAGATATTCATTGTTTCATTCACCAGTCTAGTAAGAGCTAACCACTATCCGGTTTATCTCTAACAAATCAACGTCATTAAGATATGGTGACCAAACCTCTGTACAAAAGTTCACTTTTTCTGTTGCGATTTACCTCAATATTCCATTAGCTTTTTAAGATAGCCCTGTATGTGGATGATCCATTTTATAATTTTTCTATTGTATTCGGGATACTACTGAAAACAGTTTTTTTCTATCAACTCTACTTTTTAAGATTTGTCTGTGTCCCTTCAAGAAAAAATTCCATGGAACGAATATGCGGGAGAACCGGAAGAAAGAGTAATCAATCAGATTTTAGTATTAAGGTTGGCATCTTCTTATGGCGAAATTGACATTTTAAAGCGGCATTGGTTTAGCCAAAAAGAATGTTTGATTATTCTTTCATTGTGTGCGATGAATATTCCATTTATAAATTAAAAATTGCAAGTCGGTATACATTTTGATAAAAGGAATACTTAGGTTTAGGATATACATTCAAATTTGTTTTTGCGCAGTATATAAAAATTTCAATCAAATTGGAACATGACATCAATGTTAACAGAAATTGTTACACTAGCACAAGGCATAGGTGGAGACGGTTTCAATACTTTCAGTGAAAATGATCTTGTCGAAATGATTCAAGATGAAACCGTAAGGGATGAAGACATCATAAATTATGTAACAGATGTTACCGATGGGCAAGAAGAACCCGATTATATCACAGCAGATAAAATCTATGCAGGACTCCAATTCTGAAAGAACTTTAAAATTACAAAAGGAGCTTTAATCTTGTATACCTGGCTACCGAGACATATACAAGCGCCGAGGGAAACAACAGCGGTAAATGAAAAAAAGTCAACTCTAAACGAGTGCGAGGTAGTATCTTCAAGTGACGAAAGCGATTTTGAACCAGTTTACAAGAAAGTTCGCGTATTGTCAGACTACGAAGGATAATGGTTATACGTTTTGAAAAGTTTTGTACGTATGTAAATAAAATATTTCAAAATGTTCGCATGTGTATTTTCTACATCCGATTCTTAAAAGGTTTGGCGAGATTCCAAATAGCTGCCAAGCCTTGTGTCTTGACTTCGTTTAAAAAAGCAATTCCTAGTTATTTTCTATGCAAGACTTTTTTATGCGGTCCCTATTCAATGCATAAAAAAATACTTATTGTGTTGAGAAAGCTATTTTTTATAGCTACTCGTGAAGTTTTGTGCGATTTTTTTAATGCGGTCTCTAGCCACTGCACAAAAACAGGTTCGAGTAATATTTTGGGCATGCTGATTGCATTATTTAAAATCATGCAAAAAAATCAATCTTAACAATGCATTGATCCATTGGTTAAAATGCACTTAAACTCTTTTCCACCCTGCATTGCTACTGATGAATTACAACTTGTATAATCATGTTTAAAAAAAATACAATTAGCATTTGACTTAATTCGGTTATTTTTTAATAATGCATTGTGATTTTTTAAGAGTTTTAAATTTATAATTAAAAAAAAAGTTTTCAAGTATGTACGCACACCTTAACAGTTCTTTAATAATCTGTTCATATTTATACAGATTTTGAAACGGCCAGATCTGTATTGTACAATGCGTTTGAAAATGTAATTTTGAAATACTTCCCAACTGCGACACAGTTAAATGCTGAAACTAATTTTTAGACTGGAGAATAAAACTAGTGTTCCTGTTATGCGTTTTTCAAAGGGCGCCGCGCCCTTTTTTTTGTAGGTGCCGATGCGCCCTGCCCTCTTTTTGTAAGTGCCGATGCGCCCTGCCCCTTTTAGAAGTGAAAATGTGCCCTGCCTTTTTTCAATATCTTCTTTGCGCCCTGTAATTAAAAAAATATATTTTTCCGCAAAAACGTAGGTCTGTAGGATTGCCTTGGTATCCCAATCGTACCCTTTGCCCTTTTACATAACAAAAAGTGCCCTTTTTGACAAATCCCCCCTGCCCTTTTTAAAAACTATGTGAACACTAGAATTTCTAATATACAACGAACAGAGATGTAGCTATGCACTCTACACACCACCACCTATGTGAATTGTTCAAACTCGAAGATACTCCAAGTACAACGAACAGAGATGTAGCTATGCACTCTACACACCACCACCTATGTGAATTGTTCAAACTCGAAGATACTCCAAGTGGCTGGTTCCGAATGTCTGCAGCATATCTTCCCTGCTATTTATTCTGTGACTCACCGCATCAAGAGCCTGAAACTCATTCCTTACCCACCTGAATAGCCCGAGAAAATTCAAGGGAGAATCTGCACACTATGAATACATTGGTAGAATTTTCAGGAAAATACTTAAACATGGTTCATACAGATTTTCAAAAGTAAAAATTAAGTAGTTCTTAAGGACCTCTCGATAATTTTTAAGGACCTTTTTAATTTTTTGGCGCCGTTAACGGAGAATCGCTCATTGTTTGGTGCAAAATTGGCACATAATCGCATATCAGTGGGGTTTTGTAGCAAGTTGGCACAGGATACCACTTCCGGAAAACTCTGCCGCAGAATTCCCATCCCTTAAAGATGCTACATTCTTCTGAATTTCCTCGTTTTTCTAGAATGAGTATTGATTCTTCACAAAACAACAAACAAACTGAGATTTTCCAATGACAAAGTGTAGTGTATTATAATGAAATACCTCTGACTAAAAAATCGAACAAAAGTTAACTTTTTTTTTCTGACACTACATACGTCCATTCATGCCTTTCTCTCCTTGCCGATTTATACTTACGTAAAACGGTGAAAAGTGTGGACACGATCAACGTAAAATCCAGAATTCTACATTTCAATAATTTTAATGCACCCGGAATTCTGAGATCGATAATTAAAAAAACTCAGAATTTCGAGTTAGACACTGAAAAATACCAGCCATGTGAATTAGTAAAAAAAAAAACATGTTTGACAAAAATTAAGGACCTACTTGAATTAAGTAGTTCTTAAGGACTGTGCGAACCATGTTAAAGCAAGAACAAAGATAATTGATTGCCACAAAAAAAAAAAATCTTCGATGTTTTATTCACCCGGCACTTTACTTCTAGATGCACTCATAAGAAATCATTTACAGACTAATAGAGGTTGAAGTGGCTACGGCTACACAATGGGCTATCAGTGGATTAAATTTTTAGCACATTGCAAGGTTCCATTTCATAAATTCCATCGAATCACACAAGACTAAATAGGTACTACAGGTTTTATTAATGCCACATGCATGTCTTGGAATCATTCACAAGTGTATTGATGGTCTGGTAAGAACTATATTCATTCTTGCATAATAGAGCTATTGAATTTTAATCAGTCTGATTTGTGGATCAAACTTCCAACTTCAATTTGCTCTAGGACACTACTCTTAATTGCCAAAATGTCAAATATTGTCGGTTGACATCGTTGATAGTCGATTATTATAAAAACACGATAAATTTTTTTATCCACCTCGAAAGGAAATACAAGTATATTATTAATTAAAAGAATATTTTGTTTGAATGTAGTTATTAAAACAAACAGTTTTCGATTACAAAATAAATTACTTGAAGGTAGCCAAGTCCTGGTTTTTTACGCTTTAAAGTCAATTCCAATAATAAAAAAAAAAACATTGATATCTTGACATAATATTATCAACTCTATATTGGCGACATAAATTGTGTTTAATTATTGCAATCGAGTAAGAAAAAATTTAACTTTCGCTTTGCTTGTTGTCAACTTCTTAGTCTTCCATCCAAAATACTATTAAAGTAATGTAGACCAACTGCTTAGATTTTACAATCCAACGAAACATCTTTCAAAATACAGTCGAACCCTGGATATAACGATCCCTCGGTTGTAACGAACTCCTATGTCACTAATTTATTTTCAAATGCTTATAACGATCTTCAAAAGTAAGGAATTCGGATATAGCGAACTAACATTCACACTTTCAAACTAGAGTTTCAGGTTTTTCACAGAAATTTTTTCTCGCCCCGACCACATTCCTTAGCCTTTGACAGAAGCCAGTTTCCTCAAAGGTGACAAGACACACTCCCTTTCTCAGTTCCTGCTGCTCAACATACATTATTTGCCTTCCTTTCATTCTATTGCTGACGATTGTTCGACTTGCGATTTAAAATGGCTCCTGTTAGTAAGGGAAAAGCATTTTTTTTATAGAGGATAAAGCACAAATTATTAAGAAAATAGAAAACGGTGACAGCCAATCTGCCAGTTGCAGAGAATTTTCTCTCGTAATCTAATAGTGCGACCATTTGAAAAAACCCGCAGCGTGATATATCAGCCTACAAGAAAAATCTTAGCGGAACCAAGAAGTTGAGAAAAGCAGAACGCGAAAATGTGGAAGAAGCTCTATTGAAATGGTTCACCATTCAACGAAACAAAAATCTCCCTGTAACTGGGCCATGCTCCAAACGAAGGCCTAATTAGTTTGCAGAACGTTTTGATGAAAAGGATTTTATGTGTTCCAACGGATGGTTAGATAGGTTTAAGAAGAGAAACAACATTGCATGCAGTAAAATTGTGTGAGAAGCCACGTATTGTCTCTTCTTCAGATGTCAGTGATTAGATGGAGAATGTGGGACTTGACAACATCCGTGATTACGATGGAAAGGATACTTTTAACTCGCTGGGTTACTTTTCATTTAGTTAAAATTGATTATTTACGCGAATATTCCGATTACACCTAGACGCTCAGAACAATCTTCAGTCATCACTCTCAGATCAGAGAAATGTGCGGTTCAACTAGAATTTGCTTAATCCCAACTTCTATTACATGGTTCATACAAATTTTCCAAAGTAAAAATTAAGCAGTTCTTAAGGACTTTTTAAGGACCTTTTGATACTTTTTAAGGACCTCTTATATTTTTTAACAATAGTGGATATAGAATTACCATCAAAGCAACGTTAAACAATAAAATAAATTATAAAATCAGAGGAGTTAAAATTAAAATGAATAATAAAAAGTTTATGCTAGAACAAGATTGTAGGTTTTAAAAAAATAAAGCAAAAACCGTATATGAACCACCTGCGAAAACAACCCAACTTTGAATTTCTAATGTTATGCTCTAAAAATAATAGTACTACTAAGTACAATAAGATTGAATTACTTCAACCTACATTTAAGATCAAAATTACAATGAATTTCTAAAAGTATAATGTCCTTCAAATGTATGCAATCGATTTTAAGTATCCTGAGATTTCAGTGCAGCCAAAACTTATTTTTTTTACATTGTCCTCACATTAAAATCCAAATTCAATGTACCCTAATAATTAATCTTAAGATCAATGATTTAAAAGTACCTATAATTTCAAAATTCTAATCTACTTCTAGTATAATATTTAAATACACCCCAAAAATTTATTATCTATTTTAATTCAAATATCCATTGAAAACATAAAATTAAAAAGGCTAATGTGCCCTAGAATCCGAAAACAATGCATTATAAAAATGTATTTTCAATATATAAAGGCAAAAATTGTTCAAGTGCACCGAATAGTAGAATACCAATATACCCAAAGAGTAATAGCCCTCAGTTGCAAATCCAGTGTGAATTACTAAAAGTGAAAGTTTAATGTGCCATAGATCAAAATTAACCCCAAATAACAAAATTAATTACTTAACAAAATTGCAATGTACCCCGAAAAAAAAATCCAATGATTCTAAAGTCCAGATTTCAAAGGAATCTCCAATCAAGAGTAATGAGAAATATAAGTGCCATGTGCATTGAGTTGAAAATTTTCTAAACGATCAAAATCTATATGCACCACTCAACATCCAATATACCCCCACCAAGTTATTCCCTTAAAAACTAGTTTAATAAGAAATTTGTAAAAAAAAAATAATAAAAAAAAAATGTATATTTTAGGGGGGGGGGGGGGGGGGGGGGGGTTCCAAATAAAAATAAACTAAATGTAATAAAACTTTAAACAAAATATAAACACATTATAATATTTTAATGCAAAGAATTTCAAAGAAAAAAGCTTTAAAAAAAAAACATTTTTAATACTCAAAATAACTCAATACTCAAATATTATAAACTTCAATTTCGTAAAATAAATTATATTTCCGAAAAATTTAATGCAATTTTGTTAAGTAGCGCAAATTAAATCATGATAAAATAGGTAGTAGTGAAACATAAGCATTTATTTATCAGATGCAAAAGGATTGTAAGTCTTTCAACAGAGATCGCAGCAGATCGCGTTTCGTGAATTTCTACAACTTCCAAGATTTTCATGAATGAAATAAATTCTCAAAAGTGCGCCATTTGGAAGTTGCATTCGCCAACAGAAATTAGAGTTATAACCATCTCAACTTTCGAGTGATATTCCCCATTTGACGAAGATCGCAAATATTTCTAAATGTTGAAGATATCACATTCTTGCGAAATTCTCCGATTTTCTAGAATGAATATCGATTCTTCACAAAACAACAAAAACGAACTGAGATTTCTAACAATGAAGCGTCCATATGAGGAAATATCATTGACTAAAAAATCGGACAAAAGGGATCAAAAGTTCACTTTTTCTGATGCTGAATCCATCTATTCATGCCTTTCTCTTCTTGACTATTTACACCCGTATAACGGTCAAAGTAAAATCCGGAATTCTACATTCCGATATTGTTAATGCAACGGGGTACCGAAAATTTTAAATCCCTGGAATTTCGAGTTAGACTCACAAAAGTACCACCCTTGTGAATTATTAAAGAAAATCACGAGGGACAAAAAATAAGGACCTTAGTTGAAAATTAAGGACTTTAAGGGCCCACCTAAATTAAGTAGTTCTTAAGGACTTTTAAGGACCGTGCGAACCATGTATTAGGCTAACTAAATTTTTTACTGATCCGTGTACAAGACGATCCCCCTACTTATCAACTTAAATGCGAGTATTTAGATAGATTATGAAACAGCACAAACAGATAAGCACTTGTGCGACAGTAATTTAACTAATCAACCTTTTTTTTTATTAATCCTGACTATCAAAAAATTAAGATCTTTTTTATTTTTTAAAGACTGTATTAAACCTAAATGAGTAGAAGTTGCTACGCATTATATATATTGTAAGGGGTATCTATTAAGTTTTTTTTTTTTAAAGTAAAATGTTCATTATATTTTTAAATTAACAATTGATAAGCCTGCCAAAATATTGTTCTTGCTTTAAGTTACCTTCTTTTCATGTTATATTTTTTTGTATGAACCATTTTAATTTTACTCTAATGTTAGTGCACATCAATAATATACAAATAGTTCCTTTTGCATCAATCGGGATACATATCAAACCTTTAACAATATAAAATAAAAACCCTAATGACTATCTGCATTATGTATGGGGAGAAAGTGTGATGTTAAATTTGAAGTACACATCAAAATATTAATTTTCTATACAGTATATAATGTATTTATTGCATTTGTGTTCAAAAATGTGCTTTTGACACTCGGAAGAAAATAAACACCAATACACCCAACTTGTTTCACTTCACATTATTTATATTTTATTAAAGCAGTCAACGTCCTTTTGATTGCTGAAATCTTGCACCTAGTTGCGAAGGTAAATATTGAAATTTATTAAACACTTACCTTTCCTTATAAAGACATCAAGTTAAAACGAAACCGTTCATCGAAGGCAAAACTAATTATTCATAGAATTCGTGAAGAATGGCACCTGGTAGAACTAATCAAACTGTAGTTGTGTAGTGCTGATCTAGAGTAAATTATGAGACATAACTAAATGTTTATTGCGAAAGTCTTTGAAAAACTAAATTTCTTTAATATACTGAAGAAACATGTATTTTTGAAAGAAACTTTCGATAGGATTTTTTTTAAAGTGATAGATTTAATAATAAAATCTATGCTTAAAACAATTTATGCATCATATATCTGGTTTATTTGAATAAAAGCTATACATGAAGATTTTGCAGTACTAAAGCCAGTGTTCACTCTAGAAATAAAAAGGGACAGGGCAGTAAAAGGGTGCTTAAAATTTTTTTGGGGGGTGGGCATAACCACACATTGACACATCAGACTCAAACCCAAACATTAAAAATGTTCCGATTTATTGTTTGACATTGCGCTATAGCTGCATATTGGGCTGTTCAGGTGTCTATTTCGTAGAAAAGACCTGTACAAAATTGACATATCTTTACGAAGATATTACTTATAATCCAAAACTGTCTTTTAACTTATCTTTTTTAAAAAAAATATGCGGGCACAAGTTGGTTGGTGTTTAATGGCGCAATATGCGGGCACAGGCAACTACTAGGTTTTGTGGAATGACCCGTGCTTGAAATCATGATTTCACAACGTGCGTAGTTAAAAAGGTAGTTTGTTTTTCTAATGTCATAATTTGCTCAATTCCAATGTATACAAAAAAAAAAACATTAATAGATGCTTTTTTAAAGACAACTAGGGAAGCAAGGACACTTGTGTTCGACTGAAAAGGGCAAGGGGCTGCATTTTTGAAAAAGTGGCACAAGGGAGCTATCGAGATAAAAAAAAAAAAAGGGCAGGGCGGACTGCCTTAAAAAAAACTCCTAGAGTGAACACTGCTAAAGTAAAACTGTTGTAAAGTTTATTAAAGGTTTGACCCTTCATAGGATTTAGAGTAAGGAGTTCCTCAGGACCTTATATTTAAATGCAAAGTTAGCTTTAAAATTGCATAGTGTTTTTATTAAAAAAAAATACTACAAAAATGAATGAAGAAATATGTGTAACCAACAAAAGCCATCGACCATAAAGTAGCCAAGGTTTTCTACTACAATACAAAGTTATTATTCAAATTTAGATGAAACATTTAATAGAAGTTTAGTAAAACAATTTAAATGACTTTTTAGAGCTGTTGGTAACTTGCAAGTATTAAAGTATTTTATAAGCCTTAGATATACTTTTAATATTTTTATTTACTGAAATTATTTTGAAATTCTAAATAGATATGAAGGGGTGAGTATTCAAGGAGTAATACATAAGCAATGTTGATGGCAAAGGGACACAAGTAAATGTGTCGTATGCCGAGATCTAGCAACATAAGAATCAATTACTTCAAGAATCGGATGTTCTATTTTATATTCAAACTGCTGTTTTCATAAAATGCTTAAATTATTACTTGTAGCCCTTGGCGTTTCACTTTTTATATTCTGATCACTTTTCGGTAACCTTATGTTTGAAGAATTATTGATTTATTTGTACTTAATATAACCATGCAAAAATAGATAAGATTATAACCATTTATCTCGTTGTAACTTAAAATTCAATTGACAGTATTTATTAACATCTAACAAATTAAATTTACCCTACTGATAATTTAACATAAATCTTGTTCTTTTCAAAAGCATTCAATTGGAAATATAAACGAAACTGCACTCTGATAAATTTTAAAAATATCTTCACTAAACCTGTCTATGAGACAACTAGCTAGTGAATCTATTTAAAGTTTCGTCATTCGAATAGATTATCAAAAAGACTTAATTTACAACAGAACAAATAACAATCATGCAAACGATAGTGTTCAAATGCACCTACAAGGTTAACATCTCAGTTATTAGCTTACCAGCAATTGCACAGAAAAGCCAGTTCTCCTCGTCGAATGGCGTTATGAATCGTAATACATTTCTTCTTCAGTATTCCTGTGATAAGGAAATTTAACACAATCATTTCTTAATCCCGAACCAAGATTGAAAAACCAGTTTACTGAATGTGATTCTTTTTTGTATTCAATATCATTTTTTAATGTTGATTCATAACTACTTGAAGGAATATAAACAAATAATTTATAACTGAAAGTTTTTTTTAAAAAATATATCAATATTAAAAAAAAAAATTTAAATGAAATAATCATAGAAATTACACTCAAGATAAAAATCAACTGAGGTTTAACGTTTGAAAATTATATTAATTTTAGCTGCTTAGAGAAATAAATATACTACCAAATTTTCACTGACGATAAAAAAAGAATAAAAAAATTTAATTTTCAAAACTTTTAACTATTATATATTTTTGAACATTGTTTATGAATTAAGTAAGGCGTTTTACCAAAACAATTATTGTGGAGCTTGATTGATGATCTTTCAGCCTTCAGCTTGCAAGACGATGTAAAGAGGTAGCATTTTATCCTAAAATTATAAAATTCAAAACCAATAGCAATTTTTTCCCTGATAAAGAAATTAAGTACCTCACAACTTTTAAAAGAAGTGCATTTCTCCACAAATAAAAAAGATAGCATAAAATGTAATTAAGCAAATTACTTAAATTGAGTTTAAACTGAAAAAACTTGGTTTACGGAGCTTACACGACTCTTCACGATTAGAATTTAAACAGTCGTTGCAATGTAGATGTAATTACCCAAGTGAAGTATTTTAACAACTTTACCAAACTAAAGTAATGATATGAAGAATTCCACAAATCACTTGAATCCATTTCCATTAATTTGGAAAATATTATACTTACATTCGAAAGGCACACATGTCCACGTGAAAGTCAGAGTCGATAGCTTAGCACACTAAGCAGTTCAAAAAATATATATTTTATTATATTGTCAATTGCTTTAATCTTGTAAGAGCATTTTAAAGTAGAGAAATTTGAATTTTATTATAGATATCAAACCACGATATAAATTCTCACGTTACAATTACTAAAAATTATAAAAGTTTAACTCTATTTATCTTTAGAAATAAATAAAATCTTCGATTTAAAAACTTACAAATCCCCAACGAGACTGAAAACGCAATCAGCCAGCATTCCCGATCTTTCACCTCTTATCAGGATGTTTCTATGTGAGAAATATGAAAAGCAGACACATTTTCATAATCATGAAGGTGCCACAAAGTAATGCAGGATTACTTAAAGAATATAAGAGTAAACTTGGAAGATTATTCACCATGTTAATAGAACCTGGTCGATTATCCTTAATAAAACTTACATGCCGAAGAGGCTTTGCGAAAACACGATCATTCAAATTCAATCAGCATTTCAGTTTATCCACGATGAAGGTTGGTAGTTGTGTAATGGCATAAGGGCCAAATTGGCTAAGCCCACGACGCAGGAAGATTTCTATGTCAAAACATGAAAAGCATACACATGTATAAACAGCAATAATCATTGAAAAAATATAAAACACAATAGTTCAAGTAACAAATGATTTATTTACATAACATCGACAAAAGAATAGGCAGGTTTACCGAAACTTTCATCCATGACTGTTCGGTCGGAATCCATATGAATATCACAGATAATATAAACAGAACTGGTCTGCTGCAAAAGAAATTGGGGTGAATATAAAACATGAAAGGGAAGATCAAATCCCCTTTGTAAATATATATTAATCATGTACAATACTTCAATGAATTTTATATACAGTGAGAAATGCCTGAATTTCAGTATGGTGGCAAAATACCACGTAGTTGTACCGATTAGAATTTTTACAAATATATATCATGTTTTTATACAATATTCAAATGCATCTTATATACAATGAGAATTAAATAAGGCTAAATATAAGACGTTATACATTCACGTTTGGTGAAAATGCAACAGACTTCAAATTGTTAAAGAAATCGCTCAGACTCAAGAGTTCGTCATCGACCATTTCAACGTCGTCGTCGTAGATCCTGGACTTCTTGTTGAGGTCAGTCTTCAGCTCTTCCCATTTTCTTTTCCGGGATTGCTGCTTTTCCTTCAGCTCCCGATCCAGGAACTGGTGCGTGGATTTCAGCAACACCTGGAGTCTTAGATCGCCTCGCACCTGGAGTTGTTTGTGTGCGACGCTGGAAATCATGTCCAACAGCTGGTCGGTTTGCATTTTGGTTTTGCACATGTTTATATTGTTGAGCATTTATCCACGGAAAGATGCTTAGTCCAAGTGGGGTCGGACTAGGAAATAGACAAGGAAACGACCTACTTACAGTTCAGGAAAAGTAGGCTTAGCCGATCGGGTTGATTTTTCACGAATCTTTTGAAGAAACCCTGTTTGAATGGGTTGTTGCAGTCGAAACAATGATCACCAACGCAATACTTTCAATAAATAACAACAAAAGCGTCGAAAAGGCGGTATAAAATGTGTCACGGAAACTTTGAAGAATCACCGCCGATAGATAGCAACACAATTTCAAAGCAACAAAATGGCGACAGTTGCAATCGAGCGCTCACGGTTACGAGATGTCAATTTACGTCATCGTTGACGTCAACCAATAACGTCAAAGCTCGGAGTTCAATGTCATGTGGTGATTACGATTGTAAATATTTTTATTTTAATAACTTTTAAAAGTTCAATTTCTTCAATATAAAAAAACCCATAAATTTTAATTTATTTTTCCCTGTATTTAGCAACTACTTGAATGTTTTTACCATTAAAAGCAAGAATTTCCGAACCATTTTCTTCATGCCGATTGTTTTAAAAATGTATTAATATCTTAAATAAAATTGATGTCAAAATTATATAAAAAACATTAAATAATCACTAAATATAATGCCTTTAAATTGATTAATTAAAATACCTGTGTTAAAATCGTTTATAATAAGTTACGGTCATGATTCGCTCTCAAAGATTATTTGTTTGTTGCAGTCTATAGCCTTCCGGAATTTTTCTCCTATTAATAATAAGCTATTACTCTATACGGTGGTTTCACCATATCTGGAGGTATCGAAGGTAAATTAACTTATATTTTACCTTAATAAATTGTAAATTATCTAAATGTATCCTTAAAATCTCACACGCGAAAGAAAAATTATTACAACCTAAGTTGCACATCAAAATGTCAAGTGATTGACATTTTACGGCTATCACTAGATTGCAAGGGGAAACATTTGTTTTCTTTCACTTTTCAATTGTTACGTTCATATAGGAATTGTTATTTTCAACATTAACTTACTCAGTTAGATTTCTTCAAACTGTTTATTTTCACATTCTTGTTATTTTCGCAGAATTATGAAAATCGTAAGTAATCTGTTATCATTAGTTATACTAAATAGATGAAGAAATATTGGTTCAATAATAAGCTTTGAAATTTTTTGTAAAGTTTAAGTCAGGGATTAAAAATTTTTAAACGTTTTTAAAATTTCATCATGTTGACTATAAAGATAAAAGTATAAGATTTGTCCTTTAATCAAAATTAACTTTTGGTGATTGTTTTGAAAACTCATCCTGCTTATATGTGATTTATTTACATAAGAATTTGGCACTTGCTTGAATTTTTTTTATATTGTAAGTTAGATAGTTTTGTATTACAATACAAGATTTCTATTGTTTATCAATAGGGAAACTGACATCAATTGACTGATGAGTATAGACATTTTATTTATCTGTCAGTTTCATGCTATCGTTTGAGAACATTTAAGTTTTTAGTAATTACAAATTATTCTTAATAAATAAAAATTTTTAAATTAATTATTGACCTTGATAAAATCCATTTCTTTGTCTTGGGAAAAAAAATATGAAATAATGAGGCTTTTTGGAACAGTTAAACTTCACAGATGTTCAAAACCTGTATGGGAAATTATTATTTAAAAAAACATAATACTTTACTAAAATATCCACTTTATAAAATTAAGAGTATAAAGAAATTAGGATATATTTTTTTTTATATCTTAGGGTCTTAGTTGGTCGCACTTCCTTGGAGTAGGGCCTTTGCAAAATGTTTTTCTGTATATGATAAATTAAATGGTTTATATACTGTGTTATTACATGTGGAAATGGGGTCTCATTGTTGATTAACATAGGAAAGCTTTGTAGAAAAAATGCTGATTCTTTCACAAACTTTTATAAGTTACTTTAATAGAAATCACTACTTTCAAATAAATGTTTGATAAAGTACACATGATAAAAGTTTTAATGACTGTTTTTTAACTTAAAAAGTGAATCATGACATGACATGGGGGAGGAGGCAAGGCTATCTAATGTGACATATTAAATGGGGAACTTCCCTTTTTTTAATTGTTTAATTTTTTCCTTTTAAGCAGTGCATAAATTGTGCTTTCACAAAACGTTTGACCTCTGATACAATTAAGCAATTATGGCTATTTTGATTATTTATGTGTGTGTCTTGTAAAATACTGCTGAAAGTCAGTCAAATCTATGAACTAACAACATTGTCTATTTTATTTCTTTAGTTTACAGATGTTCCTAGTTATGTGTGTATTATCTTGTAATCTAAAGCATCAACATATTTTATTTTGAATATGCAATATCATTGAAAGTAATTTTTTCATTTTACATTTCTGAAATGGATTAGTTCCTTTATTATAGTCATATTTTAGTTTGTGTTTACCTGTTTAATAGCTACTGCACATATACAAGTCTATTACTTTGTGTGCACTAAATCACAAAGTTTTAAGTGCACTTTATTTAAACCATTTATAATATGTGTGTTTATGTACAGTTTCAAATTTTTGCAGGTAGAAATTGAGTATCTTTTCTTAATTAAAGTCAGATGTTTCGTTTAAAGTAGTAAAAAAATAGATTCATTTTGAAACCTGAAATTTCAAAAGCACATAACAAATTCTATTCAGAAATTGAGATTTAATACTAAATTTAAAATTAAAAAAGAATTTTAAAACAAGCATAGTTATTTATTAAATTGTCTGTTTTTGATTTCAGCTAGAAAATATGTACATAAATCAAACATAATAGAAGACAGAGTAATGCCCCACTAAAGTAAGTCATAATTAATTATCTAGCTAATTATGTTATTCTATTATAAGAAAGTGTTGAATTCCTTACCAAGATATTCTGTTTTTATTAGTGGTTGTAAATTATAGTTGAAACTTAATTTGTACAACAGAGTTTAAGAAAGGCCTTTTTTTAAAAAATGAAACATTTGAGCAAAGAAAGGCCATGGGTAGTTTAAATAGCTTATAACTGGAGATTGTAGTATCACAGGTTTGATTTTAATCCCAAAGGCAAACTATTCTAAACATTAGATGTGAAGTTAAAGTTTGCAATAAGTACCAGCTCAGGTGAATGTAACACCACAATCAGCTGCTCAAAGCGGGTAATAAATTTGATCTTCAGTAGACAGAGGCCGTAGGCCAACTTCTGCCCAGAAGAATAAATCAAGGTACGAGTCTGACTTTAGAGTACAGTACATGGTTGTGTATTGTTGTATTTTTATTAATTGCAAATTTATCTAATCCGTACCATTATCAATAATCCATTGTGGAGCAGTAGTGCAACCAAACCATTATGTTTATAATTTTGACTTGGCAGAAAACAAAAAACGCATAATTTAGCCTTGTTACAATTTTCCAAAATCGCCCCGAGCGGACACCACAAACTATGAATTTACCAATGTCATAAATCCACCATTGTGTGACCTGTATGGTTTTCAGGAGATTGTACAAGCCACATTAGGATAGAGAACAGACGGATAATAAATGGGATCAGACAATTAAGAATTCATGATAGAAAATACAAAAACAGCATTTTTTTTATTCTTAAAAATTAATATAATTGAAATTAGAAAATGATTGCCTAGGAAAAGAATATCCATTTTAGGATCGTGAAAGTTTTCGAATATTTTTAGAAATGAAGTTCACACGCATTTCAAGACTTTTTTTTATACAGTTTTTATTTTTTCAGATGCTTCAAAAGTGCTCACAATGGATCCTAGCTGAGTGGTAGGAATGTGCTAGTCCCCTTTATCCAAAATTCTGACATGTTTGCTTCAAGTCGTGATGCTGACCAAGCGTATGATTTCGATAGTGAAGAGAATTCGGGGAAATGGAAATGCCTTCTTATCAATTCTTTGCTAAAGGTATGCTATTTGGTTGACTGAAAAGTTATACCAGTGTTCATTCTAGGTGTTTTTTGAAGGGCGGTCTGACCTGCCAGCCCTTTTTTCATCTCGATAGCACCCTCATGCCCCTTTTTCAAAAATGCTGCCCTCTTTTGAAAACAAATCCGCCCCTCTTGCCCTTTTTAGTCGAGCACAAGCTTCCTTGCTTTCCTAGCTGTCTTGAAAAAAAGGCAACACTTAAAAAAAAAAGTTTTGTGTGTAAAATTGAATTAAGTGAATTATAATAGTATTTATTATATAGTTTAACTACGCGTGTTGTAAATCGTGATGATTCCGCGGTAATTTCTAGCAAGGGGTATTCCACAAATCCTATTGGTAGTCTGTCCCCGCATTTGAAATGCTAAGTTTTTTTTAAAGAGAATATTGTTTAGAGCGAAGTTGAAAGACTATGCATTTTATTACCAAATTTTGCTTTTAAGCAGCCTTTTTTATCAGTTTTGTAAAGGGTCTGAGGACTACTTGCAAGATTTGGTTTTTGGGGAAAACATTAATTTTTAAATTTTGAATTTTAAGTTATATTTTCATAAAGAGGGTTTTCATTTTGTACGGGTCTTTCCTTCGAGGTAGACCCCGAACTGTCAACAATAGCCCAATATGTAGCTCTAATTCAAGGTCAACCAATGAATTGGAACTTTTTTTATTTGGTCACGGGTTAGATGTGTCAGTGTGTGGCCATGCCCACCCCAAACATTTTTTTTAAAGTTCCCTTTTAAAAACAAGAAGTGCCCTTTTATTGCCAACAGCGCCTTGCCCCTTTTTATTTCTAGAGTGAACACTGGTTACACTATATGTATAAGTCTTATGTGTACAACAAAAAGAAAATAAACCCAGAATTAAAAGTGTTGCCGAAGACCAAAAACTATCTCAATTGGTTGGAGTTAACTATTGTGTGCCAACAAGCAGGAAATACCGAAGAGCAAAGATTTAATTGACAATCGAATCAATATTGCTAAAAATGTGAAACTCCTCCAGGAAGTCAAGTCTGGCTTGAAATTTGGGTTTGCAAATTAAATGTGGGTTGGAATAATTAAATATATGATTATGTTCCCAAGAGTGCCTGGCAATGAAGTACCTCTTTATTTCTTGTTTGACAGTATGTGCTTGGTGCTCCTTAATGTGAGATCTTAATGTTCTTTTTGCTTGACTGATATATGGCATGCCACATTGACATGATATTCTATATATGCCTCAGTTATTAAGGTTGTCTTTAGGTTGTGTGAAGGTGATATTATGGATAGGTGAAAAATGGAATGTATGTCGAATTTATTGAGAATTTCATAAATTTTATGTCTGATCTAGGGATTTATTGGATAGTTTTAATGTTGCATTTGTATTTTAATATTCATAATGCAATATTCTATAAGAGACAAGTGTTTATCTTAGTAAAATTTTTATTGTCTGTGTGTGGCATAATAAATGAATGACACACATTCTTCAAAACTTCCATAACTTAAATAATCCTAACAACTCATCCCTAAACAGGTGCAGTTTCAAGTCCACCCCTCGCTGAACGCCAAAGACGATGCACTACGCTATGTGGAAACCCTGATTTTCCGCCTGCTCGGGATGCTGTGCGCGGCCCAGCCCCACACTGTGCAGGACGTGGAGGAGCGCGTGCAGAAGACTTTCCCGCACCCCATAGACAAGTGGGCCATTGGGGATGCCCAGAGTGCAATAGAGAAGGGGAAGAAGAAATCCCCGCTTGTACTGCCCGTGGAGAAGATCCATCCCCTTCTGCAGAAGGTTTGTTATAGTTTTTGTAATTAGTTTATATAGATTATATTAATTTAGCTAGGATCTTGCTATTACAGTGGCGGCTCGTCCACTACAGCAAGTACAGCCGGGCTGCACCTAAATTCCTTAGTGTATTTTAAAACTAAAATCAGATATTTCACTAATTTTCTTAAATGAAGATTGGAATTGAAAATGAAATTTCTACGGTAGTAAACAAAATCTCTGATAAATAGCAAGCCTGTTACCGTAATGTACAATTCAGGAGGGGAAAAAACTCCATTCAATCAAAACTTGCAGCCAAAAAGCGAAATTCGAAATCGGCTGTATCGTTGTCATGTTAACCTCTACGTAGTATAGAGATTCCTCCCCATGGTAATGTACTGCATTTGTGAGAAGGTACAGCCGAAATGGATTTTCTTGTTTTAGCTGCACTTGAGGTTCGATATGCTGATTGGCTCTCGTGTGTGTGAAACGAGATCTTACGAGAATATCTCCAAACGGAAATGGTTTTCGTGATAAATTTACTGTTTTTCTGTTGTTTCAGGACCATAATGGTCCTTCTGTTTCGTTATTTAAATTAATATTAAAATTGACTGATTCGCATGTTTAAAAGAAAGGAGGATTGCTATAATTTTCAACAAATAAGTAAATGCTTTCTATTTTTTTCACATGTTATCATTTTGTAAAAATTGAAAGGAAACTTTGATTTGAGTAGTAAATAATAAAGAACTTCCGTTCATGTATGGTTTGTGGAAAATAGGGGGGGGGGGGATTTATTTTCGAATTTATGGCTTAATTCGTGATTTCGGCTGCACTAACATTTTCGACCACAGGCCGCCACTGTGCTATTATAAGATGAGTTTATGAAAAGGTGGAACAGATGTATTATACACATTTGGCACGTTTTTTCATCTTGGCTACGATAAAAGTCGACAATGCTTTTTCAATTTGCACCGATAAATTTCAGATTTCAGTATCAAGTTTTATGCAACAAAAGTGGTTATTAGACTTTCCATGTGTTTATAATTATTGGTTGACGCTCTTAAACACAAGCACCTACCATGCGTCAATGTCACAGACTCTTACCTTGATCATGGTTCCGGGCATTTGTGGTCTTCGACTACTCGTGATCAAAGCTGGTAATCCCTTCGAGCAGTTGATTATGGTGCTTATAGGCAATCTTTCCAGCAGTTGTTTGTGGTGCATAAATTCGAAAAAATACTGATCCATGAAACATAGCAAACTGACGCACAAACGAATACACAGTACGATGACGGCGTAGAGTTGCCAGATTGAAAGTCATCACATGAATCGGAAAATACCATCAAGGTCAGGTGGGGTTGCCATAATATGCATTTATTGTCCCAAAGAAAAGGCTAAAAAAAATGTGCCAAATGTTCTAAAATACATCTATATGGAAAGGGTTTATTGCACTTTAGCATACACTCAAATATAGTGCATACACTATCCACATAATGTTTACACAATACCTATACCAGACATGGTAATTAGTGGAAATCCTAGGATTTCATGTTGTTAAATGAATTATTTTAGCTAAGTAATATGTGGGGATGAAACAGATAGCCAGTAACAATCCGACTGATTTTTAACTATCTGGTAAATATTTTATATCCAGAAGCAAAGTGTCGGATATCTGGATGAATATAACGCTGCAGATTTCTTTTTGTGCCCATCGATTATCTTTTGTTCTTGTTTAAGTATTTTCCTGAAAATACTTGCAATGTATTCCGATGTCTGCAGATTCTCCCTTTAATTTTTCTCAGGCTGTTCAGGTGGGTAAGGAGTAAAGTGATAACTTGCTCGTTAAAACTTGACCTGGGTGCGTTTCAGACACGGTGGGTCACAGAGAATAGATAGTAAGTAAAATATGCTGCAAACCCAGCCACTAGCTATCTTGGAATATCTTCGAGTTTGAACAATCCACATGGGTGGTGGCGTGTAGAGTGCATAGCTACATCTCTCTCTGTTCATTATATATTAGATATTATTTTATTCTCCAGTCTAGTAAGAGCTAGATTTAGCATTTAAATATAGCACAATTTAGAAATATTTCAAAATTACATTTTCAATAGGATCCAGCTGCGACCATTTTAAAATCAGTATGAATATGAACAGTTTATTAAAGAAGAACTTTTCGTAAAAAAAATAACTGCCGGATTTCTGGTAAAGGTGAAAATTCACAGTCGCCACTAGCCACGTGGCGACTAACTTTTTAAAAGTGGCGATCGAATATTTTTTATCTAGTCGCCACCGTGGATTTCGACTTCTTTTTAATCAGAAATTTAACAATTTCGGAAATCGATGGCATGAATTTAGCTCTTTATGCCTCCTTACTACTCTAGAATATAAAATTGTCTAAAATATAAATTTAGGGTAGTGTAGGTCGGATTCGAGCAACTAAATCGCGCCGATCGCCGATGTTTCGCTTCCGAAAAGCTTGCTACGCATCACGTAGCAACGCACCAAACTTGACGTTATTTTCCAAACATATAAAAATAACTAAAAAAAATTTAGGTTTTTTAATAAATAATTAATTGGTTTGTAGAATGAAGATAGTACACATTACTTTAAAAAAAATTTGGATGAAAGACTTGAAATTTTTAATAAACATAGTGAACGAAAAAAAACTCAATGCAACTGAAGTTTTTTTTTAATAGTATGAATTTTAAATTTGGTTTTTAATTTTCATCAAAGGTGTCATATTACTCTTAAAATGAAAATTTCTATATATTTTTTAATTTTCCGGAATTTTTTTAAAATATTTTATATGCAATTTAATTATTTTAAATAATAGCTTTATTCACACACTCATCAGCTTCTTAACATAATGTGAATTAATACATTTTAAGGTTAATTTTTTTAGTACTGCATGAACTTGGTAATGTCGCTACATAACGTAAAGTGGCCACTGCATTTTTCAAGTCTAGTGGCCACTGGCCACCATCAAATTTTGTTAATTTTCACCTTTAATTTCTGGCAAAATCCAGTTCGGATATCCGGTTTGTAATGTGTGCTGGATATCTGGTATCCAGCAAAATCACTATCCTGTTCATCCCTAATAATATATCATATTGTTCGTCATAAAAATACAATTTCTGCTGATGTTTTATTTGACCTATCACACGTGTGCTTTATAGAAACACTTAGATGTATCTATAAATTTACTCATGTTAGCAAGCCTTTGCATAGGCATTGTGCACATAGACGTATTCTGAATCTTAAAAGTGAGAAGGTTTGTTCTGTAGATATTGAAAGATAAATAAATTACATTACGTTTCAGCAATAGTACTTTCTAGAATCTCAATCGTGCGTCATAATAACTGTTCAAAAACACCTGGTACCTCCTGGAAGCTGTCGTTTGGAAATTTATATCCCCTCCAAGCAGTTGGTTTTGGCAACTCACCACCAAAAATCAGTTGTCGTTTTAAAAATTTAATTAAAATTATATAAATTAATCGATTAACCGAGGGGTCAACCATTAAAAATGCGTGGCTACCTAAAAAGTTATAAATTTAATGAGTGTTAAAAAATGTTGCTATTTGGGCAAAGATCTTACTTTCACTTTGATCAGTGCCTTGTGAACATTCTGGAGATTGGGTAGGTAATGTGCAAAAAACTATTTTCTGCACTTTGTTATGGCAGCCGATTGACTGATTTTTTTTATTATGCATATTTATGCTAATATACATTATATATACATAAATATTAAATTGGTTGTATAAAGTTCTTAATTTCTAATTTTGTTAGCTATTGATTGAAAAAATAACTATTAATAATTATATTTAACTATTAATGTTTTATGCACACTGTACTGGTCATGTACTGGTCACAATGTCATGGCCATTCTGTTTTTACATATTATATATATTTCGGAATTTTATCCATGCTCAATATTTCTTTTAATTATTTCAGGAGATTCTGGGTTATAAAGTAGACATCCAGGTTACACAATACATTGTTGCTGTGTTAGAATACATATCTGCCGATATACTGAAGGTAAAATGATGCCATATTTTTTCTTGGGTAAATTAAATTAGAAAATAATGTTGAAACAATATTGAATATTCAGTGTTTTAATTCATGCTTATCTGTTTTAGTTGGCGGGGAACTATGTTAAAAATATTCGTCACATTGAAATCACCTGTCAGGACATTAAGGTTGCTATGTGCGCCGATAAGGTAAGAATGTCGACTTTACTAATTTATGTTAAAAGTACTACTACAAAGTATTAATCATTGCTGTTTTATAAAGATTAAAATTTTAATTATTCACATATTGTGTTAGAATAGAGATTATAGGTTGGAAATAGTTTATTTATCACATTAGTCATCATATGTATTATATAAGGCGTAAAGCTGAAATTTGCTTAAGGTATTGTAATAATTTTTATCGACTTTATGTATACATAACGTATAAATACTTAAGCTCTGTAAGAGGCTTAAACATAGAAGCATTTTAATAATTAACTATTACAGGGTGGTAACATAACCTGGGAAATCAGGGAATTATCATGGAAATTTTTTATTCTGGAAAAGTCAGGGAACTTTTCAAAATTTCACAAAAAATCAGGGAATTTATAAAATTTGGATCATTAAATCGGCAATTATGGTCTGTTATGCCCTCTATACTGGGTAATTTAGTCGTCAATATTTCCTTTCAGTTCTGAAAAAGAATTTTAAAAAAAGTATGGTTATGCGCATTTTTATATTTCAGTATTATTTTTGTAAAAACATGAACCACTGCTGGTTCTTTGCTGGAACTTGCTTTTTTGCATTATCTGCTCTAGAGAACTTGTTTAATTGCTATTATTCCTGTCACAATTGCGTAATTTGTGTTGTATCCATAAATTATTCTTTTAACTGTCAATAAGTAGTGCGTAAATTTTTAAATTTATAATGCAATATATTTATTGGATCATTGTAGTGTGTATGCTTTGTTTCTACACAAAGCATGTATTGCAACATTTCTTAATGTAATTGTAAAATCAGGGAAATTTTTGTGACACCATCTTTGAAATCAGGGAACTTTTTTTCCAGAATGTTGTTGCCACCCTGTGTTATATTCAATAATTCAATAATTTCTTATTAAAATGCTTTAAATTTAAGTAGTTATACACTCATATATTTATTTTGATGTTTATGATCAAATGTTAAATTTTGATGCTGATGCTATCTGAAGCATATAAGCCATAGAATAAATAGCATTAAGAAAACAGCTATCAATTGTATTGTAGTGGCAGTTAGTAGACTAACTAGATGAGCAATGAATATTTCGCAATGGAATAGTTGTAAAAATAGTTTTTCTTCTTGGAGCTTTAGCCATTGAAAGGTTTGATTGCTTATTAACACCTGTTTAAAGTTTTTTTTCATAAAAAATTCATGATTTTTTTACACCCTGCTTTAAATGGATATACAAATAACAGGGTGTCAACATAACCTGGAAAGCCGGGAAATCAGGGAATTATCATGGAAATTATGAATTCTGGAAATATCAGGAAAAAGTCAGAAAAATGTTCAAAATTTCACAAAAAAAAAACAGATTTTTTTAATTTGGATCATTTAAACGACAATTATCGTCTGCCATGCCCTCCATTCTAGGTAATTTAATTGTCAATATTTCCTTTTAGTTCTGAATAAGAATTAAAAAAAAAAGCATGGTTATGAGCATTTTCATATTTTCAATTTTATTTTTGTAAAAACGGGAACCACTGCTGGAGGGAGAAGCAAAAGCAAAGTGCGTTGGACTTTAGATTGTAAGCAACATGCGGGGGGCTAATGAATATGGGATTTATTAAAGATTGGAATAGGATATATGAAACATATAAAACAACTAAAAATATCTACGAAAGAAATAATTTGAATTTTTTTCTTTTTTTGCATTATCTGCTTTTAGAGAACATTATTATGCCTGTCGCAGTTGCATAATTTGTGTTGTATCCATAAATTATTATTTTAACTATCAACAAGTATTGCTTATAATTTGTCATTTATAATTCAATATATTTATTGTATTATTGTAGCGTGGATACTATGTTTCTATACAAAAATTCAACAAAAGGCCACTATATGATTCTTCTTCTTGTAGGTCCTCATGGACATGTTCTATCAAGACGAGGATGTGCCCTTGAGCATCGAGGAGGAGCCCACGAGAAGGACGTCTCTGACGTACGATGAGGTTGTGAAGGATCTCATCCACGAAGAAAAGCAGTACATTAGGGATTTAAATATGATAATTAAAGTCTTTAGAGAGCCATTTGTACCAATATTTTTCAACAAAAAAGTAAGTGTTCTATATATTTGGCGCTCATTCTACATGTTCTCAAATTAAAATACAATGCTGGAAGGTAGAAGTTTATTTTTATTCTGAATGCTGCAATGCAATTTTGCTAGGACATTTATCTTATACAGGCAACTCTCACTATCTCGAACTCAATGGGAAGTGTATAAAAATTCGAGAAATCGAAAATCCTATAAAAAAGCTGTTTTGGTAAAAATAAAGTATACTTACACTACTTTATTTAAAATATCTAACCAAAATAGTTAGATGAGTATTTCTATTTTTTTAGGAATCAATTATATTTTCCAAAGGCACGATTGCTTGAAATGGCTCTGATGTTTTCAATTCCGGCCTCGATTCACTGAATGCACGCATAATATATATAATATAACAAAATATATATAAGGTGTACATAGACACAATTTATAATTCGGAATGTTTTATAATTTCTGTAACTTATATGTATTGTACCGAAGAATGTTTAACTTTAAAAATAAAAAATGCTTTTTAAAAATTGTGTGGATGTTTTGACCTTCAATCTCTTTAATAACTTTGATGTCACTAAAGTTTAAAATGCCCTTGTTTCAGGAATTGGATGTCATCTTTAGCAACATTTTGGAAATTTATGATTTTTCGGTGTCGCTGCTCGGAACTTTTGAAGATGCCTTGGAGATGGCCGAAGAGAACCGAAATCCTTCCATAGGAGCTTGTTATGAAGAACTTGCAGAGGTAACAGACACAAATGATTATGCATAAAGATTCCTTTTACGCCCCTTAGAACATTAACACATGAGGTGTCAAAAGAAAGAGAATTTCATGGACCAGTGACAAATTGTACTTTCATCTCATAAATATCAGGTTTTTTTATGCATTTAAAATCATTGATTTTAAAGGATTTTATATTAATAAGCCATTGATGGTTCTACCATCTGTGAGTAGTCCTCTAAACTTTCTTATTTTTTGGCTCTAACAAATGACCATACTTATCGCACGAGCATGCTAGTACATATATTATCTTCCTTTACAATGTTCACTCTAGAAATAAAAAAAGGCACCACTGTTTTGGGACAGTACAGCACGTCACTGTTTTTTTTGTAAGGGCCAGGCACGTAGGTATAGATTTTTCATGGGAGGGTTCAGTGATTGAACAAAGAATTTCTTTAGGTAACTTATTCTCACCCCTCAACTAGAAGGGGGGGGGGGGGGGGATACCCCACCAAAATCAACAAACACGCGGCCCACTAATACTTTTTTTTTAACTTATTAATTTTTATCAGAATACATTGACAGATAAATATCGAAACAGCAACGGTTATTATTTATTTTTCATGAAATCCTTACCAATCAGTCATTACCTATTTTTAAAATTAGTAAATAATTAGTAAAACCCTAATTATGAAATAAATTAGAAAACATATTTAAATTTTGAAATTCCTTGTTTGGAATAATGTATGGTTTTGGAGCATCTTGTTTATACGATCACGTTTGGCGATCTTTTCCCTTTGCCGCCGAAATTCAAATACTAGATAATGGAACATGATTACGTCATGTTAGGCTTAGTTTGAGAAAAAAATTATATAAAAACTTATTTTTGAAGCCTTTTGAAAACTATTTTCCGGTATAGGACCACCTGCAAATACCAGGTTTCCCCTGTGCAACACAACCAGAAATATTATACAAGAAATTGAAATTTTTCTATTTTTTAAAAGTATTTTTATGATTTTCATAGTAATTCGATTCATATTTTTTTTCCTTCTTGACTTTCAATGGGAGGGGTTTGAACCACCCCCTTACCTACGTGCCTGGTAAGGGCATCTAACAAACCAATCAAAACTAAAAAAAATATGTAAATCTTGAGGAATCTGCAAAAAATGTATTTCAATTTATTGTGAAAAACATATTTTATGTCGGCACACAGTATACAATATCTTTAGCAATTAAAGTATTATTTAAGTTCAACATTTCATTGTTTTTAATATCTTCTTATGATTTGATGTTTCCAAGTGTAAAAAGGGGTTTATAACACAAATATCCTGTGCAAAAACCAAATATCACATACATTAAATAGTTAACTCCAACCGATTGAAATAGTTTTTGTTCTTTGGCAACACTTTCAATTCTATTTTTGTGTTTATTTTTTTTTATTGTGCACACAAACTTTTCTTTTCTTATGATAAAGGGAGATGTGTCTCCCGAAACATATCTAGATTTCATGTATTTTTATTGTTGTTTATAAGACGAGTTTTTATCTTAAAATCATGTATTGTTGCATTAGAAATTGTTTTGTTATCAAAATCAATCGGGTGCTTCGTATATGTGTATGCAGGGTGGCAACATAACCTGGAAATCAGGGAATTATCACAGAATTTTTTTTTATCTGGAAATATCAGGCAAATTTTAAAAATTTCACCGAAAATCAGGGAATTTTTCAAATTTGGATCGTTAAAACGGCATTTATTGTCTGATATGCCCTCCATTTTGGGTAATTTAATTGTCAATATTTAATTTTAGTTCTGAATAAGAATTTAAGAAAGAAAAAAAGCATGGTTATGCTCATTTTCATATTTTCAGTTTTATTTTTGTAAAAATGTGAACCACTACTGGAGGGAGAAGCAAAAGCAAAGTGTGTTGGACCTTGAATTGTAAGCAACATGTGAGGAGCTAATAAATATGGGACTTATTGAAGATTGGAATAGGAAATATGAAGCATATAAAACATTTAAACTTTTCTACAAAAGAAATAATTTGAAAAAACTTGCTTTCTTTGCATTTTTTGCTTCCAGAAAATATGTTTAATTACTATAATGCCTGTCACAATTGCATAATTTTTGTTGTATCCATATATTATTATTTTGACTGTCAATAAGTGTTGCTTATCATTTTTCATTTATAATGCAATATATTTATAGTATTATCGTAGCATGTATTCTTTGTTTCTATACAAAGCAAGTATTGCAACATTTCTTAATGTAATTGTAAAATCAGGGAAATTTTTGTTGCACCATCATGGAAATCGGGGAACTTTTTTTCCAGAATGTTGTTGCCAGTCTGGTATGTGTTTGGTTTGGGAGTGTGCTGTTGAAAACTAGATGGCTAATTCATGGTTCGCACAGTCCTTAAAAGTCCTTAAGGACTACTTAGTTTAGGTATGTCCTTAATTAAGGGCCCTTAAAGTCATTAATTTTCGACTAAGGTCCTTAATTTTTGTCAAACATGAATTTTTTTTACTAATTCACATGGGTAGTATTTTTTCATGTCTAACCCAAAATTCCAAGTTTTTTAAATTTTTGGAACTTAGAATTCCGGGTGTATTAAAAATATCGGAATGTAGAATTCCGGATTTTACTTTAATCGTGTCAACACTTTTGACCATTATACGCAAGTGTAAATCCGCAAGGCGTGAATAGACGGATTTAGTGACAAAAAAATAGTGCACTTTTGATCTCTTTTGTCCGATTTTTTGTCAATGGTATCTCATTATCATACACGACACTTCATCGTTAGAAAATCTCAGCTCGTTTGTTGTTTTGTGAAGAATTGATACTCACTCTAAAAAATCGAGAAAATTAACAAGAATGTAGCATTTTTATCATTTCTGCTCCAATGTTTGCAGGAAGTGGTATCCTGCGACAACTTGCTACGAAACCGCATTTACATGCGATTCTGTAATAATTTTACACCAAAAAATTATACTTCTCCAACGGCGCCAAAAAATTTAAGAGGTCCTTAAAAATTATCTAGAGGTCCTTAAAAAGTCCTTAAGAACTGATTAATTTTTACTTTTGAAAATCTGTATGAACCATGTAATTAATTTTGTTGCACTCTCATACTTGCTTTCTTTCATAACTAACATATTTTTAATGTAATTCATTCCAGTACCAAGAGTTCGATGTGTACGACAAGTACGCTCATGACATCCTGAATACGAACAATAGAGAGAAAATGATGGCCTTATTACAGCAACCTAACATTAGGCAATCCCTTCCGGTAAAAATCTTCCCTTGCTTTATCTTATTTGAGAAACTCTTATCATTTAAAATGTGGCCCTCTGTAAAGGAGTGTAATAACTTCTTTTTTTGCATGATTTTAGATTAACTTTTGACTACAGATGTTGTTTTTGTTATGTGGCAGATCTTTAACTATCGCCCAAAGTCCATTGTGCATTTGGGCCTCCAGTGACCCAGTGGATAAAGGCGTTCAGCTAGTAATCAGAGGATTGCTGGTTCGAATCCGTGCGATGAACTTGACAAAGAAAAGTAAAAAATGTAGTGACCTTGTGATGGGAGGGTTGCCAGCGTCGCTACAAAATTACTAGAAAGTCGGCCAGAACATCCAACAAATTATACTGGCGGTATACGGGACTGGTGCACAATAATTATGGTGGGGGTCCAATGTCTTGATGCTTATTGAGGTTGTGTTGGGTGCCAGCTCAGGTCTTGTCCTCATCATCTGACCATGGTTAAAAAATACAAGGCATCGTGCCCGGGTCTTTCCATTTAGATAGGCCCTGAACCGTATCCAGTAGCCTTCTGTGCAGCTCTAGTACAACGTTAATTAATCAAACCAAACCATTATGCATTTTGAATATGATGATGATTTTCCAAGCAACTCAGCATTTAAATTTAACTAACTTTATTAAATCATTTGCTATTTTTTATAGTAAAGAGCATGGTTTACTAAAAAGTTTAACTATTTTTGATTAATCATTTATAAACGTATACTTTTTTTTGTGATTTAAAAAAAATTGCCTGTTTGGATTTGATTTATACTGAATATTGGATACATCCTTTATACAAATAAATGTATTACAAATGTTTTTGAGTTTAGTTTTTGAAAAGAAGACTAAAAATTTCTTGTATTTCAGTCTGCTGGTCAATGGTTTAACCCGGCTGTCAAACATGTTCTTCCAAAATTGCTTCTAGGACCAGTATTTCATTGCTTCCAGTACTTCGACTTTTTAAAGGTAATTTTTTTATATAAAAAAAGGAAATTTCTATGTTTAACAATGAATGATTCCATTTCTTTATTTTGCACTAGCATGTTTCAATTTTTACGTAAAATAGCTTTCAAAATATATATATTTTTTTCAATACAAAAGCTCATCACGTTCTTCTAATATTTACAAAACGAGTGGAATTTCATAATTCTTATATATGAATTTTTTTAGATGAATGTATAAAAAAAGTAAGATATATTAATTTAGATGCATGATCGTATATGCCTCGTTATCTTTCAAAATATAATGATTTATGAGGATGAGTTCAACATACGGCTACAAAATGGGCCAAGGTATTGAACAATGGAGAGGAACTCGGAACTTTCAGATGTATACACTCAAGGAAAGAAGGACTAGAGAGGATCTTATTTAATTATTCATATTTATCAAATTGGGGGATGTTGAAGACATTCCATTTAATACAGCCGATAGGACTAGAGGTCATGTGTATAAGTTATGCACTAAATAGTCAAAATATTGTGATCATACCTGTATCCCTTACACTGAATAGTGCAATCTGTGATTCTTTCAGAGGAACCTTGATTAAAATTTGTTGTAATTTGCTGCACTGTTTCCCTTCAATTGTCCCTTACAAACCTGGGCTTTCCTCCTCTTTCCACTCGAGTGTTCAGTAACCGCTAATGACCACATGAGTAATGTTAAGACACAATTTTTAGCTAACACAGGGTGTTAACATAACCTGGAAAATCGGGGAATTTTTTTATTCTGGAAATATCAGGGAAAAGTCAAGAAAATTTTCAAAATTTCACAAAAAATCGCAAATTTTCAAGTTTGGATCATTAAAACGGCAATTATCGTCCTATATGCCCACTATTCTGGATAATTTAGTTGTCAATATTTCCTTTTAGTTCTGAAAAAGATTTTGTGTAAAAAAACTATGGTTATGCGCATTTTCATATTTTTAGTTTTATTTCTGTAAAAACGTGAACCACTGCTGGAGGGAGCAGCAAAAGCAAAGTGAATTAGACCTTGAATTGTAAGCAACATGTGAGGGGCTAATGAATATGGGATTTATTGAAGATTGGAATAGGAAGTATTAAGCATATAAAACATTTAAAATTATCTGCAAAAGAAACAATTTGAAAAAAACTTGTTTTTTTTTGCATTATCTGCTTCCAGAGAACATGTATAATTACTATTATTCCTCTTGCGATTGCGTAATTTGTGTTGTATCCATAAATTATTCTTTTAACTGTCAATAAGCATTGCGTACAATTTTTCATTTACAATGCAATATATTTATCGGAAAGTTGTAGCGTGGATACTTTGTTTCTATAGAAAAGCAAGTATTGCAACATTTCTTAATGTAATTGTAAAATCAGGGAAATTTTTGTGACGCCATCATGGAAATCAGGGAACTTTTTTTCCGGAATGTTGTTGCCACCCTGTGTTATATTCAATAATTCAATAATTTCTTATTAAAATGCTTTAAATTTAAGTAGCCATACACTCGTATATTTATTTTGATATTTATGATCAAATGTTAATTTTTGATGGTGATGCTCTCTAAGCAATGAATCTTTTGCAATGGAATAGTTGTAAAAATAGTTTTTCTTCTTGGAGCTTTAGCCATTGAAAGGTTTGATTGCTTATTACCTTTTATTAACACCTGTTTAAAGTTTTTTTTTTCAGCTGCTCTTGAACATTAGACAAAAGCAATGGTTTTGACTCCATGACTTAGATTACCCATAAACTTTCCGCATTCAAGGTCTGTCAAATCATGGTTTTACACATATCTGTTTGAACAAAACGCTTCTACTAAAGTTGTAAGAAACAGGGTGGTAACATAACCTGGAAAACCGGGAAGTCAGGGAAATTTTTTATTCTGGAAATATCAGGGAAAAATCAGGGAAATTTTCGAAATTTCACAAAAAATCAGGGAAATTTTCAATTTTGGATCATTAAAACGACAATTAGTCTCCATTATGCACTCTATTCTGGGTAATTTAGTTGTCAATATTTCCTTTTAGTTCTGAAAAAGATTTTTTTTTTTTAAAGTATGGTTATGCACATTTTTATATTTTTAGTTTTATTTTTGTAAAAACGTGAACCACTGCTGAGGAAACAGCAAAAGCAAAGTGCATTGGACCTTGAAATTGTGAGCAACATGTGAGGGGCTAATGAATGTGATTTATTGAAGATTGGAATAGGAAATATTAAGCATATAAAACATTTAAAATTATCTCTAAAAGAAATAGTTGGAAAAATTTGCTTTCTCTGCCTACAGAGAACATGATTAATTACTATTATGCCTGCCACAATTGTACAATTTGTGTATCCATAAATTATTATTTTAACTGACAAAAAGTATTGCTTATAAATTTTTATTTATAATGCAGTAAATTTATTGTATTGTAGCGTGGATACTTTGTTTTTATACAAAGCATATATTTCAACGTTTCTTAATGTAATTTTAAAGTCAGGGAAATTTTGTGACACCATCATGGAGGTCAGGGAAATATCAGGGAACTTATTTTCCAGAATTTTGTTGCCACCCTGAATAAAGCAACTTTCCTTTTTATATACACTTTTCTCGCCATGTGCTCGATTTGGCCACTCAATGCACAAAACGCAAATTAATTGTATAGGTAGAAAGCATTACGTTTTATAATAGAGTAATAGATCCATGAAATTGACTAGTTTGCCTCAAGTGGCAGTTAATTCTTCAGAAGAAAGTAGTTTTATATGACAATTAGATCACTAGGACATGTTAAACAGGGCCAACCTTGTTGGGCTTAGGTTGGTTGTTGTTTAATGGCACAAGATCCAAACTGGCTAAGCTGTGCCAAACATTTACATTATTACGAATCTTCTATATTTCAAATACAATTTAACAAACCAGTGTCGTAGAGAAACTCGAACAAGTTGGGATGCGTGTCATCATTTATTAAATCTTTCAAAATGGGATTTGCAGTGCCATAATACTTTAGTCTCGCATTCGTAAAGTTTGGACAAATACACATAAAATGTTTAACTGATAAAATACAGTTAGACCGGAGACATGTCAGTGTTAGTTCCGAAGCTAAAAGGTGCTTGTGGGTCAATCGGGTGTGGCCTATTCGAAGCCTTGTCAAAATTACATCATTTTTTCTATTGCAAGATGTATTTTTAAAAGCTTTTAAAGTTAGCTTTTTATAGAATGCAATTTATTATTAGTTTGGCTACCCCATTGAGTCTGCCATACTACTTCCTGTGTTTGTTAATCTGCCAGTTTTGAATCATCGAGAGATACAAAGTTGTATGAAATAATGCGAGCATTTTTTGCTGCATTATCCGCTTTATCATTACCATGAATACCAACATGGCTAGGTATCCAACAAAGCACAACATCAAAAGATTGATATTTGAGGCTAGTATTAATTTCAGCTATTTGCAAAACCAAAGGGTGGCTTTTACATGAAATGTTTTGCAAAGCTTCACCTGCTTCAGAGCTTCATCAAGGACCTGCATTTGTGTTTGAATGATCTGAAGATATTGTCCGATACTCTAACCTCTAGACTAAAACAATATAGGTTTTAAATATGAATGCTCTATTTAAAGCACTGAGCTAGAACAACATAACTATAAGCACTGGAGTGAGGACTGAGTGTAGCTGACATTTTTTTTTTTTTTTGAGCGAAGGTAGAAAAAATAGTCCTTTCGCGTAGGTTTGCATAGATTTAAGAATGCATTTCTGTCCTTTAAAGATTTATTAAATGTTACTTTTTAATTTTCCCATGCTTACTTACAAGAAGAAAAAAAAGATAAAATGCACTAAAAAAACAGTTTTATACATTTCTGTGACGTCACTCCGCATTACCAAGAACGAAAATGTCTCAACCTTCCTTCCAAATTGTATCTTTGCTTTATGAACATTGTCACTCGGTGTTAGTCCACGCTCTGGTGCTTATAGTTATATTATATTCTAGCTTAGTGATTTAAAGTAACCAGCACAATTTCCACAAAACATATTAGCATTCTTTTTAACGTTAGCTTTTATATACCAGTGTAGGATATGTAGTTTTAACTTCCTTTTTACAGGTGTTGAAGAAATTAACTCCATCCGCGGAAGACCGAGAGAGCTTAGAGCAGGCCGAAGGTGTGTTTCAGCCTTTGAAAGCGGAGCTGGAAAGGCTTTGCAGCAGTATTTTGCCTAAAAGGAAACAAGGGTAAGTTCAAAAGCCTGCGCTGTTTATTGACTACTTTCTAAGTTATTTTGAAAAACTTGCCAAAATGTTTCAGTGTTTTTTATAGTTATGTGAGACATGTAAAACTTCAACCCAAAAGTTGTTTCATTATTAGTTTCAAATTAATGTTACTACTTTTGCAAATCTAAAACCCATCTCCGTAAAACTAATAGCAAGGGGGAAAGATTAGTGTAGTGTTAGCAGGAGGTCTTGCGACTTTCCCGTTTTTCGATATGTATTGGTTTAGCTTTTCATGGTCTGGTTGGTCGGTCATGACGTACTTGCCATTGCTCCCACTTAAGAAGAGGATCTTTATACTAATTTCGTCGACCAACCAGTACGCATACGTGAAAAACGTATTTAACCGGGATCGCTTATTCCTCTCATCAGTCTCTTGTTAAGTGGTGGTGTCGGTACTCGGCTGAGTCGTGTGGTAGAGTTGCTATGAAGGTTCTTCTGATGCTGCTTTAGTGAAGCCATCAAGATGACTTACCCACTGAGTGTCTACATTTTGATCTTTAAAATTGTTGTCAACCACCGTTCTCAACCGTCATATCACCCCTCTTGATATTGTATGTGGTCCGTCAGCGCATTGTCTGTTATTTTATTTGTTTTACAGTGTCTAAACCCAACTTTACATTTGCTATTTGATACTTTGTCTTGATTTACAAATAGTCTGTTTTAGTCCGTTTTCAAGTATACATTCAAACCGGCTTTTGTGCAGTCTTTTTTTTGTGCGATTTTTTTTTGCACGGTATATGAAAATTCCAATCAAATTAGAACATAATTGATTATATGGCTACCGAGACATATACAAGCGTCTAGTGAAACAACAGTCGTCGCAAAAACTGATCATTGACTACATGGTAACTGAAAAAAAGTCAACTCTAAACGAGTGCTAGGTAGTATCTTCAAGTGACGAAAGCGATTTTGAACCAAGTTCGTGTATTGTCAGACTACGAAGGATAATGGTTATACGTTTTGAAAAGTTTTGTATGTGTAAAATAAGTACATATGTAAATAAAATATTTTTAAATGTTTGCATGTGTATTTTCTAAATCGGATTCCAAAAGGTTTGGCGAGATTCCAAGTAGCTGTCTTGCCTTGTGTCTTGATTTCGTTTTAAAAAGCAATTCCTAGTTATTTCGTAAGGTTTTGAGTTATTTTTTACGTGATACTTTTTTTATTCGG
The DNA here is from genome assembly GCA_963932185.1 of Troglohyphantes excavatus. Taxonomy (NCBI): domain Eukaryota; kingdom Metazoa; phylum Arthropoda; class Arachnida; order Araneae; family Linyphiidae; genus Troglohyphantes; species Troglohyphantes excavatus. Next base: position 45,813,525 of record OZ010678.1, read on the forward strand.
TCCCTATACACGTCATCAAAAAAAATATATAATTTTTTTTGCAAAAACTATTTTTTATAGCTACTTGCAAAGTTTTGTGCTTTTTTTTTTATGCGGTCCCTATCTACTGCACAAAAACAGGTTTGAGTGTATATATGTAATACTGTCCATCGGTCAGAGCAGTATACATGAATAATCAGTTTAAGGCAGTCATGGTCAAAGATGTTAATAGCCAAGTAGCATTATTAGAAGACATTTATTTACCAGCAGTTGACCAAACATACGTTTACAGTGCAAGTGTTTAGAAGCCAAATACATCATCTCAATGTCGTTTCAAAATAGTATGAATGAACAGTTTATTAAAGAACTGTTAAGAGATCTTTTCGTAAAACAAAAAACCTGCCGGATATCCAGTATCCGGTTTGTAATGTGTGCCCGGTATCCGGCAAAACTGCTATCCGGTTCATCCCTAGTAATTGTTTTAATAAACTTGTATTCTATTAAAGGAAAGTTTTATTTCCAAATCGATAGTGATTTTATTAAATTTATAAAATCTACCTATATGACCATCAGCCCTTCTCTGAACTAGTTGGATATTTAATGAGAACAATAAGCTGTTCATAAAACTTTTAATTCGATTTTGGGATGAAACAAAAACCTCAATATATACTATAATAGTGTGATTTATTTAAAAATAGCGGAACTAGTTGGATATTTAATGAGAGCAATAAGCTGTTTATAAAAATTTTAATTCGATTTTGGGATGAAACAAAAACCTCAATATATACTATAATAGTGTGATTTATTTAAAAATAGCGGAACTAGTTGGATATTTAATGAAAGCAATAAGCTGTTTATAAAACTTTTAATTCGATTTTGGGATGAAACAAAAACCTCAATATATACTATAATAGTGTGATTTATTTAAAAATAGCGGAACTAGTTGGATATTTAATGAGAGCAATAAGCTGTTTATAAAAATTTTAATTCGATTTTCGGATGAAACAAAGACCATATAATAGTGTGATTTATTTAAAAATAACAAAGTTTGCCTTATAATATATTTACTCTTCTATAGGAAAGGGTCATTTTGATTTAAGGGATTTTAAACTAAACTAATATTACTGAGAGTTGGTCATCTTTATTTGAATTTTTCTTTTAGTTGGACTAATAATGTACCATCTTCTGTTTCAGAGAGTCGTTTTCTAGAATGTATTCTAAAGGTAACCGCCAGGCCTCAATTCAAAGAATGAATGAACTCCAGAGGAGTATAGATGGATGGGAAGGCAAAGATATTGGACAATGCTGCAATGACTTCGTAATGGGTAAGCGTCTTTGTGATTGTACTGCAGTAGAACCTCTTTATATAGGACTAATATGGGTTAAAGGTTGTCCGTTTTAATGAAAGCCCAGTTTATTAAAAAAAATTCTAAAACTGGTGTAATACAACAAGGGATAGCAAGGATAGTGAAGACTGTATATATATATAAGGTGTGCTCGTTCTCGCACTGTCTGACGGAAGGCGGGGAAAGCAACTATTTGATGTCATAGTGACGCCTACCTTTACCTTCTGTGGGCGTGTCTAATGCTCTCGTTTTTACAGTCGTTTTAGGGTCTACAGAGCAAATTTAATTTAATAAGAATTCTTGTTTGTAACTAATCATGAATTTATATAAAATAAAACAGTTAAATTTGCTTCAAAAAACAATTTGAATCGATTTTCAGAGTAGTTTAGTTATTATTATATCTCGATGTTAATTGCAGCCAATTTGAACCAATGGTTCGTGACGTGCTGCCATCTATTCGTTTTTTTCTGAACTATTTAAAAATGATATTCGCTATTTTAATTTTGAATTTGCTGAATTTTAAGAGTTTGAATTATATTTTAAGGATTGCATTTAGTATGTAAAAATTGCAAAAGAGTTGCTTAATAAATTAAGCGTATTAAAATAATATTAGCTGCCATGAGAGCATGTCCATGAATTTTGAAAGAGTAAAATGAGGTTAGGAACCATCAGGTCAATGCATTTGTGTTGGACATATTAAATGAGTTACAATTTCAATCAAGTAAAATACGGGTACATAACAAAACAAGGACGTATTAGTAGTGAAGCTACCTGAACACAATTATTTACAGATATTTACATTATTTTGCTAATTAAAAATTAAATCCTCAGTTGTTACCCAACCTGGGATCGAACCTAAGTAGCAATGCTCGAAACACACAGCCAATGAGAATGATCAGAAACCCATAGTAAGGCGGAGCAAAAATGATGTCAAATAGTTGCTTTCCTTGCCCACTTTCAAACAGAGAAAAACGAGCACACCTTCTATATATAGTCTTCACTATCCTTGAGGGGATAGTACATCACAGACAAACAGACTCTTTTATTATTATTGATTTACTAGTTATGTAAAGTGCAATTAAAATAGCGAAACTTGACTTGAAAGCAAATTATATAACAGTGAAGCAACTTATTATTTTTACAAAAGTAAATTATAAAACTCTTTTATATGCTTTACAACATTGAAGCAATAGGTATTAGAACTTTTCAATCCATTTATAATTAAAAGCTATGAAACAGCCATTAGTAATTTTGGGTAACCATTTCATTGATAATTAAAATAATGTTGTTAGTAAAATCTCACGAATATGGCTTACATTTTGTTCTCCTTTATTTAGATGGAATACTCGGGAAAGTTGGATCTGGCAGTCGACGTTTAACTGAGAGGCAGGTTTTCCTTTTCGATGGCCTGATGGTCCTCTGCAAGCCAAACAACAAACGCTCAAGTGTCACTGGTCCTGTGGCCGAATTTCGGCTGAAAGAAAAGTATTACTTACGAAAAATTGACATCGTCGATCGAGATGATACAGATGGTAAGTCCTGATGATTACTATCACAATAAAGAGTAACATGGGATTATCAAGAAAAGCACAAAATAGAATATTTTTCATTTTCTCTCTTGAAAGGTCTGTTTTAATTCTGATGGCTTTTAAATTGCAAAACCTATCTGGTTTACGCTGGCTGATTGGTGCTGTTGGTACTGCCTTGTATGATAACACTTTGTTATGCAATTTTTAAAATGGAGAGGGGGGGGGGGGGGGGTCACCTGAAATTTACATACATATGTGTACTTGAATAATTTATACGTGTTCTGGTTTTTTTTTTAAACAATATCTGCTTAACATTATTATTATTGATAAAATAATCAGCATTTTATAGTGGGATTGTTGCATTGTCTAATTTTTTAGGTTTTGCTGGTAATCTCTGTGTTTATTTCTGCTATTAGATGTAAATAATTGCAGACAGACAATCATTAGATAATTAGGGGCCTCCGTGGCCGAGTGGATTAAGGCGTCAGCTGGGAATCCAAGGGTCCCCGGTTCAAAAACCTTACGATGGACTAGACTAAAGAATAGTAAAAAGTAGTGATATTGCGATCAAAGGGTTGCCATCTTCGCTACCAAAAATACTAGAATGTCGTCCAGAACATCCACAAAAAATTAACGGTGTGTATACGGGACTGGTGCACGATAAATCTGTTCGGTGTCCAAAGTCCCGACGTCTATTGAAGCTGTTGGGTGCCAGCTCAGGTGTTGTCCTCGTCATCTGACCATGGTTAAAAAATACGAGGCATCGTTCGCAGGCCTTTCCTTCAAGATAGGCCCCGAACCGTCGTAATAGCCCACTGTGCAGCTCTAGTGCGACGTTACTTAACCAAAATTAAACCATTAGATAATTAGCTTTACTGTAATGTATTTTTGTTTTAGAACTCAAGAATGCTTTTGAAATTGCTCCTCGAGATCAACTACACATTGTGTTGTTTACTAAAACCGCAGAAGAGAAAAGCAACTGGATGGCCAATCTTATTATGTTAAACACGAAAAGGTTAGAGATTAAAAAAATTATCACCCTTAAAATATGCAAGTGTTATATTACAATTTATTCTCAATGTAATGATTAATCTCTTGACAAACAAGAAACTATTGTTATTATGTAAAGGTCGACACATTTGAAAAATGTGGTGATTGTGCTTTATTTTTGAATTATTTGTCTTTACATTAAATGTTTCTCTTTTTGTAAATATTCTTCAGTAGCATCACAGAGTAGCCACATAACCCGGAAATCAAGGAATTATCATGGAATTTTTTAATTCTGCAAAAAGTTTCGGGAAAAGTCAGGGAAATTTTCCAAAAATTTTAGCTATAAGTTCCGGTTATATTCTTTTTTATTGTTATTGATTTAAAATCGTAAAAAATATAACTGCTAACTTTTCAATTTTGCATAGTTTGCTTGGTTATTATTTATAAGCAAAATTTATTTTTCCAAGTTTCAAGGTTAATATATGAAAAATCTTCTGGGGAACCTGGAAAAGTCAGGGAATTTTGATCTAAATATTGAGTTAGGAACCCTGTATATAGCTCACCTAATTTTGAGATCACCACTCCTTAGGAATGGTCAGATAACATTTAACAGGTGTTTCAATGAAACAAACTGGTGATAAAGAGATGAACAACATTGCCTACACCAGCTGTTCCCAGTTAAGTCACAAACCCCTAGCTAAATCTTAAATTGGATGGGGAACCTCTTTATTCATATATGCTTCAGGAAGTCCCCCGCTTTATGGGCATGTATGCGATTCAGTTTGGTTTGAACAAGAAAATAAAAAGAAAAAATTCTTAAATTAGTTTTATAATTCCTTTTGATTTTATACAGTTTTACTAAAAATATGGACACAAATTTATACAACAAATTCATATAATAGATACCAGTTTTTCTTTGTATCCCAGCAGACCACCTAGGGCAGTGGTTCGTAAAAGGTGGTCCGCAGATCCCTTTCAGTTCGCGGACCTCCTTTTAGGATCCACTGTCCTACACTTTTCCCGTTTTGGCGCCAAAGGGGTTATGTTACAATAAAAGAGTGTATGTTACAATATGCCTGTGTTATATTACAATAAAGAATGTATGTTTGGTGTATGGGAAAAATTAAAACTGGAATTGTTATAACAGGGTGGCAACATAACCGGGAAATCAGGGAATTATCATAGAAATTTTTAACCCTGGAAAAATCAGGGAAATTTTTGAAATTTTACAAAAAGAAATCGGGGAATTTTTCAAATTTGGATAATTAAAACGGCAATTATCGTCTGTTATGCCTTCCATTCTGGGAAATTTAATTTTCAATATTTCGTTTCAGTTCTGAATAAGAATAAAAAAAAGCATGGTTATGCCCATTTTAATATTTCCAGTTTTATTTTCGTCAAAACGTGAACCACTGCTGGAGGGAGCAGCAAAAGCAAAGTGCCTTAGACCTTGAATTATGAGGGGCTAATGAGTATGAGATCTATTGAAGATTGTAATAGGAAATAGGAAGCATATAAAACATTTAAAATTATCTACAAAAGAAGTAATTAAAAAAAACTTCCTTTTTCTGCATTTTCTGCTTCCAGAGAACATGTTTAATTACTATAATGCCTGTCGCAATTGAATAATTTGTGTTGTATGCATACATTATTATTTTAACTGTCAATAAGTATTGCTTATAATTTTTCATTTATAATGCAATATATTTATAGTATTATTGTAGCATGGATACTTTGTTTCTATAAAAACCAAGTATTGTAATTGTAAAATTAGGGACATTTTTGTAACACCATCATAGAAATCAGAGAACTTTTTTTCCAGAATGTTGTTGCCACCCTATATAAAGATTAAAAATTACACTGTGCTCTTCTAATAAACTTAATTGAGACATCCAATGCGGTTGTTATGATGAAAAGGTTGGTATCTTGTTGTGAGAACTGTCTGCTCTATTTGGCCCTGTTATTGTATTGTCTGAACTTTTAACTTAATTTTCGAAATCCTGTTAACTTAATTTTTGATGGATATTTTGATTGTGTCTAACAAAAAAATTGTGATATCATATTCCATAAAAAATTCTTAATAATTATAAATAAATATATATTGCATTTAAATGTATTATATATTGATTAATAAATTATATATTGCATTAAAATTATATTGCTTTTGCAGTATGATAGAACGAACTTTAGATAGCATATTACTGAATGAAGAAAAGAAGCATCCACTACGTCTTCCGACGATTGATAAGTACAGGTATGCTTCTTTTATATGGCTTCGTTTTCAATACTCTTTAAAGATGTGTTTGTTTATAAAGTTTTCTTTTTTAAAAAAATTACTCCTTATATTGTTTTTGTTATTAATTTTATTGGTGATTTAATGAAAAAGACACATAAAATAAAGTTTTCTTTAATTTAATAACTAAATTATTTTTTATTGAATTTATGCCTCTTGGTAAAAATAAATTCCAGAAATTCAAACATTATTTATTACATGCTTTCAGTTACATTTACACATTTTATTGTTAAATTTTCAATTATGTTATTGTTTTTTTTGTTGCATGCACAATTTTATTGGTTATAGAAACTTGGACCAAACCACTGCTGGAGGCAGGAACGAAAGCAAAGCATGTTCGACTTTGAATTGTAAATAACTATTGCGCAGCTAATGAATGTTCGATTTATTGAAAATAGGAAACTTATAAAAATTATATACTCGCGTATAAGCCGAGAAATTTAAGTCAAAATTTTCATCAAAAAGTAGGGGGGTCGGCTTATACGCGGGTCATTAAAATTTCTAATATAATTTGCCAAAAATGGGAAAAGGAGAGAAGTTGAAATTAGCGGATTCTTCTGAAATCGCGCCGACACATTTCCGAGATCGAGAATGTGCGTCACGTGATAACTGGAGACCGTTCTGCGCATCGTGGCGTAATCGTAACGCAAAATTTAACTACTCACATAAATAATCAGTTTAATTTAATAAAAAGTATATATTTTGATAAATATTTAATTGGTTTGAAAGACACCAGAACATCGCGAGTTGTACATACTTTTAAGCCCGATGAATCGTCACGAACTTCGAGGAAGGCCGTTTCTCCAGCCACTTTCTTTAAACTTTTAATTTCTAGGCTTAAATATTTATTTTTCTAATTAAAATTTCACTAATTTGTCGAGGATTTGCCGATTTTAATCGGAATTTTTCATGTACGAAAATACAACTCGGCTTATACGCGAGTTTCCGATTTTGGACAAAAAATCGGCCTAAAATTAGGGGGTCGGCTTATACGCGGATCGGCTTATACGCGAGTATATACGGTACACACAAAACAAATAATTTAAAAATACTTGCTGTAAATCACCAATTACATATAAAGAAATGAATACTCTTTACAGAAGAGACAATTCTATAAATATTTCACTGCTTTTGACTTGATTTTTTGCATTCTCTGCTTTCAGAAAAAAAACATGTTTAATTACTATTATGTCTGTTGCACTTGTATAATTTTGTGTTGTATATATATATATATATATATATATATATATATATATATATATTTTAAAAAACTGAATATAAGTATTGCTCATAATTTTTCATTTATAATGTAACTGTAAAATCATGGAAATTTTTATGACAGGGAAATATCAGGGAACTTTTTTCCATGATATTGTTGCCGCCCTCCATTTGATTTGTATTTCTTACAATTGATTTCTTAAATCCCCATACTTTTTAAATAGATTCGCTGTCGAAGATTCCGAGACGAACATAATTTTTGAAGAAAACAAACACAACGCTGCTGGAGTCCCCATCATAAAAGGAGCGACACTGCTGAAGTTGGTCGAAAGATTGACGTACCACATGTATGCCGATCCAATGTTTGTACGAACCTTCCTGACGACCTACCGATCGTTTTGTCAGCCTCTGGAACTGCTAGATCTTCTCATAGAAAGATATCCTTTTTCTGGGTCTTGGTTTAGCTTTAATATTATAATTGTAAAACGGCTGCCATATTTTGTTTGATGTAATATATGTTTAATAATAACAGTCAGGGTAATGCAGTGTACAGTAAAACTTTGATAGTGAGCTCCTGTTGCACAGTGAATAAAGGCGTTCAGCTGGTAATCAGATGATTGCTAGTTCGGGTGTGTGAGATGGACTTCACAAAGAAAAGTAAAAAAATTAGTGATTTTGCAATCGGAGGGTTGCTAACTTCACTACAAAAATACTAGAAAGTCGTCCAGAACATCCAACAAATTTTACTGGCATGTTTACAGGTCTGGTGCATAACAAATCTTATCGGGGTCCAATGTCCTGACGCCTATTGAGGTTGCGTTGGGTGCCAGCTCAGGTGTTTCGTCGTTACCTGACCTTGGTTCTAAAATAACGAGGTGCCTGTTTGAATATATGTGTGAATGTGTATGTGGCTGTGATAAATCTCAATATGAGGACAGAAATAGGCAGCCGGAAAATGTATAAACCAACCTTGTTAATGCCGAATGTTAAATTTCACTTAAAATTAAATTAGAGGTGGTATCATTGATTAAGGCTGGAAATTAAAATTGTTTATTTAATGAGGAAATATATTACACAAAATCCACTTAATGCTGAAAAGATCCAATAAGAAAATTTTAAATGTCTGTTTAATCCGATATTTTAATTTCAGATCCCAACTTCTGTTTGTATATTTTTTCAAATCCTAAGCATTACTGTAAGATGTACTTCTCGTAGTGGCAAATCATTTTATTTAGCTTTAAGTGACTACAAAGGAGCCATAAGTATAATAAATACCTTTATAAAATGTTAAATTGTCACATTTCATAGGATTTTTTGTGGGAACTGAAATTTAATTTTTTTATGTAATAAAATGCTTAGTTTATATTTTAAATCGGCACATGTGTAATTGCACTGATAAGACAAGTTGGGAGTAAAAATTTAACAAAATTATAACTTGAACAACACTTTAATGATTTTTTTTAATATTGTTATTTTTTGAATTTGGCACAAAGTAATTAATAAGATTTTGTAATGTTTTCAAATAATAAGTTATAAAAATTTGTCGACACGATTAGTAGTAATTTGCGGGGGTTGCGTAGTTTGATTGTACGGCCACACTATTGTTAACTCCATCAAATCAGATTAAAAATTTTGGTAATAAAAAAGTTGATAAGTGCCATAGTTTTTAGTAACCAGTAATATTTAATTGTGGAAGTATAAATTTACGTTATAATTAATTATGAGAAAGAGATTGAGCAGCGAGCGGAACTTCTTCCTCCACTGAGGATTGAGTTGTAGGAAAGGTCTTTCTTGGTGTCTTGTTCACTGAGATTCGCTTCTCCAGAGGTTCTCAATGGTTGGAAATCTTTGATTGGTTCTCCGTGAAATGTTCAGATGTAGAGGGTTGTGAGAGTTGGAGAGAAAGAAAGGGGATTGTGTGCACTACAGCTGGCACGTAGGTAAGGGGGTTCAAACCCCTCCCATTGAATGTCAAGAAGAAAAAAAATTAAAAATCAAATTACTGTAAAAATCATAAAAATTTCAATTTCTCATATATTTCTTGTTGAATATTATGAGGAAAAATCTGGTATTTTCCGGAGTCTGACCTCGGAAAATAGTTTTCAAAAGGTGTCAAAAACATGTTTTGAGGTTAGTTTTATCTCGAACTAAGCCTAACATGACGTCATCTTGTTTCATTATTTAGTATTTGGATTTCGGCTACGAATGGAAAGTATTGTTAAACTGGGCCATATTAACAAGATGCCCCAAACATATATTATTCTGAACAAGGGTTCTAATAATTTAAATTTGTTCTCTAATTTATTTCCTATTTAGGAGTGATATTTACTAATTTTAAAAATGGGCAATGACTGATATTGGTAACGATTCCATGAAAACTAAATGATGTTGCTGTTTTGATATTTATCTGCCAATGTACTTAATGTACAATGTACTGCTGTGTACTTAAATAAAAATTAATAAGTTTTTAAAAAAAATTGGAGGCAGTTTTGAATTTTTTGGGTAGCTGAACCCCTCCCATGAAAAATCTATATCTACGTGTCTGCACTACAGTGACAATTTTTTTTAGTTTCAGTTTTATGTTTGTAATTTCAAATGTTAGCGAGTATGCAATACTAATTAGTGACATGTACTAATATTAGATTATTTAAAAGTTTTTTACTTAACTCCAATGTACATTTGAGATAGAAGACCCGCCTCCTCCAGCTGCAATGTCGGATCGTTCGCTGGACGGCACCGTCATAGAAAATTACAAGAATTCATACCGGGAAGACATAAAACGCTTTAAGAAAGAGTACTGCCAGCCAGTCCAATTCAGGTATGTATTTGAATTCTTCAGGTATGAATTCTTTGTAAGATATAGGATATACAAAACTCTGCTACAAAACAGTTGCTACATATTTTTGCTAATTTTAAAGAACTCTTATTTGCCATCTTGTTATTAGATCGGCTTAATCTTTTTGCTGTTGGAGCTGGTTTAACTTAAAATTAAGGCAATATAGTAAGCACTAGAAAGCTCTTGGTACTCATAGGTTATTTCTTCCTTTAATGCAGTAATGTATATATGTGTCTGGTGATTAAATAATAAATGCTGAGTACAGTCTAGTAAAAAATATGAATTTAAATCGTAAATATTTTAACACCTTGATGTTTTTGTTGTTCAATTCAGTGAAAAAGGTTATTTGTGATAAGTTTTCTCGGGACATTCGAAAGTGTAAGATTTGATGGTCATAATTTTTAACATCAAGCAATTGTTCCTAAAGGTGGGAGGTAAAAATAATCAGTCCATCCTCAAGTTAACAATTTAAACAAATTATTAAAAGAACAGTTTTAAAATGCAAGAATATGTTGTTTTTACTCATTTTGAAAATTAGGATATAAAAAGATTCTGTTCTCTGATAGAAGAGTTAAAAGTGTTATTAAGTTCCATTAAATATTTTCTTAATGAAAAATTGCAAACATTTTGTACAAATAAAGTCTTTTATAAGTTTTACAATTATAATGATACTTGTAAAAATTACAAAATGTCCCTGACTTGTCCAAGGAGCTCCAGTTGCTCATTGAATAAAGGCGTTCAGCTAGTAATCAGAGGATTGCTAATTTGAAACCGTGTGATAGACTTGATTAAGAAATGTAAAAATGCAGTGATCTTGCCATCAGAGGGTTGTCAGCTTTGCTATAAAAATACTAGAAAGTCATCCAGAAAGTACAACAAATTACACTAGCGTGTATATGGGACTGGTGCACGATACATCTGATCAGGGTCTAATGTCCCGACACCTATTGAGGTTGTGTTGGGTGCCAGCTCAGGTGGTGTCCATGTCATCTGATCATGGTTCAAAAATATGAGGCATCGATAGAAGTTTGCGATAGGCTTTCCTTTGAGATAGGCCCTGAACCGTCACCAATACCCCGCTGTGCAGCTCTAGTGCGGGGTCTCTGGTTCAAGCCTTTGCGCGGACTAGACTAAGGAATAGTAAAAAGTAGTGATATTGCGATCGGAGGGTTACCAACTTCGCTACCAAAATACTAGAATGTCGTCCAGAAAATCCACAAATAAAATAACGGCATGTATACGGGACTGGTGCACGATACATCTGATTGGGGTCCAAAGTCCAGACGTTTATTGAAGGCGCTGGGTGCCAGTTCAGGTGTTTCCTCATCATCTGACCATGGTTCTAAAATAACGAGGTGCATATATTAATGTGTGTGTGAATGTGTATGTGTTCCCGGGTCTTTCCTTCGAGATAGATCCCGAACCATCGCCAATAGCCCACTGTTTAGTTCTAGTGCGAAGTTAATCAACCCTAACTTTTTCAATTATTAAATGCTTTTGATAATTATATTACTTTTGATGCATGTGTGTAATATTTCCAGGGTTCTGAACGTTCTTCGTCACTGGGTCGACCACCATTTCTATGATTTCGAGCGAGACCAATCCCTGCTGATCGCCCTTCGGTCTTTCCTAGAAGATAAAGTCAAGGGGAAAAGCATGAGGAAATGGGTGGAGTCAATAAACAAAGTTGTTATGCGACGGGTGAGTAGACTTTTCTCTCAGGATAATATTATTTGAATTGATATTTAATCAACAATCTGGTGTATGAATAATGCCACGAAATCTTTATATATAATTCTCTTACAAGGTGATTGAAAAACGCTGTTTTTCTCTATGCGGAATGGTAACAGTTACTTTGTTTACAAAATTCTGTTGCGCACGCATTTTTATTTTGCCAATATGTAAGCCATTTCGACAATTAACCCCTTCAATTCATTGGTAAATAATTATTTTGATGATGTCAGCTTAAATTAGGAAGTATATAAGCCTTATTAAATTAAAAAATAGAAGTTTTGAAAGAAGTTTGCGTAGCAATCCTCCGGGGGTTGGCGGAGCGTCAGCGGAGCCTCTTAGTATAAAGAATTATGTACATTATATTTATTATTCAGCACAAAGTCCTAAACCCAGAAATTCGAGATTTATGAAAATTCCGGATTTTAAATCACCACAATAAGGAATAACGTTCCATACTCTCTGTGTGAAAGCAAGTCTGGATTCTTGTCCGGATTTGAAATTACCCACATAAAATTTTAATTCTTTTTAAAATGTATACCAAAGCTATTAAAAGAAATCGCTTAATTAGAGATTGTGGAAAAGATAAAAGCAAATTTGGAATTTTTTCCAATTAAAAAATAAAATTTTGTTTTTTTTAATTATTGTGATTTAAGATATTAAAAAAGGTCCGGCTATTAAATTATTTTGGGTGTTAGACATCCAGATTTCGGACCTTTTACTGTACAAAGATGAAATTGTGCAATTTTTTTTTAAATAACTTACACTGTGATTAGGGAATGACTTGCAGTTAACCTTGAGGTTATGGTTGGTTGAAGTTTAAGGGTTAAAATAGCACTTGGGAAAACTAGGAATTGTCTGAGAAAATGAAAATAGATAAACTTTTTATGGTCAACTGAACATTGCATTTTGAGTGAACTGTTACAGTTCCACCAGGCAGATTCTTTTGTCATGCGGATCATTTCAGAGGTATTTTGATCAGTCTACCAATGTTAATGAAATTGATGGAAAGCTCTAAAATAATTAATGAGCTGTAAAGGATTAAAAAGTCAGAGATTGTAACAGAAAATGAGCACTACTTAAAATCGTCTTGGAATCAGAAGGAAAAAATCCTATATTTTTTCTCGGATGAGCCCAATTGAATTTTGTTATTTGAAAAAACTCCATAAGTCAAGTGGACTTTAAAATAATAAAAAAATTCCCTGCAAGCTTTTAAAGTTTTAATTTTACCTTATTATACTAAAGCCTATTTTTTTAAGTCAAAGAAACATGTTTTACTTTAAACAAAAAAGAACTAATTTAGGTAAAAATTAATTAAAACAGTATAGGTTTGTTAGAAGTGTATGCAATATATAAAACACTATAACCTCATAGTTAGCCCTTTGCACTTCGTTGGCGCCGCTTATTCGACAACATAACGACTCGTTCTTTTGGTTCCCTGTTCTTTAAACTAAACGAGAACAGCATGATCTTGTGTTTAAAAAACATCAATATTTTTTTCAACTCGTTCTTTTGTTGATCCAAAACAGATTAGATTTCTTTTTTCTACAAGTATAACAAATTCTAGGGTAAAGAACATAAGGATGAATAACTGTTCCGTAGAAAGAACGGAAAAACGCAAAGAGTTCTTGAAGTGCAAAGGGTTAAAACTAAATATATGGATTGTAGTATATAATTTGTATTGTAAGCAAAACCTGTATCCTCACACACATAGTAACTGGGTAATTTATTTTTTAAATAATTTTTTTATTTGTAGCTGGAAGCTGTGGAAGAACCGAGGGAAATCACATTCGGATTTGAGAAAATTCCTCCTCCAATAGAATGGTTTTTGAGCAACACTTACGAAAAGTTTGATCTTTTAACTGTGAGTTTTTCTTTTATTGTTTTGATTGGACATTTTTATATGTGTGACGTAGACAATGCTTTTTAGGTGTTCCTGTAAACAAATCTTGGGCACAAGGATCGCTATGCTGATACTCAACCTTTAATCTAAAGCAATTGCTCAAAGTCGAGTGTAAGCGAGCACCACATTATTCCCTCTCAAAGGAGAGGATGGGATGCCTAGAATCAAACCTTTAGCATTGTAATCCTATGGCGATATTTTATTATTATGCTGCAGCAATAGCTCAAGTCACTAATCAACTCCTATGAAAAGTTAAGCTGCATCCAACACATAAGCTTTGTATATTTGAAGTGATTACCTATTAATTATTAATTGAATTTAAATAAATTTAAACAAATAGTTATTCTTTAAAAACAATTAAAAAATATAAAGTAAACATGTAATATTTAGAAAATAAATTAAGAGGGCATGTTTTGTTCATCTGAATTTTTTTTTATTAGTTACATAAATTTTAAATTGTAAAATTAACACTTGTTTAATTTGTAAGTTGATCAGTTTTGGGACATGGCGGTTTTCAGGGGGGCTGCACTTTTTATGCTAAAAAGTATATGTTGGGCCAACATGACTGTATGACTTTGAAGGGAAAGCGAATAAATAATTTGAGTTTCACCAAATATAGCAACATGAGTTTGTTAAAAACCTGTTTTCGATCATTATAAAATAAATTTAGCATATTAACAACACACATTTTTTTATAAAAATTTAATTTGTTATGATAAGTTTTATTTTATTGTACCTATTCTTATTTCTCAGTGATTGATCAATGAGTACATTTCAGCTGCATCCAATCGAGATTGCTCGGCAACTGACTCTGCTGGAGTTCGAGCTCTACCGAAGCGTGAAACCCTCAGAATTGGTGGGAAGTGTGTGGACTAAAAAGGATAAAATGAAGACTTCCCCAAACCTTCTGAAGCTGATACACCATTCTTCTAACGTAAGTCACGTTCATCTACTCTTTGGTACTTTTATTTATTTACGAACTCTGTGTTTTTTGGACCAATGATTTTTATAGATTTTCAAAAAAAAAAAAATATTTTTAAATACTTTCTTTGGGTTTAGGCACTGTCTGTCTTGATATTGAGCATGTTAGTTCCAGACATAGAGTCGGGCTGTAAAATTTAGTCTTTACTGTTAAAATTTCTGTCAATCAATTTGCATGATTTTTTCAAACAATTACAGCTTTTAAATTATGCTTTTATGCAATAGTTTTTTTTTAAATAGCATTATTTTTAATATATAAATTTAATAATGATGTACATTACTGGAAAATTTAAAGGTCTATTATTGGAGGATATATTTGTAACAATAGTAAAAGCTGTGTAAAGAAAATTTCTACATACCAGTGTTTAACACATTGCCTGTCAACCACTAGATATCTCATATAATTAGCATGGAGTTTGAGCTCCATATATTCTGGTAGTCAACATGTTAAGCTGTGGTTGCTTTTTTTGCAATATGCAAAAATTTATGCATGTACTTTTGCTAAAATATGAAAGACAACTTCCCCTCCCAAAAAAGAGCACTTAAATTATAAAAAACGAACAAAAATTGTGCCTTGTCCTATAGCTCAAAAATCCTAGCTCACGGGAAACACGCAGTCTGGCTCCTTAACAATATTGCATGGTGGATAAAATATATATTTTTTTGCTTTATATTAAAATAGTTAGGTTTGGAAATGAAAATATCTGATACTGATAAAAGTATTTCACCAAAAATTCTTAAAACAGCCATTTTAAAGCAACATGTTTAGAATGGTTTTGTCTTTACAAATAGGCAAGAGTGAAATGGCTAGATGGTCCAGCATATTTCAACCGTTCAACTTTTTTGTGCATTTTTTTGTTGTTGCTAAAATTGTTTTTTTTAGATTTTTGGTAAAATGCTAAAAAGTTTGTTGAAACATTGCTACATAGCAAGTTAAAGTCTAATCAATAAACAATTTTTAGAGTAAATAGCCCACAGTTAAAGGTTGAGATTTTGAAATCAAAATAGTGTGAAATGCATCTTCTAAAAGTGAACGTTTTTGGTTTGTCTGTCCTCTGCACAGGAAGAAAGAAAATATTTTTGTGGAACTTCTAAACAATTTGTAGATTTCAAAATATTCAATTTGTGTTTTTTTTTAATTTCCTCCATGCAGTTCAGCTTCTGGCTGATGAAGTGCATAGTAGAGACAGAGAACTTTGAAGAACGTGTGGCAGTGGTGTCGAGAGTATTGGAGATTATGATTATTCTGCAAGAACTGAACAACTTCACTGGAATTCTGGAAGTGGTGGGAGCCATGAATTCAGCTTGTGTTCATCGACTAGAATTCACATTAACTGTAAGTGAAATGTTAACTTCCTTCCATATGATTTGTTTATACAATGTAGACACACTTAAATTAAACAATTTTGTCCAATACTACAATTTGATTAGCTTATAAAGTTATGATTTAAAACCTTGTATGATTTTGACCAAGAAGATGCCATTTCTACATGTGATTTTTCCACAAATTAGCGGAAATCCGCGAATTTAACTGTTTTCAGCTAAGTAATGAGCTTATTGGTCGCAATGAAACTAAAATGTAAAAAAAAAAAAAAAATTTGAGTAATGGCATGACATTTGCAAACAATAAAACCCTATAAAATACAGGATTTCATGATACAGCAATCCATTTTTTTTTTATTATCACTGTCAATGAAAGTCCCAATGGTTGATTAGTGCATATGTTATAATTTTGTAACTTGTTATAAAGACTTTTTTCTGTCGGTTCTATGAGGAATCTTTATATCAAAGGTCTGAATATATTTAATAAGCTTAAAGCTGTCTTATTTCGATAAATTTTATTGTTACAAGTATCCTTTTAGGCTTTTTTCTGTTAACATGTTGTGTAGGTTTTTTAAATAAGTACTGACAATGATGAAGAAAGACAAATTTAATTATTAAACAATTTTGAAATTAAAATTAACTTGCTGATGTTCAAGTGATTTTTAAATTTTTGAAGGTTGCTTTCCCTGTATGAGATTATATGTAATTTCTCAGTATTATTTTTTAATGCTTTTTGAATCCTTTTAAAGAATTTTTTAATTGTACTCGAACCAATAATTTGAAAAATATCGTAAAATTTAATGTATTTTTTAATTTAAAATTTGGTGAAATTGTTGAAAATACCAGAGAGCACAGGACATGTTTAGGCTTTGACTGTCAACACATTGAAAATAGTTACTTTTTATATTGGGCAATATTTAAAACTTACAAATTTATTGCTATATAGAACAGTTTATGAAATCGGGAGTGAACAAATGTACGATTTGCCTTTTGAAATGCTGCCCAATATTTTCAGTATTTTTAGGATATAAAATTTTGTATTGGACATATAATATTTTAGATAACATACTCATTCAAGTATTAAGTATTATTCAACATTCAATTATTTTTAAAGCTTTTATTCTGTTAGCACCGGATTGTACCTTTTGTAATTCAAGAGGTTTTTTTATTCTTTTATCTCAAACTTCTTAGAAAATCAATTTGATTTGATTGTCACATTTTTATGTATCAGCTCCTTACTAAGTTGTTTTATTTTGCAGAGTATAAAGTATAGCTTAAAGAAATCCTTAGAAGAAGCCCAAGAACTGAATTCGGATCATTTTAAGAAATACCAAGAAAAATTAAGATCGATAAACCCCCCTTGTGTACCCTTCTGTGGTAAGTTAAAAAAAAAATTGATAATATATTCTAATATTTTTTTTTTATAATATTCTATTCTAATATCATAGCAGTATTCACTCTTTTGCACACATTTTATATGTCTGTCTAACTATAATGTGTGCACCTATTTTAATAACTTTTTTAATTGATAGAGGATGCTGAAAGGTGAATGAAAAAAATTGCTATTATTATGTCTTTTTTTTAACCCTTTGCTTTCTACTGTCTCTTGTTAGGCGACAACATAATGATCAGTTCTTTTGGTTTCCTGTTCTTTAAAATAAACAAGAACATGATATTGCTTAAAAAAAAAACATTGATCCTTTTTTCAACCTGTTCAATTACAGATCTGAAACAGATGATTTTTTTCCCTTTACCAGCAAAACAATTCTGGAGAAAATATGAGAGTAATAATTGTTCCGTAGAAAGAACACACTGATCTCTAATTGTAACTTCTGGATTAGACTAGACACTTCGTTGACTTGAAGCCAATTAAAGGGGTGACAACTGTTACCCACTTTCATCACTACCGCAATATTGCATACATTTTTCATCTTAAAATCAACTTGCATGTATTTTTTTTAGCTGAATTTTTTTCTATTTTCTTTTAAAACCCATTTGAAATGCAATTTGCTATTCAAATAGAAAGTAATTTGCTCTTCAAATTCAAAGTGTTCAAAGCAAGAGCGAAAAACTATTTGTTTAGCAATATAAAAATTAATTCTATAAGAAAATATAATAAATTATTCACATTTAATATTTCTACACTGCTGTGGTATTAAAAAACACCACTAAATCACTTAAAATAAAATTTTGGGGTACAGTATGGCTGCTTCCACATTGGCTTCAACATGTCCATACAGGAAACAAGTTTTGAGCTTTCCAGAAGTTACAGTTAGAGTTTTATAAAGAAATCAAACGCTAAAGATGTTCATGGTGTTTAAAGGGTTATAAGTTAATTAGAGTCTGTTTATTTATTTCTAATGTGCATCATTTTATTTTACCCTGTGCGAAGAATAGCAATTTTTGTCATTCATTGTTTTGAAGTCATGTATATAATTGTATTTATGGAGTTTACATATTTTATTTACAGGTATGTACTTAACAAACATTCTTCATATTGAAGTTGGAAATCCAGATTTCTTGCCTAATGTAGAAGGCATAGTGAACTTTAGTAAAAGGCGTAAGGTTGCTGAAATCACCGGTGAAATACAACAGTATCAGAATCAGCCTTATTGCCTTACAAGTCAACCAGATATAAAGGTTTGTGGTCTATACTTTTATAAATCAGCTTTACTTCTTTGCTTTTCAAGGATTTCCTTATAGAACAATTAATCATAATATTTTTTTATTATATAGTTTCGAATACCATGTGTATTGTATTCAAGTATTTGGTACAATGTTCACTAGGCGTTTTTTGAAGGGCTGCCCGCCCTGCCTGCATGCATTTTTTTCATCTTGATAGCGCCCTCATGTCCCATTTAAAAAAATGCTGCCCTTTTTTGAAAAAATTCCGCCCCTTTTGCCGTTTTTAGTGAAGCACAAGCATCCTTGCTTCCCTAGCTGTCTTTAACTTGCACGTGATTCTTCAGGTTTTAAGTGAGTTGCTTTAAGGACGGTCAGTAATGTTCCAAGAAAGTGACTCACCTTACAGAAGACGCCGGCTGGCTTGAGTGATGATGGATTGTTAATTTTCCTTGTTGGACGCTGCCTTAAAGAAGAGGAGATACAGCCCAGGGAATCTAGTTTGGCGACATCCAAACAAATACCACAATAAGAAAGGGAAAGGCAATTATATATTTCCTAAAGGTTCTTCAAAATCCGCAGTTTTGTGAGGAAAACAACTCTTTTGGCACTTAAAACACATTTTTGGTATTTACATTCTTTTTATGGATTGTTTTTTACATTCTGTTCCTTTGCTTTTTCCTAAGATCTACTCAAGAACATGCCTCCCAATTTGTATGGATGTTTAATATTTTTATGTTTGTTCTATTAGGAAATAAAATTGTAAGGATATCAATTAGAATTCTTTTTCACCATAAGAACACTGAACTCTAACTGTAACTTCTGGAAGGCTCAAAACTTGTTTCCTCTATGGGTGCATTGAAGCCACCATACTGCAACATTAAGTGATTTAAGGGTGTTTTTTATTACCATAGCATTGTAGAAATATTAAATGTATATAAATATTATATTTTTTTCTAATGGAATTAATTTTTATATTGCCAAGCAAATAGTTTTTGCTCTTGCTTTTTAACCACTTTGACCTTGACTTGCAAATGACTTTCTATTTTGATAGCAGATTGCATTTAAAATGGGATTCAAAATAAAATTAAAAAAAAACCTCAGCCAAAAGCAATACATGTCAACTTATTTTAACATGAAAAATATACGAAATATTGTGGTAGTGATGAAAGTGGGGTACACAGCATTGCTGTTTCCACATTGGCTTCAAGTCAACAAAATGTCTTTCTCAATTTAGTAGTTACAGTTAGAGGTCAGTGCATTAGAACCTACAATCAGAAAAAACTTTTTAAAAATATGCTGCTAAAATGTTTTAATTCATTACATTTTTGAATTTTTACCTTACAGAGGTTTCTTGAGAATTTGGATCCTTTAGAAGGAAGGACAGAGAAGGCATTCAATGACTACCTGTATGACAAATCACTTGAAATCGAGCCTCGGGGATGTAAACAACCACCTAAGTTTGTAAGTTTAAAATTTTATTTGTAATTACAATATTTGTAACCATATGAAATCTTAATAATTTTTTTTTCACATTTATTTTATGTCACAGGTGTGATTATGAAAATAAATTGCATTTCTATGTATAATTTGAAACAGGAAAAGTTGTTTTAAAAATTGTTCCATTTTCTGTTATTCTCTAACGTTTGGGTTATATTTAAAGGCATTTCATAAAAGTGTTCTACAGGCACTAGCTTATTTGTGAAAGTAAAAGTTAAATGCAATAGGTCGAGAAGTTCTGACAATCATAAATATTTGTCTTTTATCTATTACAATACATTAAAATTGTAATTTGTAAATAACAGAGAAATATTTAAGTCACTCTCACAGCTAATTATGCAAAGAAAATAGTTTTTTTTCTTTTGTGTGTTTTGTTAAATTCTGTCAATATTTGACTTTTTTTCTGCTAATAAATATTTTTAGTATTAATTAAGCTTGATGGTTCAAAATGAAAAATAGATCCTTTAATGATTACCCAATTGATGCTTTTAATTTTTTTAATTAATGGTAAAAAAAATTCTGTAAAAAAAAAATTGATGTCATATTTAGATGATTCGATGTCTATTAAACAAATGTTTTTTTATCACAACAAAAAAAAAGTTTTACCTGAAAGAGCTAAATGCTAATTGACTCTTAATAATTTGCATGAGGAGTTGTTTTTAATTTAGTTCTTAAATTTCCTATTTTGCTTTTAGTTAAAGCATATAACAGGGTGGCAACATAACCTGGGAACTCAGGGATTTTTTTAATTCTGGAAAAATCATGGAAATGTCAGGGAATTTTTCAAAATTTCATAAAAAAAAAAAATCAGGGAAATTTTCAAATTTGAATCATGAACACAATAATTGTCGTCTACTATGTCCTATATTCTGGGTATTTTAGTTATCAATATTTCCATTGAGTTCTGAAAAATCATTTTTTATGGGCATCTTTATTTTCAATTTATTTTTGTAAAATTGCTGGAGGAAAAAGCAAAAGCAAAGTGTTTTGGACTTTAGATTGTAAGCAACATGTGAGGGGCTAATGAATATACGATTTATTGAAAATTGGAATAGGAAATAGGAAGCATACAAAACATTTAAAATTATCTTCAAAAGAAATAATTGGAAAAATTTGCTTTTTTTTGCATTACCTGCTTCCAGAGAACATGTAATGCCTGTTACAATTTGTGTCATATCCATAAATTATTATTTTAAATGACAATAAGTGTTGCTTATAATTTTTCATTTATAATGCAATATATTTATTGTAGCATGGATACTTTGTTTCTATACAAAGCATGTATTGCGACATTTCTTAATGTAATTGTAAAATCAGGAAAATTTTTGTGATACCATCAGGGAACTTTTTTTCCAGGATTTTGTTACCACCCTGTATAACGTTTAAAAATCATCATAATATTTTTTTTTTTAATTAACGTTAAGACAAACAATATTTTTCGCTTTGTAATGTATCTAATGTAACAAATCTACTATTTTATTGTTAAAAATATTTATAACATTGGACAAGTTAAATTTGAGAACCGTGAATTATCTTCTTTAGTCTCGAAAGTGGCCCGATCTGCCCCTCAAGTCCCCTGGCATCAAACCGAGGCTCTCTCGCTCTGGCCACCACCCGACCAGCCTCCCCTCCGACTCTTCCCGCAGTTTCAGCATCAGCAGTTCCCAGACCAACCAGGAGGACGAAGACGGCCAATCTTTTGTGATAACTCCCCCGAACCCCTCCACG
The DNA here is from genome assembly GCA_963932185.1 of Troglohyphantes excavatus. Taxonomy (NCBI): domain Eukaryota; kingdom Metazoa; phylum Arthropoda; class Arachnida; order Araneae; family Linyphiidae; genus Troglohyphantes; species Troglohyphantes excavatus. The sequence goes on from OZ010678.1 coordinate 45,835,504, forward strand.
CCCCTCACACCCCCCTTCTCCGCCACCGGGTTCAACAGCGACCACAGCATATTCGCACCTGTGATGATCGGCACAGGTGAGTTTGATTTATTAGAATAATTTAGTACTAAATCTGTGTAAGTGAAGTCTGTTTGGGGCTAAATTGAATCAAAATGCGTTTTCCAATTTCTTCTTATAAAAAGGTATATATCTGTGCATAATGTACTGTATTGTTCGTAGAATATATAAATTAAAATATATACCCTCAAATGCATATTGTACCATAGCTTAAAAAAAAAAAATTGGGAATGTGTAGGCATGAACTGGATAATGGTTTTGCCGTATATCGGATATTCGGCCCATGTTATATACCGGATATACAAACTGGAGTTTACCAGATATCTAGTAGTTTTTTTTTATGAAAACGTCTCTTCTCTTAACAGTACTTTAATAAATTGTTCATATTCATACTGATTTGGAAATGGACAGAGCTGCACTCTACGATGCATTTGAGAAAGTAATTTTGAAATATTTCCAAATTGCCGGTATGGTAATCAGATATCCGACATTTTTCTTCCAGATATCAGATAATTACAGGATCATTGAAAATCAGCCGATACCGGATATCTATTTTTATCCCTAGAAATGTGATATAATACCGTACAATACCCTTGTACACTGAGTGCCATGACCATATCCATAAGCTGAAGTGTACGTCAAATAGTGCGTTCAGAAATCCTCTGAGAGGATCATTGATAAAAATATTCTATTATTTACTGCACTGTTGCTTTCGGTATCCCTTACAAACATGGTTACTCTTTCCACTTGTGCATTCAATCGCACACTTCAATCAACAACACTGACAACCACAGAAGGCACGTTAATGCCCAGTTTTTTGGCTGTCTAGTCGCTGATGGACTCCCTGACTCTGAGAACCCATTTCCTTTTTAACAAAATGCATTTACTAAGAATTAGCCACACCTCCTCGATCTGTTGGTCGATATTATAATAATAAGCCTCAAGCATTAGGGGTTAATGTACAAAATGTATATAAGTAAAAATAAATTACAAGTTGGCAAGTTATGTATACACATTCTGGTTATATCTTGACACCATTTCTTCTTGCATTAATTGAAATTATCACGAAAATTTATTGATATAAATTATATTAAATGCAGTAAAAGTACAGTATTATATTATGTTTGGGATATTTTCACTTATGACCATGTATAGAAGTGATTCTAAAAATGTGGTTCACAGGTCGATGTTAAAATATCCGCTGGGTTACAAAGAAAAAAATATTTACATTACTTCTTATGGAATTTTTTCATGAATTTAAATATAAAAGTAAGAGACTAAAAGTAATTAAACTTCTAATTGTAGCGTTATCTTTTCATTGGGTAAATTTGTGTCCATATTCTTAGTAAAATGAATTTTTTTCCCCCCTTCACTTCATTTTTATGTTGAAACGAAATTAAAACGAATGCATGCCCACAAAGAGGAGGGGACTTCCATGAGCGTGTATGAAGAAAAAGGTCTCTTACCCTATTTTACTTTTAGCTAAGGATCCCTGGGTTATTGCTAATTGGGAATCAGTGATGTATAGTATGATCATTTCAGCTCCTCTGTAATACTTTTATCCACACTTATGTTTTAAATATTATTTAACCTCGTTCTCATTGATCTCTCTTCCAGGCACACTTGCATTATCGGAGCCTCCCATCAGCTATCCCTCAAGCCCCTCTTTCACGAACAGCAACTTCCCCCTCCAGCCGCCCCTACTGCCAAACCCCCCTTCCCTCCCCCCACCACCCCTCCCGCCACGGCGCAAACGAGAATCCTCCGTGGGTGACACATCCCCCTGCACCAAACAGGCCACGGATGCTCCATTGCTGCCTCCACGGGAAACTAGTCCACCGCCCCTGCCTCCACGGAGAGACCTCACCGGAGGGACCCTCCCCAGGATGCACTCCGCTTCCAACTTCCCTCCCGTTTACAGACCCTCGAACAGCAGCGGCTGGTCGAATGTGACGGCAGAGGTGACACTCCCACGCAGGAACTCTGCTCTGGACGTGTCCAATCTGCCCTTGAACACCCCACGGAGGCTGTCTCAGAGTTCGATCCATGACGGTTCTCCGGCTGCCGCGCCGCCCAGCGCACATTTTCCGCTGTCGCCCGTCCCGGTGCCACACCACACCTCTGTCGGAGTGCTGGACAATGCGATCGCTCTGTTGCCCCCGCCCAGTCGGTCTACGCCTCAGCTGCCTCCAAAGACGCATAGGCAAACCCTTCTGATGAATAACCACTCTCCTAGATAGCCCCTAGTTTCTGTTAAGCTCAAAGTACACTTCGGTTTGATGTGTGGCAATAACGCCAATGACTGCCTCGGCGGCAGTTTGGGGGTTGCCGAGAGATCGTATTAGTGCACTAGAGTGGCCGTCATGTGACTTTCTGTCCCAACATGGAAGGCATGTGGGGGTTAGCTAATGAAATATTTTTTTAATAAATCAACTAGTCAAAAATTTTAAATGCGTCTTCCGGTTAAAATGATACGAGATTCTGTCGTAAGAATTAATGCCGGATTCTTTTCTATTTAACTTGATAATCCGACACCATTTTAATATAAATTCTTTATTGACCGACATGATACTGATAATTCAAATTGTGAACACCAAACAATATAATTATGAATCTAATATAAGTAAACTTAAAATTAGAATAATTAATGAAATAGTACAAACTATCAATTTTACATAAGCGAAGAAAAAACATCTGTTTAAATTATTTTGCAGACGATACTTTTTTAATACATGAAAAAATATGGAATTGCATGCCATTCTTTCGTTTAATGTGCTGAAGGTGTTAGTAGAATCGAATCTATTAAAGATTTTTAAAAAAAGTAAATATTTCTGAAAATTATAATTTACTTCACATGGAATTTTCATTTGCAACCACAAATTATTGGCACCCAGGTTGGTTAATATCTTTTCTACCTAAAAACATTACCATGCCATATAACGACCACTCTAGCAAACTATACGAGCTCTGTGGGGTTGCCACACTCTAAGAAAAACCTAGAATTGTCAGGGAAAACGAAAATGGCCTTGAATGTTAAAAAAAAGTGTCTAAAATTTTCTGGAGAAAAATCGGGAATTTTTTTACCCGTAGTCAGACCTTTTTTTGAATAACCATTGGCTTAGGTGCCCCCTAGTTTCCTTGTAGCTCACAGTACACTTTTGTTTACTGTATGACCGCTAGTGTATTGATATCGCCGCTGTTTGCATCAGCGCAACCGGAAGGTAGGCCTGGGTGATGTACCAATATATCACAAAATGAAAGAATCATTTTGATACCAATTTCATAGTTTGCATGTCGATGATACTTCCGTTCTTTTTAATATTTTTGCCGATTGCCGCAGATCCAATTTTTTTTTAATGCCCTTGATTGGATCAATTTATTTTGGGAGAGTTGAAATATTTTCTTGGCTCAATATAATTACATTTTACCTAAAATTTCATTTCTATTACAGATTTTTTTTTTAAATTGTAAAAAATGCATTGTGGTGTCGAAATTTCAACATCGACCAAGCCTACCTGAGGGTTGCCCTGCACTTGGAAAATATGAAGAGTCTGGAGAATGACCAAAATATTATGAAAAAGTATTTTTAATTTTCTGGAAAAAATTAGAGAATTTTTTTGCAAATTTCAATTTATTTACCTTCTATTAAATTTCACAGATCCCATCGTTCACATAATTTTCGTTTGTTTCCATAGTATAAGAAGAAATGTCAAATTTAATTGTTTTAATTTAGCCAATGTTTAGATTTCATTATTAAAGTGTTAAAATACGAATTATTTTATCTTGTATAACAGTTACAGTAACTTGTCAGTAACGTTTAAAGCAAAGGTAATTGGATGTAATTGGTTTAAAATTCAAATAAAAAAAAAATCGCCTGGAAAAAGTGGAATTTTCAGGGAAAATGAAAATGGCCTAAAAATTTAGGGAAAATGATTTAAAAAAAAAAAAGTTCTGGGAAAGTCAGGGAAATTTTCTAAAAATGTGAACTATAGGTACCGGTTATATTCTTTTTTTAGTGTCATTGATGTAAAATCGTAAAAATAAAAATGCTAAATTTTCGATTTCGCATACTTTGATAGGTTATTATATATAAATCTTTATTTTTCCCAGCTTCAAGATTAATATGTAAAAAAATAATCTAAGTCTTCGTCTGGAATTTTTTGAAAATCTTATGGGAAAACCTGGAAAAAATCAGGGAATATTGATTTAAATATAGAGTGGGAACCCTTTTGCATTAACTATTTCAAACTCCTCATGGATGGTTACTTTTCCAACTTCTCAAGTTTTACAATTATAATTGACAACCAACCAATCCATAAAAACAGCCTGTAGCAGTACGTGAACCGCAAAAGCTTTTTCACCCATTTCCCTAATCTATTTTCCATTTTTGTGATAGACTGTATTTTTTTTTTCTCAAACTGGTCACAGAATCTGTGGTTAGTTTTCTTCCTTTACTGTGTACATATACTCAGAATCTATTTTCGTAGAATCACGCAGGTTCTTCAATGACAATAAGCATTCTAATAACTAAATTCATCTGTATATAGTACATGTATGTAATTTACCTGCATTTGAGATGTCGTCGTGCTATACAAAATGTGATTCCATTACCATGTTTACATAAGTGATGTACGCCATAGCATAGAATGAATTGCTCAAAGCAAAGTTGAATTTGATTTTGTATATAGAACTATCTTGTTTTGTAACATATTTTATTTTAAACAATGTGTTGATGTAAGGGTGTACAAACAGAGGATTAAAAGTTCAATATATAAATAAAAATAGTCATACATTTTGTTCCTTTCACATTCATTCGTATTATGGTATTCTTATAAAATTACATCTTTAACTCATAAACGTGCCCCAGTAGCTAAATGCATTCGGCTAGTAATCAGATTGGTTTGGTTAATTAACGTTACACTGCACAATGGGCTAATGACCTATCTCGAAGGAAAGACTCAGGAACGATGCCTCATATTTTTGAACCATGATCTGATGACGAGGATAACACCTGGGCTGGCACCCGACGCAACCTCAATAGGCATCGGGACATTGGACCCCGATTAGATTTATAGTGCACCCATCCCGTATACATGCCAGTATAATTTGTTGGATGTTCTGGACGACTTTCTAGTATTTTTGTAGCGAAGCTGGCAAACCTCTGATCTGAAGATCACTCTTTTTTTACTTTTCTTTGTCAAGTCCACAGCACGGGCTCAAACTAGCAATCCTCTGATTTTCAGCTAAACGCCTTTATCCACTGGGCAACTGAAGTCCCTGGTTAACAATCGGAGGATTGCGAGTTCGAGCCGGACTGAGTAGACTTGACAAATAAAAATGTAGTGATCTTGCGATCGGAGGGATGCCAATTTCGCTATTAAAATACTAGAAAGTCGTCTAAAAATAGCCTACAAATTATACTGGAGTGTATAAGGGACTGGTGCACGATAAATCTGATCGGGGTCCAATGTCCTGAAGCCTATTATGGTTGCGTCGGGTGCAGCTCAGTTGTTGTCCTCGTCATCTGACCATGGTTCAAAAATACGAGGCATTGTTCCCAGGTCTTTCCTCTGGGATAGGCCTCGAACCGTCGCCAATGTGCAGCTCTAGTGCGACGTTAATTAACCAAACCTAACTCATAAAACACTTGAGACATTTTTTTAAAGTAGTAGTATTTTTATCGTTGTATGATTTGGTTTGGTTAATTAACGTCGCACTAGAGCTGGCAAAGTGGGCTATTGGGAATTTTTTCATTGTATGCTTTTTTTTTTTTTTTAAAATCCTAATATTTTCTGAATTTGCTTTTAAATTAGCTAAAACACCAAGGGTGTGATATGTCTATTATGATAGTCGGTTAATTTATCAAAAATAACATACTTGATGTACATACTTGTGCAGATTGTTAGCATTACGACTGACACGTTAGCATGAGCACGACATGTTAGAATGTACGCCATGAAATGTAAAACATTATTTATAGAATGTCGTATAACATTTGTCATTTATAGAATGTCACAAAACCATTTTTAGCATCTCTTTTATTTGAGAACGACATGGATATTTTTGGCGAAATATATGTGAATGAAAGGTCATATCGTTTTAATATAGAGATTCAATAAAATAAAAATGTCACATATTACAAATGTAAAATACTTTGAACTTGGTTCTTGGAAGTCTCTAGTGCTTGAGGGATTAAATATCTAAAAATGGAAAGAAAAAGAAACGTTATGTTAGGTGTCTTTTAATACATATTACACACATCAGGAAACATAATAAGAAATTAACATTTCTATTTTTAAAAACACGGAAAACGGAATTTATTTTTATCAGTAAACCTTCTTCGTTTTTTAACCCTTTGCACTCCGAAGGCGCCTCTCATGCGCCAACATAACCAGTGGCGTACGCAGGGGGGGGGGGGGGGGTTGAGGGGGATCACAACCCCCCCCCCATCGGTCTGTAGTTTTAACAAAACATTCAAAATATAATGCTTTTTTTTATTTTGAAAAAAAAAAATACTAATGTATTTAATGTATTTTTTTTCCATTTAAAAATCTACTTTTGTTTGCGAAAATTAATATATATTTTTTTTTGGAATTTTGTCACTGAAAATTTTCAACAGACCTAATTGGAATGTGGTCGCGGGGGTGTTCGAGCCTGAAACGGCTTTCTATAAGCAGCTGCTTATTGGCATGGCCAGAACGGCGTTTAACGAGTCGGCAAAAGTAAACCATTCTCCATTTTCACCCAGACCAGTGGCGTACGCAGGTGGTGGTTGAGGGGGGTTGTAACCCCCCCCCCCATCGGTATGAAGTTTAAAAAAAAATTAGTACAAAAATAATGCTTGTTTTCTCAATTAATAAAAAATTCCAAAACAAAAAGTTTTTTAAAAAAATACAACGTTTTTTTTTGCATTTAAAACCCTACATTTGTTTGTAAGAAAAATGACACAATTTCGGCGCGGGGTACTGACAAGTGGGAGGTTTATGCTAACAATTTATGCATTTTATTACTGGGTAGTCCGACCCGATGTCCGCCGACAAGCACCATCATTTTCACTTAGACGTAACATTTAATTGTTCAAAGATCTCTTTTCGTAAATAGGAAGAATAATGCATCCATTCTGTAAAGAAGAACCTTTTTAAAATCATTGACAGTTTTGCTGTTGCCCCCTCACTTTTTCAATATTGTACTTTTAAAAATGAAACGTAACCCCAACACTTTCCTACTACTACAGGTGATTAGAGGGGTGGGGGGTCACCACCCCACTTTTTTTGGATGTTGCACTCTTTTATTTTAAATTTGCACTTTTAAAAAGAACATAATACATTTTGGTACTGAATTGACGAATCAAAGAAATATGTCGTACCCCAACCCTAATTCTTTTGTTACTAATATTACATTTACTATCGATTTTATTTTGTCGTATTATTTTTTCCCAATAGGCAGACAGCTAATAGCCATTTAGGCGCCTTGCTTCCCATTTCTGTCATTACAAAATATTCATCGTTTGACTGAAAATAAAAAGAAAATGTAAAATAAACGTAGGCAATCGGTTTCGATTTCACAGAGCGGGAAAAATATTGGCGCCGTTATATATCTATGTTGAAAACTTAATAAGACAATATGAATTTTTTTTTCAATGGTAAATAAAATATCGCTTTTTTTTTTAGTTTAGAATATTTTGTTTAAAAAAATTTGTCGACGGTATCATTTAGAATATATAGACATCTTGTAAGTCTTATAGTAGAAGTAAAGAATGACTAAAATAGTCAGGTGATATAAAGTTCAAATGAAAAGATGTTTTGAACAGTTTCTACTTATTGTACTCCTGAAAATTGGACTTTAGTTTTTGAGGCTTTATTTGTTTAGTATTTCGGAAAGTTATGGTGCTTTGTTTTGCCTTTTATAGCCAAAATGAAAAATGTATTAGATGATTGTGTTAAATTATTTTCTAGATAAAAGCTAAGGTAATAACAATCCAGTTTAGTTGATTTTTTTCTTTAAAAAAAACAAAAGCGAAGAAAAAGACAACCCAACGAATCAATCAGGAAAGGTGAGATAATTCCATATGTGTTTTTAAAAGACTTCATTCCTATTGTCAGTTCCCATGCATACTAATTTAAAAGAATTATAACAATTGCACTACTTTTACTTTAAAATTCAATTGCTAACATACAAATGACTTATATTTTGTACAAACATATGCAATTTTTTCTAAGCGTATGTGAAAAACAGTGGCAGATTCGTAAGTATAAAAATTAATTTTTCCCGAATTACAAGTAAATTCAAGCATAATAATCAATTAATACTTATATATAAGAATGGAGTGTCTGTCTGTGGAATCGAACAAAACACCTCATTTTGAGTTTACTTCACGAATTAGGATACACTGATTCAGAAAATCACATTAAATATTTTTTTGTCTGTCTGTTTGTCCGGATTTACCTAAAAAACGATTGAACGGATTTTTATTAAACTTGCGCCATTTTAACAATATTTTCTCAACTTAAAATCTGCACTTTGTTTCATGTGGATAAACGATGCATTTTGATTGGGTGATAAGTAAATTTCGCCAAATGAATTTAAAAAGCGCCAAATGAATGAAAATATCGCCATATAAATAAATAATTTCGCCCAAAAAATTAAAATGTCGCAAAAAAAAATTTAATGTCGTCAAAAATTTTAAATATTGCTAAATGAATGAAAATGTCGCCAAATGAATAAAAATGTTGCCAAATGAGCTAAAATATGGTCCTATATTGAAAAATACCAGCAAAATGGCGAAATTAGTGTCCAAATAATAAAATTAATTTCAATTGGGGAACATAATCGCACAGCTCTTACTTAATAAAAATTGACCACGAGCAACGCCGGGCCATATTGCTAGTAGTTAATATGAATAAAATATAGTATAAAATAATCTTTTTTTCAAAATAAAAACCGAAGTTAAAAAAAAGCTCTGGAACGTTTTTTAAAAAATCGTTATTAATTTAAGGAACAAAAGTGGATTTTTTTTTAAATATTTAAGTATTTTATGCACATTATCACTTTTTGAAATTGGCTCTAAAATTTAAGTGTGGTTTATTTGTGAATTGGCACAAACTTTAAAGAGTGGTAAAAAGTACAAAAATAATTCTAAATGATTAATTTTGTTCCACTACTCCCTAAATTAAAATTTTTGTAGTCTTTAGTATTTTATTTCTTAAAGTAAGTTTTTTTTAAAAAAAATATTTTTTCTTTTTAGTTTAAAATGTAAGATGAGTACTTCGGCCCCTCCCCCTTCTATTGTTCAATCAGAAATTCGGGTTGTTGATGACTTTGATATATATATATATATATATATATATATTATATATATAAAGTAATCTGACTCTCAACCCCCCCCCCCCTTATAAATTTCCTGCGTACGCCACTGAACATAACGACCAGTTCTTTTGTTTCCCTGTTCTTTAAAATAAACGAGAACAGCATGATCTTGTGTTTAGAACATCAATCTTTTTTGCAACTTGTTCTCTTGCAAATACAAAACAGATTAGGATTTGTTTCCCTTTATGAGTGTAAAAAAAAATCTCTGGAAAAGAACGTAAAGAGGAATAACTGTTCCATAGAAAGAACACAAATCGCAATGTGTTCTTGGAGTGCAAAGGGTTAAGGTATGCTGAGGGGCTCCTTAATGTTCTTTTCCTGGGCATCTAAACTTGTAAGTCGGTTCCTGACGTCACACAAACCCCAGTTCCATCGCTGAAGGGTTCTTTTCAACTTTGACATCTTCATGTAAAGTCGGAGCTTGCACAGAAGCTGAGATGAGCAATTTAAATCACACTGCTCTTTTTTGCGAAAGTAAGATTACTTAAATTTGAGTACGTCATCGCTCATTTACAATGCAATTGTACTCAAAGAAATACCAGTATGTTCAGTATCTTTTTTTTTTACAGTGCAGAAATTAAAAATGGTGTATTTATAGAACAGGTACACAAAAAAATATCGAACACTTACCAAAAGTTCCCAACGTCACCACTGAAGGTTGGAGTGATTCTGAAGCTCTTGAACTGCGTCCTGTCGGCATGGGGCTCGTATGGGCTGAAGATGCGAGCGAACGATAGCTCGATATAGAACCGGATCTCAGAGACAGGGAAGAGCGAGCTCTAGTTGGAAGAGGTAGATTGGCCTACGATGGAATATATGTGTTAACAAACAATAACATAATATGATAGGGGGAATATACTATTTAACCATTTGCACTCTTCTTTACATCTCGGGTCAGGGCAGTGGCGGCAATTCGGGGGAGAAGAATTTTGTATTTTCCTCCTTCACTTTTTTAATATTGCACCTTAAAAAGTTATTTATTTTTAATTCATTGCCAAACCAAGAAGAACAAATTCGACCATTACCCCTTCCCCCTACTGCAGACGATAAACGCAAATTCATTCTCTATCTGACATTTGTACCACGTCGGGAGTTTTTTTCCGTCCGCTGACCTTTGTACGCAGCAGGCACGTAGGTAAGGGAGGGGTTTAGAGGTTTCAAACCCCTCCCATTCTAAGTCAAATAAAAAAAATTAAAAACCGAATTACTGTAAAAATCATAAAAATAGAGATTTTTTTTAGGGGGCGGGCGGGTAAAAGAATACCACTGTCAGCATAGGGTATCAGGCACGTTGGTAAGGGAGGGGTTTATGGTGTTCAAACCCCTCCCATTGTAAGTCAAATAAAAAAAATTAGAAACCGAATTACTGTAAAAATCATAAAAATTTAGATTTTTTTGGGTGGGGGGGGTAAGGATTCCCCCTCTAAGAGAGACCCCCCCCCCCCAAAAAAAAAAGGATTTCTTTAGGTACCTTATCCCCCCCCCCCCCTCGGCAAGGGGGAGAAGATAAGTAAAGAAATCCGTTGCTTATTCACTGAACCCCCCCCCCCCCCATGAAAAATCTATACCTACGTGCCTGGTACGCAGTGGCGGAAAAAGTGCAGTTAAATCTCGACGATTGTGTTAAAGAATTTTCTAGAAGGAAGCCAAGACATTTATGTTTATTTTTAACTTTAATAAGCCAGATAACTTGTTTCAAATCACCTTTATCGTAAAATAATATATATATTTTTTATTAAATATTTTTTTACTGTGTGTTTTAAGTTGTTATACTTCAAATAACAAAAAGTAGTGATTATATAGAAAAGTGCAATATTTATTATAATGTTTAATTATAATTTTAACAATAGGAAGGGTGGTCAAATTTTTACTCCCCCCCCCCTGCACACACTTCTGGTTTCCTTTTCATCCCCCCCTCCCCCCCATTTTTAGGAAACAACCTACATGTATTTTTTTTTCAAGTTCTTGAGTTTAAAAACAAAATCTTTGTTCGTTCGTTTAGTTGTTATCTCCAAAACAGCCTATAACAATTGTCACCCAATAACACCAAAGATTTTGAAGTAAGTTTCGTAGAAACGCACTTTACACCTTTCACAGAATGTATTAAGAAAATATGTATTATTATTAAAGAAGGACTGTTTTTAAGAAATATATAAAATATAATATGCATCATCTCTCTGACATTGCTAAACTATCGATTGTTATCATTCGGCGAACAATTTCTCTAATAAAATGCTTTGCTCTTTAAGAGAAATATGATCCTAACTCATGTACCTAACATTATATAGAATAGTAATGTCCTCTCTCGAAAATAGAGCCCCAGTTGCTCAGTTGGTAAGGCGTTCAGACTAATCAGAAGATTGGTGGTTCGAATTCGTGAAATGGATTTGACATAGAAAAGTAAAAAAGTAGTGATCTTGCGATCGGAGGGTTGCCAGCTTCGCTACAAAAATACTAGAAAGTCGTCCAGAATATCCAACAAATAATCCTGGCGTGTATACGGGACTGGTGCACGATACATCTGATCGGGGTCCAAAGTCCCGACGTCTATTGAAGGCGTTGGGTGCCAGTTCAGGTGTTTCCTCGTCATCTGACCATGGTTCTAAAATAACGAGGTGCATGTATGAATGTGTGTGTGAATGTGTATGTGTTCCCGGGTCTTTCCTTCGAGATTGACCCCGAACCGTCGCCAATAGCCCACTGTGCAGCTCTAGTGCGACGTTAATTAACAAAACCAAACCTCTCGAAAATATAATATATATATATATTTAATTATTTCTACACAGACGGTAACTGACGAACTCACTTCTTGATACAGCTCTTGTATCTTTTCGGAAATACCAGGCGATGCTTCCACTGCAGAAAACAGCAGGTCCGAAACGGTCCTCCTAACTTCCCTCAGAAGATGAATTCGGATGTCCTGAAAATATGAATATTCTGCATATTTATACGAAAGAAATGCATAATAGGCAAAAGATTTAAGAACGATTCCTGAGGGAGGGGAAATCTAAATCAAAATAACAATGGCAGGCTCCCCTTTTTGACTGTGCATTTGTTTTACGCTAACCTTGCAGCTACATTCCATCAGGGCCTGATTACCGAATAGGCTCAGGAAGCTCATGCTTACACTTTACATTTCTGAGGGGTGCCCAAATCACATATTTTATGTAAATATTCAACACCCCCTAATATAGTTTGCTACCAAATTTACCTTAAAAATGTGATATTTCAAACTTCAGCAAAAAAAAAGTTGCCACTTAGTGTTAAATTTGTTTCAATATTGAAAAAAAAATCAAAGACATACAGAATATTAGGAACTAGGAGGCTCCGCGCCCTGCTCCGCTAACGCTCCGCCAACCCCCGGAGGATTGCTACGCAATCCTCCAAGGTTTGCTTCGCAAACCAATTCTCGCTTCGCTCGCTATAAGGTAGGACACAATAACAATGCGTCCTAGCAACAATATTTTTTTTATTATATTACTGTAAACTTTAAAAGTTGAAACTGAAAATTTAAATTATAATCCTTCTTGGCGTAAATAAATTTTTTCTTCATGTAAATCAATATAAATTTATTTCAAGTATTTTTTTTTGTTAAAGTACAAACGGGAAAACAATGGTACCACTGACATGCCTATCCTTATTATTATTTTCCTCATTTTTGCCATGCTTTTCATGCATTTTAGCTCATTATTTGTAGTTTGTTTTGGATGTAATTGATGTTAATCCTACCATAACCTTGCCTACCAAAAATATTTTATTTAATGACGTCAGGCAGATGGAGTTTATAGGAATCGTTCATGGTATAGTTTCCAAAACAGCCAACAGATGGCGGCACCTCTATTTGCAGTTTGGATCACTGATCTCTGTTCAATGGTTTAGATATATTTTACAACATTCGGAGCCTGGACGCCGTGATGTAAGGTGACCTGTTGATGAGCTCCGAGGTGATTTGCAATTTTACTTAAATTATTTATATTTTTAATTTTCAACTTTACCAACATGATCCCGATTAAGATGGCTCATTACTGAACCAATTTTTTTCCATTTATTTTGCATATTTTTCATACTTTTCTTTGTTGCGCGCGCTGACCCCTGGTCACACGTGTTACATCGAATTTCCATTTTTTCATTGATTTACAAATTGTCAGTTTTCATCAGATTTTCCGATAACAGTGCGTCTCTAAGGTGTGTTCTGCACTACCTAGGACAAACTGTTGTCAGTTTCTGATTAACAGCCAAACTCCTTGGGAGTAGAAACTGTTAGCAGTCACTCAAACTTCCAAATCTGATTCTTTCACCCTTGGTTAGACTTTGGTAGGCAATGTCCGAACCGAAAGCCAATATTACCTCCGATATGGAGAAGAACGCCGTTCTGTCGGCTGTAAGTGTAAACACTGCAGAAGCAGTAGAAATGGAGGTAACCCCGGTTACCGACCAAATTGATTTTTCACAAGAAAAATACAAAAGATGTTTTGACATCAAAGTCAAACAAATGGGAATTCATGAATCTCAAGTAATCATGAACAACACCATAAGCGATCTCAGAAGAGACGTTGATCTGGGTATTGTAAACCGGCACATGGCAGAAGCCAAACACAGATATATGCGAGAAGACTTGCAAAATAAAATATATGATCTAAATGAGATGGGACCATACCTTCTTGAAGGATGTCCCGATTACGTTGCACCTACGGCTACAAAGGGCAATAAACGGAGCCATGATTCCGTAACAAGCCCGATCAAAAATAATGATCAAAATGAAGTGGATGGGTTCATTCAGCCATCGAAACGACATCTAATTGCGAGTCCTAGACTCATATTAAATCCTGGTCCAGCGCCAGTTTACATTGACAACAACCCATTTTCGTCACTCCCCCAGGATGACGAACAAGACATACCCGTAGTGCAGGTGAAGGCAAAAATCCCGCCGATCCATGTAAAATTGACGGCGGATTATGCTGATACCTGCGCTCGAATTATTGAATTCTTGCCAAACTCAGAAAGGCCTAACTTTAAGTTGGGTGGCGATTATGTCAAGGTATTTGTACATACTGATGACGAACATAGGGAGCTAACAACTGCCCTTAGAAATGCAAATATTGATTTCTTTATCATTACACCTAGAGCCAAACACCCTCTTAAAGTGGTCATAAAAGGTATTCCCCACTACACCAGCCCAATCAAAATAGAAAACGAACTAACTCATATGGGGTTCTCCATTGAAAAAGTCGCTAGACTGACTAGCAATAGGGATAGAAGACCCCTGCCCATATTTCAGATTCAGCTCCGTAACAACGGCAAACAGAATGAAATTTATAAATTAACTGAACTCATGTACCTATCTATTGAAGTGTCTAAATTTATGCGGCCGTGGCGTGTAAACCAATGCTATAAATGCCAAGGTTTCAACCACGGCAGCGAAGGCTGTCATATAAAACCAAGATGCGTTAAATGCGCTTCCAATGAACATTCATCTAGCGAATGTCTAAAATCTCGTGACTTGCCAGCAAAATGCTGCAACTGCGGTAAGGATCACCCGGCTTCTTACAGAGGGTGCAAGGAATTCCCCAAGTTAAAGAAAAAGCCATACCAAGGTGCCCCCAGATCGAGGGCCTATCAAGCTCCGAGATTTACTCGAGCCCGCGATCAATCGGAGCACACCACAGCTCCTACCCATATTCCTACTTCAAACTCAATCCGACCCAATTTTAGTTACGCAGAGGCGGCATCTAGCGGCCAAACTATCGTTAATCCTATCGTCAATCCTGTAATAAATCCAACTACAAGTCCAATTGAACCGCCATTTGTGGTCACAAACGAAATGTTTTTCAAGCTAATGACGCAGATGACTGCTCTTACGGAAAAGGTCGCTTCTCTTGCTGAGAGCGTTAACAAAATAACCCAGCAAAACACCCTTTAATGTCCACAAACCAACCTAAATTCTCAATTATTTCTTGGAACTGTAATGGACTATCTAATAAAATCGGGGAGCTGAGAGAGCTTGTGGCTAGGCAGCTTCCTGATGTAATATTAATTCAAGAAACGAGACTCTACTCAACAAATAAAGTTAGCATGCCAAATTACATCTGTATTAGAGATGATAAAGTTGATCCCACACCTACTGCCCCTATTCATAAACTAGGCACAGCAATATTCATTAAATAAAACATCCCGGCATACAGAGTCCCCTCTCCTCTCTTAGATAACATAGAATCCACAATTATCACTGTAAACCCGAAAGGCCTCACGAAATTTTCCATAGCCTCAATTTATATTAGAAATAGCCCAACCCTCTCCCTTGGGAAAGAGCTCATCACACTTCAAAAAATTGGCAACTCTATGATCCTTTTTGGCGATCTAAATGCGAAATCACTTCGATGGAATCACTGCAAAAATCTAGCAGGGTACAAGATCGAAATCTTCTCAGATAATAATGGCTTCGAGATAGCAGCCCCCGACACCCCAACCAGGTTCGGTACTCATTCATACTCAACAATTGACTTGGCACTCATCCGTGATATTCCGTATAACTACTCAATTAAATCTATGGCAGAGCTCAGCTCTGACCATAACCCAGTTTCACTGATCTTCTCAGTTGACATACCTAGAACCAATGTAGATATGTACTACAAAACAAATTGGGAAACCTTCCAAAGTAAACTCGTAAACCAAACTCTCCCTGAAACTGCCCCCACCTCCCCCAGTGAACTGGACGAAGCTGTTACTAACCTAACTGATAATATTATTCAAACACATGCAAACTCCTCAACCGAAACCTCACGTATAAATGGTATTCACGTAACAAGCCAAATCACAAACCTTATCAAAAGGAAAAATCATGCCAGAAGGGACTGGCAGAGGTATCGTGATCCTACCGACAGAGTACTTATGCGTAAACTCCAGGGGGAGCTTAGAAACGCAACCAGTAAAATAATACAAAATGACTGGAATGATTACCTTGTCTCTCTAGAAGTTGGAAACGGCTCAATTTGGAAAGCAGCTCGATCCTTTAAAAATAAACACAAACCGATACCACCGCTTCAAAGCGGAAATTCCATGGCGCTTACGGATACAGACAAGGCAAATGTAATTGCCGATACATACGAAGCCCAATTCAATGAAAACCCTACAACTAATCACCAGTTTAACACAGATGTCCTAAACTCTGTTGACAACTTTCTCCTCATAAAACCATGTAATACATATGAACCTGTCCTACAAATTGAAGTTACTGACGCAATACGAAATCTAAAAATAAAAAAGGCCCCGGGGAAGGAGGGGATAACTAACAAGATGATGAAAAACCTCCCACCCAACTTCATTGCATACTTTGTACTTATTCTAAATACAATGTTCCATCTTAACTATTTTCCTACCCCTTGGAAGAGCGCGAAAGTAATTCCAATTCCAAAACCAGGCAAAAGCCCAAAAGAACCATCGTCCTATCGACCTATCTCTCTGCTACCTGTTCTAGGCAAAATTGCCGAACGAACTATCAGAGATAGAATCCTAAATTTCCTCACCATAAATAAAAAACTAATCCCACAACAATTTGGGTTCATGAAAGAGCTTTCAACTACGCACCAACTATTAAGGGTAACGGACTTCATCTCAGAAAGTCTTTCTAAAAAGGAAAGCACGGCAGCTCTATTCCTCGACGTTGCTAAGGCCTTTGATCGTGTCTGGATCAAGGGCTTGATCCACAAATTAATCTCATTAACTGTCCCTGATAATCTCATTCATCTTATCCACTCCTACCTAAAGAACAGGACCTTTGCTGTCTCGGTCCGAAAATCCCTTTCAACCATTAGATTAGTTAAAGCAGGAACTCCCCAAGGTTCTGTCCTGGGGCCCCTGCTTTTTAACGCTTACATTAACGATATTCCTCAACATAATAAAACCATGCTAGCCCTCTTCGCAGACGATACTGCAATAATGGCCACTGACAGAGAACTAATCACGGTAACCGAATTCCTCCAAAGTCATATCAAACTTCTGGAACAATGGCTCAACAACTGGAAAATCCAGATAAATGTCGAAAAAAGTGCAGCCGTCCTATTTACTAACAGACGAAAAGTCCCTGATGATCTAAAATTAAACATGTTCAATACGCAGCTTAATTGGCAGGAGTCAACCAAATATCTTGGGGTCATTCTTGACAAACGCATGACCTGGAAATTCCAGATCAAACACATTCGTAACAGACTAACTGTCGCTCAAGCCACCCTCCGTTCACTCATCTCCAAAAGATCCCCACTTAACATAGACAACAAGCTCTTAATCTACAAGACAATGCTCCGACCCATAATCACGTATGCCTCGCCAATTTGGGCCTCTGCGTGTAAGACAAGACTAGACGAACTGGAAAGAGCCCAATCTGGAATTATCAAAATAAATATTGCTAGATCCCCTTGGTTTATTCGTATACTTGATATACGAGATTCCCTCAGCATCCCCTCACTCTGTGAATTTATGGGTAAACTTGCTACCGATTTCTACACAAAAATACCACACATTGACAACCCTGAGTTACAAAAACTCGAGGTGTATGATTACACCCTTTGGGTAAACAGACGGCGACCCAGAGCAGCTATGAAGCTCTGCAAATAATCCCCAGCAGTTCCATTTCAACATGACATGTTTTCGCTTGATCTATTGTGATGTCCCTAGACTAAGCTAATTTAGTAATGTACGTATTGCCCCAGATTTGTTGTAAAATAGAAATGTAATTCACCCTCTCATGTTGTAAAATAGAAATGTATCTCACCCATGTATCTTGAGGCTTCATGCCCAATATTTTTCACTGTGCTACGTGTTTTATATGTCCAAAGGACTTGAAAAGAACCTATAAAATGTAGGTCTTTCATGGGGAAAAAAAAAAAAAAAAAAAAAAAAAAAAAAAAAGGCTCACGCCCTGGTAGTTTATTCACCTCTCATATTGTAAAATAGAAATGTAATTCACCCATGTAATTTTGAGGCATCATGCTCATTCTTTTTTCACTGTGCCACTTGTTATGAATGTCCAAAGGACTTGAAAAGAACCTATGTAATTATAGTCATTTTCATGGAAAGAGGCTCACGCCTCTATTTTTAGTGCTTTAATATGTTGTTTCGTCTTCACGTCCTGTGTTGTCCCTGTTCTGTCCTTACTTGTTTTTACATGTCATTCAAATCTATCATAAAGTCATGTTGATATAAATAATAGTCATACAGGAGGTTAAAGGAGCTACGCTCCTAAGGTACTCCGCACGCTTCGCTCAACTCAACATATATTTTACAAAACTTCTCTTTTGTTAATATAATACGGCATTCTTCCAAATTTAAACGACATTATAAAAATAATTATTTATTAATGAATTAAAGTTGTTAATCGTAAAAATAGCTTACATAATAACAAAATACAAATACGAAAGCAACAGATATTTGTAACTGTTGTCATTCCACGTAGAGAAAAACAGCGTTTTTCAATCACCGCGTAAGAGAAATATATATATAGATATTCATTACTTATTAACTTCTTTCAAAAAATATTATTGAAAGGGATTTATGAAAGCAGCCTATGTAGGCAAGATTTTTTTTTTTTTTCATTTTTACTCATTTTTGAGTACATGTCTTTTTTAAAAATGAAACATGTATTCGGAGCTATGATAAGTATCGATTGTGCTAAAAAATGAGTACATTGTACTTATTTTTTGGTACCTATTTTTAACAGTGGTAACTATATTTGGTACCTATTTTTACAGGCTACACTGTACTTAAGCCTTGATTCGTGAATACTTTTGGTCCTTATGCGGTACAAAGCACACAAGGAGGGTGAATAAACAGCCAACCTGGATGACGCGGCTCACCTTTATTTACATGATGGAATGTCATTTATTCCTATATGATGTTATGAAGTTATGAGGGTGTAAGCCTATAGTGCATTCAATGGCGACACTCTTCCTCCACCCCCTCTCCATCCTACGTGGTAGAAATGTCTGAAGAGGGAGTGAGTTAACAAAATGAACCTTTTCAAAACGTCTTACATTTCTCTACACGAAGCTATGTCATTTATTTCCATTGGATGATTTAACGTGGAGTTATAAAAATTTGACATGTGTCGTTTCTCAGGATGACTCTGTGCAGAAGATTGCCTATTTATTCTAAAGACATATTCACATCGAAAGATGATGGATATATTTTCAAGGTGATTAATGTTTAATGGGGGGGGGGGGGGAGTAATTTTTCAAATATTAGGCGTTGAAAAGGCAGGTTAAAGAACAAGTCTCTTAAAAAAAGGGGAACAACTTTTTTCGGGAAGAATTTACATAGGACAGGACAACGCAATCCTAAGTTCAAGGACGTAGCCAGGGGGGAAGGGGGTCCAGGGGGTCCGGACCCCCCCCCCCCCTTCAGGTCAAGATTTTTTTTTGTGCCGTATACTACTCTCTATCGTTCTTGTCAATTTCAACATGTTATCCCTAAAAAACGCCAGTGGCGGATCGTCCACTACAGCAAGTACAGCCGGGCTGCACCTAAATTCATTAGTGTATTACTACAAAGAGCCGCTTTGGAAAGGAAGCGCGGACAGTTTCACCCCTTGTTTATTCGTAAACGTGTTTAAACTGCTCTTGGAGGGTTTGGGGGGGGGGGGGGGTCTTTTTGAAAGGAACAGGAGGACAATGAGTTGTCGTAGGTTTGACAATGGAATCGCTTACAAACCTTTTTCAACAGTTTTCTTTGGAAGACGACTTGTGTGTATCATTAGTCAAATATCCACTTTTACAAAGAAACTGTCAACTCGTGCTGCCAATAGAATACTTTGTCGGAAAAGGCGCGTTGAAATTGTAGCAAGCACATGTCAAGGGTCAAAGAAAAAGGCTTTTCTGGGAATTGTAGTGATTGTAATGTATAGTCTACTTCGCTTCGTCCTCATGGTCCTGTCGTCCTCACCTGTTTGTAATTAACTGACCCTTGGATAGCCGTTTTGGCTGATAGATGCTCTCTATATTGTGACAAGGGCATTGTCGTTCTATGCTTGTGGAGGCAGGTCCTACAGGTTTTGGAATGAACCCTACACTACAAATGCATTGTCCCGAGCTCTAATGTCCGGAGAGTCGTAGGGGAGTATATCGACAAAGAGAATGAAGAGGTAGAACAGCTTACAGCTCTATTTCACGACTAGTTATTTCAGAGTACAGACGGCAAATTTAGGAAGCATTTTTTTAGTTTAAACAAATGTAGGAGGTTTTTTCTATGAGCATATTTTACTGTATTGCAAGTAAGTAAATATTTCTGTATTCTAAACGTCATACCATATCTTTCCTAATGAAATGGACTTTTGTAATTATACTAATCAATTGGCAGTGACTAATTAAAATGTTTGTTTTTCTATACATTGTTAAGTCAATAACACTAAGAATGTTTATGTATAGAAACTAAGTCGAAGATCATTTTAATCTTTAACAACATATAAATTACTTATAATAAATGAAATTTCAATGCATCGAATTAGTGAAAATACTATTAAAATACGTTTTACATAAAATCAAAATTTCTAATGGCTCATGTCAAAAATTGCATATATTTTTTATATTACTAACACTTTATGTTTTTTTAAAAGCAGAAAAATTTTAATTTGAAAACTATTTTTAAAATTTATTAATTTAAGTAGCTAAAATAAACATAATTTCAAATATTTATTTGTTAAAAATGTAAAAGGTAAATAGCTTAAAACTAGACATTGAGGCATAAAGTCATATTTACGAACTTTTATTGTAAAATATTTTGTTTGTTTTGTTAAATTAGACGAATCAAGTTTATTTAGTTACAATAAATATCGGAAAGATCTTTTTGCGAGACAGAAACACAGTTGATGTAAGAGTGACAAAACAGTTGCGCTGTTCTCAAAATGTGAAGAAAAAATTTTTCATTTATAGTTCAAATTTTTTTAATTTAAAATTTTAATTAAAATTTGCTCTAAATGTCAAAGCTGGGGAAGAAACTACCCCCCCCCCCAAATCGTAGCAACTCTTGGACCCCCCCCTTAGCAAAATCCTGGCTACGTGATTGCTAAGTTTGTAGAATAATTGCACATGCTTTGTACATTTTAAATAAAATATCGCAATACTGATAATTTCATATTTGAATAAAGAAAAAAAATATTTTAAATATTTGAACTAGGTTAGTTTAGTGGAACTTTAAATGTTATATTTTAAACTTGAATTTCGAAATTCTAGTTTTTAGTTTACACTTTAGATAATTCCTAAATATTTTTGTCCGAGCGTTTTCGAGGTCCTGTTTTAACTGAGCAGTTTGAGATTTCGTCTTTTGTCTGCAATTTTGTTTGTTACGCATTCACAACCAAACGCGTTGTTCGATTCCCTTCCCTTTTCCTTCGACGAAAACACGTTGGAACAAGGGATCATGACAGATTGAGAATTTGTTTTAAGTGTTTGCAATTATTAGCACCTTAAAATAAGTACCTTAAGCTTAGGTAAATAGGAGCATGCCCCTAATCACCCAAACAAATGACTAAATACATCTAAAAATTCATAATAAATGAACAAAAAAATTATAAAAAAAATATATACTTACAGACTTTAAGAGGTATGATTTGGGGTGAGAACGAGGGAAAAATTGAGAAACGTGCTATTTTTTTAATGGCTATTAAGAAATATAATATCTACATCGTCATAAAAATCATAATATCATCACAACAATGAAATAAATTAATATATATTTATTGTTTTAAACAATTCAAAGTTGGCGATCAAAAATTGCTGTGGCGAAACAATTCTTTCTGACAATTATGCTTCAATGGGAAAAACTAACAGAAAAGCTAACATTCGGAGATGTATCCGGATATGTCTGAACAGTAGACCAGTTATTTTGACTTCGAGAAAATAAAAGAGAAGGAATAAACGGGACGACCGAACCAATGAGGCAACCTTTTTTAACGTGTGTGAAACCGCGGATAACAGCTGGTAAATAATTATTAAAATATGGTATAATAAGTAACAGTTGGTATAATAAGTAACAGCTGATATTATAAGTAACAGCTGGTAAAATAAGTAAAACATGGTATAATAAGTAACAGCTGGTATAATAAGTAACAGCTGGTTAAATAAGTGAAATATGGTATAATAAGTAACAGCTGGTATTATAAGTAACAGCTGGTAAAATAAGTAACAGCTGGTAAAATAAGTAAAATATGGTATAATTAGTAAACAGCTCGTATAATAAGTAACAGCTGGTAAAATAAATAAAATATGATATAATAAGTAACAGCTGGTAAAATATGGTATAATAAGTAACAGCTGGTATAATAAGTAACAGCTGGTAAAATATGGTATAATAAGTAACAGCTGGTAAAATATGGTATAATAGTTAACAGCTGGTAAAATATGGTATAATAAGTGACAGCTGGTATAATAAGTAACAGCTGGTAAAATATGGTATAATAGTTAACAGCTGGTATAATATGGTATAATAGTTAACAGCTGGTATAATAAGTAACAGCTGGTATAATAAGTAAAACATGGCATAATAAGTAACAGCTGGTATAATAAGTAACAGCTGGTATAATAAGTAACAGCTGGTAAAATAAGTAAAATATGGTATAATAAGTAAACAGCTGGTATAATAAGTAACAGCTGGTAAAATAAATAAAATATGATATAATAAGTAACAGCTGATATAATAAGTAACAGCTGGTAAAATATGGTATAATAAGTAACAGCTGGTATAATAAGTAACAGCTGGTATAATAAGTAACAGCTGGTATAATAAGTAACAGCTGGTAAAATATGGTATAATAGTTAACAGCTGGTATAATAAGTAAAATACATTTTGAATCAGGTCCACTACTCACCTCCAAAATACCTGGATAGCTCGACTCGGTCCTCACACTCGAACTCAGCCTGGAGTTCACCCTGTCCGCCCTCTGCATCTTGGCCTCCAGGTCCTCCAATTCCCTGAGTATGGAGGCGCTCTCCGATTCCCTGTCCCTCAGGACCTCCTCCAGTTCCTTGCAGTAGTTCTGCTCTTGCTCCAGGTCCTCCTTCTGTTCCTGGACGGTTTGCTCCAGGGACCTCAGCTCGCTGCGTCGCGTGTGGAGGTCGATGGCCAGAGACTGGCCTTCCGATTCGGTGGTGCGCAGGAGTTCGCTGTCCTCTGCTGGAGGGTGGACAGTGTATTTAAGTTTTATAAAAAAATATAAGGGATTCCAAAGAATGTATATGTCATATATTTTAATTAAATTACCACGTTTAAAATTTCTTTAATCTACCATCCCTTTTAATCATAATAATCGAATTGCGTCGTAGTAATCTTCACTACACTGTTAAAAATAGGTACTCCGCCCCCTGCTCCGCCAATCCCCGGAGGATTGCTTCGCAAACCACTTCTCGCTAAAAGGTAGGACACAATAACAATGTGGTCCTAGTAACAATACTTTTTTAATTATATCACCAAAAACTTTAAAAGTTGAAATTGTAAATTTAAATTAATATTCATCTTGGCATCACTACATTTTTTTTCGCCATGTAAGTCAATATAAAATCATTTAAACTAATTTCTTTTTAACTACAAATGAAAACAATGGTACCACTGGCAAGCCTACCATTATTTATTATTTTGCACGTTATTTTCACATCTTTCCCGCGTTTCAGTTAAATTTCTAACATTATTGGTAGTTTTTTTGGCCATAATTGGCGTTAAGCTTACCATAAATCTTGCATACTAGAAGTGTGTTTGTTACTAATTTTTTACGTCATAAAAATGAAGCTCATATAAACCTAGTTTTCAAAATTGCCAACAGATGGCGCTACCTCAATTTTCCTTCATTTAAAGTTTGGAATAGCGTTTTTCAAAACTTCTATTTTTTAATTTAATAAGGCTTATATTCTTCCTAATTTAAGCTGACATCATCAAAATAATTATTTACCAATGAATTGAAGGGGTTAATCGTCAAAATGGCTTACATAATGGCAAAATAAAAATGCGGGCGCAACAGAATTTTGAAAACAAAGTAACTGTTGCCATTCCGCATAGAGAAAAACAACGTTTTTCAATCACCGCGTAAGAGAATTATATATAAAGATGTTCTCATTTTTCATTACATTCGATGGTCATCATAGCTCCGAATACCCAAGTTTCATTTTTGAAAAAGACATGTACTCAAAAATGAGTACAATGTGTAAAAATTAATAAAAAAGAGCAGTTGCTTGCCTACATAGGCTGCCTTTAAAAATCCCTTTCAATAAATATCACCAATTACAGTCAAGACTTAACGGGAATCGAACCCATATCCTCAGGCACCGCAGCCCAGGGCCTTATCCGTTGTACTACCAGGGCGACGTTAAGTAGTTATAAACAGAAGAAATGTTTAAAAAAGTGTTCCAAAAGAATAGGAAGTAAGATAATTGAGTTGTTATAAATTAGTTTCCATTTAAGCAATGGACATAAAAATAATGGGGAAAACCATATTCTGAATAATTATTTTAAGTTTGTCAGGTCGCTTTGTTAAGGTGGCTTGAATAGAAGATGAGTTTAGCAATAGTAAATCACACCGCTTATTTTTGAGAAAGTACGGTTACTTAAATTTGAGTGCGTCTCATCGCTCATTCACGATGCAATAGTACTCAAAGAAATATGAGTAGGTTCAGGTACTCATTTTTAAGTACTTTTTTTTACAGTGTAGTGTCAATAAATCCTTTTTACCATCACACATAACTTATATATCAAATTCGTGTTTCTTTGTTTAATGCAATAGAGTTACCATATATATCGCTGACGATTACAATTCCAAGGTTAATTTGGTCGTAACAACTACCAACGCGACTATTTTGGCATAAGTTTCACGCAGGTGCACTTTAGGGGATTTTGAGTGCCACCACATGAAAAGTCCCTATAGGCCGAACCATTTCTGAAGAATTAGCTGACTTCCCTTACTCAATCTGATTGATTGGTGCAAGTAACAAAAATCTTAAAAAGATTTAACACTATTTTAGTCAACTAGATCTATCATTTTGCCTAGTTGCGTGGGGCCTAGTTCCAGCTGCGGGGCCCTGTGCAAACCTAATAGCGGGGCCAATTTTAATCCTCCACACAAACTTATGAATAAAATTTATGAATATGTAACTAAAGTTTCTCAATTTCTTTTTTTATCAACTACAGATCTAGATAGTTAAACATGTTTAATACTACATTTTATTTGTATAGAGTATTGAGCGTGTTGATTGAGCCGTCTAGCTTCAAAACCGGATAGATCCACATTTTTTCTCCAAACCCGTTTTTTATAATTTTTATAAGTTCTCAACGCACTACATTACATTGTAAAGCGGTATTGACCCAAAATGTCTGAATTCAATTTAAAAAACATTCAGAGTCACGGGGTTTAAGATATAAAATTAAGTGGTTATCATTCGATTTAGGCGTCCCCTGTAATATTTATAAAAATGGATTTATCTGGGTTTGAAATTTGACGGCATTTATTACATAACTTTGTATGTCAACAAAAAAAAACTAAGCCCAATTTCCTATAGAACGAGATAAAATCTGCATCAGTCGTGCTATTTGTCATGGAGTTATAGTTACAGAATGGGTCACCCTGAAAGCATAACATTTATGAATATGTAACTTTAGTTTGTCCATTTCTTTTTAATTTTCTTATTTCATTTCTATCCTAATACCCCATTTAGCTGATTTTAAAGACGTTTTACGTCAAAAGAAAAAGCTTTTTAAGACTTTAATTTTAACTGTATCAAATTACATTTTGCGCATTTTTCCCTAATGACCGCGGGGACAATTAAACACTCTTATCTCGCATTTTAGAACTCTGGATTTGGACTTACTCTACGTGGTAGCCAATTGTAGATTTTGATTAATATTATATAGTAAAACGTTGTTTCAACAAAGTATACTTTGATGATTTAATTTGTTTAAAGATGACACTACAGGGTAAAAGACTGGGATATCCCATGTTATTTGAAATTTATAATTTGATCTGCAGTATGTCATGAGTATAATTTCCCGGTGCCATGATGATAATGGAAAAATAAAAGGTTTAATTTCTGTGCTAACAGTAAAAGTTTTTTCAACAAAATATACTTTGATGATTTAATTTGTTTATAGGCTAAAAGACTGGGATACCCCGTGTTATTTTAAATGGTTATATATAATTTGATCAACAGTATGTCATTAATTTCATTTCCCGGTGCCATGATGATAACGGAAAAATAAAAGGTTTAATTTCTGTGCTAACAGTAAAAGTTTTTTCAACAAAATATACTTTGATGATTTAATTTGTTTATAGGCTAAAAGACTGGGATACCCCGTGTTATTTTAAATGGTTATATATAATTTGATCAACAGTATGTCATTAATTTCATTTCCCGGTGCCATGATGATAACGGAAAAATAAAAGGTTTAATTTCTGTGCTAACAGTAAAACGTTGTTTCAACAAAGTATACTTTGATGATTTAATTTGTTTATAGATGACACTATAGGCTAAAAGACTGGGGTAACCCATGCTATTTTAAATGATTATTTATAATTTGATCTGCAGTATGTCATTAGTATCATTTCCCGGTGCCATGATGATAACTGAAAAATAAAAGGCTTAATTTCTATGCTAACAACTCACAGTTGCGCATTAGAAATCCAGAAATATACCCTTTTTTTTGTTTTAATTATTTTGTATAGAAAATGTAACAAACTCGGTTGTTACTAGTTTTTCCTCTTAATCCTTTTAACAATTTTCGAGCTATTCGAATACAAAATTTCATATTAAAATTACTAAGAGAGGTAAAGGCTTAAAAAGTTATATTTTTTAACTCTGGACTTTCTATTTAGCCTTTGAAACCAAATACTTTGACAATATATTATTTTAGAGAATTACAAAAAAGTAAGGAATTACAATTAATCCCTGGTGGGTACAGTGCTTCTCGGAATTCCACATTTGCAGCATTGATCAACCACACTGTGTTCCTCATGGCAGACAGTTCTTCGTCATCTTTCATTACGCATCGCATGAGCTCATCCCGTTCGCTCTGCAGATCTCTTTTCTCAATTTCTGCCTGTAACGTTTGGAAAAGAAAGATACCATTTCAATACATACAGAAAAAAAAATCAATCTTCCAAAGCTTCTTTAATTAAGAGGTAGGGCGTTGAATAAAGGCATTGAATTTGGTAACAAAGATTATACAGATCATGGGCATGATATTTTTTTAAAAATAAAAACAACAACAGGTCGCTCATAGATAGCGCTGAAATACTTTTGAAATGGGATTTTTAGAAAGGCACATCCTATACAAAATGACAAGTTCGAGAAAAAAAATGGCGCTGCACAAGCAGAAGTTTCCATTCGTTGATGCACTGTCAACTTTGAAATATAAAGCTGTATTAAAAATGTTTTTTTACTATAATTGAAGGTATAAGTCGATGAAGCAGGTATGTAACATTAAAAAAAGAAATTGAGTTATTGTCAGGGATGAAGGATGTATGCTTTTGAAATTGACAGCAGCACTGCAGAAGCCTTATTAACAGATGTATGTGAGGCGTTCAGACCTAAGTGAATCAAGTCCATAAATTATACACTGTTAAAATTTTCAGTTCAACGTTGCTCCATATCTTGGTGCTCTGCAGCAACTTACACATATTATGGTGAAATCTGGGTAGGACCAAAAATCCTTTATCGGGAAAAAAGTGTATAGATTTCTCAAATAATTGGTTCAACCTCTTTAACTGCGACCGAAATTTTCGCTGTCGCGACATCAACAAGCCAAGGATTCCCTTTCAAGAAAGACAACGACGAACAAGGGCTTCCGTGGCCTAGTGGGTAGCGTTCAGCTATGAATCAGAGGATTCCTAGTTCGAGCCCGATCGGAGACAATTACAAAGAAAAGTAAAAAGTTGTGATCTTACGATCGGAGGGTTGCCATCTTCACAAACATACTACTACTTAAAAAAAGTCGAATTTTGAGTTTTATGCAACGTTTTGAGTTTTGGTGCAACGTTTCACCACTAAATGGTATCTGTGGTAGCACCGTAAAACGACGAAACTAAGCAACAAATGTTGGTTGCAGCTAAATGGGTGCCAAATTTTGGTGCATGGTCGTAATAATTTTTAACAGGTTCTAAATAAATAACAGGTTCTTGTGTAAGGTTCAAAGTATTCAATATAAACCCCGCAGATTGCATTAATACATGAGTTATTCAATTCCATTAGTACTGCATACAAGATACACTTACAAAAATTAGTATTTTAAATGAATTTTTGAAACAGTTTTCATACTTTTATGAGAAGTTCTGCTTCAGCACTTTCACCGGGTTCGGATATGCCTAACGAATCCAATATAACTTCATATCTGTGGAAGAAATTCAAATATTTAAATTAGGTATGTGAGCCTGTATTGCATACTGCAGCTAAGGGCGACAACCCCCTTCACTCGGAGAAGGGGATGGCTTAACTTTCGGTTTGGTCGACGCGACCTACCTTCCTCTACACTATGGTATGTGAATCACCTTCCTCTACACTATGACTTGGTGAATAGTTGCAGGCGAAGCACCCTGCAATTATTCACCAAGACATGTTCACCAAGAAATTCAAGTAATAACTTGTGCTCACATTTTATCTGAACAAAATATATTGTGAAACAATCCTTACCCATGCCAATAAATGGCGAAATGTCATTGTTGTACAACTGCTATCAAACAAATGAAAACATTTTAAAATTGGAGAAACAGTTGAAAAAAGTCTGGTTAATCGATATTTCCGGATATATAACAGCCGGATTATTTTTTGCAGATTTTGCCAAAGTGGGTCTTTCTCAATCCAACAAAAAAAAGAATTTTAGAAATCGGACAATATTTTTCAAACGGTCCGGTTAATTGAGAATTCTGGATAGTTAAATGCCGGATAACCAGATATTACTTTCAAAATGTTCCCAAGTGAGACTTTCTCCATCCAACAAAAATATAATTTTCCAAATATCTGAATTAGAACAGAAATCTTGCGAGAACATACATAAAAAAATACATAACAGTCGAATTGATAACCTCTCTCCTTTTGGCGCGCTTTGGCGGTTTTAATTTAAAGAGTTTGGCGGTTTTATTTTAAATTATAAGTTCGCCCATTTTTCAGGCGGTTAAAAAAGAGGCATTGCTCATATTTTTTCACATAATTTTATCTTGTCGGTCATCTTGTATATGAAACGCGTTTTAAAAAGGGTAAAACAGCTGTAGCTTATATTTACTTGGCTTGAAGTTTCGCAGCTTTATCCTTGCATTCGTGTAGTTTCTTCTTCACCATACTACGCTCTTCACCCTCTGTTCTGATTTCTGCCTCGAGTAAATCGTTGCAGTGTTTCAGTTCTTCTGTTCTCTCCTTCATCATCTGGCGAAGATTAATAATTTTCCACAAAATATAAATCGTTCAATTAAAATCCACATTGTTAAAAATAGGTACTCAAATATAAGTAAAATGTACTCATTTTTGATTACATTTTATGCTTATCATGGCTCCGAATACATGTTTCAATTTTGAAAAAGACATGCACCCAAAAATGAGAACAATGAATAAAAAGAGCAGATGCTACCCTACATAGGCTGCCTTCATAAATAACTCTCGATAAATATCGACAATTGGACTTACCGCGAATCGAACCCGGATCCTAAGGCACCGCAGATCAGTTCCTTATCCGTTGTACTACCAGGGCGACGTGAATAAGTTATAAATATATTAAATATTTAAAAAAAGGTGTGCCAAAAGAATGGAAAGTAATATAATTGATTGGTAATAACTCAGTTTCCATTTAAGCAACCGACGCGACGTCAAGTGATGTCGAAAACCATCTTCTGAACAATAAGATTATAAGTGTGTCAGGTCGCTTTGTTAAGATGACTTGAACAGAAGCTGATATCAGCAACATTAAACCATACTGCTCATATTTGCGAAAGTACGATTACTTAAATTTGAGTACGTCATTTACGATGCAATTATACTCAAAGAAAAACGAGTATGTTCAAGTACTCATTTTTAAGTACCTATTTTTTTACAGTGTATTGTTTATGATCATCAAATTACTGCATGCTTTCCATTGTTAAAAATTAACCCACCAAGGAGCAATGTAATATCTATTATTCTATATTGTAAAAAAAAGTACTTAAAAATGAGTACCTGAACATACTCGTTTTTCTTTGAGTACAATTGCATCGTACATGAGCGATGACGTACTCAAATTTAAATAATCGCAATTTTTCAAATATTGGCAGTGTGATTTAATAATACTCATCTCAGTTTCAATTCAAGATATTTTAACAAAACGACCTGACACACTTTAAAATACTTTTTCAGAAGATGGTTTTCCACTTCATTGGATGTCGATTGATTTAATGGAAATAGTTATTACTCAATTATATTACTACCCATTCTTTTGGTACTTCTTTTCTTACTCCCCATTCTTTGGTACGCCGTTTTAACATTACTTATGTTTATAACTTCTTCAATATTGCTCATCTTAGCTTCTGTTCAAGCCATCTTAACACAGCGACCTGACATACTTAAAATAGTTGTTCAGAAGATGGTTTTCCACATTATTGGATGTCGATCGCTTCAATGGAAACTGAGTTATTTCAACTCAGTTATCTTACTTCCCATTCTTTTGACAAGCTTTTTTAACATTGCTTCTGTTTATAACTTCTTCTCGTCGCACAGTAGCACAACGGATAAGGCCCTGAACTTAGATGCGGACGACATCAGGTAGACGGATTGGGTTCGATTCGCATTAAGTCCTGGTTGTAATTGTTGAAATTTATTGAAAGTGAGTTATGAAAGCAGCCTATGTAGGCAAGCATCTGCTCTTTTTTATTTAGTTTTGAGTTCATGTATTTTTCAAAACTGGTTTTGTTTTGTTTGGTTTTGTTAATTAACGTCGCACTAGAGCTGCACAGTGGGCTATTGGCGACGGTTCGGGGTCAATCTCGAAGGAAAGACCCGGGAACACATACACATTCACACACACATTCATACATGCACCTCGTTATTTTAGAACCACGGTCAGATGACGTGGAAACACCTGAACTGGCACCCAACGCCTTCAATAGACGTCGGGACTTTGGACCCCGATCAGATGTATCGTGCACCAGTCCCGTATACACGCCAGTATAAATTGTTGGATATTCTGGACGACTTTCTAGTATTTTTGTAGCGAAGCTGGTCACCCTCCGATCGCAATATCACTACTCTTTTACTTTTCTATGTCAAGTCCATTGCACGGATTCGAACCACCAATCCTCTGATTAGTAGCTGAACGCCTTTCCAACTGAGCAACTGGGGCTCTTTTCAAAACTGAAACTTATGTATTCGGAGCTATGATAAGCATCGAATGTAATCAAAAATAAGTAGATTTTAGTTATTTTTAATAGTGAAGTTATACACGATTTGAGACCACAAAAGATGGAAGGATAAAACTTACCGTTTCGAATTCCAGTTTGTTTCGCTGAAGAGAAGCGACCGATTTGTTTTTGTTGTTCAGCAGTTTTTGGTGTTTCTTCATCTGAAACCTTTCGAGACACTCTTGAACTAGTAACTCCTTTAAAAAAAATTATAAACTTTAAAACTTCAAATAGATAATGGATAATTGATATCCTTAAAAATAAATATACCAATAGTTAGTTAATACTCTCAATAGGAATTAAAAATATTTGACTTTAAACACGGTAAAAAAGAAAAGTTAAGGAGGGGAGAATTCACGGAAATAAATACAGTGGAATGGCCCTATGGAGATAAATGACCCTACCATCGTGTAGAGAAAGGCAGCCGACCAGGTAGGTTACTACTCACCCCATGCAGTGGCGGCGATTCAGGGGGGCAAGAGGGGGGGGGGGGCGCTTGCCCCTTGCACTTTGTTTGGATGTTGCCCCTCACTTTTTTAATATTGCACTTTTTAAAAATAAAACATAACCCCAACCCATTCCACCCCTCTGACATTTTTGCACCAAGTAAGGGCAAGTAGTTTTCCCAACTGCAGTATACGATTCCGCCCTCATAAATCTCCGTATAATCATTTTATGGGGATAAATAGCATACCATCATGTACAGGGTGGTGGGCCGCATCAACCAGACCTATTATAAAACCATTACGCCCTCTGACTTTCGTGAGTAGAAAGTCGCTCTTAACTGTAGTATATGATTCCACCTTCGTAACTCCACGGGTTTAATGACAGATCAAGGTATGGGAATCTACCATCGTGTAGAGGATAGTTGGATGCATCGACTAGGCCGATTGTTAACCCATTCGCCTAATACAGCTTTGCACCGTCTGTAGGGGGTTGTTGCCTTTGACTGCAGTAAACGATGTGCGTGCATAAATTGAAGAGAACGGCAAGTTCTACAATTCAATTTGACTAGTTGACGGTTTAAACCGTTTATGCAGAAATTGTGCCTAAAAATTATTGATTTGTCGAAAATGTCCCTATATGTAGCGGTGGTGTCACACTAAACTTCAATTTCGGGCATAGGAAACTTAAATAGGTTGAAAGAGCAGTTCAAGACGAACATAATGACACCAAAAAGTGAGAGGAGTGCATTGAAAAAGTTATCGTTGAGAAAGCATTGAAGTGCGATAAACTTATAAAACATGACATGTAATACCTGTTTCCTTG
The DNA here is from genome assembly GCA_963932185.1 of Troglohyphantes excavatus. NCBI lineage: Eukaryota > Metazoa > Arthropoda > Arachnida > Araneae > Linyphiidae > Troglohyphantes > Troglohyphantes excavatus. Next base: position 45,868,574 of record OZ010678.1, read on the forward strand.
AAACACAGTACTTGTAAGACTTCTGGGAGTTGGAAATGTAGAAGCTCAGGAATTTAATCTTTTCATTCAGTTCAGTATGAAGCTTCTTATTCGCTTCTAATTGCTTTATAGAAACGTTTATTTTTTCCTGCATTAAAAAAAATAAATTGTTATTACTTTTTTCAAATTATTACTGTCTTTATAACACGCATGGAAAGTTCCCAGTTTATTAAAAAAAAAATTGAATAAAATACCATCATTAATTTAAGCTCTTCTGTTAACATATTCAGGGAATTCTTTTTCTCTTCTAAAGTAGCAAGAAGCGAAGATCGTTCTCGTTCCAGTTTTCTTCTTTCTTCTTCGTTGGTCTCCCCCGCCATTTTCTTAACTCGTCTGTGGAGTTTTTCCAACCCAGATTCCTGTAGAATTGAAACAAAAGAGATTAATATGAAACACTATTCACAAATATAGGGTGTCCGCGAATTGTTGCATAATTGTTATTACCAGAATCCAATAGGTGGTGCTAAATGGATCCCGATGATGATAATATGAGAAACTAGCTAAAGTACACAGCGTTTACCGAGCTTTACTCAGAGTGTTGGCCCTTTTCTTAACCGTGGCGCCATCTGGCAATTTTAGTAAGAAGTAATTTCTGCTTTAAAGTGTGGGAAGGGAGTGATTATCGAAATCTGATGTAAACAGTGGCCTTCCTTTTGTTTAGAAGGTCAAGTGTGCAAGATTTCGTCAAGCTCGGTATAAAACTGTAGAATTGTATAAAAAACTAACTGACAGACACTATTCTTTACATGTGTATAGATTCGCAGTGCGAAGTAATTTTATTCTCACATAACAGAGAGAGCGATAAGTGGTTTTATTTATGACTTTTGCGCTACTGATGAACAACTGTAACTACTGGATTGAACAAGACATTGTGCTGACTTGAAGACAATTGAAGGGATAACAACTGTACCCCACTTTCATCGCTATCGCAATATTTCGTAAAATTTTCATGTTAAAATAAGCCGACATGTATTGCTTTTGGATGATCTTTTTTCAATTTTCTTTTGAAACCCAATTCAAATGTAATCTGCCATTAAAATAGAAAGTCATTTGAAAATCAAAGTCGAAGTGGTTAAAAAGCAAGAACAAAAACTATTTGTTTGGTAATATACAAATTAATTCTATAAGAAGAAAACAAAATTTGGGGGTACATTATGGCTGCTTCCATACTGGCTTCAACGCGCCCATAGAGGAGGAAACAAGTTTTGAATATTCCAGAAGTTACAGTTAGAGATCAGTGCTTTTGCGCTCACTACTAGTTACTTGAAACTGTTTCATTCACCTTGACGGAGAGTTACAACCATATTTTAAATAATATACAGTCTTTAAACTTTAGTGATTGGTTTTAATTCCTCAAGCTATGACAAACACATCGTCTTCTGCTGTAAGGATAAAAATAACATTTCTAAACATTGCAAATTGCGCATACGTTTCTCTCAATAGGCTCTATTTAGCGCCACCTATTAGATTCTGGAAATAACAATTATGCAAAATTAATCATATTCGTTAAAAGTGACAGAAAAACAGTCACCATTCACAGTCTTTCTTTCAGAATTTCGTAACATTTCCAACACATTCTAGGACATCCTATATATTACTAACAGTTTATTTAAAAAAGTTGTGTAAGGCTACTTACAATTTCATACATTTCACTTTCTTGCTTTGTTCGGACTTGGTCGAGGGCTGTAATTTTAGAATACAGGTTTCTTATTTCGGCTTGACAGTTCTGGAAAAAAAATTATTTAATTTAGAAATATATTTATTTATTATTTATTAAAATTATTTAGATTGTTTTATTAATTTCGAATTCATTATAAGTTACAGAATAAAGTTAAACATTTGACGATGTGATTAAAAATTGACCAACGTGATTTTTTGAACTTTCATTGCAAATCGCATTATTAGATCTTTAGGGTCTGACTTATTTTAATTCTAGTAGGGGAGACTATTGTATCTTGATCACAGTTTACTTCGGGTCACTCCTTATAGTTATTCAGTTAATACTGGCTTCCAAGCAACCAACACTCAAACTAGTTCAAACAATAGACTCGAGAGAGCAATTGCCGCCAACTTACTTTGTCACTGTGTGTTGTTTGCTTGATTTACGAATGTTATAAGTTTTTAATGTTTATTTCCAACAGTTTAAGTTTTTAGTATATGATTTCTCTAGTGATTCAAGTTGAAAAGTCTCCACTCCAACTTTTTGATATCTAATAAAGTGGTCAGCAAAATTATATGTTATTTAAATGACCCATTCATTCGTAAACAAAGAATGTTCTCTTTTCACTGTAAAAAAAAAAGGTACTTAAAAATGAGTACCTGAACTTACTCGTTTTTCTTTGAGTGTAATTGCATCGTAAATGATTGACGAAGTACTCAAATTTAAGCAATCGTACTTTCGCGAAAATTAACAGTGTGATTTAATATTGTTCATCTTAGCTTCTGTTCAACCCACTTTAACAAAACGATCTGACACACTTAAAATAGTTGTTCAGAAGATGGTTTTTCACATCATTTGATGTCGATTGCTTAAATGAAAACTGAGTTATTACAATTTAACTACCTTGCTTCCCATTCTTTTGGCACACCTTTGAAACAAGTCTTCGGTTTATAACTTCTTCACATCGCCCTGGATTTGGGTTCGATTCCCCGTAAGTATTGGTTGTAATCGTTGATATTTATAGAAATTGATTTATGAAGGCAGCCTACATAGGCAAGCAACTATTCTTTTCAGACATTTTTACTCATTGTACTCATTTAGGATTACATGTGTTTTTCAAAAATGAAACTTATGTTTTTGGAGCTATGATAAGCACCGAATATACTCAAAAATGAGTAAATCATTCTTATTTTTTTAACAGTGCAAATATACACACAATAATAAGTACTTACACAAATATAAGAAAATCAGAAATTAAGAACTATTCCGACGAAAAATTAAAAATAAATTTACCTTGACTTGGGTATCCATTAGCTTTTCTTTGAATTTTAAATCTGTGATTTCTTGACCATACAATACAATGTCTTTGATAATGTTTTCGACTTCATTTTGAATTTTCAAGTTCCGAGCCTTTTCGTTTTGAAGAATGGTTTCTAGCTCTTTAGTGTAGTGATCGGCTTCGAAGGTCTCTTTTGATAGGTTTTCAATGCTGGTTTCTATGTCCTTATTCTTGTCGTTTGCTTCTGAATATCTAAAATAGAAATTATTTAGGTATAATGGAAAATGCGAAGTTTATAATTAATTAAAAATTTTATTAGTTTTTTTTAAATACCTTTCGATTCTTTGAAGTAACTGTTTCTCGAGCTGTTTCAAACTATTTTCGGCCATTTGCTTCTGATACAAAACGTTATTTAAAACATTTCTGACCGTAGCCAACTGTAAATAGGAATAAATATTTATATTTTTGTATTTAAAATATTTTTAAACAAATTTAGTAAAAAGAAGCATACAACTAAAAGACAGAACGTATATATTTTTATTTTTCACGGACTTTTAAGCACCTTATCTCATAAAACAAAAATCAAACAACATTTTTTTATATACAATTCATATTTAATGCGTTTTATCTGTAGTACAATTTATCAATGTAAATATTAAGGTAAATTTTTATCATCCACTCTATTAAAGAAGAATGTTTATTCATTCGTAATTGAATGTAAAATTTTAGTTTGTATAAGAAAAATATCCTAATTGTTACGTTTTTAATAACTGAAATTGCTCGATATAAGATATTTATAGTATTGATGTAATAAATATATTATAGTTCTAAACAAGCGATTTAAAAGGAAATGCGATGAAACCGGGAAATGGGAATCAAAATGTATAAAAAATACAGGATTATATGATATCTTTCTTATTACTTGTAACAGTTAATTGAAGGGACAAGGAGAAAAAAGGGTTAACTAACAAATTTGAATATAATCTAATTTTGATGTAGATGAAAGCTTTAAGTACATATGCGTCTTCCCTCAAAATTGTATGGTTCTTCTTTGATTTATTTAGGCAGACACAGAACAGTAAAAAATATATGTTTCACTTATACGATTTCATAAAGCGAACCTAAAAGCCGAATGTGCGAAAACGCGCAAATTTTGTTAGCCTACCAACGCCAATCACGCTCACGGTCGAAGAATAGGAAAATGTCTAGTCCCAATTTTTTCCATCGCGACATGTAGTGGATGTACTACGGAAAGCGGCAATTTTCTTCAAGATTGTTGTCAGTGAAAAAGTTTTTATCTTGGAAAGTGATTTTTGTCAGTTAACCGCTTCTGCTACTTGCCCCCTCAATTGTAGAAATTTATCGAACGTAAGAAATATACATCTCAAAGCCCATAGCAAAATTTACATCTGCCCAATTGGTATATCACGAATTTAAATGTCTTTGATTGAAAATTAAAGCAGACACAAATATATATTTAATGTTTTTTTTTTAAAAATCTAATATAAACTGGAATTTTAATTGGTCTTTTGTGGTTGTTTTTTATAATTTTGATTCAATTCTATACCCGCAGAAATTCCATTTAACCTGTGATTATTTTTTTTTTAAATTTCTTCTTTAATTTTATTTTATTTTGGAATGAATTGATATGTTTTTCTAGAAATTTTCATCTTTCATGTCTGAAATGGAATTTAATAAATTAATAATAAAAATGTACATAATAAAAATGTAAAAATGTACTTTAATCAATTAATTTTGTTTATGTTACGAACTCCAATTTCACGACTACCATTTAAACTTTACGGCTGTCGTTAGAATAGACCTTTATTTAAATCAGTATGCCTGACTTATCCGAGTGCCTAAGGAGCGAGAGTTTTTCTGCCGAGTATCACACTTTACTGTAAAGAAGGTTTTACAGAGTATCTGGGTCTACTGGTCTCGTTAGAAAGAGTTCCCTGTAAGCTTTGGTTGTAATTGTCGATATTTATTGAAAGCGATTTATGAAAGCAGCCTATGTAGGCAAGCAACTGCTCTTTTTATTCATTGTATGCCTTTTTGAGTACATGTCTTTTTAAAAAATGAAACTTATGTATTCGGAGCCATGACAGGGTGGCAAAAACATTCTTGAAAAAAAGTTCCCTGATATATCCCTGACTTCCATGATGGTGTCACAAAAATTTCTCTGATTTTACAATTACATTAAGAAATGTTGCAATAAATGCTTTGTATAAAAACAAATTATCCACGCTATAATAATATTATAAATATAGTGCATTATAAATGAAAAATTATAAGCAACACTTATTGACAGTGAAATGTTGAATGTGACAGTGAATTTTGTGAAATGTTGATAATTTCCTTGACTTTTCCCAGATTTTTCCAGAATTAAAAATTTCCATGATAATTCCCCGGTTTTCCAGGTTATGTTGCCACCCTGCATGATAAGCATCGAATATATTAAAAAATGAGTACATTTCACTTATTTTAGAGTCCCTATTTTTAACAGTGTATTTACGTCAAAAATTTCTAATATTTAAAAAAAAAAATTAAACCAATTATAATAAATTTAAAAAAACGAAACCCACATCAATGTAAATAGTATTTCGGCAAAAATACTACATGACATGTCCCTCTACCCCCATGTCACACACCATCACGTGACTGTATGTGACAAGAGGGAGCGGGAGGTACAAAATGATTATAACTATCTCGACTCGATGTAATAACTGTGTATACTAAATCAAAAACAAGAATTTAAAGTAAAATCAACTTCTTACCTGAGCTTTTAGATCCTCTTCTCCCTGAGAGGCCAGCTTCGTCTCGTTTCTCAGTTTGGTGGCATCGTTATCTCTTTCCTTTATCCTATGCTCCAGTTGGTCGTTTCGAGAAGTTTCAGTCGCCAAAAGGTCGCTGTGCTCTTTTAAAGTTCTTTTCAGATCTACTTCATCCTTTTGCAGCTTTATTATGTACTGAGGAAGATAAAAGTGCATCGAAGTTAATTTTCACACTGGACAGTCACCTCTCACAAAATAACCGAGTTAGTTTTTTTCAATTCTTTTTCAAATTGAACGAGTAACATCATGTTATTGGGGTTATTTTAAATGTCATTCTTTTGTTAGTTACTAACTCCAGTGGCGGCGATTCGGGAGGGGGGGGGGATATCTAAACAAAAACATAAACAACACATTTATTTTGGATAAATAACCTTGTTAGATAAATAAATCAGTTGAGAAATTGAAAAAATATATATGATTTATATAAAAAATTAAGGTAACTGACATGACATTTAATAAAAATACTTTCTACAAAAGGTCTCCTTCTTTATCTATTAACAAAAATAAAGTCAAGATGGCTGTTTGAAAAATATTATTTAATATTTTTTTAAATAACATAATACATAATTTTTAATAATTTTAATTTTAAATACATAATTTTTATTAAAATATTATAATCCAATTTTGTATTTCTTTAATAACAACTGTTTGACAACATTTGAACTAAAAAAGAAAAAAGTTGAAAAGATAAATACAACCTATAGGGAAAATATTTTTTATTAGGGCGGTAAATGACACTGGAATTTGAAAATGACCCATACCTCAGACAACTTCTTGACTTCTTGGTGTCTCCGCTGTATTTGACTGATAACCTTCTCCCAATTACTGATGAGACTGCTTCTGTCGACGTAAGCGTTATGAAACTCTTCTTGTAGCCGATCGAGCTCGGTCTGAAATAAAAAGTCAATATCATCGGCTACATCGATCCAGCAATCAGCATCGCAAGAAACTAATATTCGAGCATGAATGGTCTGAAGTAGAGAGAATATGACGTCATAATCGTGAAGCCCACATCTCAGAGCGTATATGCTTCGAGCATGGATCCTTCATAGTAGAGAAAACATAATGTTATAATCTCGCTAACATTAAAGTGAGGCAACATGTATGGCCTCAGACACGTGGTTAATTACGTCATTCCATTCTTAAATTTTCACTGTTACACATTTCCCAATTCACCAGCCAATCGCGATTATTTTTTAATTCATAATTTTGAAAAGAAGTCGCGTGTTCCAGGCCATTCGGTCTGAGATGTTGGTTTCACGATTATGACGTCATATTCGCTCTACTACAGTCCATTCATGCTCGAAGGTATAAGTCCCATATCACGTGCCATCTCTTCAAAATGATGAATTAAAAAATACTCGCGATTGGCTGGTGAATTGGGATATGTGTAACAGTGAAAATTTATGAATGGAATGACGAAATTAACCACGTGTCTGGGGCCATATATGTTGGCTTCACTTTCAATGATGTTAGCGAGAGTGACGTCATGACTCCTCTACTACAAAGGATCCCTGCTCGAAGAAACTAATCGTTTGCAATGGGATATCCCAAGTGTTCCCAACTTAACGATTCAAAATTCCCAACTTGAACGATTCGAAATTCCCAACTTAACGATTCGAAATTCCCAATTGAATGGCGTCGGTTGCCAGTTCAGGAGTTTTTCATCGTTATCTGACCACAGTTAAAAAAATACGGAGCATCGTTCCCGAGTCTTTCCTTCGAGCTAGGTCCCGAACCGTCGCCAATTTGCAGCTCTAGTGCGACGCTAGTTAACCAAACCAAACTTAACGATTCGAAATTCTCGAGTGCGAAAATTTCACAGTTCCAACTTATCGGCATTTTTCAACTTTGTTATTGATTGGGTAATATTAAACAATTCTCTCAAAAGTATTGGTTTGTTGCACGCATGTTCCAATGCAGTGTCTGTTCTCAGGTCTAATTTAATTTTAATCTTACAAGTTGGAAGTTGGGAAATTTTAATCTTCCCTTGTTTTCATTTGACAATAATATTAATTTTCTTCAGATATAAATTTTCCCAACTCGGGGGTTATTAAAACTCGAAATTCCCAGCTTTTACGGTTTTTAGATTATTGGAGGGGTTGTACTCCCCCCCCCCCCTCCTCGGTGCGACGGGTCTGGATATCCCATAAAGGTATGAAATCAAAAGTGGAAATAACTGACATTAACTTCAGAGGGATATAACAGAGATTGTTCTTTAATTAAGAAATATAATGTTCTTTTGTAAACCTGTTCTTTCCATAGAGTAATGATACAAATAGAGGAATAAAAGTGCTGATTTCCGTGTGTCCATCATTGAAACCACGTGATATGTGGAAATGCCAATTCATTTATGCGCCAATATTACTTGGCAGGCCTTGGCGACTTTAAGAACTAAACGAGATCGAAGTATTGTAATATGGTTTTGTGTTTAATTTTGTATTTAAATATCGTTTTTTTTAACGAGTGGCACAATTTAAGGGAGTTTAACAGATATATTAAGGAGATTTTTCTTACTTTGTAGTTTTGAAATAATTGCATTACGTTTTTATGTAAAAAATTTATCATAAGCGAAGTTCTTTCAATTGTTATTTTGTATACTTCAATAAGAAAACATGAACAATAAAACCTGAGAAATATAAAGAGTTTCGCTTCTTCGAGTATTGAACACAAATAAAATATTTTCGTTTCGTTAATGAAGAGGAAATATTTAGCGCATATTGTTTGAAAATAAGTAAATACGTACATATATGTTAAGAAGTTGAATACGGACATAACTCCTTATCACCAAAAGAGAAGAAAGTGCGCCAAATTTGAAACTCCTGCAGATGTCTGAACGCCAAATGTGGCAGCGCTATAACCACGTGATGTTGGGTGTTTCTTTTCAATGTTGACACCGCGGCCTTACGAGAGTCTGGTATTGAAGGCGCTCTTTATTTAATATTACAACTCTCTGGTTCTTTCCTTGATCTGAACTCTTATATTTTTGCAACACAGTAGAAACAGAGATTGCGACTGGCTACAACTTTGACATTCATAATCTCTCTCTCACATCACCAACATTTTTGTAACTACACTTTTTATTAAATTTATTAAAAAAATTATTAAGTTAATTTGTGTCTAACAAACTTATAACTTCTAATGACTTCTTCTTCATATTAGTTTTTTATTTGAAAGAAAACCTTTCACTTTAAAGGTAAATATTCAATTTGAAAGAGCCAAAAGTAATTCTACTCATAATACAAAATATTTTCGTTATCCAATTATTCAACTATTGTTGGAAAAGCCCGTGGATAAAACTCCCACGCATAAGACACGTCCAATGAGATGGCCGGAGAATATTACGCAATAAAGTTCTGATGACGCTGAAAAGTCGCCATCTTGTTAGAACTATACTACGAGATCCACGAATAGGAGGTGTCAATCCCGTAGGCGCATTCTCCTTTAATTGTAAATAATATAACATGTAACCTATCTTAAATTTAAAGTTAATTAAACTTAGATTAGATATACCTGAAGAGTTGGTTTCTTTGCGTATGCTTGAATTTGATTAAGAGCCTTATTAGAGTGCGTGTTGTGTAAGGATAGCAGAAACTACAATACCTGAGGATAAACCCTTCTTGAATTATCTACAACTATATTTAAATTAACCATTTATTTTATTTAACTATTTTAGTATTTTTCTGAAACTTTAAATTAATATCAATTATATTATTTGCATTTTATAAAAACTACAGAGATATGGACGTTACTGACTTGATTTCAATTACGACTAGGCATTTTACGTTTCACACAAGGCTAGGTTAAATGTACAAAATATTCATAATCGCATAGACATTTAAATATACCTGTACAATAAGAACTTCCGTGTTTACATCTTCCAAGGCGCTTTTTCGCTCGTAGGCTTCTTTGTTGAGTCTTTCAATTGTTAATCCTAGTTCCTACAGTTACACTGATGGATTAATAGTGGGAATATAAAGCAAGTAACATATAATAAAAACTTAAATAATACAGTAGACTAGCATGACCGTGCGATAACAACAACGTTCTTCAACTTTTGAAAACGTTCTTCAACGTTTGAAAACGTTCTTCAACAACGTTCATAACTGGCACATAAAAGAAAATGTAACGATAACTTTTCGATAAGTAGTTTTTTTTTTATCACTTTGAAAATTTCTACATGGATTTTAGTGGTTTCAATCATAAGAGCGTTTAAATTTATGCAGCCACAGAAATCTATATATATAAAAAAGAATGTCTGGGAGTTTGTATTTTATACAAATCTACAATATTATTGTTGATATTTTCCACACATGACCTTCAAAACGAGATAGGTAAGTCACTGACTATGTAAGATTTCAAAAAAAATATTCATTCCCTCCTCTTACAGCAGAAATGACTTCTCACTAAAACCGTCAGATGGCGCCACAGCGAAAAAAAATCGCGTAGTAAAGCCCAAGCAAGAGTCGGGAAATTCCAGATAGTTTTAAATAAAATCCCTATTACCGTTTTTTAGGCACTACCTGAAAACCCAAATCAAACAATAGAATACTTCTTTTACAAATGTTCGATTACAAATTGAAATTAAAAAATATTACTTAACACAACAATAATTTTCTTAGCTGTAATTCTATATTTAGGTAGATTAATAAACATGAGCGTTTTACTAACATTTATCTTGCTGTCATCTTCACTTGTGTACTTCATCAGCGCCATGTTGTCTTTCTCCATTTCAGCAGATTTTTCGAGATACTGTAATAAAGCCTCTTCATCCCATTCGATGGCCGACTTCAGCTTCAGCTTCTTTTCTTCTTGTTGGGCTATAGCTACCTACGCACATAAGAAGAATTTAAAGTTAAAGCTACGAGGTGCGACTTATTTTTCATTATTCATCCTCTGTACTGGAAAAGTGAACGAGTAAAAAGAGTAGAAATATTTAATTTTTAACCGATTAAAAAGCGTGCTAACCAACCGACAAAGGATACTTGTTATCAATTCGACTATTATGTTTTTTTTTCAATATATGTTCACGCAAGATTTTTGTCCTAATTCAGATATTTGGGAATTTTTTTTTTTTTTGCTGGATAGGGGAATTTTCACTTGAACACCTTTTGAAAAAAAAATATTCGGTTATCCGGCATCTAAAATTATTCAGAATTTTCAATTAACCGCACCGTTTGAAAAAAATATCATCCGATTTCTAAAATTCTTTTTTTTTGTTAAAAATAGAAAAATCTATTGTTGAATCGATTATCCGGCTGTTACGTATACTGAAATATCGACTAACCGGCCATTTTTTAAAAACAATTTCTCCAATTTCAAAGTATTTTCAAACCGGATCCGAGCAACACCACCTAGACTAGGTGGTGTTGATCCGAGATGTGTAAAAATGTGAACAACCTGAATTTCTTGGTGAATAATAGCAGGAGGTGTAGCCCACTAATAAATTAAAAACTAAAAAAGGGAAAATAAAGTAATATTTTTTTTAAAAGAAAAGAAAACCGATTTTAAGAAAAATGTGCTAAAAAGTCAAAAATATTTTTTAATTTTACGAACAAATTGAAGAAATTGAATTATTTAATATCATTTTTATACTTACTACAACTTTTTTAAGTTGGGGCCCATTTACAAAAAAACATTCCTAAATTTCAGCGCCGATATCAAAAAGTTCTATAAAGTATAAAATCGATATTAAATAAGTAATTTTTTTTTAATATGTTTTAGTTTTAAAGAATTTTCTAGCCTTTCTGTATGAAATGTAAAAATGCCGTTGTAAAATTTACTATAATAAGAAATTATATACTGTGTATGTACTATTGAATAAATTCCATCTAGATGTCATGATGGTTATATCCTAATGATTTTTTAATTCCTCAGTAGTAATCTTAATTAGAATAAATAAAAACATAAATTTATTTTAGCCCCTTCTTGGTCGGAGTCACATGTCATACTTCCATAACGGATAGAGACCTATACACCGGATAATTAGAGTTCTAAATAGAACAAACCAAAAATGCATTTTTTTTTTCTTTCTTAAAAATGAATATAACGAAAATTCGAAAATGAAAATCGATCATGAAGAGATTACATTTAATTAATTCCAATAAATAGATACATTATAATTTTTTTTACCTCTCTTTGTTTCTGCCGAGTGATTAAATTATCTATTTCTTGCAAAACAGCTTTCATTTCTTGTTCTAGGCGACTGCATTCTCGTTCCATTAGTTTTTCAGAATGTACTTCCATTTCTAATTCATGCTCTCTGGACTTGTAGAGTTGCTGAGAAAAAATATCGAGAAATAATAATATAAATTATAAATACGAGAAATAATAAATAAATATCTGGTATAAACATTCGGCGTTCTACAAATGCTATAAAAAAAATTCTATTCTTAGATATCGTCCATTTAAAATCCAATGTTTTACCAAACGATTTTAACAAGCTACAAATATTTCTTGTTTGTTTCAATGTTCGAAAGTGTTTTCTTATGGAATATTTGAAAAAATACTTTTTTTTCTCGTATTAAAATTTAGGTAAATTGTTGTTTAAATTGTGTAATAATTTTTGCTATACTTAAAATTTTATTTAAAAAAAAATTCCTTCCTAATTTCCTTCTAAATCGAAAATCTTATTAAAATGAGTTTTCATTTTTTATAGATGAAGCTAATTTTAGTTTGATGAAAGGAAAATAAAATGTATTTAGCTAATTTAATCAGTTATTTTGTGGTTTTGATAACTTTTAATTTTCAAAAGTTGCAATAGTGACTTATTTGACAGTTTTATCGATTCCATATTTCATTAGCAATCATCCATCTGATATTAAAAATAAGTTTAGAGGATTCCTTAACTTTAATGTATCCATAAAAAATCTGTTTATTGAACAATTTTAATAAGTACCAAAAATTACAAATTTCTTATACAAATCCAAATATATAATTTACTTTATATTTTGCGCTTCTAAAAAATGTATGCCAGAAGTACAGCAGTTTATATAAACGCATATATACTTTAAAGTAAACTCATAACAAATTAAGATTTAAATAGCTATTATGTGTAGTGGACTAACTATAAGTTACCTGTTTGTAACTCAGCGTCTGGCACAATTCATCAAAATGGTCTTTCATACTGTTACCTTTATTAATATTATTATCCAAAATCACTTTTAGTTTTTCCACTTCAATTTTCTTTTTCTTCAGCTGTGAAGAAAAAATGGAAATGATAAGCAGTGTCCACGAAATTTGATGTGAAGATATTTTTTTTTCCCCCATTTGCAAATCTAAAAAATATTCTTACCTCTTCTTCGAGTTTTCTATTTTCTTCGTTTGCAGCTGGAAGATCTGGTTTATCTCTCCATATGGCATCATATCCAGCTAAATCAAGAGTGTTTTCGAACATATTCAGACTTGTTCCATCAAAATCTGGTCAATAGATTAATGTGAATCTCTATGTTGTCAATACAAGTTTGTGTTTACAAAAGTTTCGTAATCAAAAGCATTTACGTACCCTTTGGTTGTCATGACAACAAAGATCATTGCCACTCAGTAAATACTTTTATTTTATTAAATAATAAAATTAGTTTGTAAAATTTGATGTATTTGATAATTTTTTTATTTCAATTAGTTTTTCTTATGATTTTTTTAAAGTTTAAAAATAAACTGGGTCTATAAAAAAAATCATATGTAAATCAACAAAAACTTTTTAGTTCATAGATGGCAATAGTTTTTTCCTTCTTCTGTTTTTTGCTTTCATAAACAAATCGGCAGTTTCGGCTTCCAAAATCTAGATTTTATTTAATGCTGATTGAGGTATAAAAAGGTATTTACTGATTTCATGAATGATAAATCTAGATATTAACTTACTTCGACGTTAATTTACTTTTGTAGTTGTTTAATCATTCGTTTATTATTCATATAGATTAATTAAACATTCGGCGTGAACATTTATTTTGGATTCGAGATTTGTATTTTTGTATTGTATTTAATAGTTATATACTTGATGTTATGCTAAATTATTTCACATTCCTCAGGAACACTGCATATTTATTAAATAAAGGTTCTGAAATGCCTCCTAGAAGTCGTATAAAGTCAAAGAGGGACAATACTAAAGATCGAGAAATCAAGGCTACATTTCTTGATAATGCACCAAATGTGTGAGTATTTTATATCTGTTTGTCGCCAAGAAAACTCTGTAGCACTTAAATATAAGAGAGCACCCGGTTAATTCCTAGTGTACTGTGCCCCCGCCAAATGTGATTTGGCGACAATTGGTGGGCGATAAATTTTATTTAATATTTTGACAACCCTACCTTTTTTTTCTTGCGCCATTTCACATTGTTTACCAAGGCATTGGCGCCAATTTTCAGAATCGCGCCAAAGAGTCACCTTACACTAGGAATTTACTGAGCACCCCACCAAAGAAAGTTATGATGGCCAAATCTGGTGACAAAATGTTCGAGGTTAAGATTTCTAAATCGAATCAAAAATTATAGAATAGAAAGTAAAGCCATTTGATAACCTTATTATTAAGAGATTTTTAATAAACAGTTCATGGTGCACTATTGTGCCAAAGCTTGGATATGGTACATTATTTCTGAAATTCCGGAAGTTATTTTGTATTATTATTTTAAAGGAACAATATATCTGTTTTGTACTATTGTATAATAGGTTATAAAATATTACAAATTTCATGATATATTTGGTTCAAATGTATTCTATGGTACACCTGATATTTTGCCAAATCTGGTAATCTGGCACCAAACACTGATGATTGGAGTTCTTTGATTTGCTACCGAACCGGTTTTTATCGTAGAAAACATTTTAGCGTTGCGAAAATTGCTTTTCATAAAAGTCGCCAAAAGGGTACAATGCATTTAAACCGTACATTTTATAATTTTTCAAAGATTTACTATTTTAATCTAGGACCTAGCAAATGGTTCAACTCGGAGGTTTGATAAATTGTAACTCGGGACCTTTTGTTAAAAAAGTTGGTGGCAAAAAGCGGCTTTAGTAGAGTATCCCTAATTCTTACCAAAGTTTTTGTTGAAAATGCCTTTTTATGTTTTAAATTATCAAGTGTTTCCGATTGCCTATGTTCCAATAATAAAGTTTTGGGCTCATTATCTGTGAGTTGTGAGTTGGACTATTGTTTTGGAAGTGAGTTTGTGATGGGAGAGTTTCCGGTTTTGTTCCTTATTTCCTACAGAAAAGTCATTGAGTACACCCCTGCAGAACAATAAAATAATATGTATGTTGTATATATATACCAGGTGTACAAGTATAAAATGCGGATTTAAAAAAAAACATGTTATATTCGGAAGAATGATAAAAAGTGCTTTATTCAAAGTATGTTCCATTGCTTGTTATACATTTTCCCCATCTTTCGAGCAATTCGTAAATATCACTCCAGTAAAAATCTCCCTCTTTTGCTGCGAACCAATCAAGGAGCCATTTTTTAACATTTTCGTACAAACCAAAGTGCTACTGAGCAAGTGCGTGACCCATTGATGCAAACAAGTGGTAATCGTAAGGCCCCAAGTCTGGTGAGTAAGCCGCATGGGATAGAACTTCCCAGCTGAGTGCTTCCAACATACTACGAACCAGTTTTGCCGTATGTGATGGAGTAATGTCATGAAGAAAAATGACTTTGTTTTCCCTCTTTCGGTATTCTGGCTTTTTTTCAAGCAGCGAACGGTTCAAATCGGTCAATTGTTGTTGGTAACATTTAGTATTAATCGTTTCCCCAGGTTTTAACAGCTCATAAGAGACCATGCCCCCTCTGGTCGATTTTCCATGTTCCTTTTCTGCAACATCGAAGTCACCACTTTTGAAACGCTGAAACCATCGTTCACACGTATCTTGCGATGGAGCATGTTCACTATAAGTTTTTCGAAGTAATCGGTGTGATTCAGCAGCAGTTTTCTTCAATTGAAAACATAAAAATGAATGCTGTTCGCGAATGCTCCTTGTTTGGTATAAATTTCGACATATTAAACACAACACTATGCACACACTTTTCCAATTTATCGCTCGTGCACGTCTGACACTTGTTGATAACAAAACAAAATGGCACAGTGTCAAATCTTTATAGCATAAACTGCATTGGTGCACCATTTGTTGTCTGAAATCCGCAGTTCATACTTGTACACCTGGTATATATATTTGATTTTGAAATGTTTGTAGCTATGAAATATATTATCAATGATTATTTGTGCCGCTTTAGGAGTTTAACCCCGGAATTGCGGGTGGGGGCAGCCTGGGCCCCTTCTTTCTACACTGCTTTCAAAATACTTTTGTCTTCTCGTGTCTGTGCTGCTGTGTGGAGCAACATATCAGATTGTGATGAAGTCTACAACTACTGGGAACCTGTGAGTGTTTTATTTTCCCTATATGAAATATAAATGAACGTGTTTTTGTTAAAAAATTCCAGGCTTGAGAAATCTGCTTTTTTAACCCTTAACGCTTGATATGTTTCACTGCAAAGTAGGATTGGAATTTTTTGCATATTGTGGATACCCAAGTTTATGTGTAAGCTTCAAGCTTGTGTGGATATGGGAAAACTTTTATTTTTTTAAAAATAAAAACTTACATTAAAAAAATATTTTGAACTAACCTCATTCCGTACTAAAGCTTTTATGTTTGTACATTTTTAATTTCTATCTATATAAATAAGTTAAAGAAGGTACAAATGTAGTATAGGACATTTGGCGCACGAGTTTTTTTTGGCGTGTTTTATAGGGGCGATAAATTTCTAGTATGACAACCACACCTGACATTGTTGGTATTTTCCGATTCTTGTGGCAACTATCAATCTGGCAACCGTATGCTATGTTTAACGGCAATTTTTCATCGCCAAAAAAAAAACGCGCCAAATGTCCTATACTACATCTGTTCCTTAAAGAACTAAATACAAGAATATATTTGAATGAGTAATTATGAAAATTTTGGACTTGAATAAACTAAATGGGTTAAATTTTTTTTCTAGAATGTAAAATTCTTATTTGGAAATATTATATCTTAAATTACATATTTAGTCCCTTCTAGTAACATAGTTGAACTGTTTAATTTCAACCATACAAACAAATAACTGTAAAATCATTATGTATGTGCTTATTTTAATCCAAAACATCTAACTTTCTTCAGGTGGAGCTTTAAATTATCCTATAGAATATTAAATTAAACAAAATCTTTTGGTTCATTTATTATTTAGGTATTTAAACAAGCAATTTTTAAATATTGAAATAACAATGACTTTTTTTTTATATAGATGCATTTCTTGTTGCATGGCAAGGGATTTCAAACGTGGGAATATTCTCCAGTTTATGCAATTCGATCCTATGCATATTTGTGGCTGCATGCTATTCCTTGCTATGTATATGGTTTCTTCCTTCAGTCAAATAAGGTAAGTTCAAAATTATTTTTCAAATTAACTAATTACAAACAGAAGGACTAAAGAATAAAGGAGCTGCTTTTCACAGCTAACTTTAACAAGACATCTTTGATTACAATTTCTTGTTAGTTGAACCATTTGCTTGTTAGAATCAATCGGAGAATATAAATAAACATACAAGTAAAATTCGCACTGCACAGTGTCATCGATTTTAAACTAAAATTATATTTGGAAACGTTAATTTTGATGTCTTGGCAGAGACATCAAAATTAACGTTCTTTCAAATTAACTTATTCTTAAGGTTAACACTACAATTATTTGTATTTTCTTCATGTGTTTTTCTTACAATGAGGGAATTTTTATTTTTTGAAATTCTGTTTATATTTGTTTTGCAGGAAATATTAGGGGTTTGGAGTTATGAGTGATAAAATGATAGGTCACAGGCTCAAATTTTTTAAATTTTACTTTAATTGGGATGTTGAGAAAAACGCTATTTTTTATAGTGAGCAATGAATTGGACAGTTTGCCAGGGAATATTGTTGATTCTTCAGAAGTAAATAATTCTACGAAGAACTTCTTCTACATAAGGAAATGATCACAAGATACTAGCCTAGTCAAACCTCGTTGGATCTTAAGCCTGTTGTTTATAAAAATCTTATTAATCTTATCTAATATTAAATATCTTATATTAAAATACAAATGTAACACTAAAATTATGCAATAAAAATACGTAAAATCCAGACGTGTTTTGGGAGATACATCTCCCTTCATCAGCAGAAGTTAAAAAGTCTATGTACACAACAAAATGAAAATAAACCCAGAATTGAAAGTGTTGCTAAAGAACAAAAACTATCTCAACCGGTTGGAGTTAACTATTGTGTGCCAACAAGCAGAAACTACCGCAACAGCAAAGGTTTTATTAATAATTGAATCAATATTGCTAAAAATGTGAAAATCCTCTAGGAAGTCAAATCTTGACTGGAAATTTTGTTTTGCAAATTAAATGTTGGTTAGAAAAATTAAATATATAATTATGTTCCCAAGAGTGCCTGGCAACAGATGACTTCTTTATTACTTTTTGTTCGATCGATGTACAACATACCACATTGACATGCGATACTGTATACACCCCAGTTATTAAGGTCATCGATGGGGTCTTTAAGTTGTGTGAAGGTAATCTTATTGATAGGTGAGAAATTGGAACGTATGTCGAATTTACTGAACATTTTAGAAATTTTATGGCTGATTTGGTGAATAATATATATAAAAAATTAAATTGCTCCTGTATGAAATCTATTGTTAAGAAACCTTTACTGTACCAGTATTTCATACTTCTTGGAACACAATAGTTAACTACAACCGATTGAGATAGTTTATGTTCTGTAGCAACACTTTCAATTCTAGATTTATTTTTATTTTGTTGTGCACACAGACTTTTCATTTCTGCTGATGAAGGGAGATGCATCTTCCGAAACATGTTTAGATTTTTATTGCGTAGTTTTAACATTGCATTTGTATTTTAATATTCTTAATGCAATGCTCTATAAGACGAGTTTTTATCTTATGTAATAATTATGCAACTTTTTAAGTTAATTTATGATAATAAAATATATAAAATTCTTTAGAACTTTATTTGTTAATGACTTCTATTTTATAAGAAACTTGAGCAGCATTCAAATCTTTTTTGTGCATTATCTGATAAAAATTTAGTGTACTTATATACTAATTTTTTTCTTCCAGATATTAGTATTTTATTATCTGAGGTGCTTATTTGCTTTCTGTTCTGGTCTATGCGAAGTGTTTTTTTATCGGTAAGTTTGTCCATTTTAACATTATATTGATTATTAGCAAAATTACTCATTCTTAGCATGGGTCTAACTAAAATACCGTACAATATTGGATAAGTAAGCCTATGTTCCATTTAAATGAAAACAAGAGACCCAGTAGTAACAGTTATTATTTTTTTTTTGGAAAAACTCTAATTTTTATGATAAAGCTATAGAATTGCTCTCTATAATTTAAACTATATTTATCAAAAAAGGTACATACTGTTTAAAAATATTTTTAGACATGTATACAAAAGGTGTTACAAAGAATGGAAGTTGTATTAACTTGATTCCTTTAACCCTCTGTTGCTCAAGGCCGTATATATACATTCAGGGATTTCCAGTTTTTCTAGCGATGTGCCCAATTTTGAAATTCATAAAAATACTCCATTTTACAATATTTTTTAAAATTCAAAGGTTTAAGGGTACAAGTTTCATATTTAAAATAAATTTTAAAAAATTGAATAATATAAAATAGAATAAAAATTACTTTAACCACCTGACGGATACAAACGAGTATATCCGTTCGTGTATCTTCAGTTTTTTTTAGTAGTACACAGAATATAAAAGTTGATAAAAAATTTCTTTTTTGAAATAATTTTCGAATTTAAAAGCATTAGGAGGACTTTTGAAAACCTTCTCAACTGATATAATTAAAAAAAAATATTAAAAAAAAAATTAGAATGTGTTGGAAATATAAATTAAACCTTCCTGCAGTGAAAACAAACCTACAGATTCCAAATTTTGTTTATCCGTCAAAGGGTCATCAAATACAAATCCCTCTTATACTTTTATTAGTATAGATAAATTGCATATAAAATACTTTTAATAGTGAAATGGGTACTTGAATTGCCTCATCTTTTGAAAAATGATGTTACTGTTTGAAATTGAATTTTGAACAGTCATTAAAACTCGATTAAAGATTTTTGTATTTGCATGAAATATTCAAAAAATAAACAATAACAATTTTAATATAATTTAGTTTGTGTGCATTTTTTTGAAGCATTTCATATAGTGATCAGCATCTATAGTGCTTGATCCATTTTTTAAATATATCACACTAAAAATTTACTGAAATTTAAACCTTAAGTACATGTATGCTTATAATTTTCATGGAATATATTACCGAAAAGTGTAAGTAATTTGTTAAATTTGAAGGGTCCACAGGAAAAATTATGAGGGCCCACTCTTTGTTGAAAGCGGGAACTCAACACTTCTGTGCTTTCATTGTAGTAAGTTTGATGTTCCAAGAACGTTGATAGCCTGTAAAAGAAAGACTAAAGGCTGTTTATGTGTACAGGATAAGGAACTTTGTTTTGCGTTTTCTGTAAAATCACTCTTGTTGGACCGTCATCTTTCTTCCCTTCATTTGACATTTTAAAATCATTTCCTGCAACTGTTGTACCTTTTTATTGTGTATTTAATATTCCTAATTATTTGCGAGTAATTGTATTATTTGAATTTTGTAGTGCAGTGTGCCAACACTTCGGACCTAACATTGGCCGGCTGACGCTTTTGTTTCTAACCATGAGCACTGGCATGTTCGTTTCGTCAACTGCATTTCTACCAAGTACTTTCTCTATGTATCTCTCAACTGTCGCATTGGGGGCTTGGTTTCTTCAAAAATATGAAGTAAATATCAATTTTTATTGTTAAAATATTTTGATTTTGTAATTGAATTGCAATTTAATAACCCAATATGAAAATTATTTGTATAACTAGAATATCAATACAACATCACCAGTCTTTTCAATGTAATACTTTAAATTTGAAACCACAGTCCCAAACCAAGTACATGGGCAAAGGCTGAACATGCACCCCACTCTCTAAACTTTCACACAACAACAAGCCTGATGACATTCAAACTGTAGATTTTACGAACCTCTCTACGCATCTTCATACAAATGAGTTATTGGGGAGTATGAAATAAGGTTACCATCCTGAATCCCAGCGAATAAATTCAGGCCAATATTAATTGAAATTAGTTAGTTAATTTATTGTGAACTTGTATTTATGAAGGCAGTGTTCACTCTAGAAATAAAAAGGGGCAGGGCGCTGTTGGCAGTAAAAGGGCACCCAGTTTTTAAAAAGACACTTCTTGCTTTTATAAAAGGGCACTTTAAAAAAAATTTGGGGTGGGCGTCGCCACACCCTAACTCATCGGACCCGTGACCGAAAAAAAAAGTTTATTTGATGGTTGACATTGCGTTAGAGCTGCATATTGGGGTATCGTTGACTGTTCAAGGCCTATCTCGAAGGAAAGACTCGTACAAAATTGATGTCCCTATATGAAGATATTACTTAAAAGCCAAAATGTGACATTTTAAAAATGTTTTTCAGAACAACTAAATCTGTAAGTAGCCCTAATCAGACCCCTTACAAAACTGATAAAAAGGCTACTCAAATCCAAAGTTTGGTAATAAAATGCCTAGTCTTGCAACTTCACCACAACCATCTTCTCTTTAAAAAAAATACAGTAAAAAAACTTAGCATTTCATATGCGGACACAAGCAACCAATAGGATTCGAGGAATGCCCTGTGCTCGAAATCAAAGCGGAATCATTGCGATTGCAACACGCGTAGTTAAAAAGGTGTTTAATCGATAATAAAACAAATTAATGGATGCCTTTTTTAAAGACAATTAGAGAAGGAATGACGCTTGTGCTTGATTGAAAAGGGCAAGGGGGGGCGGAATTTTTAAAAAAGGGGCATGAGGGTGCTATCGAGATGAAAAAAGTGCGGGCAGGGCCGACCGCCCTTCAAAAAACGCCTAGAGTGAACACTGATGAAGGTAAAGCTTTGTTTTAAATGGTTATAAACTCATGTTAACTTCTTTACAGATTGCCGTATTTGCAACAGCTGTCAGTACTTTAGTTGGATGGCCCTTTGCAGTCATTTTAGGGTATGCTTTCAAATTATTTTGTTTTAAATACTTGCACTTAATATTCCTTTTTAATATCTATAATAATATGTAGCAAATCTGTTTGTTGAACGACTTAAAATTCCAGATCTGTGAATTGGTGTTCCATAATAAATATTTATTTGGTTTAATAAAACTCAATTATATTTTAATACATAATCATGTGAATATTAATACTAATATGCGTAAAATGTATTTCGTCAGTATTGTGTGTTGCACGTTAAATGTGTTGAAATTCTACCGGCAGTACTGTCATCAGTCATTTCGGAAGGGCATTATACCGTTCTATTATTAAAATGATGTTTCTATACTGATACTTCATGTAGCTGATTTTTAAGAAGTTTCTTGTCAAAATTAAAAATCTGTAACATTTTTATTTGCTGGTTTTGGAGCCTTGTGCTGTGGCACATGTTGCACACCTAAGGGCAGTACATATATATTTTTACATTACAACATGGCTATCTTTATGTTGGTCATTAACTGAAATATTTGAATACCATTTTTAATTAAGTTTGTATATGCAACTAAAATAAAAATAATATTTGAATATTACCAACTATTTATATTTAGAAAATTATAATAAATATCTAATGTAGGACATGTTTTATAGTATTGTTAATAATAACAATTTTGTGGTTATTCAACGCACCTGAAGTTGCATTTTTGTTTATATAAATTTAGAAAAAAAAATTGCTTTACTTATTGCAATATCTTTGCAGGCTTCCCATTGCTTATGATATCTTTTTACTGAAAAAAGATCCAATGTTATTTTTAAAATCATCTTTAGTTTCATTATTTTTGATCATGGTAAGCAATATGAATGTACTTTTTTACATATATTTTTCCAGTTTTATAAAAATGTGTATTTTAATGTGTTGAGAAGTTGTTTTAAATAAATCTATGTGGATTAGAAAAATAAAATTTGTATATATTTTTATTTAAAGTAATTTTCTGCTCAAAGATTTATAAGAAAATTCAGCCAATCAAAAAGTATTAAAATTAGTTATTGAAAACTGTTTAGTGAAATAGCTTTGATTGATGGCTATGTATTTCATGATATTTATATTTTATAAAGTAAGTGTTAAATGAATGATTGCCCATAGTCATATTGTAAATTTATTGGTTATTGTAATTTCGATGTTACAAAAAGGTTTATTTACATATTTTTTTTTATTCTCTATTATGTCAGTTTTTTCCCCCCAACAATTACATTAAATTAAATTAATTGTAAATATTTACTAATATTTAATACTAGTTGAAGTAATTAGTAAATTAAAAAAATTGGTAAATTTAAAACTAATTATAAAATTTTGTTTGAAGTTTTTTTTAATAGAAACATGTGAAACTTTCATTTTGATATTTTTTATTTTTTTTTATTTATATAAACGCTTATGAATGTTATAGATTCCATTGATATTTGTTGATTCAAGACATTTCGGAAAGCTAGTGATTGCACCTTTAAACATAGTGCTGTACAATGTGTTCACTACACACGGACCAGATTTGTATGGTATGGTTTTAGTTCGTAGTTATGTGTTTCATTCTCATGTATATTTCAGGGAATTATCGAGGAAATTCTGGAAATATCAGGGAATTGTCATGTAATTTTGGAAAATTTCTAAAAAATCACGGAATTTAATAACAATTTTCAATAGAAATTTTATTTTTGACTATGAAATATTGTTTATTGACCTTTTATATTAAAACAATCATTAAATGTAACCAATATGAGGAAAAAGCCTTTTAGAAAGACAAAATGTACAAAAAAGAAATCGGTTTGGAATCATAGAAATTCACCAAAATGCTGATGTTCTTAAACACTATAATAGCACTGATTGATTGACAAGTACCTGGTCACTTAACCAAAATCAAATATGTATAAATGTTTTAAAAATGCACCATATTTTTTTAATGAAATATGAATTGTCCATCTTCAAAATTGTCAAAATATAATTTTTTTTTGACAAACTTGGCAAAATGATTAACTACTGTCAGCAAATAAAGTGTCAATTATTTTTGATTTATTCAATGTTATACAGTGTTAGTGTATTTCTTGTTATCAGGTTTAATTTGATTTTATGAAATTTGTTTAATTGGATACCGATCTTTACTATTGCACTAAAAAAAAAAGTGTTTGATATGGAAAAATAAAGGAATTTCCAATTGGTTTTCCTCTGGCGTTTTCAGTGTTTTGGCCAATCTTATTCCTGTTTTTTAGAAGTTTGTGTACATGTACATTCTATATGCTTACATTTGAATCAATATAAATTAAAATTGGAGCAATCGTAATCCGTAACTTCAGCTGCATGGGCGTAGAATTTTATTTTATGGATTGCAGTAGTACTGATTGTAGTTTTAGGTAGCTGATTGTTTTCAAATGTAGATTAAAATTAATTTAAATTACTCCTATTTATTTGTTTGATAAAAATTATAATTGGGGATGAACTGGATAGTGGTTTTGTTAGATATTGGATATCTGGCGGACATTACAAACCGGATACTGAATTTCCGATCAGAAATCTGGCAGTTTTTTTTAACGAAAATATCTTCTCTTAACATTTCTTTAATAAATTGTTCACATTCATACTGGTTTCGAAACGGTCGGAGCTGTACTGTACAATATGTTTGAAAATATAATTTTGAAATATTTTCAAACTGCTGATCTAAATTGTTTCTATGTTTGAATGTTAAAACTAGCTCTTACTAGACTGTAGAATAAAACAATTTCAAATATGTAACAAACGGAGATGTAGCTATGCACCTTACATATGACCACCCACATGGATTGTTCAAACTCGAAGATAGCTAGTGGCTGGTTCGTAATTGTCTTCAGCTTATCTTCCTTATTATCTATTCTATGTGGCCCACAGTGCCTGAAGCACACCTAGTCACAGTGGCGGCTCGTGCACTACAGCAAGTACGGCCGGGCTGCACCTAATTTTATTATATTTTAAAACTAAAATTATATGTTTTACTAATTTTCTTAAACGAAGATTAGAATTGGAAATGAAGATGAAATTTCAACTCTAAGTAAAAAAAATCTTCGATAAATAGCAAACGTGTTTCCGTAATGCACAAATTCGGGAGAAGGAAAAACTCCATTAAAAAAAAATTGCAGCTAAAAAGCGAAGTTCGAAATCGGCTGCATCGTTGCCATGGCAACCTTACGTAGTATGACTTCCTCAACACGCTAAAATGGAGGATATGACGACACAAACGTAGCGCAAAAGGATTTTTTTAAAATTAGCTGTACCAGGGTTTTGGTTAAATGATTGTGTTTCTGGCAATGAATGATGATTCATGTTTGATCGGCGAGGCGGGGTGGAGGAAAACGATAATTTCGAAGAATCTCTCCAAACGGAAATAGATTTCGATAAGCTTGCACGTGTGTTGTTGTTTCTTTACTTAAATTAATATTAAAATTGACCGATTCGCAAGTGTCATAGGAGGATTGGTTCAATTTTCAAACAATAAGTAAGTGTTTTCTATTATTTTTACATGTTATCTTTCATAAAAGTTATCTTTCATAAAGGGGGGGGGGGGGGAGTTGTTTTCGGCTGCACTAACATTTTTGACCACGGGCCGCCACTGCCTGGTCAGGTTTTAACAAGAAAGTTATCACTTCACTCCTTACCTGCTTGAATAACCGAAGAAAAAATTCAAGGGAGAATCTGCAGACTGGAGAATACATTGGGAGTGTTTCCAGGAAAAAACTTAAAGTGAAAACAAAAGTTAATTGATCACCACAAAAAAAAAAAATCTGCAGCATTTTATTCATCCAGATATCCGGCACTTTGATTCCGGATATCAGATAATTACCAGATAGTTACAAATTAGCTGGATATCGGATTGTTACTGGATATCCGTTTCATCCCCAATTATAAACATTTATTTTCAGTGGATTATTAATAAATTACCTTGTCTTAACTTTTCTGCAATTTTTTTTTAAAATTTGCTCCATTTTACAGGTACAGAACCTTGCACTTTTTACTTTTTGAATGGACTGTTGAACTTCAACATTGTGTTTCTAGCTGCTTTAGTTGCTGTGCCCGCTTTGGTAAGAATATCCTGCATTTATATTAGATTATTATCGCATTATTCTGCATTTATTTTTATACCATACTTTAAAAACAGTATAAAAAATTAATATTGCCTTCCAATGGGCTAAATTTTAGTTAGGAGTTAGTAGCTGGATCGACCTTGTTGGGCCTTGAGCCTGTTGTCGGTCATCAATATTTGTAATATTTATCTATGAAAATAAAAAAAAAGGGTGTCGCACAAAACTCGTACTTCCTCTGTATATATATATATATATATATACATAGATAATACTTATCTTCAAGTTGTGCAGCTGAGGCTTGGAATTTTAAAATTCCGTTTAGTTTTTTAAATGAATATATAAATGTTCTAGAAGACATTTTGTAAATGTCAATTTTAAAAAGAAATATTATCAATAGTTATAAAATCGTAATATGTTACCAACAATAAAATACTTTAAACTAAAATATTAATATATATTTATTAGTTTAAACAATTGGCAAAATATCTGTAATGTATTAATAATAGTAATGTGTTTTTGCAAAAAAATTTAAAGAACATATCATACTTTTACTTCATTTAAGTTATACTATAGGAAGAATGATTATATTTTAATATTAAAATACTGCGAAGTTGAAAATAAAAATTAGTATATGCATTTCTACACTTTGTCACATTCGTGACCTATGCTTTTCCCTAATGCAATGAGGGGAGGTACCCTGCCTCTTGTAAACTTGGAGACGACCCCAAGAGCGGGGAAGAAGCGTGCAGAAATTTGCATAGTCTTAGGCGTGGCTATTCTCCAGGGGGGACTTTTGACCAATGGAGTGAATGACTTCGGGTTAAACAAATCGGAGGCCTGAGTACCCACTGAAGCATTCGGACATCTTAGCGTATGGCGATCTAGGGGGTGTATTTATGAAGTTGTTGACTGGGGATTTTGCGAGAGGGGTTTTTGAGAGAAGACCTGAGAGCGATAGTGAACGGATGCCAGGAGATGGAATGCAGAGGAGTTTGTTATAACGCCAGGCCCGAGAGAGAATGACGAGAGTTGCGATGGAATGTACAAATCCGGGTAAGACTTCCTCCCTTTTTGCCACCCAATTTAACTTGTTTTAATGGTTTTGACGTGTACTGAATTAAGTGTATTCAAGGAAATTGTTGATTAAAGTCTAGATCAGTTCTATTCTTAGTTATGTTATTATTGCGGCATAATCACTCATCTAATATAACCTGGGGTCACTGGGAAGTGACACACTTAAGTGTAAATAATAGTTTTATTAATTCCTATAAGTATATTGTTTAATTTAGCCCTGTGCGAAGAACGGGTATTTCTACTGGTATGTGATGTCAGGAGTTTTGTAGATTTCTTTCAAATTTAATATTTGCATATTAGCACTACAAAATGCAATACATTAGCAATAACCTTTCTTGCATTTCAACGAATGCTGCCATGGTTTTAATAAGCTTTCAATTTCAATTATATTTTCTTTTTCAGCTACTACTGAAAGCCTTTGATGGCAGCCAGAAAAAAGTTCCGAAAAGTCCACCAATTTTCCTCTGTCTCGCACCAATGTACTTGTGGATGTTTGTCTTCTTCCCTCTAGCCCACAAGGTGAGCTTTGTAATCATATATATTATTTATATTGTAAAGATCCCTTTCACGCACCTGAGATGCAACGGATCTTAACACATGAGATGTCAAAAGAAAGATAATTTCATTGACCAGGGACGAATCGTACTTTCATCTCATAAATATCAACATTTCTTTTAAAAAAATTACTTTAAAATAATTCATTTTAATGTTTTTTTTTAAACAAGCCGTTAATGCTGCCATTTATGAGCAGACAGTTAAAGTTTTTGATTTTTTTGTACAATATTTGTTATATATTTCGCTAATATCTTTCACCCTTACAATGACTAACATAAAATAAGGTGCTTTTTGCCGAAAATATCAAACGAATGCTCAATCAACAAACAAAGGTTTGAAAATACTATCAAATAATCTGCTTTTAGTTGCTTGCTAAGCCCTTCAAAGTCTATTAAACCGTGAAATAAGAGGTATTCAGTGAGTTTCTTCACCACATGTCATGTCACTTCAGACAACATTCATCCTCCTCTTTCCAATAAATAAAAATCTCCAAATAAAATTAAAATTACTAGTTTTTGTTAAAGATATTTTGAAATCCTCATGTTTTATTTCTGTTATTGTTAGACATCTTAATGCCAAAAATATTTGTTGTGCTCTGTCATATTTGATATAATCTTTTATTTAAAAAAAAATATGTGTTTTGAGCAATTAATTGTTTTGCTTTAATTTCCAATGAAAAATTATTTTTTCTTTCATGAATAAATTCTTACACTGCAGAAAGGGTCTACATAAAATTACTTTTAAATATACAGTCTCTTGTTAATGTCACAATGTGAATCGAGTTGTCTTCTAGTCGGAATAACCTTAAATACTTCTAAAAGGATGCACTTCAAGGTCACACTTTGCCTCACTTCTTCCAAGCTTTAATTTACTGTGTTTCCATAACAAAGATTTATTGAAATAATTAGATAGTATTTTACAGTGCCTATTAAAAATGGATTATAACAATTTAAACATTGTTTAGTAAATATTCTTTATAAAGACAAAAACATTCTAAATTCCCAACATAATAAACAAAAGCAATCCTAAAATTAATTTTTTAATGCAAGTATAATTCTCCCCAAAAAGTTAACAAATTGACACATATTATATTTTTTTATATATGTTTCTATGTAATTTCTGTTCTAATTCAGATATTTTCTTTTTTTGTAATGGATGGGGAACGTTTGTAAAACTTTTTAAATAAAAGTTTGGTTATCCAGCATTCAGTTATATCCAGTTGGAGTAATGTTTTTTGTCAGATAAAGAATAATCCATCTCGGGTAAAATGCTAACAAATTAAAGATCTGTATTTTAATTATCTGACTATCTGGAAATATCGACTGACTGGACTTCGTTTTAAAACATTTTCTCTGATTTCAAGTTTTTTTTTTATTAAATAAGGATTGTTTGCATTTAGAATAAAATCATATATAATTTTTGTTAACGAAAATTTAACTTTTGTTTTAATGTGAGGAAAGCTGATGTTAAATTTCAAGTTTAAGAAAAAAAAATGTAAGCTTTTTAGTTTAAAAGCACTTTTCTGTAGCTTATTTGAAAATTCTGATTTTCAGAAATCTTGGTGATGATTTTCTTGTAGGAAGAAAGATTTCTGTTCCCAATCTACCCCATGGTTTGCCTGGCCGGAGCTGCGTCCGTGGACACCATACAGGTAGGCATTTCTTGAATTTTCAAAAAAACACATGACACAATGCATTCTGACACCTAAGGACCAGAGATATAATAAAAATGCTATGTTACTGTTCACGGTGCCGGCTGTTCTGTAATATTGTGAGCATGTATGAATAGTTCCTTGGACCCCAGTTTCCCAGTAGAGGAAGGTGTACGTCTAGTAACCAGAGGATTGTGAGTTCGAGCCCGATTGAGTAGACTTGACAAAGAAAGGTAAAAATGCAGTGGTCTTGCAATCGGTGGTTTGCCAGTTTCGCTATTAAAATACTAGAAAGTCGTCTGAAATATCAAAAAAATTATGCTGTGTATACGGGACTGGTTCACGATATATCTGATCGGGGCCAATCCCCTGACGCCTCATCAGGTTGCTTTGGGTGCCGATTCAGAAGTTATCTTGTCATCTGTCTATGGTTTTAAAATACGTGGTGGTGTTTTCGTGTGTTGTCTGTCCTGAGGATTGAGCATATAAGGATAACAGATTGAAAGTAGCCTAATCAGACAAGAAAATTTTAAACCTATTAACAAAAATGCAGAATAAATTAGCATTTATTACACTAAATATTAAAAAAATTATAAATATTGTTCAGTTTATGAAATTAATCATAAGATATTAAAAATCGGTCTACAAAAGTCCTTAAAATCAACTTGTATTTTTATTTTCAAATAATTTATTTCTGCTTAAATTTTTTTTTCAGAAACTATATCACAAGCTGTTTTCGAAGAGAAAATTTGGAGATTACTTAGATGCTACAAGTTGGATTTCCATTAGCTTTTGCGTTATATTCTGTACAGCATCTTTGTCGCGTACAGTCATTGTGTACAAAGGTAGGAATAACTTGCTTTAAAGATTATTAACATATCAATCACTTGATTTTTAAAGGGGACTTCTAACATGGTTTCCTTTTAAAATCAAGAAATTCATATGCGTTCTATTGAAAAACTTACAATATATATTTTGAAGTTTTCTCTTTTAGTCAAGAATATTTTTACGAACTCTAAAAAAATTGTATGTTTTAAAAATGTGAATTATTTTCTTCATAAGAGTTATTTTTAAAAAGTTAATTTGTGTTTTGAATATCTTAATTCTTCATGAAAATTATATTAAGTATAACTTAACAAAGTATTACTTCTGAGATATTTGTTGTTTTATACCTTGAAAAATGTGTTAGGTATTGGGTAAAGGATGTTTTAATCTACAAATCATAGCATGCTACACATAAACTGACTTAAGTCATTAATTGATATGAAATATGTTCGTAAGTAGTTGGGTACTACTAACTCATTTTCTCATGTATGCCTTTTACTATTCAATTAAAAAAAAAACTACCTTAATTCCTGTCTTACAACATCTGTTTCATAAAAATTAGAGAAACACAACAGTATCAGTTTTCAGATAAACAGTACCATACCCTATGCTAGAAATGGTTAATTGGTTCACTGATTGTTTGTACCTTATTACATAATTTAAATATATTTGTATTATTTGATAAATGTGTAAACCTTATTGGACAAGAATAAGCATGTTCCAATAATTAAACTATTCCTCCCCTCCCCCCTCTCTAGTAAAACTGAACATTTGTATTGATATATTTTGGAGAAAGGGGAAACTTTACAATAACCTTTAAATATATGTAAGATATTTTATAACTTGTCTACCCACTTTAAAATTTACTTTAATTAACTTTCTTTAACTTTGGATATTGCCCCCTTTTCCCAGTACCAAAGCAACTAACATATTTAATCTCAAGAGGCCACACTCTTAGATTTCGGATGAGTCACCATTACACATGTGACTGCTTTCCCTCCCACGCCACTTCAAAAACCCGAACTGAAACTAACTAGAAAATGCAAACTAAAAGTCGAGGAACCAATCAGAGGTGTCCAGGGTGTATTCTCTTTCTCAAAATCTCCATCTTGATACAGATTCACAAAGCTGAAAGAGGTCTTGCTCTGAGATCCTGAACAATAAATGAGTTGAACATACTATTCCAGCCTTTGTTTGAAGCCATCAGAACTGAACCTGTCTAAAAACTATAAGGACTGCACATCTAAATCATAAACATCACGTATATATATGAGAGTAAGTCAAAAATTACTTGCACTTTTCATTCTGCAATTTTATTAAACAAAGATAAGTGGCGGCCGCATGCATATGCATTGAGTTGGCATATCTGTGGTCATGTGTTTGGAATTTAACCATGATCGCGTCAGTTGTCGTCTAGCTACAACAGCATAAGCATGTCAGCTCTGCTAGATTGCACCAAAGAGGAGCGATCAGATTTTTGTGGTCAGAGGACTTGAAAGGTGCTGAAATTCACCGGAGACTTTTGTTACAATACGGAGAAAGTGCTTAATCTCGTAAAAGCTTTTTTTTTGTAGATCGAAACGTTTAAAAGTGGCCGAACGAGCGTAACACAAAAAGAGTGAGCTGGGCAACCATCAACCTCAACCACTGATGACAACATTCAGCAAGCTCGAGAGATGGTTACAGCATATAGACGAGTTAACATAGATGAGGTTGCATCTTCTTTAAACATCAGTCACGGTTCTGCCTATCAAATTACCCACCAATGTATCTGTTGTAAACCTAAATTTGTTTAATAAAGTTGTAGATCGTAAAGTGTAAGTAATTTTTGACTTATATGTGTTTAAGAAAGACAGACAACAGTCTTTGCAAAATTCTTCTATTTTCAATAATAGATTTTATATAAAAGAACCTATTCTAATCACTTAAAATCTCATTGTCGATATCATGCTAATTTAATTTCATTGTCAAAAATCTCACAAATATTAACATATATACTTTTTTAGGTTATCGTGCTCCTATTGAGACATTTATGGAGCTTGGTCGATTTTCCCTGGATGACAGCCTACATCCTTTGCCACCCGAGTACCCAGTGAACGTTTGCGTAGGGAAGGAGTGGTATAGGTTTCCATCGACTTTCTTCCTGCCCGACAAGTAAGTCGTCCTTATTGCAAGTATTTTGTAACTTTGTGCCAGATTAAGTCAAATTTGTTTCTAAATGTCAGAAAATCTCAAATTTATGTTATTAATATTTTACATTTAAGATAATTTACGTAAATAACTATATTAAATGTAACTATATTAAGTAAATAACTATATTAATATTTAACTAGGAGGCTTCGCCCCCTGCTCCGCTAACGCTCCGCCAACCCCCGGAGGATTGCTACGCAATCCTTCTAGGTTTGCTTCGCAAACCAATTCTCGCTTCGCTCGCTATAAGGTAGGACACAATAACAATGTGTCCTAGCAACAATATTTTTTAGATATATTACTGTAAACTTTAAAAGTTGAAACTGAAAATTTAAATTATAATTCATCTTGGCATAAATAAATTTTTTCTCCATGTAAATCAATATACATATATTTAAAGTTTTTTTTTGTTAAAGTACAAACAGAAAACAATGGTTTCACTGACATGCCTACCATTATTTATAATTTTCCTCATTTTTGCTATGCCTTTAATGCATTTTAGATCAAATTCTAACATTAGTTGTAGTTTGTTTTGGATGTAATTGATGTTAATCCTACCATAACCTTGCCAACCAAAAATGTGTTTTTTAATGACGTCAGGCAGATGGAGTTTATAGGAATCATTTATGGTATAGTTTCCAAAATAGCCAACAGATGGCGCCACCTCTATTTCCAGTTTGTTTACAGTTTAGATCACTGATCTCAGTCCAGTGGTTTCGATATATTTTACAAAACTTCTCTTTTGTTAATATAATATGGCATTCTTTCTAATTTAAACGACATTATCAAAATAATTTTTTATAATGGATTGAAGTTGTTAATCGTAAAAATAGCTTAATAGCAAAATACAAATAAGAAAGCAACAAATATTTGTAACTGTTGCCATTTCACGTATAGAAAAACGGTGTTTTTCAATCACCGCATAAGAGAAATATAGATGGCGTCGAGTGCCAGCTGAGATGCTGTCCTCATTACCTGACCATGGTTAAAAGATCGAGGCATTGTTCCGGGGTCTCTCCTTTGAGATGGGCTCTGAACTGCCGGCAATAGTCCAATTTGCAGCTCTAGTACGACGTCAATTAATCAAACAAAACTGAACGATTGAAATTCCCAACTCAATAGTGCTAAAAATTCCCAGTTCCAACTTATCAACATTTTTATAAATTAGGTAGTAATGTTAAACAGTTTTCTCAAAAGTATTCATTTGTTGCATGCATGTTCCAATGCAGTGTCTCTTCAAAGGTCTAATTTAATTTTAATCTTGGACAATTTTCAATCTTCCCTCACTTTTATTTGCTAATAATAATAATTTTCTTCTAGAAAGTATCAAAGTGGGTAAAACAAATGTATGCTCAAGTATTACATTTATTTCTTGAAAGGTGAAACCCCATAGTACAAACATAAAAGCTTTGCTTGCATGTACTTTTAAAATAACCGCATATGTTTTTATTACTTTATGTTTATCTGAACTAGTAATAAATTTTTTCTATAGTAAACAAAAGCATTGTTAGAGCATTTCTATTTATTATATTTACAAATACAAATATTGACGACCAACAGTAGGCTGAAGGCCCAACAAGGTTGACCCAGCTAGTATCTCCTAACTATCCACCAATGAATATTTAACTTCCTCTTAAAATCTTTTACTCCTATACAATGAACAATATTCACTGGCAAGTTGTTCCATTTGTCTATTACCCTATTGTAAAAATAGTGTTTTCTACCTTCCCGATTAAAATATGATTTGTTTGTGTCCGGATATTTACCGAACGCACATAGTTTAAAAAGTCACTAATAATAGCAGAGGCAGGGGAGCTGAGTTTAATTTTAAAAATCTTACTTTTATTAAAATGTAAAATAAATTCAACTCAGATATAAGATAAAACTAAATAATTTATTAAAGTATAAATTATTCCAGCACTATTAATTAACAATTAAAACTAACAAATAAGAAAAAGGAAAAACCACCATGATACATGGCTTAACATCTTACACTTATATTGTATAAGGTGTTAATGATCAAAATATATATCGACTTCAGTTTAAGTAGCAATTGATCATCATTTATTTTGCATTGCAACCTAGTAAATGTAACTTATGCCTTATATTGATGTGACTCTGATCGTTTTAGCTGGAATTTGAAATTTCTCAAGTCTGAGTTTAAAGGACAACTTCCCAAGCCATACTCTAGTTTGCCCAATGCGACAAAAATAATACCAACTGAAATGAATGATCAAAATTTAGAAGAACGTTCAAGATATGTAAGTTATTTTTGATGATAAATATTCATATTATTAAGGTCATTTTCTTTAAGAATTCTTTATTTTTAACCAAAGGCTCTTAGAACGTCTTTAAAATGAATAACATTTAAATCATTTCACTAAACCTCTAATACAAATGTTTGGTCTTATTGTAAATATATAAAATGAACCACAGGGTGGTCATCCCATCAGGTTAGTTTGCAGTCGTGGATATTAATTCATGGTTGGGCCGAGTAGTACTTCACACAAAAACAAGTTTATTTACACGAGCTCAGAGTCAGCAAACATCTTTACATGACGAAAGACAAACACGAAGTGACATCACATAGGGATGATTACATGATGTGAAGAGAGAAAAAGGGAATTATCATCGTGTCGCAAACAACGTGAGGATTTCCTTCAGGGAAAAAGGGTGCAGTTGAACTTAGAAGTCCCCGAGTGATGGGGGAATGATTAAATATGCACGTGGGTAGAGGAGCTTTGCAGATTCAGCAGAAATAATGAGAACGAAGAGATTTTTTTTGAACAAGAGTTTTAGGAACAAGAGGGAAAAGGTGCAAATTGTACTTAGTTATTTTAAGGGATAGATGTTACGGAATATTAATAGGGGTTTAACAAAAGGGTTCGGGATTTAAAAAGAGGGTGGTTACAGGAATTTTCTTTCATATATATATATATATATATGTGTGTGTGTGTGTGTAATATTTATTTAATTAGGGGGCAGAGTTGTTATGATTTTGAGAGGGGGGTCAAACATTTAAGTACAAAACTAATGACCGAAATTTAAGTTCAAAACATTTATTACTGCAGAGCACGACACATTACAGTTTCGAGGTTACATCTTGAATCTATTTACAAGACGGATAATTTTAGAAAGAGAATGCACTCTGGACACGTCTGATTACTTTATTAAAGTTTCAGTTCGCCTTTTAAGGTGCGTGGAAAGCTTGGGGAGATGCTTGGGAGAAGAAGCAGTTATATGTGGAATGCTCACTCATCAGAAATCTAATGGTGGGAAATTGCATCACGATATGAAATATCTTGGATTCTTTTGGGGCTGGGAAAAATCAGTTTATAGAAAAGGGAAATCTACAAAGTTGAAAGAAAGTAATTTAAAGGGATGGTTAAAAAGGGGTGAAAATAAAGACATCAAACAGGAATGATTTAAAAGTGGGAAAGTGTTAGGAAAATATCTTATATATATATGTAAGATATTTTATAAATAGTCTCTCCACTATAAAATTATACCATTACTTTAATTAACTTTCTTTAAATTTGGATATCACCCCCTTTTCCCAGTACCAAAGCACCCAACATATTTAATCTTAAAAGGCAATATCTCACTCTTAGATTTCGGATGAATCACCATTACACATGTGACTACTTTCCCTCACACGCCACTTCAAAAACCCGAACTGAAACTAACTAGAAAATGCGAACCAAAAGTCAAGGAACCAATCAGTGGTGTCCAGGGTGTATTCTCCTTCTCAAAATCTCCATCTTGATAAAGATTCCCGATGTAACCTCTAAGCTGAAAGAGGTCTTGCTATGAAGTGCTGAACAATAAATGATGTGAACATAATATTTCAGCCTTTGTTTGATACCATCCTAACTGAACCTGTTTATAACTATAACGATTGCACTTCTAAATAATAAATATCACACACACACACACATATATATATAGTACAAGTTATTTATCATATTTAACCACACACCCTTATTACCTTAAGCATAATAATGCCTATTTGTGGTGTAATTGTTGCTGTTTATGTCTTTCACCATCAAATGGAAGGTAACTTCTTAATTTATTTTAAATTATTCTCAATTGTTCCATACTTTCTTATGTTTCACTACCTTTCTGTGTTCAGGAAGTGGCATCCCACATTTTTCTCTAAAACTAGGTCTCAGAAGTATATTTCTTCGGTCATTTTGTATGTACTGATTGAGGATTCTGGAACTGTTAAGTTTGCAATTATGATGGGACAAAATATAACATAATAATAAATAGACAAACTATTTTTTTTTACTA
This sequence comes from Troglohyphantes excavatus, assembly GCA_963932185.1. Taxonomy (NCBI): domain Eukaryota; kingdom Metazoa; phylum Arthropoda; class Arachnida; order Araneae; family Linyphiidae; genus Troglohyphantes; species Troglohyphantes excavatus. The sequence goes on from OZ010678.1 coordinate 45,905,166, forward strand.
ATGCACATGTTACAATGCCTCAGTTCTCATTAAAATATCAATGTGCCTGTTTCAGAACATGGCTAGAAGAGTTTTACTTGAATTGTAATTTTAATAGAAATAGGGATTGGTCCACAACAAAAACCCTTAACAAATGACAGAAGCTGAACAAGCTGTTCCGTCAGATATCGCAGGCCCTGTTCCATGCATGCTTTGCTTTATTTCAAGATTTAAAAATATAATTGCATTTAGTTGTGATTTGTTAAACCGTTTTTTTCATTTAACCTTATTAATTTTTAGGTGGATATTAGAACCTGTGACTACATAGTTGATTCAGATTTCCCCAATCACTCTTCTTTAGAACCGAGATATTCCAAAGATCCTAACTGGAACATTACGCACACTCTTCCGTTTCTGGATTCTCAAAGGTTTGATACTGTTCAATTTCCCCATACTTTAACTTTTCTCATACTGTCACCATTGTTGTGTCGTCAAATATTTCATCTCAATTTTAACTCACTTCCCAATGTGTTATTGACTTATATCTATCAGGGTGGTGACATAACCTGGAAAAATGGGAAATCAGGTAAATTGTCATGGACATTTTTAATTCTGGAAATATTAGGGAAATTTTAAAAAAATGAGGGAATTTTTCAAATTTGGATCCTTAAAACAGCATCTATCTTCTGTTATGCACTCCATTATGTGTAATTTAATTGTCAATATTTCCATTTAGTTCTGAATAAGAATTTTTTTTTAAAAGCATGGTTATGCGCATTTTTCAGTTTTATTTTTGTAAAAACGTGAACCGCTACTGGTGAACGCAAAAGCAAAGTGCATTGGACCTTGAATTGTAAGCAACATGTGACGAGCTAATGAATATGGGATTTATTGATTAATTAAATTGTTATTTTAACTGTCAATAAGTATTGTTTATAATTTTTCATTGATAATGCCAATTTATTTATAGTATTATTGTAGCGTGGATACTTTGTTTCTACACAAAGCCTGTACTGGAGCATTTCTTAATATAATTGTAAAATCAGGGAAATTTTTGTGACACATCATGAAAATCAGGGAAATTTTTGTGCACATCATGAAAATCAGGGAAATATTAGGGAACTTTTTTTCCAGAATGTTGTTGCCACCCTGTCTATGTTGAATTCTACATGCTAACATAACAAGACTTTTTCCACCTCATTATCACCATGCGATTGTTACTCTCAAATTTTCAGAGCTCTGTCATTGCATCTGCAGTGTTTAAAATTGGTACTAAAAAAATAACTAAAATGTACTCATTTTTTGAGTACATTCGATGCTCATCAGAGCTCAGAATATATGTTTCATTTTTAAAAGACATGTACTCGGAAATTAGTAAAATTAATAAAAAGCTCAGTTACTTGTCTACATAGGCTGCCTTCATAAATAAATATCGACAATTACAACCTGAGGATTCCCGGTAAGTCTTGGCACAATTGTCCAGTGCCTTATCCGTTGTACTACCAGGCCGACGTTATAAACAGAAGATTTGTTTAAAAGGTGTGCCAAAAGAATGGGAAGTAAGAGAATTGAATTGTAATAACTCAGTTTCCATTTAAGCAATCGCCATCTAATAATGTGGGAAAGTCATCTTCTGAACAACTATTTCAAGTTTGTCAGGGCGCTTTGTTAAGATGGCTTTGAACAGAAGCTGAGATGAGCAATATTAAATCGCACTGTACATCTTTGAGAAAATACGATTGTTTAATTTCGAGTATATCATCGCTCATTTATGATGTAATTGTACTCAAAGAAAAACAAGTTGTTTCAGGTACTGATTTTTAAGTACCCTTTATCTTACAGTGTGTTAGACTACTCGACGATTGTTGTTTTACATGACATTGTTTTTCATTTCAGATCGCATACACTCTTAAGAGCTTTCTACATTCCCTATTTCACGGACTTTTACTGCAATTATGTGGACTACAACTTATTGCAGAGGACTTCAATCAGGGACAGGCTGGTGCGAAGGAGAAGAAAACCGGCCTCAAACAAGAAACCGAGTGATTGAGGCTCTAAGTAACCAAAAAGTTTTATGCAGGAAATACATGGCCGTTAGCTTGTAGAGATTTGTATGTTTTAATTTAATTATTCTCCCGGCCAACTGTTGTGTCATTGTACCTACTGCAAGAATTGTACATATTTCAATAGATTATTTTAGGTTGTAAACAACATTTTTTTAAAAAGAATGGGAAAAAAACAAGCATTCTCCCAAATGAAATTTTACACAACTTAAAATCAGTACATTTTATTATTGCACATATTTTGTTCAGGATTTATTGCTGAAATAAATTTATACATATATTTATAAATAAAGAAAATCTTTAATAAATTTTTTCACCAATGAAATTTTACGACCAAATTTTTTTGAAAATGTAACACAGCCATATTTTAATAATTACTATTTCTTATATTCGTTTATTAAAAACAATATAGAAGTTATTGAAATATCCAGTCACTATGTGTTACAAATGCTAATGCATTTCTGAATGTAATTGTTTTTGTACAAAAAATAAAGTAAGACGTAATAATGTATCGGCTACACACTATTTTCAAGGCCAATAGTGTTAACTTGGCTTATAGTCTTAACTTCTTTTTTGTATCCAAAAGGGCTTATAGTAACTTTTTTATTTAATTTTTGTTTAGCCCTGTGCTGCATTGTTTAGCCACTCCCCTTTTGCCAAACACAAAATAAATTCAATTGAAGAATTTAGTGCAAAAACTGCACAAGTTCATTTTTTAAATACATTTTGGGATTAAAAAAAACCGCCATTTGAAGTAAAAAGAATACCAGAATACTCTGAAGATAAATTAGATACAAGATGACAAGCGTCAATTAGGCTAGCTTGCAACTGGCAACATGCATCTAAACTATTTAGTTGCACACAACTGGAAAACTCGAACAGTATCTGCTCATGAGCGACTTTTAATTGCACGAAAACAGCTGGGCTAACGGCTTTGATAAACAACTGACAATTTGGCGATTTTGAATGGATTGCGGTAATAGAAGCGTGGCGATTTTTCACCTTCACTTTGGCGTTTGCGAAATCTGAGACCTGGCAGCCCTAAGTTGAATGTAATTAAATAATCAGAATCAGTTGATGTGTGATTTTTTAGTTGCTCAGTTAATTAAAAATTGCAATGCAATTGTTGCTAATGTGTAGCTAGCCTTACCTGAAAATACAATTTTTGTTCACAAATTGTGTATTTACATTTTATGAAATATCTTATTGGTTTAGGAAAGGGAACCGAATGAAGCTAAAATGCAGCCCACTCGTAGCTTTTTTTTAAAAAATTGTATTTTTCTGACCATATACAATATTGATTGATTGTGTATAGCTGTTAGAAATTATTAACATTGGTGTCTCATTGAAATATCCTCAACCGTAAAAACCTTTTAAGTAGACAATGTATAAAACCTGAGTGCTCCTTATTGAAAGGTTTTCAAGTGTTTTAAAGTTAGTTCTAGATTGTATTATTGGTGAATATTATTTTACTTAACATTCCGTTAAATGTAGAGAATGTTGTTTGTAGTACTGTAAAAGTAGGCAAATGTCGCAATTTGATGTTTTGATGTATTTATTTTCATTTGTGAATGAACAAGGTTGCCATATGTCTATTAATGTTGTGGAGAATTTAAAATGTTAAGCCCCCCCAAAAAATAATTTATATGTCATGCGTCTTGTCATTTCTTTCATTGTCATAGAGGATTTTCTTTCGTTTTTTTTTGTAGCAAAATATAAATTTTTAAAAAGTAAATTTCCTGAATTTCTGTACTTTTCTCAGAGAGTTGTAATATTAAATAGAGAGCGCCTTCAATGTCAGACTCTCGTAAGGCCGCGGTGTCAACATTGAAAAAAAAAACCAACATCATGTGGTTCCAGTGCTGCCATATTTGGCGTTCAGACATCTGCAGGGGTTCCAAATTTGGTGCACTTTCTTCTTTCTGGTGATAAGGCGTTCTGTCCGTATTCAACTTCTTAACATATATGTACGTATTTACTTATTTTCAAACAATTTGCGCTAAATATTTCCTCTTCATTAACGAAACGAAAATATAATTTTCTTTGTGTTCCATACTCGAAAAAACGAAACTCTTTATATTTCTCCGGTTTTATTGTTCATATTTTCTTATTAAACTATACAAAATAACAATTGAAAGAACATCGCTTATGGTAAATTTTTTACATAAAAACGTAACGCAATTATTTCAAAAGTACAAAGTAAGAAAAATATCTTTAATATATCTGTTAAACTCCCTTAAATGGTGCCACTCGTTAAAAAAACGATATTTAAATACACAATTAAACATAAAACCATATTACAATACTTCGATCTCGCTTAGTTCTGAAAGTCGCCAAGGCCTGCCAAGTAATATTGGCGCATGAGTGAATTGATATTTCCACAAATCACGTGGTTTCAATGATGCACACACGGAAATCAGCATTGTTATTCCTCTATTTGTATCATTACTCTATGACTTTTCTAGGTTGTTTCACTGAGCTAGAATAACAACTATAAGCACTGGAGTGAGAACAAAGCGTGGCCGACCACTTTACTCTTTTTTTAGTGACGTTAGAAAAAATAGTCCTTTCGCACGGGTTTGCGTAGATTTAAGACCGCATTTCAGAAATACATTAAATGTTACACTTTTAATGTTTTCCCATACTTACAAGAAAAAGGAAGACAAAAAGCACCGAAAATACTAATTTTAATCATTTCTTTGACGCTACGAAGCAGAAACGCGGCGATATGCGTCGTATGTCGCAGATTTTTTCAAATGTCTGCTGACAAACATTTAAAGAAGTCTATTATACGAATATTTTTTATGTTCGCACTTCATTAGAACATTTTCAGATTAGTTCTAGGTCAGTTAATTACTTTTCTCCCAATTAAGAAATTCAGGGGGTGGGGGAGAAGTCCTGATAATAGTAAGTCGCGATCGAGTCGGCCGATAAGTTGTGTGTCAATAGTGTTTCAACAAATGCTCGCAGACGCTTCTTTGATGTTGATCCTCTTTTACCAACTCCAATATACATTTCAGTACCTGTTTTTTGAAAAGATGCATTACTAGAAAATTATTAACAGAACCTTCTTTAAAAAATGAATTTGCTTTATACGAAAACGGAATTTTATGCCCCTTCCAAATTTCCGACTTTGGCGATAACTTTTTTCCCCATTCGGATTTAGAACTCGAAATTTTGCTTTAATGGCTAATTTTTATATCATCATCTAATTGATAGCCAACAGGAAAATTATGCAAGTTTTTCAAAAATCGGCAATTTGAGGCTGATTTACTCCGATTTTGGTAACTAAAGTTTAATTAAAAAAAAATGCAGATTTATTACTATTTTTAATATGGTTTCTCATCTTTAATTTTTTTTTGCAATTTTGATTGAGCTTGTTAAGTATTTGATTATTATAAACTAACCATAATTGTCGATTTTATCTGAAATCGGCATTTTAGCCCGATGTTTTTTCCGATTTTAAAGACAAAAAAGTTGTTTTACATCATATTTACAACCATTTTTCTCGTTCTAAAAGGCGTTTCTTGGAGTTTTAATTTATTTATATATTCTTTACTATTAAGATCAATTAGTTATGCCAAATTTGTCAAAATCGGGACTTTGGAATATTCCTGAGGATATTGTGTGAATTCTAGTATTTTAAAATAAACTTATATATATTGTGTAAAATATTTGATTTTATGTCATGAATTTTTTTTATTGAAAATAACAGTTTGTATTGTAGTATTTGACTTCACTCTATGCTATATTTCAATGATAAGTAAACGTGATTTGTTAGACTTGCCTAAATGAATCTTAGAATATACTGTCTCAAAACCAATCAATAATAATTTTAATTACTTTAGAAGTTAATTTTTGCAATTTTGAGACTTGCTTATTAAAGTACTAGCAGGTAAAAAAAGATATCTATCCTTTCTTTTTGCACCCTTCCCTTTTTTATTTCTAGTATGAACTATGCAATTTAATTAAGTTACCATACGTCAAAGTTCTAATTTTAATTTACCAAGGAAATTCAGAATTTTTTTATTTTTGTTTCATTCATAAATTTTAACAATGAAATGAAATATAAATTTGTATTCCTTTCCATAGAAAATATTGTTAATAAAAGGTGTTTTTGTTTTAAATGCTGAAACTATTTAATAAATGGGTATATGTTTTTTCATAAAGTGTGTTAAATATTTGGTACTTTATTAATTAAGTGGTGAATACTTATAATCTAGCAAGGAGCAGTGCATGAAAAAAAACCCGTGAATAACAAAGTTATATGCTGAGATTATCTCTTTAATCGTTTCTGTTATACTTGCTCATGAAAGGTATACCAATTAATACATATATATAAGAATGGAGTGTCTGTCTGTGGAATCGAACAAAACCACTCATTTTGAGTTTTCTTCACGAAATAGGATACACTGATTCAGAAAATCACATTAATTTTTTTTGTCTGTATGTCTGTTTGTCTGGATTTAACTCAAAAACTACTGCACGGATTTTTATGAAACTTGCACCATTTGAACAATATTTTCTTAGTTTAAAAATCTGCACTTTGTTTCATGTGGATATCTGCAACCGTTCGAAAGTTATAGAACTTTTTCCATTTTCTTTTACATTACTCTTATGGGAAATTTATATATCGATCTTCCTTTCATAACATATTGTTAAAAATCACCTTTGCGACCTATAATATTTAATAATATATAATATAATATTTTTTGACAATACTGGGATAAACGATTCATTTTGATTGGCTGATGAGTAAATGTTGCCAAATGAATCAAAAATGTCGCCAAATGACGAAATTGCTGAGATTATCTCTTTAATTGTTGCTGTTATGTAGCTCATGAAAGGTATACTGATAATTACATAACAAATGAAGTTACAGACAAAGCTTACTCACTAAAATGTTGGTGCAGACTGTTAAGAAAGTTTTTGCAACCGGGGGTACTGAATTATCTTAACTAAAAAATAACACTATTTTTATTGTTAAAATCTGACATCATTGACATTCTTATCGCGTATTAATTTGAATCCTTTAAAACGGAGTATCCATGTTTGAGAATCGTGTGACAACAAACCGTGAATCGAAGCTCTTTAAAATTACATTTCGGCCACTAATACACAACTTGTTTAAAAATCTACCCTTGGTTAAATGCTTAACCACTCTGGTTCCTGGACAGAATTTTAACTGAAAACCTTAAAAATTCTACTTCTTGATTTAGATTATTTTGGGTGTGAAATATTCAACTTGACAACTTTTCTTGCACAAAGCGTGTTTAAAAATATGAGAATTAGTTGCTAAAAATAGTGACATCTCGGCAAACGCAGAGAATTAAACTTCTTATTGTACCTAAAATTTGATTCTGCCATTAATTTTCTCACATCAGTAGGATAATTGTATTTAAAAAGAAGAAGAAATTATATACAGCCAATTATGTGACTATAGAATATAAATAGTCAAATAGTTTGATTTAATAAATTAAAAAAACAAACACGCAATTTAATGTATTAGGGAAATTCAAACCTTATGATATTAAAATTATCTGGTTTAAAATTTAAGTAACATGCAATTTTAAAAATCCTGAATCACTGACAAATCTTTTACAAAACAGTTGATTATAACGTTCTAGGTCAAGGATAGTGGAGACTATATATAAAAGGTGTGCTGGTACTCGCTCTTGCTGATGGAGGGCGGGGGAAAGGATTCTTTTGACGTCATAGTGACGCCTTCAACCGTCTGTGGGCGTGTCTAATGCTCTCGACAGTCGTTTTAAGAGTAATTGTCGCTATTGTCAAGGAGTACTTAATTTAACAAGAATTCTTGTTTTTAACTAATCATGAATTTATATCAAAGAAAACAGTTAAAATTTGCTTCAAAAACCTAAGTAGCAATGCTTGAAACATACAGCCAATGAGAATGATCAAAAACTCATAGTAAGGCGGAGCTAAAATGACGTCAAAAGAATTCTTTCCTTGCCCCTTTCAAAAAGCGAAACACGAGCACACCTTATATATATGGTCTTCACTATCCTTGGTTCTAGGTTAGAAGAAGAAACATGCAGATACTGCCGGATAAGAAATTAAATATTTTTAATGTATTGTCCCTTCCACAAATATTCAATTTATAATATTAAGAAATGTCAACATATAACATACATACCTCAGGTAACATTGATGTATTGCTTCTAAAAACAGGTGCCGAAGTCAGAAAATCGAAACGAGCTTAAGAGATTACTTTATTTTTGAAAAAAAATCTTTCTAAAAAAAAAAAGGAAAACCGACTTTAAAGAAAATGCGCTAAAAAGTAAAAACTAATTTTTAATTTTACGAACGCATTGAAAAAAATTGAATTATTTAAGGTCAATTTTATACTTATTACAACTTTTTGAAATCGGCGCCAAAATTTAGCACCAACTTCAAAAAGTTGTAATAAGTATAAAATTGAGATTAAATAATTCAAATTTTTCAATGCGTTCGTAAAATTAAAAATTAGTTTTTACTTTTTAGCGCATTTTCCTATTTTTTTTTTAGAAAGATTATTTTATTTTTCCCTTTTTAATTTAGCAGGGTCCTTCTCTTCCTGCTATTATTAACCAAGAATTTCAAGTAACAACTTGTGCTTACATTTCGACCCAAAAGAAACATCCACTATCCAACAAAAAAAAATTGTCAAAATAGTTGAACTAGAACCGAAATCTCGCGTGAACATACATAAAAAAAACATAACAGTCGAATTGATAACCTCTCTCCTTGTTGCGCGATTTGGCGGTTTTATTTTTGAGTTTTGGTGGGCACGCTGTTCAGTTAGTTAAAAATGAACTACTTCCAACCCTTGGCTTCCGCTCCAGAGTTGCCCACCGTTGCACGCTCCGAAGAGGCGCTCCCTCGTCCTTTCGGCCTACTTCCAACCCTTGGCTTCCGCTCCAGAGTTGCCCACCGTTGCACGCTCCGAAGAGGCGCTCCCTCGTCCTTTCGGCCTACTTCCAACCCTTGGCTTCCGCTCCAGAGTAGCCCACCGTTGTACGCTCCGAAGAGACGCTCCCTCGTCCTTTCGGCCTACTTCCAACCCTTGGCTTCCGCTCCAGAGTTGCCCACCGTTGCACGCTCCGAAGAGGCGCTCCCTCGTCCTTTCGGCCTACTTCCAACCCTAGGCTTCCGCTCCAGAGTTGCCCACCGTTGCACGCTCCGAAGAGGCGCTCCCTCGTCCTTTCGGCCTACTTCCAACCCTTGGCTTCCGTTCCAGAGTTGCCCACCGTTGCACGCTCCGAAGAGGCGCTCCCTCGTCCTTTCGGCCTACTTCCAACCCTTGGCTTCCGCTCCAGAGTTGCCCACCGTTGCACGCTCCGAAGAGGCGCTCCCTCGTCGTTTCGGCCTACTTCCAACCCTTGGCTTCCGCTCCAGAGTTGCCCACCGTTGCACGCTCCAAAGAGGCGCTCCCTCGTCCTTTCGGCCTACTTCCAACCCTTGGCTTCCGCTCCAGAGTTGCCCACCGTTGCACGCTCCGAAGAGGCGCTCCCTCGTCCTTTCGGCCTACTTCCAACCCTTGGCTTCCGCTCCAGAGTTGCCCACCGTTGCACGCTCCGAAGAGGCGCTCCCTCGTCCTTTCGGCCTACTTCCAACCCTTGGCTTCCGCTCCAGAGTTGTCCACCGTTGCACGCTCCGAAGAGGCGCTCCCTCGTCCTTTCGGCCCACTTCCAACCCTTGGCTTCCGCTCCAGAGTTGCCCACCGTTGCACGCTCCGAAGAGGCGCTACCTCGTCCTTTCGGCCCACTTCCAACCCTTGGCGTCCGCTCCAGAGTTGCCCACCGTTGCACGCTCCGAAGAGGCGCTCCCTCGTCCTTTCGGCCTACTTCCAACCCTTGGCTTCCGCTACAGAGTTGCCCACCGTTGCACGCTCCGAAGAGGCGCTCCCTCGTCCTTTCGGCCTACTTCCAACCCTTGGCTTCCGCTCCAGAGTTGCCCACCGTTGCACGCTCCGAAGAGGCGCTCCCTCGTTCTTTCGGCCTACTTCCAACCCTTGGTTTCCGCTCCAGAGTTGCCCACCGTTGCACGCTCCGAAGAGGCGCTCCCTCATCCTTTCGGCCCACTTCCAACCCTTGGCTTCCGCTCCAGAGTTGCCCACCGTTGCACGCTCCGAAGAGGCGCTCCCTCGTCCTTTCGGCCTACTTCCAACCCTTGGCTTCCGCTCCAGAGTTGCCCACCGTTGCACGCTCCGAAGAGGCGCTCCCTCGTCCTTTCGGCCTACTTCCAACCCTTGGTTTCCGCTCCAGAGTTGCCCACCGTTGCACGCTCCGAAGAGGCGCTCCCCCGTCCTTTCGGCCTACTTCCAACCCTTGGCTTCCGCTCCAGAGTTGTCCACTGTTGCACGCTCCGAAGAGGCGCTCCCCCGTCCTTTCGGCCTACTTCCAACCCTTGGCTTCCGCTCCAGAGTTGCCCACCGTTGCACGCTCCGAAGAGGCGCTCCCCCGTCCTTTCGGCCTACTTCCAACCCTTGGTTTCCGCTCCAGAGTTGCCCACCGTTGCACGCTCCGAAGAGGCGCTCCCTCGTCCTTTCGGCCTATTTCCAACCCTTGGCTTCCGCTCCAGAGTTGCCCACCGTTGCACGCTCCGAAGAGGCGCTCCCCCGTCCTTTCGGCCTACTTCCAACCCTTGGTTTCCGCTACAGAGTTGCCCACCGTTGCACGCTCCGAAGAGGCGCTCCCTCGTCCTTTCGGCCTACTTCCAACCCTTGGCTTCCGCTCCAGAGTTGCCCACCGTTGCACGCTCCGAAGAGGCGCTCCCTCGTTCTTTCGGCCTACTTCCAACCCTTGGTTTCCGCTCCAGAGTTGCCCACCGTTGCACGCTCCGAAGAGGCGCTCCCTCGTCCTTTCGGCCCACTTCCAACCCTTGGCTTCCGCTCCAGAGTTGCCCACCGTTGCACGCTCCGAAGAGGCGCTCCCTCGTCCTTTCGGCCTACTTCCAACCCTTGGCTTCCGCTCCAGAGTTGCCCACCGTTGCACGCTCCGAAGAGGCGCTCCCTCGTCCTTTCGGCCTACTTCCAACCCTTGGTTTCCGCTCCAGAGTTGCCCACCGTTGCACGCTCCGAAGAGGCGCTCCCCCGTCCTTTCGGCCTACTTCCAACCCTTGGCTTCCGCTCCAGAGTTGTCCACCGTTGCACGCTCCGAAGAGGCGCTCCCCCGTCCTTTCGGCCTACTTCCAACCCTTGGCTTCCGCTCCAGAGTTGCCCACCGTTGCACGCTCCGAAGAGGCGCTCCCCCGTCCTTTCGGCCTACTTCCAACCCTTGGTTTCCGCTCCAGAGTTGCCCACCGTTGCACGCTCCGAAGAGGCGCTCCCTCGTCCTTTCGGCCTATTTCCAACCCTTGGCTTTTCGCCCCAGAGTTGTCCACCGTTGCAAGCTCCGAAGAGGCGCTGCCTCGTCCTTTCGGCCTTTTTCCAACCCTTTGCTTTCGCCCCAGCCCACAGCTAACATTTAAACTTTTTATCCTATATCCTACACCACTATAAGTTCACTATCTAACAGTGAGGCCTATTCACGCCAGGCCTCTGCCTCCGTGCAAACCTAACATAAAGATTAGCTACCACTTCCAAGAGGTCTCTATCTCTCACCTCACCCACCCACAGCTAACCTTTAAACTTGATATCCTATATCCTACACCACTATAAGCTCACTATCTAACAGTGAGGCCTATTCACGCCAGGCCTCTTTCTCCTACGTGCAAACCTAACATAAAGATTAGTTACCACATCCAAGAGGTCTCCATCCCTCACCTCACCCACCCACAACTAACCTTTAAACTTGATATCCTATATCCTACACCCCAATAAGCTCACTATCTAACAGAGAGGCCTATTCACGCCAGGCCTCTGTCTCCTACGTGCAAACCTAACATAAAGATTAGCTACCACTTCCAAGAGATCTCAATCTCTCACCTCACCCATCCACAGCTAACCTTTAAACTTGATATCCTATATTCTACACCACTATAAGCTCACTATCTAACAGTGAGGCCTTTTCACGCCAGGCCTCTGTCTCCTACGTGCAAACCTAACATAAAGATTAGCTACCACTTCCAAGAGGTCTCAATCTCTCACCTCACCCACCCACAGCTAACCTTTAAACTTGATATCTTATATCCTACACCACTATAAGCTCACTATCTAACAGTGAGGCCTATTCACGCCAGGCCTCTGTCTCAAACGTGCAAACCTAACATAAAGATTAGCTACCACCTCCAAGAGGTCTCAATCTCTCACCTCACCCACCCACAGCTAACCTTGAAACTTGATATCTTATATCCTACACCACTATAAGCTCACTATCTAACAGTGAGGCCTTTTCACGCCAGGCCTCTGTCTCCTACGTGCAAACCTAATATAAAGAATAGCTACCACTTCCAAGAGGTCTCAATCTCTCACCTCACCCACCCACAGCTAACCTTTAAACTTGATATCCTATATTCTACACCACTATAAGCTCACTATCTAACAGTGAGGCCTTTTCACGCCAGGCCTCTGTCTCCTACGTGCAAACCTAACATAAAGATTAGCTACCACTTCCAAGAGGTCTCAATCTCTCACCTCACCCACCCACAGCTAACCTTGAAACTTGATATCTTATATCCTACACCACTATAAGCTCACTATCTAACAGTGAGGCCTTTTCACGCCAGGCCTCTGTCTCCTACGTGCAAACCTAACATAAAGAATAGCTACCACTTCCAAGAGGTCTCAATCTCTCACCTCACCCACCCACAGCTAACCTTTAAACTTGATATCCTATATTCTACACCACTATAAGCTCACTATCTAACAGTGAGGCCTTTTCACGCCAGGCCTCTGTCTCCTACGTGCAAACCTAACATAAAGATTAGCTACCACTTCCAAGAGGTCTCAATCTCTCACCTCACCCACCCACAGCTAACCTTTAAACTTGATATTCTATATTCTACACCACTATAAGCTCACTATCTGACAGTGAGGCCTTTTCACGCCAGGCCTCTGTCTCCTACGTGCAAACCTAACATAAAGATTAGCTACCACTTCCAAGAGGTCTCAATCTCTGACCTCACCCACCCACAGCTAACCTTTAAACTTGATATCCTATATTCTACACCACTATAAGCTCACTATCTAACAGTGAGGCCTTTTCACGCCAGGCCTCTGTCTCCTAAGTGCAAACCTAACATAAAGAATAGCTACCACTTCCAAGAGGTCTCAATCTCTCACCTCACCCACCCACAGCTAACCTTTAAACTTGATATCCTATATTCTACACCACTATAAGCTCACTATCTAACAGTGAGGCCTTTTCACGCCAGGCCTCTGTCTCCTAAGTGCAAACCTAACATAAAGAATAGCTACCACTTCCAAGAGGTCTCAATCTCTCACCTCACCCACCCACAGCTAACCTTTAAACTTGATATCCTATATTCTACACCACTATAAGCTCACTATCTAACAGTGAGGCCTATTCACGCCAGGCCTCTGTCTCATACGTGCAAACCTAACATAAAGATTAGGTACCACTTCCAAGAGGTCTCAATCTCTCACCTCACCCACCCACAGCTAACCTTTAAACTTGATATCCTATATTCTACAGCCCTATCAGACGTTACCGGTCCGTGAGACTTGCAAAAATCTGATTACCGTTGCATCCAAGTCTAGACCCGATACCCAACTCTAAATTTCGGAAATTTGAAAATATACAGATATAAATTTGGTATCTATGTATTATTGGCCAATTTTTACGTGCACTGAAACTCAGATTTAATAATTAAATTATTATAAAATTAAAAACTATTTACTCCAAAAATTTCTATTTACACAATCACAAACGATTTATGTTAAAAATTGTTTATGTACATTTACTATAAAATTTAAAATGAAACCTGTATAATATATTAGGTTCGCATATTTAAGTTTAACACTATGTTTTCGAAATGAGACCTGTGTTCACATCCCTCTAGAGTCACTTTGTCATGGATAATTATTTTTATATTAACCAGAAAAAAATTTAAATTCCTGAAAGTTTTTTTTAATTACCTATATAATTTGAATTCAATTTATTTTTAAACAAAATTTTTCACTTCAACTAGTAATGTTAAGTTATAAAATTTTCCCTTACCTACGTCTTTTTGAGGAAGTACATTTGAACTTTCACAATCTTTTCTCTTGTAATCCGAGTTCGTCTAGAGTAGTTTTGGCATTAAGAACCTTAGCCTATGGATTTGCAACCACTCACATAATGTCTCAATCTTTCACCCACCGTAAAATAACGTACAAGTTCGTTCGCCAAGAGAAAAATGAACTTTCTACATGAACTTTCTTCTGACTTTAGAGGCTAGGGTTGAATACAGGGGCCCACCGGGCTGCGGCTTGTACATTCAACCCTAGCCTATAAACTACCTATCATTAAAAAGGGCCCGATAACCAACCCTAAGCTCAAAAGTATAAAATATAGAGATATAAGTATTAGTGGAACATTTGGATCAGATTTACTGGACGGTCACCCTTGGCGCGATTTTTTCCACATTTGGCGATACAATTTTTCAAATGGCCACCTCCCTCCGACTCGACAAGGAATTGCAGCAACCCTATAGGAAACCAGTCGCCAAAATAGCGACTTTTGGCAAGATTTTGAAAAAGTCGCCAATGGTGACCGTACAGTGAATTTTTACCGAACATTTTAATATTCTTAAATTTAAAAACTATTGATTTCAAAAAGTAACGTTTACACATTCAGGAACGATTTATGTAGTGAGGGTTTTCATAGATTTACTGTAAAATTTAAAATCAAACCTGTATATTCTATTAGATTCTCATGTCGGCCTACAAATTTCACAACGTGTTTTCCAAATAAGACCTACGTTCAACATCACTCTAGAGTCACTTTGACATTGATAATTAATTTTTTTAAATTTAGAAGAAAATTAATGTACCTAACAGGTTTTTTTAATTAGTTTTCCAATTTGAATCTCAATCACTAGTAAACTAAATTTTCCCTTCAACTAGTAATGCATTCTTAAATTATAAAATGTTCACTTACCTGAATCGCATTGGGAAGTACAGATGAACTTTCGCACTCTTGCAAACCAGAGTTCCACTTCCATTAAAGACCAGGATGTTAGACTTGTACGTTCAAAGTAGAAGAAACGATGGTCCTATTATAATGCGCTTCTTTACTAAAAGCCTTCCCTTCCATCCAGTATGAAGTGATTCCACCTTGGTTGATTGCTTGAAAGCAAGTTTTCGTGCAAAAGAACGATTCCGTTAAAGTTTTTAAAGCTGCGTGCATCAGTTTGGGAAAATGGCGTCGAATTAAGCGAATTTTATACAATTACTTTAATCTTGGAAAGATACATTGTTACAGAAACAATGACTGCAACAATGCTAACTTGGAGATTGTACATATGAATTATACTTCATTGTTTAATTTATTATACGTTTCAACGCACTGTTGTCAAAGTCAAAAGCGTTGTTGTAACAGTGTGTTTCAATCAACAAAGTACAACAATAATAACAATATTCCAAAAAAAAAAATCATTATACTAGTAATTATTTTAAAGAAATTAAAATTATTAAAAATCGGCCTACTTCCAACCCTTGGCTTTTCGCCCCAGAGATGCCCACCGTTGCACGCTCCGAAGAGGCACTCTCTCGTCCTTTCAGCCAACTTCCAACCCTTGGCTTTTCGCCCCAGAATTGCCCACCGTTGCAAGCTCCGAAGAGGCGCTGCCTCGTCCTTTAAGCCTTTTTCCAACCCTTGGCTTTTCGCCCCAGCCCACAGCTAACATTTAAACTTTTTATCCTATATCCTACACCACTATAAGTTCACTATCTAACAGTGAGGCCTATTCACGCCAGGCCTCTGCCTCCTTCGTGCAAACCTAACATAAAGATTAGCTACCACTTCCAAGAGGTCTCAATCTCTCACCTCACCCACCCACAGCTAACCTTTAAACTTGATATCCTATATCCTACACCACTATAAGCTCACTATCTAACAGTGAGGCCTATTCACGCCAGGCCTCTGCCTCCTTCGTGCAAACCTAACATAAAGATTAGCTACCACTTCCAAGAGGTCTCAATCTCTCACCTCACCCACCCACAGCTAACCTTTAAACTTGATATCCTATATCCTACACCACTATAAGCTCACTATCTAACAGTGAGGCCTATTCACGCCAGGCCTCTGCCTCCGTGCAAACCTAACATAAAGATTAGCTACCACTTCCAAGAGGTCTCAATCTCTCACCTCACCCACCCACAGCTAACCTTTAATTTTGATATCCTATATCCTACACCACTATAAGCTCACTATCTAACAGTGAGGCCTATTCACGCCAGGCCTCTGTCTCCTACGTGCAAACCTAACATAAAGATTAGCTACCACTTCCAAGAGGTCTCAATCTCTCACCTCACCCACCCACATCTAACCTTTAAACTTGATATCCTATATCCTACACCACTATAAGCTCACTATCTAACAGTGAGGCCTATTCACGCCAGGCCTCTGTCTCCTACGTGCAAACCTAACATAAAGATTAGCTACCACTTCCAAGCGGTCTCAATCTCTCACCTCACCCACCCACATCTAACCTTTAAACTTGATATCCTATATCCTACACCACAATAAGCTCACTATCTAACAGAGAGGCCTATTCACGCCAAGCCTCTGTCTCCTACGTGCAAACCTAACATAAAGATTAGCTACCACTTCCAAGAGGTCTCAATCTCTCACCTCACCCACCCACAGCTAACCTTTAAACTTGTTATCCTATATTCTACACCACTATAAGCTCACTATCTGACAGTGAGGCCTTTTCACGCCCGGCCTCTGTCTCCTACGTGCAAACCTAACATAAAGATTAGCTACCACTTCCAAGAGGTCTCAATCTCTCACCTCACCCACCCACAGCTAACCTTGAAACTTGATATCTTATATCCTACACCACTATAAGCTCACTATCTAACAGTGAGGCCTTTTCACGCCAGGCCTCTGTCTCCTACGTGCAAACCTAACATAAAGATTAGCTACCACTTCCAAGAGGTCTCAATCTCTCACCTCACCCACCCACAGCTAACCTTTAAACTTGATATCCTATATTCTACACCACTATAAGCTCACTATCTAACAGTGAGGCCTTTTCACGCCAGGCCTCTGTCTCCTACGTGCAAACCTAACATAAAGATTAGCTACCACTTCCAAGAGGTCTCAATCTGTCACCTCACCCACCCACAGCTAACCTTTAAACTTGATATCCTATATTCTACACCACTATAAGCTCACTATCTAACAGTGAGGCCTTTTCACGCCAGGCCTCTGTCTCCTAAGTGCAAACCTAACATAAAGAATAGCTACCACTTCCAAGAGGTCTCAATCTCTCACCTCACCCACCCACAGCTAACCTTTAAACTTGATATCCTATATTCTACACCACTATAAGCTCACTATCTAACAGTGAGGCCTATTCACGCCAGGCCTCTGTCTCATACGTGCAAACCTAACATAAAGATTAGCTACCATATCCAAGAGGTCTCAATCTCTCACCTCACCCACCCACAGCTAACCTTTAAACTTGATATCTTATATCCTACACCACTATAAGCTCACTATCTAACAGTGATGTCTATTCACGCCAGGCCTCTGTCTTCTACGTGCAAACCTAACATACAGATTAGGTACCACTTCCAAGAGGTCTCAATCTCTCACCTCACCCACCCACAGCTAACCTTTAAACTTGATATCCTATATTCTACAGCCCTATCAGACGTTACCGGTCCGTGAGACTTGCAAAAATCTGATTACCGTTGCATCCAAGTCTAGACCCGATACCCAACTCTAAATCTCGGAAATTTGAAAATATACAGATATAAATTTGGTATCTATGTATTAGTGGCCAATTTTTACGTGCACTTAAACTCAGATTTAATAATTAAATTATTATAAAATTGAAAACGACTTACTCCAAAAGTTTCTATTTACACAATCACAAACGATTTATGTTAAAAATTGTTTTTGTACATTTACTATAAAATTTATAATGAAACCTGTATAATATATTAGATTCGCATATGTAAGTTTAACACTCTGTTTTCGAAATGAGACCTATGTTCACATCACTCTAGAGTCACTTTGTCATGGATAATTATTTTTATATTAACCAAGAAAAAATTAATGTTCCTAAAAGTTTTTTTTAATTAATTATGTATTTTGAATTTAATTTTTTCTTAAACAAATTTTTTCACTTCAACTAGTAATGTTAAGTTATAAAATTTTCTCTAACCTACGTCTTTTTGAGGAAGTACATTTGAACTTTCACAATCTTTTCTCTTGTAATCCGAGTTCGTCTAGAGTAGTTTTGGCATTAAGAACCTTAGCCTATGGATTGGCAACCACTCACATAAGGTCTCAGTCTTTCAGCCACCGTAAGCTAACGTACAAGTTCGTTCGCCAACTGAAGAATGAACTTTCTACCTGAACTTTCTTCTGACTTTAGAGGCTAGGGTTGAATACAGGGGCCCACCGTGCTGCGGCTTGTACATTCAACCCTAGCCTATAAACTACCTATCATTAAAAAGGGCCCGATACGCAACCCTAAGCTCAAAAGTATAAAATATAGAGATATAAGTATTAGTGGAACATTTGGGTCAGATTTACTGTACGGTCACCCTTGGAGCGATTTTTTCCACATTTGGCGATACATTTTTTCAAATGGCCACCTCCTTCCGACTCGACAAGGAATTTCAGCAACCCTTTTGGAAAACAGTCGCCAAAATAGCGAGTTTTGGCGAGATTTTGAAAAAGTCGCCAAGGGTGACCGTACAGTGAATTTTTACCGAACATTTTAATATTCTTAAATTTAAAAACTATTGACTTCAAAAAACGTTTACACATTCAGAAACGATTTATGTAATGAGGGTTTCCATAGATTTACTAAAAAATTTAAACTCGAACTGGTATATTATATTAGATTCACATATTGGCCTACAAATTTCACAACGTGTTTTAAAAAATAAGACCTATGTTCAACATCACTCTAGAGTCACTTTGACATTGATAATTATTTTTTTAAAATTAAGAAGAAAATTAATGTACCTAAAAGGTATTTTTTAATTAGTTTTCTAATTTGAATTTCAATCACTAGTAAACTAAATTTTCACTGCAACTAGTAATGCATTCTTTAATTATAAAATGTTCACTTACCTGAATCGCATTGGGAAGTACAGATGAACTTTCGCACTCTTGCAAACCAGAGTTCCAATTCCATTCAAGACCAGGATCTTAGACTTGTACGTTCAAAGTAGAAGAAACGGTGGTACTATAATAATGCGCTTCTTCACTAAAATCCTTCCCTTCCATCCAGTATGAAGCGATTCCTCCTTGGTTGAATGCTTTGAAGTAAGTTCCCCTGTGGAAGAAGGATTCCGATAAAGCTTTTAAAGCTGCGTGCATCAGTTTGGGAAAATGGCGTCGAATTTAGCGAATTTTCTACAGTTACTTTAATCTTGGAGCGATACATTGTTACAAAACAAACACTGGAACAATGTTAACCTTGGAGATTGTAAATATGAATTATACTTTATTGTTTAATTTATTATACTTGTCAAGACATTGTTGTCAAAGTCAAAAGCGTTATTGTAACAGTGTGTTTCAGGCAACATAATAAATAATATTAAAGGGATCTGGTAACTTCATTGAGGTAGGCCCGTACCCCAAAATTTATTAAATCTTAGATTTTTTTTTTTCTTAAACCGTACTTTACATTTTGATGAAAGCGCACGCTAAGTTTCAAAATTATAGAAGTTTAAAAAACGGTAATTTTTTTGCAGTTTAAATTACCTCATCTTAAGATGGACATGTAGACTTTTTTTTATTTGTTGTGTTGCAAAGGTAAATCATATTATACAATTACAGTACAACAAAAATAACAATATTCTATAAAAAATCATTATGCTAGTAATTATTTAAAATATATTAAAATAATTAAAAGTTAATAAATTTAAGTTTTTTAGTTTAAATTTTAAAATTAATATAGTTTAAGTTTTTAAAAAGATTGCTGAATTCTTTTATAGATTTTAAGTTACAGCTTTGAAACTTTTTATTTGGTAAAAATATATCGTAGGCAAAAAATATAACGTTTTTTTTTAAAAATAGTAATACTTTTTAAGAGTCACTATAGTTTTAAGTCATCGTAAAAATAAAAATTTACTGTTTATGTTGTTATATTTATGGCACAACACAAGAGAAAATGAAATCTGGGATCATGTATTTTTAGTCTGTCCAATTTACGATGCATTCAGACGAAAATATTTATCATCAATTAAATCCAGTAACATTTCGACCATCCCACAAATTTACAAACAAGAATCTTTTTGTTTTTATAATTAGGCAATCTCTGTTTTAAAATTCCGAGAGGACCTGATCAGTGAACTTGTGCAGGAACAACAGATTAAAACCCTAATTCTAATTGCCCATATGATTTTTTTTGTATAGTTGTTCAAATTGTGTTTTAAATTTTTTTAATGTATTATCTTGTATTTTGTGTTATTTAATTTTGTATCCGCCTATGTTGCCAACCTTTGTAAATGGGCTAAAGCCCACTGCATAAAACTTATATATCTATTTGTGGCACACTAGACCCACCGTCCTCCGTCTAAACCTAGCCTACAGGTTAGCTACCACTTCCAAGAGGTCTCAATCTCTCACTCACCCACCCACAGCTAACCTATAAACTTACTATCCTATATATCCTACAACAGTATAAGATCAATACCAGTCTGTGAGACCTGAGAATACCTGGGCCACCGTTGCATCCAACCTTAGACTACATACTAGCTACCACTCCGTGAGCACCCGATACCCAACCCTAAATATCAGAATATTGAAAATATATAGATACAAATTTGGTATCTATGTACTAGTGAACCATTGTTACATACACTGAAATTCGAAATAATTTTTTTTTAATATAACTACTATTTACGCCAGAAATTCACAATCTGCCAGTTTTCTATTTTAATACTAATTTTTATTAAATTCTTGTGCAAGCTTGTAAATTAGACGTAAAATCTTAAATTTTGATATATCTGGTTGGCTTCTTCCATTGAATGTTGTAAAATGTATTTATTTTAACGGAACTTCTGTTTGACTGTGGTCTTGTTTTGTTCGCTTTCTCATCGTCATAAGTCGGTTGGAACTGTCAATATATATTGAAAATGATTTATGAAGACAGCCTACATACGCAAGTCAAGAATCAATTGAACGCGTTGGGTGCCAGTTGAGGTGTTTCCTCGTCATCTGACTGACCATGGTTCAAAAATACGAGGCATCGTTACCGGGTATTTCCATCGAGATACCCAGCAAAAAAAGTCAGCATTAAACCGTCATCAAAATTGTCAAATTGAAGGTTTTTTGAAGGTTTTATAAAGGATATTGAAACAAAAAACTGCAGTTTTTTTGAAGTTTTTAATTTTCCTTCATAAAACCTTTAAAATATCTGCATTTCCCCTTCATGATTAAAAATTGAAGGTTTTTTGCAGGTTTTTATGAAGGTTTTATGCAGTTTTTATGAAGGATATTGAAACAAAAACCTTTAATTTTATAGATCTTCGAAAAAAACTGCAGTTTTTCTGCATAAAACCTTCAATTTCAAAATTTTGATGAAGGTTTTCTACTGACTTTTTTTGCTGGGTAGGCCCCGAACCGTCGCCAGCAATAGCCCACTGTGCAGCTCTAGTGCGACGTTAATAACAAAACCAAACCGACCAAATCACTGAGAATTCATTTTTGATAAACGCAAGAAGAAAATTAAATGCTTAATAGTTGTATTTTGGTAAGTAATTATTTTACTTGAATTTAATAGTAACACTGTAAAAAAATGCACTTAAAAATGAGTACCTGAACATACTCGTTTTTCTTTGAGTACAATTGGATCGTGATGAGCGATGACGTAATCAAATATAAGTAATCGTACTTTCTCAAAAATGAGCGGTGTGATTTAATATTGCTGATCTCACATTTTGTTCCAGCCATCTCAACAAAGCGACCTGACAAACATAAAATAGTTGTTCGGAAGATGGTGTTCAACTAGTACAACGGATAAGGATCGATTCCCGATAAGCCGGTTGTAATTGTCTTTATTTATTAAAAGTGATTCACGAAGACAGCCTACATACGCAAGCAACTGCTATTTTTATTCATGAACTTATTTTTGAGTACATATCTTTTTCAAAAATAAAACTTATGTATTCGGAGCTATGATAAGCATCGAATATACTCAAAATATGAGTAAATTATACTTTTTTTTAGTACCTATTTTTAAAAGTGAATGAATTCTTAAACTAAAATTTCACTTTATCTACTAATGCATGTAATATATTTTATAAATCGTTTCCCCACTATAAAATTATAGCATTGTTTTAATTAACTTTTGATATCACTCCCTTTTCCCAGTACCAAAGCATCCAACATATTTAATCTCAAGAGGCAATATGCTACTCTTAGATTTTGGATGAGTCACCATTACAAATGTGACTGCGTTCACTCCCACCCAACTTCAAAAACCCGAACCAAACTAACTAGAAAATGCGAACTAAAAGTCGAGGAACCAATCAGAGGTGTCCAGGGTGTATTCTTCTTCTCAAAATCGCCATCTTGATACAGATTCACGATTTAACCTCGAAGCTCAAAGAGGTCTTGCTCTGAAGTCCTGAACAATAAATGATATTAACATAATATTTCAGCATTTGTTTGATACCTTCATAACTGAACCTGTCTAAAAACTACAACGACTGCACATCTAATAATTTAAACATAACATGCATATTTGTGAATTCTAAAATTATCACTAACCTTTGTATTTTTGGAAAGTACAGTTGAGCTGTCGCAATCTTTTCCCTTGTAATCCCGAGCTCCAGTTCCATTCAAGACCATGTGATTCTGATCCTATTATATAATGCGCTTCTTCATTAAAATCTTTCCCTTTCATCTATTATGGAGTAACTCCGTCATTTGGTTGAATGCTTCAAAGCAAGTTCCCCTGTAGACATTAAATCCATTAAAGCTTCTAAAGCTGCGTCGACAAATTTTTCAAAATGGCGTCGAATTAAGCGAATTTTCAACAATCATTTTAATCTGAGAAAGCTGCATTGTTTCAAAACAAACACTGGAACAATGATAACTTGGAGATTGTAAATACGAAATATACTTTATTATTTAATTTATTATTGCATTATAACTCATTGTTGCCTAAATCAAAAGTATTATTGTAACAGTGTGTTTCAGGCAACATCTTAAATTAAATGGGTACATTGCATCTATTAAGGAAGACCCTTACCCAAAATTTACTAAATTAAAAAAAAAAATTCATAAAACCTTACATGTTCAAAAAACGTATATTAAGGTTCAAGATTATAAGAGTTTAAAAAACGATTAATTTTTGCTGTTTAAAAAAACACACGCTTTTTTAGGTAGACAACATATAGAGAAATTTCTACTTTTTTTTATTGTTTCAAAGGTAAAACTTATTGTAAAATTCAAAGTACCGTAATATTTATAATATTCTGTTTTGAGCAAAATATTGTACTGGTAATTATTTTTATATTAAAAAATAAATTTTAATTCAAGAATTTGAAAAGCTTAACATTTTAAGTTACTGCTTTGAAAATATTTACGTAGTATGAGTATATTACTAGCAAAAAAAAAAGTGTTGTATTTTTTTTTTAAATAACTGAAACTTTTGGGGGGAAGGTTGCATCGGGTGCTAGCTCAGATGTTGTCCTCGTCATCTGACTATGGTTAAAAAACACGAGGTATCTTTCTCGGGTCTTTCCTGCGAGATAGGCCCCGGACCGTCGCCAATAGCCCACTGTGCAGCTCTAGTGCGACGTTGGTTAATAAAACCAAACCAAACCAAACCCGGATTTTTCCATCGAGATAGGCCCCGAACTGTCACCAATAGCCCACTGTGTAGCTCTAGTGCGACGTTAATTAACCCAAACCAAATCAAACCTTATACAATTGCGGAATATTTTGCATGAACAACAGTTGAGGTTTGGTTTGGTTTGGTTTGGTTCGGTTTTGTTAATTAACGTCGCACTAGAGCTGCAAAGTGGGCTATTGGCGACGGTTCGGGGTCAATCTCGAAGGAAAGACCCGGGAACACATACACATTCACACACACATACATACACACATTCATACATGCACCTCGATATTTTAGAACCATGGTCAGATGACGAGGAAACACCTGAACTGGCACCCAACGCCTTCAATAGACGTCGGGACTTTGGAACCTGATCATATTTATCGTGCACCAGTCCCGTATACACACCAGTATAATTTGTTGGATATTCTGGACGACTTTCTAGTATTTTTGTAGCGAAGCTGGCAACCCTCCGAACGCAAGATCACTACTTTTTTACTTTTCTATGTCCAGTCCATCGCACGGGTTCGAACCACCAATCCTCTGATTAGTAGCTGAACGCCTTACCATCTGAGCAACTGGGGCTCCAACAGTTGAGGAGGTACACACAAAAAAAAATTTCGCATCAAATTTTAGCCTCATTCAAGGGTTTCCAGAATACTCGACTAGACAGAAAAAAGTTATTTGTCGGTTAATATTTGTTGTTCAAGATAAGTAGGGCTACCAGACAAATCAAAAACACACCCGAGACCCCCGAATCATCAATAATTTACGCTCGACAAGCAGAGCGAGTGGCCTTCTCGCAATGCTACAGGAAAGTACCTATGCTGGGACAGTCAATCGCACCAGCAATGGGGATTTTTTTGTTCTGAATGGGGATTTTCAGAAGAAATACTGGCTTTTAGGGCGTCAGTAAACGGGACTCTTATGTATGAATGATGGGAAATAATTGGACTTGCACGGGACCCTTTCCGGTACAAGGGCGAAAAACCATGACTCTTCCGGCGAAACCGGGTCATCTGGTAACCCTAGTACAGGAGACGCATTTAATTGTTTCCTTTAATTTTGCAGATACTATTTTAACCCTCTTAGGGATAGCAAAATTTCGAATCTGTAGGATAGTTTTTACTGCAGGAAAGTTTAATTTATATTTTCAACATATCCTTTTTTTTTTACAATTTTTTTTATAAAATTATATCAGTAGAGAAGGTTTTCAAAAGTCCTCCTAATGCTTTAAATTTGAAAATTATAGCAAGAAAGGCATTTTGTATCAACTTTCATGTTATGTGTACTACTGGAAAAACAGGAGAAACTCGAACGGATGGCCTTCTCGCAATGCTCCAGGAGCGTACCTATGCTGGGACAGTCAATCGCACCAGCAATGGGGCCAATACACGTTTGTAACTGTCAGGTACCTAATATTTTTCAACTTATATGGGCGAAGCATATTAATACAATTAAAGGGTCAAACATAAAAATGTATATAATTTTTTCTTTCTTTTTAAAACTATAAATCTACGAAAAAGCGAGTTTTCTTATTTTTTATATAAGTCAAGAAAATATGTTCTGAAACACTATATTTTTGTCTTTTTATAAACAAAAAAATGTGTTTAGGAAACTTTCTTTACAGATTTTTATTATTTGCAAAAAATTTATTGTGAAAAATATTTTTTTTTAAAAAATGTATCATTTCACTGATCAAACTATTAAAAAAAAATACTAAAAAACATATATTCTATATATGAATAATCCCAAAAGACAAATTTAAGTAATATTTTTAAAAATACTATGAGGTAAATTTGGAATAGTTTCTTAAAATAGAACTGAACTGATATCAATTTAAACTTAATAAAACATTAAAAAAGTTATCACTGAGAAAAATGAGTTCCAAGTTGCGCATTCAAGCAATTTTAACCAAAGCTTGATATTGATTCGAAAAAATAACCAGTTTTACTGAACGTAGAAATATAATTTTTATGACGTTCGATTGAAAATTAAATGAGCTATTTTTAATGCAATAAAATATTTTGATGATAATGTGTCTCATAATATCTCTTTAAAATAAAATAAATCTTTGTTCTTTAAAAACAAAAACAATTCTGTTGAATAGAACAGATTAATAAACAGTTCTATAACACACACAAAAAAAACCAAACACAGGAAATAACTGTTCTTATAAAAAAACGTAATTATAACATCCCTAAATAGAATCTAAATAGACCTTTAGAATCTAAATAGACCTTTAGAATCTAAATAGAACTTTAGAATCTAAATAGAACTTTAGAATCTAAATAGAACTTTAGAATTTAAATAGAACTTTAGAATCTAAATAGACCTTTAGAATTTAAATAGAACTTTAGAATCTAAATAGAACTTTAGAATTAAAAACTCAAAGGATTGATACCAGCTGCATCGGAGAGCGGGAAAATGCGAACTATGTGATTGGAGAAAGGAAATGGGTACAGAAATAATGCAAATTACAAAATTTCGGCGCCATTGTGAAGGTTAAGTAAAGAATTAAAGAGGTTTTCCAGATTTGGCGAGGTATCCTTCGTTGGGGTACTTTTATCCTGAGCTTGCTTGCCTGGGTGAGCTTCTTAGTGATTCGAGGAGCCCCAGTTGCTCAGTTGGTAAGGCGTTCAGCTACTAAACAGAGGATTGGTGGTTCGAATCCGTGCAATGGACTTGACATAGAAAAGTAAAAAAGTAGTGATCTTGCGATCGGAGGGTTGCCAGCTTCGCTACAAAAATACTAGAAAGTCGTCTAAAATATCCAATAATATATACCGGCGTGTATACGGGACTGGTGCACGATTCATCTGATCGGGGTCCAAAGTCCCGACGTCTATTGAAGGCGTTGGGTGCCAGTTCAGGTGTTTCCTCGTCATCTGACCATGGTTCTCAAATAACGAGGCGCATGCATGAATGTGTATGTGTTCCCGGGTCTTTCCTTCGAGATTGACCCCGAACCGTCGCCAATAGCTTACTGTGCAGCTCTAGTGCTACATTAATTAACCAAACCAAACCAAACCGGGTCTTTCCTTCGTGACAGGCCACGGGGTCCTTGTAGCAAAGTGGATAAAGGCGTTCAGTTAGTACTCAGAGAATTGCTATTTCGAGCCCGTGCGATGGACTTAACAAAGAAAAGTAAAAAAGTAGTGATCTTGCGATCGGAGGGTTGCCAGCTTCGCTACAAAAATACTAGAAAATCGTCCAGAATACCCAACAAATTATACCGGCTTGTATACAGGACTGGTGCATGATAAAACTGATCGGGGTCTGAAGACCTAATGCTTATTAAAGGCGTGGGTGCCAGTTCTGGTGTTGTCCTCGTCATCTAATCATGTTTCAAAAATACGAGCCATCGATCCCGGGTCTTTCTATCGATATAAACACCAAACCGTCACCAGTAGCCCACTGTGCAGCTCAAGTGCGACGTTAATTAACCAAAAAAACAACAACAAAAATTCACCCAAAAAGTGCTAAGCTACAGCGAACAAGGTTTCTTCCCATAAAAATTCTCAAAATAGAACACAACACGATTTTCCCCCCTTTTAATAGGAAGTTCCCGGTTCTTTCGTTCGATTTGGGACCCGAACCGTCGCCAATAGCCGAATGTGTAGTTCTAGTGCGACGTTATTAACCAAACCTTTTAATGCGAATTAAATTAGTCATTTAAGCTCAATAAAGCAGATTTCGTTTGGCTATCTTTCCAACATTGAGTAGCATCGAATTTGGCGACATTCACAATGTTTTTTAACGGCAACCTAACAAGCCTTAGTCATAGAAAAATAATCTGAACCAAAACTTCTTTAACCAATGAGAACTTATCAAACGACAAAGGAGTAACGAAGATCCAATTGGAGAAGCCGTGACTTATTTGTTCCAGCCAATTTGCATATCTCTGGAGAAGTGTTTGTCGGCCATTATGTTACTTTGTTTCGTTGAAGTTCGACGTATATTCTTCCTGTGGAACAAATACAATCCTGAAACGCGTAAGTAAATAGTTTTTACGTTTTATTTTCTTAATTAGTAGAATTTTGTTTCGTTGCATATTGTTGTTCAGTTTGTTTTATTATAATAGTAATATATTTCCGCGTTCTTCCGATCTTTCTCTTTTATGATGTCGTTTGTCTCTCGAATTAATTGTTCGATTGGAACGATTCGAGATTGGAATGTGCAAGATTAGAACTTCTTCCGGATCCTGGGTACCGAAGGAAGTCACAAGAAAACTTCTATTCATGTAAATTAACTTTGTATGAAATTTTTTCTAATTTTACCTCAAAGTTTAGAAACTGGAATAAAAAAATTCCGATTATGCGATATTTCCACAAACTATATTTGATTGTTGCTGAACCATTTTCGTCTCAACTTGTTCGCAATTAGTCATTAGTTATTTTTAAAACGTTCGAAATTTTTAGTAATTAAATTGACATTTTTCTGATCACTTTAATTGTAATAAAGTTACCAAGATTTTCGTAAAAAGTAGGATTGAATAGTTACACTTAAATAACAATGCAAGTTTTAAAATTTTCCGAAAAAATCGTCTTAAAGGTTTGGTTAAATACGTTGCACTGGAGCTGCACAATTGGCGACAGATCGGAGAACAAAGACCCTATCCAGAACGAAAGACCCGAGAACAATGCTTCGTATTTTTGAACCACGGTCAGATGACAAGAACAACACCTGAGCTGGCCCAAAACGCGACTTCAATAGGCGTCAGGACATTGGTCCCCGATCAGATTTATCGTGCAGCAGTCCCGTGGACATGCTAGTATTATTTATTGTATATTTTTAAATGACTTCCTAACATTTTAGCGTAGCTGCCAACTCTCCGATCGCAAGATCACTACATTTTTACTGTTCTTTGTCATGTCCATCAGGCGGGCTCGAACTCGTTACCCTCTGATTACTAGCTGAACGCCTTTATCCACTAGGCTACTAGGATCCATTTATTTTAAAGAAATTGACTTGTATATTATTATTGGTTTATATTTATTAAATTAGCTTATAAATGCCAAATGATAGGCCATTCAAAAAAAAAAATATCCTCCAAAAAATGACCTGATTTAAACAAAATAGGATCAACTAAATTGTTGTTAAATTAAAAATTACCAAAAAATAAAAAATCGTAATTAAATCCGGATTTTTTGTTGTTGTAATTGGAACTTAAAAAAGTAATTTTTCACAAACTAAGTTGTTTTTGAAGATTTAATTTTGAAATGCAAACGATAATTTAAAAAAAAAAAAAAAGCAACTTTAGGAATTAATTTTAATTTTATGGTTCTAAAATAACGAGGTAAATGTATGACTGTGTGTGAATGTGTATGTGTTCCCGGGTCTTTCCTTCGAGATAGACCCCGAACCGTCGCCAATAGCCTACTGTGCAGCTCTAGTGCGACGTTATTTAACCAAAAAAAAACAAAACATTTTAATATTTTTTTTATAGCTTCTCGCTTTGCTGACGCTCATCATGGTTCGACGCTTGAGAATCCTGCCTCCAATAGCCCATCGAGCAGCTACAGTGCAAAGAACCAACCTGGACGTGAGGATCGAAAAGTGAGCTGTGGTCTTTGTGCGACGTAGATTCAACTGAACCTCTGCTGTGGATTGGTCGCACCGCATCCGAGTATTGGTAAGTTTTTGAAAAAACAAAGAAATCGTCGGTGGATCGTCAAGGTATGTGGATTTTTATTAATGGTGATTTTTGGTATTTTGTAGGGAAAAATTAGTGAGATATAGGGAAAAATTAGGGAGATATAGGGAAAAATTAGGGAGATATAGGGAAAAAATTAGGGAGATATAGGGAAAAATTAGGGAGATATAGGGTAATATTGGGGAGATATAGGGTAATATTGGGGAGATATAGGGAAAAATTAGGGAGATATAGGGAAAAAATTAGGGAGATATAGGGAAAATTAGGGAGATATAGGGTAATATTGGGGAGATATAAGGAAAAATTAGGGAGATATAGGGTAATATTAGGGAGATATAAGGAAAAATGTGTCGTGTCTTTTTCAAAAACAATTCCTTATTTTTCAGATATAATTGCATTCATATTGTCGTAAAGTTGGGGTTAGTACATTTTGATTTGCGTTGTTATTTTTTGTTTAGTTGCATTATGAATAATGTTGGTGTGGAAGAAATACATAACATACAAATAACTTTTAAGCGGTGCTTTATTAACAAATTAAATTTATTATGGCAGTAGAAACTTAGGGTTGGGGGTTACGTGTAATATTAGGCTAAACTGATTCTTACGTGAACTAATGAGGAGAGCTACCGTCTGCGGTGATTAATTGGTCTCCAGTGGTTCGTAGAGGTCCGGCTTTCAGGGCGTTGTCATTCGTTGTTCATGGAATCAAGGACCTTCCGTCTTGGGTCATGGTATCGGGACTTTTCCGTTGTTGCTCATGAAGTTGGGACTTTTCCGGCTTTGCATGACATCGGGACTTTTCCGTTGTAGGTCATGCAGTGGGGACTCTGCCGTCTTGGGTCATGGCATCGGGACTTTTCCGTCGTAACATGGCATCGGGACTTTTCCTTCGTTGCTCATGGATTCGGGAGTCGATGCAGTAAAATTCACTCGTCTTTCATTGTCAAAGGCCAAGTCGTAAGAGGGATGGAAAATCTTGAATTTCTCACGGTGGTCTCTTGGGATGGGGGCTGAAATTCTGCATGAATTACCAAATCCACCAATTGAGATTAGCTCCGCCCTTCTGGATACCCCCTCCTAACCAATCCTGGTGTGGTCATAAAATAGCTCAGTGACGTAACTCTCCCCACATTGTAACACGGTAATAAAACCGGCGACAGTCAGTCTAGCCAACTAACCAAATTGCACAAAGTACAGTATAGGTCAGATCCCTATATAAAAATTGCAACGTGTGACAGCACACTGTCACACATACATAATTAAAAAAAAAATTAAGATAGTCTAAAAGTAATAGGTATTTTTGAAAATGTAATTCTTTTATTAAACGCATAAGCGAAATATGTTATGAACCAAATACTTGGTGTGTATTTTTAAGTCGCTTGTTTCAGCCTTAGAAACAACGTTATTGGTGCATTTTTGAGTTTAAAAGTAATAATTTTAAGTTAAACTGTAAATGTTTATTCCTTGCACATTTCCGAATTAAGGAAAAATAAAAATATGCTTGCGTTCAACACCGCACAGTTATTCGCTACCAATTTCTGTATGTTGATTTTGAAACGTGATATAAAATCGCATTTTTAGCTTTTGAGCCTTTATGAAAGTTTCACTTACTCCAATCTTAAGAGTTCAAAACATTTTGTCGCTGTATTTTTTAATAAATTTCCAAGCCCGTTTTGAACAAAGTTTTACAATGACTACTTTCTCCTGTTGGAATATTTTATATTGACGAACGTTTCTATCAAGACCCGAGCCCCAGTTGCTCAGTTGGTAAGGCGTTCAGCTACTAATCAGAGGATTGGTGGTTCGAATCCGTGAAATGGACTTGACACAGAAAAGTAAAAAAGTAGTGATCTTGTGATCGGAGGGTTGCCAGCTTCGCTACAAAAATAGTAGAAAGTCGTCCAGAATATCCAACAAATTATACTGGCGTGTATACGGGACTGGTGCACGATACATCTGATCGGGGTCCAAAGTCCCGACGCCTATTGAAGGCGTTGGGTGCCAGTTCAGGTGTTTCCTCGTCATCTGACCATGGTTCTGAAATAACGAGGTGCATGTGTGAATGTGTGTGAATATGTATGTGTTTCCGGGTCTTTCCTTCGAGATTGACCTCGAACCGTCGCCAATAGCCCACTGTGCAGCTCTAGTGCGACGTTAATTAACAAAACAAAACAAAACCAAACCAATCTATCAAGACCCAGAATTGTGTGGTTTCAAGCCAGAAAAGGCTTTGATCAATCAAAGCCAGAAAAGGCTTTGATTATCACATCTGTTTGAGATATCTTCTACTGACAAACGGATGTTTGTACCAACCTTTTGAAATCGATTGACATTAAGAATTGATAGAAACGCCAAATACCCTGTTTTGTATTTTAACAGCATTTTTTACACAATTTTGTTTAGGTCATTATTTTAATACGCCAATAGCCCAATGTGCAGCTCTAGTGCGACGTTAATTAACAAAACCAAACCATTGTTTTAATAAATGTATGAATGATGTACTAGGATCTATTTACGACTTGCCCTAAGACTATTTTCATTTTAAGGCAAATTCAATCTGTGTTAACTTATAAGAATTGGCCTTACAATGTGCGAATTTTAACTATTTTGTATCATTGACTTAGGGTAATTTTTCATTTTACGAAAATATCCGTTTTTGACAAAAATTACTATTAAATTGTTTCATTGGGTAGAACTTTTGTTAGAACGCCATTTTGAGTTTTTTTTTTGTGTGTATAATAACATTTTAAGTAAGGTGAGTGCGCTCACAAAGCATTTTCTTTTATGATAAATTTTAATATATTGTGCCTATATTCTGTTCACCACGGATCTCTTTACTCATTATACTTGTTGCAATCACATATCCCAAAATATTACTTGGTTCTAATCAAAGCTATTATAAATTCTATGTGTTACATTTTAGTTTTATACATATTAAGACTGATTTTATTTAAATGAATACACATTGGTTAATTATACACGAAACTGATTTTGTTCTTCGATTGAATCACTTCGATTATCTTTACGAATTTTCAATCAAACGACTTGCACATTTTGATTGATCATTATTAAAATTCAACTATTCACCCTTGAGATTATTATGAATATTCTAAAAGTTTGGAGATTTATATATTTTTTTTATTAAAGTGCAGGGTAAACTTGAGTCATTTTGAATTTCTAAAAAGTATTTAAAAAAAAATTCCTTCCTTTTTCGATTTCTGATAATTTATCTTTCCAATGCGAAATCGTGCATCTGTTCCGAACGTTAGATAAAATGTCTTTAAAAAAAAAATGGTTTCTTCATGTGAAGTTTTCCTAATCCAAACTTATAGTCAAGACGAGTTGAAAATTTAAACATTCTACCTCGGAATTTTATGTTTTTGGTCTTCACCGCTTGGCTGCCAACCCACCTATTTTTTTTTTACTGTTGGTGCAATCTACGTTTCAACAGTATAATGAATAACTATATTTGTTAATTTGGTAATGGATTTCAGTCTTTTACAATTCTTTTACGCGATCTTCACTTCTAGTGGGGGGGGGGGGGGGGAGGGGGGAGGTGCTGAAATACTGCGGGGATATCAGACAAATAAGGGGTATTGCGTTGTAAATGTAAAATTTTAATCCCCAGTCTTCTACATAATAATCTTATCTGACCATGGTCCTAAAATAACGAGGTGCATGTATGAATGTGTTCCCGAGTCTTTTCTTCGAGGGGGGGGGGGGGGGGGGAGGTGCTGAAATACTGCGGGGGATATGAGACAAATAAGGGGTATTGCGTTGTAAATGTAAAATTTTAATCTCCCCAGTCTTCTACATAATAATCTTATCTGACCATGGTCCTAAAATAACGAGGTGCATGTATGAATGTGTTCCCGAGTCTTTTCTTCGAGGGGGGGGGGGGGGGGAGGTGCTGAAATACTGCGGGGGATATGAGACAAATAAGGGGTATTGCGTTGTAAATGTAAAATTTTAATCTCCCCAGTCTTCTACATAATAATCTTATCTGACCATGGTCCTAAAATAACGAGGTGCATGTATGAATGTGTTCCCGAGTCTTTTCTTCGAGGGGGGGGGGGGGGGGGAGGTGCTGAAATACTGCGGGGGATATGAGACAAATAAGGGGTATTGCGTTGTAAATGTAAAATTTTAATCCCCAGTCTTCTACATAATAATCTTATCTGACCATGGTCCTAAAATAACGAGGTGCATGTATGAATGTGTTCCCGAGTCTTTTCTTCGAGGGGGGGGGGGGGGAGGTGCTGAAATACTGCGGGGGATATGAGACAAATAAGGGGTATTGCGTTGTAAATGTAAAATTTTAATCCCCAGTCTTCTACATAATAATCTTATCTGACCATGGTCCTAAAATAACGAGGTGCATGTATGAATGTGTTCCCGAGTCTTTTCTTCGAGGGGGGGGGGGGGGGAGGTGCTGAAATACTGCGGGGGATATGAGACAAATAAGGGGTATTGCGTTGTAAATGTAAAATTTTAATCTCCCCAGTCTTCTACATAATAATCTTATCTGACCATGGTCCTAAAATAACGAGGTGCATGTATGAATGTGTTCCCGAGTCTTTTCTTCGAGGGGGGGGGGGGGGAGGTGCTGAAATACTGCGGGGGATATGAGACAAATAAGGGGTATTGCGTTGTAAATGTAAAATTTTAATCTCCCCAGTCTTCTACATAATAATCTTATCTGACCATGGTCCTAAAATAACGAGGTGCATGTATGAATGTGTTCCCGAGTCTTTTCTTCGAGGGGGGGGGGGGGAGGTGCTGAAATACTGCGGGGGATATGAGACAAATAAGGGGTATTGCGTTGTAAATGTAAAATTTTAATCTCCCCAGTCTTCTACATAATAATCTTATCTGACCATGGTCCTAAAATAACGAGGTGCATGTATGAATGTGTTCCCGAGTCTTTCCTTCGAGGGGGGGGGGGGGGGGAGGTGCTGAAATACTGCGGGGGATATGAGACAAATAAGGGGTATTGCTTTGTAAATGTAAAATTTTAATCCCCAGTCTTCTACATAATAATCTTATCTGACCATGGTCCTAAAATAACGAGGTGCATGTATGAATGTGTTCCCGAGTCTTTCCTTCGAGGGGGGGGGGGGGGGATAGCCCAGTGGATAAAGGCGTCGGCTGTGAATCAAAGGATTCACGGTTCGAACCCGTGCGAGGACTAGACTAAAGAATAGTAAAAAAGTAGTGATATTGAGATCGGAGGGTTGCCAACTTCGCTACCAAAATACTAGAATGTCGTCCAGAACACCCACAAAAATTATCGGCGGGTACACGGGACTGGTGCACGATAAATTTGATCAGGGTCCAAAGTCCCGACGTCTATTGAAGGCGTTGGGTGCCAGTTCAGGTGTTTCCTCGTCATCTGACCATGTTTCAAAAATACGAGGCATCGTTCCCGGGACTTTCCTTCGAGATAGACCCCGAACCGTCACCAATAGTCCACTGTGCAGCTCTAGGGCGACGTTGATTAACCAAACCAAACCTACATAATAATGGGACCCAGTGGATACAGGCGTTCGGCTAGTAATCAGAGGATTGCTAGTTCGTGCCGGACTTAAGTAGACTTGACAAAGAAAAGTAAGTGTAGTGATTTTGCGATCGGAGGGTTGCCAGTTTCGCTACTAAAATACTGGGAAGTTGTCTAAAAATATTCAAAAAATTATACTGGCGTGTATACGGGACTGGTGCAAGTTAAATCTTTTTAGGGTCCAATGTCCTGATGCCTATTGAGGTTTCTGCGCTTGCCAGCTCGGGTCCTAGTCATCTGATCATGGTTCAAAAATACGAGGCGTTGCTCCCGGGTCTTTCTTTCGTGATAACCCCGAACCGTCGCCAGTAGCCCAATATTCTGCTGTAGTGTGCCGTAAATTATCCAAACAAAACCATGTTTAAATGTGATCCGCATATCCTACAGTTGCCTAGTGGATAAAGGCGTTCAGCTGGTAGTCAGAGGAAGGAGAGTTCGTGCCGGACTGATGGACTTGACAAAGAAAAATAAAAATGTACTGATTTTGCTATCGGAGGGTTGCCGGCTTCGCTACTAAAATACTGGGAAGTCGTCTAAAAATATTCAAATTTATACTGGCTTGTATACGGGACTTGTGAACGATAAATCCGAACGGGGTCCATTGTCCTGACGCCTATTGAGGTTGCGGCGCTTGCCAGCTGAGGTCCCAGTCTGAAAAATACGAGGCGTTGTTCGAGGCTTGCGTGATAAGCCTCGAATTGTCGCCAATAGCCCAATGTATATCTTTAGTGCGACGTTAATTTAGCCAAACCAAACCAATTTTAAATATAGTAATCCACAGGGCATCTACTTGCCCAGTTGATAAAGGCTTTCAGCTATTAATCTGTGGATTGCTAGTTGGTTTGGTTAATTAACGTCGCACTAGAGCTGCACAGTGGGCTATTTGTGGCGGTTCGGGGTCAATCTCGAAGGAAAGACCCGGGAACACATACACATTCACACACACATTCATACATGCACCTCGTTATTTTAGAACCATGGTTAGATGACGAGGAAACACCTGAACTGGCACCCAACGCCTTCAATAGACGTCGAGACTTTGGACCCCGATCAGATTTATTGTGCACCAGTCCCGTATACACGCCAGTATAATTTGTTGGATATTCTGGACGACTTTCTAGTAATTTTGTAGTGAAGCTGGCAACCCTCCGATCTCAAGATCACTACTTTTTAACTTTTCTATGTCAAGTCCATTTCCCGGATTCGAACCACCAATCCTCTGATTAGTAGCTGAACGCCTTCCCAACTGAGCAACTGGGGCTCCGATTGCTAGTTGGAGCCGTAACAACAAAAAAAAAAGTAAAAATGTAGCGATCTTGCGACTGGAGCGTTGCCAGCTTCGCTACTAAAATGCTAAGTCGTTTAAAAATATCCAACAAATTATACTGACGTGTGTAAATCTAATTGGGGTCCAATGTCCTGACGCCCTTTGAAGTTGCGTCGTGTGCCAGTTCGGGTGTTTATCCTAGTCGTTTGACCATGGTTCAGAAATATGAGGAAATTTTCACGGGTCTTTCCTTTGAGTTAAGCCCCGAACAATCCCGGTTAAGCCCCCGCTGTGCAACTCTAGTGCGACGTTAATTAACCAAATCCCGTTTAAATCTAGTGGTCCACATAATGGATTTTGTGTAGTAGAGGGTAGTTGAAGGATAAAGGGTTACAACATCGTAAATGTAAACCCTTCTTTTACATAATAATAATGCCCAATGTTTTCACGGGCCCAGTTGTACTAAGGAACCAAAGAAACCTAATAAAATATGGTAACAAAGTATGAAGACCTTCAGTAATTAAAAATTTAATCTCTACCGATTAGCAATTGTTTATAACTACGAAAAATAAGTACATAAACTTATTCGGTGTCCTAAAGTACCCCAAATCTGCCTTTATTCCAGAAAATTGTGAACCGGTAACTGTGAACTTTCGTTACTCTTCGTTCAGCTAACTAAACTATATGAAGGTAACAAACATAATGCATATGTTATTCTTGCAGCTATTCTAGAAGTAATTTAACTTGTTCGGAGTTTCTTCAAACTCCGATATTTGTATAATATTAAAATTTTATTAACAATGGTCTATCTTCCGTAAAAGATATACATATACAGGAAAAAAAAATTCGTCGGATGTTACCACCAGTAGATTAATTTCTATTTTACTTTTAAAATATTTTAAATTTATTCATTAGATGCCAACATGTATCATGCCAACTTACATAACGGAGATATATTATTGGGTTAATGACTCTCCATGAACATTGAACAAACGATCATTTGAAATTAAAACTTAAGTAATGGTCGACATATGACTACCACTATCGCCCAATAACTTCTGAAATCTCAAACTGACATGCTTGAATTGTCGAGCAAAGTAAGTGCCTCGAAATATTGTGCAATTAATGCCGAATTCTTACCAGTGGCGGCCCGTGGTCAAAAATGTTAGTGCAGCCGAAAACATGTAACTCCACCTTCTCGCCTTTTTCACAACCATACACGAACGGACATTCTTTAAAATTTATTACTCAAACCAAAGTTTCCTTTCAACTTTTATGAAAGATAACATGTAAAAATAATAGAAAACACTTACTTATTTTTTTAAAATAAAATCAATCCTCCTATCAAACTTTGCGAATCGGTCAATATTAATATTAATTTAAGTAAAGAAACAACAACACACGTGCAAACTTATCGAAAACTATTTCCGTTTGGAGAGATTCTTCGAAATAATCATTTTCCTCCTCCCCGCCTCGCCGATTCAGCAATGAACCAATCATTTATTCGAAATCCCTAGTACAGCTAATTTGAAAAAATCCTTTTGCGCTACGTTTGTGTCGTCACATCCTCCATTTTAGCGTGCTGGGGAAGTCATACTACGTAAGGTTGCCATGGCAACGATGCAGCCGATTTCGAACTTCCCTTTTTAGCTGCAATTTTGATTGAATGGAGTTTTTGTTTTTTCTTCTCCTGAATTTGTGCATTACGGAAACACGCTAGCTATTAATCGGAGATTTTTTTTTACTTAGAGTTGAAATTTAATCTCCATTTCCATTTCTGATCTTCATTTAAGAAAATTAGTAAAATATATAATTTTAGTTTTAAAATATAATAAAATTAGGTGCAGCCCGGCTGTACTTGCTGTAGTGGGCGAGCCGCCACTAATTCTTACTAAAGAAAAGCATAAAAAAAGTGCGAAGATGCGGCTATTTTAGAAGTAATTTAACTTGTTCGGAGTTCCTTCAAACAGGATTCCCACGCACCTGGAAAACAGGGAAAACCTGGAATTGTCAGGGAAAATGAAAATGGCCTAAAAAGTCATAGAATTGTCAGGGAAAATGAACAATTTTTAAAATTTTCTGGAAATATCAGGGACATTTACTAAAAATGTAGCTATGAGTGCCGGTTATATTCTTTTTTTATTGTCATTGATGTAAAATCATAAAAATAAAAATTTTAAATTTTCGATTTTGTATGCTTAGCAAGGTTGTTATTTATAAGCACTTGATTTTTCCCAGTTTCAAGATTAATATGTGAAAAAATAACTTAATTTTTTGTATGGATTTTTTTTGAAAATCTTCTGGAAAACCTGGAAAAGTCAGGTAATTTTGATCTAAATATAGAGTGGGAACCCTGTTCAAACTCCGATATTTGTACAATATAAAAAAAAGTTTTATTAACAATTGTCTCTTTCGTAAATAGTTCAATACCATTTTCTGATGCCTGATAAGCAATGTTAGTACTAAAATTAGTATTTGGTTTGAGGTAGTTTTAAAGTAATCTGTGAGGTAGTTTTAAAGTAATGTCTTCTATCCTAGGTTAACTTGTTTGGAGGTTCTTCAAACTCCGATATTTGTACAATGGTAAAGTTTATTAACAAAGTGCTGATTTTTGCATAAATGGTTCAAAACCATTTTCCGATGCACAGGTAATGTTAGTACTAAAATTAGCATGGGGTTTTTAGTTGATTTTGAAGTAATCTGCCCTCTAGTGGCAATGACTGGATCTACTTTTTTTTTCTTTTCGTTTTAGATATATATATTTTGATAAACACATTTCCTATCCCTCGGTGAGAACCAAAGTTTTATAATTGGCTAAGTAATATTTATGTCTGTAAA
Source organism: Troglohyphantes excavatus (assembly GCA_963932185.1). Taxonomy (NCBI): domain Eukaryota; kingdom Metazoa; phylum Arthropoda; class Arachnida; order Araneae; family Linyphiidae; genus Troglohyphantes; species Troglohyphantes excavatus. The sequence continues at coordinate 45,944,450 of OZ010678.1, forward strand.
CATCTCCGAGGTGTTTAAAATAAAAAAATACTTCCTAGAGCTCACAATAATGAATGTTTCATTGTATTTAAAGTTAGAGAGTTACCCTAGAAAGGATGTAAAAAATACTTAATACACTCACGTTAAATGGAAGAGTTACCCAAGTCTGTCCAAATATTAGCAACATGTAAAAATTCCAAGTGCAGAGAAAACAGAAGACTACAAACAGGCAGACCTTCCATTGCTAAAATGCACGTTCAGGAAGTGTTATTTGGCGCAGCTTGGCCATATTTGGCCCTTGCGCCATTACACTATAACCAACCAACAAGTGTTATTCTAAATAAATGTTTGCTTTGTACATTCTATGCGCGTGATATAAAACAAAATGGTTAATTTATATGTTTTAACACTTTTCGTTTTGCGTTCTTTTTACGGAACAGTTATTCCTCTTTATGTTCTTTTCCCTATAATTGTTTTTTGTTCATAGTGGAACACAAAAGCATACTTTATTTTGGATCTGCAAGACAACAAGTTGAAAAAAGATCATGTTTGTTTTTTAACGCAAGATCATGTTGTCCTTGTTTATTTTAAAGAACATGGACCAAAGAACTGGTCGTTCTGTTGGCGCCTGAGAGGCAACAGCGGAGTGCAAAGGGTTAAAACATAATTAACCCTTTGCACTCCGCGAACATCTTTGACATTGCGTTCTTTCCACGAAACAGTTATTCCTCTTTCTGTTCTTTTACACACAATTTTTTAATGCTCCTAGAGGGGAGAAAATCGTAATATGTTTCGGATCTGCAAGAGAACAATTTAAAAATAAATCGATGATTTTTAAACACAAGATCACGCCGTTCTCTTTAGTTTAAAGTACAGGGAACCAAAAGAACAAGTCGTTATGTTGGCGCCTCAGAGGCGGCATCGGAGTTCAAAGGGTTTAGACTCGATACTTATAAAATAATTAAGTCTTCAGAAATATTAAAAAAAATCAGTTTATGCAGATGGAGGAATTGTGAAAGTAGCTATTTTTGCAAATTTGTTTCAATTTATTGGATAGCATATAGTCAAATACGTGCAGAACCGATTTAAATCTGAATAAGACTTCAAAACGAGAAAATTGGGATGGAATACGAAAAATAACCCTTACATTTTCGGACTTCAAAATCAAGACAAAAACCTTAATGCTAAAATGCCGATTTTTCGATCAAAAATCGTTAAACGAGGCTGGCCGATGATAGCCAAATACCTATTAAACCTAATTAAAACTGGTAAAAAAAACTTGTTTTATATCTACAAAATACGCGAAACTATCACGTCAAAATGTCTACTTTGTAAAAATAAAATAAATTCGGCGTATCTGATTGGACGATAACAATCAATTAACGAACGAATGAAATCACATCTCAAAACGTGCAAAAGTAACCGTAATTTCGAATTTTCAATCGTCAAATTCGGAAATACCGCACCGTTAAAAGCCCCTTTTTGTAAAAATTGTCAGACTAATAATAGTAAATGCTGATACACTTATTTACAACCGTAACCGTAACATAATTTAGGACAAGGCACCTGGGTCCCAAAGGGACTATATCCTCTCCATCTGATTTAAAGTCTAAGTATAAATAACGAAAATTCGTCGTTTATACAAATTAATGGAGTTCGTAAAATAAACTACATTACTCCGATATGGAATTGAAGGCCTGTAGAGATGGAATATGCATGAGTAAAGTTGGTACTGGTATATACAGGTATGATGGTAAAGTAAACGAACGAACAAAACAGAAGCACACACAGATTTCCATTCGAAGAGGCGGAGCCTATTCCGCGACGTCTTCCGATTGGCGGGGAGAGGTGGCATCCTCCTTGATACTAGCAAAGTACTCGAGGAGCACTTGTTTGGACAGCGGCTCAGCACTTTCACGGATCTTCAGAATCAGACCTTTGATTCCGTCAGTTCCGGAGAAGATGAGCGCAATTTCATTGAAGAGTTCCATGATAAGGGCAAAATCGCCCATAGAATTAACACATTTAAATCCAGGTGGGGGAATATTGTTCACTGAAGCACATGGTGGAACTTTGATGTTTAAATTGCGTCTTTTTTTCTTGGTGTTGATTTTGGTCGAACGAGTTCGATTTACTTTGACATTTTTAGGAAATTCACTGCATTTACGGCTTGAGGCAAGATGCCCGTCCTTACCACAATTAATGCATTTTGGAACAACGTTTCCCGCAGTGCAATCACGAGTTTGATGATCCGAGAGACCGCATTTCAGGCACCTGGTCTGCATAAAACAGTTGATAGCAAGATGATGAAAGTGATTACAATTAAAACATTGGGATGGCCCTTTTCGTCTTCTAAAGGGTTCTACTCTAATGCCAAGTTGCATCAACTCCCGTATTTTCAAAACTTTGTTACAGCCTGTAACTTTTGGCATTTCAACCAAGAAAATGGGACGGGTAGTTGATTTAATACTTCGTTTGAGTTTTGAAACTTTAGTAAAATTGTAACCCAATTTGGTTAATTCACTCAGCAAGGAATCACATTCAGTAATTGCGGGAAGTCCTTTGACGACCACTTTAAATGGGTTTTCACTAGCTGAGGGTACAATGAAAAAGTTTTGTTTTTCGGTTTGAAGATATGTCATTATGGCAAAATGTATACTCTCAGAATCAGGTGAGATTTTAACAAATTTACCTTGATTGGTGGACTTGAAATTTTCACCAAACTTGGCCTTTATCCCATTTAGAATTGACACAAAGTTCAGTGAAGTTTTCATGAAAATAGTTCCAGGGTTTGGATTTTGTGGGGTGTTGGGTGGAGGGTCTGCTTTAGTCTCAGAATCGTTGATTTCCATCTCCTCAGCAGCACTTGCTTCGGTAAGATTTAGATCATCGGGTTTCTGTTCTAGCTCTTCAGACGAAGATATTAATGAATCATCTTGATCCGATGTCTCATACTCAAAGGCTGTGAAATCATATCTATCGCTCAAAAAGTCTTTAAATGCTTGTGAAATATCCATGATAATATCTTAGGCATAAGATTTTAACAAAATTCCAAGAATTAGCGGAGCAAATCAGAGGCACGACTGACGTGGGCTCGCGCTGTAACCAGAATGTGTGTCTCGTTTTGAGTGTGATAAATAACGAAAAGAAAGACAAAATATAAAAAAGATCCATTAAAATAAAAAAAAAAAAAAATGGTATTAATTCGTAACACAATTTAATGTCGCATCTTTAATTTCTGTAAGGTCAGTCTTGCCAATTTTAAGGTTGCGAAGCCTTTACATTGGTATTTTATAGAGGGTTTGTAGAAAGATAGGCGTTCTGTTTATTAAAAATTCTCTGCAGACTTTAAAATAAGATGAAAGTCGGTTGGTAATCTGTGAAATGTCTTTAAATAACGTGTTAAAACTTAATATATATTTAAGTTACTAGTTTTTAATTTTTTTTAATTTTAGAGTGTCAGAATTTTTTTTCTTTCGTTTTTTAAATGTTTTCTTTTTAAAAATATTTATACATATACTCGTATAGAAAAAATATACATTATTTGTGCTGCATTTCTCAATTAGTTGTAATTTAACTTTCAGTGTTTGCATCTGCAAAATTAGGTATAAAATAAAAACCAATGAAAAATTATCTCAAAATAACCATATTTAGTTATGTTAGATTATTTAATAAAGTTGTAATTTTAAATTTTGTTTAAATTACATTTTTTTAATAAAATGACTTATCAGTAATATTTTTTACTCTTAAAATGAACTTTCAGCAATACTTAATCCCTAAAATGAATATCTGCTACAAAATGTGCAGATGTACTTTAAAATAAATAATTAAATTTTATATATTTGTATCTCTGAGCATTCTTGCTGGAAACAAATCGTTTAGTATATATGTGCTGAATCAATCTTGGTATCTAATTTTGCATTACCAAAATATACCAGTATTTTAGTATTACCCAAATTTGTAAATAATTTCATTAAGTACAATTGCTACATATAATTTATACATGTAATGTTTGCATAGAATGGAAGCCTCTTGTCTTCTTTCAAACCAGTATAGCAGTCGTAGAGAAAGCCGCTTGGCGTCGAAACCCAAGCGATTCATTCCATAATGTGGATTTTTTTAAAAAGAAGTAGTGGTTGGAATCAGAGAGTTGTAATATTAAATAGAGAGTGCCTTCAATACCAGACACTCGTAAGGCCGCGGTGTCAACATTGAAAAGAAAAACTCACATCACGTGGTTATAGCGCTGCCACATTTGGCGTTCAGACATCTGCAAGAGTTTCAAATTTGGCGCACTTTCTTCTCTTTTGGTGATAAGGAGTTCTGTCCGTATTCAACTTTTTAACATATATGTACGTATTTACTTAACAATATGCGCAACCATAACTTTCAAACAATATGTGCTAAATATTTCCTCTTCATTAACGAAACGAAAATATTTTATTTGTGTTCAATACTCGAAGAAGCGAAACTCTTTATATTTCTCAGATTTTATTGTTCCTATTTTCTTATTGAAGTATACAAAATAACAATTGAAAGAACTTCGCCTATGGTAATTTTTTTACATAAAAACGTAATGCAATTATTTCAAAACTACAAAGTAAGAAAAATCTCCTTAATATATCTGTTAACATCCCTTAAATAATGCCACTCGTTCAAAAAAAAAAACTATATTTAAATACAAAATTAAACACAAAACCATATTACAATACTTCGATCTCGTTTAGTTCTGAAAGTCGCCAAGGCCTGCCAAGTAATATTGGCGCATGAATGAATTGGCATTTCCACATATCACGTGGTTTCAATGATGGACACACGTAAATCAGCATTTTTATTCCTCTATTTCTATCATTACTCTATGGTTGGAATACCCGAGCTTGTATTTCGTCACCAAATATATTTTCGCTACGACTGCTAAATCTCCTTATTCCTTTTTTTTTTTTTTTTTAAAAGGCAACACAATTTGTCAAGGTGGTTGCTATAGCACGCAATCACCCAAATATCAAATGTTTCAATTTGTTTATATTACAAATTATATTTTATATGTTTTGATAAAGGGGTATTCCTTCTGGTTCAGTGTGATTTTTAAAAAATTCTAAATTTTTCAGTAATAAATTATATTTTGTCAGCAAATGAAATAACGTAATAATTTTATTTAAGTTTAATTTTTTGAACTTCTCGAATCATTTTTGCTAGAAACAAAGTAAGCCATCTAAGCAATAATGCATTCCTAAATTTAACTAGAAAAAGTTCTAAAGATAATTATATTATTTTATCAAACAATAAAAGTTTTTGTTGGGGAAAATGTAACTATTTCAATTATGTATTTCTTTTTATATTTTGAGTCATTATAACTCAAAAAAAAAACTTTCACTAATGTGCTCCTCAATAAAATTTATTAATAATACTAATATTTTTATATGCTGATTTATGTCCCGCTTAACTTGTAAAAAGTGTGAAAAAAATTATAAGTAAATGTAACAATTAAATACTCATGTTAAGGAAAATTTATTCATTTATAAAAAAAATTGTTTGAATAATTTTGCAGGACGAAAAAAAAAAAAAATCAGCAAAATAGCATTTATAATTTTTATTAAAAAATTAAATATTCAAAAAATGTATAAATGTAACAATTAAATACTCATGTTAAGGAAAATGTATTCATTTATAAAAAAAATTGTTTGAATAATTTTGCAGGACGAAAAAAAAAAAATCAGCAAAATAGCATTTATAATTTTTATTAAAAAATTAAATATTCAAAAAATGTATAAATGTAACAATTAAATACTCATGTTAAGGAAAATTTATTCATTTATAAAAAAAATTGTTTGAATAATTTTGCAGGACGAAAAAAAAAAAATCAGCAAAATAGCATTTATAATTTTTATTAAAAAATTAAATATTCAAAAAATGTATAAATGTAATAATTAAATACTCATGTTAAGGAAAATTTATTCATTTATAAAAAAAATTGTTTGAATAATTTTGCAGGACGAAAAAAAAAAATCAGCAAAATAGCATTTATAATTTTTATTAAAAAATTAAATATTCAAAAAATGTATAAATGTAATAATTAAATATTCTTGTTAAGGAAAATTTAATAATTAAAAAAAAAATGAATAATTTTTGCAGATTTAAAGTAAAAAAAGTTCTGCAATTTTTAATTTAAAAATTAAATATTTTGTTTAAACTACTCTTAAATCGCTAATTTAAATTATCTAAATTTTTATCTTTATGCATAAAGTTTGCTGGGGAAAAAAAATCATTTTTCAGTAACAATGCATTTGTAACTTTAACTAATAAAATAAGTTTTATAAATAATTAAATTTTTTGTTTCACTTTTTATCTGAATAATTCATTCTGTTGATAGAAGAAAGCAAAAATTTCTATTCATAATGTATTCCAGAGTGCAATGTAAAAATTAAAAACTATTTGTATAACTTAACAATCGCATACCATTCTTAAAGGATGACGATAATCCCTGTGATACACATAAATTGTTGATTATAAATTGTATACTGAAAATTGTTATGTATATTCGTATAATGTATTAATTACGTTTTTTATTTATAAATTGTTATATATTTTATAATGTAATGTGATAATTTAATACATTATAATTACTAATTATTGAAGTTTTTGCACAACTGCCAATGGGGATCGTGGACTAGGTTAAATATGGGCAGATTTTTCTTGTGTAGAATTTTTTTAAATAAATTATAATAACTGGGACAAACGTTGCCTTCCGTTAAAAATACGATCGTCTTATCTCCCGAGCAACCCATTTGAAGACTTCCCCTAGAGGGAAGGGGGATAGTGGGTCGGGAGTCAACAGGGAAGCTTATTAGATTAAACATTTTAAATGAGGGCAGATTTTTCTTGTATAGAATTTTTTTTTAATAAATTTTAATAACTGGGGCAAAAGTAGACTTCCGTTAAAAATACGATCGTCTTATCTTCCGAGCAACCCATTTGAAGACTTCCCCTAGAGTGAAGGGGGATAGTGGGTCGGGAGTCGGCAGGAGAGCTTATTAGATTAAACATTTTAAATGAGGGCAGATTTTTCTTGTATAGAATTTTTTTTTAATAAATTTTAATAACTGGGGCAAAAGTAGACTTCCGTTAAAAATACGATCGTCTTATCTTCCGAGCAACCCATTTGAAGACTTCCCCTAGAGGGAAGGGGGATAGTGGGTCGGGAGTCGGCTGGAGAGCTTATTAGATTAAACATTTTAAATGAGGGCAGATTTTTCTTGTATAGAATTTTTTTTTAATAAATTTTAATAACTGGGGCAAAAGTAGACTTCCGTTAAAAATACGATCGTCTTATCTTCCGAGCAACCCATTTGAAGACTTCCCCTAGAGTGAAGGGGGATAGTGGGTCGGGAGTCGGCTGGAGAGCTTATTAGATTAAACATTTTAAATGAGGGCAGATTTTTCTTGTATAGAATTTTTTTTTAATAAATTTTAATAACTGGGGCAAAAGTAGACTTCCGTTAAAAATACGATCGTCTTATCTTCCGAGCAACCCATTTGAAGACTTCCCCTAGAGTGAAGGGGGATAGTGGGTCGGGAGTCGGCAGGAGAGCTTATTAGATTAAACATTTTAAATGAGGGCAGATTTTTCTTGTATAGAATTTTTTTTAAATAAATTTTAATAACTGGGGCAAAAGTAGACTTCCGTTAAAAATACGATCGTCTTATCTTCCGAGCAACCCATTTGAAGACTTCCCCTAGAGGGAAGAGGGATAGTGGGTCGGGAGTCGGCTGGAGAGCTTATTAGATTAAACATTTTAAATGAGGGCAGATTTTTCTTGTATAGAATTTTTTTTTAATAAATTTTAATAACTGGGGCAAAAGTAGACTTCCGTTAAAAATACGATCGTCTTATCTTCCGAGCAACCCATTTGAAGACTTCCCCTAGAGTGAAGGGGGATAGTGGGTCGGGAGTCGGCAGGAGAGCTTATTAGATTAAACATTTTAAATGAGGGCAGATTTTTCTTGTATAGAATTTTTTTTTAATAAATTTTAATAACTGGGGCAAAAGTAGACTTCCGTTAAAAATACGATCGTCTTATCTTCCGAGCAACCCATTTGAAGACTTCCCCTAGAGGGAAGAGGGATAGTGGGTCGGGAGTCGGCAGGAGAGCTTATTAGATTAAACATTTTAAATGAGGGCAGATTTTTCTTGTATAGAATTTTTTTTTAATAAATTTTAATAACTGGGGCAAAAGTAGACTTCCGTTAAAAATACGATCGTCTTATCTTCCGAGCAACCCATTTGAAGACTTCCCCTAGAGTGAAGGGGGATAGTGGGTCGGGAGTCAACAGGGAAGCTTATTAGATTAAACATTTTAAATGAGGGCAGATTTTTCTTGTATAGAATTTTTTTTTAATAAATTTTAATAACTGGGGCAAAAGTAGAATTCCGTTAAAAATACGGTCGTCTTATCTCCCGAGCAACCCATTTGAAGACTTCCCCTAGAGGGAAGGGGGATAGTGGGTCGGGAGTCGGCTGGAGAGCTTATTAGATTAAAAAATTAACATATGGGCAGATTTTTCTTGTATTGAATTTTTTTAAATAAATTTTAATAACTGGGACAAAAGAAGACTTCCGTTAAAAATGCGATCGGCTGATCTCCCGAGCAACCCATTTGAAGACTTCCCCTAGAGGGAAGGGGGATAGTGGGTCGGGGGGGTCAGCAGGAGAGCTTGTTAGATTAAAAAATTTAAATATGGGCAGATTTTTTCTTGTATAGAATTTTAAAAACTGGAGAAAAAAACTTACTTTAAATATGCACTCCTAAACGTATTAAAATAGTAATGTACTATGTCCAACCACTTATGTGATTTTTTGTTGCAATTTTGTTGAATTAATGATAATTTCTGTCGGCAAATCATTAAAAAAAATCGAGTGTTAATGCATTGGTAAATATAATTTGACAATTTTATTGTACTACTTTCATGATGACAATATACAGTCTGTTACATAAAAAAAATTGTTGATCTTAAAAATTGTATTTTGAAAATTATATTATATATTCTTAGTATGTTTATAAGTAATAAAATGTGTTATATATTAAGAAAATAATCCCCATGGTTTAGTTAATTTATTGAAATGTAAATTTGTAGAGATTGGAATCATTGTGGCAAAGATATAAAATAATAATGAAAACCTAAAAATTCATTTAAATAATTCATACATATTTTTAAATTTAATTATCAATGTATTTTCTTTAAATGTATTTTATATCTAAGATAAATTATTAATGTAATTTTTTTAATTAAAATTCAGTCTTGTTGGTGATATAAAAATCTATATATCTTTAAAAAATATTGTATTAAAAAATGTAATTTTATTTTTAAACTGATTTGCAGATTTAAATCCTTCTGCTATGCAATTAATTAAATCGTTTTTTTTTAAAACTTTTAAAGCCTTCATGCTAAATTTTTTTTTTATAGTATCTTATTACTGAAAGTCGTCGTTGTATTTAAATAATTTGAATTTTGTAGAGATTTCTTTTTACATTTTAATAATTATTGCTATATTTATGGCACGTGTTTCTTTCAATGAAAATTAATGTGAAATGTTTATTTAAATTAAAAAATCGCTGGAAAATGCAATTACCTAAATTTTGTAAGTTTAAAAAAAAATATTTTGAGTGATTTTGTTTTAAATGGTATTATATTTAATTAGGATTTGGCAAACGGAAGCATTTCTCGTTTGAAATTAAAATTTCCATTAATAATGCCTTTCTAATTGTAATTCTAAAGTTAATTACTTTCTATAGATTGTTTTGTTAGAGAATGAAGATAATCCCTCTACATAGAATTTGTTTACTAAAAATGTGTGTATATTGTAATTTTATTTATTTGCTTATAAGTATATAAATCAGAAGGATTGTTCCTTATCGTTTATTAATTTACTTGAAATTGTAATGGTTTTTCTAAAAAAAGTATATTCTGGTAATGCAATAATAATATTTCTTGTTTACATTGTAATAAACATTGTAATTTTTTATATTATTGAATTTTGACATAACGAAATACAGTAATTAAAAAAAAAAAATTTGAATTTATATTTAAATTATGATAAACGTTAAGAAAAACTTTCTTAAAAAGAATCCAATTAAATTTTTCTAATTTGTTTATAAAAAAGGTCAAATTTAATTACGTTAATAATGTAATAAAATGTAATAATAAAAATAATACGCAGTATGATAACGATTCTACTACTATGAATTTAAGTATTTTTTTTTTTAAATTATCTAATTTTTCCCAGACCCCTCTCGAAAAACTATTTAAGTATACATCAAATTTCTGTATAGCCTCGGTTATAAATTTCATTGTACACAAATTAGTAATATATATTTTTTATTTGCTCTGTTTTAATTATTTTATTTGAAGTTTTGTTAAAGAAACCAATTTTCCATTTTTTCTTTCTGTAGCAGATTCCTTTGTATGAATGTATTTTATAAAACTTTTTTTTGTAGATGCATATAAGTGAGTGGAAATATTAGAATTTTAGGAATGAAAGTTTTCATTCAGTAAACAGTTTTAAATCGAGAAATGCAGCATTGTTTCTGGTTTTTCTATTGAAAAGTTAAATAAATATTTTTATAATTATCGTATTTTATTATGTTTATTATAACTTTTAATTTAATTATGAAAATTCTTCTAACGACTTCCAAATACATTATTTATTTACAACAGTTATAAAAACATACTTGTATTTAAGAATTGAGGTAATTTTCTTAATATTATTCATTTCAACAGCTGTTTTAACTAAATTACATGTTTTAATAAATACATTATACTTTAACCTTCAATTATATGAAATTAATTTAAAATTAATCAAGCTTTCAAAATAAGCAATTTCAATTTTGAAATTGATTTAAAAAAAATAAGCTATATGTTTAACTCCCACTATTTTTCTCTAATACCAGTGTTTACTCTAGAAATGAAAAAGGGCTGGGTACAAATTTGAGAAAAACGGCACTTTATTTTTCACCTAAGGTCACTTTAATGAAAACGCAAAATCAATTTTTACCAAAATCGTTATTCAGGGCGTCAAAATTGCCGATTTTTTTTGTCAAAACTGATTGGCTGTTAATATGTAATCAAATAACTGTAGGAACCGAAATAAGACTAAAGAAAATAATTTCAAAACGAGAAAATTCATTTTAAATATATGGAAAATAGTAAATTTTCCACCGTTTTAAAATCAGAAAAACAGCCGTGCTGAAATGACGATTTCGTTTCTAATGATAACCAAATAATAAGCGCAATTAAAATTGAAAAGAAGTATGTAACAATATTAAAACGTCAATAAATCTGCAAAAAAAAACACAATTTTTCCGTCGTCCAAATAAAAGGAACCGCGGCAAAAATAAAAATGCCGATTTTCACAAAAACTTTACATCTAATTATCTGTTTAAAATTAATTACCAAACTAATATAATCAGTGTTAAAAAACGCAATCAAAGCAAAAAACATTATTAAATCCTAAATAAAATTTGCTTTTTTAAGTCCTAATTTAAAAATCGTCGCGTAAAATCCCATTTTCAATTATTAGTGTAGATTTCACTCTCAAAGAAGGAAAAAAACATTTTGACTAATGAATCATGTTTATCAATATATATATTTTTTTTATTTAGATCTTTTTTCCCCTTAGTTACGATAAGTTACGCCGTGCGGTCTTCGATCTGTACTGATCCTTGCCCTTGTGATCAGCGAGATTTAACTCGAATCCATATCATCATCATATTAGGCATGTTACATTCTAATTCTTAACAAGTCTCATAAGCCTACAGAATTTTTATGAAATTTTTGACTTAAATTTTTCGTGCTATAAATGAGTTTATATACGTTATCCGTAGTTTTGAATATGGTTTCGGTATTCCGTAGCAGGTATGTCGTGCTAACAAGGAATTATTGGTAAAACCTGACTATGATCTTGTAATTTAGTGCTCTAGCAAGGTGCAAAACGAATTCTTTGGTTGTTATTCGTCGAATGATTTGTAGGGGATTTCTAAGTTCGTTATCCAGAATCGCGCGCACCCTTGGACAGCGAATTATTAAAAATCGATGATTATTTTGGAATGATAAATAAAATTGGCGTTCTTCAAAAAAGTTAGGTCTACTGAATGCACCCAATGAAAACAATTAGGTGCACCGTGCATCCGCTACTTTTGAACCATGCCTGATTTAGCTAGGTGTTCGTGCTTGATAGCTCAAAATAGATCGCTGGCGACGCAGGTACAGTTAAAAATAAACTTTATTAACTAATTACAAAAATAACATCGTTTAATCTAATACAAACTAATGAATGCACAAGATTTGTGCTAGTCACACAGTAGACCACGGCTTTGGTGGTTAAGAAAATGAGAAAGATACAATAATATCCAGGAAACTGGTTGGTATATATAGCTGGATAAAATGCAGTCCTATTCAGACGATGCGGACCTGGCTTCCGGTTCGAGTGCGGTCCTTTATGAAACTGCGTGCGTAAGTGTGTGGTCAGGCAGGTGTTCAAACACTAGGTTAACCCCTCGTTGGAAGTGATAATTTAAAATTAAACGCACAAGATTAAAATCGATAACAAAATTTATTTTAAAAGAAAGTAATTAAAACAAATTGAGAAATTAAGACATTAGAATTACATATGCTCGAGACACTTGAGTGGGACATACCGCACTCAACTGTCCTACACTGAACATCAGTCTTGTATAGAAAAATAATGTTAACTAAATTAACATGAATCAAAAGTATGAGGCGAACTGTATATCCGGGCTGCCTCAGACGCGGCACAAAGGGCCAAGCGTGAATGTGTATTCATGGAGATCGTAGCGCTGTGAATGGCTGTAACACATAGGGAAAGAAAGTACCGTCCGGAGCAGATCCGAAAAATACTGTAAGTATTTTCCTAAGTCTTGAGCTTGAGTCTTTAACCCCCGATGTCGCCTCTCAGGCGCCGACATAACGACCAGTTCTTTTGTTTCCCTGTTCTTTAAAATAAACGAGAACAGCATGATTTTGTGTTTAGAACAACAAAAATACTAGAAAGTCGTCCAGTACATCCAACAAATTATACTGGCGTGTACACGGGACTGGTGCACGATACATCTGATCGGGGTCCAAAATCCCGACGTCTATTGAAGGCGTTAGGCGCCAGGTGTTTCCTCGTCATCTGACCATGGTTCTAAAATAACGAGGCGCATGTATGAATGTGTGTATGACTGTGTGTGTGAATGTGTATGTGAATATGTATGTGTTCCCGGGTCTTTCCTTCGAGATTGACCCCGAACCGTCGCCAATAGCCCACTGTGCAGCTCTAGTGCGACGTTAATTAACAAAAACCAAAAAACCATGCTCATAGAATGTATGAAGCCAAAAACTTAACTAGAATAACACTTTCTGAACTAGCATTTTAGACAATGGAAATGATATTCTGCATGTTTGTAGTCTTCTGCGTTTTCTGTACTTGACATTTTTACCTGTTACCTTTTTTTTTGACTAGCTTATAAGTAACCTTACCATTCAACGTTGCATAGAAAGTAGTTTAATGTCATTTCAATGGTGTAAGCTATATTTACAACGATGTGTCATTCGCTCACTGAGAGCTTTGGGATGTACTTTATATTTTATACTGTTTGGCCCCCAATTTGCTGGGGAATCTGTTAAGGCCATGTTCACTCTAAAATTAAACAGGGCTGGGCTCTGCTGGCAGAAAAGGGGCCCCATTTTTAAAAAGGCAATTCCAAAAACAAAGTTTGGATTGAGTGGGCGTGATCAATCCGTTTGACATATCGGACCCGTGTTCTGAGGTATAAGTGTAACGATCTGATCTGGCAAAATATCACATGCCAAAAATAATATGCCGTTAATTTGCATTTAACCATTTGCACTCCAAGAACACTTTGCGTTTTGCGTTCTTTTTACGGAACAGTTATTCCTATTTATGTTCTTTTACCCGTATTTTTTTGTTGTTGCTCATAGAGGAAAATAAAAGCATAATCTATCAAGTTTAAAAAATATATATATTTTTTTTATAAACGTAAGATCATGTTGTTCTCGCAATCCAAGAACACTTTGCGTTTTGCGTTCTTTTTACGGAACAGTTATTCCTATTTATGTTCTTTTACCCGTATTTTTTTGTTGTTGCTCATAGAGGAAAATAAAAGCATAATCTATCAAGTTTAAAAAATATATATTTTTTTATAAACGTAAGATCATGTTGTTCTCGCAATCCAAGAACACTTTGCGTTTTGCGTTCTTTTTACGGATCAGTTATTCCTCTATGTTCTTTACCCGTAATTTATTTTTGTTGCTCATAGAGGAAAACAAGAGCAAAATCTATCGAGTTTAAAAAATATCATGTTTTTTTATAAACGTAAGATCATGTTGTTCTCGCAATCCAAGAACACTTTGCGTTTTGCGTTCTTTTTACGGATCAGTTATTCCTCTATGTTCTTTACCCGTAATTTATTTTTGTTGCTCATAGAGGAAAACAAGAGCAAAATCTATCGAGTTTAAAAAATATCATGTTTTTTTATAAACGTAAGATCATGTTGTTCTCGCAATCCAAGAACACTTTGCGTTTTGCGTTCTTTTTACGGAACAGTTATTCCTATTTATGTTCTTTTACCCGTATTTTTTTGTTGTTGCTCATAGAGGAAAATAAAAGCATAATCTATCAAGTTTAAAAAATATATATATTTTTTTATAAACGTAAGATCATGTTGTTCTCGCAATCCAAGAACACTTTGCGTTTTGCGTTCTTTTTACGGAACAGTTATTCCTATTTATGTTCTTTTACCCGTATTTTTTTGTTGTTGCTCATAGAGGAAAATAAAAGCATAATCTATCAAGTTTAAAAAATATATATTTTTTTATAAACGTAAGATCATGTTGTTCTCGCAATCCAAGAACACTTTGCGTTTTGCGTTCTTTTTACGGAACAGTTATTCCTATTTATGTTCTTTTACCCGTATTTTTTTGTTGTTGCTCATAGAGGAAAATAAAAGCATAATCTATCAAGTTTAAAAAATATATATTTTTTTATAAACGTAAGATCATGTTGTTCTCGCAATCCAAGAACACTTTGCGTTTTGCGTTCTTTTTACGGATCAGTTATTCCTCTATGTTCTTTACCCGTAATTTATTTTTGTTGCTCATAGAGGAAAACAAGAGCAAAATCTATCGAGTTTAAAAAATATCATGTTTTTTTATAAACGTAAGATCATGTTGTTCTCGCAATCCAAGAACACTTTGCGTTTTGCGTTCTTTTTACGGATCAGTTATTCCTCTATGTTCTTTACCCGTAATTTATTTTTGTTGCTCATAGAGGAAAACAAGAGCAAAATCTATCGAGTTTAAAAAATATCATGTTTTTTTATAAAAGTAAGATCATGTTGTTCTCGCAATCCAAGAACACTTTGCGTTTTGCGTTCTTTTTACGGAACAGTTATTCCTATTTATGTTCTTTTACCCGTATTTTTTTTGTTGTTGCTCATAGAGGAAAATAAAAGCATAATCTATCAAGTTTAAAAAATATATATTTTTTTATAAACGTAAGATCATGTTGTTCTCGCAATCCAAGAACACTTTGCGTTTTGCGTTCTTTTTACGGAACAGTTATTCCTATTTATGTTCTTTTACCCGTATTTTTTTGTTGTTGCTCATAGAGGAAAACAAGAGCAAAATCTATCAAGTTTAAAAAATATATATTTTTTTATAAACGTAAGATCATGTTGTTCTCGCAATCCAAGAACACTTTGCGTTTTGCGTTCTTTTTACGGAACAGTTATTCCTATTTATGTTCTTTTACCCGTATTTTTTTGTTGTTGCTCATAGAGGAAAACAAGAGCAAAATCTATCAAGTTTAAAAAATATATATTTTTTTTATAAACGTAAGATCATGTTGTTCTCGCAATCCAAGAACACTTTGCGTTTTGCGTTCTTTTTACGGATCAGTTATTCCTCTATGTTCTTTACCCGTAATTTATTTTTGTTGCTCATAGAGGAAAACAAGAGCAAAATCTATCGAGTTTAAAAAATATCATGTTTTTTTTAAACGTAAAATCATGTTCTCGTTTATTTTAAAGAACGGAACCAAAGAATGGGTCGTTCTGTTGGCGCCTGAGAGGCGACAGTGGAGTGCAAAGGGTTACCATTTTTTCTTTCGACCCCACCATCGACCCACGTAATTATTTAAAGGGGCTGCAAGACTTAAATCTGTAAAAAATAAACTAAGATGGTCATTTATTGTACTGCTGACGTAGATAAATTTAGGGTACACATATTGCAACGTCATAAAAGAAAATTTATACCAATAAGAGACTGCGTCCTCGCTCGTTCTCCTCTTGCGCATGAACACCTTGCCTTCCGACGAGGAGCGCGTTCTGTACCTATTTTGTAAATAACTGTTCATTCATGTTATAAACTTTTTCCTAGTGTCTTGAAATTATTCGACAAGGCCCCCGCCAACGCACAGCATTTTTACTAAGTTGCATTTTCCCTTCTTTAACAACACATTGCTAATTAATTATTCTGCTCCCTATTTCGAAAATGCTGCTTCTTGATCGATAACACGCATTTAGCATTAAAATTAATGAATCGTCGTTGGATATTGCGTTTGAGTGGCTTCCATGCATTGAGTTTAAGATAAAGTTGTGGATGCCAAATGGCGATTTTATTATCAAGTGTAGTTCGAATTAAAAATAAAATTTAAAAAAAAAATGGCAATTCTAAAGCCAGAATAACATTAAAAACACAAAAGAGGTATTTCGCCAAATCAATTGTTGATCGCCAAATTTTCATTTTTATAAATATAACTCTTTTTTTTTCTTTTTTTCTTCTAATTAGGATATCGAACAAAACTCGACGTCACGACCTTCTACAGAGTAAACAGTAAAGGATAAAAAGAGCTAAAGAATACCTCTTTAAAAAGAACAAGAAAGGGATGCAACTGTTTCATAAATAGCAACTAGTGTTAGGTTTTCTTAATTCCGGATGAATTTGAAGCTATACAACTGAGACACTGGTTACTAATTCAAACTACTTTTAAGTTAATAATTTCGTAATTTCAAACTAAAATTTTCATTAAGAAGTGCATATTCATCGTCAATCCGAACAGGTTGATCAGGATACTTGTTCCGTTCAACAACTCCCTCAAGGGGTTTACTTTCTGTAAGTAAACACGGGCTTCACAACCCCGAGGTACCCTAGTGATCTTTCCCATTTTTTTGTACTAGTATTTTAAATTTACTGTAGTTTTCTTTTTAAAAAAGATGATGGTATATTAAATGTATTTAGGTTTTATAGATTCAAAATTTAATAAATGTTCGGCGTAGCTTAGCCAAATATGGGTTCTTGCGATATAAAACGCCAACCAACCGCTCACCAACCAATCAAATAGCTTTCCGAATCGATTCCGAACCGTCGCCAATACCCCAATTGTGTCGCTCTAGTTACAGGGATTAATCGATAACCGTTGCGTTGTATGAGTAGACACATGGTGAACAAGTTACCAGAATTATGAGGCAACCAATCATTCAACTAAAGCGAGGTTTGCTGTGCATGGTAAACACATTGAGATGGCTGAACAACCTTGGCGCATTTTCTCTCGTTTGGCTTTGCGAGTAAATTTATCGGAATAGAATCGTAGTCAGTGGACACTACCGATAATTTAAAGTTTTTTAATGGAAGGATGTTCCAATGGAAGTTTGAATAGACAGAACATAGAGCAAAAAAAGTGTCTAGTGAAAAGCTTTTAGCTTGTGGGAACCTCACGCAAATAGAAAATCTCATGCAAATTGAAATACAATACGTTCAACGCGAATGCTAATATATTTATTTGTTTGTGTTAATACATTCATTTAAAAAAAAATTCTGTATATCACGTAACATGCATCATACTTTTTTTCAAAAAAAAGTTTCATATCTTTATATTCGTTTGTATTTAAATTACTCTGTATTTTATAGTCAATATTAAAATCACTTTATTATTCTTTATCGATAAAACCTCAAGTTCGATAAAACCACACTTCTTTAAATAATTAACTTATTGTAAGATTTTTTGGAAGCTTACAAAAGCATCATCATACAGCATATTTTTTAACCAAAGTTGCATTGAACGAGTGAATTTTAAAAGTTACAAAACGAAAGTTTGACAAAAGAGCAGATTTTTACTAGAATTGAAAAAAACACACTTTGTTCATGTTTATTTTGAAGATTAGTAGGTAAACATGTTTTTCATGTTTTAATCCTTTGCACTCCGATGTCGCCTCTCGGGCGCCAACATAACGACCAGTTCTTTTGTTTATCTGTTCTTTAAAATAAACGAGAATAGCAGGATATTGTGTTTAAAACAAACATCAATTCTTTTTTGCAAAACAGATTAGAATTTTTTTCCCGAACGTTCTTTTCCACAGAAATCTGTGGAAAAGAACGTAAAGCGACATAACTGTTCCATAGAAAGAACACAAATCGCAAAGTGTTCGTGGAAGTGCAAAGGGTTAAATTAACTTTTATGTGTACGTTGGGACAGCATCTGTCTCATATAAATTTTACAAACGGGTAATTATATGGTTTCGGTCATGTGACGTTTGACTGAGGGTATCGTCTTCATCTTGGCTTTTCTGTTTTTCAACTTTGCCCAGTGATCCTACTCCCATCTGCGAATCTACTTGCTTTCAGGAATAATTGTTAATGACCCATCCGTCAGACAAGTTACACGCCTCTTATTGTACAGCCATGGTCGCCACAATGCTTTGATAACTTTGTCCTTCCTCCAAAGAAATATATTCCCTATCCTTCTTCCTTCCAGGAGCCCCAGTTGCTCAGTGGATAAAGGCGTTCAGCTACTAATCAGAGGATTGGGGGGTTCGAATCCGTTAAATGGACTTGACATAGAAAAGTGGTGATCTTGCGATCGGAGGGTTGCCAGCTTCGCTACAAAAATACTAGAAAGTCGTCCAGAATATCCAACAAATTATACTGGCGTGTATACGGGACTGGTGCACGATACATCTGATCGGGGTCCAAAGTCCCGACGTCTATTGAAGGCGTTGGGTGCCAGTTCAGGTGTTTCCTCGTCATCTGACCATGGTTCTAAAATAACGAGGTGCATGTATGAATGTGTGTGTGTTCCCGGGTCTTTCCTTCGAGGTAGGCCCCGAACCGTCGCCAATAGCCCACTGTGCAGCTCTAGTGCGACGTTAATTAACAAAACCATCTTCCTTCCCTCATCTCGCTGTAAAGAATTAACCAACGGACAGAGCAACTTTTCATTAACTCAGCCTACGTGCAAAAGTTAAGAATTCAGTTACAAACAGATAATTTTAAACTAATTTTTTAACATATTGACACGATTAAATTATTTTTTAACTTTTCTAATTTGCAACATAGGAAAGTTCTAAAAATTGATTTTAATTGATCACGGAGAAATATTTTGAAAATACTTTAAAATTATCGCTTAACTAATTAAAAAAAAATTAAACTTGTTAGCCCCTCTTTGCTTACCATGGCACCTTTCTTCACTTGGTTAGTTCGTATTTTTATGAGGTAAATTATGTATCTGCCTAATCAATTTAAAAGAAAATTAAACGTGGCTCTTTGATTGACCCCATCTTTTCTTCACTTAAAATTTCTTGCATATGGTTATGTAGGTAATCTATTAACTAATTTAAACAAAAAGCGTTTGCTTATCGCCCCTTCACATAAAGGTCAATGAATATTATTATTATGCAAATTATGTATTCGCTTAATCAATTAAAAAAAAATTAAACATGGCTATTTTATTGCCCTTCTTTCTTCCCTTAAAGGTTTATGGTTATGTAGGTAATCTCTTGACTAATTAAACATGTAAGCCTCTTTTTGCTTACCGTCGCGCTTTCACATAAACGTCAATTGAATATTGTTATGAGGTAAATTAGGTATTCGCTTAATCAATTAAAAAATAAACATATGGCTCCTTGATTGCTCTCCATGACAACTTTCTTCACTTAAAAGTTCATCAAGAGTATTATTATGTAGGTAATCGCTTAACTAATTAAAAGAAAGTTAAACATGTATTAATACCCTCTGATTACCGTCGCACCTTCACATAAACGTCAATTGAATATTGTTATGAGGTAAATTAGGTATTCACTTAATCAATTAAAAATATTAAACGTGGCTCTTTGATTGCCCTTCATCCTTTCTTCACTTAAAAGTTCGTCATGAGTATGATTATGTAGGTAATCGCTTAACTAAAAAAATTAAACGTGTAAGCTCCTCTTTGCTTACCAGCACTCATTACTTCTTGAAGGTTAATGAGTATTGTTAATAGTTAAATTAGGTATTCACTTAATTATAAAAAATTAAACACGGTTTTTTGATTGCTTACTATCATAACACCATCTCACCTTTCTTCATTTATAAAGTTTGTGTATAGTTTAATTATGTAATAGTTAACTAAATAAAAAAAAATGAAACCCTCTTTTTGATTACTCCCCATCGCACCTTTCTGTGTTTAATGATTCAGAATTTACAATTTTTAATCCTGTTTAGCAAACTCTTTAATGACAATGAAGATGTTGTTCAATTACATTTATTCTCAAAGCGACTAGAAGTCCTTGTATGGTAAATTAGTCCATAATGAACATATGTAGAACAACATCAAACAATCGCAATCTATACGTTTAGTAAATGTTGTGTGTGAAGAACAACATCAAACAATCAACAATCGAGATCTATACGTTTAGTAAATGTCGTGTGTGGAAGAATAACATCAAACAATCGCGATATTATACGTTTAGTAAATGTGTGTGAAGGACAACATAAAACAATCGCGATCTACGCGTTTAGTAAATGTCGTGTGTGAAGAACAACATCGAACAATCGCGATCTATACGTTTAGTAAATGTCGTGTGTGAAGAACATCAAACAATCGCGATCTATTCGTTTAGTAAATGTCGTGTGTGAAGAACAACATCAAACAATCGCGATCTATTCGTTTAGTAAATGTCGTGTGGGAAGAACAACATCAAACAATCGCGATCTATACGTTTAGTAAATGTCATGTGTGTGCATTAGGATTTTTAGACAATCGGAAAAAGTTTACAGTTAAAAGTGGCTTTGACATGTAAAATAGTTCTAGCAAGTTATCGATTCTTCTGGTTGTTTGTTCGTATCATTTAGCCCTAAAGCTCAACGCAAACTAAACTAATTTCAGTAAATCTTCCGAGCTATGTTATGGTATTTGGTCATGTTTTTCGTTCAAGGTATTAAACATATATTTTTTTATTTATACTGCTCTCATGCTTGACTTTCCATATATATATATATTAAATTTGCAATAGACATAAGTAGTGTTGTTCATATTTTATACTGCAGTTACAACAGTAGACATATTTATTAGAAAGAAATTTTTAGTTAGTTAGAAATATTTAATTTTGTAATTTTAAAAAAATTATAAAAAATTTGGTTAACAAAATGTCAATGCAGATTTTTGTTAGAAAAACAATTTGTTTTGGAAAAAAAAATCGCTAATTTTACTGTTAGAACTATTTAAAGGCATGCAAGAAATTATGCTTTTATACTTTTGGAATAAGATTCTAGGCATCCGAGGCTTCGAGCTGTAGCCTCCCCCGCAACGTCCCTCCTCCTATTCAGGTAAAAGATGTTTGAAAAATACTTTAAAAGAATTACGTTACTGTGAGTTTGTAATATTAAAATGCTTTTATATAGCATATTTTTTATAAGCCGAGAAAATATTTTTCAAAAATATTTAATTTTGTAATTTTAAAAAAATTATAAAGAATTTGGTTAACAAAATGTCTTTGCAGATTTTTTGTTAGGAAAACAATTTGTTTTGAAAAAAAAAATCGCTAATTTTACTGTTAGAACTTTTAAAAAAAAAATTACTAAAAAATATATCTATATATTAATAATTCCTAAATACAAATTAAAGTAACGTTTGAAAATACACTGTAGCAAATTAGGAGCAGTTTCTTTTAATAGATATGAACTTGTAATCAATTTAAACTTG
Source organism: Troglohyphantes excavatus (assembly GCA_963932185.1). Taxonomy (NCBI): domain Eukaryota; kingdom Metazoa; phylum Arthropoda; class Arachnida; order Araneae; family Linyphiidae; genus Troglohyphantes; species Troglohyphantes excavatus. The sequence continues at coordinate 45,966,462 of OZ010678.1, forward strand.
ATCAAACATGAAAAAGCGAGAAAAATTTAGAATAGCGAGAAAATCACTGAGAAAAATGAGTTTACATAGTCAGACAATTTTGTACAAAAGCTTAATATTGATTTGCAAAAATAATGAGTTGTACTTAACGTAGAAATATAATTTTTGTGTCGTTAGATTAAAAATAAAATGAGCTATTTTTTAAAGCAATAAAACAATTGGGGATATTTTCGACGATATTGTCTCGTAAGTAAGCCAAAATCTGAAGTTATTATTATATGATTACTTTATACATCGCTTCTTTTATCACAAACTAGAAAACTTGAAACAGTCTTCTTTACCCGATTAAAGCGAAGAAAAAACCCACTCTGATTCGGCTCGGAATTGTTTGATTTAGATCAGATACTCAATAAAATAACAGTAATCGAAAATTTAAAATAGAAGGATATAATTTATGCTACTAAGTAAACTGTTTTCTTAAATTACCAAGTCACTTTCCTGTTCAATTAAAAAAACAGCCTCATAAAATCCCGCGTCAGATTTCTTGTAATGGCCTTTCTGGTTTTATTAGAATTTTTTTTAGAATTTTGCTATATAGTCTGGTAAAAAAAAGTAATATTAGAATTTGTACAGATTAAAAATCACAATCGTAAAAGATTAAAAGAGGATAAAATATTTTGTAATTTGGGTTATATTTAACCTGATTCTTAATTATACTCGGTATCCATTCATCAAGAAGCCCGGAGTGTAGACCTTTAAATAAAATCTCCATTTTAAAGTACCAACTTGAAATTTATTAATTTATTTTAAAACTTATTTTATTAAAGTTTTTAAAAATTAAAATAATAATAGATTTTCAATCGAGAGTCCATATTTTTTTTTCGTTCATTCGTTATTCAATTCAATTCATTCAATGAAGTTTATTGTAACTTATTTTATTAAATTTTTTAAATATAATAATAATAGACATACAGTCGGAGTCCATACCAAGCAAGAATAAAGTTTATTGTAAAGAAATTGTCTACTTCATCCTGTACGTTAAAGATAAAATAACTTGAAGCAATTTCGATCGATTTTACCTAAGAGAATCCATTACTCATAAAGTAAATGAGACAAAATTAACATAACAAATGCACGCTTTCTGAAGTATTTTGAACGTGAACGAATGATTTCAGCTTCCTTTGTTGCTAATGCATTAAAAAAAACCATGATTGTATATCAAGAATAGTGTTGCATGACTTGCCTTTAACTATTATGTCAATAGGGATTGAAGAAGATTTACAAAATTTCAACCTAGGAAAAAGGAGAAAGCTAACTTATCCTCACTTTACCTTACTTTAACCAGGCCTGGAATCAAAACATTAAACATTTTAGGCCACCATTCTTCAAAAATCCTTGAACAATTAAAATTGAAATAAAAGAAAAACAATTATTGCCAATAGCGTCCCTTGCCAAAAATTCGTTGCCAGGCTACCATTCTGAGTGAAATGCCTTTAACTCAGAACAGAATAGAAAATGTGTCAAATAGGAAAGAAGACGACGCAATGTGTCAATCAGGATATAAGAATATTTGCAAAATTGTGTCCTAGGCGAAAGCTAACTTTTTACTGTACTTTAACTTCTCTTGTAATCTGAACATTAAAAAGAAATACAGATTCAGTGTATTTTTGTCTACCATTCTTCAAAAACGTCCTTGAACAATTGAAATGAAAAAGAAAACAGTTGTTGCCAATAGCGTTTTCTGCCAAAAATTCGTGCAAGGCTACCATTCTGAGAGCAATGTGTTAACAGGAAAAAGACGCAATGTGTCAAATAGGAAAGAAGACGACGCAATGTGCCAATCGGGATAGAAGAATATTTGCAAAATTGTGCCCTAGACGAAACCGACTAACTTTTCGCTTCACCGTACTTTAACTTCTCTTGGAATCTGAACATTAAAAAGAAATACAGATTCAGTGTATTTTTGTCTACCATTCTTCAAAAACGTCCTTGAACAATTGAAATGAAAAAGAAAACAGTTGTTGCCAATAGCGTTTTCTGCCAAAAATTCGTGCAAGGCTACCATTCTGAGAGCAATGTGTTAACAGGAAAAAGACGCAATGTGTCAAATAGGAAAGAAGACGACGCAATGTGCCAATCGGGATAGAAGAATATTTGCAAAATTGTGCCCTAGACGAAACCGACTAACTTTTCGCTTCACCGTACTTTAACTTCTCTTGGAATCTTTCTTTTATTTATTTACTTATTTATTTTTGCTTTTACATAATTTGTGAGGGGAATGTTCCCCATATAGAGAAAACACTTGTATATTGTAACATCTCAAAATTTGTCTAAACCTCTGAGTGTGGTGCTCAAAAAATTATTATTCTGTCAGATAATAAGAAGTACAAAATGTATGAAGAAAATTCTACTGTAAACTCACAAACTGTAAACTTCTGTAAAGCATGCATATTATGGAAAATAATAAAGTTGGCGTTTGGTGGTGGTTCCGTGGGGGGTGGCTTTGCTCTGCTGGCCGAACCTGCGGTTCCACATACCCGTATATCCTTCGGGAGATGTCGGGTACATACGTCTATACATTATTAACTTCTCTTGGAATCTGAACATTAAAAAAAATACAGATTCAGTGCATTTTTGGATACCATTCTTCGAAAACGTCCTTGAATAATTGAAAATATAAAAAAAACAGCTGTTGCCAATAACGTCTTTCACCAAAAATTCGTTGCCAGACCGACCATCCTGAGCGCAATGTGTCAACCGGGAAAGATTTGCAAAATTGCAACCTAGAAAACAGAAGATAGCAGCTAACTTCTCATCACCGTACTTCAACCTCGCGTGGGAATCTTAACATTTGAAAAAAAAAAAAAATATTCAGTTCCTTTTTGACTAGCAGTTTTCACACCTCCTTGGATATTAACAATTGAAATGAAAAAAAAAATTCCAATGGCGTCATTTGCCGAAAGTTCGTTGCTAGACTACCATTCCGTACGCAATGTTCACCCGGGAATGTAAAACGTGTAATGTGTGGCATGTCAAAACATGCATGGGAAAGAAGACAAAAAAAAAATAGCAACCTAGAAAACAGAAGATTACAGCTAACTTCACTTCACCCTACTTCAACCATTTCTGGAATCTGAACATTTAAAAAGTACAAAAAAAAAAATCGAAAATGATTCAGTGCCGGGAATGAAGTCTTCAAAATCGCAACCTGGAAAAAGATATGTCAGCTAATTTCTCGTTCCTCAAACTCCCAACCCCGCCTAGAGTCTGAACATTTGACAAAAATAAATAAAAAAAAACGAAAAGATTCAGTGCGGGGAATGAAGAAATCTACAAAATCGCAAACTGGAAATAGAGATGTTAGCTAATTTCTCACACCTCAAACTCCCAATCCCGCCTAGAGAAAAAAAAACAAAAAGATTCAGTGCCGGGAATGAAGAAAGCTTCAAAATCGCAACCTGTAAATAGAGATGTCAGCTAATTTCTCACTCCTCAAACTCCCAACCCCGCCTAGAATCTGAATATTTGACAAAAATAAAAAAACCCGAAAAGATTCAGTGCCGGGAATAAAGAAATCTACAAAATCGCAACCTGGAAAAAGAGATGTCAGTTAATTTCTCACTCCTCAAACTCCCAACCCCGCCTCCAGTTTGAACATTGACAAAAAAAGAAGTAAATGCCGCCGTTTTCCGAAAGTTGGTTGCTATACTCCATCCTGAATGCCATTTGTCTAACGAGAAACAAACCGTGATCTGTCAATCGGTGAAGAAGAGCGCGCAATGTGTCAACCGGAAAAGAAGTCTTCAAAATCGCACCCTTGAAAGAAGGTATTAGCTAACTTCCAACTTCAGCATACTTCTGATCACTTGACAAAAAAAACCAATAAGATTCCGTATTTTTCAGACTACCATTCTCCAAATCTCCTTGAATATGAACAATGGATACGAAAAAAAACGCAATGTGTGAACCTTGAAAGACGCAATGTGTGAACCTTGAAAGACGCAATGTGTGAACCTTGAAAGACGCAATGTGTGAACCTTGAAAGACGCAATGTGTGAACCTTGAAAGACGCAATGTGTGAACCTTGAAAGACGCAATGTGTGAACCTTGAAAGACGCAATGTGTGAACCTTGAAAGAAGCAATGTGTGAACCTTGAAAGACGCAATGTGTGAACCTTGAAAGACGCAATGTGTGAACCTTGAAAGACGCAATGTGTGAACCTTGAAAGACGCAATGATCACCTTGAAAGACGCCATGTGTGAATCTTGAAAGACGCAATGTGTGAACCTTGAAAGAAGACGCAATATGTCAACCGGGAAAAAAGTCTCTGAAATCGCAACCTGGAAAAAAGAAGATAACATCAACTTTAGACTTCACCATACTTCAACAGCACTCGCAGTCTGAACATTTGACAAAAAAAAAAATAAGATTCAGTGCTTTCCAGTCTACCATTCTCCAAACCTTCTTGAATCTGAACCATTGAAAAAAAAAAGTGTCAATGGCTTCGTTGCTGAAAATTCGTTTCCAAACTATGTTGAACTCAATGTGTCATCTGGGAATGAAGAAGACTTAGTGTGTCAACCGGCAGAAAAATACTTCAAAATGCAACCTGGAAAAAAAGATTGCTTTTAACTTCTCACTTCTCCATACTTCAAATCCCGCCTGGAATTTGGAAAGAAAAGATTCAGTGCATTTCAGAATACCATTCTTCAAATTCCAGGAATCTGAACAATTGAAATGAAAAAAAAAACTGTCAATGCCGTCGCTTGCCGAAATTTGGTTGCCAGACAGAGCAATTTTGCCAAAACTACCATTCTGAACTCAATTTGTCATCTGCGAAGGAAGAAGACGTGGTGTGTCAACCGGATAGAAAGACCTCAAAATGGCAACCTGGAAGAAAGATTGCAGTTAACTTCTCAATTCATCATACTTCAATGAATGCCTGGAATCTCAAAAGATTAAATAAAAGTGCATTTCAGACTACCATTCTTCAAACCTCCTGGATGGAATCTGAACAATTGAAATGACAAAAAAAAAACTTTTATGCCGTTGTTTGCCTGAAGTTGGTGGCTAGATTCAATTTGTCTACCGAGAAAGAAGACTCAATCTGCCAATCGGTGAAGAAGAACGCGCAATGTGTCAACCGGGAAAGAAGATGCAAGGTATCATCCTGGGAAACCGAAGACACAATGTGCGATCCTTGAAAGGAAGGCGCAATGTGTCCAAAGTCTGAAATCGCAACCTGTAAAAGGGAAGATGGCAGCTAACTTTTCATTCTACCAGACTTCAACCCTGCAATCTGAACATATGAAAACATATGAAAAATAAAAAAATCCGAAAAGATTCGAAGCTTTTTCAAACCTTCCTGATTTAGAACAATTGAAATGGGGAAAAAATGTGTTAAATTCGTCGTTTGCCGAAATATTCGTTGTCAAGCTACCATTTTTAACTCAATGTGTCAATCGTGAAGGAAGAAAACGCCATGCGTCAACCGAGAATGTAGTTACAATGTGTCAACCGGAAAAGGAGAAGCAATGTGTCATCTGGGCAAGAAGGCGCAGTATCAACCGGGAACAAGTCTTCAAAATCGCAACCTGGAAAACGGAAGGTAGCATCTCGCTTCTGACTTCCACCATTCTTCAACCCCCGCTTGGAATCTCAACATTTGAAAAAACGAAACAATTCGTCTCTTTTTAGCCTACTATTCTTCAAACCTCCTGAATCGGAACAATTCGAAAAAAATATACCAATTGCGAAGTCTGTTGAAGTTTGTTTCCAAACTACAACTCGGAACTCGATGTGCCGACAGAGAAAGAAGACGTAATGTGTCAACCAATTAAGAAAACGCAATATGTCAATTGGGAAACAAGACGCAAAGTGTCAACCAAGAACAAGACTTCAAAATAGCAACCTAGAAAAAAGATAACAACTAATTTCTCGTATCACCATACTTTAACATCACCCAGAATGTGAATATTTGAAAAAAAGGAAAATATTCAGTGATTTTTAGTGTACCATTCTTGAAACCTCATTGAATCTGAACAATTGAAATTATACAATTGACGACGTTTTCCTAAGGCTGCAAGACTACTATCTGAACTCAATGTATCTAACAAGAAAGAAGACGCAGTGTGTCATCCGTGAAAGAAAACGCAATGCGTCATATGTGAAAGAAGACGCGATGTGTCATCTTGGAAAGAAGACACGCAGTGCCATCCTGAAAAGAAGACGCAGTGTGTCAACCGGGAAAGAAGACGTAATGTGTCATCCTGGAAAGACAACGCAGTATCATCTTGGAAAGAAGACGCAGTGTGTCATCCTCGAAAGAAGACGCAGTCCGTGAAAGAAAACGCAATGTGTCATCCTGGAAAGAAGACGCAGTGCGTCATCCGTGAAAGAAAACGTAATGTGTCATCCTGGAAAGAAGACGCAATGTCTTTCCGGAATGAAAACGCAGTGTGTCATCCTCGAAAGAAGACGCAGTGTGTCATCCTCGAAAGAAGACGCAGTGTGTCTTTCCGGGAAAGAAGACTCAATGTGCCATCCTGGAAAGGCGACGCAGTGTGTCATCCTCGAAAGAAAACGCAGTGTGTCATCCGTGAAAGAAAACGCAATGTGTCATCCTGGAAAAAAGACGAAATGTGACATTTCTGTAAAGTAGAGGCAATGTGTCATCCTTGAAAGAACACCCAAAGTGTCAACCGGGAACTAAGAAGTCTCTAAAATCGCAACCTGGAAAAAGGAAAATGGCATCTAACTTTCACTTCGCCATACTTCTATCCCACCTGGAATCTGAACATTTAAAAAAAAAAGTAAAGATTTAGTGGTTTTTAATCTACAATCTTCAAACCTTCTTGAATCTGAACAATTGAAAAAACAACAAAAAACGTTGTACCAATGGCGTTGTTTGCCGAAAGTTCGTTGTCAAACTACTGTTCTGAATTTAACGCGTCAACCAAGAAACAAAACTCAATCTGTGAACCGGCGAAGAAGACTCAATGTGTCAACTGGGAATGAAGAATACCGGTGTGTCAACCGGCCAAAAAAACTTCAAAATGGCAACCTGGAAAAAAAAGATTGCTTTTAACTTATCACTTCCCCAGACTTCAACCCCGCCTGAAATGTGGAAAAAAAAAGATTTAATGCATTTTAGAAAATACCATTCTTTAAATTCCTGAAACATGAACAATTGAAATGAACACTTGAATGCCGAAAGTTGGTTGCCAGACTCCATCCTGAACTAAAAGATTCAAAGGAGATGCAAGGGTATTATCCTGGGATACAGAAGACACAATGTGTGATCCTTGAAAGAAGACGCGATGTGTCATCCTGGAAAGACAACGCAGTATCATCTTGGAAAGAAGACGCAGTGTGTCATCCTCGAAAGAAGACGCAGTCCGTGAAAGAAAACGCAATGTGTCATCCTCGAAAGAAGACTCAGTCCGTGAAAGAAAACGCAATGTGTCATCCTGGAAAGACGACGCAGTGTGTCATCCTGGAAAGACGACGCAGTGTGTCATCCTGGAAAGACGACGCAGTGTGTCATCCGTGAAAGAAAACGCAATGTGTCATCCTGGAAAGAAGCCGCAGTGTCATCCGGTAAAGAAAACGTAATGTGTCATCCTCGAAAGAAGACGCGATGTGTCTTTCCGGGAAAGACGACGCAGTGTGTCATCCTGGAAAGACGACGCAGTGTGTCATCCTGGAAAGAAGCCGCAAAGTGTCAACCGGGAACTAAGAAGTCTCTAAAATCGCAACCTGGAAAAAGGAAAATGGCATCTAACTTTCACTTCGCCGTACTTTAATCCCATCTGGAATCTGAACATTAAGAAGAAAAAAAAGTAAAGATTTAGTGGTTTTTAATCTACAATCTTCAAACCTCCTTGAATCTGAACAATTGAAAAAAAAAAACATAGTACCAATGGCGTTGTTTGTCGATAGTTTATTGCCAAACTACTGTTCTGAACTCAACGCGTCAACCGAGAAAGAAGACGCAATCTGTGAACCGGCGAAGAAGACTCAATATGTCATCTGGGAATGAAGAATACTCGGTGTGTCAACCGGCAAAAAAGACTTCAAAATGGCAACCTGGAAAAAAAAAGATTGCTTTTAACTTCTCACTTCCCCAGACATAATTTGAGGGAAAAAAAGATTTAGTGCATTTTAGAAAATACCATTCTTCAAATTCCTGAAACCTGAACAATAGAAAAAAAAAAAAAACTCAATGCCGTCATTTGCCGAAAGTTGGTTGCCAGACTCCATCCTGAACCAAAAGATTCAAAGGAGATGCAAGGATGTCATCTCGGGAAACAGAAGACACAATGTGTGATCCTTGAAAGAAGACGCGATGTGTCCACCGGGAAGTCTCTGAAATCGCAACCTGGAAAAGGGAAGATGGCAGCTAACTCTTGTTTCCACCATACTTCAACCCCGTCTGAAATCTGAACATTAAGAAGAAAAAAAAAATTCAGTGCTTTTCAATCCTCCTTGAAAATGAAAAATTAAAAAAAAAATGCAATGTCCTCGTTTAAAAAAAAAATGCCAGTGCTTTTTAGTCTGCCTTTCTCCAAACTTCCCTCCCTGATTCAGAAACTAAACCCCGAACGAAAAAAAAAAATTGTGTCAATATCGTCGTTTGCCGAAAATTCGTGACTAAACTACCATTCTGAACTCAATGTGTCAATCGTGAAGGAAGAAAACGCCATTTGTCGACTGGGAATGAAGACGCAATGTGTCATCGGAATGACGAAATGTGTTAAGGGAAGACGAAATGTGTCAACCAGTGGAGAATAACGAGCTATGTGTCAACTGAGAAATAAAACTAAATGTGTCGAACCGAGACAGACGCCGAAATGTGTCTACCGGGAAAGAACTACCATTCTGAACTCAATGTGTCATCTGGGAATGAAGATGTGGTGTGTCAACCAGGAAAGAAACTACAAAATGGCAACCTGAAAAAAGATTGTAGTTAACTTCATACTATAAACAATTCATCATACTATACATCCCCGCCTGGAATCTGAAAACATTTTTAAAAACAACAACAACAAAGATTCGGTGCTTTTTAGTCTACTATTCTTCAAACCTTGAAACTGGACAATTGGAGAAAAAAATTTCTCATATCACTATACTTCAACATCACCCGGAATCTGAACATTTGAAAAAACGATAATATTCAGTGCTTTTTAGTCTACCATTCTTCAATCCTCCTTGAATCTGAACAATTGAAAAAAAAACAGTGATACCAATTGCGTCGTAAGCAGAAAGTTCATTGCCAAATTGCCATTCTGAACTCAATGTGTCAACCGAGAAAGAAGAAAACGCAAAAAGTATCAACCGGAATGGAAGATTTTCAAAATTGCAGCCTGGAAAAAAGAAAATGGCAGCCAACTTCTCATTTCACCGTACTTGCATGGAATCTGAATATTTGAAGAAAGAAAATTGTGAATATATTCAGTGCATTAGACTACCATTCTTCCAACATCCCTGAATTTGAACAATTGAAATGCGAAAGAAAAAAAATATTGCCAAAGGCGACGTTTGCACAATGGTCGTTTCTAGACTACCATTCTGAATGCAATGAACCATCATACTGAACCCGAGAAAGAAAAACCCAGAAAAAAAATTCAACCCAGCCTAGAATCTAAACATTTACAAAAAAAAAAAAAAAAAAAAAAAAAATAATAATAATAAAAAAAAACTTTCAGTGCATTTTAGATTACAATCCTTCTAACTTGCCTTGAATCTGAAGAATTAAAATTTAAAAATAAATAAATTTAAATGCATTTTTTTAAAATAATGATAATAATAAAAATTAACACTTGTTGCCGGTTGCTCAAAAGTATCTACAGAGCAGCAATAACAGAAACGTAAAAGATGAAGTAGATGATTTGTTTCATTCCGATTCCAAATGATACGGTGGAATAAGTATTACCTTAATATTTCTAAACTTGTATATTACAATTTTTATATTTATTTTTACTACAAATTTTAATTTCAGATAAATTTAATTCAAAATTATCTAATTTTATTTATAAAATTAATTAACTCATTTAAAAAAATATATATAAATTAGTATTGACGAACTGAAAAGTTATTTATTTTAATAGTTTACTAGTATTACTACTTTCCCTGATAAAGCATACTTACCAATTTTTAAACACTTTTATTTTATTAAATTTATTTTTACAACAACGTTAAATTAAAATCAGGCCTAATTTTCCCCCCAATTTTTTTTAATGAATTTAATGTTAATAAATATATTTTATAATTTTGTTTACCTAGTTCTAATTAAATTTTATTTTATTTTTCTCTGCAAGTATTTTTTTACTATATTAAGTAAGATAAATTTGAGCTCCGGCATGATGAAAAGGTAGATAAGTACATTAGGTTAGCTTGTATAAAAAAATTTAAAAATTGCCAAATTCTAAAAAAACATAATAAAACTTGCAATCGAATTGCAATACAAAAATCCATCTCGGGGATATTTTGTTGTTGTTAGTTTGATCATTTAAGAAAAGGTTTCACTATGGTAGTCTTAATAATCAGTAGGTTGCCGTTCTTGGTAACATCTTGGTAACTTGAAGCATCAAATATATCAAAAATTATACTTAAAAAGTCGCTAAATAAGCATTTTTTCTTAAACATTCACAGCAATTTAATTTATAAAATTCATAATTTTTAAATTGTGTCGATTTCGTTGAGATAAACATCAATAAAATCCTATTGTTTTTGACACTTTAAACTTTATATATGAAAAACTAATTTCTAACAGTATGAAAGTAAATTCAAACAAGTAAAACTTCAGTTTAAATTATTCAATTTGTGAAATTTAAACTGTATGGGACCTGCCTATAATATGCAATGTATCTGTTAAAATTTAAAATGTTGGCTTATTGTAGAAACAGTTTAAACAAGAAACTGTTAAAACAAGACTCAAAGTAGGAGAAAACAAACTAATTTTAACAACACGTTTTTAACCTACAATTTGATTTTAATCACATAATCTTAAATTTTGTGCACTTGTAAACTGTGCAAAACTTGGAAAGGCTGAAACTTAAGGTTATTGTTTCCATAAAGCATGCAAGTCCCAAAACTACATTCCATTCGTAAAAAGTATTTTTTTTTGTCTTAGAAACTGCTCCATGCATTAAGGTAACCAACTTGTTGAACTTCATAGTGTTTTTTATAATTACACATTTCCAGTGTTGGCAAATTAATTTGCGCATTTAATTTTTAACTGGAAAGTGAAGCATGTTTGCTGAACAGTTATCAACTGATGTCAATCGTCAAATATTATCTATAAAAATCAATTTTTTTTTAAAATTCCAGAACGAAAATCAATTTAGCATTAATATATTTTCCCGGGTATAAAAAACGCAAATTTCTAGTATCACCAGCAGCCATGTACTTAATTCATTATTCATTCATTATTGCCCGAATTAAAAAAAAAAACTCCGAAAAATGTTAAAAATGTCAGCTTGATTGTCCGATTTTTTAAAATGCTACTTTCACGGAATGTTTTTTTAACTTGATTAATATTTATAAAATAAAATAATTAAAAAACTAATTAGTGAACAGATTTGTAACTGAAATTGAATCGATATTTAAAAACATTGACTTTTATTTTTATAAATAATAAAATGAAACGATATATTGGCAAATTATTTCCTCAAAACACCAATCGAAATGTCAATTTGTTAAAAAAGTCATTAAATTATGTTTTATTCAATGTATGTGTTTGTTGTCTTTAGGTGAAACGAATTATCATGGAATTTTTTAATTCTGGAAAATAACAGGGAAAAAGTCAGGGAAATTTTAAAATTTTCACAAAAATATCAGGGAATTTTTAAACTTTTCACCAAAAAAAATCAGGGATTTTTTTTTATTTAGATAATTAAAACGGCAATTATCGTCTATTATGCCCTTTATTCTGGGTAGTTGTCAATATTTCCTTTTAGTTCTGAAAAAGGATAAAAAAAAATCGTGGTTATGCGTACTTTTATATTTTCAGTTTTATTTTTGTAAAATGTGAACCACTGCTGGAGGGAGAAGCAAAGTGCGTTGGATTTTAGATTGTAAGCAACATGTGAGAGGGCTAACGAATATGCGATTTATTGAAGATTAGAATAGGAAATAGGAAGCATATAAAACATTTTAAATTATCTCCAAAAGAAATAATTACAAAAAACTTGCTTTTTTTTGCATTCTCTGCTTCCAGAGAACGTGTTTAATTTCTATATTCCTGTCGCAATTGTATAATTTGTGTTGTACCCATAAATTACTCTTTTAATTTACTTTTCAAAAAATTTAATAGGGTAGGGTGTTGAGCATCAATTTTAAATTTATCATAATTATGCTTCTACTACTCAAAAATTAACACAATTTTTATGATATATGTATTATGTTATTATTGATAACTTTTGAAATTTTTGAAACACAATCTCTATTTGGAGTTGAGTTGTAACAATTTTAACATTTTAAATTTAAAAAGTTTAAGGTACACTTTTATAGTAAACTATTATGAATATAAACAAAAAAAATTCTGAAATACAAAATAGACCACATGTTTAACTTATGGAACCTCAAAAAACAGACAAAATGTATACTTAAGGTTTTCAAAAAATTTAATTTACTTTTGTTTACATAAAAATTTTTAGTTATAAAATGTATATATTTTTTAAATATATTTACCCATACAAAAATATAAATTTTGTTGGTTCCACAAGTTGAACATGCAGTCTAATTTGTATTTCAGAAAAAAGTTTGTTTATATTCATAATAGTTTACTATAAAAGTGTACCTTAAACTTTTTAAATTTAAAATGTTAAAATTGTTACAACTCAACTCCAAAAAGAGATTGTGTTTCAAAAATTTCAAAAGTTATCAATAATAATATAATACATATATCATAAAAATTGTGTTAACTTTTGAGTAGTAGAAGCATTATTACGATAAATTTAAAATTGATGCTCAACACCCTACCCTCCCTCCTTAACTGTCAATAAGTATTGCATATAATTTTTTATTTATAATGCAATATATTTATTGGATCATTGTAATGTGGATACTTTATTTCTATACAACGCATGTATTACAATATTTCTTAATGTAATTGTAAAATCAGGGAAATTTTTGTGTCACCATCATGGAACTCAGGGAAATATCAGGGAACTTTTTTTCCAGAATGTGTTGCCACCCTGCTAACTGTTCCATAAAAAAAAACCTTAAATATTGAACATGTTTCTCGAGTTTAAAACGGGTTAATGGGTAGTAAATTTAGAAATAAATATCAATTGCCTAAAGAAGAGTTATTACTTTCTGGTTTTGAACTTTCTGTAAACATTTCTTGACTATCTGTATCCTTTTCTTGACAGGCCTTCGTGGCTGAGCGGTTAAAGGAGTCAGCTAGGAATACAAAGGTTCCTGGTTCGATGCCAGGCAATGGACTTGACAAAGAAAAGTAAAAAGTAGTGATCTTGTGATCGGAGGGTTGCCAGCTTCGCTACAGAAATACTAGAAAATCGTCCAGAATATCCAACAAATTATACTGGCGTGTATACGGGACTGGTGCACGATACATCTGATCGGGGTCCAAAGTCCCGACGTCTATTGAAGGCGTTGGGTGCCAGCTCAGGTGTTTTCTTGTCATCTGACCATGGTTCTAAAATAACGAGGTGCAGGTTTGAATGAATGTGTATGTGTTCCCGGGTCTTTCCTTTGAGATAGACCCCGAACCGTCGCCAATAGCCCACTGTGCAGCTCTAGTGCGACGTTAATTAACCAAACCAACAGTGCTCACAGTTCTTTCTGAACCACCTTCATCTGGATAGTGAGCTGGCTTTGAACTTGAACCTGAAATATTTACTAGCTGAACATAAAAGCAACAAAACTAATTTCTACTATTCCACGAAATGATATCTGGATAGAAATACAATGTTACGCTTTTAGGTAGTTGCAAAGAATGCCCAGTGGTGGTTTAAAGCACAAAGGATCGTTTAGGGTGGCGCATAGCAACAAAATTTGGTTTATTTTGTTCCAAATAGCGTGTTCATAAGTGTGCATAGGTGTGGTGGGTGGTTACAAATAGATTGCTGAGACGTAGGTACAGTAAAAAAATAAACTTTATTAACTAATTTAAAAGAACATCGTTTAATCTAACGCAAAACAACAAATCATGAACGCACATCCTTTTGTGCTGGTCAGACAGCGTACCACGGCTTTGGTGGTTTGAGAAAATAAAATAAAAGAACAAAATATAGATGAACATGGTGGCTTATATACAGGGACCGACTTACAAGGTTAGGGGCCCTGGGCAAAAGAAAATTAGGGGGCCCCCTCGACATACCTCAAAATAAAACTGCTAAATTTATGTATAAGCACACAATGCAACATGATGTAATCAATCAGCTTTAATGCAAATGTAAATACAGTGGAAAAATTATTTTTTTAAAGCTACTAAATTTTTTTTTCTGAGAATTTGAATTAACATTAATGTTCTCTCAATACTTCAACAGGTTTTTTTCAGACATTTCTGGTTCTGTTCTTTCTTCCCTTTTAGCTTTATTTTATTTGAGCCAGATTCGTATATTCTACTTACTTTATAGCTACAAATCCCTCAAAGTTACAATATAAGGAAATTTGGTATAGTAAAAAAGTATCCATAAACAAAAGAATCTGCGTTCAATTAGTAAACACAGTTTGTTTATGGTCTTGGTCATGAATTGAATTTTGTAAGTGATCCAATGGGCAAGTTTTTTGGACAAACGCGATGCAAAAGGTGACATACATTTGAAAGTGCAAAAAAAAATTGATTCAATTGAATAAAATAACAGAACTTTTGCAAAAAAAATTAACAATTGTATTATAAAATTTTGCTTAAACTAAATTTAATTGATTTAAAAAAAATTCTTTAGTAAATTTATTTTGAACTTTTTCACATATATTTAGCTTTAAATCATTTTTAGGGGCCCCCTTAAAATGGGGGCCCTGGGCATGTGCCCTGAATGCCCTGCCGTAAATCAGCCTCTGCTTATATAGCGAGCGGAAATGCAGGCCTATTCTGATGTTGCGGACCTAGCTTCCGGTTGGTGCGGTCATTCATTGGTGCTCGAACAATAAGGTTCAAACTTTTGAATTCCTTTTACTTTTGTGTGCATTAAAGCATCTTATTCGATATTCATCATACACTGTTCGAGTTAAAAGACCATATTTTACATTTTTATCTACTGGCTATATTACAATTTCTCGGCTCCTAGTATGTGTTCTGCTACTAAGCAGAATTCCTCTTATTCTTCATCATCGGTTTCACTTGCGGATTTTCCTGTATTGCTGTTTGCTTTATAAAATATTAATGCTTTATAGGAATTATTTTGTGTTATGGTCAGCGGTGGATAGTGGCATTTTTAATAGCTTCGACAAAGTGTATTTTTTTGGGTGCCCTTCACTATGCAATTTCTCCCAGAGTATGGATTCTTTGGTTTCGATTTCTTCATTTGGTACATAAAGTATGTTTACCTTTGTTGAATCATGAACAATTTTTGCCAAAATCGGCAGCTTTTTGTATAATTGCAACTTTAAGTGCTTTTTGAATTAACTCGTATCGTAAATATATTAAATTAATCGAATTACCATTAGAGGCGTAACTGCGTAGTTGGAAACTACAAAATGCGCCAAAGAAAAATGTTTCAAAACTTTGCACAATTATCTTTCTTCAGTAATATCACTTCTATATACCAAGGAGCCCCAGTTGCTCAGTTGGTATGGCGTTCAGCGTAATAATCAGAGGATTGGTGGTTCGAATCCGTGAAATAGACTTGACATAGAAAAGTAAAAAAGTAGTGATCTTGCGATCGGAGGGTTGCCAGTTTCGCTACAGAAATACTGGAAAGTCCAGAATATCCAAAAAATTATACTGGTGAGTATACGGGACTGGTGCACGATACATCTGATCGGGGTCCAAAGTCCCGACGTCTATTGAAGGCGTTGGGTGCCAGTTCAGGTGTTTCCTCGTCATCTGACCATGGTTCTGAAATAACGAGGTGCATGTATGAATGTGTATGTGTTCCCGGGTCTTTCCTCTGAGATTGACCGCCAATAGCCCACTTTGCAGCTCTAGTGCGACGTTATTTAACAAAACCAATCTATATACCAAGACGGATGATTCGTTGAAACGTCTTGTGACGTCAATAGCCATAAGACCAATGCTAGACAGCGAGGAAGATTGAAAAGGCTGAACCTAAGAAGGCTGCTTCTTTTAGCTAAATTCCTCTTAAAAAATCAGATGCGTAGTAGGCCCTTCGAGACAGATTTCGACTGTTCTGGAAGATCTTGTGGACGGAAAATATAAGCAGGCGTTGCCGGATCGATTCGGTCAATTATTTGGTAGTCGAAGTCTAGTGTAGATGAAACTCCGCGAGTGATATTGTTCTTCACGAGTGTTATTTATTTTACTTTCTGATTAATAATACTTTTTACTTAAAGTAGGGCGACGTGATATCTTAATTTAAAAAAAAGGCACCGCGACCAGAGAGTTGTTATATTAAATAGAGAGCGCCTTCATGCCAGACTCTCGTAAGGCCGCGGTGTCAACATTGAAAAAGAAAACCAACATCATGTGGTTTTAGCGCTGTCACATTTGGCGTTCAGACATCTGCAGGAGTTTCAAATTTGGCGCACTTTCTTCTTTTGTGGTGATAAGGAGTTCTGTCCGTATTTAACTTTTTAATATATATGTACGTATTTACTTATTTTCAAACAATATGCGCTAAATATTTCCTCTTCATTAACGAAACGAAAATATTTTATTTGTGTTCAATACTCGAAGAAGCGAAACTCTTTATATTTCTCAGGTTTTATTGTTCATATTTTCTTATTGAACTATGCAAAATAACAATTGAAATAACTTCGCTTATGTTAAATTTTTTACATAAAAACGTAACGCAATTATTTCAAAAGTACAAAGTAAGAAAAATATCTTTAATATATCTGTTAAACTCCCTTAAATTGTGTCACTCGTTCAAAAAAAAACTATATTTAAATACAAAATTAAACACAAAACCATATTACAATACTTCGATCTCGCTTAGTTTTGAAAGTCACCAAGGCCTGCCAAGTAATATTGGCGCATGAATGAATTGGCATTTCCACAAATTACGTGGTTTCAATGATGGACACACGGAAATCAGCATTTTTATTCCTTTATTTGTATCATTACTCTATGACCGCGACCCGAAAAAGTGTGTGAGCCACTGTGTTAACCGATTTTTTTTATCCTTTAAGACATTTTTTAACCTTTCGTGTGAGCTGGGACAGCATCTGTCCCATGGATTTTACAGGTGTTGCAATGGTGGGTTTGGAACAATTTTGATCACGGAGAGGGGGTAGGATGCTGTCTGCAGCTTCGAGCATGAATGGACCGTAGTAGAACGAATATGACGTCATAATCGTGAAACCAACATCTCAGACCGAATTGCCTCGGACACGTGATTTCTTTTTCAAAATTATGAATTAAAAAATACTCGCTATTGGCTGATGAATTGAGAAATGTGTAGCAGTGAAAATTTATGAATGTATCGACGTAACTAACCACGTGTCTTGGGCCATACATGTTGGTCTCACTTTGATGTTAGCGATATTATAACATTATGTTTTCTTTACTATCCATGCTCGAAGGTCTGCAGCAACAGAACAGGTCATTACATAATTTCGGACATTTGACGCTTGGCTAATGGTTTCTACAAATCGTCTTCAGTCTTTTCAACTCTTCAAGTGATCCTCCCCCCATTTGCGAATCTACCTGTTTTGATGAAGAATTGTTAATGATCCATCCGTCAGACGGTTTCACGCCTCTTATCGTAAGGCAAGTTGTCCTTCCACAATACTTTGAGAACTATTTGTCCTGCCCTCCCAAAGCGAAATTTTGTTCCCCTTTTAGGAAATAAACCACAGGCAGGGAAACTTTTCCTTAACTTTACCTACGTGAAAAAGGTTAAAAAGTAATTAAATAAAAAATAAATTTCCAATCAAAGACTAAACGGAATAATTTATTGTCCGGATTTCTAGAACATGAAAATGTTTCAAATATTGTGTCATCAAGATCCTGAAACCTTAAGTTAAGGGTATTTAGTAATAACGGGTTTTAATTTACAAATATATCTATAATACAGAAAATGGAATGATAATCTGTATTTATGGGGACATTACCAAAGATCTTATAAATACAGACAGACAGGGTAATTTTAAACGCAATTTTCTATTTCCAAGAATTAGGAAAATCTTCTTCCACAATATAATTATAATATAATTTTTATCAACCGAGTTAATACATTTTTAGTACTCAATTTCATTACATTATAGTACTCAATTGCATTGATTGCCAGGGAGTGAATCAGATACTTGACCCCCTCTTCCACCGTCGCTGGTCGACTTGCATTTGTTTCGTGGGGCAAACTGTGATGCATCTCGTCACAGTGCGTGACGCACTGCTGCCTTATCCCCTGCAGAGGTTTGCAATTCAATGCAAGGAAGATTCACAGAGGCAGAGGCGACCTCCCCAATCCGAGTCTACTCCATCGTAGGCACTTCAGCAGACCTGAGAGTTTATAAGTCCATCTTCATTAAATCCAGCGTTCCAATAAAACTCCAGCTGGAATTCTTCAAACTTGTCTTCGTCCGCTGTACATAAAATGTCACCGAACCAGAGAGTTGTAATATTAAATAGAGAGCGCCTTCAATACCAGACTCTCATAAGGCCGCGGTGTCAACTTTGAAAAGAAAAACTCGCATTACGTGGCTATAGTGCTGCCACATTTGGCGTCAGACATCTGCAGGAGTTGTTTCAAATTTGGCGGACTTTCTTCTTTTTTGGTGATAAGGAGTTCTTTCCGTATTCAACTTTTTAACATATATGTACGTATTTACTTATTTTCAAACAATATGCGCTAAATATTTCCTCTTCATTAACGAAACGAAAATATTTTATTTGTGTTCAATACTCGAAGAAGCGAAACTCTTTATATTTCTCCGGTTTTTATAGTTCATATTTTCTTATTGAAGTACACAAAATAACAATTGAAAGAACTTCGCTTATGGTAATTTTTTTACATAAAAACGTAATGCAATTATTTCAAAACTACAAAGTAAGAAAAATCTCCTTAATATATCTGTTAAACTCCCTTAAATTGTGCCACTCGTTCAAAAAAAACTATATTTAAATACCAAATTAAACACAAAACCACATTACAATATTTCGATCTCGCTTAGTTCTGAAAGTCGCCAAAGCCTGCCAAGTAA
Source organism: Troglohyphantes excavatus (assembly GCA_963932185.1). NCBI lineage: Eukaryota > Metazoa > Arthropoda > Arachnida > Araneae > Linyphiidae > Troglohyphantes > Troglohyphantes excavatus. Next base: position 45,985,735 of record OZ010678.1, read on the forward strand.
TATTGGCGCATGAATGAATTGACATTTCCACATATCACGTGGTTTCAATGATGGACACACGGAAATCAGCATTTTTATTCCTCTATTTGTATCATTACTCTATGCACCGAACACGGTATTGACTTCATCTGTTAATAGGTAAACATCTGTATCGAGAACAGCTAACTGCAGCAAAGCGTCCGCCGGGGTAAGACTGTCGAACCGCTGAGTTAGCCGCGTAACTTTAATACCTTTAGTTCCGCGCTTCCTTTTCAAAAGCTCGTCCATAATTTTATTTTCAACTCGAACGAACTATCTATCTATATATATAAATGCGAAAACCCCACTCATTCACTCATCACTAATTCTCCAACTTCCCGTATACCTATGAAGAAGAAATATGGCAAATGTGTTCCTTATACCTTAAATAGGAAAAGTAAGCTATTTTTGTTCCGATCGAACCGATTAAAGGGGGTGTAGAACCCCTTTTTTGATGTTAGTAGCGACGTTTATTTTGGAATCTACATATCCAAAAGACCTAGATTGCTAAATATTGGAACCCAGTTTCATCTTGGGGGGCCCTAGGGGTGAACTAAAAAATATTTAAAAATTCGAACTCGAATTGCCAAAATAAAAATTTTTTAAAAACACTTTCCATAGGGTTAACATGGAGGACATGTAAAAATGCAATATTTCTAGATTGAAACAATGGAATATTTTAATATTATATAACCTATTCTGATTGGCTGATAACTAAATATCACCAATGTGTCCCCAAATGAACAAAAAAAAAAAGTTCGCCAAATTTATAAAAAATATTTCGCCAATTTTGTAATTTATTTCTTTTCCGTGCGTAGAACGGGTATTTCAGCTAGTCGCTGTATAATCCCTATAATTTCAGTTCAGCAAGCAATATGCATCTTCACTGGTGGCTCCAATGTGTATGGATGAATAGCTGCTGTAAGTTAAAAATGAAAAAGATCCGTTCTAAACTCTAATCTGCTTTATTCAACAGCGAAATCTCGACCACCAACCTTTGCCTCAGGGCGCGATATATATACAAGAGCAGCAGCTACACAAATCCGCTTTTTCGTGCAACGACTTTAATCCTCAAATTGACGACGTCTGAAGTGCCCGCAAGTTTGCGTAATGCGTTTTCGGTCGTATTGGTCATTTTTGGTTGCGAAAGAAAAGTTGTAATTAGGGACGTTACAATTTTTTTTTTTATCGGACGTTACAATTAGGGACGTTACAATTTTAAAATTATAGTACAGAAGCTAAAGCTCCGTGCTAACCCTACGGAACTTCTTCGGCGTCTCGGAATTTTCTCCGTGTTCCGTTGGAATCTTCTTATCGGCGTGAAACTCTCCCATTACAAGCAGAGTAAAGTACGGGTCATATACAAATGCCTCTGATTTTTAGCTAACATAAATCCGTCGTGGGAAGCGACAAAGTAAATAGACGGACAAGATAATCGTTAATAAAATTTATTATTAAAATGACTAATTAAATAAAACTGAGAAATTAAGACTGACATAAGTTGTTCAAATAGAGAGAGGTTGCATAGATCCTTAATAAATATTAAATAATGAAGGACCTAAAATTGAACCTTGTGGGACACCTTTCTTAATAAATTGAATATTACTACAAACTGTTTTCTATTGTTGAGATTATTTAAACTAATCATTCTGTTTCCCTCTAATTCATTCACAATAGAGTTTATGTAGTAATATTTCATGGTTTACTGCATCAAAAGCCTTTGAAATGTCGATAAATATAGAAATTATTTTGAGATTATCATTTAGCGATTTATAAGTTAAAGAAAAAATCTTTTAAGTGCATCTTCAATTGTTATTATTGGTGTCACTAATCTAACAATTTGCTGTTCCAATTTATTGTTGGTCGATACGTTTAAAATGGAAAAAAATCCATTTCCTGATAGAATATTTAAGTAATCGCCGCATAATATATTGTTGTCTGAAATATGTATATTAATGTCTCCAATTATCAGAGAATGAGATCTATATAGAGCTATTTATTTAAACATAAGTTTAAACTATTTCTGTGTAAAATTTTTCCTTCAGCTGACAACATGAACCATTTTAAGTTACAAAATCATTATTTTCTTTGGCATAAATAAGAACACCTATTTTCATTTCGACAGCAGTTAAACACTTATAACCATCTAAAAAATTTACTTGAATTTCATATTCAGATATCAAATTTTCAAAAAACACAATAACATGAAATGTATTTAGTGTAACAACATTTATCCAGGGGTTTAAATTCCTCAACATTTGCCCTTAAACTACGTATATTACAGAGGGGAACACAAGACGATTTAATTTCAGTTTTTCCAGTTTAGGTGAGGTAACCAATTAATAGGTCCAAATTCTCAATTGCTTATCCTTTATGCGTATTATTTGGATAAATTGAGTCACAAAATTTGTTTTGTTGAGAGCTAGTATCATCTGGAATTGTATTTGCGCATATATCTACATGGAACACTTTCATGTAGTAAATCTGGCGGCTTGACCGTTACTTGTTTGTCTATAGTTCTGAGAAAACTCTTGTCGATATCATGCAGAGAGGGTGACAACACATCTTGCCTCCAACTGACCAATCATATGAAAAATCTAATTTACTTATTGACTCTATTACGTCGTCGGTTAGTGTTTCTGGTTGGAATCTATATACTAACACTTCCTAGTTTTTCCGGTTTAGCAACTCGGATAGCCTGCAGCTTGTCGCTTTCTCGCAATCGGAGGAGCTTTATTTCTTACATTAACTTTAGTTTGTTGACCAGAAAGTATATCAGCAACAACAGGATTGATTTTATTGAAGACTGGAATTTTATAGTTAGACGCGAAATCTGTAGTAATTGAAATATTCGCAGATCTTGTACTCGATGCAACTGCGTAACTCTTGTTTATTGTTGAACTTCTGGTGGCTGGCTGCCAAGGTATTTCGACCTTCTTTAATTAAGATCGTTTCGCGACTTTGTACCATAATCATGCACACTCGGGACCTTTTTAATTCGATTTCCTAGGATTCTCATCACTACTAATATCTTTACGAAAGGATTCGAGTTTAAAGACAGCGTCATTGAAACTCTTTTTAAGCCAAAACATTCTAAATCTCTCTGCCTGCAAATTTACTGAGTTCCCAATCTCCTTTCGTGAATTAGCCCCCACCACTAGTGCAAAGTCGTCCGCGTACGCCAATATATTGCTACCTCCCTGTTCCATTTCTGTGAGCACGCCATCCGCCAAAACGTTCCAAAGGGTAGGACCTAAACAAGAGCCCTGGGGGGCAGCCCTTGCCTATGTAATAAACTATGTCTCCTCCCGAGATATTAGCCCCAACTGTGCGATTTCTGAAATAACTCTCAATAAGCTGCACCAGGTATTCGTCCATCCCAAGCGATTCTAGATTGTCTATTATTTTAGGCCAGCTTGCATTATCGAAAGCGCCACGAATATCGAACGAGATGAGTGCCGAGTAATTGAGTCTCTTTTTGTTTTCTCTAATGGTGTCAATCAATCTCCTCGGGCATGAAATGGTGCCTCTACCCTCTCTGAAGCCATGTTGCCTTGCACTGAGGGCCCCTTCATTTTCCAATTTGTAATTCAGCCTAGCGTTAAGGGGACTCGGTACCCTTGGAATAATTTCTTTTATTAAATAATTTACATGGATATTTTAAACATATTATTGAAGGTTATTATTATATAACATGATTTTAGCAACAAAAAAAGTGTTTTTATGAGTATATTTTTCAAAATTTAATTTTTTTCTTAAAAATTTAACTTTTTTAAAAATGGTTTTTCTTTTTCAGTTTTTAATATTTTGTAAAGATTTTTTTTCCTTACATTCACTATACTATACTTTATAACTTTAAGGATCGAATTTGAATTTACTGATTTAGTTCTTGAGAAAAAAAATAAAATGTCGATGTATATGCAAAAAAATGGAAAAAAAACATGATTTAGTCTACTTTTTAATTTTTAATATTTTTTCTTTTCACTATTTTGCAAAACCCATCCTTGATTGTTTTAAATAGGTTATTCAGGAATTTCAGAAAAAAAATCAAGTCATTTGAATAATATTTGAGAAAGTATTCTTATTTTAAATACCGTGGCATATGCAAAAAACACAAACTGAGATAAATCAGTTTAAACATTTCAAATCCAAATAACTCGATGAATACATTTGAGATTTTCTTCACACATAATTAATTTTATAACTACTTGCATACATATAAAATTCCGGTTTCTATTATTTAATTGGAGTACATTAAATAAGTATTATGTACTCAGTTTTAAAATGATAACAAAATTAAATTTTTGAGAAAAATCTGTTAAAATCAAAATAATAATGTTTAAAATATTGTTTTACACTAATTTTGTGTTAGAAACCATACTAATACAACTGAATTCATTGAACATACATATTCCATACCATAAAACACTTTAGAATGGGCTTTGACAATAGCAAAAACATGTATTACATTTGTTAAATACGTCGCCTTTGGCAAATACGTCTCCTTGCACCTTCAAATTTAAAATTATATCAAACCACGGTAAAAAAAAGTAAACAAACACGTGATGTGACAGATACAGTCACAGATAAACACATTCAACTTGTTCTTAGCTGATTTTTCTTTAAATAAATGACCAAAAGCTGTTGCGTCAAAAATGTAAACATCGAAATGGACGTAGCATTTTTAGTGCTGTGAAAGTAATGAAACGCATTTTTATTACATTTATAATTATCAGATCGTTTCAAAACTTTGTAATAATAAACTTTAGGTACAAGAGCATATTTTAAGCAAAAAAAATAATAATTGATATTTTCATCGATTTTCTCAAATCAAAGGGTACCAAGTCCCCTTAATGATTTTCTCAAACACCTTGCTTAAACTCCTGAGCAAGCTCACCGGTCTATAACTAGAAGGCTGAGTGGGGGGTTTTCCCCCTTTAAGAAAGAATATCACATTGGCGCGCTTCCAAGCTTTAGGAAAGTATGACATTTCCAAGAATTTGTTGTAAAGGGCAAAGAGTCATTCCGGCAGGGCCAAGTAAATATGTTTCACTATCCTTGGGTCCATTAGGTCGTCTCCCGGAGCGCGATTCATACCCTGGGAGAGGACTGCATGTGAAAGCTTCCTCCTGTTTAGCCTTATACCATGCCAAGTGTTCCTAGGCTCCTCTATTGGTTCTAATTGTGCAGACCTCTCAAAGTGAAAGGGTTAAAAGGGCCATTGTAACGTCGTCCGCATTATGCATTCCCTCCAGGACTGTCTGACCTACGTTTCCACCGTTTAGTTGCGTATCCCTGAGAAACTTAAAAGTCATGCCGAATTTGTCCGCAGTGTCTCTTCCATTCTAATGCCCTAGACTCGTTTATTTTTCGCTTATATTCCGCCCGGGATCTCCTGTACTCAGCCTTATGTTTTTGATCGTTCGTAGCTCTGAATCTTCTAAATAGTGCTCTGAGTTTGCTCCTCAAGGTCCTCAACTCGCTGTTCCATCAGGAGACCCTATTGGTTCCTCCCGAGTTAATATTTCTTAGCCCAAAGCTTCTTTTACAGATCCCTCGTAGTACTGAACACATTCCCTCCAGGTTACGATCTATGTCCTCCACGCTATCACTGTTCCCAAAGAGCTCGATAAAACCTGTAAATTTGTCCACGATCTCGGTTCTGAAGGCCTCAAAATTGCAAAATTTCGTTCTATATCTGACTGTCCCATATCTGTCCGGCATAGTGTCTACCAAGTCAAATCGAATGTAGCGATGATCTGACTCTGAATCTTCTAACGAGACATGCCAATTACGCATGTTATCTCTGATATCCGGGGTGGTTATAGTCAAGTCCGGGTATCCCGTCTTACCCGCCGAGTAATAGGAGGGATGACCCCCCGCTACATTTGCCAAAGTCAGATCAAGGGCCGTTATAAAATCCATCATGTGCGCCCCACGCTCGTCTGTCCTTCCATACCCCCAAGCTATATGTTTACCATTAAAGTCACCCGAGATCAAGAAGCGCACCGTTGGTTCCAGGGACAGTGACCAATCCAGTAGATCTCCCTCCAAGTCTCCGGAAGGTGGGGAATACTGTGAGCCCAACACGAAGTTGCCATCTTTTGTTATCAAATTAATAAAAACACTATTATCCCTTCTTAGAATCTCATTTGCAATTAAGTCTACATTAATTATGGCTATCCCTGCATTGCCGCTGGCCGAAGCAAATTTCTTCCAGCGGCCACCAAAGCCCAGATAGCATTGTTATTGTGGGCATCCTGCCATAGTATTATGTCCAAGCCAGTTTTTTCAGCAAATCTATACAATAAGCTGCCTGCCGCTCTGCAATTACCAAGATTTATTTGCACAAATTTAAGAGTTTTTCCGTTTGCATTTCCAGTCAGTTGTCCCGTAATTGAGGTCTCCGCTTGGACTTTGGTTAGATTATCAAGTTCCTGTGGGCTGCACGTGGCCTAACGCCTTCAAAAAGTGTGCGCCTGTATTCGTGAAATGATTTGCAATTCCCTCCGTCTGCTCTGTGTCCTTTCTCATTACAATTTACACATTTAAACTCAGTTTCTACTGCACCACACTCTCTTGTCTCGTGATTTCCAGCGCAAGCCGCACATACCGCCCCTTTACTACACCCCGTGGCCATATGGCCGTAAGCCTAGCATTTGAAACAGCTACTTAAACAGCAGATTCGCCTGTATTCTGCTATGCGGATCCTTTTAAAGTTGACACAGATATTCTGTCGTTTTATAAGATTAGCCCCCGCAGTTGAATCCACATCAATGATCATGTTTTTGTTCCCAACTCTACCCTTTGTCGTTCTAACCAAGTCAATTTCTGTCAGACCCGTAGCCATCCTAATCTCTTCCAAAAGTTCCTGGTCGTCGTCCCCTTCCGGTAAACCAAACAAAATCAGGCGATTCTTCCTTTTCTCGACTAATCTAACCTTGGCTTTGTCCATAACGGCCTGATCCCCCTCCAAGTTTCTCATTGCTTCCTCCGCATCACCCCTACCCCTTAGTTTCAAAATTAGCCTGTTATTCCTAGTGGTGACCACGTCCGTTGGCCTACCCAGCGAACCGTTCTTTCCCTTAGCTCTAAGCAACTGTTTCAAGTCATTTAATTCCCCGTCTGACCCAGCCTCCAATACTATGGTTTGCTCTTCAGCGTCCGGCACTGGTGCGACCAAGTCGCGCACAGCGCCCACATAGGAGCCCTGTACCCGAGTAACTCCCTGTATTGCCATTTCCCTCCTAAGCTCAGATAACTCCGTCTCCTTTTCCTTTAATTATCTCATCGTTATGTCCAGCTGGCCCTGTGTATAGTAATATTTAAACTCTTCTTTTGCACATATATCCAACACCGCGACCGTTGTACTCGAAATATTTGCCAACTGTTCCTTTGTCAGGTTCTTAAGACCCGTTTTTTCCAATTTTGCCTTGATTGCATCAACAAGATACGAGTCGCCCAAGAAATTATCTAGGTCTAGGGGCGGCTGGTCCTGCAAAACTGACTCTCCCAATTGAGAATTCTCACTGACATCAGCCTCCACTTCCGGACGCGTGTTGGCCATGTAATTAGTGATTAAAGACATCTACTACAAGTCCCACAAATCGACAAAATAGAGCAACAGTAGTTCTCAGCTCGAAGCAACAACTATCAATTAAGAAGTCAAGCAAACACTACTAAAAATATTAAACACCGTGAAACGCCCCTCGACACACACCGGAACACCAAAGTCAATCTAATTCCCTCCAGAACAACTAATTAACGCTATCTCATACATCAATTAGAACAACAAAATAATCAATTCAGGTCGATAAACGCGCAAATAATGCCCAGAATCTGCAAAGCAACACTGTCTAAGGCTACCGTGAAACGCCCCTCCACACTTCTGCAACCAAATTCACTCTATTTCCCTCCAAAAACAATTAAGACACAGTATTACTAATTAGCATCAACTATTACAACAACTAGAGCAACTAAATAAGCAATTCAGACCGATATTGCGAAAATTATACCCAAAACCAGCCGTACAATACTATCTAACACTAGCGTGAAACGCCCCTCGGCAGTCTCCAAAGCACAAAATTCACTCTAAATCACTCCAAAATCAACTAAAGCATAGTAAAACTAATTAACACCAACTAATACAACAAATAGAACAATAAAATAAACGATTCTTACTATTAAATGCGATATAATCCAATAATCCAGCCTCGAAATTCACCAATACCACGTAAACAGAAGAGCTTCACCGAAACACAACCGATCTGCGCGGAATCACGAGTCGAATAGCAGATAGGGACACTAGGACTGAGTTGCCTTCCCCCTGCTCCCAGCCGGTGAGGCCATATGCAAGTTTCAGCCCCGAAGGACCTAAATGGGAAGGACTCGGTGGATACATGTCATCCAGCGAAAGCCACCACCAAGCGAACTTTCTTGTGCAAATGCAGCTCCGGGAAAGGAGATTATCTAGATGCCCTCAGTTGTGAGATAAATCCCACTTCCAAGGGCGGCCCCACGTAGCCTCATGCCCGACACCACAACGGGCATGAGTGAGAGCTTTTAGTTTCATTTGCTTGAGGAGCAGATAAGTCCTTATCCGCTCCCTCGCCCACTAGTCTGATTAGGAATTTGTTTGGCGATTTGAACTTCACCCGAATGGGTGCCTGTCCAAGGAGAGTCAAGCGCTATCCTCTGCCCGGGATCGCCGGACACTTCTTTGCTGCCACACAACCGATCTCGAAGAGCGAGGCCGCGTTGGCGCCGCAGAAGAGAGTTTCCAGTTTCCCCCGGTCAAAGGTCAGCTTCTGCCGTACACTAGCCGTGTACGCGCAGTCAAGGAGATAATGTGAAGAGTCACCTTCCACCTTTTGTTCGCAGGAGCAAAGCTTGGATATCGCGTATCCAAAACGGTGGAAGTAATGGGGAAATTTACCATGACCGGATGCTAGAGTCGCTAGCATCCCGTAAATGTGACGTTTGAGGCTAACCCTGGGGAAGAAACGGTACACCGTTCTACCCTGGATTTCGTCTCTCCAGTCTGCCTGCCATTTAGACATCATGTGGGTCGCTAGGGATCTTTTTAAGGTTGCACGGGAATACGGGGTTTCCCAGATTAAAAGGTCCTGTTTAGTGGCTTCCTTGGCCGCTTCATCAGCATACTCGTTTCCTTGTATACCAATGTGCGCCTTAACCCAGTGGAGATGAACGTCCCGCATTTTCTGGATAATGGCCTTTGTTCGACTGACAAGGTGGTGAGATGAGAGGGGGTCCGACAGTGATTCGAGCGCAGACATGCAGTCACTATACACGTCTATGCGTCCGGTAACATATCTTTCCGCCCACTCAAGTGCCTTGACGATAGCCATGAGTTCAGCTTGGAAGACAGAATTGCCTTCTGCCATCCTTCCGCCATCAGTCATGATGACGGTGCCTCCCAACATGATCACGAAAGCTCCCCCCACCGAGCCGTCCAACGCCGAGCCATCGGTGAAAATCTCCACCCCAAATCCAGTCGGTGCGTCCCTATTGTATGGGATGGCGATTCTCCGGGCAGGATGTGTCAAGTGGATGTCCACTGGCTGTGCAAAGTCCTTTGCAGTCAGCAATACATTATTCACTGTAAAACAGTCAGACCGCAACGCAGTAGCCTGGAACCTCGCAAAGTCACTTTGCGCTCGCAGGCTAAGGGGGGCGACCCCTGCAAGAATCCGGAGACCGGCCGTAGGCGTTGTTCGATAGCCTCGCACTATCGCCAACAAGGGAAGTCTTTGAATAGAGTCCAGACGTTGTCTGAATCCCTTAAGCCTTAGGCGGTGTCCCCATGCGCCCATACCGTACAAGGCTATCCTCTCGATAGCCCCGGTATAGATTTGTTTGAGTAGCGAGGGGTCATTTTTGTAGAGCTTTCTCGCCGTCGCGACGATACTTGCAGTCATAGCTACTACATTGGTTTTGGTAAGAGCCAAGTGGGGCGTGAAGGACAGGTGTGAGTCCCAAAGCACCCCAAGGTAGACAAGCGTGTCTACGATGGTGATTTGTTTCGCACAAAGGCGGAATCTGGGAGTTCTAACCGTTGAGAGTCTGTTACGTATAGTGATTGGCATGACTTTTGACTTCTTTGGATTGAAGGCCAGCTTGTAATGGCCGGCCCATTGTCCCAGTGTGTCAAGCGCTCTGCTACCCCTTTCATAGAGGTCAACTGTGTCTACCCCGGAGACCACTAGGACGAGGTCATCGGCATATGCTTGCACATAGCCGTCTTCGGGGTCAACTGCTTTGAGCGCTTGGTCGGCAATGAGGTTCCATAGTAGCGGGCCACTACAGGATCCCTGAGGACATCCTCGCTCGACCATGAAATCAATCTCCGAAACCGGGGAGAGATATGTCATACTGCGTTCACTAAGGTAACTCTTCACCAGGTTGTAGAGGTTGCCCGGGCATTCGTATTTGGCAAGCAGGGCAAGGACTGCTGGCCACCATACTGTGTCAAACGCTCCAGCCACATCCAGGGATATGATGCAGACGCACTTTCCACGCCGATGTTCGGACAGGACCCTCTCCCTCAGAGCGAATGAGGCAGTCTCACAGGACTGGCCTGGTCGAAAGCCAAACTGCCCCGAATGGAGATTATCCGTGCTCTTTAAGTGGTAAAAGAGTCTCTGCGTGGTGAGTTTGTCCAGCACCTTCCCAATGGATGGGAGGAGACAGATAGGACGGTAGGATTTGGGATCCGACTTCGTCTTGTTGACCTTAGGTATTAAGACAAGTTTGGCCTGTTTCCAAGGCATTGGAAAATGTCCGAATTGCAGGCACTTGTTGTAGAGAGACCTTAGGATTCCGGGCGATCTGGTATTAATCGCCTCCACTATCTCCCTACTAATACCGTCGAGACCGGGGGCTTTGCGTTTGCCCAGACTCTTGATCACCGTACGGATCTCAAGTTCGGTGAATTCGTCATCGAGGTCTGGGCTGGCATACATGGCTGCAGCGCGACGCATTGCCTTCTGCTTCCGAGTGTCGGTAAAGCCTCGGTCCTGGTGGAATAGGACACGAACGATCTCGTGGACAGTGTCAACTTCTTCCGAAGTATAGGTACCGTCCGCGCGCCTGATGGCACCCAGCGCTTCTCGCTGTTTAACTTTTCCAGTGGCCAGCTTGTAAGGAAGTTTCCAGGGACTAGACTTGGCCGATTCAGCGCAGAGTTGGGCCCAACTCTCTCTCTTTTTACGGAGGATAGATCGCTTGTAATTGGCCCTCTCTTTCTTGAAGGTGACCTTAGCCTTATCCCTGTCGATGGGATCGTCAGTATGCTGGAACCTGCGACGCAGAGCAATGGTCTTTTTCCGCATTTCGTTCAACTCCTGGTCAAACCAGGGTACCTTACGCCTCCCACGTCCTTTGGTCACGAGGTGTTTGTCACAGGCCGAGCGGATCACGTCCGTCAGTTTGGTAACGACCTCATCGATTTCTTCGCCGGTGGAGACCGACTCTATCGATTCAACCAAGTCCGTTCGGTGTCTGTCTATTCGATTGGACATGCACCACAAGCGGTGGGCATTGAGACAGTACCTGGGAGCTCGTTCTGGAGGGACATGAGCGCTACCTATACCGAAGCACAGATAGTTGTGGTCGCTCAAGGTGGCATCGACCACTCTCCAGCTGGTGGCATTCTGATGGAGGGTGGTTGTACTAAAAGTAACATCCACCCAGCTACGCCCGTTTGGTCCGACAAAGGTCGGGGGAGATAGAGGGTCATTCCATAGTAGCAATCCTCGTCTGAGGAGAAAACCCACAAATTCCATCCCTCGCCTCGGGCTCCGGTGATTACTCACCGGCCCCCAAAGCTCGTGATGGGCATTTGCGTCACCACAGAGAATGATCGAATCACTCTTAAGTTGATCCAAGAGAGCCTCTAGTTCATCAATCCCCTTCACTATGTCTTCCTTCGGCGGGAAGTAGAATGAGACAAAGGTCACATGTCTCTTCACATCGGAGATGCGAGCTGCCACCATTAGGTTTGATGCGTATTGCTCTACCACGTCGAGGTTCCTATCTGAAACCGCGATGGCCGAAAGTCCCCCCGGTTTGTGAACGACTGTCCACTTCTTCGGGAGTCCCTGCAAGTTACCATCGCGGAGGACAGGTTCCTGAAGGAGGAAAACGGAAGGCCGAGGGGAATGCACATCTGACTTCATTTCATCAGTTGCGGCATTACTTCGCCCCAAGTTGGCCTGGAGACAGTGGATCTCTTTATGGCGTCTCACCATAGTCCGTCATATCCCTAACTTTTCCACACGTCCACTGTCTAGTCGGACAGTTAGGATCCGTCGCGCAATGATTAGTTTTAAAGTTACATCCGTAACCCTCATTGCTTTCGACGCAGTTTCTGCATGTGGAAGTCACTTCCACGCAGTTGTATTGCAAGTGTTTGCCCAGGCAGTGGGAGCAACATTGTCTCCTTACCTCGCATTCGAATCGTGAGTGACCGTAACCGTAACACTTGGTGCATCTGTACGGGTCCACACACTCCCTCACAACATGAGTCTGCCAGCCTAATCGCATGGACTTAACCACCGCAATTTCAGTCCAGACCTCGGGGTCAACATCGATGACGTAGTGCTCTTTGGTTGTTCCTGCCGGCTTGCTGCGGCGGTACACCAAGCGACCATTGCCGACTCCCAGGGCAGAATGGATGTATTCCATTCGCGCAGCATGTTGTTCATCGGTCCCAGCGACGTCCAGGTCACGAATGATAATCTGGGGGCGCCGTCTGTACGGTTTATTGAACCGGACCTTCTCAACAAGTGCGGGGCAGTCGCCCATGACCGTCTGGAGTACGTTCAGTTGTTGCTTAGTGTTGACAACGAGAGCTACGCCTTCGCCCCTGAGGTTGCGGGTGGAGTGCACATGCACCCTACTATCGTCTTTCAACAGCTGATAGAGAAAGTCCCTTAGCGCTGTTGAGTTGACGATTCCACTGTCTGGGAGAGGGTAGCAGAGCATAGCGGGTTGAAGCTTAGTGTTAGCAGCATTTACCAAAGATGTTTTGGTACTCACTTTTGATGCTGTCAGCGGCTGTTGCTGTTTCCCAGAGTTACCTGGTTTAGCCTTTGCCTGAGCACCTAGGGGCTGCGCGCTCATCCCGAGGTCACCCGGGTTGAGTGCTGCCGCTGCTACCACTTGGGCCATGGTTCTTCTGACCGGCACAGTCCCCGAGGGGCCCGGTTCGGCTGTCTGAACGCTACTCGCTATCTCTTTGGCACACGGCAATTCTCGAGCATTTGCTGCGAGCGCCTTTCTTAGCCTAATATTTTCCTGACAAAGACTCATGAATGTGTCAACAACCTGGCATCGGGTCTCCGGGGAGATTCCACTGCCATGGAGGATATTCAAAAGCTTCATCACCATTTCAGGTTCTGGTGCTTGGTTGGCATGAATTTCCTGCCCAACATGAGTGGTGTTGGGCGCTTCGTGTTCGACGCTACCCCTTATCCCGCTGGTTGGGCCGAGGCTTGACCTTTGGGAGACTCCGAGCCTAAGCTCTTTGTCCGGGGTAGGTGGGATCTCATCTACCTCTCCCTTCTTGGGCATACTGTCTCTTCGTAAAGAGCCTGGGGTACTACTGGCCAACGGGGAGAAGTTATTCTTCCCTGGCAGGGTTCCCCCGGGTCCCAGCAGCATCGAGAATGATGGGAGGGTTTTTGAGAACCCGCTGTTGGAGGCACGGTTTGGGCCACCGTCTCCTTGCTTTTGGGCGGCCAGACGATTCAGCACGTCGTCGATGGCTTTGCGGAGAAGTTTGACGTTAACGATCTCCGCCTCAAGTCTATCCTCCTCAAGGTCGGTCTTCAAAGGACCGCCTTTAGCAGTTCCGTCGTCTTTTTCAACAACCTGCTTTGGTACCGTCTGGGTACTATGATCTTTCTGAACGTCTCTACCGTTCTTTTTCTGCCTGTTATGCCGACGCTTAACAGTCTTCGCAGACCCCTTCTTCTTCATCACCGGCATCGTTTGACCGCTAGTGCCATCGGTATCTAGGCTGACGACTTTTCCGTCCGTACCTTTCATAGGTGGTTGCTTAGGGGCGGCTTCGTCACCCGGTATTCTATGCCACCTGTCCTTAATCGCATTCAGCTGACGGTAGGATCCGTCGCTGGCAATCTCGAACGTTCTGCTGGTCTCCCCAGCCGATATCCTATACGCAGCAGTATCGTTGCCCTTCTTCTCCACAATCTGAGCGTCTCTACCGCTCTTCTTACTTCCGACAAGCAGGCCATCCTCGAGTTGGATCTTCCAGCCTGCTGCCTTACACTTCTCCTCAGCCGCCCTCTTCTCCCGGAGGTCTTTCGCGGCTTCTCGCTTTCGCCTAGCCTCAGAACTTTTGCCCAGGATCCGCAGGAGTTTCTTCCTGTGGTCCCAAACCTGTGGCTGCTTGCCACCCACGGCCCTAGCGCGACTTCTGAGGCCCCGACTGCAATTTCCAGGACCCAGCGCCTCGCGTTGTCGCTTTGCAGCATCAAACACGAAACACCTGGCCCCGTACTCCGCAATCAGCTCCTGCTGCGCCACCCTAGCCTCTCGAGTTGGCGTGTCCTCAGGGACACTAGTATCTCGAGATTCCGGGCGGGTGGCACTCCCGGAGGAATCCTCAATATCATTGGGGGTGCATCCCAGTGGTGCGTCGCTACACGCAACCACCTGGGTGTCCCTTATGCTAGATATTTCGCAAACGTGCGCGGCCGTAGCCAGGTTTTTTAGTTCTAGGGACATTTATCATAATTTGGTTGCAACCTTCCGTAGGCCACGAACGGCCCATTACGTAGAGTACCCACGGCCCTTTGTCGGAGGCTGCCCCCGTCAACAGTAAGGTTAGTGATTTACCGTCACCGCTGGGCTCAGCTACAGTTACACTCTGTTCAATGCCCCCGCTTTCTAGCGTAAAAGCGGACAACATCTTCCGTCGTGCACCCGCCGCCAGTCCGCAGCAGCCTTCCCCCCACAGAGCTGGGTTTGCAAAACATTGCAACCACTACCAGACGGCACTAAAAAACGCCGACAGACTCTTGCAGGGATATCCTTTCTTGGTGTGTTACTCCAAGCTTACGGGGTGGATATTCCCCTCGTGTGGTGAGTATAACAGATTAGATTTAGTCGGCTGGACTACTTATGCACTCCTCCATTAAACTTAGTCATACTCCACACTTTTGCCCGTTATAGTGCATGTTTCGTAGCGCCAGTTACACCCGGTTACCCGGGAAGGACTTTTTGGCCATATCACTTGGCCCCCGCCGACAGTACTTGCGAGGCCAGAGGTGAAAATAATGGCTACTTGTTCTCTTCGAACACGTTAACATTGACCGCGTTAACTGAAGTTGCCCATACTACACTAGTTTTACAACTAGTTTCAAGCCATTGGGCACATGACTTACACCGACTCGTTGCATCCCAGCAGCTTTTCCAATTACTAAACTTCATTGTACTAGGCAAGGGTTCAACGCTTCTATGGTAAAATACCATCTTCAACCCTGTACTGGTCTTTCTTAATTATCGAGTTGGTAAAAATGCCCCAGCATAAGCCGGGGCAGATTCACTGTGCGAGAACGGATAAACCAGACTGGGTTGGTGTCGGAGCACTTGGCCGGGCATTGTACCTTCACTAGAGTACTTCGCCCGTTTCCATCTAGCGGCGCGAGGAGCCGGCTCCGACGGAACACCAGTCCGTCAGACAAGTCCGAAGACTCATCTTTCAGACCTACCATAGGTTCAAAGGCAGCAATGCCCGATCCAGTGGCTGAGGTTCCGCTAGACAGCAGATAGGGACAGAGGGCACCCCAAACCACGCGACCCGAAGGTTTACACGTGCCCCACGTAGCGCAGCACATGTGCCACGCTCCTATGGGGGCCATCGCACTGCGATCGCAGGCGAGGATTTGAGGGAACAATATCTACCATCCACGAAGCCACAGCCCCGAGGCAAACAGAAAAATCCAGCGAGGAGGGAAGAACCCATCCAGCACCGACACCAGACCAACCACGAGAGGAAACACGAAAGCTGCAATCATCCGGAGAGGAGCAACTGCCGCCAGTGAATATTTATTAAAATTCTAATAGTATTACAGTATAATCAATTTTTTAAAAATAAACATTCAGTGGTGTTCGACTACATGCAAAAATACAAAAGCTGCTATAACATATCTAAAGTGCAGCTTACCCAACAAAGATAGCCTATCGATGCTTAGCTCAGTAAGTACAAAAAGCTGCTATAAGTATGTCAGTAGCTATTAGTTTGCAGTATCCCGACAATAAAACTTGAAAATATTTGTTAAGAACAATTAAAACATATAAAACACATTATGAATACAGAACTTTATGAAGACAGTAGATACAAAAGCTGCTTATTTGTATTAGTAATTATTAGTATGCAGCGGCCCGACATTACATCTTTATTATATTTATTATGAGCACAGATACCCATTAAGAATTAACAGACTCCAAGAATATTGATCCATAATAAGTCCGCAAAAACAATATGTCTTGGGCTTGTAGTTGATTACTCATTTGCACTGATCTTCTCTTGTGGTTGTTTAGACTCGGTTAACTGTCTGTCGTTGCCTCTTCGCTGTTCTTTAATTCGTAGCATCTGCATACAATGCTATGGACTCTCATGACAATAAAAAAGAGACAAAACATTTAGTCATCTTAAATTGGAGTTATACATTCATTCAACATAGGACGCGGAGCACAAGGATTACGCCCCAAATGCAAATAGGTTTTCCCTATCAATTGGGTTAATTCCAACTAAATTAGCATCTATATACAAAGTAATCTTATTTACATTTATCAGATTTTCTCCACAATTGATCCAGAAGTCCCGACATCCACGATATCGAACGATTATTTCCGACCCACCCGAAGGTATACGGCGGCATTGGCAACTCCATCGCCGCGGAGAATCCCGCTAAGCACGAAAGGACAAGTTCCTTCATCCCGCCGCAGCTCTAGCCACAATTTTACAACACCCTATCTCGCACCAAGCGATCGATTCGTCGCAATAAGCCAAAATCTCCAACGCTTAGCCCTGGTCCTGTGCTGCACACATCACAGCAGCCACCGCACCGCGGCCACCGAGCCACACCTCCAACCTTCCAAAATTTTTGGCCACGCCAACACCTTTTCCACACTTTATTAAATAATAACAAATACATTGATAGAAAGCAAAGACAGACAGTCACCAAAGACAAAAGTTATATACATATGTACAATTGACACGAAGCCACAACGGGGGAGTCTTCAACACAGTTTTCCCTCCACAGGTAGAAAGGAGAGGAGAAGAGCCCCGCAGTGTATCTTTCACTCGCACAAGACGACCTGGATAAAAAACAATAAGGAATAAGCAACAAAGTAAAAGCACAAATCATAAACCAAGCCATATACAGTTCAATGCATTTAGAAATAATTGAATGCACAATAAGTCTTGTTTTTTCATTTTTCTTAATGAGCAAAAAGTTTTTCCTATCCAGTCCATTGAGGTAGTTTCCTGTAATCTCCTTCCATTTTTCGCATGAAAAGATGAAGTGGTCGAAGGTGCCCTCCCCCTTTCAGCACAAGCAAGTCGAATCACGTCCGAAGAAACGTTGCTGGTAATCTCCCGCCGCGCCGTGGTTGGTCCAAAGTTGATTAAAGTAAAAATCTCCTTCTTCTCGCTTTGCAGATACTTTTGGGAAGTGCTGAAAAGTAACCCTTCCTCTTGTTTCTTCCTCCCAAGCTAACTGCCACTCTTGAAGTGTCTTTTGAACAGCTTTAGTCTTGATCTGTTGTCTTGACAGTGGAAAATGGAAATCAATCTGTTCTCTACTTGTCGCCTCTTTAGCTAGGGCATCTGCAACTTCATTCTTTTCGTGTCCGGCGTGGGCCTTTATCCAGTGCAAGCCAATTCTAGAGGCCCCAAATGCCAACATCTTCTTTTTAATATCTTCAACAAAAGCATTTGAGAATTGCAGGCTCCTTATCGCCATAAGGGAAGATCTGGAATCCGAGAAGATTTGGATCTCATCTAGTGGCTTTAGCCATTTCTATACATCTAGAGATAGCAAAAAGTTTGGCCAAAAACACTGCGGTCTCGTCATTTAGTCTCCACATTTCTGAGCATTCAAGAGCTCCTTTGTTGTACAAGGCTATTCCACTACCTACTTTTTCGTTGATTTTTGATCCGTCCGTGTAGAAACTGTTTCTATAGGTATCACCAATATCAAAGTCCCAAGCAACTGTCGGCCTATTCCAAGGCGGATGCAGTGGTTTGTTAATGTCTTCCACCCGGTCCTTAGAGATGGTCAGGTCTGTAAAGCAGGTTGCTTCTTTCCAGTGAAGGAGTTTATAAGCTTTAACTTCATTTTTGATCTTCAAGTCGAGAGGAACGCATCCAGCCAGCACCGCAAGGGAACAATCCGGTGCAGTCTTGTAGCATTTGGTAATGCTAAGGAGAGGAATTCTTTGAATTTGCACAAGTTTTTTGTTAATTAACTTCAGGTCTCTATACCAAATGGGCGCCGCATATGAGATCATCTTCTCTGTGGCTCTAAAGTAGATTTCCTTCAAGATCTGTACATTCAGCCCCCAAGTGGCTCTAGTCATACGAACCAATTTGTTGTGAAAATTAAAAGTCTTCTCCTTAATCTCATTCAAATGATCTATAAATTTGAGTCAAAATAGACTCCCAGATAGAGTAATTTCTCGTTGCTCTTGAGTGTTTGACCCATAAGCTTGATTCGGGGCTCGTACTTGATGACCCCCTCTGCAAGGAAACATCAGATATTGACTCTTGCCCGGGCTAAATTGCAGTTGGTACGACGAAGCCCATTCCTCAATTTTAGACATACACCGATTTCCCAAATCAGTGAAGTGGTACGGCGCACTGGCCCCTATTAAAAAGACGAAGTCGTCAGCAAATGCTTGCAGTCTGATGTTTTCATTATTCATTCTGATTCGCAACGCCTGGTTGGCAACAACAAGCCAAAGCACCGGACCACAGCACGAACCCTGGGGAACACCCAGGTTATATCCAACGTATTTGTTGTCCGAATCGTCGCACACTTCTCTCTCCGAAAGAAAGCCCCGAAAGAGTCTGATGATCTGCAAGGGGACTCCATATTCAAGAAGCACCTTGATGACGTCATTCTACCGCAAGGAGTTGAACGCGTTTCTCATATCAAGATAAATCAAACATGAGACTCTTCCTTCTGCTTTGTGTCTTCTAATAAAGTTTCTCTCAAGGCGTCGCATGTTCCCCTTCCTCTACGGAAGCCAAATTGCTTTTCCTCCAGGAGGCCTCTACTTTCAAGGAAGTACACCGATCTGCTCGTAAGCAGTTTATCTAGAACCTTGCCCCAGGTCGAGAGAAGGCATATAGGTCTATAAGAAGATCTCCCATGCTTGTCCTTGCCTTGTTTGGGGATAAGAACAACTCTTGCCCTCTTCCATACCCTGGGAAAAATTCCATACTTCCAACAAGTGTTGAGGATCTCTGTGAACCAAGTTGTATTCGCAAAGAAGAGCTCCTTGACGATCCCAAGAGTAAATCCATCTGGCCCTGGGGCCTTGTTTTCTTTCATGTTCGCCAGAGCCTCCTCCACTTCCTCAATGGTGAAGTCTTCCTCCCAATTTGCAATCTCTCCCAAAACAACTTCCTCTTGTTCCTCCACTGTAGGGAAGTGAAATCGTAAGATTTCGCTTTTTGACTCAATCACATTATTCGTGTATTCTCCATTATCTTTCAGAATTCTTGTTATTAAAGAGGATATCTTCGTTTTCCTCTTGGCAATTTCGTAGGGCGTTCCAAATGAGTTGGAAACAACCACTCTGTCTAAATACTCCTTGAAGCTTTCTCTCTTGGCCCTCACAATTTGCTTCTTAAAAAGCGAGACTTATAATGAATCTTTCTTTTCCCCTTAAGTGCAATAGAGTCCTTGGTAGACTGGAATCTCCTTCTAAGCGCTCTTAGTTTGCTGCGTAGAGTAGTGAGTTCGGCATTCCACCAAACAGCCGAGACAACTTTCTTTTTGGTTTTTGGTTTCTAGAGTAGATAGCATCTAGTTCTTTACTAATCCCTTCAATAAAGTCCTCCATTTCAGAACATGACTCTCTAGGGATATTTCTTTCCTCCGTCAGATTCAATAGATCCTTTCTCAACGCAAGCCAATTCAGGTTCTTAAGTTCCCATTTATGGGACGCTATAACTCTATGGGCCTCAAATTGAATCTGAAATTCCATATAGGCGTGGTCGCTCATTGTTATGGTGTCATTTATTTTCCAGTTATGAATAGTGTCCTCGTTAACCCCCGAGGTCATCAGCAAGTCGATCCAACTCCGCCCCAAGGTGGAGTTATATGTGGGAAGCGAGTCTGGATCGTCATGCACAGTTAAGTCCCTCCTACAAATCAATTCGATAACCATCTCCCCTCTTGCGTCTGTAGGTCGTGGGCTCCAAATGCCTGATTTAGCATTGCAGTCACCAGCAATGAATATTTTGTTATTTTTAAATTTTTCCAATGTTGACTCCAAAGGATCAGTAACGCATCCCACGTCCTGAACCGTTTTTTCTGTTGGCAGACCTAGGTAAATAATAGTGTCCGGGCTACTTGCCTTTGTAATTGTTCCTCAAGCCTGGTACAAAACACTCCTCACTGGGCTTATCGGATACAAAATGGGCGAGATGCTTTGCGCCCTGTCTCCAGGCAACTGTCTTT
Source organism: Troglohyphantes excavatus (assembly GCA_963932185.1). Lineage (NCBI taxonomy): Eukaryota > Metazoa > Arthropoda > Arachnida > Araneae > Linyphiidae > Troglohyphantes > Troglohyphantes excavatus. The sequence continues at coordinate 46,006,497 of OZ010678.1, forward strand.
CACTATCAGATCTTGCTGATCTTGATTCAGTCACTTTCTTTATTGGCGTTCTGCGCATTATAAGTCCTTTCGCCAACTCAGCGTTCTTTGCTATTTTTATTTGCACTAGTTTCCCCTACCTCCGCACGGACCTCTGGTCTTTTGTCACCACTGGGGTGTCCAGCCGGGCCACGTGGATGCAACCAAGGTGGGCCTCCGTGCGGATACCTACCCGAATTCTAAGGGTTTGTACATACTCTTCTGTTAACCTTTGGATCTTTCCGTGGGTACTCCGGTCAGTCGTGGTAATGTGGACTCGCGGACTATTAGGGGTCGAAAGATCTGTCCTCGTTACTTATTGTTCAAGTCAGTCGCACTAGGGCGGGCCGGTCTGCTAGAGGGGTCAGCAAGGATCAGTCCTTTTTGCAGAGACTCCGGTCAGTCGCTTTCATGCGGGCTTGTAAGTTGAAAGGGGTCTTTCGATCGGTCCTTGTCTTCCGTAGCTCGAGTCAGTCACACGCGCACCGGCCGGTCCACTCGCAGGGGTCACTAGGTAAACAGGTTTTCAAACAGCTTTCTCTCTCTTTCGCACAAAAAATTTTGGACAGGAGATAGACTCTGGGCCGTTGTCTCCTGTCTGTAAGCAAGTGTGTACTAAAAATTTGTCTAACAATCTCGGCCCCCGGCCCGACATCCACGATATATACAGTTATTAGCTACTACTTACACTAGAAAGTGTCCAAAATTCAAGTATTCATTTGGATTAGGCATTGAGGCAACCAGAATCCGCAATCCAGCCAAAAAGACATGTCGCTGAAATAAACCAAATCCCTTGCCATTACCCACCGGGCCACCCCTGCCCGCATGCCAGTCTATATTGAAAATTATACGGAAATTTAGCGAAAGGTACTGAATCTACTCAAAAGTTTTCTGTGCTAGTATGAACAAACTATGCCATTCATATTTTATATTTAATAGTTCAGTAAAATTGGCGGGAACTGGTTGGGTTGTTTAAATTATTATAAATGCGCATACCGTATATACTCGCGTATAAGCCGATCCCCTAATTTTAGGACGATTTTTTGTCCAAAATCGGAAACTAGCGTATAAGCCGAGTTGTATTTTCGTACATGAAAAATTTCGATTAAAATCGGCAAATCCTCGTCAAATGAGTGAAATTTTAATTAGAAAAATAAATATTTAAGCCTAGAAATTAAAAGTTTAAAGAAAGTGGCTGGAGAAACGGCCTGCCTCGAAGTTCATGACAATTCATCGGGCTTAAAAGTATGTACCACTCGCGATGTTCTGGTGTCTTTCAAACCTCCATCGGACTTCTCAAATTAAATCTCCCTTATTGTCAAATAAAATATTTTAAGCCACAAACTTAAATACCAAAATGTGCAATTTCTAATATTCAACATCATTTTGTAAAGATTTAAAAACTTAGAAAACATCAACTTTCAGAAGAATCCGCTAATTTCAACTTCTCTCCTTTTCCCATTTTAGGCAAATTATATTAGAAATTTTAATGACCCGCGTATAAGCCGACCTTCTACTTTTTGATGAAAATTTTGACTTAAATTTCTCGGCTTATACGCGAGTATATACGGTAATTATTAAAATAGTCGGTTAAATCAGATAAAAGTTATTTGTATGGTTGATCTACTTAGTAAAGTTTGTTGCGCCGGTACAAAATTTGTTCGCGACGCTTAATTATTTTTTAATGTGTAGTTTAATGATTGTGAAAAGGGTTAATAACTACTTAGGTTTATCCGGTCAGAGTCCGCCGGTACTTGTACTTTTTATTGTTAGTTGTAAAAACTTAATTTTTCTATATCAAAATATTTTTAGAAGTGAATAATTTTGGGGGTCTGTTCCACCCAGGGGGGCTCCCCATGAAAGGCATCTGTATTTAATAAGTTTTGCATGTTAATTAGGCTTATTGTGCCAGGCGATGACCAGAAAAAGTTTATATCTGCTAGTCAGAATCCTTCATTTGAGACTATTTTTCATGTTTTTAGTCAATTTCATTATTTTCAAAGTACCAGTTTTGCGTTTTTCGGTAAATCGGAGCACTATATATATCAATCCAAAAGTTGGTGGACCAATCACTGAAAGGTATGAACTTTGAAATTACTAAAATTGTTCAATTCAAAAAAAGACCCACCAAAAAATTAATTGGTGTTTACTTAATAGATCTCCCAAAAAATGATTTTAACCTCAAAATTCTCGAACTTAAAAGACTTTGCTTTTTCGACATTAAATGTGAACTTTTTGTACGCAAAAATGCTGTTGCTCAATGTTACAATTGTAACCATTTTGGGCATAATTCTTCCAATTGCTCTATGGCAACTCGCTGCCTTAAATGCGGCGAGGGTCACGAGACTAAATCATGTGCCATTCAATGGGTTGATAACCCTAAATGCATCAACTGCGGGAACTTCGGACACGTCGCCTCTTGGAGACACTGCCCGGAATTTCCAAAAAAGAAAAACTCCATCTCAACTGATGCTGTTGTGCCAACACAAAATGCTCAAGGAAAGCGTATAGTGCAAAACACAACACAACAGAAACCCCAAGCAAAAGCTCCAAAAGGACCCCCCCAACAAAATGCATTCCAGGAATATATGCCATTGTTGGAGCTCCTCAAAGAGTTAAATATTATGTTCAATTCCACTCAAGGCATTCAGATGTTAACAGCTGCAATTCGTGATCAGCCAAACATCGCCGATAAGGTCAATGCATTCATCTCTTTCTTTGATGTTAAGAAAACAGCAGCGGACACATGAGGAACGCACTGGATCTTCTCATCTTTCGAAAGTATTTCACTTTTACCAGCGGAAGCACTCGACGCACTCCCCTGGAGGACGTGTTTAGCTCCGCCCATCTTCCAGTTTCTACCCCAAAAATTGTGCGTCTGCATCGTCGCACCACCCTGGTGCGTGTGACTGGTGCCAGTCTGTCTGAATACCATGATTACTCTCCCCTCCAATCAGGAGAGGGTAACCCCAACCAACGACCAATAGGTTTGTGCCCACAATCTTTTGTGACTTTTTACATGGAACTTTGCCATGTTACTCCGCTCGCAGAGTGATACGGCGGACTCTTTAACTTTTAGGCCATTTTTTCTCCCCTCCAATGAGGAACGAGATTACTTTATTTGAACCAATCATGACGATTTCATCGAACTTTGTGATCTCTCATCTACCTTTTGTGCCCTGCTTCAGGACTAAATTATGTACCATACCATTATTGGAACTTCTGTGTGTCTTTTGGATTTAGACTTTGTGTTTTTGTGTGTGTTGTTTTGTATTGTCCCTAAATCATGTTTTTCAAATCATGTTATATTCATGTAAAGATAAATTTGTAGGAAGGGTTGAAGAAGCTTCGCTTCTAGGTACCTAGACTAATAAATTCTGGTGGACCAATCACGTTATTTTCAACGAACTTATGTGCTCTCTCAGCTCCCTTGCGGTGCCCTGCTTCAGGACTTATGCTTATGCCATTCCAAGCCCCCCTCCCTCGGCGGATGTGGTATCTCAGTGGAACTCTGTGTGTGATACGGAATTTGCAAGTGTGTGTGTTTTGTGTTGTCCTGTGTCGTCCTTCTCAAGTGCATTAACATTCAAGTAATTCATTCATGATGAGATAACTTTATGGCTATGGGTTAAAGACGCTTCGCGTCTAGGTACCAAGTCAACTAAATTCCTTGACAAATTCCTTGGTCTGGTACACCGGTTGGCACACGCTTATCGAATTTTATCGAGGGAAGGATCCCCGTTGGTGGAATAAGATAAGACTAACCCCGGGAAAGGGTGATTCAGCGGGAATGGCATGCAATATCCTCCGTGGCGTTCGGTACCGAGCGTTTAGGGTGAGAATTCATTCCTTAGATGATCCGATGAATGGCCGCGTCTCCACCACCAACCAAATAAATATAGCAAACCTAAATAAACTTAAAATAAACTAAGTCCAAACGGTCTGTGGAGGTACCATGCATCAGCGCAGCCGTCCTCAAGCTTGGAGAGACGGAAAGTGTTAATCTAGGGATAGGATTCTATTGAGTATGTTAGGTCACTGAAAGTCGATCAGAGGCGGCTGGGTATGGAAGGTAAGAAGTAGAGTTAGTTAATAAAAATGAGTTAGTTAATAAAAAGCGCGATAAAACCGGGAATTAAATGGGGATTAACACTTTTGAAAAAATTTCTAAGTCCAAAAAAATAAAAAATATTTTTTAAAAATTAAATTCTAAGTTTAATTAATATGTGTTAGTTTAGTTAAATAGATTTTATTAAATTTAGATAAGGAATGTTTATTTATCGAATGAATAGTTATTTAAATTTAAATGTATACAGACTCGCCCCAGACTTCGGTCTTTCCGCCACGGAGGATCCAATGTCAGCTGGCACATACAGACCATCAGTTAAATCATAAGACTGCATCATAATACAACATTATTAATAATTATTAAAATACAAATGCAACGTTAAAATACGCAATAAAAGTCCGTATAATCCGGACATGTTTCGGGAGATACATCACCCTTCATCAGCGGAGAATGCAAAGTCTGTGTGTAATGAAATATAAATAAACCCAAGAAATCTAAAATGTTGCCAAAGACCAAAAAAACTAAAAAACTATTACAATCGGTTGGAGTTAACTATTGTGTGCCAACAAGCAGGAAATACTGGGACTGCAAACGTTTCATTGACAACCGAATCAATATTGCTAAAAATATGAAACGCCTTCAGGAAGTCAAGTTCAACTGGAGATTTAGGTTTGCAAATTAAATGTGAGTTAGAAAAATTAAATATATGACCATGTTCCCTAGAGTGCTTGGCAATGGAGGACTTCTTTATTTCTCGTTTAACAGTATGTGCTTGGTGCTCCTTGATACGAATAATAATAATTATTATTATTAATTATTACATTATTACAATTATTACATTACCCTATTAATAATTATTACATTACCCTATTAATAATTATTACATAACACAATGCACAAGAAAGACATTAACATTTTGACTTTATAAATGAGTACTGCTCATTCAGACTGTTGTAGATGGCAACTACTTTTTTCATATAGTGTTTACCCATCTATCCTTTTAAAGTAGTGGGAATACGATTCTACCGTTTTCATTTTAAAAAATGGTTTAGAGGAGTGGCAACTCTGTGCAAGGTAATGCAGTGGGATTCCTGCCACCGGTCTGTCCTCCGAAGAGCACATACATTCGTTATTTTCTTTTTTTCTTATATCTTTCAAGTAAGAAGGGAAATTCCTTTTCCCTGTAATGAAATAAATCAGAATTCTATTGTTTATTGGTATTCCATAGTGTACTTCTGGGAAAAGGTTCCAAGTATACCTCCCCTTAGGAGAAGTGTCCCATTCTTCCTGCCATTTTGTCTTTTAATTTGTTCTTAGAATTTATTTAATATGGACTCCGGTAACTTGATTATTCGTTCACTGTTGGGCGTGACTATGGATCCCTTCGCTAGCGTATCAGCCATCTCATTGCCCAGATTTCCAGTATGGCTTCTAATCCATTTTATTATTACTGATATGTCAGTGTTGGCCTTCAGTTTGTCATGAATTGATTTAGCAATGGGGGACTTTGAATAAACGTTATCCAGACTCTGTGCCGATGATTCACTATCTGTGAGGATTATTACTCTCCGCTTGTTAACTCTAATACTCCATTCTACCGCATATCTGATGGTGAACATCTCCGCCTGAAAGACCGTGTTATTACTTCGCAGTTTGATCATCTTCGAATGTGTGGGCCTACCCTTGTCTATGACATATATACCAGAGCCTACGCCTGCCTCCATTTTGCTGCCGTCTGTATATATTATGGTTTCCGGAAAAATCACTTCTTCGTCTCTGCCCCAGATCCTAAGGTTATTGCATTCTTCCGTTGGATCTATTTCGAATTTCTTGGTTTTTTGCTCAATGTCCTCTGCGCTGATATAAATATCTCCTGTGAATAGCGAAATATCTCGAGTCTTGAATCTCCATTTTTCGCATATTCTCTCCGCTGTCAGCGTAATATGTGGTATATCTGTTAGAACGTATATTGGCATTGATGATACAGTTCGATAACACCTCAGTATCTTAACCAGAAATGTTCGCTGAATAGAGAGCAATTTTCGTCGTCCATGACAGTTCATCTAGGGGTAGTAGATCTGCGCGGCATAGAATATCTTAGGTTCAATCGGAGTGAGATGCCATGTTCTCATGAGGTCTAGCAATGGACCCCATCCGAAGCCCATTAGTTTTCCCACGTTTACTGTGATTGCGGCAAGCAGATAGGGACACTAGGACTGACTTGCCTCCCCCCCCCCCGCTCCCAGCCGGTGAGGCCATATGCGAGTTTCGGCCCCGAAGGACGTAAATAGGAAGGTCTCGATGGAATAAATGTCATCTAACGAAAGCCACCCGCAAGGGAACTTTCTTCGGCAAATGCTGCTTCGGGAAAGAAGATTATCTAGATGCCCTCAGTTATGAGATAAATCCCACTTCCAAGGGCGGCCCCACGTAGCCTCATGCCCGACACCACAACGGGCATGAGTGAGAGCTATTAGTTTCATTTGCTTGAGGAGCAGATAAGTCCTTATCCGCTCCCTCGCCCACTAGTCTGATGAAGATGTTTCGGCAATTGGACTTCACCCGATTGGGTGCCTGTCCAGAAAAAGTCAAGCATTAGCCTCTTCCCGGGATCTTCGGACACTTCTTTGCTGCCACACAACCGATCTCGAAGAGTAAGGCCGCGTTCGCGCTGCAGAAGAGAGTATCCAGTTTCCCCCGGTCAAAGGTCAGCTTCTGCCTTACACCAGCCGTGTACTCGCAGTTTAGGAGGTAGTGAGTAGAGTCACCATCCACCTTTTGTTCGCAAGAACATAGTTCGGATATCGCGTATCCAAACCGGTGGAAGTAATGGGGAAATTTGCCATGACCGGATGCTAGAGTCGCTAGCATCCCGTATACGTGACGTTTGAGGCTAACTTTGGGGAAGAAACGGTACACCGTTCTACCTTGGGTTTCGCCTCTCCAGTCTGCCTGCCATTTACACATCATGTGGGTCGCTATGGATCTTTTCGGAGTTGCACGGGAAGACGGGGTTTCCCAGATTAAAAGGTCCTGTTTAGTGGCTTCCTTGGCCGCTTCATCAGCATACTCGTTTCCTTGTATGCCAACGTGCGCCTTAACCCAATGGAGATGTACGTCTCGCACTTTATGGATAATAGTCTTTGCCTGACTGACAAGGTGGTGAGATGAGAGGGGGTCCGAAGTGCATTTTTGTCGATATTTTTCCTAAATTTGTCCGCCGTAGCTGCTTCCTCTTTACCGACTGTTCTCGATCTGAGAAATCTCGTCTTGGTTGGTAATTCTTTATTGGTCGAGCATGTAGCCGTTCCTTCAGTGTTGTATTCCCTACTGTCATCTGAATCACGTTCTGAGTTCGACATGTTAGAATTACCCTTTAGCCCTCTTGCCACCGAATTTCGCCAGCAATAAAACTGTTTCCAGCCGGACCGCGCGGAGGTATTCGGGTGGGCCGACAAGAGAGCTGTTTGGACTTAGCAAAATTTTGCTATCGACGCGATAGACTCTAGGCCGTTGTCTCGTCGATGTGAAGGCGGAACCCTGAAAGGAGATTATCAGTAAAACTGCGAAGTAAAACTGACAAAGTCCAAAAGGAGAACCGCAAAAGGAGAAAATTTTTGAAAAAAGAAAAATCCCAAAAGGCAAAGCAACCAATCGGGATTTTGCAAGCACAAAAATTTTTAGGGCAACAGCCAGTCCAGAATAATATTCAAATATCGACTCAAAGAAATTCGGCCCCCGGCCAGCATGTCTGAAGACCAATTTATTCAGCTGTCCAGCCCTGGGGCATTCAGCGACGATGTCGGCCGGGGATGACCTGTCGGTCGCCGCGAAAGCAACCCTGCTCAGTTTCAATTAAATTATTAATTTCAATGTTTAATTTTATTTGCTATTTAGACTCTGACTGGAGATTCGCTAGATTTACCAATTTCACTTTCTTTTATTTTACTTTATTGAGTTTGCTAAATTGTTACATTATATTTGATAGTTTCCAATTTTACATACTTCACCACAATAGGTGGTGGATATACTACAATATATATTTATTTATTGGAAACAAAGATAAAAGATCAACAGTAACATAACTTGAACATATATACAATGCCCTCAATCTAGGGTTAAATTATACATATTTTCAGAGAATCGCCACTAGGACATGATGACTCATCTGTAACGTTGAAATTATAATAAGGTGGGTGACCTAGCCCCACACTGGCCGGGGTAACACTGTCCTCTCCAACCGCCGCCGCATAATTAGCGCCACTCCCTGGAGTGCCGCGGCATCGTTAAGGACTGTTTTAAGAGAGTTCAGTTGTCTGTAGTATTTTGTTCGTATTTGATCGTGTTCGCCGCACCTCATTAGTACATGATGTCTTGTTCCAATTGCTCCACATTCGCACTTGTTGTCTTTATCGAAAAATCTAGATTGGTAAGCGGGGAACGCCCCGTGCCCCGTCATAGCTTGTGTGATGTAAAAATTTTCAAAGTTTAGATACTTTTTGACACTAACTTTGGGAACTATTCTATATAAGGGACCCATCTTGACTGCCAGGAATTCATTTGCTCCTTTTTCATTAAATTTTTGAGTTGTGTTTTTGACCATTTTGTATATATGTCAACTCTATCTCGTTTAGTGGCTGTTTTGGCTTGGAGGTCTGCTTCTTCATTCCCCCAGAGGCCGACGTGAGCTTTTGTCCAGTATAATTTAATTGACTGTTTCTTGTTTAATTCAACTATTAATTTCCTTATCTGGTTTACTAAGTTGTTATCCGTTTGGAAACTGCATATTTTTTGAACCGAAGACTTTGAGTCAGATATGATATTGACAGTTTTCTCATTTTGATAGTGTCCTTTAATTGTTGTCAGTGATTTCCATATTGCTATCAACTCGGCTGTGTAGACGGTGGAGTTGTCCGATAGTCTATATTCCTCTTTATCAATTATTCGTTGACTTTTAGTGATTATTAATCCACTTCCGATGGTGCCGTCGATTTTAGATCCATCAGTGTATATGTCTAATGTTATGTCTTTAGATTTATTTTCCTTCCATTGTTCCCATTCCAACTTTATCCTTTCCCATGGTCTCTGAATAATTTTGCAGTCTTGTTCAATATCTTCATGTTTAATTGTTCCTCCTTCGTATTGATAATCAGACTTTCCTTTTACTGCTTCGTATAATTTTTTCGATTCTTTAATTTTAATGTCTATCGGAATAATTCCTGTTAGAACATGAAGTGAATCATCCGCAACTGTTTTGTATGCTTTCGCAATGGATATGAGTGGTATTCGTTGAATTTGGATGATCTTTTGGTTAATCCTAACCTGGTTCCGGTACCATGCTTCATGCCCGTATAATATGATTTTTTCCACGGCGCCCAGATAGATCTCTCTGATGACCTCCGTGCGCAATCCCCAGGTTGCTCTAGTTATGCGTAGTAATTTGTGATGGATTCTTTCAATTTTTTCCTTAACCTCATTTAAATGCGTCACCCATTGGAGTTTTTCATCGAAATATATTCCTAAGTACTTCATTGCTTTGGTGTATTTTAGTGGTTGACTGTTCATCCTGACTGGAGGTATTCGACTCACTGTTTTGCCGTATGTAACTATGATGAAACCGCTTTTTTGTTGATTAAAAGTTAGTTTTTTGTCGGTTGCCCATCGTTGTATTTTGTTAAGTGCGACTGCAGCTTGTTGTTCAAACTTGTAAGCCGCTGTATTATCCAGAACTAGAATCATGTCGTCCGCAAATGCTTGTAGTAGGATTCCTTCGTTTAATTTAATTTTGAATACATCGTTCATGTATATGTTCCATAGAATGGGTCCAAGACTTGAGCCCTGTGGGACACCCATTCCATAGCTTTCTTCAATGTCGTTGATAGTGATCGTTCTATTAGATAGAAAGTCTCCAATGATGTTAGACAAATATCCCGGAATTTTAATATTTCTCAGTTCCTGAAGTAGTAGTCCCCAATCGACTCTGTTGAATGCGTTTACAATATCTAAAGATATGAGACAAGTTGGGTGTCTTTTTGTTTTGTTACATTCAACTTGTTCAATAATTTTGTTTAGCGCATCGACAGTGGACCTGTGCTTTCTAAATCCGTATTGATTCTGATGTATGATGTTATTTTCTTCCAAAAATTGTGTAAGTCTAGCTGTAATTGCTTTGTCAAGGATTTTCCCCCAAATAGATAGTAAGCATATCGGTCGAAATGCTGAGGGGTGATGTGGATCTTTACCCTCTTTTGGTATCAAGACCAACCGAGCTGTCTTCCAAGGTGTTGGAAATATTCCCTTAGTCAGGCATTCGTTGAGTATATTCATAAACCATTTCTTGTGGCGATGGAAGAGTTCTTTGATAATCCCTGTTGTTAATTCGTCAGCCCCTGTCGCTTTCCCATCAGTTAGACCCCTAACAATATATTCAATTTCCGCTTCATTAAATTGTTCGATTTCAGTTACGTCTATTTTCGGCATTTCGTTGTTTTGTCCCTTCGGGAAGTGATACGCTACTATTTCTTTCATAGTTTCCGTCATAGAGATAGTTGTCGTTCCATCTGCTTTCTTGATTTGTTGCATTATTTTGGGTCTAGATTTTTTGTCACGTATAACTTTATATTGGATCCCGAATGTGTCCTGTTTTAAAATAGTCTATATATTTTTTAAAGTATTGTCGTTTAGTAACTATGATGTTTTTCTTATATTTTGAGTCGTTCATTTTGTATTCTTTCCGGTATTTAGTTCTTAATATGATGTATTTCTCCCTCTGAAATCTCCTTCTTAACGCTTGTGTTTTGCTCCGTTGAATTTTGAGGTTAATGTTCCACCAGTTAGCATTTTTTCTTGTGGGTTTAATAGTTGTGTTTCTATTTCCACAGGCTGCGTCGTAAATTTGGTTAGAAACTCTGTTAATATACTCGTCTAAATTCCCATTATCTTGTTGTTCATTGATGATTATTTTTTGTACTTTTTGATGGAATTTGTTCCATTTAATTCTATTATCTCTTATTTTTGCTTTCCCTATTGGTATTGGGTCACTATCTGTTCCGACTACAATTTCCATGATGTTATGATCACTTGCCATGATGCGATCCTGGACATTACAATTGATATTCCATTGAGAGACGTCTTTGCCCAAGGCCACGTCTATCCAACTCTGACCTTTAGTCGACTGGTAAGTCGGATGTGAGTTTGGGTCATTGAATATCACCAAGTTATGTCTATTGATGAATTCCATCAGCTCCGTCCCTCTCTCGTCTTGTCTACTCTTGCCCCAGTTTCGGGATTTCGCATTAAAATCTGCCGTGATAAACCAAGAATGTCCATGGTATTTGGTTATTAGCCCGTCCATAGTTTGCAGGTGTTTCGAGATTCCTTCGGATGGAGGACAATATGCCGTACATATGTAAATTGTTTGATCATCCCAAGTTACTTGAATCAGAATAATCTTGTCAGATATAAAAAGAGCCATTGGTGAGAGATTTCTATTGGATATGATTATCCCAGTTTTTGCTTCTCGTTCGCTTACTATGATAGTATGTTTCATTGGGATATATGCAATTTTATTATTGTATATGTAGGGTTCATTTACTGAAACAATGTCGTAGTTTTGTTCGTCGATGTCATTCCCAAGCTGAATATTCGCTGCTCTTGTGTTTGCTAAGTTGATATGTGCTATTTTAATTTTATTTATTGTTGTGTTATTCATAATTTATCTTCTTTCTTGTTTTATTAATTTCTGCTGTATACATGGGACATTGTTTGTCGAAGCAGGAATGGTTTGTCTTATGTTTAGTTTTGTAGTAGTAGTTATTGAGGTAACAATTGTTGCAGTACGGCTCCCTATTGCATGTCTCTCCCCTATTAGTATTAGTGGGTATCTGGTCGGCACAGACCCCGCATTTTCCTTCACTTCTGCACCACCTAGCAATGTGTCCAAATTTGCCACAGTTATAGCAAATGGTTGGTTTGATGTATTCCTTGAACTGAAATCTTCCCCAGTCTAATTTTATTCTTCCTCTAGCGGTCAGATCTCTAAACCCCTTCGGTTTGATTTCAACTATCCAATTGACTGTTTTATCCGATCTACCCTTCATTTTGCTTCTTATTACTAGATCTCCTTCATTTAGCTCCTCGTTTTGTGTGATTAATTTGTCAACTATCTCCTCTTTCTTTACGTCTTCGTCAATGCCGTAAATAATAATGGTAGGATTCCATTTCTCGATTGTTTTGATAGTAAAATTCGTATTTAGATCCTCATTGTCTTGGATTTCCTTGATTAGTTTGTGTCTATCTTCTAGTGTGTCAGTTTCTATTGTTATTCCTCCATTCTTGGCATTCTTAACTTGTTTAATATTGATGTTAGCTTTATTTATGTCAATGGAATTTTGAATTTTATTCTTAGTTTGTTTCGAATCGCTGTTATCGTTTGGTGTTATTGTTACTACACTTGGTTGTGTTGTTGCTATTTCCTTGGGTTTTGTTTGCTGTGGGTTTTTCCCATTTTGTAGTGTTTGTGCGTATGTGGGTTTTGTTTGCAGTTCTTGTTGTGATAATCTCCCCCTGTAATAGGCTATTGTATTTTGTTGGTCAATTATTATTTTGAGGAAGGTGGCAATCCCAATTCTAATTTCATTGTTATGAGAGGTGTTTGGAATATATTCTATTAGTTTTGAGGTGATTACTGTTTGAAGCTCGATCGCTGTTGATATGAATTCATTAGTCTCTTCAGTCATCGTGACATTAGAGTCCAAGATTGGGTAGTGGTAATCTGGGTCGATAGTGATATTATTGTTAGAGTGTATTGGTTTAGAAACATTTTGGCCAGTGGCCTCAACGTTACAAGAGGGGATTTGTGTGGAGGCAAGTGCTTGCACGTTTGATCTTATTGGCGACTCCTCAATTTCTATTAGTTCTGTGGTTACTTTCTCTTGATTATTCCCCGAGGTGCCTGGGGTACTTGTAATGTTCGTTTGTTGCTGTTCATTTGCTATTTCTTCATTCCCTGGATTCTTATTCCCGTATTGCGCTCCCCATTGGAGTGGGCTGGATACGGTAACAACTGTTTCTTGTGCTTTATCTTGTGTTTTATTCCTTTTCTTGATTGTTGCAATGGCGTTTTTGTCAATGGTGTCTTTCCTATAGTTTTCCGCCTTATCGTCTTTTCTCATTCCCGTTCTTGGTCTTAGTGTTCTTGGATTCAGATCTTCCCCTAACCTGGCTGTTAGGCCGGTCGGGTTGTCAGCTTCATATTCATTGCTATCGTCTGAGTCCATATTGTACAAGATCGATTAGCCTTACCCCAACGCGATACTTTTACCACCGATTTTTGCCGGCAGCGATGCCGTTTCCGGTCGGACCGCGTGGAGGTAATCGGGCGGGCCTGTAAAGGTATGATACTAACAATTTAGCAGAAAAGCTAGGCGGGATAGACTCTAGGCCGTTGTCCCGCCTATGTCCAATTGGAGAACCCCTTATTAAAATTGACGGAAAAAATCCGACTAAGTCCAAAAAGGAGAACCGCAAAAGGAGAATTTTGAGCAAAAAAGGGAAATACCAAAGAGCAAAGTAACTCAGCGGGATTTCCCAAGTGCACGAAAATTTTGCAAAAAACAGCCAGTCCGGAAACTATAATACTAATATATGCTTGTGGCCCCCGGCCAGCATGTCTGAAGAGTAAGCTTGTACGCCCGGCCCGCCCTAAGGCATACGGGGAGATGTTAATTACGTCGAAGACGCTGTCACCGCGAAGGCAACCCAGCCCAGACCGAGAGGACGCCGGCAAACACCCGGCCCATGGACCCGAACAACCCGCGGCGCGAGCCACCACCAACGGGACGCAGACGGGTGTTTAGAATCTGACTATTAATTTAAAATCTAACTGGAAGACCTGTTGACGGCCTTTAATGAACGACATGTTAATACAATTTACAGAAAATACATCACTCGCAAATAGAGTGGTAACAAGGGCAAGTCCTCTCGACCTGCAAATAATAAACAATGGATAACATAAAACTAACTGGTGCCGGGAACCGTGATTTGCATTTCGTGTTGAACAGTTCGAAATCACGCCAGTCAGCCATACTGGATACGTCGTTTGAGATTCCCAACTTCTCGTACAAAAGACTTGCACGCTCGGTCGAAGCATGAGTGATCCAAATTATTATTAGTGTTCCTTCTTCTATTTTCGCTTTCGCAGTTGGAGCATTTTGGGCTTTCATTGCATTCTTCTTCTCTATCTGTGTGTTTCTTTTTTCCGCACTTTCGACATCGGATAGTTTCACTCCGGCAATATTGGGCGATATGGCCGAAGATTCCGCATTTGAAGCAAATAGTGGGCTTGAGGAATTCTTTGCACCTGTAGAGGCTCCAACGCAGTCTCAGCTTTTTCTTCATCATGATTCGTTTGAAAGTTTCGGGCTTCACTTTAATAATGTAGTTGTAACTATTATTTCTATTTTTCATTTTTGACAGGTACTCGATATCGCCATGTTCTATTTCCTCATTTACTAGTTCTAGTTTTTCTATCAGTTTTTCTTTCTCGAATTCCTCTTCAACATCATAAATGATGATGGTAGGAATTTTCTTCGTGGGCTTTCTAAAGGTGTAGGCTGCTTGAACTCTTGGTTTATTATTCACAATATCCATTATTGTTTCAATGTCTTTCATTGATTCGGTCTCAATCAGTATTCCACCATTATCAATGTTTCTAACTTTACTTATCGCCTGAACAGAGCTCCCCAGATTTATTTTCTTCTGTATATCAATTTTAGTTTCTCTAGATGTCTTGCCTTCAGTAGTGGGGTGAATGGTGAGAACATGTGTCGACTTGATCCCACCTTCCCTCTTTTTGTTGACCGTTTGAGCATAGGTTGGTTTGTCAACTTCTTTTGGTTTCTGATTCCGTATAAGGTAACCCTTATACCTGCTGATCAATAACTGTTGTTCGTTGATTATTTTTATCAACTCAGCAACATTGTTTAGTATCTTTCCCTTGTACCCTTTCGGAGTTAATTGTAGTGTTTCTATAATAGAGGTTTGTTGTTCTATTGCTTTTCTAAACCTATTGCTTTCCTCATTATCTACTTCGTTTAGAGTTTCTTTATTTGTTATCTCGTCTTCATACTCCTTGGGTTTTTGTTTTCCGACACTTATGTTTTCTTCCACATTTTTTCCTTCGATTTCTATAACCTCTCGGTCAGCCCAAGGTTCATTACTTTCTACGCTTTCATCCTCGGATTCTTCGCTACTGCTGTTTACATTTTGCTGTGTTGAACCACTTGCTTTCTGTCTATTTTCACTAGGAAAAAGTTCTTTATTTCTACTCCTCTATTTATGCTGACTGCCCTCATTTCTCTTTCTAAGTTTGCCCTTTGACTCTTCACTTCCATCATGCTTTTCTCGAAGCTTCTTCGTGCTTCTTCCTCTATCCTTCTTCTTTCTGCTTCTCTGGCAGTCTCATGTGCTGTCTTGACCGGCGTGCGATGCATTTTTGATTAATTGTTATCACTATTGCTATCCTCTCAGCCACCCTGCGGTGTTGCCCAGCCGGGACCACTTGGCGGTGGGATAGCTGGCCAACGCAATTCCGAAGCAATTTCAAAGTAAATATATTGCTCAGTCAGTCTCTCGAATAGTCTAAGTCCAAAAAGGAGAACGACATATTGAGATTTTTGGCAACAAAAAGATTTCACAGCCAGTCCGGAATTTATTCAATACTTGCAATTGGCCCCCGGCATGTCTGAAGAGAGAGAAGTTTATACGCCCGTCCCGCCCTAAGGCATACGGGGTGACGTCAAAGACGTCGTCGCCGCGACCGCAAGCCAGCCCAGCCCGAGAGGACGCCAGCGGACACCCAGTCCAAGAATCCGCGCGACCCGCGGCGCGAACCACCACCCACGGGACAATGACAGATTTAATGGATTACTATTACCTATTCCTAAGAGTTGAGTGACTGGAAGGTCTGTTGTTCAACCAATTAATTTATTTTGAACTACATATAAATGACAAATACAAAATACATCACTCACATTTTGAGCGGTAACAAACTAGCGCCAACTCGGCGGACTAACTCAAACAATAAACAATGGATAAATTATAACTAATGGTGGTGCCGGGGGAGTCTTGCTTTCTTCAATTCAGCTCAGCGTTTGGCCATTCCGTCTTCTTTCTTCGTTATTCTTCGTACTGTATCCTTCTTCTCAACTTCATTATTTCTTTTTCGAACTGCTTGCATTTCTGATCGAAGCAGGAGTGATTTGTGGGATTTTTGGACTTGTTCCTATTATTTTCTCTTTCACATAGGAAGCATTTTGGTTCTTCATTGCATTCATCTTGTACCGCGTGTTCATTTCCGCCGCATTTACGGCATCGCCTGTTTTCATTTTGACAATAGCCGGCTATGTGCCCGTACATGCCGCATTTAAAGCAGTTCAGTGGTCTCAAATATTCTTTACAGTTGAAGGTGTCCCATCTGATTCTTAGCTTTTTCTTCTCCATTATTTCCCTGAACGGTTTTGGGTTCATTTTCAGGACGTAATTATATTTATTATTTCGGTTCTTCATTTTGCTGAGATATTCAATATCTCCGTCGTTTACTTCTTTATTGACATGTACTATTTTTTCTATTAATTTCTCTTGTTCGAAGTCTTCTTCGACATCATAAATGATGATTGTGGGCTTTCTCGGCAACGGCTTTCTAAAGGTGTAGTTGTCTTTCAATTTTGTTTTTTCTACTTTTTTCATTATTCTTTCAATGTCTTTAATTGTTTCCGTTTCTACTAGAATTCCTCCTTTATTGATGTTCCTGATGCTACTAATGGTATTTACCTCTTTTCCCAAGTTTATCTTTCGCTGTATTTCAATTTTAGTTTCACTTGAGGTGGTGCCTTCCTTGTTCGGTTGAATGATAAGTGCAAATTTGGGTTTACTACTAGTTTTTTCATTAGCTGTAATTTGTGCGTAAGTATTCTGATTGGGTTTTTTCAGTTCTTCGTTTTCTTTATTGCAGGCTATGTATCCTTTATATTTACTTATAATATTTTGTTGTTCATTTATTATCAGTAATAGTTCTGCTACATTTGATACAATCTTTCCTTTATAACCCTTGGGTGTCACTTGTAATGTTTCAATAATTTCAGTTTGGATTCTCATCGCCTGTTTAAAGTTGTTAGATTCCGTTATATCGTTTGCGTCGAGAGGTGCTACTTCCTCTTCGCTTTCAGTTTCGGGATAATGTTCATTTTGTTGCTCTATCTGTTTCCCTTCTTTATCCGTTACCTGATCGGCCCAATTGTTCTGCTTATTGGGTATTTCAATTATTTCGTCGTCTTCTTCTTCACTACTAGTTTCTTCTCTTATTATCGCTTTGGTTTTGGCTTTAGTTTCAGTTGGGTCAACCTCCTTCCTTTTGCTTGGGAGGGGGCTTTTTTCTTTGCTAGATTCTCTAACTTCCCTATCAAACGCCATTCTCTTCCTTCTTTGCTCTCTCATTTCTCTTTCCATTGTTTCTCTAGCTTCCTCCATTATTTTTCTACTTCTTTCCTCGGCCTCCCTTGCCGCTTGATGCGATGTTTTTACTGGCGTACGATGCATGACCGAGCCAGCTTAGCTTTACCCACAAAATAACTGTCTGCTTAGCCACCTATTGGTGTTTCCAGCCAGGACCACTTGGAGGTGAGACAGTATGGCCAACGCTATATTCAAACACAATTCGAACTCAAAGTAATTTTCGAATTTATTCAAAGTGTCGACATCCCCAATAAGTCAAAGTCCAAAAAGGAGAACGACAAAAGGAGATTCGAGAAAAAATTTAAACAGACAGTCCAGAACTAGCTTCATAAAATACTTGCAATTGGCCCCTGGTTTGTCAACTTCTTTTGGTTTCTGATTCCGTATAAGGTAACCCTTATACCTGCTGATCAATAACTGTTGTTCGTTGATTATTTTTATCAACTCAGCAACATTGTTTAGTATCTTTCCCTTGTACCCTTTCGGAGTTAATTGTAGTGTTTCTATAATAGAGGTTTGTTGTTCTATTGCTTTTCTAAACCTATTGCTTTCCTCATTATCTACTTCGTTTAGAGTTTCTTTATTTGTTATCTCGTCTTCATACTCCTTGGGTTTTTGTTTTCCGACACTTATGTTTTCTTCCACATTTTTTCCTTCGATTTCTATAACCTCTCGGTCAGCCCAAGGTTCATTACTTTCTACGCTTTCATCCTCGGATTCTTCGCTACTGCTGTTTACATTTTGCTGTGTTGAACCACTTGCTTTCTGTCTATTTTCACTAGGAAAAAGTTCTTTATTTCTACTCCTCTATTTATGCTGACTGCCCTCATTTCTCTTTCTAAGTTTGCCCTTTGACTCTTCACTTCCATCATGCTTTTCTCGAAGCTTCTTCGTGCTTCTTCCTCTATCCTTCTTCTTTCTGCTTCTCTGGCAGTCTCATGTGCTGTCTTGACCGGCGTGCGATGCATTTTTGATTAATTGTTATCACTATTGCTATCCTCTCAGCCACCCTGCGGTGTTGCCCAGCCGGGACCACTTGGCGGTGGGATAGCTGGCCAACGCAATTCCGAAGCAATTTCAAAGTAAATATATTGCTCAGTCAGTCTCTCGAATAGTCTAAGTCCAAAAAGGAGAACGACATATTGAGATTTTTGGCAACAAAAAGATTTCACAGCCAGTCCGGAATTTATTCAATACTTGCAATTGGCCCCCGGCATGTCTGAAGTAAGTAAGCTTGTATTAGGCTGGCCCGCCCTAAGGCATACAGCACGATGTTTTGGCCGGGGATGAATACGTCGCCGCGACGGCAACCCTGCACAGCTTTAATTAATTTAACTCTGATTTTTCTAACAATTTTGTTCTCTGACTGGAAGACCTTTGTTTCTCCATTCTTTATTTATTTATTAATAAAATTTACAATTTATGTTTATATTACAAACAATGATTCGTGTTATCTCAATTTAACATAATTTGTTTTTGTGTCACATTGTTTTAACAGAGTCTGGAATACTACCACCAGTACAACTCGCACCAGCAGCAGTTTACATTTTTTCCAATTTATCAAGTCATATTTAACAAGATATATATTTGCTAACAGCAACAATAAAATTCAAGACGACACACACATAACATAATGAACAGCAACATATTTACACTTCTTCCTTTCTTTCTTCGAAGCCGTCGAAGAGGAGTAACTCAGGTTGGTTACCGCGATAACGCTAGGTTTAGTCATCGAGCGGAAAAATGTCAAATAATAGTATAAGGGGCATCGCCTAGTTGCCCACTGGCTGGGGGTTCAACATCCCCTCGAGCATCCGGCGGAGAATAAGTTTAACTCCCTGGAGTCCGCCGGTTTCCTTAAGGATGGATGATAAGTTTAAGTTTTCATTTTTATTGTAGTGTTTCTTTCTTATATTTTCGAAAAGGGTGCATCTCAGCAGTACGTGTTCTCTTGTGCCAATTCTCCCGCATTCACACTTATTGCTTTTTCCGAAAAATCTAGACTGATAGGCCGGAAAAGCACCGTGCCCTGTTATTGCCTGAGTCAAGAAGAAATCTGTATTTTTCAAACTGTAGTTTTTGTTAACCTTTGGGAACAACCTGTATAGGGGTCTTCCCTTTTCGGTTGTATCCCATCTGTTTTGCCACTTTAGTTCTATTTCACTCTTTACTATTGTTTTTATCTGTTGTTTGCTCCATTTTGTGTCGATATCTATTGTTTCTTTGTTCGTGGCTCTTTTTGCATGGAGGTCTGCTTCCTCGTTGCCCCAATCTCCTATGTGGGCTTTGGTCCAGAATAAATTTATTTTC
Source organism: Troglohyphantes excavatus (assembly GCA_963932185.1). Classification (NCBI taxonomy): domain Eukaryota; kingdom Metazoa; phylum Arthropoda; class Arachnida; order Araneae; family Linyphiidae; genus Troglohyphantes; species Troglohyphantes excavatus. The sequence continues at coordinate 46,026,406 of OZ010678.1, forward strand.
TTTCCTTTTTCCTTCATTTCAATGATGGATTTTCTTGTTCTGATTGCCATTTCATCATCTGTTCGATAACTACAAATTGTCTGAAGTGAGGATCTTGAATCGGAAACTATATTAATAATAGTTTCCTCTTTGTAGTGTGTTTTCACTACCTCTAACGCTTTTTGAATAGCTGACATTTCAGCTATATACACTGTAGCATTGTCATTTAGTCTATATTCTAAGTGATCTATTATTATTTTATCTTTTGTTATCACCAGTGCACTACCCACTCTATCCGTCATTTTTGAGCCATCGGTGTAGATTATAAGTTGTCGTCTGGTGTCATTGGTTGTAGGCCAGATTTGCCAACTTAGTTTTTCTTTTTCCCACGGTGGATAGTGGGTTTTGTTCTTAACTTCGACTTTGCTCATCTCGACGATTCCACCACTGTGTGTGTAATCTTTTTTCTTGTTGAGTACGTCGTACATTTGTTTCTTCTCATTTACCGATATGTCCAGTGGGGCTATACCGGTAATGACTGTTAGTGCTTCATTTGATACTGTGTTATAGGCTTTTGCTATATTTAGCAATGCAACTCTTTGAATTTCTAATAGTTTATTGTTTATTCTAACATGGTCACAGTACCACGCCTCGAATCCGTATGTTATGATCTTTTCTATCGCCCCTTGATAGATTTCTTTCAGAACTTCAGTCTTCAAGCCCCAAGTGGCTCTAGATATTCTTACCAATTTATATTGAATTTTATGAACTCGATCCCTAATATTATTTAGGTGATTTATCCACTGTAGGTTTTGATCGATGTAGATTCCAAGATATTTCAATTTTGTTGTATATTTAATTGAATGTTGATCCATTTTAATCGGTGGAATTCTGCTGACAACTTTACCATATGTAATTATGATGTATTGACTTTTATTGGGATTAAATGTCAATTTCTTTCTTCCTGCCCAACTATTTATCTCAGACAGAACTTTCTTCGACTGTTCTTCAAAACGATATGCCGCTGTGTTTGTCAGTAAGATGACCATATCGTCTGCGAACGCTTGAATGTGAACCCTGTCGTCAAATTCTAGGCTGAATATGTTGTCCATATATACGTTCCACAGAATTGGACCTAGACTTGATCCTTGTGGAACTCCTATGTTGTATTTATTTTTAATCTTTTGACAAGTTACTTCTCTATCATTCAGAAAGCTACCCAAGATGTTAGTCAAGTACTCGGGTAAGTCTTTCTTCATTAGTTCGTCATACAATATTTCCCAATTCACGCTGTTGAAAGCATTAACAATATCTAACAATATCCCGGCATGTCTGAAGAAACTAACCTGTCTCGCGACGTTCTAAATCCAGCTCACATTCCCTATTAGTGGTGGACAATCCAACGCTTGGCGAATTTTGCTTCGCAATGATAGGAAGAGCCGATATCAAAAGATCAAAAAGCGACGTCTCTATGAACGCTTGACCGCCATAAATCAGTTATCCCTGTAGTAACTTTTCTGACACCTCTTGCATAAAACTCGTAAAGTCAAAGGGATCGATATGCCCCGCTTTTGCAGTCCGTATTCTTATTGAAAATCAAGATCAAGCCAGCTTTTGCCCTTTTCCTCTACGCGAGGCTTCTGTCCTCGCTGAGCTCGCCTTAGGACACATGCGTTACCTTTTGACAGATGCACCGCCTCAGCCGAACACCAACCTGAAAATGTCCTCGGAGCGGATCGCGCGAAACGACAGATGCTCCGCGCTTGGTGCTAGAATCGTGGTCCCTTCGCACCGCTTTCCGCTCTACCGAGTCAATAAAGACACGATAAAAGTAGTGGTATTTCACTGGCGGTATTGCTAACTCCCACTTATACTACACTTTTCATGTCTCTTCACATAATCAGACTAGTGTCAACTTCAGTAGGGTCTTCTTTCCCCGCTGATTTTTCCAATCCTGTTTCAATGGCTGTGGTTTTGCTAGATAGCAGATAGGGACAAATAGACAGAGGTGCCCCCCCCTCCTTTCCCAACAACTCGGCCATATGCAGGTTGCAGCCCCGAGGGTCCTAAATGGGGGGGGGGGGGTCTCTGAATATGATCGTAATCTAACGAAAGCCACTTTCAAGCGAACTTTCTTCGGCAAATGCAGCTACGGGAAAGTAGATTATCTAGATGCCCTCAGTCATGAGATGAAATCCCACACCGAGGGCGGCCCCACGTTGCCTTATGCCCGACACCACAACGGGCATAATGCTTGAGGAACGGATAAGTCCTTATCCATTCCCTCGCCCGCTAGTCTGATCGAAAAATTCGGCGAAATGAACTTCACCCGGATGGGTGCCTGTTAACGGAAAAGTCAAGCGTCAGCCTCTGTCCTGGATCTTTGTACACTTCTTTGCTGCCACACAACCGATCTCGAAGAGTAAGGCCGCGTTCGCGCTGCAGAAGAGAGTATCCAGTTTCCCCCAGTCAAAGACCAACTTCTGCCGTTCACCAGCCGTGTACTCGCAGTCAAGGAGGTAGTGGGAGAAGTCACCTTCCACCTTAAGCTTACAGAAGTAGAGTTTGGATATCGCGTACCCGAACCGGTGGAAGTAATGTGGAAATTTACCATGACCGGATGCTAGACTAGCATCCCGTATACATGATGTCGGAGGCTAGCTTTGGGGGAAGTACCGGTAAACAGTCCTTCCCATCACTTCGCCCCTCCAGTCTGCCTGCCATTGACACAGCATGTGGGTCGCTATGCACGGAAGATGGTGTTTCCCAGATTGACAGGTCCTGTTTGGTGGCTTCCTTGGCCGCTTCATCAGCATACTCGTTACCTTGTATGCCAACGTGTGTTTTGACCCAGTGGAGATGTACAGCCGCGGAAAAAAAAACGAACCACCGATGATTATTTCGTTAGTTTTTATAGTAGAGCTAAACTTAATATACCATTTTGTAGGGAATAAAGTCTACTATACATTGATATACAAAAAATTTGCATAGAGGACTATCTTCATATTGAAATCCGCACCAACTTTAAAATTTCCAATAGCAACACCCAATTTTGATTTAATATTTAAAATCTACGACAAAATTTAACGTTGAATATCAATTTACAAGTCATTTGGTTAAGTAGTTTTTTAATTATGAATATCGAAAGTTTAGAACTCGTAATGTTAAATGAATTTCTTAAACTTTTAATCATATCTTTCGAAATAATATTTTTATTAAGCTGATATTTTTATCTGTGTTACTTCTAAACGACCCAAATATAATACACTAACTTTCATTACTTATATGTATATTTTTTAATTTTATTTAAATTAGGATATTAATATTTATAAAATTTATGAATAGCAACCATACTATATTTTGATAGCGATGGATTCAGAAAAACGTTTTATATGCATATCTAAAATTTCATGATTTTCCTCTTTGTAGTTTTTTTGGCAATATTATAATGTGCATCAAATGATCATTTAAGGGGTCATACACAAATCTAAAATCTGCAGAACTTAACAGAAATCTACTAATTTTGAGAATTAAAAGTGCTGTGATCGCGTTGGCATAAAATTCTATATTCTTATATAGAGGCGAAGGGTATACGGGAGTGGGGGAATGAATGACCACGGAAAAAAAGAACCACGGCTAACACCAAAACATTTTCTACCAGCGTACTTTATTTCGAAGTCTCACTAATACTTTGTTCACTGTGGAAGTAGCCCCTCAAATAATATCGATACATATTGTCTAATATCTCTGCATATAAATGTAGGAAATTAACGAAAATTTGTATTTAGATTATTTTGAGGGCGGGGAACACTTTTGCGCTTTCAAAAGTAGGTGTTGCTATTGAAAATTTTAAAGTTGGTGTACCCGCCTGTGGGGTGTTGTTAGAAGAAATATAGCGACAAGCAGAACTGAGGTAGCTTCTAATTTATTTCGCCGTTCTTCGGCGTATTTATAAACAAGGAGAAGAGCGCGCATGCGCTGGTAACAAAAGCGGGGCGCACATGCGCTGTAGATAAATTTGCATATGGGCAAGAAGAAACATACTCCTGCCCAAATTAATTATAACTTAATTAATTTCAAAATGTTCCGCTTGAACAGTCCTTTTCCGGTCCTGACGGTGACCACTCGCACATGTCGATCCTTGCCGGGATGCACCTCCTGGATTCGTCCCAGAGGCCAAGTGGCTGGTGGAAGATTGGGTTCCTTAAGGATCACTAGGTCTCCAACTTCAAGACTCACTTCTGGGCTCCTCCATTTTGTTCTTTGCTGGAGGGAATGTAGATACTCCCCTTGCCACTTCTTCCAAAAGCTCCTCCGGATGCATTGAACTAACTGCCATCGGGTTCGAGGTGGCACCGCATCATCAGTAGGCTGATCTGGAAGGAAGCTTATCTCGTCTCCTAATAGAAAATGGAAAGGGGTTAATGCATATAACGAGTCAATATCGTTATTTGGTGAAACCAAAGGTCTGGAATTGAGGACCGCTTCAATTTGGCAAAGTAGTGTGCTCAATTCCTCAAATGTCAATTTAGTGTTGCCAATGGACCTTTTGATGTGAAATTTCACCGATCTCACACCCGCTTCCCAAAGTCCACCGAAGTGGGGGGAAGTGGGTGGAATAAAGTGCCAAATAATTTCCGCGGTATTGAGGAAATACGCGATTGTTGGGTCGTCATGAATTCGATTAATGAATTTCTGAACTTCATCAATTTTACGACGTGCCCCGACAAAATTAGTGGCATTATCACAGTACATGTGTGATGGACAGCTACGTCGCGAAATGAATCTTCGTAGTGCAGAAATAAAAGAGTCCGAGGTTAGATCGCCAACTAACTCCAAGTGCAACGCTTTTGTTGCTAGACAGACAAATAAAGCTACATAGGCTTTAGTAGACTTATGCCCCCGACCTTTACCAATTTTTACTTCAACTGCCCCAGTGAAGTCAACACCGCAGTTTTCAAAAGGTCGGCTAACTTGAACTCGAGCCTTGGGCAGGTTCCCCATCAGTTGTTTGCATGGCTTTGATCGGTACCTGCAACAAACTACACATTTATTGATTAGTTTTCGAATCAACCTCTTTGCACCCACAATCCAATAAGTTTGTTTAAGGATGTGAGACAAGAGGGTTAGTCCGGCATGTAAGTTGGCAATGTGAGCTTCTCGAATGAGCAGAGTACTGATCTTGTGTTTTTCTGGCAACAGGATAGGATGTTTAGATTTATAAGGCAAACTGGATCTTCCGATGCGTCCTCCTGCCCGTAAAATACCCTGGTCCAAAAATGGATGCAAAGTGATTATTGTGCTATGTGGAGATAAGGGCTTGCTTGTTTTCAACCGATTGAGTTCATCAGAAAAATGTGTTTCTTGAACCCAACGAAATAGGATACACTTCACTTCGACGATTTCTGAAAGCTTCAAATGTGCAATATCCTTTGTGTTTGTTACACGAGTACTGGTCTTGCAATTCGATATGAAACGTCGGCAGTAAGCTAGTATGCGAATTATTTTTGCTAGTGAAGAATGTCTCTCAAAAATGTCCTGTAAGGTTGAGTTAGTTGTGCATGAATGCGAGAAAATGGGGTCGCTTTTTTGTTCGAGTATTTCTGGGTCGATTAGTTCAGATATCGGATTTTCGCGTGGCCAATAGTCTGAATCTTGAAGAACAAAATTTGGTCCATGCCACCAAAGTTCACAACTTCCTAGATGTTGAGGATTTATACCTCGTGAAGCTATATCAGCAGGGTTTTGTTTCGAAGGCACATAATGCCAAGAATTAGAAGGAATGATTTCTAATATTTGAGATGTCCTATTAGCGATGAAAGTTTTCCAGCGCCTTGGATGAGAAGAAAGCCAAGCGAGAACGATTTTTGAATCAGTCCAAGCATGTACCTCAGTGTTTTTGATATTCAATTCAAGAGCACTCATTATGGATTGTAATAAGGTAGCTAGTAAAAATGCACTGCACAGCTCAAGGCGAGGGATTGAAATTTGTTTAATAGGCGCAACTTTAGTTTTGGAGACTAGTAGATTAACAGATGCTCCGTTCACGGATCTCTGCTTGCAATAGATAACAGCGGCGTAGGCTTGTGAAGATGCGTCACAAAAGCAGTGCAAAGACATGCCAGATTTTGTTTCTGACACGCATCTAGGAATTTGAATGCTTTGAATCAAATTAAAATTAGTTTGGAACTCCATCCATTCAATAACTAAACTTTCAGGTAAAACACTGTCCCAGTCGCTTTTGATTAACCATAACTTTTGGTAAAAGATCTTAATCCAAATTACACAAGGGCTAATTAATCCCAATGGGTCGTAAATTTGGGCCGAGTTGGATATTACCTTTCGTTTTGTTAGTGGTGGGATTATTTCCAGATGTGGGGTAAAACTGAAAACATCACTGCTTGAGTTCCATTGTAAGCCTAAGACTTTACAATGCGTTTTACCTTTTATATCCATGCAGTTTTCTTCGTCTTTAACCTTCAACTCACTCAGAAGTTGCGAAGAGTTGGATCTCCACTTCCTTAGTTCGATTCCTCGTTTGAGTAGGAGTGAAGAAACTTGCTTGCACACTCGAGCTGCTTCCTCAGGGGTGTCCATGCTCGCGAGAAGGTCGTCTACGTAGAAGTGTTCTCGTATGACTTTTGAAGCCTCAGGAAAATCGTTTTCGGCATCTAGCGCTATTTGTTTTAAGCACCTAGTTGCGAGAAAGGAAGAGCATGAAAGTCCGTAGGTAACAGTTGCGAGTTTATATTCTTGAATAGGTTTCGAACTCTCGAACCTCCATAAGATTCGTTGAAAGGTTTGATCAGATGGGCAAATCATTACCTGTCGATACATTTTAGTTATATCTGCGGTTACAGCAATTTTTTGCATACGGAAATCTAGCAAAATGTCAAATATATCCCTCTGTTGTTTCGCCCCTACAGCCAGAGTTTCGTTTAAAGAAACCGAATCTTCAGTGTTACAGGAACCGTCATATACTACACGCATACTGGTCGTGGTGGAGTCTTTTAAGACGAAATGGTGAGGGAGAAAGAATTTACCGTGATCAGGAATATGATTCGAGTTATCGTTTGCTAGTTTCATGTGCCCTAAATCAACGTATTCGAACATAAATTGTTTGTATTGGTTGCCAATTTCGGGGTCTTTAATGAATTTTCTTTCCATTGACTTCAAGCGAGAAATAGCAGAGTTATACGAATTTCCAAGTTTCAAATTTATCTTGAAAAAAGGAAGTTTAAGTTCAAATCTTCCGTCCGAATTAAATTTGTAACTCGACGAGAAATGTTCTTCGCAGAAGTTTTCTTCTGGAGTTAGCTCTTGGGTTTGAGCAATCGGTATTGATTCGATTTCCCAAAAGTGTTTTAAATCTTCGTGCAGATTTATATTAGCAAGTGTGAGACTAACTAATGTGTCGTTAGTGGTATTACACGTCACAATCCATCCCAAGCGTGAATTTTGAGCTATAGGTTCACCGTTTGCACGTAAAACTTGACCTGGTAGAAGGATCGAAAAAAATTGATCTGCTCCCAAAATTAAGTCAATTTCATTTGGTGTGCAAAAGTTACTATCAGCTAATTGCAAGCCAGTTAGCAGCTCACGATCATGCAATGTGATCGCATGCAATGGTTGAGGCGCAATCAAAGATTTCAAAACAAATGCTGTTAGATTGAATTTAACATTGCTATCGTATTTTGAAATAATGCACAAATTCACACTGCTTAGAGTTGTAGTGGGTGTGGTAGTTGAAATACCAGTCACCGATATTCGAACGCTTGAATCGAAATTTAAAGAATATTTTTGAGCAAACGATTCTGACAGGAAACAAGCTTGAGAACCGGAATCGAGAAGAATACGAATGTTTATCAGCTTACCATTTGAGTCCTTAACTAAAGCGACAGCAGTGGGAAGCAAAGCTCTGTTACCGTGTGCAGGATTTACCTTCGAATCACATCGGAGAAGGTTAGATGATGCCGGCTCACACGCATGTTGGTGTTGATCCACATCAGACATCATTTGGTTTGCCTCTTCTGTTTGTGAATGCTGGTGGTCATCTGCACTACACTTTGTAGTTTGAGCGTAGTTTGATCCTAATCTTTCATCGTGCAAAAGAGAATGATGTTTAAGATTACAAAATCTACAAGTAAATTGTGATAAACAAGCTTTGGTTTGATGCTTTTCCGACAGACAATTCATACAAAGATTTCTTTTGATAGCAAACGCTTTACGTGCGGCAAGATTCAAATTTTTAAAGCTGGTGCACTTTGATAAAAAATGCGACTCTTTACACTTTGTACACTTCGAAAAGAAAGAACGAGGATTTGATTGATTTTTCGTTTCTTTTTGATTTTGAGTCTCGAATCTCGCGTTTTCTAACGCAGACGATCTTTCATTTAGAAATTCTATGAAAGAATCAAACGACGGAAAGTTTACATCTACATTCTTTTCTGACCATAAACGACGAGTTTCATTGTCAAGTTTATTTAGCAGCATGTAGATAATCCAGACATCTGGTTTTGTAGCACTTTCATCGACGCATTTTAACCCTCTGATCACTTGCTCGGAGATGTCAGCAAGCGATCGTAGATTAGCGTGATTAACGTTAAGAATAGCGTTTTGTTTGAAGAATGTAGCGAGTAGCGAATTCACTATTTGTTTTTTCTTATCGTAACGAGTTACGAGTTTTGACCAAGCTTCTTCGTAACTGGCACTCGTTACCGGAATATGTCGAATGATTGCTTTAGGATCATCGCCTAGTAATCCAATTAAATATTGGAACTTTTGAATGTTCGATAAAGTTTCATTCGTGTGAACTATACCCACATACAAATCTTTGAATGGAAGCCACTGTGTATAATCCCCGTGAAAAATAGGAATATTCAGCCTAGGCATCCTAAAATCCGACGCTGATCTAAAACTTGAGTTTAGAACTTGCGAATCTGTAGTTACTTCGGGACGCGCTTGTGGCTCCGAAAGTTGACGCAGTTTTTCTTTAGCTTGAAAATAACGGTCTTCTAATTCAACTATTTCTTGTTGGTCATCCGGTAAAAGGGAATCATATTTTAGAACGTTGCTGAATACCTCTTCTAACCTAATTAGTCGATTTGATAAGTTTGTTAAACTAGTGTCGGAGCTAGCGGTGGCTATAAATGTTTCTATTCGCGTTAAAGCTGCTTTTTCGTAACCACGCAGTCGAACTAGTTGATCGGCTTCCATATTTAATAAAAAGGAAATTTCTTACTTGAAATGATGAAAGCGCATAACATCTCGGTGGAACCTCCAAATGTACCCGCCTGTGGGGTGTTGTTAGAAGAAATATAGCGACAAGCAGAACTGAGGTAGCTTCTAATTTATTTCGCCGTTCTTCGGCGTATTTATAAACAAGGAGAAGAGCGCGCATGCGCTGGTAACAAAAGCGGGGCGCACATGCGCTGTAGATAAATTTGCATATGGGCAAGAAGAAACAGTTGGTGTGGATTCGAGTATGAAGATAGTCCCCTATGTAAATTTTTTGTATATCAATGTATAGTAGACTTTATTCCCTACAAAATGGTATATTAAGTTTAGCTCTACTATAAAAACTAACGAAATAATCATCGGTGGTTCGTTTTTTTTTCCGCGGCTGTACCTCACGCGTATTATGATAATGATCTGCCTGACAGACAAGGTGGTGGGATGAGAGGGGGTCCGACAGTGCTTCGAACGCAGACATACAATCACTGTACAAGTCAATGCGCCGGGTGACTTATCTTTCCTCCCACTCAAGTGCTTTCACAATAGCCAGGAACCGCACCGCCTAGCGCCGAACCATCGGTGAAAATTTCCACCCCAAATCCAGTAGGCGCGTCCCGATTGTATGGGATGACTGACTACTCTCCGGGCGGGATGTGTCAAGTGGATGTCCACCGGCTGTGCAAAGTCCTCTGCAACCAGCATTGCATTTACCGCCGTTACACAGTTAGATCGCAACGCAGTAGCTTGGAACTTCGCAAAGTCACTCTGCGCGCGCAAACTAAGTGGGGCAATCCCCGCAAGAATCCGAAGATCGGCCTTTGGCGTTGTTCGATAGCCTCGCACTGTCGCCAACAAGGGTAGTCTCTGAATTTAATCGAGACGCTGATTGAATCCCTTAAGCCTCAGGCGGTGTCCCCATGCGCCCATACCGTACAAGGATACCCGCTCGATAGCCTCGGTAAAGATTTGTTTTAGAAGCGAGGTGTCATTTTTGTAAAGCCTTCTCGCCGTCGCGACGATACTATATGTCAGGGCTACGGTTTTGGTAAGAGTCAAGTGGGATGTGAAGGACAGTTTAGAGTCCCATAGCACCCCGAGGTAGACAAGCTTGTCTACTTGGTCAATGCGTTTCGCGCAGAGGCGAAACTTTCTAACGAAACTTTCTTCGAAACTTTCTAACGAAACTTTCTTCGAAACTTTCGTTCTAACCAAGGATAGTCTATTACGAATAGTGATCGGCATAACCATCAACTTCTTTGAATTGAAGGCCAACTTAAAGGTCGGCCCACAGTCCCAGTGCGTCGAGCGCTCTGCTACCTCTCTCATAGAGGTCAACTGTGTCTTACCCAGAGATCACGAGCAGATAGGGACAGAGGAAGCCTCACAACCGCGAGACCCGAAGGTTTACGCGCACCCCTGCAGTGCGCAGCACGTGTGCTACCCGCTGCAGAGGCCACCATCTGCGATCGCAGATGGGGGTTATGAGGAACGATATCTGCTACCCGCAAAGCCGAAGCCGCAGGAAGAACCAATAAAAACCAGCAGGGAGAGAAAAACCCTACCCCACTCGACACCAGACCGACCACGAGAGGAAACACGAAAGCTGCAGTTGTCCGGGGAGGAGCAACCACCGCCAGTGAGTATTTATTAAAGATATCCATAATATTTACATTTATAATCTATTACAAAATTGACACAGTCTGTTCAGACTCGAAACGTGTACAGAGGCCGCCATTTTGCAGCAGTTGGCTCACCAAGCATGGGAGTTTGTAAAATAATTCTAATGTACTAACTAAAATATTATCAATTTTAACAACTGCTGCTATAGCCCCCAATACATACGAAAATAATGCAGCTCCCAAGGTGTACAGATATGTGTTACAAGGTATATAGGCATGTAGAAGTTATCAATTTACAAAAGCTGCTATAAGTGTTAGCTGTACTGTTTGCAGCTATCCGATATAATCACATAAATGCACATCACATCAAGAATGCATACAACCGCTGCTATAGGATTACAAATTCTGCTATATTGTGTTAGAAGTTGAAGATACCCGACATAGATTTCATAGTTATTTGTATGTATTCAGTTTTATCCAGATCTACAGGCACAATATTTACAGTCTTCTTTAATGTTCTTGCAGTTGATAAAGACCCGTGCAATCAAGACTTGTAGTTGTTAAGACTCATTTTCATTTCTTTACAGCCAATTTGTTCCGGGGACTTCGACTCTGGTTCCAGTAGGTCCTGCTTTAAGTTCTCAAAAGACAAGACATTATAGATCAATGATTAAGTCAGTATCAGAATTCAAGGATAGAATGTTTTACCTATGCACATTTAATACAGTGTTGTCTTTTGCTTATCGTGAAATTTACATAAAAATATTCCTGTATAATACAATAAATATCCACCTTTGCCGTGTTATCCATTTTTTAAGTGGATTAAACCTAATTTGAATAATGTCAGGATCATTTGTATTGGGAAGTCCCAATTAGGACAACAAAAACCCCGCAGGGCCCCCCTTCCCCAGCCGATTGTCTTATAGTTTTGCATTTGAACTAGGTAATTTGAGTATCCCAAACGCCAACAGCCGTTTACGTTTTATAATCCGATTGTTGACCTAAGGGTCAATGGGTACTCTCAGCCACTAAAGAAGCCACTGGGGGCCCTTTGTTAGTTTGGGATTCGGAAAAATAACTTCAATAAGCCTCCATGTACTCTGCCCAGGCATCTGAGTATGTATGCATCATTATCCGGGAAGTTCAAAAACGCTCTACCCACTCGGCCACTGCGTCCTATAAAAAATTTGTTCTTTCTTGGAATTAAATTTGGAAATGAACTAGGATACACTCATTACATCCAATCCAGTCGTCCATATATATCTGTCAGTGAAATTCACTTAGTATGAAAACTCCCTACCCACTCGGCCACTTTGGCCCTTGATCTCAAGGTATAGTGTAATAGGTCGGCCGCCCAAGCGTGTATTCCAGTCAGATTGGATAGATATTAGTTCATTACTGCGAGAAACTCAGCCACTGTGGCCCAGGGATGTCAATTAGCGAAGAGCATCTGGGTGTATTCATACTATTAAGCCGCCTGAGTAGTCAACTCAGTTAGTAGCTCATCTATGATTTCCCACTCGGCCATCTTGGCCCGTGATCAATCGCCTCTGATCCTGCTGATCTGAGTCCAACGAGAAGTGCCGTGACGTTTGGGTACAAAACTCGAACAAAACTATGCCACCTGTGCAAAAATATACTAGTTACAATAGCACAGCTTTTTGGCGGGAAGATTAATAATTTTTGGCGGGAATCCACCCTTAGGTCGTCCAGATTTAAAAAGTGCTGTTAATTTGCCCAAAATTAAGGTGAATTTCGAGATATAGGGTACTAATAGTTGATCTACTTGTTAAAGAATACTGCGAGAGTATGCAAATTTTCCGCGACTGTTTTTTAGTCAAGTTGTGCAGGTAAAGGATTGAAAAAGGGGTTAAAAAGTTTATGCGTGCGCGAAAGAGTCCGCCAGTATTCGTCTGGAAAAGAGTGTTAGTTATGTAATTTTTAAAAATCTCTTTAGATTTAGCTTTATTTCCAAAAGTAAAAGAGGTCTGATACTCAATTTGAGATTCCCCATTGATTGCACTAGGTTTTTATAGGTTTTAATTGGGTATTATGCTTATTGTGCCAGCTGATGTCCGAATAAATTATATGCGTATATTGTCAAACTCCGCCTGGAGAGCTGAAAATTTTAGGGTTTTTCGTTAATTTATTTTTGGGGTTAATAAATAGATAATACCAGTATTGCTTATAAAGTAAAAGAATTGCACTATATAAATGAGAACGAAATAGAGCCGGTTGGACACCAGCTGGCACATGCTTATCGGATTGAATGGTGGGTGGATCCCCCTCTGTTGAATCAGATAAGACAACCGCTGGGAAAGAGTTGCCTGCAGTTGTATATGCAAAATTCCTCCGTGCTATCGGTACCGGATAGTTAGGGTGAGCATATATAGCTAAGGGTTGCTATCGTAGGGGCGCGTCTCCATATTAAATCAAATAGAATGCGTAATTAAACTAATCAACGAAAAAATGGAGGTACCCTACGAAAGCGCGGCCCGCCCTCTAAATGGAGAGACGGGAAGGTTTGGTTCAGTGGGTTAGGAGCAGATAGGGACAGAGGAAACCCCAAACCACGCGACCCGAATGTTTACATGTGTCCCCACGGATTGTGGCACTTGTGCCACAATCCTGTGAGGGTCATCGCACTGCGAGCGCAGGCGAGGGTTTGAGGGAGTATCATCCCTGCCGGTTATTGAGTTATTCCAGAGATTCGTCCAGGTCGTGTTCAAATTTGTTTTTAGGATCCTAGTTATTGAGGACATCGAGTATGGAATATTTAAATACGGGCCGATGACTGCGCCCGCTTTGGCAAAGCCATCGGCTAGTTCATTCCCCATCAACCCCGCGTGGGCCTTAACCCAACGGAGGCCGATGAGGTGTTGATTTTGTATAATATTTCTCTTTACTTTAAATAACATGGAGGATTTATTAGTTGTGGATTGCAGTGCTTCTATGGATGATTTGCTATCTGAGTATATTATAGTTTTGAGATTATGTACAGATGCATAATTAATAGGAAGGTCGATGGCCATCAGCTCTGCCTGGAGGACTGTATTATATTTATTTAATTTAAAGGCTATTATTTTCTTAATTTTATTTGTATTGGAGTCGACAATACACACCGACAGCCCCACATCATCCTCCATCTTGGAGCCGTCGGTGTATATGTCGACTTCCGGTTTAAAGTTATAGCAGTTTGGTGGAATATACATTTCATAATCCGATATAACAGAGTTAGAGAGAGAGAGAGAGAGAGAGAGATAGATATAAGAGAGATATAACTGGAGTCGACGGATTCTGGGGGAGGTGAGATTTTATTATCCGTTAGATCTTTTTTATAATTAATAAACATAAATTTGTAGTATTCGTATTTGAGGGTTAGGTTTATTGGGGGGATACCCAGCAGGATTTGTAGGGAATCTGTCGGTGTGTGTTTATACGTGCCGCTTATTTTTTAGTAGAAATTTTCTTTGTAATGATAATAGTTTGGATTCTTGTTGTTTTTTGAGGTTGCCACCCCAAACTCCTCCTCCGTAAGTTATGATTTTTTCTATTGTAGTTAAGTACCATGTTTTAAGAATGGACCTGCTGGTCCCCGAATTGGAGCCAATTACATTATTTAAACTATTATTGTATACTAAACGTCTATTGTTCAGATTAAGGATATGGGGGGGGGGGACCAGGCCAAGTTGTCATCAACGACTAAGCCCAGTAAGTTGAGTTTACGGACGATTGAAATTTTTTGATTATTGAGTTTGAATATCGGATCTCTGCTGAGTGGTCCGTTTGGGTCGTTGTTGACTCTCTTTAGCCTGATCCCTTTTTTAATAAAAAATAAAGCTTTAGATTTATTTGGGGCCACTTTCAAATCCATCTCCTCCAAGGTCTCCCCCACTTTTCTCAAAAGATCATTCGTGTTTTTCTCGACTTCCTTGCGGGTTTTCCCATAGGCCAACACCGCAAGGTCGTCGGCAAAAAAGCCTGTAAATAATAAGTATTGCTATTCAGTTCCAAAATTTTATTAAAGTAAAGGAGCCACAACAGGGGTGCGAGAACTGACCCCTGAGGTGCTCCTTTTCTAATTTTTCTGTAAATAATATTGTCGCATTCATCACAAAAAATGTTTATTTTGTTAAGATAACTTGATATTATTGATTTTAAATATATAGGGACTTCTAGATGATCTAATGTTTTAAATAAAGTGTCCCAATTCATATTGTCAAATGCAGCACATATATCTATAGTAATAAATGCAGTAAAGTTATTGATGGTCTTAAGCTGCTTAATCTTTTCCACCATGTCCGCCAGTGCCAACTCACAACTATGCAGTTCCGTGAACCCGAATTGTTTTTTTTGTGTAGGATTATGTAGGAATTTGTCCATAGGGACATACGGTTTACTATTAATCTCTCCATGATTTTTCCCAAGGTTGGTAGAAGGCAGATCGGTCTATAGGCTTCCCGGCTTTAATAGAAAAAAGACTCTTCCTGTTTTAAGAGCATCCGGAAAGATCCCAAGTTCCATGCATAAATTAAAGGTTTTAAGCATAAAATCTGTATAATTATCAATTATATTTTTCCAAATATTGTAATCGATGAGATCCGGACCTGGGGCCTTACCAGTTTTTAAGCTTCTAGTTACTATTATCAATTCTTTTATGGTTATGGGGTCTCCTTTTTGTAATATCTCATAGTCGGGAAGTTTAATATCATTACCTGTATTTCCGAAGTTATGGGTAATTAGATTTTGAAGTTTTGGGTTAAATGATAAATTAGGGTGTAACGGATCGTGGATAAGTAAGTCTTGGTTTCTCCTTAGTTTATTGAATGCCACTTTAAAAACGGTTCCAAATTTGTCTTGTGTCTGGGTACAAAATTCTTGCCAAGCCTTATTTTTAGTACTATTTATCAGTTTTTTATATATTGCTCTGTTCTGTTTATATGTAATGCCCGCCATCCGGATCTCATCGAGTGAAGTTGAATTATTTTTAAGTGACCTGAATCTTTTTTAAAGTGCTGTAATGTAGTTCCTTTTAATTTTTAGTTCGTTTGTCCACCAGCTAAAATGTTTAAGTTTCTTAGGTTTCTTTTTGATTGTTTTAAAAGCACATAATTTAACTGTCTCAATTAGTTCCATAACAAAATCCTCCATTTCCTGTTTATTAGAGATTACCCCGATGCTGTCATATAGTTCATTACATTTTGTATTAAATTCTCTTTGAAATTTACCTACGGAGTATTTAGTTTTAAAAAAGAACTCGGTGTTATTTTGACCATTATTATTAAGCTCGATTTGAATGTACTTGTGGTAACTGCCCATTTCCACATCAGATATATTCCAGTTGTTGATAAACGAATTAAAGTTAGTGGTCGAAATGGTTAGGTCAGGATTTCCGTTCCCGGAGTGTGAAACAAAAGAGGGACCTTTTTCTATTAGATTATGAATGTTCAAGTTATTGATATTTATAAAGTTAATTAATTTAAGGCCTCTGGTGTCCTCAATGTCGTATCCCCAAATTGGGGAACGACAATTGAGGTCGCCCATGATTAGATATCTGTGTTTGAAGAAATTTATATTGTTAAATTCGGAGATTTGAGTATCTATATTTTCATGGGGGCGGAAGTACACCGAACCCAAAATATATATTTTTTTTATTTAAAGTGAGGTCTAAAAAGACAGATGAATTTGTTCTCGTTCTAAAGTTAATTTTAAATTGATCATTATTAATTATAAACCCCGCTCCTTCTTTCACGGATAAAAATAGTTTCAGATTGTGAGGTAGTCTAGAAGTTGAATTAATAGAAACTGACGGATCCTGAAATTAAATAATATCTGATTGGTTAGGGCAGTGACCAATAACAAATTTAGGGCCATCATGGAGTGATTAAGGTTTATTTGGATAATTCTTATAATAGACAATTTAATTTAACGATTTTTGAAGGTCCTGAGGAGCAGTGGAACAATAGCAGAGCCCTGCAATAGATATATCGTGTACCCGAGCACAGTATTTTATCACGAATGACCAATTTCAGTTTTCTAAAACTATATAGCCAAAACCGAAACCCATCAAAATAATAACAATTCACATAAAAACACATTCAACAGTTTGGGAACTCTGCTCCCATAGAATAAAAGAAGAGATAAATATTATAATATATAGTTACGAACAGTATATACCTTGCTGGACCCGCTTTCCCCTCAGGACTCGTACTCTGTCTCCCGTCGCAGAAGATCCACCTGTTTGCTATAATTAGGGCATTGTCTCTTGTCTCTGCAAGTGTGTTTGGTTGGATAGTTCTAGTTAAAGTTATTATTTGAGTACACACAGTTTATACAGTTTGGTGCACAATCTCCGTTTTTGTGCGGAGGATTACCACACTTTAAGCAGATCGCTGTGTTCCTGCAGAATCTTGTGGAATGGCCATATCTACCACAGTCTGAACACTGCTTGGTGCCCAGGAATTCACTGTGCTTGATCGATGTAAAGCCCACCAGGATTTCCAGGCCATTTGAAAGTTGATGGAATAGCTGGGGGTCGACTGTTGCCACAAAGTGTCTAGTATTTTTTCTGGATGGTATGCTGAAGACAACTCTAAAGTTATCCTGGGTTATTCTAGGATTCCTCTTGTTGATTTCATTCCTAAGATCTTCTATGTCTTGATCTATGGGTAAATTCAGCATAATAATCTGTGGCCTTCTTTTGCGCTGCTGTTTAATGATTATATTTTGGAACTCCTCCAAAGGTTGGACAATTTCCCTTAGTTGGTTTGCCTGGGAGAGTTCATCCATGGATATCAGGGCACCCCCGTCTTTTAGATCTATTATTTTATTTATTCGAATGTCACTATTCCCAATTGTTTTACTGGACTCCATTAGTTTTCTTAGGAAGCCCTTTTCTTTATTTTCCTGTGGTTTCATTGAAAGTATTACAGAGGTTGGCTTTCCAGGTCTTCTCTCCTCCGTGGGTCTTTCGTTATTTGTTGCAAGCATTTCCTTTAGAAATCCCACTTCTTTTTCCTGAGATTCTTTTAGTATTAGTAATTCTTTTTTATGTTCTGATCTCATGTCCCCAATCTTACCTTCAAATATTTCCTGTTGGTATTTTTGTTTGGCATCTATGTCTTGTTGGAGGACTTTCATTCTTTCCTTTTGTATTTTATCTTTTTCTTTGTTGTAGTGGTCTGCCTCCCTTTTTATTTCTGAGATGGCCATGTTAAAAGCCCTTTCAAGTTGGGTGATTTTTTCGATGTTGACTTGAAGCGTTAATTTGAATAGTTGTTCTCTCTCACATTCTTGCTTCTTGGTGGTTGCTTCTATTTGTTTAAATAGTTTTTTGAAGTTTTGGTCCATCTCTTTCATATCTTTTATGGTTGAGGTCAGGGATGACAGAGATTCGTTCAACTGGGTGTTCCGCATTTCCAGTTGACTGAGCTTGCCCTCCATCTTTGCCTTTGTACTTTGATCCATCATGATTAAGTTCGATATAGATTATAGATTATTTTTTATAGAATTTGATGTGGCACGAGTAACTTTGCTCTTTTTATTGTCCATTAATTCTGCTATTTCAAGGAAGATCTTATTAGTTTCTGTGATAAGGCATTTATCTCTTGTATTGATCAAATAATTTGGGTTGGGTGTAGCAAAAACGATTTGACTGATCTCAATTGGTGGGGTGATGTCCATGTCTTTGTATTTAAAGAGAATTCCCTGTCCTCGTCTTTTTCTGTTTCAGTGTCCTTAAGTTCACCTGGAATTCTGGTGGGGCACTTTTCTGTTTCAGATGTGTAATTGTCAGATATCTCTGTATTAGTGTGCGTTTGTTTTTAGCTTCATACTCATTTGTTAGTTGGCTAAGCCGAGTGATGAGAGCTTCACGCGGGTGTGGGCTACTCATGAGCTCTTTATGGGACTCATCCATAGTGCTGGTTTTGGTGTTTTGTAACGTTTCAATAACTACCAGATCCTGTGGGCTTGCCATAACACCGATTTTTTGTGGGAAATTCTTCTCTATATGATTTTTACCGGATAGGGTATCCACTATCTGTTGGTCTGTTTTATCTCTCTGTATTTTTTATGGAGTTATTCACTGGTTGAGTATTCTTATTAGGATACTCCACGATATAACCTGGTGGGGAGTGCTCCTCTTTCTCAATGCTACCCTTGGACAAGTCCAAGGGGTTCTCTAGTAGGCTGGAGTCAACGTTTGATTCGGACGATGGGCCGGGTACACCGGGACCGGAAAGGGCGCGAATGATTTTTAAGGCCACTTTTGGTGAGTCTGTTTTCCAGAATGGGTTCCGCGATCTTGTTTTGGGCGGACCCTCCTCTTCGCCAGAGCTAAGATCAAGACTGTGCTTTTCGCTCTTGTGCTGTGAGGTCTTGTCGATAATGGGGTAGTGATCCTGTTTTGGACGTAATCCCTATCCTCTTTTTTTATTGTGGTGATGTTTGCTTTTATATTTTCGTTTATATTTTCGATAATTGTATCGGGTTGTCTATAGAACAGGGAAAACCGAGAAGGAAACAGATGTAGTATAGGACATTTGGCGCGTTTTTTTTTTTTTTTTTTTTTTTTTTTTTTTTTTTTTTTGCGACGAAAAATTGCCATTAAACATAGTTCCGGCAGCGCGATGACGTCATAAGGGTTGCCAGATTGAAAGTCTCCACGATAATAAGAGAATACCAACAATATCACGGGGGGTTGCCATACTATAAATTTATCGGCCCTATAAAACACGCCAAAAAAAAAACCTCGCGCGCCAAATGTCCTATACTACATCTGTACCCCGAGAAGTATCAGGGAATTTAATCAATCTGAAAAAAATCGGGGATTTTGGGAATTAATAAAAAAAATATATTAATACTACATTTTTGAGTGTATTTGTTTTGTTGTTTACTGATACAAGAACCTCAAGGGACAAACTGAACCAAACGCTCGATAGAATAAAGTGGATGGTACAATCAAATTTTGTGATAAAAATTAATATCTTTTAAAAATTTAAAAACGGAGTGGTTAAAATTGTCATCCAAGACTTCTTCCATGGTAATAAAGCTACGTCCAAAATTTAAAATTCTAAAATATGTAAAATCAAGGCATTCAATTAAAACATGTAGGACAGTGAGATCTTGATCGCATGTATTACATCGTGGAATCTGTTCACCTTTTAGGAGATGTTCATGCGAGAACCTTGCGATTTTTAAGTTGATTTCTGGCTATGAAACTGTCATTGATTAACTGCTTTATATTCAAATATTATTAAAATGCAATCAAACGAGGGGGGGGGGGGATATTGTGTGGTTATAAAATGTGTGTACTTAAAATACCTTTTTTTCCCTTTTAAGATCGTAGAAATCGTACCGAAATGACGATTTGTTAAACTTGGTGGAACAATTGGCTGTCTATAACTAAATACTTGTCCATTCAAGAAATTTTTATAACAGATGTTCAAATGTTTAATAATGGCTAAGTTCATAGTGAAACCCCAATTTTTCTTGAACATTGCTAAAAATATTTTTTTTTTGACAAACTGTTTAACTGTTGTCAGTAACTGTTCTAAACTCTTTATTCTTTGGGAGAAATAGAAAATTGTTTATTTTGGAAAGTTGTAAAGCTATGTAGTGTCGAATGTTGTATATATTCCTGTTATCATGCTTAATATGTGTAAATCGGTATTGTTTCTATGACACTTTGTCAGGGAAATATCAGAGTATTTCAAATGGTTTTCCCTCCCGACACATTGTTGTACGTCCATTTACTTACAGAAAACGCCAAAAGCGGGTTTTAAACTTGGACAAAAACTAGGAAATACATTTTTTAAAGCCTACACCACAAAATTATTTGGAAGGATGCAGGTAAGAAACAGCTAGACTCTACTCTTTACATTGATACTAATATATAATTTGGGCTAAAAAAAATTGCATACAACAATTGCGCTTTTGGCATCAATGTATATTTTAAATGACCAAACAGGGTTATTCAGAAAAGATCCACCCAACTTCAAAAATAAATATTAAAAAAAAAGATATAGCAGTAAAAAGATAAAACTTGTTTATCTGTTTTCTATGTGCGTTTTCCGGAATCGATGCATCCCAGTTGATTGATATTGAGCTTCCATAGGTCTTGTATGAAGAGTTTTAGGTCGATTGGCACGGACAAGAGCCTGCCTAACGAATCAATTTTGAAATATTGGATGGGATTGCCCGTTTTGTATCGTTAAGAATTCTTCTGGAATAGAAAAGGGGACATGAAACGGGAGAATGCGTCGATAGTTGTATTCCAATGAACTCCTAGAGTCTTGAGGTCATATATACATTATTTCTAGTTGAGTAGTGCATAAGTTGGTATCTTTTTGCAGGAAGGTCAATTCATTTGACACCCATTTTTAGACGTCGAATCCACCTCTAAGTAAAAGTTGACGACCTAATTGACCTAATTGGAATGTCCATTTGTTCCTCTTCTGCCAATTGTAGGTATTTTGTTGCTAAATACGGAGCAGAAGCCGTTTCGTATGTAACCGTGTTAAACAAGTAATCCTCGATGGGCTTTGTTGTATTGTCCCGCCATAGGGATACGCTGATGATTGCGATCATCCGGGTGAATCAACACTTGACGGTACATGTTCATGATGTCTGCACTTATTGCAATCTTTAGATTCCTGAACTGCAGCAGGAGTGTTGCAATATACGCTTGAATCTTTGGACCGACCGTCAATTAATCGTTTAAGGACACTCAGTTTGATGATTTGTTACTGATTCTATGATACTCATATTCATATATAGAATATGCTCTTTATATTCTATGACATCAAACACTACTTGAAATTTGCGCAGGTGATCTTCGGTTTTTAATGCAAAGTGATGTGGATGCTGAAATACTTCGTGGTAAGGATATTCGTATAGCTCGTGCACGGATAGCTTTAAAAACAATTTAGAAATGTAACCAGCGTTATTCATTTATGTTATTATCTTATATGTTTGTCCTATTATCATGTCCCCGTCACCTGTATATATTTTCATGTTCCCGTTACGTGTCTATATATTGTTCCCGTTATTACGATTGTAACGCCCTCTACATATGTTATGTCTTTCCCGCTGCGCAGGAAAGCTTCAGTCATGTAACTGCCTCTTACGGTGATGCGTATTTAAGGTTTCGTTCCTCCCCGAGATTATTGTAATGTTAGGCATATGTGATTAAAGATGTTTATGTTCTATCCTTAAACAGTTATTTAGTCAATACGCCTTATAGAAATGTAATAAAGGAACATAAACTTACAACATGGTTGAAAATTTGTGAATCTTTGACAAAATTTTTGATTGCATACAAGTCTTCTGTTTCCTTTAAAGGTAAAGATGGACATTCAGGTGGCAACTTTACAGCTATTACATCATTTGGTATCCGGGCTTGTTTTAGTTCCTTTATGCCATGACTTATATTTTTAAGAAATAGATAAACCTTTCCTTTGGAATGCTAAAAAATGCATAAAAAGTCATCAAGAAAGGTTTCATCAAGGTCTAAGGATTATTTTGTAATATTGCCATTGTTTAGAGATTTGGTAAGGACTTTTCTTGAACATGCTGTACAGTTTGGGTCAGCTATATCTTTAAAATGACATGACTTGTTAGAGAAGAGTTCAGAACAGGGCTACTAAAATGGGTTTTTAGGGAAAGAATATGGAGATAAACTAAGACATTTGAAATACTCTGGAAGAAAGAAGGATTAGAGGAGATTTGACTCAACTGTTCAAATTTATTAAACAGGAGGATGTCGGGGATTTTAATGAGTGATAGAAAGAGGTCATGGGTTTAAATTAAACACCTCTTAAGAGTAAGTTCTGTAATTAAAGAAAACATCGATTACTAGTTTATAAGTTTTTCCGTTCATTGACAATTCTCTGTTATCCGGAATTTTCGATTGATTAAACGACCTACCTCCAGTCTGAATTAGGTCGGATAATCGAGATCCCACGTTTCAGCTAGTCGAGGTGAGGAGGATGGCTTCATTTAGAAAAGTGGCCTTGATGACGATTCATGAGGGCGAAGATTTTGAGAGTTTTGTAGAAGCGGTGTAGGAAAGGGGATCCTTTTGGGAAGCGGGTGGCGACTTAAGATCCGCTGAAGTACGGGAGTCTTTAACAATCATATCATCTTCCGATGAAGAGGAAAAATACCGCTTCTTTACGCGTCGATTAGCCACTACTTCTGCTTCCAGCTGAGGAATATCGTTTCTTTATGGCCGGTTTACACGCTACGATAAATCGTGACGGTGTGATTGACAAATTTATTGCTCCAATAAATCGAAAGAGTGAGTATTGTTTACACGTTACGATAAATCGTAACGATTTCTTGTCAAATATTCGTTGTCAACCTCTAAATAAGCTTTTGCCAAGGAGGAAGTAGTGTTGTTATATATCGGTTGTTGAGCGAGAAAAGTGAAAAAGTCGCAAAGACCAAGAACAAAGTGGAACCGCCAGTGGTTGCTAAAGAAAAGGGAATTCTCTCGTGTAAAATTGTTGAAAGAAATTAACCTAATAACTGGCGAAATTATTTGAGAATGGACGAGGAGACAGTTCTTTCTTATAAACCTTACTCAAAGTATTAATTTTTTTCACAACAATGTTTCTGTCTGCCGACGGATCAAACTCCTTGTATTTTTTACGAGCTCTGTATATGCATGGTCTTTTTTTATTCCTGTCGGAGTATTCTTTGCTCTTAACGAGCCACGAGCAGGTAAAAATCCGATAAAGTTAAATAAATTCACTCAAGAACTCTCGAGGAGTTTGTTTAACTGCCATTATTACCTATTCGAATAAAAACAACAGTCAACCAAAGAACGAACTATTCAACACAACCTTTCTGATGCAAATTGAGTCAAATCGTAGCGAGAAATGACTGCTACTTGTTTACGCGTTCCAACATGTCGTTACGATTCGCAGAAATCGATGCCGGCCGGCATCAACCATCCAATTCAATTCCAATTAATCGCTACAATGTCATGTTTACACCCAACGATAAATCGAAACAATTCGATCGTTACGATAAATTACTAGCATTTATCGTAGCGTGTAAACCGGCCTTTACACATCGGTTAGCCCCTACTTCTGCTTCCAGCTGAGAAATATCGTTTCTTTACGGGGTCGCTTATCCACTACTTCTGCTTCTGACTGAATATCGGACTTGTATGCAAGCGTCTGTTAGTTTGTCCCTTGCTGTTTCATACAAATCTGAAGAAAAACAACTTAATTTTCTGGGCATGGGGATTGAATGGGGAATTTTTTTTAATGCTTCATTCACTGTCTTTATATTTAAGTTGTTGTGATTTTTATTTTGAAAAATGAAAACAGCCTTAAAAGTTTCGTAAATTAACTTAACTGGACGCAACTGCCATGAGGAATTTGGTGGTTGCAAAGAAAATAAGGATTTTTTCAGTTAGTGGATGGAAGTTGTTCACCCATCGATCCTCTTTGCGCCTTTTTACAATACATATTCTACCGCCATTCAGTATGAAATCATCCGATGAGTGGTCCACGATTTGCGTTTTTGTACACTCTTTCAGTGGAAATCCAAATCGACAGACAGTCTCTGCATTCTTCTTCTTGCAAGTATGACGGTGCAATTGACATCTCTTAACCAAATCGTATAGTACTGGATCATCTTCCGCCGGCATTTCGCGTTTGCATAAACGGTCAAGTAGTTGTATTCCTTCTTCGGTGTCAAACGATGGATGGTTTTTGACCCAAATCACCATATGAAGGTGCGGACTACCACGATTGTGGATTTCTATACGCCACCAGTAATCTAGTAAGATACCGTTTAATAAATCACGATTTCTAATACTGGACCCTCCCAACACAAGAAACTAAACTTTTAGTGCTAAAAACTCTATTTTTCCGTGTTGTTTTGACCCGTCAATGCAATACAAGCTTCAAGAACTCTCAACCAATGACTTTCTTCTTTTGTGCGGAGGAACCGTCGCACACTCCTTGAGCTGTGCTTGGCTCCTCCCACCTTGAAACCACTAACTTTCTGTGCCAAAAATCAAGAAAAACCGTGTTGTTTTGACCCACCAATGAGAAACAAGTACTCAACCAATGGGAACATTTCACCCACTTAGTGACCTTTTTACTCATGGGAAAAGACGGTATTACTCCGCTCGCGGAGTGATACGACGAACTACTTACGAAACAAGCCAATTTCTAACCCCTCCAATCAGGTTGGAGCTGCACTTATGATTAACCTATCGTTATTGGCTATTACTGGATGTGCTCTCTCGGACATGTTTTCGGTGCCCTTACTTAGGAACTAAACTTAGTGACTTTCCAATGCCTTCCTCCCTCGTCTGATGTGCGAATGTCTCTGGGAATTCGAGTGTGAATGTGGATTTGACGTCCGTTTGTGTTTTGTGTTGTGCTGTGACTGTGTTGTCTACCAATGAAACTCTCATCATGTTCTATTAATGTTAGTAATTCAAGTGTGGGTTAAAGGGCCTTCGGCCCTAGGTACCATATATTAATAAATTCTCGCGTCAATGTACAGCCGCGGAAAAAAAAAACGAACCACCGATGATTATTTCGTTAATTTTTATAGTAGAGCCAAATTTAATATACCATTTTGTAGGGAATAGAGTATACTACACATTGATATACAAAAAATTTTCATAGGGGACTATCTTCATATTAAAATCAGCACCAACTTTAAAATTTCCAATAGCAACATCCAATTTTGATTCAATATTTAGAATCTACAACAAAATTTATCGTTGAATATCAATTTGCAAGTCATTTGGTGAAGTAGTTTTTTAATTATGAATATCGAAAGTTTAGAACTCGTAATGTTAAATGAATTTCTTAAACTTTTAATCATATCTTTCGAAATAATATTTTTAGTAAGCTGATATTTTTATCTGTGTTACTTCTAAACAACCCAAATAAAATACACTAACTTTCATTACTTATATGTATATTTTTTAATTTTATTTAAATTAGGATATTAATATTCATAAAATTTATGAATAGCAACCATGCTATATTTTCAGAGTGATGGATTCAGAAAAACTTTTATATGCATATCTAAAATTTCATTATTTTCCTCTTTGTAGTTTTTCGGCTAAATTAAAATGTGCTTAAAATGATCATTTAAGGGGTCATACCCAATTTTAAAATCTGCAGAGCTTAACAGAAATCTACTAATTTTGAGAATTAAAACGCTGTGATCGCGTTGTAATAAAATTCTAAATTCTTATATAAAGGCGAGGGGTATACGGGAGTGGGGGAATGAATGACCAAGAGAAAATAAGAACCACGGCTAACGCCAAAACATTTTCTACCAGCGTACTTCATTTCGAAGTCTCACTAATACTTTGTTCAATGTGGAAGTAGCCCCTCAAATAAGATAGATACATATAGTCTAATATCTCTGCATATAAATGTAGAAAATTAACGAAAATGTATATTTAGATTATTTTGAGGGAGGGGAACATTTCTGCGCTATCAAAAGTAGGTGTTGCTATTGAAAATTTTAAAGTTTGTGCGGATTCGAGTATGAAGATAGTCCCCTATGCAAATTTTTTGTATATCAATGTATAGTAGACTTTATTCCCTACAAAATGGTATATTAAGTTTAGTTCTACTGTAAAAACTAACGAAATAATCATCGGTGGTTCGTTTTTTTTTTCCGCGGCTGTACTTCATAAAGGCATTGACTCGCAACATGAAATGACGGCTTACAACTACTGGATATTGTTCAATAAGATGGTGTATACGTCGAAGCCTATAGGGTTTTCATTTGATTTCCCATCCGCAATAAGTAGAGCTTTACGCATGTTCAAATCGTTGCAGCTGAAAGTGACAAAGTACGTAGGTGGGTCCCAAGCATCTTATTTGGGCTATTAATTCGTTCATAGCTGTTCTCCAGTATGCAGCCGATCTTCTCAAGTTCTTGATGGATATCTTCAATCATACCTTCTTTACCTTGTACCTTCTTTCCACACGCTGCTATAGTAGATTTTACTCTCAGGTACTCTAACATTGACGTTGCGTAGAATAGATAATCACTGCGCTGATATCCCAAGTCACGGCTCGAAACTCTATGTTGAAAGTAGTCCAGTGGTGTTATGCAGAGTTTTATTGTTTCTCTCGATCCATTTATTCCATATGGGAAAAGGTAGAACCCCCCGAACTCTTCGGCCTTCAATTCGTCAACATCGTTTACGATCAAGGATAGTGAAGACTATATAGATATAGATATAGATAGATATATATAGATAGAGAGAGATAGAGATATATATAGAGATAGAGAGAGATAGATATAGATAGATATATAGATAGAGAGCGAGAGAGAGAGCGAGAGAGAGATAGAGAGAGATAGATAGAGATAGATAGAGAGAGATAGAGAGAGATAGAGAGAGATAGAGATAGATAGAGATAGAGAGAGATAGAGAGAGATAGAGAGAGAGATAGAGAGAGAGATAGAGAGAGAGACAGAGATAGAGAGAGAGATAGAGAGAGAGATAGAGAGAGAGATAGAGATAGAGAGAGAGAGATATATAGATATATATATAGAGAGAGAGAGATAGATATATATATATAGAGAGAGAGAGATAGATATATATATATAGAGAGAGAGATATATAGATATATATATAGAGAGAGATATATAGATATATATATATAGATATATATATATATATATATAGAGAGAGAGAGATATACATACTTGATCGTCAACATTTGTGGTAATTTTATAAAAAATAAATTTAAAAAAATTACTTTTGAAAATAAGTTGTATACAATTCGCAGAGCGTCAAGTCGGTGGCATTTACCGATATAAACTCAATTTACGAGTTGAAAAAAACAATCTTATTTGCCACATTATCAGTACAAAGATTGAAAAATGTAACATTGTTATATTTTATATTAATATCAACATAGCTGCCAAATATTAAGTTTGCATAGGTATACTGTATACATGTCATATAAATAATATTGTCTGTATTATAAACAAATGTGTATCATTCACAATTGTAAAAAGAACACCACAGTTAAAAAAAACTACCTCTGGCAATTCTTAAAACTTCTTCCAAATCAGCAATTTTTGTCTTTAAATTTTTTACTTCTATTTTTAAGAGCTCGTTTTCTGTTTCAACAGTATTAGAATTTTCACTTTCCTGCGCCAGTAACTTGGAAAAAATGGACTTCGCCACAAGGGCCTCCATTGTAGATTTTTTTTTGCTGATTTAAATTTTAAAACAATGAAATATTTAATATTATTTAAATACACAACAATCCTTACAAATATTGAGTCATTCCATGTCAAATCACACAAGAAAATGCATTTTTTTCCCCTCACCATCTCCGATATTTATGAAATTTGGTGAACTTGTTATACCTACTAAGAATATAAAAAATGCAAAATTTTAACCTCCTAGGCCTATTAGTTTTTTATAGTTATATGGCCTATGAACGAGGGAAAAATCATACGCATTTAACATGAGAGACCAGCGCAGCATTCGGGGAGAAACAATCTCTCGAGTTGCTTTCGTACGACTAAATAACCCCAACAATGGCTGATGCTGATGTAACGACTGTAAACGTATGCCCATAAAAGAAATGATGAAATGTCTTAATAGCCGAAACAATGGCAAGTGCCTCTTTATCTACCTGCGCATAATTCTGCTCTGTTGATGTCAAAGTTCTGGACGAAAATGCAACTGGTGCTTCCGTCCATCCTGCATCTTATGACTTAACACAGCCCCTACACCGTAAGGTTAGTTTGTTAATTAACGTCGCACTAGAGCTGCAAAGTGGGCTATTGGCGACGGTTCGGGGCGTATCTCGAAGGAAAGACCCGTGAACACATACACATTCATACATGCACCTCGTTATTTTAGAACCATGGTCAGATGACGAGGAAACACTTGAACTGGCACCCAACGCCTTCAATAGACGTCGGGACTTTGGACCCCGATCAGATGTATCAGATACAAGAAATCCATGATAGACGTTGGAGCGCCAGTTGCTCAGTTGGTAAGGCGTTCAGCTACTAATCAGAGGATTGGTGGTTCGAATCCGTGAAATGGACTTGACATAGAAAAGTAGTGATCTTGCAATCGGAGGGTTGCCAGCTTCGCTACAAAAATACTAGAAAGTCGTCCAGAATATCCAAGAAATTATACTGGCTTGTATACGGGACTGGTGCACGATACATCTGATCGGGGTCCAAAGTCCCGACGTCTATTGAAGGCGTTCGGGGCCAGTTCAGGTGTTTCCTCGTCATCTGACCATGGTTCTAAAATAACGAGGTGCGTGTATGAATGTGTGTGAATGTGTATGTGTTCCCGGGTCTTTCCTTCGAGATTGACCCCGAACCATCGCCAATAGCCCACTGTGCAGCTCTAGTGCGACGTTAATTAACAAAACAAAAACCAAGCCATGATAGAAGTTAATTAAGCCTAGAAATGCACGCAAGCGCTGTTTATCAGTAGGAATTGGTACAGCACGAAATGCTTCGACTTTAGATTTAGACGGATATATACCCTCTTTACTGACACGATACCCCAGAAAATCCACTTCTTTTACCCCGAAAAGGCATTTTTCCGTTTTTGCACGTAAACCAGCCTTTTTAAGCCTACTGAGAACTTCAGTTAATCGGCACGCTAACTCCTCACGTGTTTCTGCACAAACTAGGACATCGTCAAAATATGGTATTACCCCCTCTAATCCTGCAAAAAGTTCTTCCATTAAACTCTGAAAAAGTCCCCGAGCTACATTTACCCCAAATTGAAGTCTATTTACCTTAAAAGCTCCCTTGTGTGTTATTATAGTCTGAGCCTCCGCAGATTCTTTATCCACACGCAGCTGTAAATAAGTCTGTGCCAAATCAATTTTTGGATAAAACCAACCCCCTTTTAAATTGTTAATAAGTTATTAATTGCTGGTATCGGATAGGGGAATGCTGCCATAGCCTTATTAAGTGTGAGCCTCAGTTGGTAAGGCGTTCAGCTACTAATCAGAGGATTGGTGGTTCGAATCCGTGAAATGGAATTGACATAGAAAAGTAAAAAAGTAGTGATCTTGCGATCGGAGGGTTGCCAGCTTCGCTACAAAAATACTAGAAAGTCGTCCAGAATATCCAACAAATTATACTGGCGTGTATACGGGACTGGTGCACGATACATCTGATCGGGGTCCAAAGTCCCGACGTCTATTGAAGGCGTTGGGTGCCAGTTCAGGTGTTTCCTCATAATCTGACCATGGTTCTAAAATAACGAGGTGCATGTATGAATGTGTGTGTGTTCCCGGGTCTTTCCTTCGAGATTGACCCCGAACCGTCGCCAACAGCCCACTGGTGCAGCTTTAGTGCGACGTTAATTAACAAAACCAAACCAAAACCAACCTTATTAAGTGTGGTTTTATAATCTCCGCAGAGTCTCACCTGCCCCGCTGGTTTTAACACAGGAACTACTGGAATAGCCCACTTTGGATTATCATAAGGCTCTATAACTCCCTCTTCAAGAAGCTCTTTTAAAGCAATTTCTATTTTTGCCCTAAATGCTAGTGGGACATTCCTTGCCTTACACCTGATAGGTGGAACCCTGGAGTCTATAGGTAGCTTAACCTCTGGACCATTGTAAGCCTCTAACCCCTCACTAAATACTTCATGAAATTCATTCACTACTTCCAGAACAGGATCAGAAATTGAATTTATCCCACTTATAGATATGCCTAAAGGATCAAACCATGAATACCCCAGAATGTTTGTGCAATCAAACTTTGCGACTAAAAGTTCCAATTCTGGGTTGAAATTTTTAAACTGAACTCCAACAGTGCATCTCCCAGCAAGGTTTATATTGTTGTTCTGGAAATCGCGTAATTTTTCCTGAGTACTACTTAATTTTGGCCTTTTAGATCCAAAAATCTGCAAATTCACCAAACTGCCTTCGACCAAACAGCGAGCTGCTAAGCGTCAAGCCTTTAATGTTAAAACTATTAGGAAATGCCCAAACCATTCTACACCCCCTGTTCCTAAGCGAAGTTCTACTTCATTAATTCCTCGCCCAAACCTGTTAAATTCCCTTGCCACTTTAAGGCACCTCAATGAGGCTGCCCCTATGCTGGAGCTAATAAAGGAATTAGCTCCAATCTTCTCTGGAGTCGGAGGAATCAAAGGCCTGATCCTTCGGCTTCGCGAACAAAAATCACCGCTTGAAAAGCTTCAAGTTTTCTTTGACTACTTTGCGGAAAATGTCCCCAGCGAAGAGTCCCCGCCCACCGGCCAATAGGGAGCCTGCTCTGCTTAGAGCAGGCTCCCTATTGGCCTGCTGCCTGCCCACCTGCCTGCGTCCGGATCCGATTCAGAATCTGAGAGTGTGCCACTTCATTTCATCCTATGCTGCCGTGAGCAAAAGCTATGTCCGAAAATATCGGCTATACTGGAGGCGAAGGCCACTACGTGGCCATGTCCTTCGACAACATCTTTAAACAAGTCATCCAAAAATCTGTTTAAAGGTATTAAAAGAAATTATGGAGTAGTAGGACCCGGAATTGTTCCCAGATCTTTCCTATGATCGCAAACCGGTGTGAATAGCCCATCATCCAACCCTATGCCGATTTAAGTATAACAAACCAATCAACCTTTATTTCATTTATACAATACAAATCGTGAGAGCTTATATTATTCGCGTAAGTAGACCAAGAAGTACGGTTCGGTGGCTCAGTTTGTTAGAGCGTCGGGCAGGAAATCTGTTCTATAATAGTGGATTCTGTCCTATACGTGAGCAATTTTTTTTATATTATATAGTTCAATCTGAAAGATAGCCATTTTAAGATATATATAAAATCATTTTTTTTTATTTTATCTGACTTATACTTTTCCATTTTGAAAATATTTTTATTATAGTGCAGAGGAAATCTGTCATTTTGTTTAAAAATATTCAAAATGGCGTCGGAAAGCTTTTCTGTTAAAGAAAAATCATATTATTGCGCATAATTTTTCGCGCATTCATTTGACGTCATTTTCTTTGATCACGTGTACAAATCTTGCCTTGACCAGATTTTTCGTTTTGAAGAAAATTCATTATTAATTAGAATTAATTAGTAATTAACAATTTTATGACTAATTGTATTGTCACCAAGAATAAATATGTATGCCAAAATTTCAAATTTTTGGGACTTTTTTTGTTTAAATTGAGTTACAAGATTTGAGGACACATCACACCAGACAGTGTGAGTTAAATAAAAACATGTAAAAAAAAGCAGCTTCACCGATTTTTATTTAAGCCAAAAAGTTGAGACTACATTTCTGAAGAGGGCCCTATTTATATAAACACTGCACAATTAAATCCCCCCCACCCTCCCTTCAATTGCATACAATATTTCACTAGAACTTGTACAGTATATCAACATGGCTTTAGTCGTGGTTATACCCAAGAAACATTTTCTGTAAAAGTTGCAATGGCCACTTATAAATAGACAGAGTCAAAGTAAAAATAATATAATTTATTGGAAATTTACATAAGACGACAGACACATGGGCTGGCTGAACCCCGAGCATTAAGGAAGCTAACACAACTGGCTTCCTTTTTGCTTATACGAGAGAAATTTTAGAGATTTCACGTTGTTTAAGAGTACCCGGGGCCGAAGGTCCCATTACCTCTAATCGGAGGAGAAATTGTTTAAGTCTTGAGGTTTGCCCAGAGGTATGAAATTTCTTCAAGAATGGGACGACACGAACATAGACAATAGAAAACGAGGTCACTGAGAAACTAGTGAGTTTACATGAAAATACAAGTTAATGAAAATTTTTACGAGACATCACTACTATTTTTATTTGGTTTTACTAACTTTTGCAAGTCTTTTTGTTATATATACGATTTTAAATGAAAAAAATATATACAAAAGGAATAATATAGTTCGATAACTATATAATTGGTATAGATATGGATGCAGTAAGAATTTACTTTGGAATATAGTCTGACAAGACATTTCGCCCCAAAGTTGTGGCAAGTCAAGTGGAAGGTAGAAGCGACAAGGTTGGTGGGTCAGGTGTGATCGTAAGGTAGTAATTTTTTAATTTCCTATGTCTTCAAGAGAGCCATAGAATTTGTTAGCTATTTCGCCAATGAATTCGGTGAGAGACTGAATCGAGAGGGAATTTCTAATATTCTCGTCTCGAATAAACCATCTCTATCTAGTGACATGAATTCGCAGCACGAATTGTGTCATTCTAGATTCCATGCACTTGCCCATACAGGAAAAACATGTGACAATGGGCCTTAGGACTGTTTTGTAAAGCAGGATTTTCACATGAATGTTCAAGGGGGACTTTTTCCCCAAGATGGTTCTAAGCCTGAGGGAGCATATTCTGAATTTCTTTTTAATATGCTCATATAATGGTCCCCAGATTAGCCTAGAATCAAGGATAATGCCTTGATATTCAGTGGTATTTTCCCAGTTGAGTTCAGTATCAAACATTAAAGTCCGTTCGGTTTTTCTGGTAAAGAGGAGTACAATGCTTTTGGACACGTTGAGGGCAATTTTCCAGAGATTGATCCAATTTTCAATGAGGTGAATATGGTTTTGAACATCGTATCTAATGTAATTAAGGTTCTCGCCAGTGGAGAGTATAGCAGCGTCGTCTGCAAATTTTGCCAGAGTGATCTTGTGATAAGTGAAAGATATCGTTTACATATATATTAAAAAGCAGGGGGCCCAGGACAGAACTTTGGGGTGTCACAGCAGATATAGATTTGAAGGATGAAATCTTTTTTTGACTTGAACAGTGAAAGAAAATTTTGTATGGTATGAGTGGATGAGGTGAATAAGGTGCTTAAGGATTTCAATTTGTATGAGCTTGCAGATAAGGCCAGCAATCCAGACGCAGTCCAACGTCTTGGCAATGTTCAGGAAGAGTGCAGCTGTGCTGCGCTTGTGATAAAGACCCTCAGTAATCTGCTCTGAGGAGTTGGTGGGTAGTTGAGAGTTTCTGCATTAATCCAAATTGCTTAGGGGATAAGCAGGCTATTGTCTTAAGAGGAGGAGTTTATTTCGAATAATGGTCTCAGTAATTTTGCTGAGAATGGGCAGGAGTAAGATTGGACGGTAAGGAGATGGGTCACTGGGGTCTTTTCCAGGCTTAGGGATGGGTACAATTACCCAGTACCTTCCAAATATTGGTATATTCCAAAATAAATACTCGATTCCTTCCAAATATTTGGAAATAAGTTTAGTCGCAGGATACTGTTTATAAGAAACACAATGTGAAGTATATAGTTTCCTGCCAAGTTTTTGACCGTTTTACTGGTGATGGCATTTGTACCAGGGGCTTTTTGAGATTTTAATATAGCCCGTGATGTCCTCAGTCTGAATGGGATCGGAGGTATTGATAGGTGGAATGGAGAGGAATTTTTTACTGTGGTAGTAACGGGGCTATCAATATTTGGATTCTTCACTGAATTATTTTTTCCGTGAATTGTTTTTTGTATGTGGTAGCCAAGAAACCTAAATTTGTGCATGGGTGAATAGCCAGCGTAAGGTGAAAAAAGAAAGGAGCCGCTCTAAAATTCAATCTGCTTTATTCAACAGCAAAACCTCGACAAACGGCCTTTGCCTCAAGGCGCGATATATGAAGGAGCGGCAGCTACAAAAATTTGCATATTATAAATGCCCTTACGGAAAATTTCTTATCTGGCCAGATCTGAAGAGCAGATCAGAAATTGGCCCAATTTCAGATCTGGCCATATATAGGTTTGTCCAGAACTGGCCAGGTATAAACCCAGATCTAGATCTGGTTATTGTGCCATGACTGCCTAACATTC
Organism: Troglohyphantes excavatus; assembly: GCA_963932185.1. Lineage (NCBI taxonomy): Eukaryota > Metazoa > Arthropoda > Arachnida > Araneae > Linyphiidae > Troglohyphantes > Troglohyphantes excavatus. The sequence continues at coordinate 46,061,047 of OZ010678.1, forward strand.
AAGAACACAATGAGTTTGATAATTTTACCTTTTGTAAATTTACAATTATATAAATTTTTTCCCTCGTCCCGGACAAAAATTATATTAAAAAAAAAATCGGAATACTTTCACACATGCTACCTCTCGCCACCCTCCAAAATGTATCTACACCTTTTATACATTAGAAGTACTGACTTTTTTCCTATTCAGTTAAAAATTGGAAATATAATATTTTGTACGTAGACTTTCACTAAACTACATTAAATATATGTCAAAATGCCTACATTTATGGAGTCCCTGTTCCACTGCAAATGAGTACTGAGCTCTAGGTCACTGTCAGTCGTCTCCACATCAGACAGCTCTATAGGATTTTCAAACAAAACTGTTTCCATTTCTTTAGGAGGCTCAGGACTACTACTGCATGTGTTCAAACCTTTTACAATTGTTATTGCAGTATGGATATATTGTTTTAAATCTGTTGAAACAAAAGTAAAATAAAAATAAGACATTACTATACACAGGAAAACAGAAAATAAATTAATTTCTAAAACCACTGTCACGTGGTTAATCAGTTGTTTTTTTGTAATCTAACCAAGATTCAATCAACTGATATTGTAGACACGCCAATACACCACCAGTTTTTTAAAATTGCATCATCCAAAACTATTTTTAACACACTTGCTGTCACCATAGAAAACAAAAACTTGCCTATGTTGCTACATTTTTTATTTTCTTTAAAATTAATCAAATGTATCAACATTTGTAGAAATTTTGTTTAAAAAAATGACTTTTGAAAATAAGTTGTATACAATTCGCAGAGCTTCAAGTCGGTGACATTTACCGATACCAACTCAATTTACGAGTTGAAAAAACAATCTTGTATGCTACATTTTCAGTACAAAGATTGCAAAATTTAACATTGTTATATTTTATATTAATATCAACATAGCTGCCAAATATTAAGTTTGCATAGGTATACTGTATACATGTCATATAAATAATATTGTCTCTATAATAAACAAATGTGTATCATTAACAATTGAAAAAAGAACACAGTTAAAAACTCTACCTCTGGCGATTCTTAATTCCTCTTCCAAATCAGCAATTTTTGTCTTTAAATTTTTTACTTGAAAAAAATGGACTTCGCCACAAGAGCCTCCATTGTAGTTTTTTTTGCTGATTTGCCTTTCTAAATTTTAAAACAATGAAATATTTATTATTATTTAAATTTAAATACACAACAATCCTTACAAATATTATAAAGCAATTGGTTAATCTGTCTTTCATGGTCGTCCTGATTTTTCACCAAATCTGGCAACCCGGCGGCAAACGCGATGCAGGGAGAAAATGGAGGAATTCTTTGATTGCAAACCAAACCAGGTTTTTGTCGCCAAGATATGTTTTATCGTTGTGAATATAGGATTTTCAGAAAAGTCGCCAAGGGCGACCGTATAAGACAGATTAACCGAACAATTAAATATAAATTCAAATAAAAAATATGCAAAAAGAATTATATACTATTATCCTACTTCTTAGAAAAAAAAAATTATATGCTGTTCTCGGAACTGTAAACATGCTTTGGCAATTGAACTCGAATCTACACTTCTTTTAACCCTCTGCCGGATAAGTAAAATTCTGAATATGTAGATTTGTTTCCACTATAGGAAAGCTTGGGTCAAATTTACTGTACGGTCACCCTTGGCGCGATTTTTTCAATATTTGGCAATATTTTTTTTTAAATGACAACTTCCCTCCGATCCGATAAAGAATTGCAGCAACCCTATTGGACAACAGTCGCCAAAATGGTGACTTTTGGCGAGATTTTGAAAAAGTTGCCAAGGGTGACCGTACAGTAAATTTTTACCGAAAGCTTAATTTATATTTCTAATACATTCCTCCTTTTACAAAAATATATTTTTTCATTACTATATCAGTAGAGGAGGTTTTCAAAAATCCTCCTAATGATTTAAATTTGAAAATTATTTTAAAAAATAATTTTTTTATCAACTTTTATATAAGTGCGCTATTGGAAAAACTAAAGATACTCGAATGAATATACACGTTTGTATCCATCAGGAGGTTGGTTAAGGAGCTTATATTCCAATTTTTATGGACTACTTGCACATAAGCTGATCCCACTATTTTTAACATTAAAATTTATTTAACCAAATATCACTCGTAATGTGCTCTAGAAATTAACACATCCCTGTAATAAATAAGTATTAAATAATTATTAAAGACAGATCTTTAGAATTATATTAGGGTACTTCAACATAAGAATATTTTTTACAATAAAAAAAATGGGCTCTACTTTTTTGGTCATCACTTGCGAGGATAGAATTTTCATATCATCATCCTCCAACACTTTCCTAGAAGGCAATATCCTCCTCTTCCCTCGACCAATTTCTTTATCTTCTTCTGCAATTAGACTTTCTAGTTTGTCTTCAAGATAATTTTTATCAACTGAAAAAAGAAATGTTTCAATATACAAAAAAAATCTAATTTTCCAACAATAGGCCGAGTCTAAACAAATTATGGAACAGATGTAGTATAGGACATTTGGCGCGTTTTTGTTTTTGGCGACGAAAAATTGCCGTTAAACAGCGCTATGACGTCATAGGGTTGCCAGATTGAAAGTCGCCACAAGAATCGGAAGATACCAATGTGACAGTGTGCTGTCACACGTTGCAATTTTTATATAGGGATCTGACCTATACTGGACTTTGTGCAATTTGGTCAGTTGGCTAGACTGACTGTCGCTGGTTTTATTACTGTGTTACAATGTGGGGAGAGTTACTTCACTGAGCAATTTTACGACCACACCAGGATTGGTTAGGAGGGGTTCTACAGAAGGGCGGAGCTAATCTCAATTGGTGGGTATGGTAATTCATGCAGAATTTCAGCCCCCATCCCAAGAGACCACCGTGGGAAATTCGAGATTTTCCACGCCACTTACAACTTTGCCTTTGACCAAGAAATACGAGTGAATTTTACTCCAATGACTCCCGCCCTCATGCGCAAAGCCGGAAAAGTCCCTATGCCATGTTAAGACGGCAGAGCCATGTCATGCAAAGCCGGAAAAGTCCCGATGCCATGACCCAAGACGGAAGGTCCTTGATTCCAAGAACAACAAATGACAACGCCATGAAAGCTGGACCTCTACGAACCACTGGAGACCAATGAATCACCGCAGACGGTAGCTCTCCTCCACAGTTCACGTAAGAGTCAGTTTAGCATAATATTACACATAACCCCCAACCCTAAGTTTCTACTGCAATAATGAACTTAATTTGTTAATAAAGCACCTCTTAAAATTTATGTGTGTGATATGTATTTCTTCCACACCAACATTATTCATAATGCAACTAACCAAAAAAATAACACAACGCAAATCAAAATGTACTAACCACAACTTTACGACAACCAACAATGTCAGGTGGGGTTGCCATACTATAAATTTATCGCCCCTACAAAACACGCCAAAAAAAAACCTCGCGCGCCAAATATCCTATACTACATCTGTACCCAAATTATATGTAGTTAAATAATAATGGCCATAAGATTTAAACTTCACTCTTATAATATCAGTATAACTTGTTTGTGAAAAATAGTTTTTTATTCCGAGATAATTTTGAGAAGGGTAACAAAAGTTGTATATATGTTTTTATAAACTAATTTACATCACTTACTTAAAACCCTTGTCAAATCACCGCTTTTTTATGGTCACATGGCCATTTAGGCTTACTGATAAAGTCACTGTTCTATGTTTATAAAAATTCCGATTATGGTTACAATTATGATAGGAAAATAACGTATTAGTAAACTTACTTGATATCTCCAATACAGTGACTGCATATTCCCTTGTCTTCTTGTTTAATGAAGACGCAGGCCATACTATAACAATTTCTTCTCCTGGGTTGTAGACTTCTGCCGATATAACTTCATTCGTACTTATTACTTCCAATGAGTTATTTACGAACTCTACTAGAATATATTTAGAAGAATCCATTATCTTTAATTCAACTTTTTTAGCAACGTGAAAATATGAAAAAACGTGCGAGAAAGACAAAGCAGAGAGATAAAGCCGATGTAACGAAAACAATAAGCGTATGTTGCCACTGAAATATCACTATAAACAACTATAAATAAAAAATATATATTTTATTAATGCGAGAGTTTCAAGTGCCGTAGTAACATGAAATTCCTATACTTTCAGAGGCCTCCGTGGCCGAGCGGTTAAGGCGTTCAGCTACTAATCCGAGGATTGGTGGTTCGAACCCGCGAACTGATTCTGGCCCGCCCATTGATTTAGGGCATACAGCGCGATGATGGCCGGGGATAATTATACGTCGCCACGACAGCAACCCTACTCAGTTTCGGTTATTGTTTAATTCAAAGGTGGAGCTAGTTTCTATTGCTAGTTTGACTGGAAGATCCGTTTCACGCAACGTTCTTTAACTTTATTGATTTAGATACAGAGTTTGAATTTTACATTTTGTATATTACATTTACAGTGCTATTTTGCAAGTTTCCAATTAACATACGAACACCGCAACGGCGGTGGCAATCCCAACAAGGAGAGGCGATTTGGAAACGAGCATCGTGACAAATCTGCAATGAGAATTCAATAAAAACACACATTAATACACTATATAGACTGAACACTTTAACATATATACAGAACATATACAGAAAATGTTGGATATAACCAAGTAGCGAAGAGAATTCAAGCTAGGGCAATCGAACTCATCTTCAAATGTGAACTAAGGAATAAGGTGGAAGACCTAGTTCCACTCAGGCCGGGGAATCACCATCCCTTTCAGGAGCCGACCCATGATCGTGGTTACACTTCGTAGCGAGTCGGCCCTGTTGAGGATTGTAACCAGAGTGTCTTCTGCTTTGAAATACTTAATCCTAATATCGTTGTGCTGTTTGCATTTGAGTAGGACATGTGTTCTAGTACCTATCTCCCCCCATCCGCACGCATTTTACCTCTTTACCAAAAAACCTATGCCCAGTCAAGGCTTGCGTGATATAAAAATTTTCGAAGTTTACGTATTTTGCTTTGCTCACTTTTGGATTAATCCTAAATCTTTTAGTTGAATTGCTCCATCGTGTTTGCCACTTGTTTAGTTCTTCTTTTTTCGATAGGTTTTTAATTTGTATTTTGGACCATTTAGTTACAATATCTACATTATCTTTTTGGGTTGCGAGTTTTGCCGTTTCATCGGCCTCCTCGTTACCCCAGGAGCCGATGTGTGCCCTTGTCCAATACAACTTAATAAGTTGGTTTTCATTAAGTTTGTGTATCAGATCCCTGATCTGGTTGACAGTATCGTCAGTTGTTGAATAGCTACAAATCATTTGTAGTGATGACATTGAGTCAGAGATAATATTTATCTCCGATTCATTTCGGTAGTGTTGTTTAATTGAGATTAGCGTTTTCATGATAGCGGCCAACTCTGCCATAAAGACAGTAGAGTAGTGAAGCTGGCAACCCTCCAATCGCAAGATCACTACTTTTTTACTTTTCTATGTCAAGTCCATCGCACGGATTCGAACCACCAATCCTCTGATTAGCAGCTGAACGCCTTACCAACTGAGCAACTGGGCTCCCAAATTGAAGTAAAATGCGAGGAAAAATTCGTACGTTATACGTTTTTGGATTATATCAGAGGCCTCCGTGGCCGAGCGGTTAAGGCGTTCAGCTACTAATCCGAGGATTGGCGGTTCGAACCCGTGCGATGGACTTGACAAATAAAAATAAAAAAAGTAGTGATCTTGTGATCGGAGGGTTGCCAGCTTCGCTACAAAAATACTAGAAAGTCGTCCAGAATATCCAACAAATTATACTGGCGTGTATACGGGACTGGTGCACGATACATCGGATCGGGGTCCAAAGTCCCGACGTCTATTGAAGGCGTTGAGTGCCAGTTCAGGTGTTTCCTCGTCATCTGACCATGGTTCTAAAATAACGAGGTGCATGTATGAATGTGTGTGTGAATGTGTATGTGTTCCCGGGTCTTTCCTTCGAGATTGACCCCGAACCGTCGCCAATAGCCCACTGTGCAGCTCTAGTGCGACGTTAAATAACAAACCAACCAACCGGAAATGTCAGACCAGCGTTAGGCAGTTGCGATAAAAATCAAAATATAATGTTTAAGGTATTTCTTAAATGCTGGAATATATGTTATTCGTACAAAATTGTCCAAAAATTTGCGGGATAATGTGACTTATTGTGATAAAGATCGAGATTTATATTTAAGTAGAATCGACTAACAAACTTTATCATTATTATATCAACTTAAAACATGCTAATAATTACTGATTATACATATCAGTAAAACGTTGCAAATCTTCCTTTCACGCGTCTTCAGGAACGAGCATATGCGCAACAAGAAGACACCATTTCATACAGCGCAAAGCGAAATTGCCGACTCATACCACGGAGTAAAGAAGAAGGTGGAGGTGCGAACAAGTCTAAAACCGGTTTGCAATGTGAAGTAAGCAATCGCTTAAAAAGTAGGAACTGGCGAAGTGTTTGGCGCTATTACTACTTTGTACCAGTACTTGGCGATAATTTATTTTTCCCTCATAGGAAAACTACTGCAAACTAGGTTTGTTTGTTCCTAGTTTGGGGTTGCTAACTTACGTCTCATGAAATCTCGCCAAATCATCTCCACCTTTTTCTTTACTCCGTGACTCAAACGCGTTCAACCCACTGATCTCTAACTGTAACTTCTGGATAGGGCAAGACATTTTGTTGTCTTGAAGCCTATATGGAGGCCGCCATGATGTGTCTCATTTTTCTTGATACCGCAATATTTCGTATATTTTTCATGTTAAAATACGCCGACATATATTACTTTTGGGTAAGTTTTTTTTTTATTTTATTTTTAAACCCATTTTAAATGTAATCTGCTATTAAAATAGAAAGTCATTTGCAAGTCAAAGTGGTTAAAAAGCAAGAGCAAAAACTATCTGTTTGGCAATATAAAAATTAATTCTATAAGAAGAAAATATAATATTTATATACATTTAATACTTCTACAATGCTTTGCTAATAAAAAACACCACTAAATCACTTTTTAAAAAATATATTGGGACACAGTATGGCAGCTTTCAATTGGTTTCAACCATAGAAATGTATAAAGACCTAGAAGGAGGAAGGGTAGAGAAGCCGATGAAGCCTGCAAGGGCGAGAAAACGGGGTAGAGTTGGCGAGGAACGGGGTATATGGCTGCCAGATTGATGACATTTATGGCTTGCTTTGGATTTTGCTTCAACTTTCACAACGCTTGACGTTGTTTTACATAATAATTGCATTATATGGTATTTTAATTACGGCAATATTTTAGGCATTAAAACCATAAAATAACAAAAATTAGCGTTAAAAGTTAAAAAATTATGACCACACATGTGGTTGTATAAAACTTCTAAATATTAATATTTCCCTTTAAAAGCAACGCAAACAACATTTTTTCTCATAATCTACAATATTACCTTGTTTTATTGTAATTTACAGCATTATCAAAAATGCTATATTTAGAGCGCAATAATTTTTTAAAAAAAGCGATTTTACCATTGAAACTCCCATTTACCGACCAATTGAGGGGAACAGTTGGCGACGGCCGCCATAACTTCAATTCCCCTATTGGCGAAATTGGCTTTCAGCCTTCCAGCAACCCTATTAGAGTTCAGTGGTTTCAACACGCCCGTAGAGGAAACAAGGTTTGAGCCTTCCAGCAGTTACAGTTAGAGTTCAGTAGTTCAACCACGCGGCCATTGAAATAGCAGCAGGGGGAAGTGATTGACGGCAAGAAGAGGCGAAACAGATAGTGACGACAAACACGTGACTTAACTCCGGACCCACGATAATAGTGTTAGTCTCCCTCTGCTTCCCATACATGCTCTAAGGAATATACTTGAAAAATTTCACATTTAGATTGCTGTAGCAAGTGAATTTGATCAAATAAACTATTATTCGATAGCTTTGACTTTGAATCGCGATGGGTCTTATAAATTATTCTCTATTAAAACAAGATACATCCTTCTGGTAAATACTCTCGTATTTTTTATTTAGAATAAAAGAGCTCAGAAAGTAAATAAATCGGTGATATTTAAATAGTAACAGGATATAGATATATGATGGGGTTTTTTTATTTGAAAAAGTAACAAATATGAATCGCGTCGACCAATTACAGGCTCTATGCATACTACTTTCAGTTTTCGAATTTGATGCTCTAAATTGGATATTGTGTGGCGGCTGCTCTAGAAACGGATTGCCACCTTTTCCGATGGCTTTCTTTTCACGATGGGTAAAGTAAAAAGGCACATGCATTCTAAAATATGAAAACTAATTTTTTTTTTCAAGATTTAGAATCCTCCGAATTGTAGGTGATTCCAGGCACGCGCAGGCACCGTCACTTACTGTACAGCAAAGTCCAGCTTCCCGGCACGATCCAGCATCCGATACCTATGCTGACTGCTGAGCATCCAGCAAACAAAGATGACCAACGCTGCGACGAATAAAGTTACATTTTCTTTCGTATTGAGGTAAGTCGTACTAACCGCAGACAATTTCGTATCTCATTTCTCCTTTTGTGCCTATTTGGGACGCACACTGAACTCTAACTGTAACTTTTGGAAGGCTCAAAACTAGTTTCCTCTATTGGCGCGTTGAAGCCAATTGAAAGCAGACATACTATGTCCCAACATTTTTTTAAAGTGATTTAGTGGTGTTTTTTATTACCATAGCATTGTAGAAATATTAAATGTATATAAATATTATATATTCTTCTTATAGAATTAATTTTTATATTGTCAAACAGATAGTTTTTGCTCTTGCTTTTTATCTACTTCGACTTTGACTTGCAAATGACTTCCTATTTTAATAGCAGATTGCATTTAAAAGGGGTTTAAAAATAAAATAAAAAAACTTAGCCGAAAGCTATATACGTCGGCTTATTATAGCATGAAAATTATACGAAATATTGCGGTATAGAGAAAAGTGGGGCCCATCATGGCGGCTTCCACATCGACTTCAAGTCAACAAAATGTTTTGCCGTATCCAGAAGTTACAGTTAGAGATCAGTGGTTGAAGCCAGTGTGGAAGCAGCCATACCCCAAAAACTTTTTTAAAAAGTGAATTGTTGGTGTTTTTTAATACTGCAGCATTGTAGAAATATAAAATGTATATAAATATTATATTTTGTTCTTATAGAATTTTTAATATTGCCAAACAAATAGTTTTTTCTCTTGCTTTTTAACCACTTTGACTTGCAAATGACTTTTTATTTTAATAGAAGATTGCATTTAAAATGGGTTTCAAAAGAAATTAAAAAACTCAGCCAAACACGTTGGCTTATTTTAACATGAAAAATATGCGAATGGTTGCGGTAGCGATGAAAGTGGGGTACAGTTGTTACCCCTTCAATTGGCTTCGGACACTTCTCATCCCATCCCTTTAACTGTTCTGAGCCGTGTTCGAAAGTTCTCCAGCAGAAAAGCGTTCTCTTGTATAAAAATGTGCCCTTACCAGTGGCTGGGTTTTTAGAGGAATTATTGTGTACATGGTTACTCAGCTTTTTTAGTTAAATATTTATTTCTTCTGTTTGATAAAAAAAATCCAAATCGAAAAAAAAGTAAGTTATCCGTCTTTCGATTTTTGAATATATTGATCTACCAGAATCCAATTTTTTTTTTTTTTTAAAAATCGCCAAATAAAATGTCTGTTTCGGAATAGAATGCCGAAATAAATATATGAATTAATTAAAATAGTTATTCCATCTTTCAGTGATTCTTAACTATCAGCAAATAGTTATTCCATCTTTCAGTGATTCTTAACTATCAGCAAATAGTTATTCCATCTTTCAGTGATTCTTAACTATCAGCAAATAGTTATTCCATCTTTCAGTGATTCTTAACTATCAGCTAACCAAACTTTTTTTTGAAAAACTAGGGGGCTCCGCCCCCTGCTCCGCTAACGCTTCGCCAACCCCCGGAGGATTGCTATGCAATCCTCTTTAGTTTGCTTCGCAAACAATACCGGCTTCATACACTGTAGACAATGACAATGTGTCCTAACAACAACACTTTTTGTAGTTATATAAATTATTACTGGCAGTGCGTCACACAAATTTATTTTTCGGATGTTGAGACAAGAAATTTCTCAACTTAACGATCCGAAATTCCGAACTTGAACGATTCAAAATTCCCAACTTAAAGACGTCGGGTACCAGCTCAAGTGTTGTCCTCGTTATCTGACCACTGTTAAAAATATGAGGCATCGTTCCCGGGTCTTTTCTTCGAGAAAGGCCTCGAACCAAAGCGTCCTTGATGTAGTAAGTAAATATGTACCAATAACCAATCAAGGGCGCTTTGCTCGAACCAACGCCAGTAGTTCAATGTGCAGCTATAGTGCGACGTTAATTAACCAGACCACACTTAAGAATTCGAAATTCACAACGCAACAGTGTTACAAAAATTCCCAGTTCCAACTTAGACATTTTCAGCTTTTTTAAAGGTAATATTAAACAGTTCTTTCGACAGTATTGATTTGTCGCACGCATGTTCCAATGCAGTGGTTTGTTTTGAGGTCTAATTTAGGTTTCATCTTAATACAAGTTGGCAATTTCCAGGCTTCCGTCGCTTTCATTTGCTAATAATATTAATTTGCCTGAGGCATAAATTTTCCCAACTCAGGGATTTTTAAAACTCGAAATTCCCAACTTTTAAGGTTTCAAGCCAGTTTACAACAGAGGGGGGGGGGGGGGGGGGGCATGCTTCCCCACCCCCCCCACCCCCCGCCGTTGTGTTGGGCCTGATAACTGGAAAAACTCAACTGTAGAACTGCTTCAACGCAATTGTGCTCATTAAAAAACAAACAACAGCATAAACGCGCCACGCATACATCAGCCTAATCGCCAACTTTTATTTATATAAAGTAAGATAATTGGGAATTAGCGCTAATAATAATTCGCCTTTAAGATATATATTTGCATGGATGTTGGCATTTTGCCAATTCGTTGCATTTCGTTCAGATGTATCTTTTAATAATATTTATAGTACTTCACATAAACAATTACATCTAATTTATTTTTTAAAATAGAATTTCAGTATTGATACCATTCAAGAAAGAAAGATTTTACGAACATAACTATATTTTTTAACGGGAAAAAAGTATACTTTTGAACTACTTAGAGCAGTTTTAATTTATCACTTAAAATTTTTCGCGTAAAATTGACGATTATTTCAGACATTTCGTCAATTATTTAAAAATTTATAACTACAAAACTAAATCGAATTTTCACAAACGCTCTGGATCATTTGTAGCCAATAGTTTAATCTGTATCCCTAATTTTTTTGTTGAAAATTGAAAGACAAGTATCTAAAAATATATGAATTGTGTCCGAAATTTTCGAAAATTATGACTTTAACATAAAATAACGTCTAATATACTGATCGTATTGAAAAACAAATATATGCATCTTATTACCCAAACATTTCTTAATAAACTGGCATAATTTTATAATTATAGGACATTTACTTTTTGAGATGCAAGCAGAACAATGAGACAAAAAGTCGCAAATTAAAATTTTCTCGAAATATCCTACATTTTTATCCTTCTTCTCTATTTTTTATACCTATCTTAAATGACCATATATAATTTAATTGCAAAGATAGAAATATAATCTTTATAACATCGGAAAGAGGAAGTTTTAACGAACATTAATATATTTTTTTGAATAAGAAAATATGTAATTTTAAATGACTTATAGCAATTTAGAAATCACGTTTCAAAAATGATGGTGAAAAAACTTCAAAAAGTGGAGCGTGTTTAAATGTTTAAAAAAGTTATAAATCCAAAACTAATTTGAATTTAAAAAAATGCTTACTTGGATTTCCAGTTCAAACCTATTTGTGTACTCCCTAAAAAAAATTGGATCTCTCCACTTAATAGTGTTTCAGAAACTCGACATACAAAATTACTTGTAAGCGAAATTTTATCAACGACGACTTTAATATTAAATAACTTATAAACGAACAACAGTATTGAAACAAAAATATATTCTTCTTATTTATCAAACATTTCTTAACAAATTCACTTAATTTCGTAATTTTAGGACTTTTACATTTTGAGATACGATCTGAATAACATTGAAAGAACTGAAAATTCCCCCTAGGACTTACTTTTTCCCCCTAGGGCTTACTTTTTTTTAAAATAGAGAGATAATTTTCCCGGTTTCAATATCTTTTTATTTAATGAGATGAAAAAAATTTAGAATAAAAAAAAAGCTATTTTACTTTTTGGATTTTCAGCACATCACCAATCAACCGTAATCACGATTAATCGGGCCTGTGCCACGAATAATCCAAATTGAAGTTAAATGCGAGGAAAATTTCGCGGAAAATATTTTTGGAATCAAATGTTCTTTTTGTTTTGAAATGTTCCAATTTTTAGGGTAAAATGCTGTGAAATTTTGATTGTTTAGCATTTTAATCAACTGTAATCGCAATAATCCAGACCCGTTCCCGAAAATGGAATAAAATGGTTATCCGTTTTTAAATTAACCGAAAATATCGATGAATAATAAGGCTTTATTTAAAAACATTTTCCAGATTTTGAATGTATTTTTGGTTATTCGATCCAGAATAAATTAATGCAAATATTTTGTTTCCAGAAGTCAGTCGCAGTTAACAGGACTTGGCGGCCATGTTTTTTGAAGTTATTTAAAAGTGGCGTCACTTATTTTATAAGCATTTAATTATTATTATGAAATGAAACTGCTAAACCTTAAGAAACTAAATATACTTATGTCAATTTAACAGGTACCACTACTTTAGTAGTTTTACTTAAAATATAAAATACGTAATTTTTTCGAATTCATTAATTTCTCAAATATACATTTATAACTCACAAGTTTTCTATTTATTTTACTTGATAGATAGACATGTAATCGAAAGCAACACAAACGGATGTAATAGTTGCAATTTGTCTACATGCTATTGAGACATTATAAACTTACAGGAATTATGATTTGAAGGAATATTTTGGGCTTTTTAAACGAGAAAGATTATTTTTTGTGTGTGTATTTTCTTGATTTGGAATACGTTTTTGGTTCCTGGATCGATTCTGAATAAAATGCAGTATATACCTATCGTTATCCAGAACTCAATCGCAAATAATATGACTTCGCGATCACTTCCTTTGAAGTTATAAAAAATAGGGTGTCTGTTTAGGAAGCATTTCGTTATTATTATTAAAAAAAATTGCAATACATAAATAAGTTAATCTATTTTATGTGAATTTAATAGATACCACTATTTTAGTAGTTTTGCCAAAAATATTTAATACAGAAATTTTTTAACTTAGCATTATAAATAAAGTAACTAAGGAAAAAGATTGGAAAAAAATGTCTGCCCATTTTACGTGATGGGTAGGCATGTAATCGAAAGTAGCTGAAAACTGATGTAATTATAACGATCTGTCAAGGGGGGGCGAGGGGGATGTATACGATTTATCCATTTAATACTTTTCGTTAGATTATTAATCATTAAAAATTACGGTTTATAATGAAGAGGACATTTGGAAAAAGGTTTCTTTAATCAGTTGCAGGTAATTAAAGTTATTTTTTTTAAAGAATATCTTAGTCTTCTAACACGAGAAGATCAACCAGCGGATAAAGGCGGTAATTAATCAGAGGATTCCTATTTCGAGCCCGTGCGGTGGACTTGACAAAGAAAAGTAAAAAAGTAGTGATATTGCGATTGGAGGGTCGACAGTTTCGCTACAGAAAAACTAGAAAGTCGTCCAGAACATCCAAAAAATTATACTGGCGTGTATACGGGACTGGTACACTATAAATCTGATCGGGGTCCAATGTCCAGACGCCTGTTGAGGTTGTGTCGGGTGCCAGCTCAGCTGTTGTCTTCGTCATCTGACTATGGTTCAAAGATTCTAGGAATTGTTCCAGGATCTTTTCTTCGAAATAGGCCCCGAACCGTTGACAAGAGCCCAATGTGAAGCTCTAGTGCGACGTTAAGGAACTAAACCAAACCTATATATCATTTGTTCTGCGTAGAAGAGCTGCCGGAAATGAGTCAAATTAAGGGTATACGCTGACCTGTTTAACCACTGTAACTTCAGTTCCAATCGACGGGTCGTAGCGCGTTCGTGGTTAGAATTGAAGAAAATGACGAATTCTACAACCCCATTTGCTTAGTTGACAGTTTAAACCATGGTTCAAAAATACGAGGCCATCGTTCTCGGGTCTTTCCTTTGAGATGGGCTATTGCCAACGGTTCGGGGCCTAATGTGAAGCTCTAGTGCGACGTTAATTAACCAAACCAATTTTTATATTGTTTTGATAAAGTCTCCTATTCCGTAATGTTTTATGCAGTCTTATTTTTATCAATAGCAACTGAAGGAAACCATTCTCCGAGTTGACGCATCGCAGAAGACGGGGAAAGAAGCCCGGAAGATTGCAGAGCACACGGGCGGAGATGCGGCAGCTGAAGAGTCAGTACGCTGAGAAAGAGCACAAAATGAAGATACACCTCTTAAGTTCAAGTACAACAGAAAAGTACACTCAAGACGGGCACGAATCAACTATGTTGCTTATCGCAAAGAAGCTGTCTGACCCAATTCCCTAATTTAAATGGGTATATTTTTTTAAGTTGCCATGTTTCATGTCTTTTTAACGTTATAATCCCTTTTATCCGTACTTGGGACACTTGTAGGGCATACTCACTGACCTCCAACTGTAACTTCTGGAAGGCTCAAACCTTGTTTTCTCAATGGACGCTTTGAAGCCAATGTGGAAGCAGCCGTACTGTGCCCCAACATTTTTTTAAAAAGTGATTTAGTGGTGTTTTTCAATACCACAGCATGTTAGAAATATTAAATGAATGTAAACATTATTTTTTTCTTCTTATACAATTAGTTTTTATATTGCCAAACAAATAGATTTTGCTCTTGCTTTTTAACCACTTCGACTTTGACTTGCAGAGGACTTTCTATTTTAATTGCAGATTGCATTTAAAACGGGTTTAAAAAGAAAATAGAATAAAACTCAGTCAAAAGCAATTTCGTCGTTTATACAAATTAATGGAGTTCGTAAAATAAACTACATTACTCCGATATGGAATTGAAGGCCTGTAGAGATGGAATATGCATGAGTAAAGTTGATACTGGTATAAACAGGTATGATGGTAAAGTAAACGAACGAACAAAACAGAAGCACACACAGATTTCCATTCGAAGGGGCGGAGCCTATTTCGCGACGTCTTCCGATTGGCGGGGAGAGGTGGCATCCTCCTTGATATTAGCAAAATACTCCAGGAGCACTTGCAGTTTAGTCAGCGGCTCGGCACTTTCACGGATCTTCAGAATTAGGCCTTTAATTCCGTCAGTTCCGGAGAAGATGAGCGCAATTTCATTGAAAAGTTCCATGACAAGGGCAAAATCGCCCATAGAATTAACACTTTTAAATCCAGGTGGGGGAATAGAGTTCACTGAAGCACAAGGTGGAACTTTATTGTTTACATTACGTCTTTTTTTCTTGGTGTTGATTTTGGTCGAACGAGTTCGATTTATTTTGCCTTTTTTAGGAAATTCGATGCATTTACGGCTTGAGGCAAGATGCCCGTCCTTTCCACAATTTATGCATTTTGGGACAACTTGTCCCGCAGTGCAATCACGAGTTTGGTGATCCGAGGGACCACATTTCAGGCATCTGGTCTGCATAAAACAGTTGATAGCAAGATGATGAAAATGATTACAATTAAAACATTGAGATGGCCCTTTTCGGCTTCTAAAGGGTTATTGTGGTAGCAATAAAAGTGCTGCGCAGCGGCTGCTGCTACATCGGCTTCAAATCAACAAAATGTCCTGCCCAATCCAGAAGTTACAGTTAGAACCAAATTTAGACTAAACTAATGATCCATAAAATTTGTTTTAATTACAAATATACATTTTTGAGAAAAGTGTACCAAACGGTGAAAAAAATATCAGTTCTTAGAAAAACTATAAAACGTAAAATCCTTAGTAATTCTAAATTTATTTTTGGTCTTCCTGCGCCAAATATTTCTCGAGTATTTAGAATCAGTGAGTGCACAAAATCTTGGCTTTATTTTGAGTAATTAAAATTTCCCCTAGTTTTATAATTTCTGCAAAGTTTGTTTGCGTTTCACTGAGTTCATTAAAGTTGATTTTAATATTTGTGTTTGTTTGTTTTAGTTTTTATTTTAAGTCTTATAAATTGCTTAGATTGTATTAATTTGTGTGTGGGGGGGGGGGGGGGGGAGGAGTGAATTTTCGTCATACTATATCTACATAATGAGCTATCGGCGACTAATACCATCCTGAAGAAAAATGTACTGTAAATGATACCTTGAAATTTTAAACAAATGTTAGATGGCAAAGCTCGAGATGGTACCCTATCCACTCTCTGAACCTTTTCATCTGAACTAAAAGAAACATGCAGCGGATTTAACGTACACCACCCAACTCTACACGGAGATTGTCAGTTGAATCTTCAGGTCAAACGCGCATATGGGAATTATTCAATTTCACACACCGAGGGGTGTTTATTCAATCTAACTATTGACAGTTTAATATGTACAGTTCTATCCTGAATATAATTGCCAGGCCCGTAGGTTTAACGTATCACTATATTATTTATGTAGTATCGATCCTTTTTGCGGCTTATACGCAGAGAGTTGTAATATTAAATAGAGAGCTTCTTCAATACTAGACTCTCGTAAGGCCGCGGTGTCAACATTGAAAAGAAAAACTCACATCACGTGGTTATAGCGCTGCCACATTTGGCGTTCAGACATCTGCAGGAGTTACAAATTTGGCGCACTTTCCTCTCTTTTGGTGATAAGGAGTTATGTCCGTATTCAACTTCTTAACATATATGTACGTATTTACTTATTTTCAAACAATATGCGCTAAATATTTCCTCTTCATTAACGAAACGAAAATATTTTATTTGTGTTCAATACTCAAAGAAGTGAAACTCTTTATATTTCTCAGGTTTTATTGTTCATATTTTCCCTATAAACTCCCTTAAATTGTGCCACTCGTTAAAAAAAAAACGATATTTAAATACAAAATTAAACACAAAACCATATTACAATACTTCGATCTCGTTTAGTTCTTAAAGTCGCCAAGGCATGAATGAATTGGCATTTCCACATATCACGTGGTTTCAATGATGGACACACGGAAATCAGCATTTTTATTACTCTAGAGGGGAATTATGAGCGTGAGTGATAGGGAAAATTCAGTCATGGGAACGGTTGAGAATGGCACGCTGAGGACGGGATTGTCATGACTAGGACCAGAGTGAAAATACAATGTCAGCAAGAATTAAATGAAAGAATTGCCTTTTGAAAGTGCGTATCTGCAAAGAGGGTAGATGGCTTGTTAAAAAGAGTTTTAAGGACGGGGCGGTATACAAGCTACATGAGAGATAGGTTAATCGGGGTTTACAAGGGGTGGAAAATTTATTTCATATATATAAAAAAAAAAGATAATTGAAGTTTAAAACTGTTGAGCCGTACAATGATTTTTACTTCTTAATCTTTAGAAATTCATCGTTCTTCGTTGTCTTGGTTTTAGTTTGTTAATTAACGTCGCACTAGAGCTGCACAGTGGGCTATTGGCGACGGTTCGAGGCAATTCTCGAAGAAAAGACCCGGGAACACATTCACACACACACATTCATACGTGCACCTCGTTATTTTAGAACCATGGTCAGATGACGAGGAAACACCTGAACTGGCACCCAACGCCTTCAATAGACGTCGGGACTTTGGACACCGATCAGATTTATCGTGCACCAGTCCCGTATACACGCCAGTATAATTTGTTGGATATTCTGGACGACTTTCTAGTATTTTTGTAGCGAAGCTGGCAACCCTCCGATCGCAAGATCACTACTTTTTTTTACTTTTCTATGTCAAGTCCATTTCACGGATTCGAACCACCAATCCTCTGATTAGTAGCTGAACGCCTTACCAACTGGGGCTCTAAAAAGAATCGGTAACAAAATATACAAGTAATTAAAATAATAATTACTACATTTTTCACTAAGGTTTATTAATAAAAGTAATGTTAGGTTGCATCGATCAGCTCAAGTGTTGTTCTTATTATCTGACCATGGTTTAAAAATACGAGGCATTATTCTCAGGTTTTTCCTTCAAGATCATTGTCGTGTGCAGTACAGTGAAGTACAGCTGCGGAAAAAAAAAACGAACCACCAATGATTATTTCGTTAATTTTTATAGTAGAGCTAAACTTAATATACCATTTTGTATGGAATAAAGTCTACTACACATTGATATACAAAAAATTTGCATAGGGGACTATCTTCATATTAAAATCCGCACCAACTTTAAAATTTCCAATAGCAACACCCAATTTTGATTCAATATTTAGAATCTACGACAAAATTTATCGTTGAATATAAATTTGCAAGTCATTTGGTTAAGTAGTTTTTTAATTATGAATTTCGAAAGTTTAGAACTCGTAATGTTAAATGAATTTCTTAAACTTTTAATCATATCTTTCGAAATAATAATTTTATTAAACTGAAATTTTTATCTGTGTTACTTCTAAACGACCCAAATATAATACACTAACTTTCATTACTTATATGTATATTTTTTAATTTTATTTAAATTAGGATATTAATATTCATAAAATTTATGAATATTAACCATGCTATATTTTGATAGTGATGGATTCAGAAAAACGCTTTATATCCATATCTAAAATTTCGTGATTTTCCTCTTTGTAGTTTTTAAGATATATTAAAATGTGCATCAAATGATCATTTCAGGGGTCATACACAAAATTTAAAATCAGCAGAACTTAACAGAAATCTTCACTAATTTTGAGAATTAAAAGCGCTGTTATCGCGTTGGCATAAAATTCTAAATTCTTATATAAAGGCGAGCGGTGTTCGGGAGTGGTGCACGTTAAATATGATCCAAGTCGAATTTCCTATCGCCTACTGAAGTTGCGTTGGGTGTCAATTCATACGTTGTTCTCGTCATCTGACCATGGTTAAAAAATATGAACTTGGTTAAATAACTTTGCACTAGAGCTGCACAGTGGGCTGTTGGAGAGTGTTAGGGGCCTATCTCGAAGGAAATATACATAACTTCCTTGAATTTTTAATTAATATATTTATTTCAAATACTGTATTTAATAACTGAAGTATATTTAATACATGTATTTTGTGTCAGAATTGCATTTGGTACTATGTGTTAATAAAAAAAACTTGATCCGTGCTCTTTGTCTAATTTTCAACTTTCTGGTGTGTTCCGATGCCATTGAAAAATTGAGAATCATTGATTTAAGTTGATAATACTATATGTAAATATTTAAAGAATGTGAATATCTTAGTTCATTATACTTAAACTTTTTTATATAATAATTATGTCTGTTGTCCCATGTCTTTTAAAGAAAACCACACAACTATATAAGCCGCCACTACATTTTGTAAATAAAAAAAGTAGGTAGTAATTAATAAATATATTATGGATAATTCTTAACTATTTTAAATAAATGCATTAAAAATAACTAGATATGTATTTTTTTAGAGGAAGGGCTTTAAGTTAACAATATAATTCATAAAAAAAATAGAGTGAAAATCCCTTTTTGAATGAAAAGGACAACAAAATCCTTAACAACCGCTACAGAATGACAAGGTTTCTCTCCACTAAGGTTTACTTTACTATTATAAGGTTTATTTAATTTAACTGGTGGAGTAAAGTAACCCCGAATGTTGGACTGGAATAAGGTTGGTGAACCAATTATTTGTAACCTGAACTAGAAGAAGAAAATAGATTTTATACTTTTAAATTCTTTCATAACAGAATTGGGCCCTAACCTTATACAGGGTACACGTGGTTATGTAAAAAATACAACTTTTCTACTGGAAGAAAACCCGTGTTATACCAACACCGGTGTGTTGGTTATACCTACACAACACTTTTAGCTCTAACGTTCCCTAAAGAAAGAGAAGGGAAAAAAGGCCAACTGTTGGACAGCAGGATTGCTAACCCTCACGGGAAAAATATATTACTGTCTTCTTTCGCTGAATGCCTCGCCTTTTTTCAAATAAGAAACTTTTTTTTAATAGGTGGAGTAAAGTTACCCTACAAGGTGTAAAGTAACCCCCTTGACGGTAAATTGAAAAACAGTAGTTTAAAACACAATCAGTGTTACTGAATAATTGTAAAGCCGAATTGAATTACAGCGGCAATTGTAATAACAAATTTTCCAATATTTCACAAAGCCGGATTGGACACACCATATGTAATTATATTTTTAAACAATTTTTTTTAAAGTTGCAAAAATGAAGTGCACATTGAAGTGGTCTAAATGTTGTTTAAGAAACTTCAATGCTTTCCTTTTATATATAAAAAACCTTATGTGCATATTTTTGTTTTTTAAAGGATTTTTAAAAGCATTAAAATAATTTTGGACCATCCTGCATAACTTAAGACAAGCACAATCTTATGGAAAATGAGCAATTACATAGCCTCAATTCAAACTGAGTTTATAATATAACATTTGCAATATTTTATTTAAATATAGAATTAAAAAAAATTATATGAATTTTAAAAGTAAATCATTGGAATATGTATTTTAAACTTTGAATAAATAACTTTTTAAAGATATATTCTAAAATTTTAAATTTTTCTTACAATATTAATTTTGTCATTTGCCTATATAATTTCAGAACATCTTAAGAATACAAATGATGAAATTTGTCGTCATTAAAAATACTATATACAATCACATTGAAGTAGTAACATATATGTAAGAATAATACATACTGCATCATATTATTTGAACAATTTATATGCTAACCTTATCTTATCTCTGATCTGACTATCTGATTGACCTATCTGTTAAAAGTAGAACAACGGCTAACGCAAAACATTTTCTACCCGCGTCATTCATTTCTTAGTCCAACTAATAATACTTTGTTCAATGTGGAGGTAGCCCCTCAAATAACATCGATACATATTGTCTAATATCTCTGCATATAATGGTAGGAAATTAACGAAAATTTATATTTAGATTAATTTGAGGGTGGGGAACACTTCTGCGCTATCAAAAGTAGGTGTTGCTATTGAAAACTTTAAAGTTGGTACGGATTCGAGTATGAAGATAGTCCCCTATGCAAATTTTTTGTATATCAATGTATAGTAGACTTTATTCCCTACAAAATGGTATATTAAGTTTAGCTCTACTATAAAAACTAACGAAATAATCCCTGGTGGTTCGTTTTTTTTTTCCGCAGCTGTACATTGCCGTTCATGGGTTTGTTTTTGGTTTGGTTTTGTCAAATAACGTCGCACTAGAGCTGCACAGTGGGCTATTGGCGACGGTTCGGGGTCAATCTCGAAGGAAAGACCCGGGAATACATTCACACACACACATTCATTCACACATGCACCTCGTTATTTTAGAACCATGGTCAGATGACGAGGAAACACCTGAGCTGGCACCCAACGCCTTCAATAGACGTTCATGGGAGTCTTCCATCCAGGTTTGGCCTCCGTGGCCGAGTGGATTAAGGCGTCAGCTGGGAATCCCAGGGTTCCCGGTTCGAAACTGTGCCAATAGCTCACTGTGCAGCTGTAGTGGGACGTTAATTAACCAAACCAAACCTTCGCTCCAGTGTTTAATATTATTTTAGCTTAGTCGGCCATCACGAGCTTTGATCATGAGCCTTCCAACACAATCACAGACAATCAATCAATCATTTTGTGCACCTCGCATACCAGAAAAATTGCATGATACGAAGTGTTGTCAGCTGTATTGTTAATAGTTGTCTCTTCGCATTCGAAACATGTCTCATATTACTTCCGTGCACATGATTTTAGACACAACTGATTGGAATTACCGTGAGTTGAAGTTTTTCCTGGAACATGACTCTTCTTCAGTGAACGAATTCGACGAAACCGGACTCGCACCCCTCCACCGCTTGCTGTACGATCCGAGGTGCTCTCGCAACATTGTCAAACTTTTAATCCAGCACGGGGCAGACGTCAACTTGCTGCCCCAAGACGGATGTTCCCCCATCATAATTGCCCTTTCAAGACGTCTAGACAGAGAAATCATTAGGGAACTCCTGGACGGCGGAGTAGACCACGCCAAAATCAAGGAACGCGGTGAGTTCGTTCTCTGCACGGCCCTCTTTCACGGTAACTCGGCAGACGTTTTCAGAATGCTGGTTGAGGGAGGCTGCGCCCTTCAAGGCTGTTGCTTCCACCCTTCCGTATTCCACTGTGCCCTGGAGTCGCAGCAGGCGACCCTAGACGCAGGGTTGCTGAAGCTACTGCTCGAGAAGTCCACAAACGTCGACATGGATCTGCTCAGTGGGTACGGACAATCTCTTCTCTGTCTTTCTCTCAGCAGGTGCAAGGGGGTGCGCATCACCGAAATGCTGCTGGAGGCAGGGTGTTCGATACACGCCTGCCAAAGGCACTCTTCTCTGTGGGTTTGCGCCACCTCCTATTCTTCCCTGCTGACAGTGGACATTGCCAAACTGGTAACCACCAAGTGCACTGACTTGAACTATGTCAACGAGGTTGGCGAGAACCCACTGCAGATGGCCTTGAAGTATGGCAAGTACGAGATGGATGCCATCAAGCTTTTGCTCAAATTGCAATCTGGGGACATTGCAGATGTGATGTCCCATTGGGGTAATAATGTTTTGCATGCCGCGACGGCCAACTGTCGAGCCGACCCAGACGCTGTTAGGCTTTTGATCGAAAAGGGTGCCAAAGTGGATGCTGCGAATAATAACGGAGACACCCCTCTCCATGTAGCTGTAGCATGCGAAAATTACAAGCAACCTATTGTCAGAATCCTGCTCGAAAACGGTGCTACTGTTAATAAATCAAACAGATCTCGCCAAACGCCATTGTACGTAGGTTGCAAAAACGGACTTAACTCGAGCACACTTCAATTGCTACTTAGCGTTGGCGCTAGGGTTACACCGAAAAATCATTGGGGCAATATATCTTTAGAATACGCTCTGGGAAAATACGATGCGCCTCAATGTCCGGACAATATTACCTGTTGCGAATTGTTTCTGAAGTATGCCATACTCGACAACCCCGAAATTGATATTAGTGACTTGGCTCCTAGAATATGGCCTCGCGAGGAATTCTTCGACTTCGCCAAAAAGTGTGCAATCGAATTGGAAAAAATGAAACTGATCAATATCTCTTCCGACTGCACACTGTTCCAGTTCATAAGTAGATGCTTCAAAAGGTTCTGGTATTCAGACGACTTGCCGGAACCCCCTAGTTATGATTTTGATCATTTGCTGCAGATATTAAAAGAAAATGTCTTCCCTCTGTACTTTGATGCAGTAGCAGCGACTGTGGGAAGGAAGGCTATGAAAGCCAAGTTACAGTCGGTGATGATGTATACTGTAATAACTTCCCCCGATAAACCTTCATTGGACAAAAAAGTTAGCTTAAATTATGAATCTGTTAGTCATTTAATTGATTTTTTATACAACGATGATGATGTGTTGAGGCTGATTTTAGCATTTCATAATAGACTGTAATAAGAATAACTTAAAAGAGAACATTAACCACTTTAAATTATTATACCACATATAAAAGAATAAGTATTGACAAGGGTTTGAAATTCAGATATAAAAGTTAAGCATCAGTGGAAACCTAGCAATTTTTTTTTTAATTGCCAAAATGTTCTTGTGCATAATTTTAAAATTATTTAAATTGCTTAAGCAGAGCTGTCAACTGATATGATATTTTTGTAATTGTTAAAACTTCTTTTGCATAAAATTTGAAGTATGTTGCCATTTGTAATCTAAAAACATCAACCTGTTACTGACAAAATTACTAAAAATCGTGAAACCAATTATTGAAAATCAATTTTTATTATTAAAATATATATATATAAAGTAAGACATAAAAAAAATATGACTGGATGTAAAAAATAAAGTTGTCAAACTGAAATTTTTAAAAAAAAGTTAGGTTTAAAAAATTATAACTGGATGTAAAATTATAGTCATCACACTGACCTTTTTCAGGTACAAAATATGGCTAATTTTAAACCCTGTTATTGATTAATAATAGATTCATTTTAACGTCATATTAATATTGAATTGTATTTTTTATAATAATGAAACGACCATTGCTATAAAGGTTCAGGCAATAACTATGTAAAATAAAGAGCATATAAATTTCCAGAAATATTCAGTTTTATCATTAAAAAGGAATTATGCAGCATTAATGTGTTATATGTATGTTATGTATAATATACATTATATTTATCCATTTACCATGAATCTGGATTCAACATATAATTAAATTTTTATTCTTTTATGTGGAGTAGAAAATGACTAGTCTATTGCAATAAAAGTATTTTAATTGTATGCTATTTTCATTATTGAAATTTTTATAAAGAAAAATATTTTATGTAATACTGTTAAAGATAAGTTAGTATTTGTATTTTTTAGTCTAATTGTCAAAATAAAATTTTAATGATGGTACAAAATTTGTATTATTCTACAACACTTATGCAAAGCCGAACTTGAACTCTGTGCAGAGGTTTATTGATTTCAGCCTTCCAAATACTTCGACAGTTTGGCTGTCCAGTGGTGATTCACAAAAATCGGAAAATGAACTAACACCATTTTTCATTACTATAAGTAGCTAACGTTTGGCCAAGTGGGTGTTGTTCCGAATTCAATAAGTTGTCATGTATGAGTTGAATGTCAATGCACTTGTCGTTTATAGCTAAAGGGAGATCTTTTGTTTCTATCTGTATAATTTTTTTTCAGTATCCTTGTTTTTATTTTTTGGGAGTACTAATATAAATGGTGCCATCGTCTTCAAAAGTGTAACATAAAAATTGTATGTTACATTATACCGATAAATTTGAAACGTGATTCGTTGATATTAAATCATTGTATATATAGCTGTTGACAGTTCGAAACAGTGGATTTGGTTTTGTTAATTAACGTCGCACTAGAGCTGACAGTGGGTTATCGAAACGAGCGATTTGATGCTAAAAGTGGAGTGGCACGATCAAAGAAAAGGGACTTGGGGAAGCACATGGAATGGTTTTAAAAAAAGCCACGTGACTTCGTGGAGGCCAGGCAGAACGAGCGGCTAAAAACTCAGGAAGCAGACGGTAATTGGTTTACACGACATCACGTTCAGGTTTCCAATTTGGCTGGATATATGATGTCGATTTCGACCAATCACAACATTGAGTCAGTACAATTGTTATCCGTGTTTTTTCTCCACGAAACGGTTTCAGTGTGTGGCAAGTTGTGGCTCAGATGTTGTGCTCGTCATCTGACCATGGTTCGACGTTACTTAATCAAACCAACCGGGGTAGAACGTTTTCTCATCCTTTATTCCTAATAGTATGCATCCGCGCGGCACGGTAAAGTACATTGTCGTTCAATAAGAGTCCTCATTCCAGTGCTTATAATATTTAAGCTCAATGAAAAATTCAACCAACTCTCTGCTCTACCGACAAAGCCACAGTCGTATAAAATTAATATGAAGTGTGATGAAGTGAAAGGCTTCTGCTTCAAAACAGTTTCGTAAACTAGTTTTTTATTTGATCGCAAGATAAACATTTCTTAATAGCACACTTAATGAGCTCAAAAGACAATTGTCTTTATCACTACTCTTTAAAATGGGCAATTTTTTACGAAATCTAGTACCACATTTTATTTCGGACAAATGCTACAATGAATTCTTTGTAAAATTTAACTTTTTAGAAGGTGAGTGTGTACGTTTTGTTATTGAAGGCGTTTTATTATCGTGTTTATTTAGTGAATTGAATTAAGATGTAATCAGTATTAGTGACTCGTAGAGAGAATCATGGTTCCTACTCAAGCTCTATGAAATGTGAAAACGTTTTATTGTTAAATTGTATTTTATAATTGACATTATTTTCTATTTATATGCAATATTGTTTAACATACTTTAGAAAGAATCGGGTTAATTCCTAGTGTACGATCCCCCCCCCGCCAAATGTGATTTGGCGACAATTGTTGGGCGATAAATTTTATATTTTAGCAACCCTATTTCACGTTCCTAGAAATATCACAATGGTAAATTCCTAGTGTACGGTGCCCTGTTGTAACCAAGGCCAAAAATTGGGGCCAAGACTTGGCAAAACAACGTCAAACGGTGCGAAAAGAAAGTAGGGTTGCTTTACATCATGATATTGCAAGGAACATCATGAAATAGGATTGCCAAAATATAAAATTTATCGCTTACCAATTGTAGCCAAATCAACACATGGTGGGGGCACCGTACACTACGAATTAACCATCATGATGTACGCAACCCTACTTATTTTTTCTCGCGCTGCTTTCCGTCGTTCGCCAAGGCCTTGGTGCCAATTTTCAGAATCGCGCCAAGGAGGCACCATACACTAGGAATTTACCAAGGCTCAAGTTATAGGGCGCACTATTTCAGCCTGTTTTTGATCGCTAACTTTTTTGTCAAGATGTGGTTATTATTTATAAAACCACATTATGCATGTGCAGTTGACACTATTGTGGTATTAGCTTTCCTGAAGTTAAGGTAGAGAAGTTGAGATGTAAAACTTGATTAAAAATATGCACTTGCAGTTAGACTTGGTAAAAAGGGAGCACTCCACCAAACTTGTTTTTCAACGCCTACTTCTAAAATTATATTTGTAGATATTTTTATGCCGTGGCAGAATTCCTCATTTTTATTTAGTTGAACAGTACTTGCTTCTGAACCTATTCTTAACCCTTTGCACTCCATTGGCGCCGCTCAGGCGACAACATAACAACTCGTTCTTTTGGTTCACTGTTCTTTAAAATAAATGAGAACAGCATGATCTTGTGTTTAAAAAACATAGATATTTCTTTCAACTCGTTCTTTTGCAGTTCCAAAACAGATTAGGTTTCTTTTTTCTATAAGTATAAAAAATTCTAGGGAAAAGAACATAAGGATGAATAACTGTTCTGTAGAAAGAACGGAAAACACGAAAAGTTCTTGGAGTCCAAACAGTTAAGTAAAACTGCACTTTGGTTTTGCCAAAGGCCTCTATAGGTACTATTCCTAGTCTGTTGTGCTTCTACCAATTGAAATATTTGGCGACAATTGGTAAGCGATAAACTGCACATTATTTCAAGTTAAAACGCTGAGCAACAATGGCAATAGTTTAAGTAGCATCATACTAGAGGCATAACGATGGGCTATTGATACCAGTGCAGATTCTACAAGTTTAACGGCTTAATTAACGTCATACTAGACTTCCCAATGGGCTATTGACGCCAGTTCGGATTCTACAAGGCTAGTTGATAAATTATAATTAACATCATACTAGCGCTGAAATATGGGCTATTGGCATCAGTTCATATTCGCCAAGGCTGGTTGATTAATTAACGTCACACTAGAGCTACACAATAGGCTATTGGTGCCGGTTTGGATTCGACAAAGCTTGTTTTTTAAATGACGTTGTCAGTGTTCACTCTAGAAATAAAAAGGGGCAGGGCGCTGTTGGCAGTAAAAGGGCACCCCATTTTTGAAAAGGCATTTATTGTTTTTAAAAGGGCACTTTTAAAAAAAAATTGTGTGGGCGTGGCCACATCGGACCCGTGACCAAAAAAAAAAAAAAAAAAGTTCCGATTTGTTGGTTGACATTGCTATTGTTAACGGTTCGGAACCTATCTCGAAGGAAAGACCCGTACAAAATTGATGTCTTTTTATGAAAATATTATTTAAAATCTAAAATTTGACATTTTAAAAATGTTTTCCCTAAAAAGCAGTTCTGTAAGTAGGAATCGGATCCCTCACAAAACTGATAAAAAGGCCACTTAAATCCAAAATTTGGTAATAAAATGCCTAGTCTTGCGAACCCAATCCCTGCCTAGTCCCAAACCATATTCAGTTAAAAAAAAACACAGAAAAAAACTCAGAATTTCATATGCAGGCGCAGGCAACTAGTAGGATTTGTGGAATGTCCCGTGCTCGAAATTACCGCGGAATCATCGCGATTTCACAACACGCGTAGTTATAAAAAAGTTTGTTTTTCTGCTGTCATAATTCACTTAATTCCAATTTACACGCACATTTTTTTTAATCAATGCCTTTTGTAAAGACAACTAGGGAAGCAATGATGCTTGTACTTGACTGAAAAGGGCAAGAAGGGCGGAATTTTTTCAAAAGAGGGCGGCATTTTTGAAAAAAAGGGCATGAGGGCGCTATTGAGATTTAAAAAGGGCGGGCAGGGCGGCCCGCCCTTCAAAAATCACCTAGAGTGAACACTGACATTGTACTTGAGTTGAAAATTAGGCTGTGGATCCGGTTAGGAATCGACAAGTCCTATTGGTTAAATAATGACGTACTATAGCTACATAATCGGCTATTGACAATGGTTCAGATTGGTGAACAATAAAGTTTGGATTATTGGCAACTCACAAATTTATTTTCAGTGATTGGAAATTGTTTGGTCATTTAATGCCCAGTGTTTGAGTGTTGTTGTGTGTGTTTGATTGAGCTATAGATGTGTTTTATCCAGATATCTATCTGAAATTTTTGGATGTTGGAGGAGCGAAGCACACATTGCTAAGCATGCTGAAGCAGTTTGTTTTGACTGGAACTGTTATTGTTTTGTATTGCTGGTAGTCTTGCAACTTCTTGAGTCTTACAATTGTTGTAGTGTCGACCATTTCACTGTGAACAAGTGTCAACTTAAAGGGTTACCGGCGCGCACAACAAACTGGATTTAGGGTACGTATTGTGTACTAGGAATTTATTTTTATAATGATTAATTGTATTCACTATAATCAACTGCTTGAAGACTTACCTGTATAAGCACCATTATCGACAGCTAGAAGTGAGTACCAGCTTTTATCCTGAGTGTTTGAAGACGGAGACCAATATTGCCCTAAACCATAATCGAGGTATGGATCTGGAACATTAGTGGTCAGCAATGTTCACTCTAGAAATAAAAAGGGGCAGTTGGCAGTAAAAGGGCACCCCGTTTTTGAAAAGGCACTTCTTGTTTTTTTAAAAGGGCACTTTAAAAAATACTTATGGGGTGGGCGTAGCCGCACACCGGACCCGCGACCAAACGTTAAAAGGTTCTGATTTATTGGTTGACATTGCGCAGGAAAGACCCGAACAAAATTGAGGATTCTTTATGAAGATATTACCTTAAAATCTAAAATTTGACATTTTAAACTGAATGTTTTCCCTAAAAACCAAATCTGTAAGTAGCCCAAATCTGTAAGACCCCTTAAAAAACTGATAAAAATGCTACTTAAATTCAAAATTTGGTAATAAAATGTCTAGTCTTGCAACTTTGCCCTAAACCATCTTCTCTTTAAAAAAACACAGAAACAAAAATTAGCATTTCATTTGCTGGCACAGACAACCAATAGGATTTGTGCCCCATGCTTGAAATTACCGCGGAATCATCGTGATTTCATAACACGCATAGTTAAAAAGGAGTTTGTTTTTCTACTGTCACAATTAACTTAATTTCAATTTACACACCATTTTTTTTAATCAATGCCTTTTTTTTAAAGACAGCTAGGAAGCAATGACGCTTGTGCGTGACTGAAAAGGGCAAGATGGGCGGAATTTTATCAAAAGAGGGCGGAATTTTTTGAAAAAGGGGCATGAGGGCGCAATCGAGAGTAAAAAAAGGCGGGCAGGGCAAGCCGCCCTTCAAAAAACGGCTAGAGTGAACACTGGGTCAGTGCATGCATTTAAAATTTTTGATTTAGTCATATTTTTATTGATTAATAGAATCCAAACCATCTCCAGTAGCCCACAGTGCCTCTATACTATTAGATTATTCAACTAACAATGGTCCAGGGAACTTTTGTCTAACCACATTGTTTTTCCTTTACACTTCCTTTCACTCACTGTTTTTCATCTGTTACTCAAAAAAGTTATCAAATAGTAAAAAGTCAATTCCAGAATAAACATAACATTAGGTGTGCTAAAGAGTGAAAAGTATTAGAAATGAGTTGTAATAACTCGGTTCCTTTTCTAGATATCAACACAAAAAAAAGGGAGAAAGTTTGTTAACTATTTGATTCTTCATAACAATAATTCATTGTTGTAATAATAAATTAATAATTCAAATTTCTTTTGCTAAACTTTTCTTTATATTTTAGTGGACTGTTTAAAAGAAACCATCAGCAAGGCTTTGGGGACAGGGATAATTCTTGGATCGGTATTAGGTAAGAGTTCGTCTGTCACTATAAAAAAACACACAGTATATTTGATTTAATTTGAATGTTTATGCTTAGTAATAACTTTTTCAGACCACATAGCAAGTTTGAATGACAATCTTTGCTGATTCATCTTAGCCTTGACAGAAATATTATATCATCCAATTTTTTCTCTCGAAAATAGTTTACTTTATATTTTCAATGTGTGTTTATTGTATATATTTTTTAACTTTTATTATTTTTCTAGATTTTGCTTCCAAAATACACTTGAATGCTTTAGTTTTTAAAATATATTTGGTAAAAATTGACTGTACGGTCACCCTTGGCGACTTTTTCAAAATCTCGCCAAAAGTAGCCATTTTGGCGACATTTGGCACGAGCGAGATCTAAAGAAAACAACTGTTGTCCAATAGGGTTGCTGCAATTCCTTGTCGGGTCGGAGGGGGTTGCCATTTAAAAAAATCGCCAAATGTGGAAAAAATCAAGCCAAGGGTGAAACTGTACCCATATGTTTTTATGAATTTAAAGTTTATGTATTACTAGAAAAAGTGAAAATCCATGGACAACATCAGTCATAAGCTCCTTCAGAAGGTTAGGAACAGTTATGCAAATATATAGTTTTATTCTCCAACTCGATAACGTTTAATTAGAGGTTTCATGAAGTTTCTGTTTCTTGACAACAGTTTTAGAATTTAAAATTTTTCACTTCGTGAAAAGTTAAAGGGTAAATCTATTCATTTTTTAAAAAAATGGTGTAAAGGTTAGTTAACTGAAAAATATATATTGTTTTAAATTTAGTTATAAACCCAATGAGTAACTTGTGTAATCAACAAAAATTGCAATTTGCAGTAGATTTGTAAGTTTTTCTTAAATTTATCATTGTTGTATCGAATTGTTTATCCATTTGCTTATATTATTTGTTACTATTTCAGTCAAGTTTCCTCAAATTCTGAAGATTTTTAATGCCAAAAGTGCCGAAGGCATCAGTTTCCTCGGCGTTTTATTGGAGCTCATAGCTGTGACGTCTAATGCTGCCTACAGTTATGCAAAGGGATACCCTTTTAGGTAAGTATATATAGAAAACTTATGCTTTAGAATTTTTTTGATTAATAGAAAAGGGTGAACGGGTTCGTTTTCTCTAAATATTCACTTTCTGACTGAAACTGTTTTGAAAAAAATATTTCTTATATACTATTTATATTTGAAGATAGGGGTACTTTGTTTACTACTATTAAAAGTAGGGATGAACCGGATAGTGGTTTTGCCGGATACCGGATATCCGGCGCACATTACAAACCGGATATCGGATATCCGAACTAGAATTTGCCAGATATCCGATCGGATATCCGGCAGTTTATTTTTTATGAAAATAACTTCTCATACACACTAGGAAAAGCGGAAATCGGTCAAAAATTTTAAAATATTTTTTTATTCTGAAATATTTCCCAATTTCTTATCTTTAAAGTGATACCAAAATTGAATAAACATTCAAAAAACTTTTTTATTTACAAAGGGTTATTCTAGGGTGCTGCTAGTTTTGTACATTTTACACTTAATTTCTGAATAATTGTAATTTTACCGTATGCCTTTTCATTCCCAACATGAAAACTCAAGTTTGCTTAAACTTTTGAGAAATTTATTTTTTTATTCAACTTTATATTAGTTGTGAGATGTGATGACCCTCCACCATAACGATTCGTTAAAAATATAATTTTAAAGTAAAAAATTTGAAAAAAAGTGTTTTTTTGAAAGTCTCTATTGGTTAAAGGGAGAATCTGCACACTGTGAATACATTGGTAGAATTTTCAGGAAAATACTTAAAGCAAGAACAAAGAAAATTGATCGCCACAAAAAAAATCTTCGATGTTTTATTCATCCAGATATCCGGCATGGAAAATCGGATATCCGGCACTTTACTTCCGGATATCGGATAGTTACCGGATAGTTAAAAAGTAGCCGGATACCGGATAGTTACCGGATATCCGTTTCATCCTTAATTAAAAGTAATGTTATACAGGCAAAATGTTTATTGTTTAACACTAAACCTAACATGCACGGTCAAATGACCGATTTCGAAATTCCGTTTCGAATTTCTTGCATACAGCGTTACTGTATCGCCATGTAACTCATTGACTTTTCCAATAATATACATATAACCCATTTTTCAATATTCGCAACTTTCTTTATTGTTTATTTTTCGAAAAAAATTCATAGCATACCTAGTCTACCACGAGCGGTCATTTGACCATTTGAACAATTCATGTTATTTACGAATATATTCTTCGGAAAGCACACTCCTGAAATTGTTTTACGAGTCAACAATGTAATTGTGGATCTACAGTGTTGTGGTAATCCAGCCATCTGGGCACCAAGCGTCCTGCGGGCCAACCAGGCGGCACGGGTGTAGACCAACTTACGGCAGGCGGCGCTGACGGCAATGGAAAATGTGCAATACAAAATACTGTAATTTGTAAAAAAAGTTCTGAAAATGCATAAATGTAAATAAAACTTTTCTTAATAGAATCTTTGAAGCGGTCATTTGAACGCTCATGGTAGGATTTGGTATACATGAAATGTCGGTTGGTTTAGTGTTAAAACAGTAATTATATAAAAATTAGTTGAGAAGGCGACAGAGTAATGGTCGAACTTAGTCTGTTAAAATGCTGTGGATATTGTCTAATATATTATTTTTTGACCTACAGTAATACACTAATTATCTGGATTAATTGGAATATTATCCCATCAGGACAATTCACAAGAAAAGGCTATTTCTTAGTAAAAAAACACATTTTGCTTTGGTATATATCATGCTGGCTGCTTTGGCGAGATGGCGTTATTTCTTCTATTTTGGCTTAGCGTTGCGAACCCGCCCGAGTCGCTTGATAACTGTTTTATCACTCACTGATAAAAAACTTAAAATTATTTTTGATGCTGATTTATTTTTCTCAATGCACTCCCGGTAAATTTCGATCCTCAAAGCGATCCTGATAACTAAAATTTGGATATTTGGAGTTCTACTATATTTTAAAATGTTGTAATGCTAAAACAAATTAAACCCCAAAATACAGGAGTGAATGGGAAATATATTTTCTTAAAATGTTTTATACAAACATTATTTGACTCGTACAATTTCAAGAAACACTAATTTTTTTAACATTTTAATAAGCAGTAAAGGGATTATGTCTGTAAACACAATTACTTGGAAGGGATCATGTCTTTAAACACAATTACTTGGAAGGGATCATGTCTGTAAACACAATTACTTGGAAATTCTGTATCATGAACAATTCTTGAACCATTTACAACTTTTTATTTAAAATAAAACTTTAGTTTTTTTACTTAATTTACATTTGATAAAATTTTAATTAAGGAGGACTACTGTAATAAAACATATTTCTAAGGTAACTAAATATATGTATGTACATGATTATATTTTTATGATTTTTTTGACATTTAATTAAAAAAAATATTTATTTTTCTAATAATTTGTAATTCAATTTGAGGATAATTTCATTTTTATGCATATAGTATAATATTTGACAATATTAAATAAATATAAATCAATAATTTATTTAACATGTATATAAAATCCATAAAACGTAAATAACAGCCTTTTGTCATTTCCATGCTGTTGACACCTACTGGACAACCTGACATTATACCATTATTTGTTTAAGGGAAGAAGTTGCTGACTGGCTTGCTGCTTTATGTTTTGATACAACTAGTGCAAACACTGGCATACATACTAGTGTACAATTAATATAACAATAATTCAATCAATAGTTAACAGTAATTCAATTGAAACTTCTGTCCTTGGGATGTCTTTTCTTGGGCACCACATATTAGAATTTCTTGGCTAATAGTGTATTTGAAACTTTCTTTCCATCGACAGGAACACAAATTGCCATTTTTGATCGATTTAAAGATGCTTGGCCATTTACCAACCAAGAAAATTCTGCATCAATTGATAACAGGGCAACATAACTTGGAAAACTGGAAAATCAGGGAAATATCATAAGAATTTTTAATTTTGGAAATATCAAGGAATTTTTCAAATGTGGATCATTAAAACGACAGTTAAGGTCTATTATACCCTCCATTCTGGGTAATTTAACTGTCAATATTTCCTTTTAGTTCTGAATAAGAACTTAAAAAAAAAAATGCACATTTTCATATTTTCAGTTTTATTTTTGTAAAAACGTGAACCACTGTTGGAGGGAGAAAGAAGCAAAAGCAAAGTGTGTTGCGACTTTAGATTGTAAGCAACATGTGAGGGGCTAATGAATATGGGATTTATTGAAGACCAGAATAGGAAATATGAAGCGTATAAAACATTTAAAATTATCTATAAAAGAAATAATTTGAAAAAATATTGCTTTTTTTTTGCATTATCTGCTTCCAGAGAACATGTTTAATTACTATTATGCCTGTCGTAATTGCATAATTTGTGTTGTATCCATAAATTATTATTTTAACTGTCAATAAGTATTGTTTATTATTTTCAATTTATAATGCAATATATTTATAGTATAATTGTAGCGTGGATACTTTGTCTCTATACAAAGCATGTGTTGCAACATTTCTTAATGTAATTGTAAAAACAGGGAAATGTTTGTGACACCATCATGGAAATCAGGGAAATATCAGGGAACTTTTTTTCCAGAATGTTGTTTCCACCCTGGATAAACACACTCCAGGTTAGGCATTGGCAGAAAATGAACAACGTTGGTTATGTTGTACAGTTCCTTAGACAACTACGAAAAAAATGTCCAGCCTGAACGAGATTTTTTGGGGTTCTTAAAACTATCGCTAATTGCACTAGGTTATTTGGATCAAGTGCTTGATAATGTATTCAGTCCGCCTAGTGGTTCCCTTCATACAAGATGGCTGGCAAAATGTATTTACTGCTTAAGATTTTGTGTCTGCAAGGAATTTAGGCTGCAGCGACATTGCAGTTTGTTCACTTTTCTTTCCATCTCAAGCAATTCACAGAAACCATTTTCTCTTCTTCCAGTGTTGTTTATTCTTGTGTGTGTTTACTCCCCAGAACGAATGGGATATCTGTAACATTGAGGTCGCCTGAAAGGAGCGGCCGATTCCGATGAACACTGACTCAACAGAAATATTCCTTGATTGGCAATGAACAAAACCACTTGCATTTGCTGTTGTTTTTACAAGGTCTTAGAAAGAGTAGAACAGTTAGATGGGATTTTCTTATATTTTTAATAAAGAAAAAGCTGCAGTTAAGGGGGAAAATTCAACGTCTATTGCTAAAAGCATATGTAGCAATCGTGAAGTTTCTTAAATGATTAAATGAAAATTTGTGTATTTCATGAAGTGCCAGCTGAAAAATATAGATGCTTGCATATTACCCATAACAAAAAATTAAGATATTTTATGATGTGAATACTCTTGTGAGCATGCAGATCGCCAGTAGAAAGTCATTTCATGAAGTGCATTTTTTACAATTGAAGAAGACATTGATTTATTTTTTTCCAGTGACAATTTCTTAAAATATAAACTGAGATAAGCGCATACAAGTTATCCCAAAAGACTACTGTGGGGACATGTTTTTAATTATTAGTAGAAAGTTTATTTCAATTTGTTTTTTATTGATTTTTCATTTATGGCTCTAATATTTTTAATGAAATTTGCAGGCAATAAAGTAATGGGGAACATTACCTATTTTCTTTCCTTTAGCCACATTAAAAGGTTACCTTTTTATGCATGTATTACCTTTTATGCCAATTATATTATGCATGTAAAGTAGTCTTTGCAATGAAACTTTAATAATTCCTTGTATTATTTTAGCTCTTGGGGTGAATCGTGTTTCCTGCTGATAGAAACCGCCATCATCGCCTTCTTGGTTCTGCTATACGGCAGCCAGCGTCGGAACGCCAACGCTTTTGCCGCCTTCTACAGTTTGATTGTTTACATGCTGTTTACTGGAATGGTGCCCATGTCTGCGCTCGTGAGCATGCAGATCGCCAATGTTCCCATCATTGTTGTTGGAAAGGTAGGGTTAGCCTTATTTTTAACTGTTACTTCCAATGCATACGCTAAATGTAAAAACAACGGCCAATTAAAAGTGCCAAGTTTGACTGTATTTAACCGTAACAATCCCTCAATGCATTCTAAAACTATCCACTCCGGAAGAATAAAAACTTTATCAGCTAAACTGTTCTACTCTTTCCACCCATAACAAATAGGTGGGGTCTGTAGCCCCAAAGATCCAACCAGAGGGTTGTTAGACTTGACCAAATAATGTTAAAAATTCAGTGATCTTGTGATCAGAGAGTTGTCCGATTCGTTGTGAAGTAACAATACATTGCCAAAACTTATCATCTAATTTCTGTGGCATATTGGTGCATGTTAAATCTGATCGAGGTTCAATGTCTTTATACCTATTGAGGTTGCGTCAAGTGTCAGCTCAGGTGCTGTCGTCGTCATTTGACCATAGTTAAAAATCTAACGCATTGTTGCCGGGTCTTTACTTTGAATAGGCCTCGAACCGTTTCAAATAGCCTGATGAACAGCTCTAGTGCAATGTTAATTAACCAAACAATACAAACAACCTTTTTTTGTATACCGTAATGGTTACTTGGATCCAATAATATATATATATATTTTAAAATCACTCTTGGCTGTTGCTACCTGTTGGTTAAATCACTACCTGTTGGAAAGATGGAAAATCATGTCTGTGTATATATGACAGCATACCAAGGAGGGATAATTTTTTTTTTTTGGTCCAAGTTACCTATTCCAAGGCCCAAAAGTAACCCCAAGTTAAAGTAAGTTTATTGTTCTACTTGTTTATGTTTTTTAGTGATATTTGGCAGCCAAACTGAATAGTAGGTTACGCCGATCAAGTGTATTAATTGGTAGCTGAGTAGGGGTACATTGGTAAAAATTGACAGAAGAAGCTTTATAAAGCAAATGAAAATAAAAAAATTATCATCTGACATGTATGTGTGCGTATGTATGTACATATGTATGTTTGCGTATATATTTGCATGCATACGCATGTATCTACATACATACGCATGTATCTACATACATACATATGTATATTTGTACATATGTATGTAAGATATTTTAAGATATTTTTATAACTCGTCTCCCCACTTTAAAATTATACCATTACTTTAATTAACTTTCTTTAACTTTGGATATAGCCCCTTGTCCCAGTACCAAAGCATCTAACATATTTCATCACATGATAAAATTATACCCACATGAGATCTCTGAGTCACCATTACACATGTGTCTACTTTCCCTCCCACGCAACTTCGAAAACCGGAACTCAAAGTAACTAGAAAATGCGAAGTAAAAGTTGAGGAACCAATCAGAGGTGTCCAGGGTGTATTCTCTTTCTCAAAATCTCCATCTTAATACAGATTCACGATGTAACCTCGAAGTTTTAGGTCTTGCTCTGATGTCCTGAACACTAAATGATTTGAACATAATATTTCAGCCTTTGTTTGATACCTTCATAACTGAACCTGTCCAAAAACTATAAAGACCGCACATCTAATTAATTAAACTTTACATGTATTGAACTTTAAAAAGGTGATTATAAAAATAATTGCTTTGTAGAGTAGACCAGATACAAAAGCAGCTATGTGAATAATCAGCTTTATTTTTTAAATTGCAAAAAAGAACAAAAAACAAGCTGATTATTGTTATTACAGTAATTTTTTTTAATGAAGAAAAAATTCAAAATATTTTCGATCACATATAAGCAACCAGATTACTGAATAACTGATAATCTAAATTTTAATTTTCCCATTATTTGTTTTGTAACTGGAATAAGGATTTAACTGGTTTTGCAAATGTTTGCACAGATGTTTATATACTTTTTTAATCAAAAATCAAAACCTGCTTTATCCACATTCCGTTCAATCAAAATTTCTGTTTGTTAATGATCATATAACTGATAATTAATCTGCATAAAGCATGATTAGTGTGGATAGCCACACTAACCATGCCACTGTTGCCACTAACCATGCTTGTTTCTAAGTGACTTATTTTTAAATTTTTATTGTTAGATTTATCTCCTTTATTGTATTTTAAAATTGAAACTAAAGTTAGAAAGTACCTATTGATACCAAAATCTCAATTTTCGAAATTTTGAATATTACTACTTTTGAATTTTTTCTATTCATTAAATGTTATTGCTTTTTAATTTGTTTCATTTGACTTGACACAAAATGTAGTTTTAATTTGTGCAAATAACCGCATGCATTTATTAATTGAAATCAAAATTTAATTATTATGGTGAAAAACTTAGGTTATCTATATTTTCAGATTGTAGCCTGTTACACATTTTGGGCTTCTGTAAATAATGTTTAGGTATCAACATTGTTAGCATATACAGACAATTATTTTCTTATTGATTTGGCTATTATTATTTCAGTAACTTACAGTTGAAAAATATTTATTAGTTTTTAGAAGCATGTTATCGATATTAAGGAGAATATTTTCAAGGAATAAACTCATTCAATAAATTATTTATATAATTTTTAGGATAATTTAGTAAAACTGATTTTAACGTATTGTAAATTGTTAGAATCTGTTAAAAAGAGTAAAAAATAAAATGAATTTTCACTTTTAATGAAAATATTATACAGTTTTTAAATTTGACTAAATATTCTGTTGAAATTTGAACTCAAACTTTCAACTGAACTATAACTCAAAATATTCAGTTTATAACTCAATTTTTGGGATTCAGTATACAGCAAAATCTGCTATGAATTGCATTCCTACTAATAATAACTATAAATTGATTTGTAGCTCACAAATACATTTCAAGAAGAAAGATCATCTAGTACAATGTTTGTTGCTATTTTTAAACATAGGCAAAAGTTGGGCAAATGGTCATGGGCCCACAATTTTTTGTTGACCGTTGAATATAAACATTGTCTCATACTAGTTTATTGTGGGTTGCAAACTTTCAATTACTTACTAGAACAAAACAACCAACATGTTTAGTGACATGTGTTTCCAATACAAATATAAATCTTGACGACCATATACATGCTCAATGCCCAACAAATTTATTATCTCCTAGCTATTTCTCGAATCTTACTTCTTCTTAAAATTAATTACTTGTGTACAATTAATAATAGTTGGAATCCACCAGGAAGTTGTTCCATTTGTCGATTACCCTATTATAAAAGTAGAGCTTTTATTTTACCCTGATTAAAATGTGATTTGTTTAATGCATACCCATGAACTCTGATTCTATCATTCAAATTAAAATAAATTTTTGTGACTTGTGTTTTCAATACACATATAAATCTTGATGGCCAAAAACAGGCACAACGCCCAACAAGTCTATTATCTCCTAACTATTCCTTAAATCTAACTTCTTCTTAAAATTAATTACTCGTGTACAATTAATAATAGTTGGAATGCACCAGGAAGTTGTTCCATTTGTCTATTACCCTATTATAAAAATAGAGCTTTTATTTTACCCTGATTAAAATGTGATTTGTTTAATGCATACCCATGATATCTCATTCTGTCACTCAAATTAAAATAACTTTTTGTGATGTTTGTTTTTAATACAAATATAAATCTTGACGACCAAAAGCAGGCTCAATGCACAACAAGTCTGTTATCTATTCCTGCAATCTAACTTCTTCTTAAAATTAATTACTCGTGTACAATTAATAATAGTTGGAATGCACCAGGAAGTTGTTCCATTTGCCTATTACCCTATTATAAAAATAGAGCTTTTATTTTACCCTGATTAAAATGTGATTTGTTTAATGCATACCCATGATATCTCATTCTGTCACTCAAATTAAAATAGCTTTTTGTGATGTTTGTTTTTAATACAAATATAAATCTTGACGACCAAAAGCAGGCTCAATGCACAACAAGTCTATTATCTATTCCTGGAATCTAACTTCTTCTTAAAATCAATTACTCGTGCACAATTAATAATAGTTGTGATCCACCAGGAAGTTGTTCCATTTGTCTATTACCCTATTATAAAAGTAGTGCTTTTATTTTACCCTCATTAAAATGTGATTTGTTTAATGCATACCCATGAACTCTGATTCTATCATTCAAATTAAAATAAATTTTTGTGACTTGTGTTTTCAATACACATATAAATCTTGATGACCAAAAACAGGCACAACGCCCAACAAGTCTATTATCTCCTAACTATTCCTCAAATCTAACTTCTTCTTACAATTAATTACTCGTGTACAATTAATAATAGTTGTGATCCACCAGGAAGTTGTTCCATTTGTCTATTACCCTATTATAAAAGTAGTGCTTTTATTTTACCCTCATTAAAATGTGATTTGTTTAATGCATACCCATGAACTCTGATTCTATCATTCAAATTAAAATAAATTTTTGTGACTTGTGTTTTCAATACACATATAAATCTTGATGACCAAAAACAGGCACAACGCCCAACAAGTCTATTATCTCCTAACTATTCCTCAAATCTAACTTCTTCTTACAATTAATTACTCGTGTACAATTAATAATAGTTGTGATCCACCAGGAAGTTGTTCCATTTGTCTATTACCCTATTATAAAAGTAGTGCTTTTATTTTACCCTCATTAAAATGTGATTTGTTTAATGCATACCCATGAACTCTGATTCTATCATTCAAATTAAAATAAATTTTTGTGACTTGTGTTTTCAATACACATATAAATCTTGATGACCAAAAACAGGCACAACGCCCAACAAGTCTATTATCTCCTAACTATTCCTCAAATCTAACTTCTTCTTACAATTAATTACTCGTGTACAATTAATAATAGTTGGGATGCACCAGGAAGTTGTTCCATTTGTCTATTACCCTATTATAAAAATAGAGCTTTTATTTTACCCTGATTAAAATGTGATTTGTTTAATGCATACCCATGATATCTCATTCTGTCACTCAAATTAAAATAGCTTTTTGTGATGTTTGTTTTTAATACAAATATAAATCTTGACGACCAAAAGCAGGCTCAATGCACAACAAGTCTATTATCTATTCCTGGAATCTAACTTCTTCTTAAAATTAATTACTCGTGCACAATTAATAATAGTTGTGATCCACCAGGAAGTTGTTCCATTTGTCTATTACCCTATTATAAAAGTAGTGCTTTTATTTTACCCTCATTAAAATGTGATTTGTTTAATGCATACCCATGAACTCTGATTCTATCATTCAAATTAAAATAAATTTTTGTGACTTGTGTTTTCAATACACATATAAATCTTGATGACCAAAACAGGCACAACGCCCAACAAGTCTATTATCTCATAACTATTCCTCAAATCTAACTTCTTCTTACAATTAATTACTCGTGTACAATTAATAATAGTTGGGATGCACCAGGAAGTTGTTCCATTTGTCTATTACCCTATTATAAAAATAGAGCTTTTATTTTACCCTGATTAAAATGTGATTTGTTTAATGCATACCCATGATATCTCATTCTGTCACTCGAATTAAAATAACTTTTTGTGATGGTTGTTTTTATACAAATATAAATCTTGACGACCAAAAGCAGGCTCAATGCACAACAAGTCTATTATCTATTCCTGGAATCTAACTTCTTCTTAAAATTAATTACTCGTGCACAATTAATAATAGTTGTGATCCACCAGGAAGTTGTTCCATTTGTCTATTACCCTATTATAAAAGTAGTGCTTTTATTTTACCCTCATTAAAATGTGATTTGTTTAATGCATACCCATGAACTCTGATTCTATCATTCAAATTAAAATAAATTTTTGTGACTTGTGTTTTCAATACACATATAAATCTTGATGACCAAAAACAGGCACAACGCCCAACAAGTCTATTATCTCCTAACTATTCCTCAAATCTAACTTCTTCTTAAAATTAATTACTCGTGTACAATTAATAATAGTTGGGATGCACCAGGAAGTTGTTCCATTTGTCTATTACCCTATTATAAAAATAGAGCTTTTATTTTACCCTGATTAAAATGTGATTTGTTTAATGCATACCCATGATATCTCATTCTGTCACTCAAATTAAAATAGCTTTTTGTGATGTTTTTTTTTAATACAAATATAAATCTTGATGACCAAAAGCAGGCTCAATGCACAACAAGTCTATTATCTATTCCTGGAATCTAACTTCTTCTTAAAATTAATTACTCGTGCACAATTAATAATAGTTGTGATCCACCAGGAAGTTGTTCCATTTGTCTATTACCCTATTATAAAAGTAGTGCTTTTATTTTACCCTGATTAAAATGTGATTTGTTTAATGCATACCCATGATATCTCATTCTGTCACTCAAATTAAAATAGCTTTTTGTGATGTTTTTTTTTAATACAAATATAAATCTTGATGACCAAAAGCAGGCTCAATGCACAACAAGTCTATTATCTATTCCTGGAATCTAACTTCTTCTTAAAATTAATTACTCGTGCACAATTAATAATAGTTGTGATCCACCAGGAAGTTGTTCCATTTGTCTATTACCCTATTATAAAAATAGAGCTTTTATTTTACCCTGATTAAAATGTGATTTGTTTAATGCATACCCATGATATCTCATTCTGTCACTCAAATTAAAATAGCTTTTTGTGATGTTTTTTTTTAATACAAATATAAATCTTGATGACCAAAAGCAGGCTCAATGCACAACAAGTCTATTATCTATTCCTGGAATCTAACTTCTTCTTAAAATTAATTACTCGTGCACAATTAATAATAGTTGTGATCCACCAGGAAGTTGTTCCATTTGTCTATTACCCTATTATAAAAGTAGTGCTTTTATTTTACCCTGATTAAAATGTGATTTGTTTAATGCATACCCATGATATCTCATTCTGTCACTCAAATTAAAATAGCTTTTTGTGATGTTTTTTTTTAATACAAATATAAATCTTGATGACCAAAAGCAGGCTCAATGCACAACAAGTCTATTATCTATTCCTGGAATCTAACTTCTTCTTAAAATTAATTACTCGTGCACAATTAATAATAGTTGTGATCCACCAGGAAGTTGTTCCATTTGTCTATTACCCTATTATAAAAGTAGTGCTTTTATTTTACCCTCATTAAAATGTGATTTGTTTAATGCATACCCATGAACTCTGATTCTATCATTCAAATTAAAATAAATTTTTGTGACTTGTGTTTTCAATACACATATAAATCTTGATGACCAAAAACAGGCACAACGCCCAACAAGTCTATTATCTCCTAACTATTCCTCAAATCTAACTTCTTCTTAAAATTAATTACTCGTGTACAATTAATA
Organism: Troglohyphantes excavatus; assembly: GCA_963932185.1. Classification (NCBI taxonomy): domain Eukaryota; kingdom Metazoa; phylum Arthropoda; class Arachnida; order Araneae; family Linyphiidae; genus Troglohyphantes; species Troglohyphantes excavatus. The sequence goes on from OZ010678.1 coordinate 46,104,549, forward strand.
ATAGTTGGGATGCACCAGGAAGTTGTTCCATTTGTCTATTACCCTATTATAAAAATAGAGCTTTTATTTTACCCTGATTAAAATGTGATTTGTTTAATGCATACCCATGATATCTCATTCTGTCACTCAAATTAAAATAGCTTTTTGTGATGTTTTTTTTTAATACAAATATAAATCTTGATGACCAAAAGCAGGCTCAATGCACAACAAGTCTATTATCTATTCCTGGAATCTAACTTCTTCTTAAAATTAATTACTCGTGCACAATTAATAATAGTTGTGATCCACCAGGAAGTTGTTCCATTTGTCTATTACCCTATTATAAAAGTAGTGCTTTTATTTTACCCTGATTAAAATGTGATTTGTTTAATGCATACCCATGATATCTCATTCTGTCACTCAAATTAAAATAGCTTTTTGTGATGTTTTTTTTTAATACAAATATAAATCTTGATGACCAAAAGCAGGCTCAATGCACAACAAGTCTATTATCTATTCCTGGAATCTAACTTCTTCTTAAAATTAATTACTCGTGCACAATTAATAATAGTTGTGATCCACCAGGAAGTTGTTCCATTTGTCTATTACCCTATTATAAAAATAGAGCTTTTATTTTACCCTGATTAAAATGTGATTTGTTTAATGCATACCCATGATATCTCATTCTGTCACTCAAATTAAAATAGCTTTTTGTGATGTTTTTTTTTAATACAAATATAAATCTTGATGACCAAAAGCAGGCTCAATGCACAACAAGTCTATTATCTATTCCTGGAATCTAACTTCTTCTTAAAATTAATTACTCGTGCACAATTAATAATAGTTGTGATCCACCAGGAAGTTGTTCCATTTGTCTATTACCCTATTATAAAAGTAGTGCTTTTATTTTACCCTCATTAAAATGTGATTTGTTTAATGCATACCCATGACCTCTCATTCTATCACTCAAATTAAAATCCAAAAAGTGGACATTCCCTTGTTTAATAAATTTGAACAGTTGAATCGAATCTCCCCTAACCCTTCTCTTCCAAAGTAGTATACACATTCACATTTCTCAATCTACCTCAGTAATATATGTCTGAAATAACATGGATTGTTTTAGTAGCCCTGTGCTGAAGTTTCTCTAACTAATCCATGTCTTTTATGATCTAAACTGTACAACATACTCCAGATGAGGCCTTACTGATCTCTAACTGTAACTTCTGGATAGGGCAAGACATTTTGCTGACTTGAAGCCGATGTAGAGGCAGCCATGATGTGCCCCACTTTCTTTGCTACCGCAATATTTCGCATATTTTTCGTGTTTAAATAAGCCGACGTGTAATGCTTTTGGCTTTTTTTTATTTTATTTTTAATCCCATTTTAAATGCTATCTGCTATTCAAATAGAAAGTCATTTGCAAGTCAAAGTCGAAGTTGATACAAAGCAAGCGCAAAAACTATATAAGAAGAAAATATAATATTCTATAAGTATAATTCTGTAAGAAGAAAATATAATATTTATATGCATTTAATATTTCTACAATGCTATGGTAGAGTTCAATGGGCCTTACAATGGCAAGATTATATCCTTAGATTTTGATCAAATTCTTTCCTGATGTAACCTAACAATGTAATGGATATTTTGCTATTCGCTGTATATTGATGATGATGATCCATTCTATACAATCCTCATTTACTAATATCACCAGATCTTTTACTGTATTACCTTGGATTTTAGCAGCTTGCAAAAAAAATGTGTTGGTTTAATCTAGGAACCTGTCATATGCTATTCGAATACTTTATTCCGTAGACAAAATGATCTTCAAGTCAGTGTTGAATTTCTTTAAAGTAACCAGCATATAAAGTATTATAACAAAATAAAAAGTATTTCTCAAGTTTTTTTAATAAATTGGATTATTTAATTGCTCGAATCTTTCCAAATACTATGTCTTTTGAACCATCGTTGACTGATAAAGACTATTAAATGTGGTTTTGATGATTATTAAATATCTTTTGGCTCATGATTTTTGAATCATCATGTTTAAGTTAAGGCTAATAAAATAATCTTTCAAGAAAAAAGGAAAAACGACTTTAAGAAAATTGCGCTAAAAAGTAAACAATATATTTTTATTTTATGAATGAGTTGAAAAAGGGAATTATTGAATATCAATTTTATACTTTACTCAATATCAATTACAACTTTTTGAAATCGGCGCCAAAATTTAGGTATGATTTTTATAAATTGGCACTAACTTCAAAAAGTTGCACTAAGTATAAAATTGATATTCAATAATTCCATATTTTCAACTCATTCTTAGAATTAAAAATTATTTTTGACTTTTTAGCGCATTTTCCTTAAAGTCGGTTTTCCTTTTTTCTAGAAAGATTATTTTATTTTTCCGGTTTTAGTTTTTAACTTAGCAGGGGGTTTCGCCCCCTATTATTATTCACCAAGAAATTCAAGTAGCAACTTGTGCTCAACGATGTATATTGTAAAACAATCCCTATCAATGCCAATAAATGCTGGTTAAACGAAATGTCATTGTTGTACAACTTCTGTTAATGAATAAAAACATTTTGAAACGGATAAATTGTTTTAAAAAAACTCCGGTTAATCGACATTTCTGGGTATATAACAGCCGGATAACCGATTATTATTTTACAGATTTTGTTTAAGTGGATTTTTCTCTATCCAACAAAAAAAAGAATATTCGAAATCGGACGATATTTTTTTTCAAACGGTCCGGTTAATTGAGAATTCCGGATGGTTAAATGCCGGATAACCGGATATTTTTTTCAAATTGCTCCCAAGTGAAACATCCTCTATCCAACAAAAAAAAAAGTTGTGCAAATATCTGAATTAGAACCGAAATCCCGCTCGAACACACATAAAAAAAAATACATAACGACCGAATTGATAACTTCTCGACTTGACGCGCGTTGCCGGTTTTAATTTTAAGTTTCTGGCGGTTTTATTTTGGAGTTTTGATTGGCGCGGTGTACAGTCGGTAAAAACGCATAAAAAATGTTTATTTAAAAAAAAAAAAGGAAAACCGATTTTAAGAAAAATGCGCTAAAAAAGTAAAATATAATTTTTAATTTTACGAACTAATTAAAAACAATTGAATTAATTAATATAAATTTTATACTTATTTCAATTTTTTGAAATTAGCGCCAAATGTTAGGTATGTTTTTATTGTAAATTGGCGGTTTAATAAATGTTGGTTAAACAAAATTTTCTTTGTTGTAAACCTCCATCCAACTATGAAAACATTATGAAATTGCAAGGATAGTGGAGACTATATAAAAGGTGTGCTGGTACTCGCTCTTGCTGATGGAGGGCGGGGAAAAGGATTCTTTTGACGTCATAGTGACGCCTTCCTCCGCCTTCAACCGTCTGTGGGCGTGTCTAATGCTCTCGACAGTCGTTTTAAGAGTAATTGTCGCTATTGTCAAGGAGTACTTAATTTAACAAGAATTCTTATTTTTAACTAATCATAAATTTATTTAAGAGAAAACAGTTAAAATTTGCTTCAAAAACCTAATTAGCAATGCTTGAAACATACAGCCAATGAGAATGATCAAAAACTCATAGTAAGGCGGAGCTAAAATGACGTCAAAAGAATTCTTTCCCTGCCCCTTTCAAAAAGCGAAACACGAGCACACCTTATATATATATATATATATGGTCTTCACTATCCTTTATGAAATTGGAGGAAATATTTTTTAAATAATCGCGATATATCCGGATAAATAATAGAAGGATAAGCAATTATTTTTTGCAGTTTTTGTCAAAGTGGATTTTTCTCTATTCAACAACAAAAGAATTTTCAAAATCGGACAATATTTGTTTTCAAATGGTCCTGTTAATTGAAAATACAGGTTAGTTAAATGCCGGATAACCGGATATTTTTTTCAAAGGTGCTGAAGTGAATAATCCCTTATCCCCCCCAAAAAATGTCTAAATATCTGAATTAGAACAGAAATCTCGCACGAACATACATAAAAAAAATACATTACCGTCTAATTGATAACTTCTGTTCGTTTGCCGCGTTTCAGAAATTGGTTGCCGCGCTTTTAAAGTCGTTTAAAAATAGGTGAATATTGATAGACCTTAACAAAAAGCACAATACCAGAAAAAAATGGATTTCGTTGCACAATTTTCTATTAGAGTGACTCTTGATTTGTTCACTGTTTTACATATTAACCGAAAATTTTCGATATGCTCCAATAGATCGCGCTCTACGCTTCCTATCCACGCATGTGGTTACCATAAGAACCACTGGGTCTTACCCTACAAATTTATAAATAGATGGTTTTAGCGGGAGACTCCTAGGAGCAAAATAGTAACTGAACAAAGCTCCCATTTTTAAGTAGTATTAATTCTAACCACAAAATATTATTTGGCCATTGCAACAAGGCCACGTCCCCAAAATAATGTTCGCATTACACGAGAAAAAATCAAAACCCCCCACGAACAATTTTAATCCTCTCTTCCCTTCACTTCGCCCGTTGAAAAGTCGTTTGCAGAGACGTGAGTTGAACGATATTCCAAGCGGCCTTAGAAAAAGAAAATCGCTTTTCCCTAGGATTCCCTTCACGTAGGGAATCCTAGGGGGAAAAAAATATACAAAAGGTAGATCTCTCATCCTACCCACTAATATTTCACCCTCACCGTTAATATTATTATATTCATTATTTCATTACTCTTCACCCCCCCCCCCCCCCATCACGAAAACAGTTTTAAAAGCCTTTGTTGTTCTCAGAGAAGAGCAGAAAGAAGGAAAGAAAATGGCTCCGCTCTCTCTCTCCGCCGCCGCCATGTTTGAAAACGAACAAAAATAAAAATTTTAAAGTGGCAAGGGAAAAGGATCTTTTCAAAGAAATTTTCCATCTTCTAAACACAACAAAGGGTCCTCACTCTACGTAAGGGGGGTAGGGTATTGTAGGGGGAAGGTCGCGTATGTAAAATTAAAAATAAAGGTAAGAGTATAAATTCGGCGACTGTAATTCTTTGGAGGATGGAAGCATGCAAGGCCGATGTGCAATTAAATGCAGTTAATTTACCTAAATTCCTTTTCTGAAATTTGAAAGTTGGCTCCTTTTCATAGGCCGTATTGGTGGTTTTCAGCTTTAAGGGAACATCATATATATATATATATATATAACCTACTAATTTTAGGACGATTTTTTGTCCAAATTCGGAAACTCGCTTATAAGCCGAGTTGTATTTTCGTACATGAAAAATTCAGATTAAAATCGGCAAATTCTAGAAAAAAGAGTGACATTTTAATTAGAAAAATAAATATTTAAGCTTAGAAATTAAAAGTTTAAAGAAAGTGGCTGGGGAAACGGCCTTCCATGAAGTTCGCGACGATTCATCGGGCTTAAAAGTATGTACCACTCGCGACTGTCGCTATTAAATACGGATGAGCATTTTTTTTATCCATCTCGGAAGGAAATGAATGAATATATACTTCTTATTAAAATATTTAGTTTTTAATTACGAGATAAATGACTTGAAAGTAGAACTTGAATTCGCCGATTAGCAATGTCCCGATTTTACCGCTTTGAAGCCAATTCCATCCAAAATACTAATAAAACAACTATTAATATCTGTACATAATATTATAAAGGAATAAAATATGTATTGGGAAAATAAATTTTGTTTAATTATTGCAATCGAGCAAGAAAGACATTGACTTTAAAGTGGTGTCATTCGCTACGCACGATGTCAACTTCTTAGTCTTCTATCCAAAAATCTTATTAAAGTAACGTGTACCAGCTTCATAAATTCTACAAATCATTGATTTGATGCTCCCATATTCCAATGCAGTGTCCGCTCAGAGGTATAATTTAAGTTTAATCTTAAAATTTGGGCAATTTCTAATATCTTCCCTCGCTGTCATTTGCTAATAATATTAATTTTCTTCAGGCATAAATTTTCCCCAACACGGGGATTTTTAAATCCCGAAATTCTCAACTTGGATTATTCTGGATTATTGGGAGGGGGGGGGGGAGGGGGAAAGGGTGCAACGGGCCTGTTTGTTGACGCTGTGGTTGAAGGCCATTAAAATTTTATTATCCAATAAGTTGAATAATTCCCTTAATTGAAAATGTGTATTTTTGTGTTCCATTTTAAACGTTTTGTTTCTATTTTTAACCGACTTCCCAGCGCGCCCATCAAAACTCCAAAATTAAACCGCCAGAAACTTTAATTTTAAATCGCCAACGCGCGCCAAGTCGGGAGGTTACCAATTCGTCTGTTATGTAATATTTTTATGTATGTTCGCGCGGGATTTCGGTTCTACTTCAGATATTTGGACTTTTTTTTTGTTGGATAGGGGATGTTTCACTTGGGAGAAATTTGAAAAACATATCCGGTTATCCGCAATTTAACTATCAGGAATTCTCAATTAACCGGACCGTTTGAAAAAAAATATTGTCCGATTTCGAATATTCTTTTTTTTGTTGGATAGAGAAAAATCCACTTAAACAAAATCTGTAAAATAATAATCGGTTATCCGGCTGTTATATACCCAGAAATGTCGATTAACCGGAGTTTTTTTAAAACAATTTATCCGTTTCAAAATGTTTTCATTGATTAACAGAAGTTGTACAACAATGCCATTTCGTTTACCCAGCATTTATTGCCATGGATAGGGATTGTTTTACGATATATTTTGTTGAGACAAAATGTTGTTGTTAAAAGGAAAATAAATTAATCTTTCTAAAAAAAGGAAAACCGACTTTAAGGTAAATGCGCTAAAAAGTAAAAATTAATTTTTAATTTTACGAACGAGTTGAAAAAAAATTGAATTATTTAATATCAAGTTTATACTTATTAGAACTTTTTGAAGTTGGTGCCAATTTACAAAAATCGTGCTTTTAATAAGTGTAAAATTTTCCTTAAAAGTCGGTTTTCCTTTTTTTTTAGAAAGATTATTTCCTATTATATGTTAATTAACGTAAAATAAACCCAATTTTCTAAAATCTAATTAAACTGAAAGTTAACTGACTCACTAAAACAATTGGGTTTATTTTACCTTAATTAACATATAATAAAATAAAAAAAATGTTATGGAGGAGACACGAAATGAAGAATTACCGTTGGAACGCCCTATAAGAAGGTTATCGCAATAAGAAATGGTCGTCAACAAAAACTTCGTTACATTATTATCTATCGAACGTGACTAAAAGTTTGTCAATCGTGCTATTTGTCCTGGAGTTATAGTATTGGAATGGATCCTTCTAAAAGCGTAACACAGTATTTCTATCCTGATCCCCCCCCCCCCCCCCCATGTAGCTGATTTTTTAAAAATGTTTCACGTTAAAAACCTATCGTAATTCTTTAAAAATTTTGATCCAATAATAATACGTTCATTACTTTCACATGTAGGGGGGAATAACAAAAAATGCGCGGGCTATTTATTATCGTCTGGTACCGAATTTCAGCGACATACTCCATGCTGTGCATAATCAATGGCAGACGATTTATCATAGAAGGGAAATTTCATTACCCCGACCGCAACGTACGCCCCCCCCCCCCCCCACTTCGTGTTTCCCCCCTTACCCCCCATGAAAACAAATTTGATGAAATATTTTAAAGTTCAAAATTGAATTCTTAATATTAGGTATTTCATTTTTTTTAAATAAGTTACCGGATATTTATCCGACGTGGTCATTATTGCGGCCACAAATCATGTCGGTTTCCCCCCTATAGAACATTCTGTGTACACCAGAATATGAATTCTATTAAGTTGAAAAATTGTGTATTTTTTTTTCTTCTTTAAAGTCTTGGCTGATTTTTAAAAAAATATGTATGTTGAGTGTTTTTTTCTGTTTTTTAACCGGCTTAAAAGCGCTCTAAAAGGGGAGAGGTTATCAATTCGACTGTTATGTATTTCTATTTATGTATGCAAGATTTCTGTTCTACTTCAGATATTTGGGCAATATTTTTTGTTAGATAGGGGATGTTTCATTTGAGCACCTATTGAAAAAAAAATATCCGGTTATTCGGAATTTAACTATCCGGAATTCTCAACTAACCGGACCGTTTGAAATAAGATAAAATTAACTCATTTTTGATTTCGTTCAATGCTTATCATGGCACCGAATACATAAGTTTCAATTTTAAAAAAGACGTACTCAAAAATAAGCACAATGAATAAAATGAATATATGTCGGCCTACATAGGCTGCCTTCATAAATCACTTTCAATAAATATCGACAATTACAACCAAGACTTGCCGGGAATCGAACCCATTTCCTCAGGCCCCAAATCCAAAGCCTTATCTGTTAAACTACTAGGACGACTTGAAGAAGTTATAAACAAAAGAAAAGTTTAAAAGGTGTGCTAAAAGAATGGAAAGTAAGATAATTGAATTGTAATAACTCGGTTTCCATTTATGCAATCGACATCCAATAATGAGGAAAACCATCTTTTGAACAACCATTTTATGTTTGTCATGTCGCTTTGTTAAGGTGGCTTGAACAGAAGCTGAGATGAGCAATATTAAATCGCACTGCTCATTTTTGCAAAAGTACGGTTGCTTAAATTCGAGTGCAAAAACGATGCAATTGTACTCAAAGAAAAATGAGTAGGTCCAGGTACTCATTTTTAAGTACGTTTTTTTTATAGTGCGTCTAAAAGGGTCCTGTATCGCCTGGTTCGCACTAGGTCCAGAGATTACCAAGGGTTTCCCTGGTTACAATCTAAATTGGAATAATGTAACTTTGTAAAGCAGGTTACTTTAACACTAAACCAACCGACATTTCATGTATACCTAACCCTACCATGAGCGGTCAAATGACCGCTTCAAAAAAAAAAAAAAAAAAAAAAAATATGTATCAATACTTATATATAAGAATGGAGTGTCTGTCTATGGAATCGAACAAAACCCTTCATTTTGAGTTTTCTCCACGAATTAGAATACACTGATTCCGAAAATCACATTAAATTTTTTTTTGTCTGTCTGTCTTTCTGTCTGTTTGTCCGGATTTAACTCAAAAACTACTGCCCGGATTTTTATGAAACTTGCACCATTTGAACAAACTTTCTTAGTTTAAAATCTGCACTTGGTTTCATGTGGATATCTGCAACCATTCAAAAGTTATAGAACTTTTTCCATTTTCTCTAACATTGCGCCTATGGGAAATTTACATCTCGATCTTGCCTTCAAAACATTATTGTTAAAAATCCCCTTGGCGACCAAAAATAGTTTTCGACAATAGTGAGATAAATGATTCATTTTGATTGGCTGATGAGTAAATGTCATCAAATGAATTAAAAATGTCGCCAAATGAATTAAGAATGTCGCCAAATATTGCCAAATTAATTAAAAATGTCGACAAATGAATTACAAATGTCACCAAATATTGCCAAATGAATTAAAAATGTTGCCAAATGAATTACAAATATTGTCAAATAAATTAAAAATGTCGCCAAATGAGTTAAAAAATGTTACAAAATATTGCGAAATAAATTAAAATTGTCGCCAAATGTTGCCAAATTAATTTAAAATGTCGCCAAAGTCTGTCTGTTTGTCCGGATTTAACTCAAAAACTATTGCACGGATTTTTATGAAACTTTCCCCATTTTAACAATATGGTCCCAGTTTAAAAACTGCACTTTGTTTCAAGTGGATATCTGCAACCGTTTATAAGTTATGGAACTTTTTTCCATTTTCCTATATATTATTCCTATGGGAAATTTACATGTAGATCTTTCCTTCATAACATTATTGTTAAAAATCACGTTGGCGACGAAAAATATTTTTCGACAATAATGGCTGCTTTCTATTATTGCGATGTTTCATTGAAAAGCACATTTATTAGGCAGCAGATTATAGGAATTGGTCGTTAACTTAAACCTCGCCAACCGAAGGAGGAAGATAAACCACCAGTTTCGTCTGACGCTACGGGTATCTATGCCTGCCCCGAACATTTATTTGTTTCAAGATCTTAAAAGCGTTGGTGCTTAATTTCCTATCCAACGCTATTACATTTATGCCAACAGTGCTATTTGTTACGAAGTGGAACGGTGCTACAGCGTCGGAATAGGTTGTTCTAAAAATGAACTTAGCTTTTCTATATTTATACCATGTTGCTTATTTGAAATGTTTCACTTCAGAATAATTTTATTGAAATTCAGAAATGATTATTTGAAATGATTTTGATTTATAGAAAAGTATTGCCTGTAAATATTGATGCTGGCATATTTAAAAATTTTCTATTTAACAATTCTCTGAAATTTCAGGGTATACAGTTACAAAATAAAATAATTCTTTATTTTTCTTAGAAATAGTTATTAAAGACGACACCAAATCTCCGGTCACCAATTGGCACCCAAAAAACTTCGCCAAACGCAATAACTTATTTCCATTTGGTAGAACTGAATATTTTTAACTTCGATATGTTATTGTATTATCAGTATTAAAAATAATGAATGTGAAGTTTAATAATTAAATTTTTTTTTGTTACTGGGGTTATTTTTTCAATAAAAAACATATATAAAACTTTTTTAATAATATGAGCATTCAACGTCATTTGGCATTCAAACAACATCGCCAAGTTGTTTATTTTCATTATCTGCAAAATGCATTATTTTTAAAGACATCATATTACAGGCTTATGCGTTTTAATTATTAATTTTTGGGGATTTTTATATTGCAAAATATTTATATTTTACAAAGTTATACGCGGTTTACAGTTTATACGCAATAGCATGTAAAGTCGGTAATATAATTTTTTTTAAAAATTTGGTTAAGATATCTTCATAACTACTCAAGTTAATTGAATAAATTTAGACAGGGTATAGAGAGCGATATTCGGCTGGATACTCTAACTAGAAAAGTCGCGCACAGATCTTACTTCACAAACTGACAACGTGCAACGCCGGGTCATACTGCTAGTCTTAATATAAAAATAGATTTTAGCCAATTGGATAGTAAACAATTTTTTTTTTTATTTTGAAAAGTTTTACTTGCATTTATGCATTTTAAGCACATTTTTTACAAATTATAGTATTTTGTATTGCACATTTTCCGCTACCGTCAGCGCCGCCTGCCGTTAGTCGGTCTGCACCCGGGCCGCCTGGTTGGGCTGACGCGTTCTGTACAGTGTTGCCTGGTTGGCCCGCAGGACGCTTGGTGCCCAGATGGCTGGATTACCACAACACGGTAGATCCACAATTACATTGTTGACTCGTAAAACAATTTCAGGAGTGCGCTTTCCGAAGAATATAGTCGTAAATAACATGAATTGTTGAAATGGTCAAATGACCGCTCGTGGTAGACTAGACATGCTATAAATTTTTTTCGGAAAGTAAACAATTAAGAAAGTTGTGAATATTGAAAAATAGGTTGTATGTATATTATTGGAAAAGTCAGTAAGTTACATGGCGAGTCAGTAACGTTGCATACAAGAAATTCTAAAAGAAATTTCAAAAACGGTCATTTAACCGCGCGTGGTAGGTTTAGTGTTAAAATCTATCACAAATAATATATTTTAGCATAGAATCGCCACTTAAAGTAAGAGCTTTCCCCCAACTTCTCATACGAAGAGAAATCAGAAAAATAATTAATTTGCTGTAAACACCCCAGTCCCTGCTGCCACTTTCAAAACGGCAGAGGAGGTTGAGTTGAGATGTAGGGGAGCTTCTTCCTTGATGACTGTATTTGACCCGATGTGCAAGTGGCAATTTGTGGAGAGGTGTATGTGGGGAGGGAGGGAGGGGGTTCCGAACGCCCATCGCAAATAATTGCAGACCTTGTTCGGAGGTGCGGTCACGCAAATTTTCACGCTTCGATCGTTTGGTGGTAAAAGAAAAAAAAAAACTTCCTCGTTTGGTGTTTCGTCGCCTCTAAGTGGAAATTAATTTTTTGAGAGTTCCAAAGAAGCTTTATTTAGAGTAAGGTGGGCTTTGGAATACCGCCGTCTCTTTGGAACCCGTTGAAGTTTGTTGATCTACGATTATTTTATTTTTTCGACATGAATACTACTTTGAAATCGGCCCAGGAACAGCGGTCAACCGCAAAAACTTGAGCGAGAAATTAATATTTATATATGTTACCGTTAAAGTATATAATGCAGTTATTTCATAGAATACCTAGTTATTCCATGAAATAACTGATCGTGTCCGTTAAAGTGTGTAATATGTTATTAATTTGACACTTTAACTAGTTATTCTATGAAATAACTAGGTATTCTATAATTTAACTAATGAGAGACAGTTAAAGTGTAAAATAAACAATTTATCTAAAATGAAATTAAACTAATGATAAATAATTAAAATGAAAAAGAAGCAATTTATCTAATTTATGCAGCGTATAAATGGTATTTATGGAAACGTACCATAAAATCATTTGTTACAACAAGGATTACTAAAATGACACTTGGAATTACAAAGAACATTATTTCTAAAACAAAAACATTTTTTGACAGTCCAACTCTAGCTGCGCAACCAAACATAGCCTCGTAAGGGGACCTTTTAATACCAGAATGGAACGCTCTGTTCTTCATAAACTGGATAAATTTTAACCCGTTACTCCACGAAGTTGACTGGTTGTCTTGCATCCAAGTCGTCAACATATTTTCTATGTCCTGATTGGCTCTCTCAACACTGCCTTGGCTTTGGCTATGTCTTGGTTTGCCATGTACGATCTTAAGCTCTGGCCAAGTTACTTTTAAGTCATCAATAAGTTTGTTACAAAATTCTCTTCCATTGTCCGACTGCAATATACATGGGGCTCCAAACAACAGGAATATATCAAGCAACTGTCCTGCAACTTCTTCTGCCCTCTTTGTTTGAAGAGTTCTTAAAACCACGAACTTTGTAAGGTGATCTTGATAAAAAGATATATGATATAGATTATTTTACACTTTAACGGGCTCCAGATCGTTATTCTATGAAATAACTAGTTAAACCATGAAATACAAGAGAGTTTTACACTTTAACGGACACGATCAGTTATTTCATGGAATAACTAGGTATTCTATGAAATAACGGATTTCATACTTTAACGGTAACATATATATAATAATCAGTTAATTTTTAAAGAAATAAACATACACTGGCATGTCCGTGCGATATTTATCGCATTATACTGTTAAAAATAGGTACTCAAAAATAAGTAAAAATTTACTCATTTTTGAGTACATTCGATGCTTATCATAGCTCCGAATACATAAGCTTCATTTTTGTGAAAGACATACACTCAGAAATGAGTAAAATGAATAAAAAGAGCAGTTGCTTGTCTACATAGGCTGCCTTCATAAATTACTTTCAATAAATATCGACAGTTACAACCAAGACTTACCGGGAATCGAACCGAGACCATCTTCTGAACAACTATTTTAAGTGTATCGTCAGGTCGCTTTGTTAAGATGGCTTGAACAGAAGCTGAGATTAGCAATATCAAATCACACTGCTCATTTTCGCGAAAGTACGATTACTTAACTTTGAGTACGTCATCGCTCATTTACGATGCAATTGTACTCAAAAGAAACACGAGTATGTACAGGTACTTATGTTTAAGTACCTTTTTTTACAGTACCCCTATGGACGAGGTTGAAGCCGTACTGTACATCAACTAATTTTTAAAAGTGATTTTTTGGGTTTTCTTCTCAAACCGTTATAGGAATGTTAAAAATGTTTAGATATTATATTTTCCACATATAGAATCAATTTGCATATCGCCAAAAATATAATTTTTCTATTTGCTGCTTATCCACTTACTATTGGTTAAAACGGGTTTCAAAGAATAGGCATTCAAAATGGGTTTTAATGAATTTTTTTTTAAATAATAGCCAAAAGCACTACAATTGGACATATGTTAGCAAGAACAATATACGAAAAAAAGAGGTAGAAATGGAAGTTGGGGTACAGTGGTTTACCCAGAGAGTTGTAATATTAAATAGAGAGCCCCTTCAATACCAGATTATCATAAGGCCGCGTTGTCAACATTGAAAAGAAAATCCCATATCACGTGGTTATAGCGCTGCCACATTTGGTGTTCAGATATCTGCATGAGTTTCAAATTTGGCGCACTTTCTTCTTTTGTGGTGATAAGGAGTTCTGTCCGTATTCAACTTCTTATCATATATGTACGTATTTACTTATTTTCAAACAATATGCGCTAAATATTTCCGCTTCAGTAACGAAACGAAAATATTTTATTTGTGTTCAATACTCGAAGAAGCGAAACTCTTTATATTTCTCAGGTTTTATTGTTCCTATTTTCTTATTGAAGTATACAAAATAACAATTGAAAGAACTTCGCTTATGGTAAATTTTTTACATAAAAACGTAATGCAATTATTTCGAAAGTACAAAGTAAGAAAAATCTCTTTAATATATATGTTAAACTCCCTTAAATTGTGCCACTCGTTCAAAAAAAAACTATATTTAAATACAAAATTAAACACAAAACCATATTACAATACTTCTATCTCGTTTAGTTCTGAAAGTCGCCAAGGCCTGCCAAGTAATATCGGCGCATGAATGAATTGGCATTTCCACATATCACGTGGTTTCAATGATGGACACACGGAAATCAGCATTTTTATTCCTCTATTTGTATCATTACTCTCTGGCTTGACCCTTCAATTGGCTTCAAGTCAAAACACTGTCTTTTCTAATCCAGAAGTACTCAAAGAAAAACGAGTATTTTAATTTTTCAGTACCTTTTTTATTACAGTGTACGTTATGAAATAACTTTCCGTCAAGAAAAACCAAAACACACAAGCAATACATAAATCATAAATGGGTGCCATTTCAATGTACACAATCCCTCTAAGAATCCATTTAATTATTTAATATCTATACTTATCTCCAACATATCCTACGGATTTATCTCATAACGGCCACTGGACCCCCCAATCCTCCCCATATAGCAAGCGATGTGTGAACCAGACCTTCATATTCGCATCATTATGGTCAGGAAGCACAGGGGGAAAAGGACCACTCTTGTCGTCCCCTAATTAGCGGCGGGAACATGCCGCCCGCACTTGAGCGGCATTTGGATTGGCCTCCGTATTCTCGGGCCAGTGGTCCTTTCAGGTCGGCCGGGATCGAACGGTTCTTTTGAAGTCCAATTAAATGATCGATCTTGGGTGAAAGGGATTCCCATCCGAGATGTTGAGGGTTGTGGTCTTGTCTATCTCCCTTTCGTTTCCGGATTTGCTTAGTTGGCTAAGAGATGGAGAAAAATAATATTTCGTTATAAGTTAAAGTTATTAGAGTTGTATACATGTGACTCTATTGCTATTCAGACCTGGTTACAATTAAAGACTTTGGGTGCCAGTGGCGGCTCGTGGACTACAGCAAGTACAGCCGGGCTGCACCTAAATTTTTGTATTTTAAAACTGAAATTAATTTTAAAACAAATTTAGATCATTAAAACGGCAATTATCGCCTGTTATGCCCTCCATTTTGTGAAATTTAGTTGGCAATATTTCCTTTTAGTTCAGAAAAAGAATTTAAAAAAAAAATCATGGTTATGCGCGTTTTTATATTTTCAGTTATATTTTTGTAAAAATGTGAACCACTTCTGAAAGGAGAAGCAAAGTGTGTTGCTTTTGTTTGGACCTTGAATCGTAAGCAACATGTGAGGGACTAATGAATATGTGATTTATTGAAGATTGGATTAAAAAATATAAAACATTTAAAATTATCTACAAAAGAAATAATTTGAAAAACTTGCTTTTTATTGCATTATCTGCTTCCAGAGAACATGTTTAATTACTATTATGCAATAAGTATCGCTTATAATTTGTCATTTATAATTCAATATATTGATTGTATTATTATAGCGTGGATACTTCGTTTCTATGCAAAACATGTATTGCAACATATCTTATTGTAATTGTAAAATCAGGGAAATTTTTGTGACGCCATCATGGAAATCAGGGAACTTTTTTTCCAGACTTTTGTTGCCACCCTGAAAACAGTAAAACATAGCATTTACGTTGTTTTAAGGTTTCAATAGATACACCTCAGATTCTTACCACAGAACATTTATAGGGTGGTAACATAACCTGGAAAACCGGGAAATCAGGGAATTGTCATGGAAATTTTTAATTCTGGAAATATCAGGGAAAAGTCAGGAAATTTTTCAAAATATCACAAAAAATTAGAGAATTTTTCAAATTTGGATCATTAAAACAGCGATTATCTTCTGTTATGCCCTCCATTCTGGATAATTTAATTGTCAATATTTCCTTTTAATTCTAAATAAGAATTTTTTTTAAAAAGCATGGTTATGCGCATCTTTGTATTTTCAGTTTTATTTTTGTAAAAACGTGTACCGCTGCTGGAGGGAGAAGCAAAAGCAAAGCGCGTTGGACCTTGAATTGTAAGAAACATGGGATGAGCTAATGAATATGGGATTTATTGATAAATTAAATTGTTATTTTAACTGGCAATAAGTATTGTTTATAATTTTCCATTTATAATGCAATATAATTATTGTATTGTGGATACTTCGTTTCTATGCCAAAGCATGTATTGCAACATATCTTATTGTAATTGTAAAATCAGGGAAATTTTTGTGACGCCATCATAGAAATCAGGGAACTTTTTTTTCCAGACTTTTGTTGCCACCCTAAAAACAGTAGAACACAGCATTTACATTATTTTAAGGTTTCAATGGATACACCTCGGATCTTACCACATAACATTTAGCTTACCACAGTATCACCTTCATAGCATCCCCCGCCTTATGCTTGTTCCCATGCCCGGTTACCTCTGCCCCATGCCCGATGCCCGTTGGGAACTATTCCCACTCGCGTATCGTGTATCCCCTGTTCTCTTTGCCCAATTTCTCATTAACTGTTCTCGGAGAGTGGCAGGTATGATGGATGTTCGTGGAATGTTTTTTAGGGGGGGGGGGGGGGGGGGAATTGTGTTGTGGTTTTTTTTATATATTGTTTTCTGTGTTATTTTAGTGTTGGAATTCAGGAAAGTATCGCGAAGTTGAATATCTGCTTGTTCAAACTACGGATCGACATTGAATTTTGTATGAAATTGTTATAGAATAACTTATATAAAATGGCATAGATCTAGATTAAGATAAAAACTCTCGGCTTATCGAACATTGCGTTGAGAATAATAAAATGCATACATAAAATACGCAATAAAAATCCGTATAATCCGGACGTGTTTCGGGAGATACATCACCCTTCATCTAAGTCCTACATCACCTTTCATATAAGTCCTCCATTGCCAAGCACTCTTGGGAACATGGTCATATATTTAATTTTTCTAACTCACATTTAATTTGAAAACTTAAATCTCCAGTTGAACTTGACTTCCTGGAGGCGTTTCATATTTTTAGTAATATTGACTCGATTGTCAATGAAACGTTTGCGGTCCCAGTATTTCCCGCTTGTTGGCACACAATAGTTAACTCCAACCGATTGAAATAGTTTTTTGTTCTTGGCAACACTTTCAATTCTGGGTTTATTTATATTTTATTACACACAGACGTTTCATTTTCCGCTGATGAAGGGTGATGTATCTCCCGAAACATGTCCGGATTACACGGATTTTTATTGCGTATTTTAACGTTGTATTTGTATTTTAATATAGATCTAGATTGTTAAGTCTTTAGGGTTTACGAAGGTCGTGGCTCCGTAGAAGCCTTCGCCTCCAGTATGACAAGTAATTTAACATAACGTTAGCTCTTGGCTACATAAATGAAGTTTACCATTGCGAAACTGAACTTTGAAGGGGGCATCTCGGTTAAGGTAGGGTCCTATCAACTGGCATAACTGTTGAACAGGAGGAGTATTAGGCAGGTTGTTATTTATTCAAGATTTTTTTTTCTTTAATTCCTTTCGTTTCTTTACATAATTTTATTTACAGAAGGTTATCAAGGATTTACGAGAGTTAACTTGCTAGCAAGAGCACCGCCCTTGGACGGTGAATATGTAGGGGATCTGTGTGATCATAGACCACTAGATCATTTAACTTTTTATTGTCAATATGGTCTATTGATCCATAGAAGTTAGTGGCTAGCTTGCCAATAAATCGAAGTAGTGAGGGCATATGTAGTGAGTCATGTGATAATTATCGCATGATGGGCATACTAGTTAACAACTAATTAGCATTAGTGTTAATCATCATTTATTTATTTTTAATTTTGTAAATATTGGAGGTGCGGAACTAGGTTTGACACACCAATTAATTTTTGAATTGTTTCGCCCTTGCATCCTTCCCCCCTAATTTTAAAATCCGTCTCGGTGTTCATACTTTTAATTGAAAGATAGTGTCTTAATCCCTCCCTTCCTCCATTATTTTGTATTTTCGAGCACTTTACACTTATGTCATAGGATTCTCAATTCCTTAGCATTTGAAAAACAGGCTGCGAATAAATTACATCTCTTACCACCAGATGGAGCTAGCTGTCCATGCAGTGTTCAATGCATTCTTGCATAGTTCGTTATGTTATAATGATTTAATCTCTATGTGCATATACCTCTAAAACTTCTTGATCTATTTGCTCCAAATTCGATACTTATATATTTTTTCTGCATGATCTTGAAAGTTATAAAGGAAGCAAATTCCATGCAAATGATGTACATTTTAAAATGTAAATTTTTTTTTTCAAATTATTATTTATAATAGTTTTTTGCATATGTGCCCGGCTTTGTTCTACGTATTAATTCCTACGATTTTTAAAAATTTGAAACGAACTTGTTCATCGGCCACAGCAAAAAACTAATTTAAAGATACCAGTTAATTTTTTTTAAATGGTTATTTTAATCATGTGTAGAAAGGTTTTTAAATTTTTCTTAAAAGATAATTTTAAAATATATTTTATTCATTTTTTTATAATTATTCAATTTGTTTCGTTCGTGCTTACACATTGTTTTAGACAATATAAAAATTGTAAGTCACCTTCGCTTATGTTTTTATTTATTACCATCTAAAGTCTATGTGGGGTTTACGCAGAGTGTTGCCCGATTCTTTACCTGGCGGTTTTAGTAAGAAGTGAATACTGCTTTAAGAGGGGGAGGAGGGGTTCGAAATCTCGTGTAGACGATCAATGACCTTCCTTTTGTTTTGAAGTTGAATTGTGCAAAATTTCTTTAAGCTCGAAATAAAACTGTAGATTTGTATTAAAAAAACAAAGTCATAAATACACTGTTAAAAATAAGTACTCAAAAATAAGTATAATGTACTCATTTTTGAGTACATTCGATGCTTATCATGGCTCCGAATACATGAAAAATGAGTACTGCAATGAGTAAAAATTAATAAAAGGAGTAGATGCTTGCCTACGTATGCTGCCTTCACAAATCACTTTAAATAAATATTAACAATTACTACCAAGACACCGGGAATCGAACCCAGATCCTCAGGCACCTCAGTCAATTTTCTTATCCGTTAAACTACCAGGGCGACGGGAAGAAGTTATACACAGAAGAAATGTTAAAAAGGTGTGAAAAAGAAATGGAAAGTAAGATAATTGAGTCGTAATAACTCAGTTTTCATTGAAGCAATCGACATCAACTAATGTGGAAAACCGCCTTCTGAACACCTATTTTAAGTTTGTCAGGTCTCTCTGTTAAGATGGCTTGAACAGAAGCTGAGATGAGCAATATTAAATCACACTGCTCATTTTTGACGGTTGCTTAAATTTGAGTACGTCATCGCTCATTTACGATGCGATTGTACTCAAAGATAAACAAGTAGATTCAAATACTCATTTTTAAGTACTTTTTTTTTACAGTTTTACTCTTTATATATGAGGTTGTTAGAGAAAAATTGGTGCAAGTTGCAAGTCCATTTTGACTCGCAAAATGAAACCGGCCCTTTTTAAGGGGATTTCCAGTTTGCTGTGTAAATAATAGTGAGTTAAATTGAATTTGCATCCAGTGGTTGATTTACGACAAGGCGTTCGGGGTCCCCATATTAAGGGACCCCCCTCCCCCATTTTTTTTTATAAAGTTAAAAAAAAATTAAAAATAAATTTACCAATTAATGTTTTTTTTTTTTTTTTGCCGAACTTCTACTGTTAAATCACGTTCACGTTTCCTGCACGTCCACGATGCACGTCATCTTTCGAATCGTGTTCCTCAAAGCAATGCCCTTTTTATCAAAATTCAGTTCATGCACTGTAAAAAAATGTGTTCAAAAATGAGTACATGAACGCACTTGTTTTTTTAAGTACAATTGCGTCGTAAATAAGCGAGGACGTACTCAAAATTAAGTAACCGTACTTTCTCAAAAATGAGCAGTGTTATTTTATATTGCTCATCTCAGCTTCTGTTCAAGCCATCTTCACATAGCGACCTGATAAACATAAAATATTTGTAGAGAAGATCGTTTTCCACTTCATTTGGTATCGATTGCTTAAATGGATATTACAATTCAATATTATCTTACTTTCCATTCTTTTGGCACACATTTTTAACATTACTTCTGTGTATAACTTCTTTGCGTCGCATTGGCAGCTGAACGGATAAGACAGTGGACAGCGGTGCTGCAGACTTGGGTTCTATTCCCGGTAAGTCATGGTTGTAATTGTTGATAGTTATTGAAAGTGATTTATGAAGGCAGCCTATGTACGCAAGCTACTGCTCTTTTTATTCATTTTTACTCATTTTTGAGTACATGTCTTTTTCAAAAAAGAAACATGTATTCGGTGCTATGATAAGCATCGAATGTAATCAAAAAGGAGTACATTTTACTTATTTTTGAATACCTATGTTTAACAGTGTGACAAAAACCATAAACTAACTGTTTATAGTGTTCACTAATTGCATGTGGAGATGCCGTTTACGAATACATTATCCCCTTTCCGATTTTCCTGATATTTCCTGACGGATTTGCTTTATTGGATGTTCTGAACGATTTTCTAATATTTTAGTAGCGAAGCTGGCAACCCTTCGATCCTAAGATCACTCCTTTTTTACTTTTCTTTGTGAAGTCCATCGCACGGATTTGCACCAGCAATCCTCCGATTACTAGCTGAACGCCATTATCCACTGGGCCACTGGACTCCCTCAAATTCTTAAAACTAAAAAAATATTCTAGTATTTTTAAATATATAATTTTTTTTCAGCATTTACAATTTCATTAGATCTGATTGATTATAATGTTACTTTGCATTGTGTGCTTATACATAAACTTGGGAGTTTTATTTTAAGGTACGGTATGTTATGGGGCACCTAAATGTGCTTTTGCTCTTGGCCCCTAAACTTGTAAACCGCTCCCTTCTTACAGCACTGTCAATTTAAACACATCATATGTATATTTAAATACTAGAAAGTCGTCCAAAATATCCAACAAATTATACTGGCGTGTATACGGGACTGGTGCACGATACATCTGATCGGGGTCCAAAGTCCCGACGTCTATTGTGAAGGCGTTGGGTGCCAGTTCAGGTGTTTCCTCGTCATCTGACCATGGTTCTAAAATAACGAGGTGCATGTATGAATGTGTGCGTGAATGTGTATGTGTTCCCGGGTCTTTCCTTCGAGATTGACCCAGAACCGTCGCCAATAGCCCACTGTGCAGCTCTAGTGCGACGTTAATTAACAAAACCAAACAAAACTATACATAAACTTAGCAGTTTTATTTGAAGGTACGGTAGACGTTGTGGGACACCCAAATGTGCTTTTGCTCTTGGCCCCTAAATTTGTAATTCGATTCCTGCTTGCAGCACTGTCAATTTAAACACCTCATATGCAGATTTAGTAGAATATCCTAATAATTATTTGAAAAAACATTTTCCCTCTAGGATTTTCTTTAACTAAATAACAAGCACAGCCGGGAAGTTCGAACAAATGCGACAACAAAAGACATTCCGGAGCAGAATAAAATTTCGACCACGCATCGCCGTTGCCACAGGCCGCGACGTAATATTTCCATAAATTATTATTCGCAGAAAGGGAGCAGAACTCTTTTGCGCGCGAAAAGTATTAGAACAAAAAAAAAATGAAAAATGTCTTTACTTGGCGTAATGAAGCGCATTAATTTATTAATTAGAACCGAATATATATCGGGGAAGGAGAAAATATTCCGCTAATGGAGAGGGGTTGTCGTTGGTAAAAGTTTTGTTTTTACCTTTTTCTGACGTCAGCGAACGAAACTTCATCATTTCGCGGTTTAATTACTTGCCATCCGCATTAACTGTGGAAATTATCTTTTGCTGTTTTCGAATGCACTCATTTTGCCGACCCCCCGCAGCTGGTTGGAATATTCAAATGGGATATTTTTTTATTTTTCAAAAATATTTTCGCGTCATTCCGTGCTTGGGGGGTTTCCGAAAATGTAAAGTCGCCAAATTGGCTTCGGAAATGGGACGTCTCTGTGAAAGCTGTGGAATGTCGCGTTATTTTGGAACGCTTATTAACGTCATTTTGGAACACTTATTAACGTCATTTTGGAACGCTTATTAACGTCATTTTGGAACGCTTATAACGTCATTTTGGAACGCTTATTAACGTCATTTTGGAACGTTATTAAAGTCATTTTGGAACGCTTATAACGTCATTTTGGAACGCTTATTAACGTCATTTTGGAACGCTTATTAACGTCATTTTGGAACACTTATTAACGTCATTTTGGAACGCTTATTAACGTCATTTTGGAACGCTTATAACGTCATTTTGGAACGTTTTTAACGTCATTTTGGAATGCTTATTAACGTCATTTTGGAACACTTATTAACGTCATTTTGGAACGCTTATTAACGTCATTTTGGAACGCTTATTAACGTCATTTTGGAACGCTTATAACGTCATTTTGGAACCCTTATTAACGTCATTTTGGAACGCTTATTAACGTCATTTTGGAATGCTTATTAACGTCATTTTGGAACGCTTATAACGTCATTTTGGAATGCTTATTAACGTCATTTTGGAACACTTATTAACGTCATTTTGGAACGCTTATTAACTGTCATTTTGGAACGCTTATTAACGTTATTTTGGAACGCTTATAACGTCATTTTGGAACCCTTATTAACGTCATTTTGGAACGCTTATTAACGTCATTTTGGAACGCTTATTAACGTCATTTTGGAACGCTTATAACGTCATTTTGGAACTCTTATAACGTCATTTTGGAACGCTTATTAACGTCATTTCGGAACGCTTATTAACGCTTATTAGCTTGCTGCCAGAATGCTCCTTAGTCGAATTTCAGTGAACAGTTATGGGATTTGATTTCAGTACCTGTGGCATGGGAGGCAATGCCGCCAAAACTCCCTTAACATAGTGGGAACTGGTGCACATTAAATCTGTCGTGGACCAAATCTCAGGTGCATGGAGCGCCAGTTTAGGTGTTGTACTCGTCGTCCACTGATCTCTAACTGTAACTTCTGGTTTGCGCAAGACATTCTGTAGATTTGAAGCCGATTGAAGGGGTAACAATTGTAACCCACTTTCGTCTCTGCCGCAATATTTCGCATATTTTTCATGTTAACAAGTCAAAGTCGAAGTGGTTAAAAAGCAAGAGCAAAAACTATTTGTTTGGCAATATAAAAATTAATTCTATAAGAAGAAAATATAATATTTATATTCATTCAATATTTCTACAGTGCTATGGCATTAACAAACATCACTAAATCAGTTTTAAATAATGTTGGGACACAGTATGGCTGCTCCCACGTTTTCGCAAAATGGCTAGATGGATTTAGAACTTTAATTAGTTTTCCTCTGCGATTAATTAGTTTTCCTCTGCGATTAATTATACTGTGATATAATTAGTACTATAACTTTAGTGTAAAAGTGTAATAGCTTACTTAAAATGACGGACAACATGTGAGTTGGTACCCCACTCTCGATACTTTAACTTCACGAAAGATGTCAAAAATATATTATGCATGCACGCATTTCGTTCATAAATATGGCAACTCGGTTCCTGCCGTCGTTGTGGCTCCTGGCACTAGTGTCTTCCAGTATTCTCTTGTTTAATTTAGGAACACTTACTTTCACATAGTGCCGTTTCCTAAAAATAAATTAACATCTTATAATTTAGATGTCTAGCAAAAATTTAAAATTAACCAGAGTCGAAAGTTCGCCAAATAAGGCAAACCTGTCGTCAATCTTTCACTTCTCGCTTTCATATTTCGATTCGAGAACTGTTGCCAGTCAGTAAGTACTAAATACACAGTGGATTATTTGAATATGGCGGTATCAGAGTGTAGAATTTTCGAAATCATCGATCGTTTGGTATTAGACGCGTTCTTTTTTTTTTTCTATCTCCAGGCGGAATTTTCATTTGCATTAGCGTTGTAATGCTAATGCGAAATGGTTTAGGGCGAAAGGAGCACATTGGCATCTTTTTGGGCTTGATTGATTTCTTTATATTTAGTTTTGATTGAGAACTAAAGCGAAATGTGGATGATTTTTTGGGAGAGCATTAAATAACTGCAAATGGTTTGCTGTGTAATTATTTTATAGTCGATGCATTTTTTACATATTTTTTGCATCTAAAAGCCTAAGATGATAAAGACCAGCTGTGTGGCCCAGCTTTGTTAGGGTTGCGGTAATATAATGAGATTGTGAGCAATTTTCTAATTCTTTGCATTTTCTTAATGCTGTCTTCTATCTCTAGGCGGAATTTTCATTTGCATTAGTTTTAAAGATTTTTATAGAATTATAGTAGTACATTTCATACCATATTCATTCGCCATTTAATGTTTTAATATTCATTGGCACTTTAAATAAAATAATTTTTCAATTATCAGTTGATATCTGTGAAATTTTATTGCTTTAATAACATTAAAAAGTAATATAAAAATGAAAATTCATATTGAAACAAAGCTTCGTATTTTTTTTTTAAATCTTCAAATAATAAATAAAATGAACGTTTAACACAAATTACTCACATTTTATGAAAGTATTCATCTAAAAGTACGCTGTGCGGTAATAAAATATAGTTAAAATTAATCTGCATACAAACAAAACAACATACAAAAAATAATTATATTAAAACAATTCTAAACAATTTTTCCTAAAATAAAATTCTAGTTATAATGTAAGAATCCGATAGTAGAAAAAGCCCAAATGTGCAGATGTTTTTTTAATAATTATCAAATGAACAAAACCTATGACGTCATTTCCATAGTGTCTATAACGGAAAGAAAATTCTTTTAAATTTCAAACGATATTTTCATTTATGTTAAGTGAATGGCGTGCATTAAAAGTTATAACATTCGAATAATACATCGTGCAAACTTAGAAATTATCACATTAAATTCCTAATTTTTTGTAAATTTCATAAAGTTACGTTTTGTAGTTACGGAGTATTTATTGTAAAATAAATTTATTGCATCGAATTTAATTAAATTTTTATATATTATATTTTCAGTTTTCTCCGTTAATTTTAACTGATGTTACTGTTGCCACTTCGTGAAACTTTGCTTGTTTACACTAATAAATTTTATAACATTCGAATGGAACACCGTAGACACTTGCAAATAGTCATTTTAAAATTCTTATTTTTTTAAACTAACTTTTCACACTAACTATTCTGTACATTTCTAAGTTCTATGTTTTTAGTTAAGAATCCTTTCTTATACGGACAATCAAATATATAAAAAAAATATCCAGACAGATTTTGCCGATTTTCAGCTTTGTATATAAGATTCTGTTCAAACGGAAAATATCTTTTTATGATGAAAGAAGGATATACAGAGTATAAAATTGGGGCTTTGAAAAAAAAAATTTACACGTACCATCAAATGGGTATGAATGTGCCACTGTCGTTTTCTGTATAAAAACGCCCTCTGTAGGTTTCAAACTCAAAATATCCAGTAAACAAAAGTGTATTTATAGCAGCGATGTTAAAGGAAACCGTG
The DNA here is from genome assembly GCA_963932185.1 of Troglohyphantes excavatus. Taxonomy (NCBI): domain Eukaryota; kingdom Metazoa; phylum Arthropoda; class Arachnida; order Araneae; family Linyphiidae; genus Troglohyphantes; species Troglohyphantes excavatus. Next base: position 46,130,347 of record OZ010678.1, read on the forward strand.
CATACATTGAAAAATTTTAAACAATGCCAAAACAAACCTTTAAATTTTCCTTTATTTAATGCAAAAAAAAAAATTAAGTTCATATCTTTATTTTTAAATGTTTTTTTAAAAGTGTAAAGATACTTTTTGGACACACACACTGTATTTTAATACCTTTTAGACAGGTCATTACTATATGTTTTTAAGACTAATGCCATTGTTTTAAATTATAATTTTTAAAGTCAAAGATACGGGTTATGATTTAAATAAACACTCAAGTGATATGACTTTAAAATTTAGTTTCAGTGGGGTGGGGAGGTCTGAAACTAAACTCTGAGTTTAAATTATCGTTTTTAAGGCCAAAGATGCGAGTTGTGATTTAAATAAACACTCAATTGATATGACTTTAAATTTAGCTTCAGGGGGTGGGGAGGACTGAAACTAAACTCTGAGTTTAAATTATCGTTTTTAAGGCCAAATACACGAGTTATGATTTAAATAAACACTCAATTGATATCACTTTAAAATTTAGTTTCAGGGGGGTGGGGAGTTCTGAAACTAAACTCTGGCCACACCACTCATTCCCCTTTCCTTCCTCGAGGTCGTGTCTCCTGTCCACAGCGTGTTAAAGCCGAAAGCAATGAGGTATTCCGGGCGACCGACCCCTCCCTCTATGCCCGGGTACTTCGGGCAGCTCATCCCCACACTTCCATCTCCATATGGTCGTGAAGGGGCCCCTGATTAGTGCGGCCCCACCCCTCGAATTAGGGCCCTCCTTTCATGTGGCCGCTGCTGCCACCCGCACGAGCCGGCCACATGACTCATTAGGCCCAGTTGTCGAGGCCCGATTCCCCTCCCCCTTCATACCCGGGTTGATTAGGCCACGAAAACTTATCCGAGACCTCCCCCCCCCCCCCCCCCCCCATTCCTCTACCGTTTATGCTGACCGCGCGCGATGGTGGTTTGTATTGGTGCTGCTAGATATGGCGATATATCGCCTATTTGGCTATTGAAAAATATCTTTTGAGGATTCCAGAACGCAAAAGCAACGAAAGAGGTCTCCGTGGCCTAGTGGATTAAGGCGTCAGCTGGGAATCCAAGGGTCCCCGGTTCAAAACCTTGCAATGGACTAGACCAGTGGTCGGCAAACTCATTAGTCAACATAGCCAAATATCAACAGATTAACGATTGAAGTTTCTTTTGAGAGCCACGTTTTTTAAACTTAAACTATATAGGTTGAACTAATAAGGTTAAACCCCTTCCAACTCTTTCGACCACACTCGTCTTGTATTTCGTCCATCTCCTTTCGTTCATCCTCTCTATATGTCCAAACTATCTTAACATACCTTTCTCAATCATAATAATAACTGACAAACACTAATGTGAACAATTACCTTGAATCTCCTTGGAGTCAAGTTTATATGTTGTTTTTAATTTTTGCCACGAAGTTTCGCGCGCCCGCCCGCACGTGGTAATTTGTGGAAGAGCCACATTCAAAAGGCCAAAGAGCCGTGTGTGGCTCGCGAGTTGCGGTTTGCCCACCACTGGACTAGACTAAAGAATAGTAAAAAGTAGTGATATTGCGATCGGAGGGTTGCCAACTTCGCTACCAAAATACTAGAATGCCGTCCAGAACATCCACAAAAAATTAACGGCGTGTATATGGGATTGGTGCACGATACATCTGATCGGGGTCCAAAGTCCCGACGTCTATAGAAAGCGGTGGGTGCCAGTTCAGGTGTTTCCTCGTGATCTGACCATGGTTAAAAAATACAAGGCATCGTTCCCGGGTCTTTCCTTCGAGATATTCCCCGAACCGTTGCCAATAGCCCACTGTGTAGCTCTAGTGCGACGTTAATTAACCAAACCAAACCGTACCTTGGTTAGTAAAACCGACACCTGCTCTAATGAAAACAGAGAGTGCCAGTTGCTCAGTTGGTAAGGCGTTCAGCTACTAATCAAAGGATTGGTGGTTCGAATCCGTGAAATGGACTTGACATAGAAAAGTAAAAAGTAGTGTTCTTGCGATCGGAGGGTTGCCAGCTTCGCTACAAAAATACTAGAAAGTCGTCCAGAATATCCAACAAATTATACTGGCGTGTATACGGGACTGGTGCACGATACATCTGATCGGGGTCCAAAGTCGCGACCTCTATTGAAGGCGTTGGGTGCCAGTTCAGGTGTTTCCTCGTCATCTGACCATGGTTCTAAAAATAACGAGGTGCCTGTATGAATGTGTGTGTGAATGTGTATGTGTTCCCGGGTCTTTCCTTCGAGATTAACCCCGAACCGTCGCCAATTACCCACTGTGCAGCTCTAGTGCGACGTTAATTAACAAAAACCAAAACCAAACCAATAAAAACAGTGTTTATCAAATATACTTTTTGAGTCTAATTTAAATCGGAAAATAATATAGTTTACGGAAATGTCACACATTTTGATCTAAACATTTTACGAACTTCATTTGGCGCATTGGCGATTTCCGAACCGGCAACCCGTGGACAGTAGTTCGAGTCGGATGGTTCTGCGGACAAGCGGGTGGCGGAGGGGGTGCGTTTGTTCGAAGCCCGCTGATTGGCGCGTCTCGTTTTCCAGTGAAGGGGAGTTGAGTTGTTTGAAAAGAGATGATGGTTTTGAGAGGTATGAATGTTCGCGTGATTTGACGTGGGTCGTTTGATGAGCTTCGGCGATCGTTTGCTTCGAGAGAAATGTTTTGGTTTCAGGGTTTTTTGAATGGGGATTAAATTCCTCGCCGGTTTGAGGGATTAATTTTGGTGCTTGTTCTGCATTTGATGATGTATTGTGGTGGTTGATAAACACGCACAACATATCATTGCAGATTGCTATTATAATATATTAGTTGGTTCGCATGTGTTTTAAGAATATGCTTAATTTTGTGTTCATGGCATTAACCATTCTTGAGATTAATTGTGCTTTGTTTGCCGATACACCAAAAGTCTAAAAACTAGTTTTAGAAAACTAGTTTATATTTTTGGCGGTATGCAAATTGATTCTATTTGTGCAAAATAAAATATCTAAAAATTTTTGACATTTCTATAAGGTTTAAAAAGAAAAGAAAATACGAAAAATCATTTTTAAAAATTAGTTGGTGCACAGTATAGCTTCAACCATGTCTACTCTTGTTCGTTTGAGTACCATTGCATCGTCAATGAGCGATGGTGTACTCAAATGCAAGTAACCGCACTTTCTCAAAAATGAGCAGTGTGATTTAATATTGCTCATCTCAGCTTCCGTTTTAGCCATCTTAACAAAGCGACCTGACACACTTAAAATAGTTGTTCAGAAGATGGTTTTCTATATCATTTGATGTGGATTGCTTAAATGGAAACTTGAGTTATTACAATTCAGTTATCTTACTTCTCATTCATATGGCACACCTTTAATAAGATTAATTACTTCTGTTTATTACTTCTTCACGTCGCTCTTGTAATACGAACAGATAACAAACGGGTAGTACCAGAGAGTTGTAATATTAAATAGAGAGCGCCTTCAATGCCAGACTCTCGTAAGGCCGCTTTGTCAACATTGAAAAGAAAACCAACATCACGTGGTTATAGCGCTGCCACATTTGGCGTTCAGACATCCGCAGGAGTTTCAAATTTGGCGCACTTTATCCTTTTTTGGAGATAATTTCTGTCCGTATTCAACTTCTTATCATATATGTACGTATTTACTTATTTTCAAACAATATGCCCTAAATATTTCTTCTTCATTAACGAAACGAAAATATTTTATTTGTGTTCGATACTCGAAGAAGCGAAACTCTTTATATTTCTCAGGTTTTATTGTTCATATTTTCTTATTGAAGTATACGAAATAACAATTGAAAGAACTTCACTTATGGTAAATTTTTTTACATAAAAACGTAATGCAATTATTTCAAAACTACAAAGTAAGAAAAATCTCCTTAATATATCTGTTAAACTCCCTTAAATTGTGCCACTCGTTCGAAAAAAACGATATTTAAATACAAAATTAAACACAAAACCATATTACAATACTTCGATCATGCTTAGTTCTGAAAGTCGCCAAGGCCTGCCAAGTAATATTGGCGCATGAGTGAATTGGCATTTCCACCTATCACGTGGTTTCAATGATGGACACACGGAAATCAGCATTTTTATTCCTCTATTTGTATCATTACTCTATGGGTAGTACAAACTGGGCTGTAGTACCTGAGGATATGGGTTCGATTCCCTGTAAGCAGTGCCGTTACATAATATTGTGGGGGGTTGAAATAAGAAATTTCCCAGCTTAACGGTTCGAAATTCTCAACTCAACAATTCGAAATTTCCAACTCAACAGTGCTGAAAATTTCCAATTCCAACTTATCGACATTTTTCATCTTTTTTTATATATATATTTTAAGTAATATTAAACAGTTCTTTCACAAGTATTGATTTGTTGCACCCATATTCCGATGCAGTGTTCGTTCTGAGGTCTAATTTAAATGTAACCTTACAAGTTGGTCGATTTCTAATCTTCCCTAGCTTTCATTTGTTAATAATATTAATTTTGATCAGGCATACATTTTCCCAACTCGTGGTTTTTAGAAGTTGAAATTCCCAACTTTCAGGGATTCTAGATTATTGGGACCCCCTCCCCCGGTGCGACGGGCCTGCCTGTGGTTGTAAGTGTCCATATTTATTGAAAGTGATTTATGAAGGCAGTCTATGTAGGCAAGCAACTGCTCTTTTTATTCATTTTCACTCATTTTTGAGTACGTCTTTTTCAAAATTGAAACTTATGTATTCGAATCTGTGCTGGAAACCGATTCGAGCCTTCAAGAAGTTACAGTTCGAGTTCAGTGTACTCAAACCAACTGCCCAAACAACACCGACATCAGTTCATAAACATTTCCATCGACCAAAATATGAGTTATCTGACACACATCGATCAAGACTCTGACAGCCCGAATAGGGCATGAGCTACATCTAACCCCCTTTTCCCATTTACTTCTCAGAAGAAGAAGAAGCAAAAAAACATTTCAATTGCGTCCTTTTCTAATACACCCCGTGTCTTGTCTCCATGATCAATTAGGCAGTTAACATCTTAGTTTCGCTCGTTGCTCGCTTAAGTTACAGTCACGGATTTCTTGCCATGGAGTTGCCATTATCCATCTTTATGTGCTAATAAAACGTGTCGGGTTGTTACAATGTTTTTTAAACCCTTGAGTTGGTTGAGGTTTTTTTTTTTGAAAAAAACAAACCCATGCTGTCTGTCACAGTCTGGGGATAGAGGGCAAGGAGGCGGTGCCGGATCTTGGGCCGGATTGGTTGGCAAGGTCACGGAACTCGGCGGAGGAGATGATTTATTGGCTGGAAGAGTTGTACGTACGAATGAAGGGACCAATCACTAAATTCGTAAAGGCCGGTTACCGATAACATGGAGATACCCAATTTGTCGACAAGACGTGTGGTTACACACTGTTGAAAATAGGTGTTCAATAATAAGTAAAATGAACTCATTTTTGATTACATTCGATGCTTATCATAGCTCCGAATGCGTAAGTTTCATTTTTGAAAAAGACATGTACTCAAAAATGAGTAAAAAGAGCAGTAGCCAGGGCCCGATTAAGCCATTGAAACAAGGGAAGCCCCCCTTTAAATGGGGGCTCTCAAATAGACCCTGGAACATCAAATCGAGATTTTACATGCACTAAAATACTTGTCTCTGAATGGCATTAACGCGAAACACATTATAAATATATTAAAAATACATTAATAAGTAATGAATATTCCTAATATTCTGTATGTTTTTGATTTTTTTCTCCAATATTTGAAAAAATTTAACACAAATAGCAAAAAAAATTTTTACTATAGTTAGTAATGCTACTTTTTTAACGTCAATTTAGTAGCAAACTATGTTAAGAGTGTTATATATTTATATAAAATGTGTGATTTGGGGGCCCGTAAAAAAGGTCAAGTGTAAGCCTGGGCTTCCCGGGCCTATTCGGTAACCAGGCTCTGGCAGTAGCTTGTGTACATAGGCTGCCTTCATAAATCACTTACTATAAATATCGATACTTGCAACTTAGACTTACCATGAATCGAACCCAGGTCTGCAGCACCGCTTTCCACAGTTTTATCCGTTCGGCTATCAAGGCGACGTGAAGAAGTTATAAACGGAAGTAATCTTAAAAATGTGTGCCAAATGAATGGGAAGTAAGATAATTGAGAGCACTCGATTTCCATTTAAGCAATCAACATCACATATTGTGGAAAACCATCTTCTGAACAACTATTTTAAGTGTGTCATGTCGCTTTGTTAAGATGGCTTGAACGGAAGCTGAGATTAGCAATATTAAATCACACTGCTTATTTTTGAGAAAGTACGGTTACTTGCATTTGAGTACGCCATCTCTCGTTTACGATGCAGGCCTCCGTGGCCGAGCGGTTAAGGGCGTCAGCTAGGAATACGAAGGTTCCCGGTTGGATGCTAGGTGATGGACTTGACAAAGAAAAGTAAAAAGTAGTGATCTTGTGATCGGAGGGTTGCCAGCTTCTCTACAAAAATACTAGAAAAGTCGTCCAGAACATCCGAAAAAATAAACGGCGTGTATACGGGACTGGTGCACGACACATCTGATCGGGGTCCAAAGTCCCGACTTCTATTGAAGGCGTTGGGTGCCAGTTCAGGTGTTTCCTCGTCATCTGACCATGGTTCTAAAATAACGAGGTGCAGGTATGAATGAATGTGTGTGTGAATGTGTATGTTTTCCCGGGTCTTTCCTTCGAGATAGACCCCGAACCGTCGTCAATAGCCCACTGTGCAGCTCTAGTGCGACGTTAATTAACCAAACTAAAAAAAAACTCATTTACGATGCGATTGTACTAAAAAAACGAGTACGTTCATGTACTCATTTTTAAGTACTTTTTTTCAGTGTATATTTTGTTATTATTTACCCGTGTGTAGAACGGGTATATCACCTAGTGTTTTATAAAGGGACAGTTTAAAAATAATCAATAATTCATCATTTCGAAATATTAAATCTAATTAATGTAGCGCAATTTAAGTACGTTCCCTTATTAGTTCTCCAATTTAACTACCCTTACGGAAACGTTTTAAGTTTTGAGTCAGGTGAAGTTATTTATTGTTTTTGAAAAGAGAAGAATTTTTTTATTTTAACCGTCCGCCTATGTCTGGATGGTTCTTATAGTGGCTATCGTTGGCGATTATTTTGGCGGTTTTTTGATCTTTTGACGTATGTGTCTGGTTTCGGGATTTTGTTGTTTCCCGCGGGTTCAGAGGATGGAGAATTCCAGTTAAAATCGTCTGGGTTTAGTATTTTTGCTTAGGGTACAAGACAATCCATCTAGGGGGTGTTTGTGAAGATAAAATAATCTTTCTTGAAAAAAGGAAAACCGATTTTAAGGAAAATGCGCCAAAAAGTAAAAAAATAATTTTTAATTTTACGAACGAGTTGGAAAAAATTGAATTGTTTAATATCAATTTTAAACTTATTAGAACTTTTTGAAATTGGCGCTAAAATTTAGGTATGGTCTTTGTAAATTGGCACCCACTTCAAAAAGTTATAAAATTCGTATTCAATAATTCGATTTTTTCAACTCATTCGTAAACTTACAAATTATTTTTTACTTTTTAGCGCATTTTCCTAAAAGTCTGTTTTTTCTTTTTTCTAGAAAGATTTTTTTTTTAATTTTCCCTTTTTAGTTTTTAATTTAGCAAGGGGCTTCGCCCCCTATTATTATTCACCAAGAAATTCAAATAGCAACTTGTGCTCTACAATGCATATTTTAAAACAATCCCTATCAATGGCAATAAATGCTGGTTAAACGATATGTCATTGTTGTACAACTTCTGTTAAACAATTAAAATATTTTTTAATCGGATAAATTGTTTAAAAAACTCCGGTTAATCGACATTTCTGGAAATATAACATATTATTTTTTTGCAGATTTTTCTCTATCCAACAAAAAAAGAATTTTCGAAATCGGACAATATTTTTTTTCAAACGGTGCGGTTAATTGGGAATTCCGGATAGTTAAATGGCGGATAACCGGATATTTTTTCAAATTTCTCCCAAATGAAAATTCCCTATCCAACAAAAAAAATAATTTGCAAATATCTGAATTAGAACCGAAATCCTGCGCGAACATACATAAAAAAATATACATAAGTCTAATTTATAACAAGGTGGTAACATAACCTGTAAAACCGGGAAATCAGGGAATTATCATGGAAATTTTTTATTCTGGAAATATCAGGGAAAAGTCACGGAATTTTTCAAAATTTCACAAAAAATCAGGGAAATTTTCAAATTTGGATCATAAAAACGGCAATTATCGTCTATTACTATGCCCTCTTTTCTGGGTAATTTAGTTGTCAATATTTCCTTTTAGTTCTGAATAAGAATTTTTAAAAAAAGTATGGTTATGCGCATTTTCATATTTTCAGTTTTATTTTTGTAAAAACGTGAACCACTGCTGAAGGGAGCAGCAAAACAAAGTGCATTGGATCTTGAATTGTAAACAACATGTGAGGGGCTAATAAATATGCGATTTATTGAAGATTGGAATAGGAAATATGAAGCATATAATTTTATTTAAAATTATCTCAAAAAGAAATAATTGGAAAAATTGGCTTTTTTTGCATTCTCTGCTTCCAGAGAACATGTTTAATTACTATTATGCCTGTCGCAATTATATAATTTGTGTTGTCACCATAAATTATTATTTTAACTTTCAATAAATATTGCTAATATTTTTTCTTTTATAATGCAATATATTTATTGGATCATTGTAGTGTGAATACTTTGTTTCTATGCAAAGCATGTATTGCAACGTTTCTTAATGCAATTCTAAAATCAGGGAAATTTGTGTGACACCATCATGAATATCAGGGAAATATCAGGGAACTTTTTTTTCCAGAATTTTGTTGCCACCCTGTATAACCTCTCGACTTGGCGCGCGATTTGGCGGTTTTAATTTAAAATTTCTGCCGGTGATTTGATGTGGTGACCTTTCGTGACCAAATCATATCCGCCTCCTGACTAGGACTGATCTATAACTGTAACTTTTGGATTGGCTAAGACATTTTGTTGACTGGAAGCCAATTGAAGGGGTAACAACTGTACCCCACTTTCATCGCTACCGCAATATTTTACATATTTTTCATGTTAAAATAAGCCGACGTCTATTGCTTTTGGCTGAGTTCTTTTCTATTTTCTTTTGAAACCCATTTTAAATGCAATCTGGTATTTAAATAGAAAGTCATTTGCAAGAAGAAGTGGTTAAAAAACAAGAGCAAAAACTATTTGTTGGGCAATAAAAAATTTAATTCTATAAGAAAGAAATATAAATACATTTAATATTTCTACAATGCTAAGGTATTAAAAAACACCCCTAAATCGCTTTACAAAAAAATTTGAGGCACAGTATGGCTGCTTCCACATTGGCTTCACCGCGCCCATAAAGGAAACAAGCTTTGAGCATTCCATAAGTAAGAGTTCAGTGGTGACTAGTGGGCGTTAAATATGATCGTTGTCCAATGTCCCGACGCCTATTCTGTTCTCGTAAAATTTAAAAGCTCCACATTTCAATTTATTTTTGTAACTTCTCCAATTTGTCCTTTTTGTGATATTATAAAGCTCTCAATCGGATATAATGGTGAATTATAGTGCAATTTATATTGACCCTGGACTTATGTGGTTTTTGATAAAGTAATAGTAAAAAGTAAATACTAGGACAAGTAAATACTAAAAACGTCCTAAATCCATGCTGAGTTGTAGATAAGGTAGTACAAAATGTGCAAGAACATATAACTATCACATTTTTTACATACAAACTACTTTTAGACAGTAAGAACCTTTTATAGCATCAAAATTTTGATGCAGGTGATACATTTGGTTCTTCTTAATTATGGAGGCCTCCGTTGCCGAGCAGTTAAGGGCGTCAGCTAGGAATACGAAGGTTCCCAGTTCGATGCCAGGTGATGAACTTGACAAAGAAAAGTAAAAAGTAGTGATCTTGTGATCGGAGGGTTGACAACTTCGCTACAAAATACTAGAAAAGTCGTCCAGAACATCCGCATAAATTAACGGCGTGTATACGGGACTGGTGCACGATAAATCTGATCGGGGTCCAAAGTGCTGACGTCTATTGAAGGCGTTGGGTGCCAGTTCAGATGTTGTCCTCGCCATCTCACCATGGTTCTAAAATAACGAGATGCAGGTATGAATGAATGTGTGTGTGAATGCAGTATTCACTCTAGGCTTTTTTTGAAGGGCGGTCCGCCCTGCCCGCCCTTTTTCATCTCAATAGCGCCCTCATGCCCCTTTTTCAAAAATGCCGCCCTCTTTTAAAAAAAATTGCGCTCCTTTTGCCCTTTTCAGTCAAGCACAAGCATCATTCCTTCCCTAATTGTCTTTAAAAAAAGTCATCATTTTTTTTTATTATTATTGTCGACACCTTTTTAACTACGCGTGTTGTGAAATCGCGATGATTCCGCGGTAATGTTTAGCACGGGGCATTCCTCGAATCTTATTGGTTGCATGTGCCCGCATATGAAATGCTAATTTTTTTTTTCTGTATTTTTTTTTTAAAGAGAAGTTGGGCGAAGTTGCAAGACTAGGTATCTTATTACCCAACTTTGGATTGATGTAGACTTTTTATCAGTTTTGTAATGTGTCTGATTAGGGCTACTTTCAGATTTGGTTGTTAGGGAAAACATTAATTTTTAAATGTCAAATTTTGGATTTTAAGTAATATCTTCAAAAAGGGACATCAATTTTGTACTTCGATATAGGCCCCGAGCCGTCAACTATAGCCCAATATGCAGCTCTAGAGCAATGTAAACCAACATATCGGAACTTTTTTTATTGGTCACGGGTCCGTTGTGTCAATGTGTGGCCACGCCCACCCCAAACATTTTTTTTAAGTGCGTTTTTAAAATTAAGAAGTGTCTTTTCAAAAACTGGGTGTCCTTTTACTGCCAACAGCGCCCTGCCCTTTTTTATTTTTAGAGTGAACACTGGTGAATGTGTATGTGTTTTCGGGTCTTTCCTTCGAGATAGACCCCGAACCGTCGCCAATAGCTGACTATGTAGCTATAGTGCGACGTGAATTCAATCAGCAATTTTTATTCACCTGGTACACGATAGTAAAGTGCGAAAGGTTAAGAATTATTTTCTTCGAATAGCAAATTTTTTTCGGTTTTGGAAATGGCGATCTTTTTGAGTTGGTGCTAACTGATGTGGGAAACAGGCTGTGGAACAATAGGTTCCGGTTTGAAACCCATCGTACATCGCTACAAGTGTATGAACGATTCTAGACTTTTTGCATGTTTAATTTTCCCTGTTTAAAATATTTCCCTTTATTCACAGATGATCCAGGCCACAAAGAACTATCAGAACGGCCACACTGGGCAACTGTCCGCCATCACTGTCAATCTTCTATTTCTGGGAGCCGTCGCAAGAATCTTCACTTCTATCCAAGAAACTGGGGATCCTATCATCATATTTACTTTCATGGTGGCTTCACTCACCAACGGCATTCTAGCAGCCCAAGTGCTGTACTACCGGAAAGCCACAGCTCGAGTTCTTCTCGAAGCCGAGAAGAAGAAGATTAAATAAACCTGATCGGATTCGCTAAGCTGTGGGAATTTATTTTCTGTGACCGCATCTGGGCGATGGTTTGTTTATTTATTGCAGAGGCGGAAATCGTTCGAATTGGAATGATAATATGACGATGAATTCCATTTTAAATTTATATTTAAGTAATTGTACAAAGAACAACTTTGATGAAGTAAATTTGCTCAAATGAGAGAGTATATGCATCAAGTGTTGAATACAATGAGTCTACATTTTTAGAATTTAAAATAAAATAGGTAAACTCTAAGTACTGGAAAATATGTCTTTTGTCGCCGTCTTTGCTGATAAAATGTCTTGGGTTTCAATATATATTAAATTGACATTTTGCATATTACGTAAAAAATTTATTTGAACAATTTACTAGCCCTTGCTATATATATGAACATATTACAATAGCCCATAATGTAGTTTTAGTGCGACATTTATTCAACCAACCAAAATCCGAATTAAATTATCTCCAAAAGAAGTAACATGGAATAAAAACAAATTTCAAATTCCTCACTTAAACAGCAAATATCCATTATACAATTATCGCATTAGAATACCAATGACATAAAATCCATCTTGGCGACAACAGAATGCACCCCATACTAAAGTTTTACCCAAAAAATAGTTTGGAGCCAAATACAAAAGTAGTTCTGGGCAACAGATAGAATAATCGTATCAAGTTATGAAAGCAATATATCAATATTTCGTTTAGAATGTATAAAATAATAGTAATTTTTTTATGGTCTAAGTACAGCTACACTATGAGCATTTTGCGATTTTCCAGGTAAAATATGGGCGCCAAGCGATTTATTGATATCGTAAATTAATTTTTAATCGGCAATTTCAATATCTTAGAAGAGTCAGTTTAAATACTTTAATTTTTTTTTCTAATAAAGAAATTGTTTAATTTTTTCGACGAAATACGAAGTGAAATGCTTTTAATGCAACTATGTCGTATCCTTTGCTGGTAGGTTGACTGGAAATCTGTAAAAAAAATTATTGGTTAAAATTAGTTTCAGGTATACTGCACACATATTTCAGTTAAAATTGAATGGTGATATTTGTACAAAAAAAATATTTACACATTATATGAAATTGGACAAATGACTGGTTTTAATTTTATAAATATTACTGTCATATAATTTTACACGAATTATTTCTTTTATGACGTACTCGGATTTTATTTAATCTGACAGGTATGGGTATTTATTATTATATGTAATAATTTGAATATGTATTAATACTAACATGGTGTATATTATTTGGAATAAGTTTTGTAAAAGTCTATTTGAATAAAGGTGTTTTATAATATGTGTGTGATTTTAGTAATTTCAAGATATTTTTATGCAAATAAGCTTTGTTGCTCTACTTATACATTATCCTGTAAATATTTATAACTTAAATACCAGATTGATTACACATTTGGAAGGTTCTAAGTTTATAATTCTTTTGTAGAAATACTAATAGTTGATATATAACACTTAAAATTACATATATTATCACATAATGTTTAAAAATTCGCGTCTTTCAACACAAAGTTAAGCTTTTGAAGTAAAAATCATTGGTGTCTAATGTAATAAAAGATTAATTGTGCGAATGACTAACACTCAGGCAGCGTGTGTTATATTGTCACAATAGCTTAGAAAGTTGGCTTATTTTTCCAAAATTCTATTTTTCACAAAAGATGCCTCGCAGTAACAATAACCGACAACAGCTGTTATTTAAATAATTGTTATTATTGTATCGCCCTTTGTGATTGGTAACCGCTCATTTTAGACTTCCTGTGATTACGAACTGGGCATGGTAAGTAGGCTGGCCTTATAAAAATCTGACCAATCATTGCCCTTGGCGTGACAAGAGATTGCCCCCAATCGCAGAATGCAATACAAACACGACGCCAAGTTGGGAACCAACCTCAGCAGATCATCAAATCGAATAAAAATGCATTCTTTTGTTCCAATAATCGAACAATGATGGCACGAACGTTCGAAATCGTCTCTGTTTTGGCGGGAACGCACGCGAATGGTCACCGGCGTCGTTGCCAATCGCAATTATGAAATTGCCCGATGGTAAAAAAGAGTGACAACGGTTGCTTGGACAAAAGAAAAAGGCGTAATGTTGTGCGAAAATCAAAAGTCTTTTTCGAATATCGTTCTTTTTATTATTGCGGAATAGAAGAAAAATATGCACATATTGGCAGGTGAGGCCGTCACGAATCGCCCATTGTTTATTCTGGAGACGTATTGTGCGATTGTTTTGTGCATTTCAAAGGAAAATCGAATTCTGGAATCGCGTGGAACATTCAGCGAAGCAAATTTCTTGCAGCATTAGGCAAACAGATTTTACGCTAGTGTAATGGACAAGGGTAAATCTTGGAAATGTGTAATCGCTTTCGCTTCGACATAATCGCAAATATTGTCGAAAGATCGCCAGGTATACACTTACCAGCGATTGCCACGCTTGTTTGTTTTGAGAGTTATGACAGTTATTTGGAAAGTTCAAATACGTTGGGTAGTTTATTAGTAGGGTTATTATGGCGCGATTCGTATAGTGGCGGATTCGTGATTGTAGTAGGAAGATTGCGAGTTTGCAGCTTGTTTTGCCTACTAAATATTTCTGGTAAAGAGACTGATGGGACCTTCCAGCATGGATCCTTTGTAGTAGAGGACTCATGACGTCACTCTCGCTAACATCAAAATGAAGCCAACATGTATGGCCCAAGACACATGGTTATAGCTACGCCATTCCATTCATAAATTTTCACAGTTACACATTACCAAGCCAATCGCGAGTATTTTTTCATTCATAATTTTGAAGAGATTGCACGTGACATGGGCCTTTCGCTCCAAGATGTGGGCTTCACGATTAAGACGTCCTATTCTCTTTACTACACTCCATTCATGCTCAAACACGTTGGATGTGTCGTGTTACAAACGCTATTTTACTCTCTTTATGAAGATATATGGTTTGGTTTGATTAAATAACGTCGCACTAGAACTGCACAGTGGACACGACAGTTAGCTCTAGTGTGCTTGGTTTGGTTAATTAACGTCTCACTAGAGCTGCACAGTGGGTTTTTGGCGACGGTTCGGGGTCTATCTCGAAGGAAAGACCCGGGAACACATACAGCTCTAGTCGGACAATCGAACTATAATTCGAGTATTTCCTTCGAGATATGCCCCGAACCGTCGCCAATAGCCCACTGTGCAGCTCTAGTGCGACGTTAATTAACCAAACCAACTATAGTTCAAAATTACGAGATTTGAATTGGTTGCGTTATGGCTCTTAAATGAGTCTAGAAATAGGTATCCAGATGGGGTTAGCAAACAAAAAACAATCCACCAATAATTTTCTCGTAAGGTTCTTGAAATTACTGTTCATCTCATAACTACATAAAGTAGCAGAAACTGAGTGAGTTATTTACTATTATTCTATATCGGTACTTTTGATTTGCAAATTACTGAGATAACTATTTGTGAATTTCTGTAAAGAAGAAATTACTTTTACCGTTCTGAGGTCACAGCAATCGGTTGTTTTTACAATAAGAATCACTAAAATGAAACGTTGCCGATAAAAAGGGTAAATTTTACATTGGGACATTTTTGTCTTAAAGTGGTACATATTTTTTGTTGAATTCACCCTAACTATATAAAAGTAAGAATGATAATAAAGTGGTTCTTTTTTTTTTTATTTTACCATGGATGCAAAGACTTTAAATTTATTTCCTTCCAAAAATAACCGTTTGTTGAGTTTGCATCCACAGGGTCTCAACTCTCCGAGAGTAAAAAACTCACTCGTATATACCCCGAGACAAAAAGTTTCGTATGCCGCGTGTATGCCTTCCGTATGCCAGCCGATTTTTCGTATGCCAGATGTATGCCACATATGCCCTCGAACTGATGAACGCGGAGGTGGTATGCCCGGTGTATGCGAACGGCATATGCTTCCTATTACGATCCAGAGGCAATAATATTAATATGCCGCGTGTATGCCTTTCGTATGCCAGCCGATTGTTCGTATGCGAGATGTATGCCACATTTGCCATCGAAATTATGACTTCGGAGGTGGTATGCCCGGTGTATGCGAACGGCATATGATGCCGATTTCGATCTAATTTATTGCGACATTAATGTTTACAACTATATAATTGTGTAAGTTGATTTTTAAGTATCTCTAGTTACATAAATATTAATATGCCACGTGTATGCCTTCCGTATGCCAGATTAATTTTTCCCGAGACAAAAATATTAATATGCCGCGTGTATGCCTTCCGTATGCCAGACTGATTTTTCCCGAGACAAAAATATTAATATGCCGCGTGTATGCCTTCGTATGCCAGACTGATTTTTAGTATTGCAGAAATATGCCTGTTATGCCATTGAAATGATGACTTCGGAGGTGGTATGCCCGGTGTATGCGAACGGCATACGCTTCCTAATTCGATCCAATTTTTTGCGACATGAATGTTTAAAACTATAAAATTGTGTGAAATGATTTTTAAGTATCTCTAGTTACATTATACTTCCTTGAAACCATTTCATTATAGTAATAGATCCAGAATGATAAAACTCATAAAAATATTAATATACAGCGTGTATGCACTACGTATGCCAGACTTATTTTTAGTATGCGAGAAATAGGCCGAGCATGCTTTCGACCTGATGAGCTGCTATAGGTGGAAGCCCAGGGCAGCGCCTTTACACATTTGTACGTGTGTGTGTGAGGGGGGGAGGGGGGGGGGGAGATGAAATAAGAAATTTTCCAACTTAACGTTTCGAAATTCCCACTCAACAGTGCTGAAAATTCCCAGTTCCAACTTATCGAAATTTTTCATATTTTTATATATATATATATATTAGGTAATATTAAACAATTATCTCACAAGCATTGATTTGTTACACCCATATTCCAATGCAGTGTACGTTTTGAGGTCGATTTAAATGTAATCTTACAAGTTTCTAATCTTCTCTAGCTTTCATTTGTTAATAATGTAATTTCCATCAGGCATAAATTTTCCCAACTCGGGGTTTTTAGAAGTTGAAATTCCCTACTTTATGGGTTTTCAGAATATTGGGGGGGGGGGAGCCCCCCTGTGCGCCGGGCTAGCCCGGGGAATGGCATTGGCATAATCAACTAAAGGCATAGTTTTTCAATGTTTATGATTTCGATCAAATTTATTGCAACATTTAGTCGATGTCTACAACTTTATAATTGGATGTATAAGTTAAGTTGAGTCGTAAATATCTATAGTTTCACTTCCACTTAACACGGTCACGAGTTGCAGACATGTGTGGGTGAATTACGCAATGAGAGAAACAACGCGGAAGTAGGTAGCCATTTTGCATTTCGTCTGGATTAGGCTTGCAACTTCTTGACGTGCAGTGCAATGGCTAACGTATTTTTCCAGTTATAGTCGAAAACCAAGGAAAAGAATGTTGTTCCTGCTAATCTCATTACAGAGGAGTTGAAGACAGTGACTGTGATGGAGTACAAATCCAAAGTGGAATCCAAAGTGCCAATTTAGAATAATGGGACCAGGATATTTCTTGCCTCCGTAACGCAGTGTGGGCTACGGTCCTACACTTTGTCCGGTCGAGGTCAAGCAGTGGTGAAAATAAGCCTGTGAATGTATCTTCTGTCATGACCGAGAAAAGGGTCTCTAAAAAAATCCACAGCAGTAATGTGTTCTCATCTCAGAATTTGAAGTTGGATTATACCGATATTCCTTCATCTCTCTACATTGAAGGATTTACAAACTTGAAAAGGTTTTTTAAAATTATTTTTTAACTCCAAAATTGCTACATGTTAACTTTATCTAGGAATTTTATGAAATATTTTTTAATATGTATGAATATTTTTAATATGTATTTTATTTAAAAATAAACATTGTTCATTCCAATTTTATGTTTTTTAAATAAAAATTTTAAGAATACATTTTAATTTATTATAAATCAGTATTATTTTTTTCTTCAAAAAAAGTTAGTTTTGAAGCTAAAATTTAAAAAAAATGTGTATTATGAGTTTTATCTAAACATAAAAATGTCTTTATATTTTAAAGAAATGAATTTTTATGAGACATTTCAAATTGTTAAAAATTTATATCTGAGAATTATCCAATTAAATGTATCGTACGAAGTAAATTTTTAAATATTATTCGAATTTCTCCAAAAGTAGAGCACCATTTCAAAAATAGTCCGCGGTCATTCTTTATCAGCTACTTTAAATGTTTAAAAGATCATTTAATGTAAATTATAATTAAAGTACTTCAATTAATATTTAAAAGAATTGCAATAATTACACTTTATTGCATTTACTTTCGATAGTTTGTTTTTCTGATAAATAATGCAATAACTTTCTCTCTCAAAATTATCTTTGATAAAAATTTCTAAATATTATTTACACTATGGTACTTTAAGTAAATACTTTAATTAAAGTACTTTAATTAATATTTAAAAAATTACACTTTATTGCATTAACTTTCGATAGTTTGTTTTTCTGATAAATAATACAATAACTTTCTCTCTCAAAATTATCTTTGATAAAATTTTCTAAATATTCTTTATATATTATTATGGTACTACAAAGATTACTAGAGTTAAAATGTAAAATAAAAATTGACATCATCATGAAAAGATTCTTCCTGAACAAAATAAGTAACTGTCTATATTCCAAACATATTGTCTATGTGCTTAAACAATGTTACTATAAAAACAATTTTAAAGTTAATTTCTTTTGTGAGCAATAACTATAAAACATTAAAAACTAATGTAAATAAAAATATTCTTACTCTTTAAATTTATTATCAACAGGTAAGGTGTAAACTTTTCTGCTCAAATACATGTTTCTCCTCATACTAAACAAAATTATACAGACACATAGTGTGTCACTTTATATACTAGAACTATAATTTATATGTTCATAGAACTAACTTCTTTACTATATCCCTGAAAACCTACTCAAGGGATAAAAAAAAAACTTGATGCCTCGTTGTCATATTACAGCCTTACTTTTTGATGAGTTGAGTCTACACAAAAATACAAAAATTTTGTTCAGTCAAAATGCAAAATTTATATAGTGTAGTGTGTTTCTTGTCAGAACCACTAAACTTTCTATTGAGTGTTATTAGCCATTATTTTTCCTTGAGATCAAAATTTTAATTTATACTACGTAGAGTATTCCTAATACAAATTAATTTATAATACATGTTAAGCCCAGGTGCAGGTTTCAGATTTTAAGCAGAGTATAAACCTTGTAAAGATTACTTGGAGGCTTTTTTTCCCTGATATTAAATTGTCTTTTGAAAAAAAAATATACATATTTATTATTTTTATTTCACATTTGGTGGACAGTATAATGCTATTTTTTTCTTTTGGAAACAGTAATTACTTTATATATAAGTGCTTTTAAAAAAGTTTTGTAGCATGAAATGTAATAAGAAAAAATATTCTCTAAATAAAAGTTACAAGATTTAAATAAAATCTCAATGTATGACTTTTTAATTTTATATGAATATACATAGGATAGTTTTACATTTATTAAAGTAGAAATTTGAGCTTCAAAGAAATACTTTTTAAGAAAAATCAATTTTAAGTTAAAAGGCAGATAACTTAGTTTTGCTAACTAAACACTAACATGTCCTACCTATAAATTATATTCAAATCAAATTGTAAAGTCATACATTGAGATTATTTTTTTAAATCTTGTAAGTAACTTTTATTTAAACAGTAGTTTTTTTATTACATTTCATGTCACAAAACTTTTTAAAAATATTTATATTTAAAGTAATTACTGTTCCCAAACAAAGAAAGTAGCATTATACTGTCCACCAAATGTGAAATAAAAATAATAATGATATTTTTTTCAAAAGTTAATCTAAAAATCGTGGAAAAAAGCCGTCATGTAACCTTCACAATTGATGCGATGCGCATACATGTCGCATACAGAGGTGATATGCCAGCCGCATACATGTAGCATACAGAGGTGATATGCCAGCCGCATACATGTAGCATACAGAGGTGATATGCCAACAGCATACATGTCGCATACGGAGATGATATGCCAGACGCATACATGTCGCATACAGAGGTGATATGCCAGCCGCATACATGTCGCATACGGAGGTGATATGCCAGGCGCATACATGTCGCATACGGTGGTGATATGCCAGGCGCATACATGTCGCATACGGAGGTGATATGCCAGGCGCATACATGTCGCATACCACCTCCGTATGCCAGAGTAATATGGGATATTCTCACAGGGCATACGAGGCATACGTATGCCACATGTATGCGGCATATATGCGGCATACTAGTGGCATACACCTTTATTTTGTCTCGGGACGGACCCTCAGCAGCGCCGTCGCACAAAAAAAAAATATGGGTAGGGGAGTGTTAAAACAAGACATTTTCGAGTTAACAATTCGAAATTTCCAACTTAATGATTCGAAGTAACCAACTGAACGATTCGAAATTCCCAACTTAATGATTCGAAGTAACCAACTGAACGATTCGAAATTCCCAACTTAATGATTCGAAGTAACCAACTGAACGATTCGAAATTCCCAACTTAATGATTCGAAGTAACCAACTGAACGATTCGAAATTCCCAACTTAATGATTCGAAGTAACCAACTGAACGATTCGAAATTCCCAACTTAATGATTCGAAGTAACCAACTGAACGATTCGAAATTCCCAACTTAATGATTCAAAGTAACCAACTGAACAATTCGAAATTCCCAACTTAATGATTTGAATTAACCAACTGAACGATTCGAAATTCCCAACTTAATGATTCAAAGTAACCAACTGAACGATTCGAAATTCCCAACTTAATGATTTGAATTAACCAACTGAACGATTCGAAATTCCCAACTTAATGATTCGAAATTCCCAACTTAATGATTCAAAGTAACCAACTGAACGATAAGAAATTCCCAACTTAATGATTCGAAGTAACCAACTGAACAATTCGAAATTCCCAACTTAATGATTCGAAGTAACCAACTGAACAATTCGAAATTCTCAACTTAATGATTCGAATTAACCAACAGAACGATTCGAAATTTCGTACTCCAACAGTACTAAAAATTCCCATTTCCAACTATCGACATTTCTCAGCTTTTTTATAGATTAGGTAATATTAAACAAGTCTCGCATAAGAATTGATTTGTTGCAGTGTAATGATATACATAATTTTTTTTTCTTTTTTACATAAATATTTTTTTTTTGCGTTTTCTTTTTTGACCTTGGGTCGCTGAAAAAATATACAAAAAAAATCCTAAGTGCCTATTTAATTAAATAATTAATTAAAACCGTTTTGCAGCATATATACAGTGTAATCACTAAAATAATTTTTAAAAAGTATGAAAATATAGTTAAATACAATCTACACATCTCTGGTATGAGCTAGGATTTTTTCTAGAGCCAGATTATACTTATAAGTAACAAAACAATATTCGAAAACTTCATCTTCACGAGCCAGTTTTAGAACAACAGACCTCGAAGCAACTGATTGCCTTTAACACAATTATTTTTATAAAGATAATTGACCTTACAGCGGTTATAAGTATTAGGCACATGGTTCCCTACGTGACAAAACTATAATAGTTAACATAAAACTCAGTAGATGCAAATAGCGGTCATTTTAAAGTTGTGTAGCATATATGCTAGACTATGCACTAGAGGATTAACCCTCCCTCGCTTTCATTTGCTAATAATATTAATTTGCTTGAGGCGTAAATAATTTTCCCAACTCAGGGATTTTTAAAGAGCCTCAGTTGGTAAGGCGTTCAGCTACTAATCAGAGGATTGGTGGTTCGAATCCGTGAAATAGACGTGACATAGAAAAGTAAAAAGTAGTGATCTTGCGATCGGAGGGTTGCCAGCTTCGCTACAAAAATACTAGAAAGTCGTCCAAAATATCCAACAAATTATACTGGCGTGTATACGGGACTGGCGCAACGATCAATCTGATCGGGGTCCAAAGTCCCGACGTCTATTGAAGGCGTTGGGTGCCAGTTCAGGTGTTTCCTCGTCATCTGACCATGGTTCTAAACAGGGCCGGCTTAAGGGCAGGGCAAACTGGGCATCTGCCCAGGGCGCCGTCCTTCCAGGAGGGCGCCAAAGTTTAGTTTAGTTTTTTTTTTCATTTTCCATTATTTCCAATATTTTATCTGGTTCCCTAACATCAATTTTAATCAACCCTACCCAATACGGAATTCATGGAAAAAAAAATTTGGGATTACAAATGGCAACTGACTATTTAAGGGTCTAACGTTTTTTTTAAACACCTACTCCGTTACTAATCTCCGAAGTAAATGACCGAGTCTCGGTCTCCTCCAACTCAAGGAGCAAGAACTAAACATGACACGCTATTATTTGTTATTTATTCAATCGTGGCGGCAGTTCTCAAAATTTCCGCCGTCCACATTTTGTTTTTGCCGATAATTTTCCATCACTATCAACTAGCAGAGTTGGTACTCTCATTACTCCTTAACCAGGAATAACGTGACGAGTGCCACTCGACCTGCTTGAAACTTGTCCAAACGGACACTGACGAGTAGCAGTCGTAAATGTCATCGGAAGTTTACAGAGAATAGATTGAACTTATTGAGGGTGGGGTCAAATCGGGCATACGTTGGCCTGTGTAACCAGTGTAGCAACATTTCTAATCGACGGGTCGTGGTCAGTGCTTGTTTAAATTGAACGATATGTATTACAAATTTATTTTTATAAGCAGTTAAACCGCATTTGTGTACAAATTGTGTACAATTTATCGAATAAAGCTAATATACCACACTAAATTTTAATTGCGGCATAAGAAATGTAAACAAATTTAAAGAGTAGTTCAAGACGAACAAAATCATACCAAGAACTCTAAACTCATGTCAAGTGTGGAGAGATCTAGAGCTTATTAAAGACGAAAGAAGGGGCAGTCCAAGCAGGCGTGCGTATGAAGTATTCATGAATCAAACCTTACACTTCGGTGGGAAGACTGCGCCTACCAGATTTTCTCAAAATTATAATTTTTATTTTAAAAACTTAGGACTCGGAGGACATCAAAATAAGTAAAAATTCTGAATATAACATTTCGATTTAAAAACAAAATTTTCCCTTTTCTACATTTAATACAGAGTAATAAAATGTAAAATTACATATCATTTGAATTTTTTTTTTATTTACAGACTCATTAAATCCGTAACTTTTAATAGATAAGAACTGAAGTTCAAAACTTTTATTTTGGTAAATTAATTTTTATTAATTGATTTTCATTTCAATTGATCAAGCAGATTTAATTGAATTATGCCATTTAAATATTGAATTTTTCACATATCAACAAATTTTGCAGAAAAGTGTACATATAATTTGAAATTCGAGCGTCCAATAATTGTAGAAAAATAATATGCTCTCAAATCTCTAATTTTCAATACAAGGTATAAACTTTAGAGACATTGAACCAATTTTTCAAAATATTGAGATGGTCTACGGACCTATACAAGTGTACGCCTGTACAACAGTAGAATTTTAAGATCGGAAAATACGTCTGGCTGAATCTGGAGTAGAGACAGCGGCGGGCATGGAATATTCGTAACCTTGAAAAGAATTTGACCTCTAAGTGTCTGACCCCTAGAACGACCAGTGACAAGTGCATAAGCTCCCCCTTTCTCTATCTCCCAACTCTCCCCAAATGTATTAAATTTCAGATTTATAGCTTCAGTACCCAACGCAGATCACCCCCAACCCCTCAAGGCCGGAAGTGGTTAGAGTTCCTTACCCAGAGTCTGATATTCCATGAGCCTGATGATGGCCATGGGACGTCCTATTTTGAAGACGTCTTCAACTGTTTTTTAGCTGCACATTATTGACATAAATGAAGTTTATCTTCGAAAAAAATTCTTACTGTTATTGCAATATACTTCTATATAATTTTTTTTATTTTTATTTTCGTTTTTGATTTCATATGCGGGATGCATTTTTCATGGCATGTTTTTTAATCTTCGAAATTATTTTTTAAGGAAGAGGGACCCTTCAACAAATTTGTTGTCATAGTACTTTTTTTTAATCGACTCATGTTTGTTAGCAAGTTTGAAGTAAGCAAAAAAATATATTGTTATATGTGATTACTTTTTATATTGATGTTTTGCTCGAAGTTATATCGACAATAAAGATGAATTTAAAAATAAGAAAATTTACTTTTTCTTATGATTTCAAGGAAAGGTAAGAAATATTATTTTAATTTTTTTCCTCAGTTTTTTTATTCATTGAATTTTACTATAGTTCTACTTAATTTGATCAATTAGGGTAATGCTATCTGTTTTGAAAATTGTGATAAATTGAAGGGATAAAAGTTATGCTGTAATATATATTTTACAATTTTGAATATTTACTATGCCAAATTCTAATATTAAAAGAAATTATTTTTTAAACTTTTGAAAAATTATCAAAATTCTCTTATAACAAACAGTTATGAATATGATACTTTTGTTGGCTGATATTTTAAATATATATTTGAATGTCGGCAAAGTTATAAATATTTTGAAATGAAAGTCAGCTTTAAGTAAATTATATTTTGTCTTTTATATTTGTTCATATACAAACATTAGAAGAAAATTTTAAAACACTTAATGCAATTACTGTATGTTTTGATCTAATAACTTAGATTAAACCATTTATCCAAATTATTTAAAGATACTTCTATTTAGTTAAAACTGGGTTAGTTATATTTACGCTGATATATTTTTTTTATATAAAATTGAAAAATTATTTTTACATTTGGTATATTATGCAATAAATTTTAATGAACTAGGAGGCTCCGCCCCCTGCTCCGCTAACGCTCCGCCAACCCCCGGGGGATTGCTACGCAATCCTCATAGGTTTGCTTCGCAAACCACTTCTCGCTTCGCTCGCTAAAATGTAGGACACAATAACAATGTGTCCTAGTAAAAATACTTTTTTAATTATATTACTAAAAACTTTAAAAGTAAAAATTGTAAATTTAAATTAACATTTATCTTGGCATCAATACAGTTTTTCACCATGTAAATCAATATAAAATCATTTAAACTTATTTGATTTTAACTACAAACGAAAACAATGGTACCACTGGCAAGTCTACCATTATTTATTATTTTCCACGTTATTTTCACACCTTTCCTGAGTTTTAGTTAATTTTCTAACATTATTGGTAGTTTGTTTTGGCCATAATTGACGTTAAGCTTACCATAATCTTGCCTACCAAAAGTGTGTAATTTACTGAGTTAATACGTCATAAATACGAAGCTTATAGAAATCTAGTTTTCAAAATTGTCAACAGATGGCGCCACGTTAATTTTTTGCTTTAAGTTTGGAAAAGCGTTTTTCAAAACTTCTATTTTTTAATTTAATAAGTCTTATATTCTTCCTAATTTAAGCTGACATCCTCAAAATAATTATTTACAAATGAATTGAAGGAATTAATCGTCAAAATGGCTTACATAATGCAAAATAAAAATGCGAACCAAACAGAATTTTGTAAATAATCTAACTGTTGCCACTCAGCATACAGAAAAACAGCGTTTTTCAATCACCGCGTAAGAGAAATATATATAAAGATAATAAAGACACTGAAGTCAACAAGGGACATCTAATCTCTGAAAAAGTTTTCAGATAATAAGCAAATTGCCTTGAAGATATCCTGCTTATCAAATCAATCTAATATTCATACTTATAAATGAGGATTTCTTAATTATCTTTTTAATGACTGCTCGGGTCTGAATGTGCTACATACTACACTAAATAATATTTTTGTATTTCTCTTTGTATTTGCGTATATTTAAAGTATTGCGATTCGATTAATTGCCGCTTATGAGTTAATAAATAGAAATAAGTTATTTTTAATAGCTGATTAAGTTTTTTTTATGAAGTTTTATACTAATATTATATATTAATATATATACTACATACAAATAAAACCTAATTGATTTCCGAAGTTTATTTGAAACTAACAGAAATACTCGTTCTTCAGAAGGGTTTAATTTTGTTGGATAGTGATAGTTATTTAAAATAAAATGTAATACATTTTTGGTTATCCGGCATTTAATTATCTGGAAAATGCAATAAACCGGAAATATCGATTTACCGGAATTGTTTAAAACCTTTTCTCCAATTACAATTTTTTTTTTATAAAAACTGTATTAATTAAAAATAAAATGCTGTAACTTTTTGGTTATATGGCTTTTAATTAACTGGAATCACAGTTAATCGAATTTTGTGATAACTTTCTTCGATTTGTTATTTAAATAAATAAAATGTCAAAATTTTTGAAAAATTTATAATAATTTTGGAAAACTTCAAACTTTTATCTTTATTAACTTCAATATAATTTCATTTATCTGGCATTAATTAAACTGCACAATCTCGAGAGTGGGGAAAAGTGAATCTTTATTTTCTTTTTAAATAATATCAGGGGGCGAGTTTAAGTACAAAATTGATATTAAAATTTAAATTTTCCCCTCTTGCTCAGAAAATTAAAAACATATTTTTTACGTTATAGCAACTTTTTTTTACCCGTTCTGTTTAAACAAAAGTTTATTTTATAGATCGCATTGTATTTTACAACAGGATTAAAATATGTACTGAAACTTATTTCAATTTTAATAATTTTTTCTACAGAATATTCAGAATTAATATATGCACTGAAACATGTTTTTATTTAAATTACTTATCTTTAATATGTATGTTATAAATAATTTTTGTAACTCGTTGTACAACAATTCTATCTTCTGTGAGGGATATTGAAGTTTCAATTAATCTATTAATTTAAAACTTGAATTTAATGTTGTACCGTTAAGGGGGTCCGATACCTTCGACATTTTTTTCTTTATTTTTATACTTGTACAATCCAATTTTTTTTCTCTTTCTAAATATGCATAAAAAACCATTTTAAGCCGCTCCATTTTTTTTTTAAATTGCACATTTATTTTTAAATTAAAATTTTAGTAAATTTTTTAACAATTTTTAAAATTCCTACTCCTTTTTTGTTTTTCAATATTTTGAAGCAATTTTTTTTATTTAAGATCTTGAATAATATGTTAATAGATGTATGCATTCAAATTTTGATTCAGATACATCACTTTAAAAAAATAAAATATATTAGAAATTTTGGAAAAAAAATTGACGAAAAAAAATAATATTCCATTTTAAGTGGTTTTAAAAAACAAATTATGATAAAAATAGGAAATCTGAATGCATACATCTATTTAAAATATATTTATCTTGCTATACACACAAAAATTATGATTTTAAGTATAATAGTAAAAAAGCCTTAGCATTTTTAGTGTTCATTCAATTTCAAAACCACGAACAGAGATATTTGCTCTTAAAGTTTACATATGATACAACTATGTTATAGGAACACATCATTAAAACATTCATAACTAAAAAAGTAATAGGAATTTTTTGAAGCAGTTTTTTGTGAGTTATTAAGATAAGTTTGAATATTATTTTTTAAATATAAAAAAAAAATGACTTTTTTTGCGAATTTTGGGTATCAGACCCCCTTAAAACATGTCGTTTTACTGTGATTGCAATTGCATGCAGTATTTTTTTTTTAATTGGACCGTGATAGTTTCTAATAACAAAGTTTAAGGGGTACAAAACGGACCTTTCTTTTCAATGATCAATCATTATTTCGGAAATTCAGAAGAGGAGAATAATCTATAGATTTAGGGGTGTTCTTGAAGGTCAAACGCAAACAGGGTTGTCCCAAGAAAGGCAGATGTACGTAAAATTTACGACTTCACTAAAACTGTCCGCAAAACCCATCTTTGCTCCTGAAAAGTGGTCTTTCACAGAGAGACACAGAGGGTGGTCTTTTAATGGAAAAGGCAATTAACATTAGATATGTGTGATTATGATTTATAACTAAAAATTATTATTTTATAAAGGTTATTTAATGTGTAAATGATAACTTTTCTGTAGGGGGTGGGTGGGGGGGGGGGGAATGAGAGGGATGGAGGGAGGGTTAAGAGGAGGAGGAGGGCGCCAAATTAAATTTTGCCAATTTAAAAATTTAGCTCGAGCCGCCCCTGGTTCTAAAATAACGAGGTGCACGTATGAATGTGTGCGTGAATGTGTATGTGTTCCCGGGTCTTTCCTTCGAGATTGACCCCGAACCGTCGCCAATAGCCCACAGTGCAGCTCTAGTGCGATGTTAATTAACAAAACCAAAACCAAACCAGGGTTTTTTAAAACTCGGAATTCCCAACTTTTAATGTTTTCAGATTATTGAAGAGGGGGTCATGCTCTTCCTCCCCCCCCCCCTGGTGCGACGGGCCTGACTCTCAGTTGTAAGTTTAAGGAACCACATTTCAACTGGATGAAATGGATCGTTTGGAACAAATGACAAACGTTATTAATTCTAAAAAAAAAATAAAACGGATAAAAAATCCATCTAATTTCCATTCCACTCCCCCCCAAACAAATGAAACCCTAACCACCCCAAATTAATTATCACCCCCCAAGAAAAATTTCCCAACCTCGAATTCGGCATTCGAATCAATTATTTGTTCCACCATTTCTCATATCGTCTGCCTCCATAAAGGGGGAGGAATGGATAGAATGACAGAACATACCGCCCGGTGTAGAGCACCAAGAAAACGCAGAAGATTTAGTAGGTGCAAGCCGTACAAAATCCAATACCAGGCTTCAGTCTCCCATCGAGTCCTTTGTTACCGAGGGGGGGGGGGGGGGGGCAGGTATTCGTAACCGTACCACCCCCACCTAGAACAGTTTATTAATTCTCCTATTTCTACGACTGACTGATGAGGATTCACTACAACAATTGGGGGGAAGGAATTCTGTATTTTGCGTGGGAGGGGGGGGGGGGGTATTGTGGTGGAAAGGGATGAATGATTACAGAAATTTACACCGCGAGAAGCTTGGGTTTATATCGATAGTTGTATTTGGGTGGGATTATGAATCGTTTTGAATCGATGTTGCGAGGGGGGGGGGGGGGGGACAAATTGATTTCTTTCGCTGTTGATTGTTTTAATTTTTTTTTTCTAAATCCGTTTGTTAAAATATTGTGGGGTTTTCGAATTTGTGTAAGTGATGAATTTGAAATT
Organism: Troglohyphantes excavatus; assembly: GCA_963932185.1. NCBI lineage: Eukaryota > Metazoa > Arthropoda > Arachnida > Araneae > Linyphiidae > Troglohyphantes > Troglohyphantes excavatus. The sequence goes on from OZ010678.1 coordinate 46,159,052, forward strand.
GTTTTGTAGTTGTTCTGAGTTATAAGAAAAGATTAAAATAAATGATTTCTTTCGCTGTTGAATGTTTTAATTTTTTTTTTTTCTAAATTCGTTTGTTAAAATATTGTAGGGTTTTGTAATTTGTGTAAGTGCTGCATTTGGAATTTTTAAATTGTTTTGTAGTTGTTTTGAGTTATAAGAAAAGATTAAAATACATTTTTGAAGTTTTTAAAGGTAACGAATACTTTTCAATCAAAAGAAATCGATGTTTAAAACATAAAATAATTAATTAAAAAAAAAGAAAAACCGACTTATAAGAAAAAAGGGCTAAAAATTAAAAAATAACTTTTAATTTTACGAACAAGTTGAAAAAAATTGAATTATGTAATATCAATTTGATACTACATATCAATTTGTGATCAATTTGATAGGGATATCCAGTTTTTCTATCTCTCAATACACTCAATTTTTAAACTCATAAAAATAGGTATGAGATGCCAAACGAGGAATTATTTACAAAGATTTAAAACTTTGGTAAAAAATAAAATTGGGGTCAGATTTACTGTACGGTCACTCTTAAAGCGATTTTTTCCACATTTGGCGATAATTTTTTTTAAATGGCAACTTGTCACCGACCCGACAAGGAATTGCAGCAACCCTATTGGACAACAATCGCCAAAATGGCGACTTTTGGCGAGATTTTGAAAAAGTCGCCAAGGGTGACCGTATAGTAAATTTTTACCTAAAAGTATATAAAATACTTTAAATTTCCAAGCAGTAAGAACAGTTTTCCAATTGCCAAAATTGCGTGGGCGTCAGGGGCCTACTCAGATGTTGACCTCATCACGTAACTAGGGTTCAAAATTAAGAGAACCGCTGCCAATATCCCACTGCGTAGCTCTAGTGCAACGTCCCTTCAACCAACCTATTATCAATATGGAATAAAAACCATCGATACCAACTTCCATAAGTACTATAACAATAGAACCTCCCCCCAAATAAACAAACGAAATCACCAGGACACATAATCTTCCAATCGCATGATCCGACAGAAACCTTCTGTTTGCTGAAAGCAGCCCTTTCAATCGGACACGTGACCATTGAAAAGAACCTTTTCAAAGGGACCCAAAGTCACGTGACCGAATGGCGGGAAATCTTTTTTTTTTCTTCCCCTTTTATGTATGGATACACAAATCACAGAAAAGAAGCGTGAAATCTGTTTGGGTGCAACTAATCAATCGGTTTTGAAGTATGAGTGCAAATATGGCTGCACCTATTGAATGGTGTACAGTTGTTGAAGCCTGGTTTTACATGGGTGTGGGGATAATAAACGGAGTATTGTTAACAGGACGAATGTTAGGAATTGGTCACTAGACGAGAAAGAGTAAATAGAAGGAGCTAGTCATTGTACTAAGTAACTAGCTCTATTTGTAGGTGAGAGGCCCGTTGCCCGAGGTACAGTCGCCGGCTAGCAACCAGCGGGTAACGAGTTCGAATACAGTTGATACCAGATACTTGACAAAAAGGTTAAAATGCTGTGAACTTGTGATCGTTGGTTTGCCAGATTAGTTGCGAAGTAACAATACGTCATCTAAATCGAACTTATCTACAATTTCTACAACGTGTATATCGGGGTGCACGTTAAATCTGATCGAGTGCCAGCGTCAAGCGTCGGGTGCCATCTCAGGTGTATCCTCGTCATCTGACTATGGTTAAAAAAATACGAGATATTGTTCCTGGGTCTTTCCTTCGAGATAGACCCGAACCGTCGTCAATTGCGCAATGTGCATCTCTAGTGCGACGTTAATTAACCAAACCAACAATAGTTCAAAATTACGGGGTTTGAATGGGTTGCGTTATGGCTCTTAAATGAGTCAAGAAATAGGTATCCGGATGGGGAGGGTTGCCAGCTTCACTACAAAAATACTAGAAGGTCGTCCAGAATATCCAACAAATTATACTGGCGTGTATACGGGACTGGTACACGATACATCTGATCGGTGTCCAAAGTCCCGACGTCTATTGAAGGCGTTGGGTGCCAGTTCAGGTGTTTCCTCGTCATCTGACCATGGTACTAAAATAACGAGGTGCATGTATGAATGTGTATGTGTTCCCGGGTCTTTCCTTCGAGATTGACCCCGAACCGTCGCCAATAGCCCACTGTGCAGCTCTAGTGCGACGTTAATTAACAAAACTAAAAAACCAAACAAAAAGTACCCCGATGGCGTTACCAAACAAAATACCTACCTTACTATTTGATGACTTTCAATTAGTTTTTTTTTTACTTTCTGTAAATAGTAAAGCTAATATGGCAAAACCTTGTAATCTACACTGAAAAATTATTACGATCTTGCACCAAACTTTGGTACCCATTTAGCTGCAACAAACATTTGGTGCTTAGTTTCACCATTTTACGGTGCTATCACGGATGGGTTAGTAGTGAAACGTTGCACCAAAACTCATAACGTTGCATAAAACTCTAAATTCGAGTTTTCTTAATATTTTAGTAGTAGTATTCTTGTAGCGAAGCTGCCAGCCCTCCGATCGTAAGATGACAACTTGGCACCGATCGGGCTCAAACTAGGAATCCTCTGTTTCATAGCTGAAAGCCTTTATCCACTGGGCCACGGAGGCCCATGTTCGTCGTTGTCTTTCTTGGAGGTGCTTGTTGTTGTATCTACAGCGAGAATTTCGGTTGCACTTAAAGAGGTTGAACCAATTATCGGTGAAACCTTCGCTTTTTTCCGATAAAGGATTCTTCCGATTTTTGGTTCAACCTAGATTCCACCATAATATGGTGCACACCTATGTTTTGCACCAATATATGGTACATCGTTGAACTGAAATGTTTAATAGTGTATAATGCTTTTATTTTGATATCGGTAGGCACAATAATGCTTGCCTACGTAAAATATTCTGAAAAAAAAATCTTTGCAATTCAATATACTGAGATGAGATTTTATTTCGCAAAAACATATATCTACGAATAGATATGTTTGAGAAAGTTATGTTTGAAAGTTTCTTAAGAATATTTAAAAGCCAAAACATACAAGTATTTTTTAACCGACTGCCCAGCGCGCTCACCAAAACTCCAAAATAAAACCGCAAGAAAATTTAAATTAAAACCGCCAACGCGCGCCAAGTCGAGAGGTTATAGATTCGACCTGTATGTATTTTTAACCGACTGCCCAGCGCGCTCACTAAAACTCCAAAAAAAAACTCCAAAATAAAACCGCAAGAAAATTTAAATTAAAACCGCCAACGCGCGCCAAGTCGAGAGGTTATAGATTCGACCTGTATGTATTTTTTTTTTTTTTTTTTTTTTTTTATGTATGTGCGCGCGGGATTTCGATTCTACTTTAGATATTTGGACAATTTTTTTTTTGTTGGATAGGGGATGTTTCAAAGGGGAGCAATTTGAAAAAAATATCCGGTTATCCGGGATTTAACTATCCGGATTTCTTAATTAACCGGACCGTTTAAAAAAAAATGTTTTCCGATTTCGAAAATTCTTTTTTTGTTGGATAGAAAAAAATCCACTTAGGCAAAATCTGCAAAAAAATAATCGATTATCCGGCTGTTATATATCCGGAAATGCCGATTAAATGGAGTTTTTTAAAACAATTTATCCGATTTCAAAATATTTTCATTGTTTAACGGAAGTTGTACAACAATGACATTTCGTTTAACATGCATTTATTGGTTTTGTTAGGGATTGTTTAAAATTTACATTGTTGAGCACAAGTTGCTACTAGAATTTCTTGGTGAATAGGGGGCGAAGCCCCCTGCTAAATTAAAAACTAAAAAGGGAAAAATAAAATAATCTTTCTAAAAAAAAGGAAAACCGACTTTAAGAAAAATGCGCTAAAAAGTAAAAAATAATTTTTAATCTTACGAATGAGTTGACAAAATTGAATTATTGAATATCAATTTTATACGTAGTACAACTTTTGGAAGTTGGTGCCAATTTACAAAAATCATATCTAAATTTTGGCGCCGATTTCAAAAAGTTGTACTAAGTATAAAATTGATATTCAATAATTCAATTTTGTCAACTCATTCGTAAGATTAAAAATTATTTTTTACTTTTTAGCGCATTTTTCTTAAAGTCGGTTTTCCTTTTTTTTTAGAAAGATTATTTTATATTTTATCTTATCCTCCCTTTCTTCAGTTCTTGGAATTTCAAACATCCCGATCCAGCATAAATATTAACCGTTTACCAAAAAATATTAGTTGAAAATAAATATGGAAAAATATTATAGAAATACAAACAAAAACAATAGCATTTGCTTGCGAAACATATTAGCTATTCCAAAATAATTAGGAAACATTATTTTGTTTTTAAAAATTTGATTAAAACCGTGTTTAAATAATATTTAAATTACAACAACCATTAAAGTATTTAAAAATAAACATCCTATACCATATTAATTTTTTAATTTTGTTTATTTTGAAGACTTAAAAGAAATTCCGTGCACCACAAAGTATCACATGGGGCTTACGTATGTAATTATTGATATCTATAATACATATGGAACAATCGTGATTAATAAAATAAATACTTTAGAAAACAAGTTAGCAAAAAATACAATATTGCAAAGTACCGTGGATTATGAAAAATTTACTGTATAATGTCGGATATACGAAAATCAAATAAATTTCTCAATTGACTAAAATTGGAGCAAAACTGTGACGTCAGCGGTAGTTTAAATGCACAACTTATAAAGTGCCTTCCTGGCATCACTGCCATTTACAACGTTTGTTTTCAATATACGTTTCTGGATTATTGGCACGACCTCACCTAAACTTCTACCTTTTAGAATCTAAGCATATTTTTTTTTACCATTTTCCGTTAATTTATTATGATATTTTAATCGTATTTAGTCAGGTGAATAGAAGTATTGCTTCTATTTATCTAAGTTTCCTAGGTGATAAAAATTATCAACACTTAAAACAAATTATATCAACACTTAATTCTCTTTAAATACAAATACAACGTTAAAATACGCAATAAAAATCTGTATAATCTGGACATGTTTCGAGAGATACATCTCCCTTCATCAGCAGAAAATGAAAAGTCTGTGTGTAAATTTCCGCTTGTTGGCATACAATAGTTAACTTCAACCAATTGAAATAAGTTTTTGTTCTTTGGCAACACTTTCAATTTCTGGGTTTATTTATATTTGATTACACACAGACTTTTCATTTTCTGCTGATGAAGGGAAATGTATCTCCAGAAACATGTCCGGATTATACGGATTTTTATTGCGTATTTTAACGTTGTATTTGTATTTTAATATTCTTAACACAATGTTCTATTAGACGAGTTTTTATCTTACTTAATTCTCTTGTTTCAAAGTTGTTTTCGTCTTGTTAAATATTTTTTTTATAAAGAAAATATATCAATAAATGAATAAACTTTCAATTAACTTGTTCTTTTAGAGTTGAAATTGTGAAAAACATCTTGTCATTACATATTTTTATTGTTGCCAACTTTATAGTAATTTGTATTAGAATTAAAAAGTGGCTTCTGCTTTTATTTACCTTCAATGAGAAATTTTATAATTTGTGTGAGAAATTTTATAATTTATGTGAGAATTTTTATAATTTTAAGTAAGAAATTTTATAATTTATGTGAGAAATTTTATAATTTGTGTGAGAAATGTTATAATTAATGTGAGATATTTTATAATTTATGTGAGATAGTTTATAATTTATGTGAGATATTTTATAATTTATGTAAGAAATTTTATAATTTATGTGAGAAATTTTATAATTTATGTGACAAATTTTATAATTTATGTGACAAATTTTATAATTATTGTGAGACATTTTATAATTTATGTGAGAAATTTTATAATTTATGTGAGACATTTTATAATTTATGTGACAAATTTTATAATTAATGTGAGACATTTTATAATTAATGTGAGAAATTTTATAATTTGTGTGAGAAATTTTATAATTTGTGTGAGATATTTTATAATTTGTATGAGAAATTTCATAATTTATCTGAGAAATTTTATAATTTATGTGAGAGATTTTATAATTTGTGTGAGAAATTTTATAAGTTGTGCGCCATTTTATAACTTGTAATTTTCTAAAACATTATATAGCTAAAACACAATTTTCCATTGACACAGCTAAGAAAACCAATTTTCATTTGTTCAGCTCATCCCCACCAGATGCCGCCACCCATACCGCCCAACCCAACCCGATACCAAACCCATCCCAACCCGACCGTCCAGATTGATCACCATCCAACCACCACTCAATCCGACCCGACCGATGATGAGGCGATGATTACAGTAGTGGTGAACCCAACCAGAGGCAGATAGCCCACTTGCAAGGGTTGGGGGGGTATGATGATGACACAAGGGGGTGGCAAATGGGGGGGGGGGGATTACTTCTGCGTCACTCTCCCCCGCCCGTATTGCGAGAGATTATTAATATGAAATCCCTTCTTTTTTCTCTATCCCATCCCCCCCCCCCCTATCCAGATCCGTTTTTCAATTAGCGAAACGGACGAAACTGGAGAAAGAATGGGTATCAATCACTGGGTAGGGAACGCTGTGGTGACTGGGGTGGGGTTGCCTCATCGGTTCTTTATGCGTCTGTGATTGGGAATTTCAAAGAGAAGGTGCGAGTACTGTGATCCATTATGCTAGATTGAAATTTGTGTTTTGGGGGGGGGGGGGGGGGGGGGAGTGGGTGGGATGGATCCTTTAGCCAGTGGTGGATCTGGTGGTGGTTGCCGAACTTTATATGGGTACTCAAAAATAAGTGAAATTTACTCATCTTTGAGTACATTCGATGCTTATCATAGCTCTGAATATATGTTTTATTTTTGAAAAAGACATGTACTCAAAAATGAATAAAAAGAGCAGTAGATTGCCTACATGGGCTGCCTTCATAAATAACTTTCAATAAATATTGATAATTACAACCAAGACTTACCGAGAATCGAACCCATATTCTAAGGCGCCCCGCAGTCCAGTGTCTTATCTGTTTTACTACCAAGACACGTGAAAAAGTTATAAACATAAGAAATGTTAAAAAGGTGTACCTAAAGAATGTGAAGAAACTATCTTCTGAACACTGGCCGAGTGGATTAAGGCGTCAGCTGGGAATCCAAGGGTTCCCGGTTCGAACCTATGCGACGGACTAAACTAAGAATAGTAAAAAAGTAGTGATATTGCGATCGGAGGGTTGCCAGCTTCGCTACAAAATACTTGAAAAGTCGTCCAGAACATCCGCAAAAATTAACGGCGTGTATACGGGACTGGTGCACCATACATCTGATCGGGGTCCAAAGTCCCGACGTCTATTGAAGGCGTTGGATGCCAGTTCAGGTGTTTCCTCGTCATCTGACTCATGGTTCAAAAATACAAGGATCGTTCCCGGGTTTTTCCTTCGAGATAGGCCCCGAACCGTCGCCAATAGCCCACTGTGCAGCTCTAGGTGCAGCTCTAGTGCGACGTTAATTAATAAAAAGATAAAACCCATATCCTCAGGCACTCAAAGCATTTTTACTACAAATACAACATATAGGAGGCTTTTGTTAAGTTTTCACAGCTAAGAATAGATACTTAAAAAAATGTACTGATTGTTGAGTACATTCGATGCTTATGATAGCTGCGAATACATGTTTCATTTTTGAAAGAGACATGTACTCAAAAATGAATAAAAATAGCAGTAGGTTGCCTACATAGGCAGCCTTCATAAATAACTTTCAATAAATATTGGCAATTACAACCAAGACTTACCGGGAATCGAACCCCTATCCTCAGGCACTCAAGGCATTTTTACTACAAATACAATATATAGGAGGATTTTGTTAAGTTTTCACTGCTAAAAATAGGAACTTAAAAATAAGTAAAATGTACTCAATTTTGAGTATATTCGATGCTTATCATGGTGCCGAATACATGGCTCCGAATTCGATGCTTTTCATGGCTCCATACATTTTTACATGGTTTCATAAAATGAAACCATGTAATAATAATAATACATGGTTTCATTTTTGAAAAACACATGTACTCATAAAAGGAGCACAATAAATAAAAAAAGCAGTTGCTTGTCAACGTAGGCTGCCTTCAAATCACTTTCAATAAATATCAACAATTACCACGAAGAATTACCGGGAATCGAACCAAGATCTGAAGGCACCGGATTCCAGTTCTTCATCCGTTGTACTAACATGGCAACGTGAAGAAGTTATAAACAGAATTAATGTTAAAAAGGTGTTCCAAAAAAATGGGAAGTAAGGTAATCGAGTTGTAATAACTTCGTTTCCATATAAGCAATCGACATCAAATGACTTGGAAAAACATATGCTGAGCAACTATTTTTAGTTTGTCAGGTCGCTTTGTTAAAATGGCTTGAACAGAAGCTGTTATCGGCAATAATAAACCCCACTGCTCTTTTTGCAGAATATACGATTACTTAAATTTCAGTACGTCATCGTTTATTTACGATGCAATTGTATTCAAAGAAAAATAAGTAGGTTCATGTACTCATTTTCAAGTACATTTTTTTTACAGTGCACAAATTAACAAATTTCGCTCATTCTGGGAATTTGTAGTTTGTCTGTTAATTTGTAGTTTGTCTGTTAATTTGTAGTTTTTCTGTTAATTTGTAGTTTTTCTGTTAATTTGTAGTTTTTCTGTTAATTTGTAGTTTTTCTGTTAATTTGTAGTTTTTCTGTTAATTTGTAGTTTTTCTGTTAATTTGTAGTTTTTCTGTTAATTTGTAGTTTTTCTGTTAATTTTAACAGTGTTTAGCATTATCCTCATAAAATATATACCACAACTTGTACTAGAGAGCGCCTTCAATTCCAGACTCTCGTAAGGCCGCGGTGTCAACATTGAAAAGAAAAACTCACATCACGTGGTTATAGCGCTGCCATATTTGGCGTTCAGACATCTGCAGGAGTTTCAAATTTGGCGCACTTTCTTCTCTTTTGGTGATAAGGAGTTCTGTCCGTATTCAACTTCTTAACATATATGTACGTATTTACTTATTTTCAAACAATATGCGCTAAATATTTCCTCTTCATTAACGAAACGAAAATATTTTATTTGTGTTCAATACTCGAAGAAGCGAAACTCTTTATATTTCTCAGGTTTTATTGTTCATATTTTCTTATTGAAGTATACAAAATAACAATTGAAAGAACTTCGCTTATGGTAAATTTTTTACATAAAAACGTAACGCAATTATTTCAAAACTACAAAGTAAGAAAAATCTCCTTAATATATCTGTTAAACTCCCTTAAATTGTGCCACTCGTTAAAAAAAAACTATATTTAAATACGAAATTAAACACAAAACCATATTACAATACTTCGATTTCGTTTAGTTCTGAAAGTCGCCAAGGCCTGCCAAGTAATATTGGCGCATGAATGAATTGGCATTTCCACATATCACGTGGTTTCAATGATGGACACACAGAAATCAACATTTTTATTTCTCTATTTGTATCATTACTCTATGCTTGTACCTCGTTGCTTTTGTTTTTTTGCCATCTCGGGAAGAAAAATGCTCTCAGCAAAGTCCATCCACCCTACCCAACAATCTGTCCCAGCAATTAATTCCGAAACGTACAGCTCCAACCTCTCCCTTCTTTAAAAATCAACGAGTCTGCAAACTTTTGGGGGCCCACAATTAAGACGGATTCATCTCCACGTGACAGCCCGCATTAATTCCCTTTCTACACCGTATAAACTCGCAGGAAAACTTTTCTCTCTCTTCGCTATAAACTTCTCTGCAGTAACAATCGTAAAATGGGGGGGGGGGGGGGGGATGAAAGTTTCTCTATTCAGGAAAACTTTGAATCACTTAAAAGAGTAGGAGAAGGGGAAGGGGGAGAATGCTTTAGTACATCTTTTCTGTTGCTCTGTTGGTCGGGGAAGGTTGGCGCTGCTTTCTGAGGGGGAGAAATTATTAAAAATAATGAATTGTCTGTGTGTGTTCTGTTTCTCAGAATGGAAAGAAGTAGATGGGGCTCTATGGGGGGTTTGTTTGCTAGAAAGGATCCAACTTTAATTCTGGTGGCGTGGATTACAGCCGCATTATAGGGCTATTCTATAATGCGGCTGTAATCCATGCCACCAGAATTAAAGTGACTAATTTGGGTAATTGGCGACTAAATTGGCTATATTAGCGATTGAAATGACTATATTGGTGTCTAAATTGGCTATATTAGCAATTAAATTAACTATATTGGTGTCTTAATTGGCTATATTGGCGATTAAATTGACTGTATTGGCGATTAAATTGACCATATTCGCAACTTAATGGGCTATGTTGCCGTTTGAATTAATTATATTGGCGACTAAATTGGCTATATTGGCGAATGAATTTACTATATAGACGACTAAATTGGCTGCGTTGTCGACTAAATTGACTATATTGGCGATTTAATGTTGTATGTTGACGACTGAATGTGCTATAATGGTGACTAAATTATATATATTGGTTACTGAATGGACTGTATTAACGATTAAATATATTATTTTGACGATTAAATAGACTATATGGCGAATAAATTGGATAATTTAGCGATTAAAATGGCTATATTGGCGATTAAATTGACTATTGGCGACTAAATGGGCTATATTGGCGCTTTAATGACCTATATTGACGACTTAATTGGTTATATTGGTGATTAAATTGACTATATTGGCGACTAAATTGGCTATATTGGCGAATGAATTTACTATATTGACGACTAAATTGGCTGCGTTGGCAATTAAATCGACTATATTGGCGATTTAATGTTGTATATTGACGACTAAATGGTGTATAATGGTGACTAAATGATATATATTGGTCACTGAATGGACTGTATTAACGATTAAATATATTATTTTGACGATTAAATAGACTATATGGTGAATAAATTGGATAATTTAGCGATTAAAATGGATATATTGGCGATTATATTGACTATTGGCGACTAAATGGGCTATATTGGCGCTTTAATGACCTATATTGACGACTTAATTGGTTATATTGGTGATTAAATTGACTATATTGGCGATTAAATTGGCTATATTGGCGAATGAATTTACTATATTGACGACTAAATTGGCTGCGTTGGCAATTAAATCGACTATATTGGCGATTTAATGTTGTATATTGACGACTAAATGGTGTATAATGGTGACTAAATGATATATATTGGTCACTGAATGGACTGTATTAACGATTAAATATATTATTTTGACGATTAAATAGACTATATGGTGAATAAATTGGATAATTTAGCGATTAAAATGGCTATATTGGCGATTATATTGACTATTGGCGACTAAATGGGCTATATTGGCGCTTTAATGACCTATATTGATGACTTAATTGCTTATATTGGCGATTAAATTGACTATATTGACGACTAAACTGGTTATATTGGCGAATGAATTTACTATATTGACGACTAAATTGGCTGCGTTGGCGACTAAATTGACTATATTGCCGATTTAATGTTGTATATTGACGACTGAATGAGCTATAATGGTGACTAAATGGGACATATTGGTCACTGAATGGACTGTATTAACGATTAAATATGTTATTTTGACGATTAAATAGACTACATGGTGACTAAATTGGCTTATTTTTCGATTAAAATGGCTATCTTGACGGTTAAATTGACTATATTGGCGACTAAATTGGCTAATTTGGCGATTAAAATAGCTATATTGGCGATTAAATTTACCATATTGGCGATTTAATGCTGTATATTGACGACTGAATGAGCTGAAATGGTAACTAAATGGGATATATTTGTCACTGAATGAACTGTATTTAACGATTAAATATGTTATTTTGACGATTAAGTAGACTAAATGGCGACTAAATTGGCTAATTTGGCGATTAAAATGGCTATATTGGCGATTAAATTGACTATATTGTTGATATATTGACGACTGAATGAGCTATAATCGTGGCTAAATGTGCTATATTGGTAATAGTTGCAGTACAATTATCGTAACCTAGACTTAAAATTTATTTGCAAGATTTGATGATACAATGATAAAATAAAGCAAATATAAATTAAAAAAAAAGAATGTGAAATCGTCCAAGAACTTATACTTGTGCATATTAATTCTCGGGCAGCATCCCAGGAATTTTCTTTCTTTTGTTCTATATTTTTAAGGATTAGAATATTCTTTTGAGAGAACGTCTTAACTGCAACCGGCTTCACTTCCAGTGCAGTTAATAAACAGCAAGTAAAAATATTTTAATGTTTCCAATCGTTATTTTAAACAAACTTCATTAAGGCATTTGTGTTCGTCACGTTTATTTGCCTAATACTTGTCATGTTTAATGGCGGCTCATTAAAACTATGTTTTTCTTCGCAATTTAGTCGCTTTTGAAACTCGGTTTAAGAACGAGCTTTCTTAAACACAGATAGTCACGTTTTTAATTAAAAGAAATTTCGACTTGAATTAAAATTACTTTATGGTCATTGCTTGAGATCTCTTCGAGAAAAATATAAACTAACTACATATAACTTTTATTTTACTTCTTGCAGGGTACAAAACATTATAAACGTTCTATATAATAAATACCAATTAAAGCATTGTTTTTAGTCCAATATTTCAATATTTCTATGTATGAACTTCAATGTTCTTAAAGGTTCAAGGTATCCCTCCTCACAATTTTTTTAACTACTCAATCTCTGTTCAGGTTAACGATAGGATAACCAAAATAGGTATTTTAAGTATCAGTCTCTATTTGGAAAAACATCACAAGTTATGCTGATACGTGAAAACGAAAAGGAGTCTAAAATTTTCTTTTATACTTACTTAAAAGCTTTAAAACGGCTAACTTTTTATATTTACGGGCAGGTGTTCTACCTTAGACCTATTTTGACATGTAATTTTTTTGCATGACGTATTAATGATTTTTAAATATTGAGAATAAAGTTTTTTTTATCATAATTTAGGTATTTATACACTATACTAGCTGAAGTATTGAAATGTACCCGGTGTGCTTTTCCCAGAGTTTTGGCCAATTGCTTAACCATGACTTCATCTATCAGTTTACTAAGAAGTCATTTATGCATTAAGGGGTGGGAAGAGGAATGGGGATGTTTTTTCAAATCTCACGCTAACAGTGACCTACTTGCGCTTGTTTTAAAGGTCAAATATGTAAAATTTCTTCAAGCACGGAGTAAAACTGCAGATGATGATATTTTTACATATGTAACCATATTTTATTTCATTTGGTGACATTTGTTATTCATTTACCAAAAATTTTATTCATTTGGCGACATTTTCATTCACTTTACGGCATTTGTATTAATTTGACGAGATTTTTATTCACTTGGCGGTATTTACACCTCAGCCAATCAAAATGCATCGTTGATCTCTTTTGATAGGTTACACAATATTAAAAAAAAAATGCCATTGTTTCAATCTCAATCTTGAAATATAGCATTGTTACATGTTCTCCATGTTAAACCTATTGAAAGGTTCTTAAAAAACATCGTTATTTCGGCAGTTAGAGTTCTAATTTTTAAAAAGTCTTTCTTAGTGCACTGCTAGGGCCCCAAGATGAACCAGTGTTCCAAATTTCAGCACTCTAGTTCTTATGGATCTGGAGATTTCCTGATCAGTGAGTGGTATTTGACATTATTTGTATTGATATTATTTAAAAAAGAAGTTCCTATAATTTTTTTATTTTAAATGTTATAATTGCTACAACTCTACTTCAAACGTAGATTTGTCTTTGCAAATTTGAAAACAATATCAATAATAACATAATACATATAAATATAACATACATTTTTTTTTAAACTTTGCGTTAACTCACTCAAAGAAAACTAGTAGGTTCAGGCATTCTTTTATACGTAATTTTTTTACAGTGTTATCACATATTTTTTATAAATTCCTTTGAAAATCAAAGAAAGTTCATTTTCCTTGTAAGTTACAAAATCTCGGAGGGGGCAATCGCCCCTAATGCTCTATTGCAAGATTCGCCACTGTCATCGTGTAGAGAAAGGTGAGACGTTTCGACAAAGCTGATTTCCTCTGACCTTTGTAACACATAGGGAGGGAGTTTTGACGAAACCAATATACCAGTCCGCCCCAAAACTCTATATGGAATAATCCTACAAGAATAAGTGACGTACCATCGTGTAGAAGAAGGTGATCAGCGTTAAGCAGACCGAATATTAACCATTTCCTTTATGACCTTTACATCCGTGCTAGGTCGTGTTTGGCTGCAGTATACGCTTCCTGCCATGTAACTAATCTCGGAATCAGTTTATGCGGTAATGACCACATACCATCGTGTAGAGGAAAGCGAGACATGTCGGCTGATTGTTAACCCTTTACCCTTCTGACCTTAGTACCGCGTTGACAGGAGTCTCGCCCTATAACTCCACTAGGAATCAGCATTTAGGGATAAATGACCTACCATCGTGTAGAAGAAGGTGGGGTGCATCAACTAGGTTCAATCCTCTTCCATTTTCGACATTTGTACAGCTTGGTACAAAAAAGTATTCACAAACCAAATGGTACAGTGTGGCCTGTATATACACGAATTTTTTGTTACATACTTCTTTTTATCTACTTATCCCTTTAAGTACGTCATCATTTTTACAAAATTTAATTCTCTAATAAACCTCATCTTCTCAAAGGCTCCGTGGCCGAGCGGTTAAGGCGTTCAGCTACTAATCCGAGGATTGGTGGTTCGAACCCCTGCGATGGGCTTGACAAAGAAAAATAAAAAAGTAGTGACCTTGTGATCGGAGGGTTGCCAGCTTCGCTAAAAAAATACTAGAAAAGTCGTCCAGAACATCCGCAAAAATTAACGGCGTGTATACGGGACTGGTGCACGATACATCTGATCGGGGTCCAAAGTCCCGACGTCTATTGAAGTCGTTGGGTGCCAGTTCCGGTGTTTCCTCGTCATCTGACCATGGTTCTCAAATAACGAGGTGCATGAATGAATGTGTGTGAATGTGTAGGTGTTCCTGGGTCTTTCCTACGAGATAGACCACGAACCATCGCCAATAGCCTACTGTGCAGCTCTAGTGTGACGTTAATTAACCAAACCATCTTCTCAATCCAAACTCCCTTGTTACATAGTTCGAATCCGTGCAATGGACTTGACATAGAAAATTAAAAAAGTAGCGATCTTGTGATCGGAGGGTTGCCAGCTTCGCTACAAAAATACTAGAAAAGTCGTCCAGAACATCCGCAAAAATTATCGGCGTGTATACGGGACTGGTGCACGATACATCTGATCGGGGTCCAAAGTCCCGACGTCTATTGAAGGCGTTGGGTGCCAGTTCAGGTGTTTCCTCGTCATCTGACCATGGTTCTAAAATAACGAGGTGCATGAATGAATGTGTGTGTGAATGTGTATGTGTTCCCGGGTCTTTCCTTCGAGATAGTCCCCGAACCGTCACCCATAGCCCACTGTGCATCTCTAGTGCGACGTTAATTAACCGAACCAAACCATCTTCTCAATCCAAACTCCCTTGTTATATAAGCATTACACGGCTTCAACACTCTGGTTCCTTTCTCGCATGACCACCAAATGAAACAACGACCCCCCCCCCCCCTCTCCCCCCCTAAAAGGACCGGAGAAGAAAAGAGGGGAAAACTTGAAGAGCCGCCATTATACGGCTTCCACGGTCACAGTGAGAGAGAGAGACATATCCGACTTCTGCGATGATTTAATTTATCTACCCCCTCCCACCTGTAGTTTCTAAGTTTCTACCCATCTTTGTGGCAACAGCTCCTCTGTCTCTGTACGAAGATGGCCGCCGTTGTTGCTCTCCGAATTAAGCGTTCATTACGAGAAAAGGGGGGGGGGATTAAAAAGTTCTGTGGGAGAGTTAATAAGGGAGGTTGCAAACGATGTCGTTTGAATCGTCTGAATTTTTGGAATGTTTATAGGGGGGAGTTTAAATGACTCCCGAGTCGAGATGTCACGTTGCTGATCGTTAATTTCGAGGAAAGAATGTCTTGGTTGTGGGCGATAATTAAAATGACGTCTTTTTAAGTGGACTTGGTTTTAACTTGGTTTTGGGGAATTATTTATTGTGGAAAGTATTAAAGATAAATCGCGTATAACACGTTATCAAAAGTGTCCGGGACAATAAGTGTTTTACACGTTTTTGATTACATAGACACATGTGGATTATGACCAAAACATGATTTTGGGATATTCGTTTTGCCGCGTTTTAATTTTCTTTGAGTTACGACTAATTAAAGACACTTTATTTTGTAATATCTATTTTCAATATTTTATAAAACTCTGAAATGACTAAATAAATATATATTTTAGAATAAACTCTTTGCAACGTTTTGAAATTGTGTGGATTATGACCAAAAAATGATTTTGTGATATTCGTTTTGCCAGGTTTTAATTTTCTTTAAGTTATGACTAAATAAATACACTTTATTTTGTAATATATATTTTCAATATTTTATAAAACTCTGAAATGACTAAATAAATATATTTTAGAATAAGCCCTTTGTAACGTTTTAAAATTGTGTGGATTATGACCAAAAAAGGATTTTATGAAATTCCTTTTGTAAAAGTTTTAAAATCGTCTGAATTATGACCAAATAGAGATATTTTATTGTAATATATTTCCAATATTATATAAATATCTGAAATGACAAAATTCAGAAATTTTAGAGTACCCTCTTTGCAACGTTTTAAAATTGTATGGATTGTGACCAAAAAATGACTTTGTGATATTCCTTTTGTAAAACGTTTGAATTATGACCAAATTAGAATATTTTATTGTAATATATATTTTCAATATTTTATAAATCTCTGAAATGACTACATTAAAAGATTTTAGAATTCTTTGCACAATTTTAAAATGGTGTGGATTATGACTAAAAAATGATTAAGTGATATTCCTTTTGCAAAACGTTTTAAAATTGTTTGAATTATGACCAAATCAAGAGCATTTATTGGGATATATTTTCAATATTTTATAATTCTCTGAAATGACTGCATTAAGAGATACTTGAATACACTCTTTGCAACGTTTTAAAATTGTGTGAATTATGATCAAAAACTAATTTAAAATCAAACTGAAATTTATATCCAGTTTTCGACATTATCATAACGTATTTTTAACGTCATATAGGACTCTGGATAACTCAGAATGTAACTCAGGATAAATTGAAGAACACACACACACAAAAACGCATAGAAGATATAAAATCAAATTGATTACAACAGATTAAAAATGAAACGCTAAAACTTTTAAATCTGCGACGTCATTATATCGTTGTTTTAACGTCTCGAACTACCGATGTTACAGTGGAGCACAACACAATCCCAAAGACGTTCTTTTACACCATAAAAAATACCTTTCCCAGGTGCGCCAATCTTTCGCGGGGAATACCTGAGGAGGCATGAATCACCAGTTCGGGATGTCAACCCGCGAACCCCGCTGAGATGGAATGAAGGATTTTTTTATTTATTCATTTGTGGAGAGGAGTTGAGTTGTCGGTGCCATTCTTGCGATCAAAAGTTCCCACATTCTGCTCTGGTGACCCCCCCCCCCCCCCCCCCCATTCTACCGATGCGGGTGGAATATTTTTTTTTATTGTCTGTACAATGGAATGTCGGTGTGGGTATATGCTTCAATACCTGGAGAATTTTTCGGTAATTTTATTTGGACTTTTTTTTTTTAGTTGCCCAATTGGTTGAATTAAAGGGACATAGCAATTACAAGCCTTCAAAATATCGGATTTTCAGTTTACAACTTATGGGGTTTATAATGAATGGCATTACTTATCATTTGATGACAAATTTTTGAAAAAATTCAAATATTAAGTTATACAAAATTCGAAGTTAAAATTTAAACAAAAGTGGATACGCCCCCTTTCGGAAGTAGTCACTATTTGAAAATTTCAAAAATTAATTGCTTAAAATAAAACCAATATTTCTTGTACTCACGGATCCTAAACAGTTGAAATATTTGAATGGGAAGACTAAAACATAAATTTAGGATTTGACGTTTTTAAGTTTTTCAAGAAATGATCTTTTTCCGTCTTCTGTTACACTTTTCTCAAAAAGTATATTACCAGTCGTCAATATAAAATGTTATGTGCCGTTAGTTTAGTAAAAAATCTATTTTTTGACTAAATAGCACTCATTTAAAACTGTACGAACGAGACATGTTAAACCTAAAAGTTAGTTGTTTTGCTTAAATAAAAAAAAATGTGAGAAAATATTAGTAAAAAAAATAAACAAAAATTTTCCTTTTTAAAAAAAAAAAAGTACGGTAACTTTTTTCTGGTCCAAAACCAAAATCAGGTTCAGTAGTTCAACTACAACGCATTCTACTTAAAAATAAAAATGTGAAGATTTTATATTGAAAACTGTTCTAGTAAAGTGTACTCTACAGACATATTAACCAAAATACTACAGTTACAAAATTACTTTTTTCATAAATATTAAATTTTCATAAATATAATATATTTTTCATATTAAAAAAAATAGTTTAGACTTGCAAAAGAAGTCCTTATAAGTTCTCTTATTTAAATTAAAAAAACTATATAATTTTGTTATCCAACAGTTTTATATAATTCACTCTGCTGGTATTGTAACACAAACGTAACGCCTCGTGAAATGTCATATTTACTTGAAACTTGGTATACTTACTTTTTTGGATGACTGGGTGTACAGACAACTGAACTGTAACTGCTGGAAGGCTCAAACCTTGTTTCCTCTATGGGCGCGTTGAAGCCAATTTAAAGCAGCCATACTGTGCCCCAATATTTTTCGTAAAGTTATTTAGTGGTGTTTTTTATTACCATAGCATTGTAGAAATATTAAATGTATATAAATATTATACTTTCTTCTTAAAGAATTAATTTTTATATTGCCAAACAAATAGTTTTTGCTCTTGCTTTTTATATACTTCGACTTTGACTTGCAAATTACTTTCTATTTTAACAGCAGATTTCATTTAAAATGGGATTAAAAAGAAAATAGAAAAAAAACTCAACCAAAAGCAACATACGTCGGCTTATTTTAACATGAAAATATACGGAATATTGCGGTAGCAAAGAAAGTGGGTCACATCATGGCTGCCTCTACATCGGCTTCAAGTCAACAAAAGGTCTTGCCCTATCCAGAAGTTACAGTTAGAGATCAGTGGGATAGACATATAAATTAATGTGACATAATCTTTATATATGGAGTTGTATTTTGAAGTTTTATATTGTGTCACCGTAGTGTTAAAATGTTTGGAGTGATTTCGAGTAATTCTAGTACTTGAGCAAAAATAAAATTTTGGACTTGCACCTTCAAACTTTTTTATTCATTCACATGGTTGCACTTGTACTGACAAAGTCAATTACAAACTTTATTTTTTCCATATATTTAAGAGGCCTCCGTGGCCGAGCGGTTAAAGGCGTCAGCGGGTATCCGATGATTCCTGGTTCGGGTCTAGGCGATGGACTTGACAAAGAAAAGTAAAAGTGGTTATCTTGCGATCGGAGGGTTGCCAACTTCCCTACAAAATACCAGAAAAGTCGTCCAGGACATTCTCAAAAATTAACGGCGTGTATACGGTACTGGTGCACGATACATCTGATCGGGGTCCAAAGTCCTGACGTCTATTTAAGGCGTTGGGTGCCAGTTCAGGTGTTTCCTCGTCATCTGACAATGGTTCTAAAATAACGAGGTGCATGTATGAATGTGTGCGTGAATGTGTATGTGTTCCCGGGTCTTTCCTTCGAGATAGACCCCGAACCGTCGCCAATAGCCCACTGTGCAGCTCTAGTGCGACGTTATTTAACCAAACCAAACCCATATATTTAAAAACAATTACATATCAAGTATTAAAAAAAAAAATCTTTGCTGCAATTACAAAAAAAACACACATTATTTAAAAAATATATCCCCATTCCTTTCTCCAATCTAACAAAAAATATTAAAAAATCAATTTAAAAAAAACAAAAAAAATTTAAACTTGCAACGTTTTTCTCGAACAGTACAACCCTATGCAATCACACAAAGCATTTTCCGACGCGGTTACAGCGACCAAATACATATCTCATCTGAAGGGGCGTACGCGGGGGAGGAGGAGGGGGGGGGGCGGCATTCTCTGCCGTTGACAGGGCCGCATTGTCAGTTTGGGCCCCCCGGGGCCCTACCCTCGGCGGTCCCCCCCTTCTGTGGTAAAAAGCGAAGATGAAACTTGGGTTTCGGAGAGGTTTTTTCTCCTTCTCTGTAGAAATAAAAGAGACATTTTCCCGCGATTTTCGGGGATTGGTTGTTTTATTTTTGTAGTCTGTAATTACGTATGTTGAAGTCGGATGTGTGATTGAAGTCTCTTTTGTAGTGGGTATTTTGTCGGATGAAAGTTTATTTTTTTTTGTAAAATTTTTATAATAAATGCCTGAGGGGTATGACTGAATGTGTGTTTCGGAAATTGGAAATTATTTTTTGGGAGTGAGGTATGTGTTATGATTCGTTTTGGTTTACGCTGTTAAAAATTTAAGTTCAACGTTGCACCATATCTTGGTGCTCTGTAGCAATTTACACCATATTATGTGAAATATGGGTTGAACCAAAAATCCTTTATCTGGAAAAAGCAGAGGTTTCACCAATAATTAGTTCAACCGCTTTAACTGCACCCTAAATTTTCGCTGTTGCTACATCAACAAGCCAAGGAATCCCCTTCCAGAAAGAGAACGACAATCCTCTTCCAGAAAACCTCCGCGGATCAGTGGATAAAGGCGTTCAGCTATGAATCAAAGGATTCCTAGTTCGAGCCCGATCGGTGACATTTACGTAAAAAAGTAAAATATTGTGATCTCGCGGACGGAAGGTTGCCATCTTCGCTACAAAAATACTACCGCTAAAATACTAAAAAAAAGATATGAGCAATATTAAATCACACTGCTCATTTTTAAAAAGTACAGTTACTTAAATGTGAGTACGTCATCGCTCGTTTACGATGCAATTGTACTCAAAGAAACACGAGTATGTTCAAGTACACATTTCAAGTACCTATTTTTTTATAGTGTATGCCCTGCGAGCATGGATCCTTCATAGTAGAGAAAACATAATGTTATAATCTCCCTAACATCAAAGTGAGGCCAACATGTATGACCTCAGACACGTGGTCAATGACGTCATTCCATTTATAAATTTTCACTGTTACACATTTCCCAATTCATCAGCCAATCGCGAGTATTTTTCAATTCATAATTTTGAAAAGAAGTCACGTGTCTGAGGCTATTTTGGTCTGAAATGTTGGTTTAACGATTATGACGTCATATTCGCTCTACTATGGTCCATTCATGCTCGAAGACATGCCTGGGAATGCCTTATCGGGATCCCCGGCAACGATGGGCAAAACAGCTAGTAAATATTAATCTTCTTGTGCTCCTTTAATATGCACCTGTTGTAAAAATGTACGAACAAATAACATTAAGAAATTTCATAAAAAAAATCTCATGAATGGCCATGCCCTAATAGAAGCCAATTGTGCAATGTCAATGCCTCATATTCGCACCATATACAAAACATTTATCATTTTCCCGCCCAAACTATTAATAAAACACCTAAACTCAAATATGAAGACGTCAAAAAAGTCCTTTCAAATCGATTTTTATCATTCGACTTTAGAACTCGATTCCCGATTCATTCACAATCCAAAGTCCTCGAGCTCCAATCTGTGTGCCGATCGCATAACAAAACGGCCGCGTTTATTACTTATTACCTATAATCCCCGAAAATCTTTCAATGCGGATTCAGACGATCGCACAGAAGCCCCGTCGTCTGTTTGCTCTTGATTAACAACCGAGGAGGGGCCGACGCATCCCTTTGTAACCCCCCCCCCCTTAAAATCTCCACAAAGGCGTGAGCACCCTTGTATATATGAGGGGGGAGGAGGGGCCGTTCATATATTGTGTCACGCACCTATAGTGCCCAAACAAATTCTTGTCTAAATAATTTTTAATATTTCGCAATTTTTTTTTATAGAATTAGTTTCCGGTTAAGTCAATGGACTGGAGAGGAGAATCTCAGTATCAAAATAACTTTTATTATCTGTTCTTTTGTTTTACTGTCTTTTCTTTAACTGTCTGTTCTTTTGTTTTATTGTCTGTTCTTTGTTTTACTGTCTGTTCTTTTGTTTTACTGTATGTTCTTTTGTTTTACTGTATGTTCTTTTGTTTTACTGTATGTTCTTTTGTTTTATTGTCTGTTCTTTTGTTTTACTGTCTGTTCTTTTGTTTTACTGTATGTTCTTTTGTTTTACTGTCTTTTCTTTAACTGTCTGTTCTTTTGTTTTATTGTCTGTTCTTTATTTTGCTGTCAGTTCTTTTGTTTTACTGTCTGTTCTTTTGTTTTACTGTCTGTTCTTTTGTTTTACTGTATGTTCTTTTGTATTACTGTCTTTTTTTAACTGTCTGTTTTGTTTTACTGTCTGTTCTTTGTTTTACTGTCTGTTCTTTTTTTACTGTCCGTTCTTTTGTTTTACTGTCTGTTCTTTGTTTTACTGTATGTTCTTTTGTTTTACTGTATGTTCTTTTGTTTTACTGTATGTTCTTTTGTTTAACTATATGTTCTTTTGTTTAACTATATGTTCTTTAGTTTTACTGTCTTTTCTTTAACTGTCTGTTCTTTTGTTTTACTGTCTGTTCTTTAACTCTCTGTCCTATTGTTCCCTGTTCTTCAGTTCGACAGAGAACTGAATGTTCTTCTAGCGAAAACGCATTTTTCGGTGTGTTCTCTGTGTAACTCCATAACTAGTACTCTGATGCATTTAAGCAACGCAAAATTCAAACCTTTCATTACTATCCCTGCACTGTTAAAGAGATGTACTAAAAAAAAAGTAAAATGTACACATTTTTGAGTACAGTTGATGCTTATCATGGCTCCGAATACATAAGATACAATTTTGAAACAGACATGTACTGAAAAATGAGTACAATGGGTAAAAATGAATCAAAAGAGCAAATGCTAGCCTACGTAGGCTGCCTTCATAAATCACTTTCAATAAATACCGACAATTACAACCGAGACTTACCGGGAATCGAACCTAGTTCCTCTGGGATCGCATACCAATATTTTAGTTGTACTACCAGATGGACGGGAAAAAGTTATAAATAGAAGAAATATTAAAAAAAGTGTGCCAATAGAATGAAAAGTAAGATAATCGAATTGTAATAACTCAGATTTCATTTAAGCAATCGACATCAAATAATGTATAAAATCATCTTCGGAACACCTATTTTAAGAGTGTCAGGTGGCTTTGCTAACATGTCTTGAACAGAAAGCTGAAATTACCAAGGTTAAATAGCACTTCTCATTTTTTGAAAAAGTACGGGTACTTAAATTTGAGTACGCCATCGCTCATTTACGATGCAATTGTACTCAAAGAAAAACAGGTATGTTCAGGTACTCATTTTTAAATACTTTTTTTTACAGTGTAGTTGTATTAAAATCGTGTATTGAAAGTATTTCGTGACATGGCGGGGGGGCGGGGGACGTAAAGTTATCTTGACGGTGCGTGATACGCCGGTTTGGTTTTGGTTAATTAACGTCACACTAGAGCTGCATAGTGGGCTATCGGCGACAGTTCGGAGTCTATCTCGAAGGAAAGACCCGGGAACATATTCACACACACATTCATACATGCACCTCGTTATGTTAGAACCATGGTCAGATGACGAGGAAACGCCTGAACTGGCACCCAACGCCATCAAAAGACGTCGGGACTTTGGGACCCCGATCAGATGTATCGTGCACCAGTCCCGAATACACGCCGTTCATTTTTGCGGATGTTCTGGACGATTTTTCTAGCAATTTGTAGCGAAGCTGGCAACCCTCCGATCACAAGATCACTACTCTTTTTTACTTCTCTTTCACAAGTCCATCGCCTAGGATCGAACCAGGAATCTTCGGATTCCCAGCTGACGCCTTTAACCGCTCCGCCACGGAGGCCTTTCGCGTGATATGCCGGATGGGAGGTTGTGGAAAGAACGACAAACAGCGTGACGTAATAAATGAACGATCCCGAAGGCACAGACCATCTTGCATATAGTCACTACCACTTTTAATCGTGGAAAAAGGGGGGTTGGGGTGATATTAATGTTCACCCCCCCCCTAAGTTTTTTACATAAGCCCCCTCTCCTCTTTTCATTCGCGGGATTCTATTGAGGGGTCGGATGAATAGGACTTCACTCCCTCTTCCCATAGACCCCCGAAGTGTGGGGGGATGGCATATTTGGCAGACTATTAATGGGGTGGTCTCTGGGGGTCATGTCTCGCAGGGGTCTTCAAAAAGACCAAAAAATAAATAAAATATTGCAGGGGGGAAGGGGGGGGGGGGTCGAATCCCTGTGTCCTTTGTCCGCGACAGTTTCTTGGCTTCCTGCAAGGGGCCGGAATGTTGCTACTGAAAAAAAAATGGGTAGGGGGACGTCTTGACGAATTATGGTGAGGCCCTTTCCTTTGGGTGTTTATTGGACGTCAGTTGATGCGGAAGGTTGTTTTTATATATGTATATGAATAGGAGAAGGGGGGGGGGGGTATTGTTGTTGTTTGATGGGATGATATAAGATTGGATTCAAAGGAGTGAAGTGGTTATTTGATGTGTATGTTTTGAAAAGAGGGTTTGAGGCGCAGTGATGGGAAATGTTTCGATTGAACAATATTAAAAACATGTACTGAAAATGAGTAAAATATACCAATTTTTTAAACATTCGATGCTTATCACAGCTCCAATTCTCTATTTGGAAAAAGACATGTACTAAAAAATGAGTACAATGGGTAAAAATGAATAAAAACAGCAGTAACTTGCCTACATAGGCTGCCTTCATAAATCACTTTCAATAAATATCGACAATCACAACCAAGACTAACCGGGAATCGAACCCATATCTTTAAACACCGCAGTCCAGTGCGTTTATCCTTTGTACTATCAGAGCTACTCGAAGAAGTTATAAACAGAAGAAATATTTTAAAGGTGTGCCAAAAGAAAGGGAAATAAGATAATTGAGTTGTAATACTTCAGTTTCCTTTTTAGTCCCCCCCCCCCCCCCCCGCGACATCAAATAGTGGAAAAAATCTTCTGAACAAATATTTTAAATGTGTCAGGTCGCTTTGTTAAGATGGCTCGAACATAACCTGAGATTAGCAATATTAAACCCCCACTGCTCATTTTTGAAAAAGTACGATGACTTAATTTTGAGTACGTCATCGTGCATTTACGATGCAATTGTACTCAAAAGAAAAACGAGTAGGCTCAGGTACTCATTTTTAAGTACCTTTTCTTTTACAGTGTACACTATGTAATATCACAGTGTACACTATGTAATATCACAGTGTACACTATGTAATATCCCAGTGTACACTATGTAATATCCCAGTGTACACTATGTAATATCACAGTGTACACTATGTAATATCACAGTGTACACTATGTTACAGTGTACACTATGTTACAGTGTACACTATGTAATATGTACACTATGTAATATCACAGTGTACACTATGTTACAGTGTACACTATGTTACAGTGTACACTATGTAATATGTACACTATGTAATATGTACACTATGTAATATCACAGTGTACACTATGTTACAGTGTACACTATGTTACAGTGTACACTATGTAATATGTACACTATGTAATATGTACACTATGTAATATGTACAGTATGCAATATGTACAGTATGTAATATGTACAGTATGTAATATGTACACTATGTATTATGTACACTATGTAATATGTACACTATGTAATATCTATTCGATTGAAGATTTTTCCCACAACGACCTTTCTCCAAGCCCCTTCCAATCCCCCCCCCCCCCCTCTAAAACACCATCGACACATCCCCAACAAATAAACAACAACATTAACAACCACACAAAAAAAACCAATAAAAAAACATTCACAGAGGTGTTAAATTACGCACTTCTGCGAACACGAATTCCTCAAGCAAACGTGTCCCGCAGAAATCTCCCAGATCTCTCATGTCTCTCTCAGCCCTGCTATCTCGTAAAAGAGATCGTTGTAAATGTGACAGGTACCGAGATAGCGATCTCTGTAGGGTACCATTTTAAATGGGGGGGTTTGTACCACGCTGCTGTTGATGCGAGCGATATACTAATTGCTGTTTCGGACTTTTTGATCGACATGTGATAGTAGGGGATTTGATGTCTGATTTTTTTGTTGTTGAAGAAGAAAGCGAAGTCCTTTTTTTTTTGTCGTGAGATTTGTTGGATTGTCCTTTTAGCTATTGGTTGGTTTCGGTTAACCTTCTAGTGGATAAATTTTTCTCTTTTAATGAAATAATTTTTTTTTCGCTTTCTTTTTGCCCCTGGACCGCTGAAAAAATATACAAAAAAATCCTACGTGCCTATTTAATTAAAACCGTTGTCTATCGTATATGCAAAATCATGTGTAATTACTAAAATAATTTTCAAAAAGTATAAAAATATAGTTAAATACCATCCACATACCTCTGGTATCAGCTAGGAAATTTTGTAGAGGCAGATTATACTTATAAGTAACAAAACAATATTCGAAAACTTTCACCTTTACGAACCAGTTTTAGAACAACAGACCTCGAAGCAAATGATTGTCTTAATTACAATCATTGCAATTATAGGAAAGTTTGCTTATAATATTTGTTTTTTTCCAAATAAGTAATATTTTTATTCTATATATGAATAAATTTCAATGCAAAAATACTTATATTGTATCTGTATATAATTGCTTATACTAAAGAATTACAACGAAATACGGTAATATTCTTTTTTTCAACTCAAAAAATGCTTTATAAACGTTGAGTACAATCAATCTCAGTGTATGAAGTAAATATTTTTATATTGATATATTATTTAGTGACCAAAACTTAAAATTATAGTACAGGAACTGAAACTCCATGCTAATCCTACGGAACTTCTTCGGCGTCGCGGATATTTCTCCATGTTCCATTGAGAGCCCCAGTTGCTCAGTTGGTAAGGCGTTCAGCTACTAATCAGAGGATTGGTGGTTCGAACCTATGCAATGGACTTGACATAGAAAAGTAAAAAAGTAGTGATCTTGCGATCGGAGAGTTGCCAGCTTCGCTACAAAAATACTAGAAAGTCGTCCAGAATATCCAACAAATTATACTGGCGTGTATACGGGACTGGTGCACGATACATCTGATCGTGGTCCAAAGTCCCGACGTCTATTGAAGGCGTTGGGTGCCAGTTCAAGTGTTTCCTCGTCATCTGACAATGGTCCTAAAATAACGAGGTGCATGTATGAATGTGTTCCCGGGTCTTTCCTTCGAGATTGACCCCGAACCGTCGCCAATAGCCCACTGTGCAGCTCTAGTGCGACGTTAATGAACAAAAACCAAAACCAAACCAAACCATGTTCCGTTGGAATAGCGGTCTTCTTCTCGGCGTGAAACTCCCTCATACCGTATTATGAAATAATATATTTGATTTTCACAAAAAAAAAAAAGGATGTTCCGATTCCATTGTGATTAATTCCCCCTACTTTTATAAAAGTAAACGTAATTAAACAACTCCGCATTGTTGCTGCAGCGAGGGCATCCATCAGTTCCGACCCCAAAACACCTCCTGCTGCCAAAACCGGCGGAACAAATTCCGCATCCCCAAAACTAACTTTTCCCTCGCCGAGCAGCCAGAAGAAAACTTTTAATTATCGTCTGCGCGGGAAAAGAGGAAAACCCAATATCCATATAAATAAAACCCTGGCAACAGCTCGCTCTGTTTATGTTCTTTGTGGATAAAATTCCTCCGCCCGCGAGAAGAAGAAGGGCAAACAAAAACTTTTCACTCCTTTCTCCCTCGGAAGGAAGACTAAATTTAATATGATTACGCGGAGGGATATAGTTCCAGCTGCGTCCTTTTGTCATCAGAACTCTCGCGGTTCCAACCAACCGATGCGTTATCTTATACTGGAAGTATACGATTGCCTATATACATATACCCACTCACCTATATCTCTCGCTTCTATATATATATATGTAAAGATTATTTCCTTACATATATATATAGACAGCAAGGGCTGCTTCGAGGGCCTTTTGTGATTAGCGTTCTCTCTAAATGCCCGGGCCAGATGTTGCCCCCATTCAAAGGGTAAGTGTTTCTGGATACAGATACCCTGTGTGAGGGAAGATACCCTGTGTGGGGGTGAGGGAAGTTATCCAATATGCCCGGGCATTTCGGCGGTCGCCTATAGAGGACCGGTGAAGCGTTATTGGTGCTGGACCGAATAACGCATCTTGCGTGCGTGTTGGCGATGGGGACGGGGTTGCCGGATTTTCACTCGTGGAATTTGATACTCATGGGGGAAGGGGAAGGAATTGTCGCCAAATTTAACTCGCCAAAGTGTGGACTTGTGTACAGTGCCGTTACAAAAAAAAATTGGGGGTTTGAAACAAGAAATTTCCTAACTCAACAGTTCTGAAAATTCCCGGTTCCAACTTATAGATATTTTTCATATTTTTTTTAATATATATTTTAGATGATATTCAATTGTTATCTCATAAATATTGATTTGTTGCACCCATATTCCAATGCAGTGTCCGTTCTGAAATTTAATTTAAATGTAATCTTACAAGTTGGGAGATTTCTAATCTTCTCCAGCTTTCATTTGCTAATAATATTCATGTTCTTCAGGCATAAATTTTTAGAAGTTAAAATTCCCAACTTTCAGGGTTTCCAGATTATAAGGGGGTAGTACCCCCCCCCCACCCCCCCGTGCGACGGGCCTGCTTGTGTATTCTAGTGGGACAGGACAGTCATAAAACGTACAGTGTCTCAGTAGAGTATCTACTATAAAATTTACATTGTGTAGATTACAATTATGATATTTACACTTTGTGAAATAAAAGGTACTTAAAACTCATTTTTAAATGAGTACCTGAACATACTCGTTTTTCTAATTGCATCGTTAATGACAGTGATGTACTCAAATTTAAGTAATCGTACTTTGTCAAAAAGGAGGAGTGGGATTCATAATTGTTAATTTCAGCTTTCTGTTTAAGCCATCTTAACAAAGAGAACTGACAACCTTAAAGTAGGTGTTTAGAAGATGGTTTTCCACACCATTTGATGTCGATTGCTTAAATGGAAACTGAGTTATTACAACTCAATTATCTTACTTCCCATTCTTTTGGCACACCTTTTTAACTTTTATTCTGTATATAATTTCTTCACGTCGCCCTGGTAGTACAACGGATAAGGCTCTGGACTCCGATGCCTTAGGGTATGGGTTCGATTCCCGGTGTCTTGGTTGTAATTGTTGATGTTCATTGAAAGTGATTTATGAAGGCAGCCTACGTAGGAAACAAATGTTTTTTTTTACTTATTGTCACCATTTTTGAGTACATGTCTTTTTCAAAAATGAAACATGTACTCGGAGCTATGATAAGCATCGAACGTACTCAAAAATGAGTACATTTTACTTAGTTTTGAGTACCTATTCTTAACAGTGCAGCGACGTCATTTTAACCAACCAACTGCTAGGAACGACGTTGCGCTTATAAATGTACTTTACATATAAAAAAAACTGTCGTCAAAATATTTTTTTGTAAAAAAAAAAAATTGCCGAAAAAGCGATACATTGCCAAGCACCGATCCCCCGCCAATCCACCACACGAAACTCCATACGTGTCTCATCCCAAATCGAGAAACGGCGTTAATTGAATCGAAGGGGCCGATGTCGCCATCGCCAAGGGACGAAGGTGCGAGAGAATCCATTTCAAAAGGGGCCTAAAGAAGGGGGGGGGGGGGGGAACACAC
Organism: Troglohyphantes excavatus; assembly: GCA_963932185.1. Classification (NCBI taxonomy): domain Eukaryota; kingdom Metazoa; phylum Arthropoda; class Arachnida; order Araneae; family Linyphiidae; genus Troglohyphantes; species Troglohyphantes excavatus. The sequence continues at coordinate 46,188,821 of OZ010678.1, forward strand.
GTGGTAGGTGGAGTCATATAACGGGTATTATAATATACAGCAGGCGAAATGTGTTTTGCATTTTGTACGATATCAAACACTCTCTCTCTCTCACAACCCTGTTCTCTTATATCTCTTATTCCTTCCCCAATCCCTCCCCTTTTTCGTTCTATTTTCTTCGCCAAATATATACGCTATTTTATTTCTCGGTTATTTTCTTCTGTTGGGAAAAAAGGCGATACTTTTTTTGGAAATATTGGGGGGGATTTTTTTGTGGGGTTTATGTTATGGGGAGGGGGTTTATTTAAAATGTATAAAAAATTAATATTTTTTGGATTTCTGGAATGAAAGTTGAGTTTGTTTTGGAAGAAGGGTGTTTTAGTTTGTTACTGTAGATAAAGGGTTATCGGATTTTTTTTTAATAATTAAAAATTGATTTTTTGGTTTGGTTTGGTTAAATAACGTCGCACTAGATCTGAACAGTGGGCTATTGGCGACGGTTAGGAGTCTATCTCGAAGGAAAGACCCGGGAACGATACCCTCGTATTTTTGAACCATGGTCATATGACGCAGTTAAAGATTGTTTTGGTTTAAGATAAATTATTATTGCTTCAAAGATGTTTGGGTTTATTATATAGAAGGTCTTTACATTTTATTTTGGGTTATATGAATAGCCCAGATAAAAAAAAACAGCTGTAAGCTCTTTAAACTTTTAAATCGCCAAAAAACTGTAAAAAATTAATTATTGTCAATACAATGCTAATCGTTTTTGCGCAAAAGAAAAAAAATTACAAGAATTTTTCACTAAAATGTGTATATACCATATATATGTATATTTTGTGGAGAATGTGCGAGAAACTTCAAAACTAACGCAAAAAAAAAATGGAAATTTTTTTTAAAGAATTTTTTACTAAAATATGTATTGTACTCTATATGTGTAAATTTTATGGTACAGTGCGGCGAACTCCAAAATTGACGCTACAGGAAAAGGTAAAAAAAAAGTTTTAAAAAAAAGAAAGAATTTTTCACTAATATTTGTATTTACGCTATAGGTGTACTTTTTGTTTTGCATGTGCGACGAATTCCAAAACTAAAACCAAAGGATTTACTTTTTTAAAGTTTAAATTAAAAAAAAAAAATACTTAAATGTGTATTTACGCTATAGGTGTACTTTTTGTTTTGCATGTGCGACGAACTCCAAAACTAACGCCAAAGTAAAAGATTAACTTTTGACTTTATCGGACAAATGATTCATATATTCCATTTGCTGCGGTGTTTAGAGCATTCCATAATGTCCCACAACTTAAATTTGAAAAAATAAAAAAGTTTACCATTTAATAATTCATTTTTTAGTCATTGTGGTCCAAAAAAAGGATAATTTAGTAGTTTAGCAATATATTTTATATTAATTACCACTTTTGTACATTAAAATTAACAATCAAAACTGTTACATTAATATCCGGCATTTAATTATCCGGAATTCTCAATTAACATGGATCGTTTGAAAACAAATATTGTCTGATTTCGAAAATTCCTTTTTTTGTAGATAGAGAAAAATCCACATTGGAAAAAACTGCAAAAATAATCGATTATACAGATGTTATATATGCGGAAATATCGATTAACCGGACTTTTTTTTAATAATTTCTCCAATTTCAAAATATTTTCATTGTTTAATAAAGATTTTACAATAATCACATTTCGTTCATCCGGCATGCATAATGATTATTTTACAATATACATTGTTGAGACAATATAATTTTGTTTACCCGGCATTTATTAAACTGGATACGAGACGTGGAAAAATTTGATCAACAACTTGAATTTCTTGATAAATAATAGCAGTTGGCTAAAAACTGAAACTGGATTAAAAACTGAAAGGGAAAAATAAAATAATATTTTAAAAGAAAAAAAATATCGGCTTTAAGAAAAATGCTCTAAAATTTTAAAAAATAATTTTCAATTTTACGAACAAGTTGAAAAAAGTGAATTATTTAATATCCATTTTATATTTATTACAACTTTTTGAAGTGGGTGCCAATTTACTAAATACATATCTAAATTTTGGCGCTTATTAAACAAAAAATTGTATTAAGTATAAAATTATTATTAAATAATTACATTTTTTCAATTTGTTCGTAAATTTAAAAATTATTTTTTTACTCTTTAGCGTATTTTTCTAAAAGTCAGTTTTTTTGTGTTTTTTTTTAAAAGATTATTTTATATTAAATACAAATATTATAAGAAGTGTGAATAGAAAAGAATAACATTTTCAAAAGAGAAAATTCCCCACATTAATAACTTAACTACAGAATTTAATTTTAGATAAAAAAATATTTGTCTCTTTTTGCTTTATCTAACGAAATATAATTTTAAAATTATCTGCCAACATACATTTATGAAACATATATATTTTGCTTTAGTTATATTTTTAACTTTAATTAATCATGAAGGTTGCTGAATTGTCAAATAATTAATTTTAATATTAATTGACTTAATATTACTGAATATTAATTAATGATTCGATGTGCCACACTTTTATGAAAAATAATAATAATAATATCAATAATCAGCTTCAAAAACATCGAATTTGAAGAAAATTTATCAAAACGTTCAATTGTTGCTTAGAATCCTTATTTATTATGTAATCCCGATTTATCCCAATGGATGGTGCTGCCATCTACCGTGAGGGGCGTGTCAATGGGCGTGTCTATCGACTGCCAATCGCTCTGATTGGCAGCTACTACGGCTTCAGACATTATTGCCATTCAAGTAGAGAAACCTTTTCGAATTGAGAAATAGTACTCCACTTTTGGAGTGGCTTCACGATAGATTCCCGCCATAACCTATTGGGGGATTCTCAATAGGTGAAAGCGAAGGGAAATGGTGATTCTGATTCCTAACAATTCTTCGAAGGAAAAGGGAACGATATTTATTTTGTTCAGCCGCTCCGGTTGCTTTTAGTTGATGGAACGGAGCACTGTGCGTAATACGAAAAAAAGAACTTTTTTTTTGTAATGAATTGAAAACGCGATGGAACGTTTTGAATCGTTCGAAATCGAAGTGCGATGTTTAATTTAATATTATTTTTTTTATTCGATTTCTCGCATAATCGATTTCTGATCGTTTTCGATTCGTTCTGGATCGTTTGGTTTTGGATTTGTGCGATTGTACGTTCCACTTTCTGAATATGACACAAAGACAAGTTTATATAGTAAATATCTTGATTCTGATTGGTTGCTCTTCTTCTTTTTTGGAGAATCTTACACTCTTCTAAACACGATGTTGTTTTTGAACAGGAATTTGTTTGCACCAAATCTCAAGATAGTTTCCAGTTTTATGTATTTATTTTTATTATGTACGACATAAATTCTTTGCAAAATATTTTTAACTCATTCATTCAAAAACGTAACATAGTGTTTAAATTTAAATATAATAGTTTATAATATTCTTATTTTCCCAGAGGAATTTAACGTTCGAAATCGTACACTGTAAAAAAAAAGATACTTAAAAATGATTACTTGAACATAATCGGTTTTCTTTGAGTACAATTGCATCGTAAATGAGTGAATTTAAATCTCAAATTTAAGTAAGCATATTTTCTCAAAAATGAGCAGTGTTATTTAATATTGCTATTCTCAGCTTCTGTTCAAGCCATCTTAACAAAGCGACCTGACACACTTAAAATAGTTGTTCAGACGACGGTTTTCCACATTATTTGATGTCGATTGCTTAAATGGAAACTGAATTATTACAACTTAATTATCTTACTTCCCATTCTTCTGGCACACCTTTTCAACATTTCTTCTGTTTATAAGTTCTTCACGTCGCCCTGGTAGTACAACGGATAAGGCACTGGGCTGCGGTGCCTTAGGGTATGGGTTGGATTCCTGGTAAGCCTTGGTTGTAATTGTTTACATTTATTGAAAGTGATTTATGAAGGCAACCTACGTAGGCAAGTATATGCTCTTTTTATTGATTTTTACTAATTGAATTCATTTTTGAGTTTTAAATAGAGATTTGTTTGTTTGCGCCAAATCTCAAAATAGTTTAAAGTTTTATCTACTTATTTTTATTTTACATATTATGTAAGATATTAAAACTTTTCGAAATATCTTTAAGTCAGACATTCAAAAACGTATACATAGTGTCTAGTTTTAAATACACTAGTTTATAATAGCTTTATTTTCCAGAAGAGTTCAACTTTCGAAACCGTAGTTATTTTATGTTACCTATTTAGTTTGAATACAATACCGCAGCTCAATGTTGTGTCCGTTAAACTACCAGGGCGACGTGAATAAGTTATAAACAGAAGAAATGTTAAATAGGTTTACCAAAAAAAAAAAGGGAAGTAAGATAATTGAGTTATAATTACTCGGTTTCCATTTAAGCAATCGACATCAAATAATGTGGAAAATCATCTTCTGAACAAATATTTTAAGTTTGCCAGATCGCTTTGTTGAGATGGCTTGAACAGAAGCTGAGATGAGCAATATTAAATCACACTGCTCATTTTTTAGAAAGTACGGTTGATTAAATTTGAGTACGTCATCGCTCATTTATGATACAATTGTACTCAAAGAAGAACGAGTAGGTTCATGTACTCATTTTTAAGTACCTTTTCTTTACAGAGTAAATTAGACACATTGGTCAAAATTTCGAACATGTTTGTTGCCATTATCAGTCACTATAATAAAGAAGAACCATTTTTTATTTAAAGGCTTTAAAATCAATAGCACAGATATTTAGTTAAACAAACTCTCATTATAAATATTTTTTGTAGTGAAAGATAGTTTAACAAATAAACATTAAAGAGTATTGAATTAAAGTTGTCGGAAAAGTTATACATTTCAATGTAAATAATTTATAGCAGCTATTTATGTCCAAAGAACTGTCATAATCAGCCATTTTATTCTGGTGAAGTTATATAAAACCAATACATACATTGTAGACGGGAATTACAGTTCCTCGAAAAGTTAAAGACCGTTTCAATGTAAATAACCCCTAGAAGTATCCATTTGTAGCAACCATACCATTCATTAAACATTTCTCTTTTCACACACACACACAAAAAAGCGCCAATTTGCATTTTGAGTCTTTTGTAAAAACGCCAAACCATTGAGCCAATAAAGAACTGTCAAGCCTCCTTCACAAGTGGGCAAAGGGATTACAACCAGAATCGTATGTTCCTTCATTGAAGAATCCGAATAATAACAGACGATAACAATAAAAAAAGAATAACAATAATAGAACACCGTAATGAAAAAAGGCGCGAAGAATCCTTTGTGGCGAATTCCCTCTTTTCAAGGGCGGGGAGTCGCCTTTTATGAAGGCATTTCTAAAAGACTGAATATTCCTACAAATAAACGCGGGGAGGTTTCCAACAGACTATTATGCATTGTTACAAAGAGGGCTTTAAAAGGCGATCAGGTTTCTATAGGTAGTTCGACCCAGGAAATTACCATTGTGCGATGGGCTTCTGTGCTGTTCGGAAGAGGTTATAAAAGCCACTGAGGTTGACTCTTGTTAGTTGCTGCTTAGCCGCTGTGCTTGGATTGCTGCTGAGTACCTCATGGGCTGAGTTTGTGATAAATTAGCTTGGCTTTTTGCGAGGTGTTTGTCATCGCACAGGTTGTTTGGATGGTGATGTATTTCTGGGTAGAGTTACGGTTTCTGTTTGGATTGGTGACTTGTTCTATGTGGATGGTGATGTATTTTGTTTTTGTTGGGGGATTTGTGTTGTTTTGATGGTGACGTATTTTATTTAGGTGGTGATGATTTCTCCGTTTTTATATTTTGATGAATTTTGTTTTGGAAGATTGTCTTGTTTGATAAACGATTGCTGTTATGGGAACATCACCATGCCAGTAGTTTCGATGGTGAATTATTTCTGTAAAGAGTTACGGTTTATGTTCGAATGGTCACATATTTTATTTCTAATGGTGACGTATTTTATTTCTAATGGTGACGTATTTTATTTCTATTGGTGACGTATTTTATTTCTAATGGTGATATATTTTATTTTATTGGGGATATGTGCTGTTTTGATGTTGATAGTTAACCATTAATAGCTTAAGTTAAATTTCATTATTGTACATGTTGTTTTGGGGGTTTTGGAACTCTGTGTAGAGTTTGTTTAGATATTTCTGGATAGAATTAAGGTTTCGCTTTGGATGGTGACTTGTTCTATTTGGATGGTGATGTATTTTGTTTTGTTGGGGATTTGTGTTGTTTTGATGGTGACGTATTTAACTTAACTGGTGATGATTTCTCCGTTTTTTGTATTTTAATGATTTTGTTTTGAATGATTGTCTTCTTTGATAAACGATTGCTGTTATGGCAATATATTGTCTAAAATGATATACTATTCTTCGAAGAGTTATCACAATACAAGTAGATTTGATGGTGAAGTATTTCTGTATAGAGTTACGGTTCATGTTCGAATGGTGACGTATTTTATTTCTAATGTGATATATTTTATTTTATTGGGGATATGTGCTGTTTTTTTATGTTGATAGTTAACCATTAATAGATTAAGTTAAATTTCATTATTGTACATGTTGTTTTGGTGGTTTTGGAACTCTGTGTAGAGTTTGTTCTGGTATGGTTAGGTATTTCTGGATAGAGTTACGGTTTCTGTTTGGATGTGGACTAGTTTTATTTGTATAGTGATGTATTTAATTTGTTTGGGATTTGTGTTGTTTTGAAGGTGACGTGTTTTTTTTAGGTGGTGTTTTTTTTAGGTGGTGCTGATTTCTCCGTTTTTATAAATTTAGTTTTGGAAGATTGTTTTGTTTAATAAAAGATTATTGTTATGGCAACATATTGTCTGTATTGGTAGATTTTTTTTATGAAGAAGTATCATCATGTGAGTAGTTTTGATGGTGATGTATTTCTGGATAGAATTACGGTTTCGGTTTGGATGGTGACTTGTTGTATTTGGATGGAGATGTATTTTGTTTTGTTGGGGATTTGTGTTGTTTTGATGGTGACGTATTTGACCTAGCTGGTGATGATTTCGCCGTTTTTATGTCTTGATGATTTTGTTTTGGAAGATAGTCTTGTTTGATAAACGATTGCTGTTATGGCAATATATTGTCTAAATTGATATACTATTTTTTTGAAGAGTTATCACCATACAAGTCGATTTGATGGTTAAGTATTTCTGTATAGAGTTACGGTTTATGTTCGAACGGTGACGTATTTTATTTCTAATGATGATATATTTGATTTTATTGTAGATATGTTATGCTTTGATGTTGATATTTAACCATTAATATATTAAGTTAAATTTCATTATTGTACATGTTGTTTTGGGGTTTTGGAACTCTGTGTAGAGTTTGTTTAGATATTTCTGGATGGAGTTAAGGTTTCTGTTTGGATGTGGACTTGTTTTACTTGGATGGTGATGTATTTTATTTACTTGGGATTTTGTGTTATTTTGATGGTAACGTGTTTTTTTAGGTGGTGATGATTTCTCCGTTTTTATAAATTTAGTTTTGGAAGATTGTTTTGTTTAATAAAAGGTTATTGTTATGGCAACATATTGTCTGTATTGGTAATTTTTTTTTGAAAAATTATCATCCTGCAAGTAGTTTTGATGATGATGTATTTCTGGATAGAATTACGGTTTCGGTTTGGATGGTGACTTGTTCTATTTGGATGGGGATGTGTTTTGTTTTATTGGGGATATGTGTTGTTTTGATGGTGACGTATTTATTTAGGTGGTGGTGATTTCTCCGTTTTTAAAGTTTGATGAATTTGGTTTTTGGAAGGTTGTCTTGTTTGATAAAAGGTTATTTTTCTGGCAACATATTGTTTCAATTGTTATACATTTTCGAAGAGTTATGACCATACAGGTATAGTCTGACACCGGTTCGTTTGTGGTTGGGTAGTTGCCCAATTAACACTGGTTTTACCGAACCAACAAACGGGTTTCATGACGTTGACCAATCGTCTTATCGAAACCATGTAAACATAGTGACGTCACAGACGCAATTTAACAAGAGCCGAAATATAATTTTGGATGGTGATATATTTTTGTATAGAGTTAAGATTTATATTTGGATGGTGATGTATTTTATTTCTAATAGTGATATATTTTATTTTATTAGGGATATGTGCTATTTTGATGCTGATAGTTATCCGTTTATTGATTAAGAAGAATTTCATTATTCTACAGGTAGTTTTGGTAGTCTTAGAACTCTGGGTAGAGTTTGTTTTGTTTTAATATTGATGTATTTTATTTTAGTAGTGATTACACTTCGTTTTTAGACGGAAATTAATTTTATTATCATACAAGTTGCTTTGAAAGTGATGTAATTCTGGAAATGTTTTGTTGTTGTATTTCAGCCCATATTACTTATTTTTAAGTACCTATTTTAACAGTGTATGCACAGAGAGTTGTTATATTAAATAGAGAGCGCCTTCAATGCCAGACTCTCGTAAGGCCGCGATGTCAACATTGAAAAAAAAACCAACATCACGTGGTTTTAGCGCTGCTACATTTGGCGTACAGACATCTGCAGGAGTTCCAAATTTGGCGCATTTTCTTCTTTTTGGTGATAAGGCGGTCTGTCGGTATTCAACTTCTTAACATATATGTAGGTATTTACTTATTTACAAACAATTTGCGCTAAATATATCCTCTTCATTAACGAAACGAAAATATAATTTTCTTTGTGTTCAATACTCGAAAAAACGAAACTCTTTATATTTCTCCGCTTTTATTGTTCATATTTTCTTATTGAACTATACAAAATAACAATGGAAAGAACTTCGCTTATGGTAAATTTTTTACATAAAAACGTAACGCAATTATTCCAAAAGTACGAAGTAAGAAAAATATCTTTAATATATCTGTTAAACTCCCTTAAATTGTGCCACTCGTTCAAAAAAAAACTATATTTAAATACAAAATTAAACACAAAACGATATTACAATACTTTGATCTCGCTTAGTTCTGAAAGTCGCCAAGGCCTGCCAAGTAATATTGGCGCATGAATGATTTGGCATTTCCACAAATCACGTGGTTTCAATGATGCACACACGGAAATCAGCATTTTTATTCCTCTATTTGTATCATTACTCTATGTGTATGCACCTGTAATTGGACACAATCAAATCACTATAAAATTCAAATCAGTTGAACTTTACTGTGAAAGTCAGTCTATTACTATGGTGGGTTTGTTGTAGAGATTATAGAAGATAAATATTAAAAAAAGAAGAAAGCACATGTAAAGTTTTAATTTTGAATGTTGAAAAAATATTTTAAATAAATTAATATGTAACGAATTAGGTTTCGTTCTGCATATTTATTTGGCGAAAATCAATGTCCTTTACACAAACTTTCACGCCAACAAAACGTCGCCAAATGGCGCAAAAACGACACTTAAAAAACAGCCAAATCGCAATTCTCTCCTCACTAAAACTCTCGCATATCAAGCATTCCATTCCCGGAAGCAACAGCATGCAAATAAATTAAATAAAATAAAAAAATAAAAAACAAAAAATTATCAATATTCCCTCTCGCGCGGGGTCCCATCGCCATGAATCAGTGGCGCGTCTAACCAAAGTTTTATTCTGCCAACCCCCTCATCATTCCACAATCGTCGGGTGCCCACCGAAGTGTGCGTTAAAGACCATAAATTATCTACAAATCTGCTGAAATGGGGGGGGGGGGGTATTAATCAGAGTGACCCCCGTGACTCAGTTGTGGGACAACTCCCTCCCCTCCCTCCCCCAACAGCTATGGAATGAAGTCCTAGACAGACTGGTTTCAAAAATGGCGATGAAAGTATCGATGTTTTTGTCGCCTAATACCGCCAAAGCTTTGGGGTGTTTGAGTATCCGAACAGTGGGATTTGGTCATAGAGTAATGATACAAATAGAGGAATAAAAATGCTGATTTCCGTGTGTCCATCATTGAAACCACGTGATATGTGGAAATGCCAATTCATTCATGCGCCAATATGGCAGGCCTTGGCGACTTTCAGAACTAAGCGAGATCGAAGTATTGTAATATGGTTTTGTGTTTCATTTTGTATTTAAATATCGTTTTTTGAACGAGTGGCACAATTTAAGGGAGTTTAACAGATATATTAAAGAGATTTTTCTTACTTTACATTACGTTTTTATGTAAAAAATTTACCATAGGTGAAGTTCTTTCAATTGTTATTTTGTATAGTTCAATAGGAAAATATGAACAATGAAACCAGAGAAATATAAAGAGTTTCGTTTTTTCGAGTATTGAACACAAAGAAAATTATATTTTCGTTTCGTTAATGAAGAGGAAATATTTAGCGCAATTTGTTTGAAAATAAATAAATACCTACATATATGTTAAGAAGTTGAATACGGACAGAACGCCTTATCACCGAAAAGAAGAAAGTGCGCCAAATTTTGGAACTCCTGCAGATGTCTGAATGCCAAATGTGACAGCACTAAAACCACGTGATGTTGGTTTTTTTTTCAATGTTGACACCGCGGCCTTACGAGAGTCTGGCATTGAAGGCGCTCTCTATTTAATATTACAACTCTCTGGATTTGGTGCCTATAAATCTGAATTTATTATATATATTTTTTAATATACTAATGTTTCCTTTTTGGGAATTTTTTGTTTAGGGATATAGTTATATTGCTTCTAACATTTCAACGATTGTACAATAGGGTGGGTCAAAAATGTTTTTTTTCGATATCATTATTCTAATAGTGCGGAAAGGGTGACCAGTGTGATCAATAAATATGCTGTAAAATATTTTTTTGATCGGATAATATCTTCTGCCTCTTCATCGCACTTAAAATATCGAAATTAGGGTAAAATTTGCCTTTTTTAACTTATTACAGTAAAAAAAATATTTTTCGAAATAGTTATCCTAATAGTACGGTAAGGGTGTTTAATACGTTCATATATAATGTTCAAAATATTTTTTTTTACTATAATAAGTAAAAAAATGCAAATTTTACCCTAATTTCGAAATTTCAAGTGCGATGAGGAGGCAAAAGAGATTATCCGATCAAAAAAAACTTTTACAGCATGTTTATTGATCACACTGTTCGCCCTTTCCGCATTATTAGAATAACGATATCGAAAAAAAACATTTTTGACCCACCCTATTGTACAAGTATACCATGACTAATACACCCAAAATGATCTTGCTTCAATGAACAATAGTATTAACCACTCACAGTATAAATATATCAAAAACTCACATTTAATAGAAGACTATTTAATTTTAATTATAGATATCATTATAAAAAGAATTATTATACAAATTCGTTGCAATCAATAACATATATTTATAAGCATAAGGAGTTGCTTTTGAAATTTTTCCTAATAATTCCTGTACATTTTGTAACACAACAGAAAATGAAACTTGGGATCATGTATTTTTAGTCTGTCCAATTTACGATGCATTCAGACGAAAATACTTATCATCAATTGAATCCAGTAACATTTCAACCATCCTAAAATTTTACAAAAAAAGAATATTTTTGTTTTTATAATTACGCAATCTCTGTTTTCAAATTCCGAGAGGACTTGATCGGCGAACTTGTGCAGGAATAACAGATTAAACCCCTAATTTTAATTGCTCATATAATTAATTTTTTTTGCGTATTTGTTCAAATTATGTATTAAATAAAAAAAAATGTATTATCTTGTATTTTGTGTTATCTAATTTTGTATCCGCTTTTGTTAAGGTATGTTGCCAACCTTTGTAAATGGGCTACGACCCACTACAATAAACTGATATATCTATCTATATTGCTTCTAAAAAATATTAGAATCTAAATAATAAGTTAACTACAATCAAAGAGGTAGGTGCAAAAAACGAGGCAGCTCCGTTATTTTTTTTCTGATATACATTTCTTCACTTATTTCTATGACGAAAAAAATCCTCTACATAGTTAAAAATAGGAACTCAAAAATAAATAAAATGTACTCATTTTTGAGTACATTCGATGCTTATCATGACACCGAATGCATAAGTTCCAATCTTCGAGCATGAATAGACTGTGGTACAGCGAATATGACGTCATAATCGTGAAACCAACATCTCAGACCGAATGGCCTCAGACACGTGACTTCTTTTGAAAATTATGAATTAAAAAATACTCGCGATTGGCTGATGAATTGGGAAATGTGTAACAGTGACAATTTATGAATGGAATGACGTAATTAACCATGTGTCTGAGGCTATACATGTTGGCCTCACTTTGATGTTAGCGATATTATAACATTATGTTTTCTTTACTATAAAGGATCCATGCTAGAAGGCTTCAATTTTGAAAAAGACATGTACTCAAAAAGGAATGCAATGAATAAAAAAAGCAGATGCCAGCCTACGAAGGCTGACTTCATAAATCACTTTCAATAAATGTCGACAATTACAACCAAGACACTCTGGGAATCGAACCCAGTACCTCAGTTCCAAATTTACTACAATGTATTTTGAAATATATTACTTTAATTTGTCTTTAGGGATAAGTAATATATAGATTATATTTTTAGTAAAAAAAAATATAAATGGTTTGACTATTGAAATCAGTGATTTTTTTTCAATTATTTTCGAAAAAAATTATTTTGCAAATAACAAACAATTGTAAAGACAAAATGTAAATATACTCTTTTGTTTATAAAAATGAAAAAATATAGTTTTTCAGAAATTATTGTGAAGACTTATACCAACAATAAGAAAGGTAACTTTTCGTAAATTTTTTATAAAAAAAATTATACTTTTTCTTTAAATGTTTGAACATATGTAATTATGTTAATACGCCTTGCAGGAACATGTGTGGGAAAAAAAAATAATAATATCTGCAAAATTTAAAAAAAATTGTAAAATGCGTCCTACACCCTTTTAACCCTTTGCACTCCAAGAACACCTTGCGTTTTCCGTTCTTTCTACGGAACAGTTATTCATCCTTATGTTCTTAACCCTAGAACTTGTTATGCTTATAGAAAAAAGAAACCTAATCTGTTTTGGATCTGCAAAAGAACGAGTTGAAAAAAAATATCGATGTTTTTTAAACACAAGATCATGCTGTTCTCGTTTATTTTAAAGAACAGGGAACCAAAAGAACGGGTCGTTATGTTATCGCCTGAGTGGCGCCAAGGGTTAAGGTCGCTTGAGTAGAAGCTCAGATTAACAATACTAAATCACATTGCTACTTTTTGAGAAAGTACTGTTACTTTCATATGAGTATGTGATATGATGCTGTGTTTAATATGATGCTGTGAATATTACTTTGTATATTACTTTTATGTGGTATATTCGGCAATATTCCTGTTAATCCTAAACAGGTGGATTACTGAGTGGACGAGGGGAGAAGACATTTTATTCTTTATTTTTTCATTTTATATTGCCCTAGGGGCTGTTCAGTGTGAGGGGGGAGGGGGGGATGAGGGGCGTCCCCATGGAATGTAGTTTAATTCGATGTCCCTCGCTTAACGCCCTTGCCTCCCCCTTTTGAAAAGCTTATCGCTTTAATTCGCGGATTATTCACGCATCTGCCAACTTGGCGTGAAATATTGTCTATTTGGCGATGGGAATGAATATCCCGTTGAATATGGATAGGGTGTTGATTGCGTGAGCGGTTAAAGGCTTAGGGACACGGAATGGACCCTATGATGACATGGACCCTATGATAACATGGACCCACATGGACCCTATGATAACATGGACCCTATGATAACATGGACCCACATGGACCCTATGATAACATGGACCCTATGATAACATGGACCCACATGGACCCTATGATGACATGGACCCTATGATAACATGGACCCACATGGACCCTATGATAACATGGACCCTATGATAACATGGACCCACATGGACCCTATGATGACATGGACCCTATGATAACATGGACCCACATGGACCCTATGATAACATGGACCCTATGATAACATGGACCCACATGGACCCTATGATAACATGGACCCTATGATAACATGGACCCACATGGACCCTATGATGACATGGACCCTATGATAACATGGACCCACATGGACCCTATGATAACATGGACCCACATGGACCCTATGATAACATGGATCCTATGATAACATGGACCCACATGGACCCTATGATAACATGGACCCACATGGACCCTATGATAACATGGACCCACATGGACCCTATGATAACATGGACCCACATGGACCCTATGATAACATGGACCCACATGGACCCTATGATAACATGGACCCAATGATAACATGGACCCACATGGACCCTATGATGACATGGACCCTATGATAACATGGACCCACATGGACCCTATGATAACATGGACCCACATGGGCCCTATGATAACATGGACCCTATGATAACATGGACCCTATGGTAACATGGACCCACATGGACCCTATGATAACATGGACCCACATGGACCCTATGATAACATGGACCCTATGATAACATGGACCCACATGGACCCTATGATAACATGGACCCTATGATAACATGGACCCACATGGACCCTATGATAACATGGACCCACATGGACCCTATGATAACATGGACCCTATGATAACATGGACCCACATGGACCCTATGATGACATGGACCCTATGATAACATGGACCCACATGGACCCTATGATAACATGGACCCTATGATAACATGGACCCACATGGACCCTATGATAACATGGACCCTATGATAACATGGACCCACATGGACCCTATGATAACATGGACCCACATGGACCCTATGATAACATGGACCCTATGATAACATGGACCCACATGGACCCTATGATAACATGGACCCTATGATAACATGGACCCACATGGACCCTATGATAACATGGACCCTATGATAACATGGACCCACATGGACCCTATGATGACATGGACCCTATGATAACATGGACCCACATGGACCCTATGATAACATGGACCCACATGGACCCTATGATAACATGGACCCTATGATAACATGGACCCACATGGACCCTATGATAACATGGACCCACATGGACCCTATGATAACATGGACCCTATGATAACATGGACCCACATGGACCCTATGATAACATGGACCCTATGATAACATGGACCCTATGATAACATGGACCCACATGGACCCTATGATAACATGGACCCTATGATAACATGGACCCACATGGACCCTATGATAACATGGACCCTATGATAACATGGACCCTATGATAACATGGACCCTATGATAACATGGACCCACATGGACCCTATGATGACATGGACCCACATGGACCCACATGGACCCTATAATGACATGGAGCCACATGGACCCTATGATGACATGGACCCACATGGACGCTATGATGACATGGACCCACATGGACCCTATGATAACATGGACCCTATGATAACATGGACCCACATGGACCCTATGATAACATGGACCCTATGATAACATGGACCCACATGGACCCTATGATAACATGGACCCTATGATAACATGGACCCACATGGACCCTATGATGACATGGACCCTATGATAACATGGACCCACATGGACCCTATGATAACATGGACCCTATGATAACATGGACCCACATGGACCCTATGATGACATGGACCCTATGATAACATGGACCCACATGGACCCTATGATAACATGGACCCACATGGACCCTATGATAACATGGACCCTATGATAACATGGACCCACATGGACCCTATGATAACATGGACCCACATGGACCCTATGATAACATGGACCCTATGATAACATGGACCCACATGGACCCTATGATAACATGGACCCTATGATAACATGGACCCTATGATAACATGGACCCACATGGACCCTATGATAACATGGATCCTATGATAACATGGACCCACATGGACCCTATGATAACATGGACCCTATGATAACATGGACCCTATGATAACATGGACCCTATGATAACATGGACCCTATGATAACATGGACCCACATGGACCCTATGATGACATGGACCCACATGGACCCACATGGACCCTATAATGACATGGAGCCACATGGACCCTATGATGACATGGACCCACATGGACGCTATGATGACATGGACCTTATGATGACATGGACCCACATGGACCTTATGATGACATGGACCCAATGACGCTTTCGCGTGTAAGAGAATACAATAGAAGCAATACAGATGCACTTTTAAAAATAGGTATTAAAAAATAAGTAAAATATACTCATTTTTGAATACCTTCGCATGGCTCTGAATACTTAAGTTTAAATTTGAAAAAGACGTGTACTTAAAAATGAGTACAATGGGTAAGGATGAATAAAAATATGAGAGGCTAGCCTATGTAGGCTGCCTTCATAAATCACTTTCCATAAATATCGACAATTATAACCAAGACTTACCGTGAATCGAACCCAGATCTACAGGCCTCGTTGTCCAGAGTCTTATCCGTTAAGCTACCAGGGTGACGTGAAGAAGTTATAAGCAGAAGTCATATTAAAAAGGTGTGCCAAAAGAATGGGAAGTAATATAATTGAATTGTAATAACTCGGTTTCCATTGAAGCAATTGACATCACATAAAGTGAAAACCATCTTCTCAATAACTGTTTTAAGTGTGTCAGGTCGCTTTGTTAAGATGGCTTGAACAGAAGCCGGGATTAGAAATATTAAATCACACTGCTCATTTTTGCGAAAATACGATTACTTAAATTTGAGTACGTCATTGCTCATTTACGAAGCAATTGCACTGAAAAACGAGTACGCTCATGTACTCATTTTTGAGCACCTTTCTTTTTACAGTGTGATATTTATGGGCTTATATGATAAATGTAATTTATAAGTAAGTCTTACATGCAGGGTTACATACAGTGTAGCCATTAAAGTAGTTTTTTACCCCTTTAATTCTTGTACGCCAACAGGTATACTCATAAAAGTTGTTTATAGAACAGTACAATGTGATTTCTTACAGAGGCTTTTAGCGGCAATGAACGCAGTTAACAATCCTATCTCTAAAACTATACAATATACATGAAAACTGTCAGTAACAAAATTGTAAAGCTGCACTCCTTTAAAACGAAGATATATATATATATATATATATATATATATATATATATATATATATATATATATATATATATATATATATATATATATATATTATATTATATATACAGTCAAACCTCGGTATAACGCACCCGGGATATAACGATCCCTCGGTTGTAACGAACTTTTCAATTGGTCCCAACCGAACTCCTATGTCACTAATGTATTTTCAAATGCTTATAACGATCTTCAAAAGTAAGGAATTCGGATGTAGCGAACTAAAATTCACACTTTTCCAGTTTACTTTTAGGTTTTTCCCAAAAATTTTACTCGCCCCAACCACATTCCTTACCCTTGTTCTTTTGACAGAAGCCAGGTTCCTCAAAGGTGACAATGGACTCCCCTGCTCAGCTCCTCCCCTTCCACGGTTCAACTGGTTTAGCATACATTATTTGCCTATTCCTTTCATTCTATTGCTGAAGATTAAGTTTAACTTGTGGACTTCGCGTAGATTTAAAATCGCTCCTGTTTGCTAATTAATTTTCCATTGAGGATAAAGCGAAAATTATTAAGAGAATAGAAAACGGTGATTATCGTTTATCTACAAATTTTGCATACGAAGGGGATGTTAGTTCAGGTCCTTCAATTTCTGATGCTAAGGGTAAGGCAGCTGTGAACATTTTGCATAATTTCTTTGCAACAGAAACTGTGGATCAGAATGTAATGGACTCTTTTGATGCTTTCAACAAAAAATCAAAACTTATTTTCTTACTTTAGATAAATAAATTTAAGTAGTAAAATTTATTTAATTGTTTTTTAAGAACAAATATTTCTTTTACTTTATTATTGCCCATTACTAATTGAAATTCAGTGTAAGTAATTTGTTTCGCACAAAACGTGTTTAAGGACTTTAGGAAGTTTTTATATCGTCAATATTTGAAAATTCGGATATAGTGAACCCTCGGCTATAGCGAACTTCTGAACCAGTCCGTTGAGGGTTCGTTATAACGGGGTTTGACTGTATATATATATATATATATATATATATATATATATATATATATATATATATATATAATATAGCGTAAGGTGTCGTTTCGTACTAAATAGATACTTCTTTGTAATGGAATACTTTCATGTATATCGTATAATTTTCGAGATAGGCACTCTAACTTGGTAAATTGCCGCTAAGTGTATCACTTTTAATACAGCTTTTTAATGTAGTTGGAACAGTAAAAATATTCCAGAATTATGTATAAATTTAATTTCTTTGTTCGTTTTGCATCAAAAAACTTAATGATATTTTGAATGACAAATTTTCGTTTAATTTAAAAACCCACATTTAAATTGCATTCAAAAGCACATTTGACTAAACAACTCGAAACTTGTTATCAGTATTCAGTTAATAAAATTTACAAAATTAAGTCTTGTCGAACCGTATGTTTGAAGTTAGATTTGATATACACCAATTCAATAAAAAATTGAGCTATAAAAAATCACTTAAGTGATTTAAATCCAAAATATTATTCTAAGTGGATATATGAAGCAAATACATATAAAAATTAATAATTAAGTTTTCTTAAATACCCTTAAATACTCGTTAAACGTTTTTGGAAAATCATTTACGTTCGAAAATCGAATTTTATTCGAATAGACCACTCAAGTAAAATATTCTTCAGAAATATATTAATATATAAATGCCTAATGGAGTTTACGAAAAACACTCATCTTAAAAGTATGTCATTAATAACAACTTCTCAAATAAGTAGCAATTCTTATTTTTATAAAAATACCAAAAATATTTACTCATTACGTATCATTCCTTACTGACATTAAATCTCGAATCCGACATTTCAGTGTAAATATCTTATCCCTAAAGAATATTATTAAGGACTTCCAATAAGTGGCTATTTAGAGCTCTTTATCTCAAAGTAAAAGTCAATTTGATTCGCTGTTGAGCATGCTTGGTCTGAATAGGAGCCCTGCTATTGGTCCAAATTCATTTCCCAAATACTCTCCCTAAATAATAACTGTGTTCTCCCTTCGAATTCCAGTGTCTAGATAATGATCATTACCGATTTTCCCGCGTTTTCTTTTCATACGAATACTTTTCGAAGAATCTTTCGGTCTGAATGGGACTTATTTTCTCAGAGGACGATATATTATTTTGAGAGAGGCCGATGGTAATAATATTCTCTTAATTATGTATGGAATGGAATCGTTTTAAATAGTTCGGGGTATGGATGGAATCGTTTGCTTCCTTCGAAAATGAGGTGAGTTTTTGAGTGGATGGAACGTTGGTGGAATGAAATCGTTTGATGACGTCATACATAATGACGTCATTCTTGGAATAACTAAACGTGCTAGAACTCGTTTTTGTTGTTATGGAAATTAGGTAATTTTTCTATATTTGGGGATAAGCTATCTTTGTCCTAAGCACTGATGCTGCAGTGAGGATTCTTCCGAAGCAAAATATAGTTCCCAGAAAACCAAAGAAAATACGTATATATTATAATACAATGGACGATAAAAATAGATTTTAATAATAGAATTTGAATATTATCAATACAATTGTGAACTTAAACCGTTTTTACTATTACATTTTGTATATTTTGGTAAATAACTTCCGGATGACGGAATTTAAACCAGGAATATGCCGTAGAAGTGTTTTTTTCTCGGTGATTGGCTTCAAACAGTGAAGCCCGTTTTCAGTGTCGCAAATAATGAAATCATTTGATTTAATGTTCAATCAACTCACATTAGATAAGCTAAGAAATGCCAAAGAAAATTTGTATATATTATAATACAATGGTCTATGAGCCTAGCTTTTAATAATAGAATTTGAATATTATTAATACAATTGTGAAATTAAACCGTTTTTACTCTTAAATTTTGTGTATTTTGGTAAATAACTTCCGGATGACGTAGTAATTTAAACCAGGAATATGCTGTAGAAGTGTTTTCTTCTCGGTGATTGGCTTCAAACAGTGAAGCCCGTTTTCAGTGTCACAAAACTTTTCCAGGGGATACTGTCACTGCAAGATTTCGTATTCGAGCTTACAACTGTACTCGTGGCTTTATTTGACAGCAGCGCCATTATGAGAAATACAAAGAAATAAGCGTTTTATAATGCTTTAATACGGTTTCAGAGCGACTTGTTGGTATAGCTCTGACAACCTGTACTTTATCCTTGATGGAGGCTCACTTATTCATCTCGTGACATGGCCAAAGCAAGATACTCTTAGTGATGTTTATACTACCTACACACCTTACATCAAGAAATATTACGCGATCCAGTAACTGTTGTGTTTCAGTCACAAAACAGTGAAATCTTTGTGGATTTAGCTTTCAAAAAACTCACACTAGTAAGCTGAAAAATATAAAATTTCAGTTTATCTATTATCTTTTTAACTCTTAATATGTTCTTAATGTTTTGGAAAATAAAAGAATAATAGGCGATTGTCTATCTTCAGAGTTTTCCAACAACAAAGTTTTTGAAGTGGCATTAAAATAATTAAACACCCCACAAATTACGAGGTCGCCAAGATTCCCCGCCAAAAAGCGTTTAATCACTATTTCTTATAAATCATCAAACCCGGCAAAGAAGACTCCTAAATGCATATTTATCATAATTTCTCCAATAACTTCCCAAAAATCCTTTTCTCTTTTTTTTAGTGCTATTATTCTTGTTCTTTTCCCCCATTTTCCCCTACAAGTATCGGAAGTGGGTCCGTCATTAAGGACAGGGGGGAAGTTGTAGGGGAAAAAAGGGATTTAGAAATGTGACGTAAAATAAGAATGTAAAAATCATTTTTGGATTGGATCGAGCGATGCCATGTTTGGCAAATAATTTGCCGGTTTGGCCAACTTGAGATTATTTAATTTTGTAAAGTCAATTTAACTAACCAACCAACTTTGTGCAGTTAAAAATAGTAGTAAAATAATTATGGCAATAACCGTTGCTTTGACGAAGATTTAAAAGTAAGCCGTAATAATTCATTTAGTGTGACTCGTGATTGAAAGATGACGAGATCAAAGCTCGAAAATTCACTGAACTGTATACAAATTGGACCTTGCATAACTTGTATTTTAAACTGTGCGAATATAAGACTATTATCAGTAACACTTAAGAATAGGGACTCCTATGAAGTGTTGCCATTTTAGGGTTTATAAATATGTAAATTGTAAAAAAAAAATTAAGAAACGTAATAAATAATAACTATATTCTAATGAATTTTGTTCTGCTAACTGATAGGGATCAGAGAGTTGTAATATTAAATAGAGAGCGCCTTCAATACCAGACTCTCGTAAGGCCGCGGTGTCAACATTGAAAAGAAAAACCCACATCACGTGGTTATAGCGCTGCCACATTTGGCGTTCAGACATCTGCAGGAGTTTCAAATTTGGCGCACTTTCTTCTCTTTTGGTGATAAGGAGTTCTGTCCGTATTCAACTTTTTAACATATATGTAAGTATTTACTTATTTTCAAACAATATGCGCTAAATATTTCCTCTTCATTAACGAAATGAAAATATTTTATTTGTGTTCAATACTCGAAGAAGCGAAACTCTTTATATTTCCCAGGTTATTGTTCATATTTTCTTATTGAAGTATACAAAATAACAATTGAAAGAACTTCGCTTATGGTAAATTTTTTACATAAAAACGTAATGCAATTATTTTAAAACTACTAAGTAAGAAAAATCTCCTTAATATATCTGTTAAACTCCCTTAAATTGTGCCACTCGTTCAAAAAAACTATATTTAAATACAAAATTAAACACAAAACCATATTACAATACTTCGATTTCGTTTAGTTTTTAAAGTCGCCAAGGCCTGCCAAGTAATATGGGCGCATGAATGAATTGGCATTTCCACATATCACGTGGTTTCAATGATGGACACACGGAAATCAGGATTTTTATGTCTCTATTTGTATCATTACTCTATGATAGGGATCACTTGATTTTATTTCCGTTCTTTCTACGGAACAGTTATTCATCCTTTATGTTCTTTACCCTAGAATATTTTATGCTTATAGAAAAATAAACATAATCTGTTTTGGATCTGCAAAACAACGAGTTGAAAAAAATATCGATGTTTTTTTAAACACAACTGTTCTCGTTTATTTTAAAGAACAGGGAACCAAAAGAACGAGTCGTTAAGTTGTCGCCTGAGTAACTGTTCCACAAAAAGAACGCAAATAACGAACATGTTCCTTGAGGGCATTACTATATTTTTTATGAAACAAACTTATTTCTAATTTAACCGCTCGCATCATTTTCAGTAGTCGGCGACACTTTCTCGTAAACTTGGCGATTTGGAAATTTCCATTGGCAACCCTCTTCCGGCCAAGTCATTAAGATAATTACGCGTTTTCGACTTTTCAATATTTGTGTGTTTCTTCGAGGAGCGGCCATATTTTTTTCTTGATTTATTTCCTGAAAAATTACGATATTTTTTTTTATTTTTGCCTTTCCCCCCCTTCCAGTGTTATAAATCCATTTTCTTGATGCCTATTAATGCAAAAAGGTTTGTAAGGCGACAGAAGGATTGTTATTTTGGCAAAGAAGGTAAAGATTTTCCAGACGTTTTTTAGTGGGGGGGAGGAGCATTAAAAGATTTTCAGTTTGGCTGTTGGGAAGTAATCGGTTTGGGGGGAATAGGGGTGTTAGTCATAATTATGTTTGGATTACGAAGGCGAAAATTGAGTAATTTGTCATTTTTTTTTATTGACGAAACCTAAATGGATTTTGTAGAAATAATTACGTAATATACTTTACATTTTTTTTTTGATGATTTGTGAGAGTGATTGTGTTTTAATGTATTTCATTATTAAAATGTT
Source organism: Troglohyphantes excavatus (assembly GCA_963932185.1). Classification (NCBI taxonomy): domain Eukaryota; kingdom Metazoa; phylum Arthropoda; class Arachnida; order Araneae; family Linyphiidae; genus Troglohyphantes; species Troglohyphantes excavatus. The sequence goes on from OZ010678.1 coordinate 46,211,651, forward strand.
TTTAATAGAATTTGAAAGTCGATTTTTGCTGTTTAAATATTTGGAATGTTTCCAATACATTAAAAACAAAAAATTATTACCTACCGACATAATAAAATATAAAGATATTTTTTTAAAAAGGTTTTTTAATACAGTATTTTACTCCAGTACAAGTGTGGGATTAAAAATTTTAATAGTTTTCTTACAATACTGTGTGGGAATAACTTCATACCCGATACCCCCACTTAGGCTTTATGCAACGTTAAAGTTAGGAGTTTTAAGCAACGTTATGAGGTTTGGTGGCCAAGGTTGGCCCGACTTGACAAAGAAAAGTAGAAAAGTTCTGATCTTGCGATCGGAGGGTTGCCAGCTTCGCTATAAAAATAGTACTGCTAAACTACTGAAGAGGCCTCCGTGGCCGAGTGGATTAAGGCGTCAGCTGGGAATCCGAGGGTTCCCGGTTCGAACCTGTGCGACGGACTAGACTAAGAATAATAAAAAAAGTGATGATATTGCGATCGGAGAGTTGTCAAATTTACTACCAAAAATACCAGAACGCCGCCCAGAACTTCCATAAAAAATTAACGGCGAGTATACGGGACTGGTGCACGATAAATCTGATTGGGGTCCAAGGTCCCGAGTCTATTGAAGGCGTTGGATGACAGCTCAGGTGTTTCCTCGTTATCTGACCATGGTTCAAAAATACGAGGCATCGTTCCTGGGTCTTTCCTTCAAGATAGGCCCCGAACGGTCGCCAATAACCCACTGTGCAGCTCTAGTGCGACGTTAATTAACAAAACAAACAACTAAAATACTAAAAAAAACCTCGAATTTTGAGTGTAATGCAACGTTATGAGTTTTGTTGCAGCGTTTCACCACTAAATGGTATCCGTGATAGCACCGTAAAATAGTGAAACTAAGCACCAAATGTCGGTTGCAGCTAAATGGGTGCCAAATTCTGGCGCAAAGTCGTAATAATAATTTTTAACAGTGTAGCCAGTTTGACTCTTGTGCCAGCAGTCAACCACGGTTACGATTTAAGATTCAACGAATGCGGTTGATTACTTCTCAGCTTATCTTGACATCACGATGTAGTCCGACACATAGCGTAATGATACAAATCTATACTTATATATAAGAATGGAGTGTCTGTCTGTGGAATGGAATAAAACCCCTCATTTTGAGTTTTCTCCACGAATTAGAATACGCTGATTCCGAAAATCGCATTTAAAATTTTTTTGTCTGTCTGTCTGTCTGTTTGTCCGGATTTAACTCAAAAACGACTGCACGGATTTTTTATGAAACTTGCACCATGTGAACAAACTTTTCTTAGTTTAAAATCTGCACTTTGTTTCATGTGGGTATCTGCAGCCATTCAAAAGTTATAGAACTTTTTTCCATTTTTTATAACATTACTCCTATGGGAAATTGACATCTCGATCTTCCCTTCATAACATTTTTGTTAAAAATCACCTTGGCGACCAAAAATATTTTTCGACAATACTGGGATAAACGATTTATTTTGATTGGCTGATGAGTAAATGTTTCCAAATGAATTAAAAATGTCGCCAAACGAATTAAAAATGTCGCCAAATATTGCCAAATGAATTAAAAATATCACCAAATGTTGCCAAATGAATTTAAAAATGTCGTCAAATATTGCCAAATGAATTAAAAATATCACCAAATGTTGCCAAATGAATTTAAAAATGTCGTCAAATATTGCCAAATGAATTAAAAATATCACCAAATGTTGCCAAATGAATTTAAAAATGTCGCCAAATATTGCCAAATGAATTAAAAATATCACCAAATGTTGCCAAATGAATTTAAAAATGTCGCCAAATATTGCCAAATGAATTAAAAATATCACCAAATGTTGCCAAATGAATTTAAAAATGTCGCCAAATATTGCCAAATGAATTAAAAATATCACCAAATGTTGCCAAATGAATTTAAAAATGTCGCCAAATATTGCCAAATGAATTAAAAATATCACCAAATGTTGCCAAATGAATTTAAAAATGTCGCCAAATATTGCCAAATGAATTAAAAATATCACCAAATGTTGCCAAATGAATTTAAAAATGTCGTCAAATATTGCCAAATCAATAACAACGTTGCCAAATGAGCTAAAATACAAGTCCTGTATTTAAAAATATCGTCACAATGGCGAAATTAGTGTCCAAATAACAAAATTAACAACGTTAACAAAAACCTCGCCAACCGAAGGAGAAAGATAAACCAGCTCTTTTGACTGACGCCATGTGTATTCATGTTCTGAACAACTTAACTTTATGACAATAGTGCTTTTTGTTACGGTGTGGAATATTTCTATGGTTTTGAAATGGGCCACCCTAAAAGTTTAATTTAAGGTTTTCTATATTTATACCTCCATGTAGCTTATTTTTAAATTTTTACCTCAAAAATATATTTTTGGAATCCAAAAATGAATATTTGATAATTAATTTTTATAAGAAATATTGTCCGTAAATATTGACCCATATGAAATTATGTTGAAAGACTGATATATAGACTCCGGTCGCCAATTGGCACAAAAAAAAATCACTTAATACGATACATTATTTCGATTTGGAACAATGCAATATTTTTTCTTTGATATATTATTGCGTCACCAATATTAAAACTAATGAATGTGAAATTTTTCTACAAGGGTTTATTGTTACTAAATGGTTAAGTTTTATACAAAAAATATGCAATTAAAAAAATGTTTAGTAATTTTAATTTCAGAAAAAGAAACATTTTACAAAAAACATCAGTTTAAACAGTAGTCGCAATAGCATGTAAAGTCGTGAACATAAAAATAGATTTAGGTAACTCAAAAAATACTCAAAGTAATTCTGGGTAATATTCAAAGTAAATCTGGATTTCTATAAAGTTTATTTTTCACAGTGCGATGGCTACGCTGACAAGACAAAATCGCGCAGCTCTTACTGTGCAAAGTGACCACGAGCAACGCCGGGCCATATTGCTAGTAGAGGAATAAAAATGTTGATTTCCGTGTGTCCATCATTGAAACCACGTGATAGGTGGAAATGCCAATTCATTCATGCGCTAATATTATACTTGGCAGGCCTTGGCGACTTTAAGAACTAAACGAGATCGAAGTATTGTAATATGGTTTTGTGTTTAATTTTGTATTTAAATATAGTTTTTTTTTGAACGAGTGGCACAATTTAAGAGAGTTTAACAGATATATTAAGGACATTTTTCTTACTTTGTAGTTTTGAAATAATTGCATTACGTTTTTATGTAAAAAATTTACCATAAGCGAAGTTCTTTCAATTGTTATTTTGTATACTTCAATAAGAAAGTATGAACAATAAAACCTGAGAAATATAAAGAGTTTCGCTTCTTCGAGTATTGAACACAAATAAAATATTTTCGTTTCGTTAATGAAGAGGAAATATTTAGTGCATAATATTTGAAAATAAGTAAATACGTACATATATGTTAAAAAGTTGAATACGAATAGAACTCCTTATCACCAAAAAAGAAGAAAGTGCGCCAAATTTGAAATTCCTGCAGATGTCTGAACGCCAAATGTGGCAACGCTATAACCACGTGATGTGGGTTTTTCTTTTCAATGTTGGCACCGCGGCATTATGAGAGTCTGGTATTGAAGGCGCTCTCTATTTATTATTACAACTCTCTGCTCGGACATCTGGTCACCCTTTTCCCTCTCTGCTTAAAATGGTGAAACTAAGCACCAAATGTAGGTTGCAATGGGTACCAAATTCTGGGGCAAAGTTGTAATAATTTTTAACAGTGTAGCCAGTTTGACTCTTGTGCCAGCAACCAACCAACCAACCACGGTTACGATATAACTTTCAACGAATGCGGTTAATTACTTCTCCCGTTATCTTGACGTAATCCGACACCTTTTTAGACCGGTCTCTGCAAATCCAACGCCACAAACAACCATCAAAAACTCGCCAACGAGAATCCCCCCGCAAGAGTAGCAGTTCCAACGAACGGAAGTGTTACGCCAAATGAAACGTCACTTAGAAGAAAACTGATTACACCCCGCCCCTTCCTAAATGAAAACAAGCGCTACAACGAATTATTACATACGCGCGTGGTACGCGTACCGAAGACAGATAAATGGCTCGCACGCTAGCTCGGGAAAAAGCGTGTTTTCTGGAGCCGCTTGGCACGCAAGTCCCTTTGCATCTGCTTCCTGGACATGTGTTTTGGCGAGGGTTTGTAGGAATAAATATTTATCGTGTTCTTAAAAGTAACACGAGTTGGGTTTTTTTGCGCTGGGGGTTGTGATTATCCAATCTGTTTCTATCGGAGATTTGGATTGAAATTGTTTGGTTGCTGAGATGTTTTTTTTAGGGTTGTTGTTGAATTGAGTGAGGGGGTGGGGTAAAGGTAAATTGGAGAATGAAAAATGAATGAATGAGAGGAATGATGGAGAGGAAGACGAAGAGGAGAGGTATGAGAAAGGAGTTGGAGAAAGTTGGAAGATAAAAGAGAAGGGTGATAAGATTGGAGAAGAGCGAAAAGATCGTAAGGTAAATAAGGGGTAAGGGTGGAGTAAAGGTAAATTGGAGAATGAAGAATAAATGAATGAGAGGAATGATGGAGAGAATAACGAAGAGGAAGACGAAGAGGAAGACGAAGAGGAGATGTAGAAGAGAGGTATGAGAAAGGAGTTGGAGAAAGTTGGAAGATAAAAGAGAAGGGTGATAAGATTGGAGAAAGGCGAAAAGATCGTAAGGTAAATAAGGGGTAAGGGTGGAGTAAAGGTAAATTGAAGAATGAAGAATAAATGAATGAGAGGAATGATGGAGAGGAAGACGAAGAGGAGATGTAGAAGAGAGGTATGAGAAAGGAGTTAGAGAAAGTTGGAAGATAAAAGAGAAGGGTGATAAGATTGGAGAAAGGCGAAAAGATCGTAAGGTAAATAAGGGGTAAGGGTGGAGTAAAGGTAAATTGGAGAATGAAAAATGAATGAATGAGAGGAATATTGGAGAGGAAGACGAAGATGAGATGTAGGAGAAAGGTATGAGAAAGGAGTTGGAGAAAGTTGGAAGATAAAAGAGAAGGGTGATAAGATTGGAGAAGAGCGAAAAGATCGTAAGGTAAATAAGGGGTAAGGGTGGAGTAAAGGTAAATTGGAGAATGAAAAATGAATGAATGAGAGGAATATTGGAGAGGAAGACGAAGATGAGATGTAGGAGAAAGGTATGAGAAAGGAGTAGGAGAAAGTTGTGAGATAAAATAGAGAGATTGGAGAAGGGTGATGATCGTAATACTGTATTTGTAAGAGATGTAAAAGAAGATAAAGAGCTGTAAGACAAAACGAGAAAATATAAAGAAAGGGCGGAGATATAGTATACGTGTTGATAAGATATGAGACGAAGGAGTAGGAGTATAAAGAAGTCAGTGGAAAGGAGAAAAGAGAGGAATGAGATAATACAGAGAGGTAAGATAGAGGAGATACGTTAATGAGATATATTAGAGAAAGGAGTAAGGAATAAATGAAAGAGAGAGTTAATTAACAATAAAGAGTGGGAATATTAAAAGAGAAAAATTGACAGTACAGAGCAAAAGACAAATATAAGGCATTGGTTATGTTTTGATGAGGGAAATAAGATATAGGAGTAGAATAGAAAGGAAAGATAGAGATAATAGAGATAAAAAAGGGGAATAAGAACATACAGAGTAAGTCGAAGATAAGATATTGGAGATATGGTAATATTACATAAAGGAATAAGAGAGAAAAGAAAAGGAGAAAGATAAGGGAGAGAAATGAGAAAAGAAAGAGAGGTATATTATTATTATATAAAGTGTATGTTAATGAAAGAAATATGTGAAAATTGTAAGAGAGAGTAGAAATAAAAGGGAGGAATGATAAGAAAGAGAGAGCGGAAGGAAAATAGACGAATGATAAGAGAGAGTGGAAAGAAAAGAGGGGAGTGATAAGAGGGTGGATTGAAAAGAGACGAATGATAAGAGAAAGAGTGGAAAAAAAGAAAGGAATGATAAAAAAGTGAACAGAAAGGAGAGGAATGACAAAAGAGTGGAAAGAAAAGGGTTGAATGATAATTGAGAGAGAGTGGAAATAAAAGATACTAATGATAAGAGAGAGTAGAAAGAAAAGAGATGGATAATAAGAGAGAGTGGAAAAAAAAGAGTTGAATGATAATTAAGAGTGGAAAGAAAAGAAAGGAATGATAAGAGGGAGTAGAAAGAAAAGAGAGGAATGTTAAGAGAGAATGTAAAAGAAAAATAGGAATGATAAGAGAGAATGTAAAAGAAAAATAGGAATGATAAGACAGAGTGAAAAGTAAAAAGGAATGATAAGAGAGAATGGAAAGAAAAGAGAGGAATGATAAGAGAGAGAGAATGGAAAGAAAAGAGAGGAATGATAAGAGAGAGAGAATGGAAATAAAAGGGAGGAATGATAAGAGAGAGAGAATGGAAAGAAAAGAGAGGAATGATAAGAGAGAGAGAATGGAAAGAAAAGAGAGGAATGATAAGAGAGAGAGAATGGAAAGAAAAGAGAGGAATTATAAGAGAGAGAGAATGGAAATAAAAGGGAGGAATGATAAGAAAGAGAGAGTGGAAAGAAAAGAGAGAAATGATAAGAGAAAGTGGAAAGAAAAGAGAGGAGTGATAAGAGAGAGCGGAAGGAAAATAGACGAATGATAAGAGAGAGTGGAAAGAAAAGAGGGGAGTGATAAGAGGGTGGATTGAAAAGAGACGAATGATAAGAGAAAGAGTGGAAAAAAGAAAGGAATGATAAAAAAGTGAACAGAAAGGAGAGGAATGACAAAAGAGTGGAAAGAAAAGGGTTGAATGATAATTGAGAGAGAGTGGAAATAAAAGATACTAATGATAAGAGAGAGTAGAAAGAAAAGAGATGGATAATAAGAGAAAGTGGAAAAAAAAGAGTTGAATGATAATTAAGAGTGGAAAGAAAAGAAAGGAATGATAAGAGGGAGTAGAAAGAAAAGAGAGGAATGTTAAGAGAGAATGTAAAAGAAAAATAGGAATGATAAGAGAGAATGTAAAAGAAAAATAGGAATGATAAGACAGAGTGAAAAGTAAAAGAGGAATGATAAGAGAGAATGGAAAGAAAAGAGAGGAATGATAAGAGAGAGAGAATGGAAAGAAAAGAGAGGAATGATAAGAGAGAGAGAATGGAAATAAAAGGGAGGAATGATAAGAGAGAGAGAATGGAAAGAAAAGAGAGGAATGATAAGAGAGAGAGAATGGAAAGAAAAGAGAGGAATTATAAGAGAGAGAGAATGGAAATAAAAGGGAGGAATGATAAGAAAGAGAGAGTGGAAAGAAAAGAGAGGAATGATAAGAGAAAGTGGAAAGAAAAGAGAGGAGTGATAAGAGAGAGCGGAAGGAAAATAGACGAATGATAAGAGAGAGTGGAAAGAAAAGAGGGGAGTGATAAGAGGGTGGATTGAAAAGAGACGAATGATAAGAGAAAGAGTGGAAAAAAAGAAAGGAATGATAAAAAAGTGAACAGAAAGGAGAGGAATGACAAAAGAGTGGAAAGAAAAGGGTTGAATGATAATTGAGAGAGAGTGGAAATAAAAGATACTAATGATAAGAGAGAGTAGAAAGAAAAGAGATGGATAATAAGAGAAAGTGGAAAAAAAAGAGTTGAATGATAATTAAGAGTGGAAAGAAAAGAAAGGAATGATAAGAGGGAGTAGAAAGAAAAGAGAGGAATGTTAAGAGAGAATGCAAAAGAAAAATAGGAATGATAAGAGAGAATGTAAAAGAAAAATAGGAATGATAAGACAGAGTGAAAAGTAAAAGAGGAATGATAAGAGAGAGTGGAAAGAAAAGAGAGGAATTATAAGAGATAGAATGGAAAGAAAAGAGAGGAATGATAAGAGAGTGAGTGGAAATAAAAGAGAGGAATGATAAGAAAGAGAGAGTGGAAAGAAAAGAGAGGAATGATAAGAGAGAGTGGAAAGGAAAGAGAGGTGTGATAAGAGATAGTGGAAAGAAAAGAGAGGAGTGATAAGAGAGAGCGGAAGGAAAATAGACGAATGATAAGAGAGAGTGGAAAGAAAAGAGGGGAGTGATAAGAGGGTGGATTGAAAAGAGACGAATGATAAGAGAAAGAGTGGAAAAAAAGAAAGGAATGATAAAAAAGTGAACAGAAAGGAGAGGAATGACAAAAGAGTGGAAAGAAAAGGGTTGAATGATAATTGAGAGAGAGTGGAAATAAAAGATACTAATGATAAGAGAGAGTAGAAAGAAAAGAGATGGATAATAAGAGAGAGTGGAAAAAAAGAGTTGAATGATAATTAAGAGTGGAAAGAAAAGAAAGGAATGATAAGAGGGAGTAGAAAGAAAAGAGAGGAATGTTAAGAGAGAATGTAAAAGAAAAATAGGAATGATAAGAGAGAATGTAAAAGAAAAATAGGAATGATAAGACAGAGTGAAAAGTAAAAGAGGAATGATAAGAGAGAGTGGAAAGAAAAGAGAGGAATTATAAGAGATAGAATGGAAAGAAAAGAGAGGAATGATAAGAGAGTGAGTGGAAATAAAAGGGAGGAATGATAAGAAAGAGAGAGTGGAAAGAAAAGAGAGGAATGATAAGAGAGAGTGGAAAGAAAAGAGAGGAGTGATAAGAGAGAGCGGAAGGAAAATAGACGAATGATAAGAGAGAGCGGAAGGAAAATAGACGAATGATAAGAGAGAGTGGAAAGAAAAGAGGGGAGTGATAAGAGGGTGGATTGAAAAGAGACGAATGATAAGAGAAAGAGTGGAAAAAAAAGAAAGGAATGATAAAAAAGTGAACAGAAAGGAGAGGAATGACAAAAGAGTGGAAAGAAAAGGGTTGAATGATAATTGAGAGAGAGTGGAAATAAAAGATACTAATGATAAGAGAGAGTAGAAAGAAAAGAGATGGATAATAAGAGAGAGTGGAAAAAAAAGAGTTGAATGATAATTAAGAGTGGAAAGAAAAGAAAGGAATGATAAGAGGGAGTAGAAAGAAAAGAGAGGAATGTTAAGAGAGAATGCAAAAGAAAAATAGGAATGATAAGAGAGAATGTAAAAGAAAAATAGGAATGATAAGACAGAGTGAAAAGTAAAAGAGGAATGATAAGAGAGAGTGGAAAGAAAAGAGAGGAATGATAAGAGAAAGTGGAAAGAAAAGAGAGGAGTGATAAGAGAGAGCGGAAGGAAAATAGACGAATGATAAGAGAGAGTGGAAAGAAAAGAGGGGAGTGATAAGAGGGTGGATTGAAAAGAGACGAATGATAAGAGAAAGAGTGGAAAAAAAGAAAGGAATGATAAAAAAGTGAACAGAAAGGAGAGGAATGACAAAAGAGTGGAAAGAAAAGGGTTGAATGATAATTGAGAGAGAGTGGAAATAAAAGATACTAATGATAAGAGAGAGTAGAAAGAAAAGAGATGGATAATAAGAGAGAGTGGAAAAAAAAGAGTTGAATGATAATTAAGAGTGGAAAGAAAAGAAAGGAATGATAAGAGGGAGTAGAAAGAAAAGAGAGGAATGTTAAGAGAGAATGCAAAAGAAAAATAGGAATGATAAGAGAGAATGTAAAAGAAAAATAGGAATGATAAGACAGAGTGAAAAGTAAAAGAGGAATGATAAGAGAGAATGGAAAGAAAAGAGAGGAATTATAAGAGATAGAATGGAAAGAAAAGAGAGGAATGATAAGAGAGAATGCAAAAGAAAAATAGGAATGATAAGAGAGAATGTAAAAGAAAAATAGGAATGATAAGACAGAGTGAAAAGTAAAAGAGGAATGATAAGACAGAGTGAAAAGTAAAAGAGGAATGATAAGAGAGAATGGAAAGAAAAGAGAGGAATGATAAGAGATAGAATGGAAAGAAAAGAGAGGAATGATAAGAGAGAGAGAGTGGAAATAAAAGGGAGGAATGATAAGAAAGAGAGAGTGGAAAGAAAAGAGAGGAATGATAAGAGAAAGTGGAAAGAAAAGAGAGGAGTGATAATAGAAAGTGGAAAGAAAAGAGATGAATGATAAAAAAGGGGGAGTGGAAAGAAAAGAGAGGAATGATAAGAGAGAAAGAGAGGAATACGAAGACCCGTGTATTAAATTTGTAAAGGAGAGCGGTAACTGAAAAGTATAGAAGATATAGTATTTTTTTTTATCTTGTAGAAGCACCAATCATTTTAAAGAAAATAATAAAAACGTGAGGTATTGTTCTATTAAAAAAACTGTAAATGTCAAAAACGTCCTTGTAATTCACCTTTAAAAAAAAGTAGTAATCATGCTATAGTGTAAGAATAATATGAAAAAGGTAATTTGCTGAAGTATGGTGACAATTTGTACTTGAATTTCAATGGTATTTTGCAAAATAAGTTATTACTGAACAAAAAATTATATAATTCAGCGGACTTTGATCAAATTCAAAATCCAAGAGCAAATAACAGACCCCCTTTTCCCCTCCCCCCCCTATTACGGGAAATAAGTTTTCTTCTAGAATACCTAAAACCTTTGTTTTCAAAGTTGTCTATTTCTTAAAAATCTAAACAATGGGAAAGATTGAAGACACTGAATTATCTTCTCCAAATATCCCGAAAATTGAAGAGAAAGAAAGAACAAAATCAACACATTGAAGAAGAAAAAACATCACAGCTCATGTTACGCGTCACATCAATCCCAACCCTCGACGAATCATTCAATGTCCAACAGTCCAATCCGACCAATCGCGATCAAGGGAGCCGTCCTGTCCCTATAAACCCCATTAACCGACGTAATGAAGAAAAGAAACAAGCAATTCTGTTACGTTGCGGACCCCAGCATTTGAGTAATGAGATATAATGAGACCACATTCATCATATTCAATCACTGTAGTAGGAACTTATCAGCGGTGTCCCAAGATTTGGCGGAAAATTGCCCATTTGGCAATTTGCTAAACTTGTTAATTTTAAAATTAGTTCATTTGCAGCATAAATAATTTAATTTTTAATTTTTTTACTATTCTTATGAAATTAGTTACTTCCTTTCTTGAGTCTGCGATGGCCTCGTTCGACAATTTCATAATCGGAGGGTTGCGAGTTCGATTACCGTCTTGGCGCTTGGTGGTTTGGTGGGAATAGTACAGGGATCATAGGATTTAGTGTTGTGAGAGCAGCGAAATCGTAATCGGAAGGTTGTTAGTTTTGTTTCTTGACATCCGTCAAAGTATTCGCTGTGTAGTGGAGGCTGGTGCAAATTAAATCTTTCATAGTACAAAATTCTCTTCATATCAGTATCAGATATCAGTAGTCTTCATCATTTGACATGGTTCAAAATTGCGAGGTATTGTTCCCGGGTCTTTCCTTCGAATCTGAACCCCATCGACATTGTAGCTTTAGTACAACGTTTTTTCAACCAACCAACTTACGTTATCTATATAATAATAAAATAACCGTCTGTCTTTAGATTGAAAAACACTAACTTCCTTATCAAACAAAAGGCTGAAAAAATTATATATAAGTACTATTCGTACTCAAGATGTCGGGAAGACTGGTGCACGATAAATCTGATCGGGGTCCAATGTCCTGACGCCTATTGAGGTTGCGTCGGGTTGTCCTCGTCATCTGACCATGGTTCAAAAATACGAGGCATCGTTCCCGGGTCTTTCCTTCGATAAGCCCCGAACCGTCGCCAATAGCCCACTATGCAGCTCTAGTGCGACGTTAATTAAACAAACCAAGATGTGGGCCCGAATTTTTAAAAATCTGTTTTGATTTTTAAGTGATTTGAAGAATTTTAGAAATATTGCATAACAAAAATTCTTCAAAAAAAAAAAAAACTTTTTAACGTGTCTTTGTAGTTTAACCGATAGCGCACCGGACTTCAGAACAAGAGGTCGCTGGTTCGAGTCCAGACGGAGGCCACTCAATTTCTTCCATATATAAAATTTATATGCAAAACAGCAACGAGGAGCCAAACAGCTAATTTTCATATAAATTCAATTTTGATCGATATTCAGCCTTAATTTCAGAACCATTGGCGACTTTTCAACATATTTGTTCAGTTTGGCGATAATTTCGAAACAGCAGCCCTGTTTCCGAGGAGGTTGACCAAGTGACAACAACATTCGAATGATAGGGGGGAGGGGGGGTTGAAATAGTTATTTTATATATATCGTCTGCGTGTTTGCCGTGCGTGCGTGGCTCCTCCACTTGCGTGAAGTGAGTGGAAAGGTTGCTGCTGCCGAAAAGAAACAATTTGTGTCACTGTTCGTCTTCTAGTGGCCCCTGAGGGGGGGGGCGATTTTTTTTTTTTTGGGGGGGGGGGGGATGGAATCGGTCGGGTTCGAATTAATCATTCAAATCTCGTTTGAATCTCCATTACTGTCATTGATTTTATTTTTGTCTGTTTGATTTTTATGCAGTAGTAGAAGTGAAATGCTTTAATAATGGTTGTAATGTTGGAGGAAAGCCCATTGAAATGAGAAAATTGAATAGCTGAAATAACTCCCTTAAGGAATATGTCTGCTAAATTTTGGGTATTGTAATTAGTATTCATTTAAGAGAACCATCACTGTTAAAAATAGGTATTCAAAAATAGGAATATTTCTGTTAAATTTTGGGTATTGTAATTAGTATTCATTTAAGAGAACCATCACTGTTAAAAATAGGTATTCAAAAATAGGAATATTTCTGTTAAATTTTGGGTATTGTAATTAGTATTCATTTAAGAGAACCATCACTGTTAAAAATAAGTATTCAAAAATAAGTAAAATGTACTCATTTTTGAATATATTCGATGCTTGTTATGGCTCCGAACACATAAGTCTCCATTTTGAAAAAGGCGTACTTAAAAATGAGTACAATAGGTAAAAATTAATAAAAAGAGCAGATGCTAACCTACATAAGCTGCCTTCATAAATCCCTTGATGCTTGTTATGGCTCCGAACACATAAGTCTCCATTTTGAAAAAGGCGTACTTAAAAATGAGTACAATAGGTAAAAATTAATAAAAAGAGCAGATGCTAACCTACATAAGCTGCCTTCATAAATCCCTTTCAATAAGTATCGAAAATTACAACCAAGACTTACCGGGAATCGAACCCAGATATGCAGGCCCTGCTGTTCAGAGCCTTATCCGTTAAGCTACCAGGGCAACGGAAAGAAGGTATTAACAGAAGTAATGTTAAAAAGGTATGCCAAAGGAATGGGTAGTAAGCTAATTGAGTTGTAATAACTCAGTTTCCATTAAAGCAATCAACATCAAATAATGTGGAAAACATCTTCTGAACAACTATTTTCAGTTTGTCAGGTCGCTTTGTTAAGATGGCTTGAACAGAAGCTGAGATGATCAATATTAAATCACACTGATCATTTTTGCGAAAGTACTGTTAATTAAATTTGAGTACGTCATCGCTCATTTACGATGCAATTATACTCGAAGAAAGACAAGTAGGTTCAGGTACTTATTTTTAAGACAGGTAAGACAGACATTTTTAAGACAGATAGTATTTTAGGAATTTAATAATTGGAGAAATCGCAAGAAAACTGTGGATTAGTGAAGTATAAAAAATAGTGCTTAAAAATGAGTACATGAATGTACTTATTTTACTTTGAGTACAATTGCATCGTAAATGAGCGATGACGTACTCACATTGAAGTAACCGTACTTTATCATAAGTGAGCAGTGTGATTTAATATTGCTCATCTCAGCATCAGTTCAAGCCATCTTAACAAAGCGATCTGACAAACTACAAATAGCTGTTAAGAAGATATTTTTCTACATTATTTCATGTCGATTACTTCAATGGAAACTGATTTATTACAACTCAATTTTCTTACTTACCATTCTTTTGATACCTTTTTAACATTTCTTCTGTTTATAATTTCTTCACGTCGTCGTGGTAGTATAACGGATAAGCGTGGTAGCACTTGTATAGGTGGAACAAACAAAAAACTGTTGCTGAAAAAATATTAGGAATTTTAGAATTCAGGACAGAACATTCCTCCATTTAAAAAAATATAAAAAAATGCCTTTTGGAATCGGAAATTTGATAAAAAAAATGCAATTTAGAAGGAGTTAATATGTATTTAAGATTGTTTTAATTATCCTAAAAACTATGTTTTACTAATAAATAATCTTCATTGAAGGAATTAAAAGTCTACAACCTAAACAGTTAGTGGAATTAACTTATCTCTGGATGTACACAATTGGCAATTTGCATCTGTTCGAGACCTATCCCGCAGGAAAGACACGGGAACACTCCCACGTCATTTTAAACTATGATCAGATAACAAGGACAACACCTGAACAACCCTATTTCCATTCCAAACTTCTACATCACGACCAACGTAAGGCCATTTCAACCCCGGCCGATGTACCAATTTATTAAAAAAAAAAAAACACTCTGAGAAATAACTTTCATTTCTGAGCATTCTGCTATCCTCAAAATTAATTTCGTCATATTTGAAAATTTGTCCTATTTGACAATCGTTTTGTCATTAAGTTACAATTCAAACGAGCTGTCCTGGCATGGTCGACAGCGCGCTTGGCTACGGACCACTGGTTTCAATCGAGCCGTCCAATTTTACTTGAAATTGTCCTCTTTTTTGACAAAATAAATTTCATGGGAGAAAAAAAAAACGACAAAATTCGTTTGGTCAGTTTGACGATAAATTTAATCGGAGCATTTTACCAGGCGTCTGTTTCGTCAAAACTGACGAAAATTTCTTTAATAATGAGCATGCGTATTTAACATACATTTATTTAGATACCCGAACCCACAATCCTCCGATAAGGAGAGCTCGCCCCTCTTTCCAACCAAGCCAGAATTAAAAACGGATACTTTCGACACAGAACGCGTACTGTATTAAGTACTGTAGTAAAGGTCTCTTTGGGGAGAGGGTGTGAGAAAATATATTGAGTTACCCCTCTCCCCTCCCCCACCAAAGCAATTCCAATTTACGTAATACGGAGTGAGAGACAGTGTCGCCCCCATGGGATTTCAAGCGGCGACGCTTCGTTAAAATGTCAACCGGTTTGGCTCATCGAGGGTTACTGCGAGGAGAGAGATCCCATAGGAATTGGATGGAGACCGTCTCGAAGAGCTATTACAATTGGCACTGTATCGATTTTTGGGGGATGTTTTTGCTAAATAGGGTGAAAGCAATAGTTACCGATCATTTTGGGGAGCCCCAGTTGCTCAGTTGATAAAGCGTTCAGCTACTAATCAGAGGATTGGTGGTTCGAATCTGGGAAATGGACTTGACATAGAAAAGTAAAAAAGTAGTGATCTTGCGATCGGAGGGTTGCCAGCTTCGCTACAAAAATACTAGAAAGTCGTTCAGAATATCCAACAAATTATACTGGCGTGTATACGGGACTGGTGCACGATAAATCTGATCGGGGTCCAAAGTCCCGACGTCTATTGAAGGCGTTGGGTGCCAGTTCAGGTGTTTAAACGTCATCTGACCATGGTTCTAAAATAACGAGGTGCATGTATGAATGTGTGTATGAATGTGTGTGTGAATGTATATGTGTTCCCGGGTCTTTCCTCCGAGATTGACCCCGAACCGTCGCCAATAGACAACTGTGCAGATCTAGTGCGACGTTAATTAATAAAACCAACCAACCAACCAAACCATTTGGGTTGGTTTTTATTTTTGTTAATTAACGTCGCAATAGAGCTGCAGAGTGGGCTATTGGCGACGGTTCGGCACCTATCTCAAACGTTTGGTTTTGTTAATTAATGTCGCACTAGAGCTGCACATGGGCTATTGGCGATGGTTCGGGGTCTATCTCGAAGGAAAGACCCGGGTGCACATACACATTCACACAAATATTCATACATGCACCTCGTTATTTTAGAACCATGGTCAGATGACGAGGAAACACCTGAACTGGCACCCAACGCCTTCAATAGACGTCGGGACTTTGGACCCCGATCAGATTTATCGCGCCGTTAATTTTTGCGGATGTTCTGGACGACTTTTCTAGTATTTTTGTAGCGAAGCTAGCGCCCCTCCGATCACAAGATCACTACTTTTTTTTTTTACTTTTCTTTGTCAAGTCCATCGCACGAGTTTGAACCACCAATCCTCGGATTAGTAGCTGAACGCCTTTAACCGCTCAGCCACGGAGGCCTGCATAACTTTAAAAGCTAAACAAATCCTGTAAACTTCAATTCAGCTCCTGTAAACTTCAGTGCGACAAACAGGGAAAACTCACAACCAGTAAACGCTAATTTAAACCTGTCCTTTCTTATTAAACAGACCCATTCACAACCCAACAGTGCTTAATTTACATTCACTCCGTACGTAACACCAATTATACCAACTCCACTAACCGCATAGACAATGAATCCCAACACGAACAGGACATGAACGCTCCTGACAGCCCAAACGTCTGGTCCGACTCCAACCTGTCACCAAGCATCTACTCCAAGGGAGCCATTTACCGGGGCTAAAGCGCTATTCCGAAGGGACTTCCCGACCAATAACAATAAAAAGCGTCCCAAGCATACTCTTAAACATACTCCCCACCATGGATTTCTAAATCGAATTGGCTCTCTCAATGGCTACAAATGAATTTGATTTCCTGAAGTAGTAAGGGGGTTGCCTTAAACTGATTAGGCGGGAAAATTCGGCAGAAACAAGGGCGAATCGTTTTCGGGGGGGAGGACTGTTGCCACCCTCGGACAATATGTTAGATAGAATTCGAAAGTGGGGGCAGTACGTGAGAAGAAAACGATTTTTTTTTTTTGGGGGGGGGGGGGGGGGGTTTATGGGTGCAGAGAGAAAGATTGGGATGGGGTTTTCTTCCTGTTATTTTGTTGGTGGTGAATGGCAACGGTGGGGATGTGTGGGGAGGGAGAGGGGGAGTCTTTTATTCTGTTCCCGCCTTTTTCGAGTTGTCGTTTGGAGTTTTTTTTGTTGTTTTGTTGGATTGTTTCGGTTTTGGTGTTTCTTTTTGTCCGCAGGGATTTGTGATTTTTTTTTCTGAAGAGGGGGTTCAAACAAAAAATCACAGTGGTCAGAAATCGGATAATGATAAATAACAGAATATTGAATTTTCAATAAATCAATTGTGCCTTAAAAGTATCTCGATTAAAAGTACCCATACCTAAAATAAATATGTTATGTAACGTCCACTAATAAAAAAAAATGTTTGTTCTCTTATTTGAGCCCTCTAGTTTCAAAATTAGATAGATAGATCCATTTTTATATATCATCCATTCCATATTTATATATATAGGAGCCCCAGTTGCTCAGTTGGTAAGGCGTTCAACTACTAATCAGAGGATTGGTGGTTCGCCCAGCAAAAAAAGTCAGCATGAAACCTTCATCAAAATTGTCAAATTGAAGGTTTTTTGAAGGTTTTATAAAGGATATTGAAACAAAAAACTGCAGTTTTTTTTAAGTTCTTAATTGTCCTGCATAAAACCTTTAAAATATTTGCATTTTACCTTCATGATTATAAATTGAAGGTTTTTTGCAGGTTTCTATGAAGGTTTTTTGCATTTTTTATGAAGGACATTGAAACAAAAACCTTTAATTTTATAGATCTTCAAAAAAACTGCAGTTTTCCTGCATAAAATCTTCAATTTCAGAATTTTGATGAAGGTTTTATGCTGACTTTTTTGCTGGGGTGATTTATTAAGGCAGGCTATGTAGGCAAGCCACTGCTCTTTTTACACATTGTACCCGTTTTTGAGTGCATATCTTTTCCTAAAATTAAACTTATGTATTCGGAAGTATGATAAGCATCCAATGTAATCAAAAATGAGTACATTTTACTTATTTTTAAGTACCTATTTTGAACAGTGCAAATAACCAAAAACAAAGCGATGTACCGGTAAACCCATCAACAATACCGCAACACTTCTAATTACCCCCAGACGCAACAAGCAATCGTGCTATTTCTCTCCCCCTAAGTTCACGCCCTTCATTATATCCCCTATCATGCAATACACAACCCAAAAACTCCCAGGTGCGAAGTCGAGAAACAGACGAATAAATTGCCAAAACCAATTGATGGGGATCAGAAGGGGAGACCCCGTGATAGTCACCTCCCCTCCCATCAGCCGAACCACCAGTTCTATAAACACAAACTCTCTTCATTACGTCCGTCGGTTTCCTTTGAGTTGCCCTTGACAAATCAGTTCTATAAATCAAAATGATGCCTCTTCGTTTCCAGCTTTTTAATGTGGCTAATGTTTTAGTAGGGGAGTACTGCGGCGGATATGGCGCTCGCAATTAGCGAGTGCTGCCCCCTGGGGGCACGGCTGCCAATGACAGAAGAGGATACGATGATCGATCACTGATTTTTCAACCGGAGTTAGTCTTTTTTTTTCCCCTTTTTTTTCGTTTCTTCTAATCACTTTTCTTCGGGGGTTCTGTTTTCATTTTCTCCTGTGTTAATTTCGCGTCTTGTCAGGGAGATCAAATTATATTAATTTTTTTTTTTTTTTTTTGAGAGGAGTCTTGATTATCGTGGATTGAAGAGGTGGGGGGGATGTGATTTTTATATACCCTCTGCGGTGTGGAAAATATTTCGGTTTGTGTGATCATTGTAGCGGGTGACAGCGACGGTTGTGAATCCCGGCGCCTACTGGTCTTGGGTATGCCGGGGCTGACCTCTAGCAGCTGCGGTCATTGGCGGATTGAGGAGCGTTGAAAATCGGGTACAAAGATGCTTTTTTGCGAGGTTGAAGTCTGTTTGCGAGTGTGATTATATAAATGTTTGTCTTGTGTCGGGATTTCGTTTCCAAGAGTTCAAGTGGGGTCGGATAAAACTCGATTTGAATATTTTAGATGTATTTAATCATTTTCTCTTTCGTTATTGACTTAATACAGTCTGGTTTGGAGAGTTGAAATGTTGGCGTGCTAGCTATACTTTTTTTGGGCTAAGAGAGATTTTGATATTTTTTTAACCGACTGCACAATTCGCCAACAAAACTTTAAAATAAAATCGCTGGAAACTTTCAATTAAAACCGCCAAATCACGCGCCAATGATAGGTTTGGTTTGGTTTGGTTTTGTTAAATAACGTCGCACTAGAGCTGCACAGTGGGCTATTGGCGACGGTTCGGGGTCAATCTCGAAGGAAAGACCCGGGAACACATACACATTCACACACACATTCATACATGCACCTCGTTATTTTAGAACCATGGTCAGATGACGAGGAAACACCTGAACTGGCACCCAACGCCTTCAATAGACGTCGGGACTTTGGACCCCGATCAGATTTATCGTGCACCAGTCCCGTATACACGCCAGTATAATTTGTTGGATATTCTGGACGACTTTCTAGTATTTTAGTAGTGAAGCTGGCAACCCTCCGATCGCAAGATCACTACTTTTTACTTTTCTATGTCAAGTCCATTTCCCGGATCCGAACCACCAATCCTCTGATTAGTATCTGAACGCCTTACCAACTGAGCAACTGGGGGCGCCAATGATAGATGTTATCAATTCGACTAATATGTATTTTTTTTATGTATGTTCGCGCAGGATTTCGGTTTTAATTCAGATATTCGGACACATTTTATTTGTTGGATAGGGGATGTTTCACTTGGGAGAAATTTGAAAAAATATCCGGTTATCCGACATTTAACTATCCGGAATTCTTAATTAACCGGACTGTTTAAAAAAAATATTGTCCGATTTCGAAAAGACTGTTTTTGTTGGATAGAAAAAATCCTCTTCGGCAAAAATTTCAAAAAAAAAAAAAAAAATCGGTTACCCGGCTGTTAAATATCCGGAAATGTCGATTAACCAGAGTTTTTTTAAAACAATTTACCCGATTTCAAAATGCTTTCATTGTTTAACAGAAGTTGTACAACGATGACATTTCGTTTACCCAGCATTTATTGCCATTGATAGGGATTGTTTTACGATATACATTGTTGAGACAAAACGTAAGCACAAGTTGTTACTTGAATTTCTTGGAAAATAGTAGCAGGAAGCGAAACTCCCTGCTGAATTAAAAACTAAAAATGGGGGGAAAAATAAAATTCAAAAAAAAAAAAGGAAAACCGACTTGAGGTATATGCACTAAAAAGTAAAAAATAATTTTTAATTTTACGAACGAGTTGTAAAAATTGAAGAAATCATCTTAAATTTAATGAAGTTATAAAATTACCATTAAATAATCAACTATTAAAATTACTATTGAAATATTAAACTAAAAAAACTTACCATAAAAGTAATATTAATAAAATTACTCTTGAAATAATCAATTAAAATTAGTATTAAAATTAACAGTTAATAAAATTATCATTAAAATAATCAATTAATAAACTTTCTATTGAAATAAACAATTAATAAAATTACAATTAAAATAATTTGATAACATTACAATTAAAATAATTTGATAAAATTACAATTAAAATAATAAATTAATAAGCTTTCTATTAAAATAAATTACTAAATTTTCAATTAAAATTTAATTGATATATTTACCATTAAAATAATTAATTAATATTGATATATTTACCAATAAAATAGTCAATTAATAAAATTACCAATAAAATAATTAATTTATAAAATTATCGTTAAAATAAGCAAATATTAAAATTATAATTAATATATTTAAATGATAAAATTACCATTAACATTCATAATTTACCACTAAAATAATCAATTAAAAAACTTTTTATTAAAATTGACTATTAATAAAAGTTCAATTAAAAAATTGATAAATTTACCCTTAAAGTAATCAATTAATAAGATTACCATTAAAATAATCAAGTTATAGTTACTTTTCAAAATTTTAAATAAATAAAATTAAAATTAAAATAGTCATTTAATAAAATCACCAGTATAATAATCAATTGATAAATGTAGAATTAAAATAATCAATTAATAAAATTACCAATAAAATAATTGATAAAATTATCGTAAAAATAAGCAATTAATAAAATTACAATTAAAATAATTTAATGATAAAATCACAATTAAAATAATTCATTAATAAAATTCATATTAAAGTAACCAATTAATAAAATTACAATTAAAATAATTTATTGATAAAATTACCATTAAAATAATTCATTGATAAAATTCATATTAAAATAATCAATTAAAAAAAATTCTGATAAAATAAACAATAAAATTTCAATTACAAAATAAATTCATTAATTAACCATTTAAATAATTAATTAATAAAATTACCATTAAAATAATTAATACAGTATCGATACATTATACCTCATTGTAATATACATGAATTCGACGACAATTACAACAGAACTAATATCACTGTACATTTCTGCCGTACAGTTTCAATGCTTTAGGTAAGATAAGTTGTGTATTTAAATTTCTATAAAACGCCCTAACTAATATTCAAGACATGCTACGGAAAACCTGCAGTAATATATTGAAATCTTAAACGAACAATAACATTGACCATCCTCGACTTTTAAATAGTTCGTAATTCTAATGACAACCAGATTTATTAAGAAAGGCGTGGGCGACTGACTGTTTCGCCTAGTGTTTTATCGCAAACTCGATTTACGGCCTAGTTTAAAAAGTATGTCTTTTGTATGCTTAAAATCTAAAGAACATCAAGTGTAAGTCTGATAGTGTAAGTCAGTGGTTCCCATACTTCTTCGAATTAAAATTTGTCCATGGCGTCCTATCCTAATTAAAAGTATTACTAATCATAAGTAAGAGATAGAAATAATTGAAATTCGTTAATAAAAATATCATCGATCAACTGACTAACTGAATCGATCCGGCAACGCTTGCTTAAATATTCTGTCCGCAAGATCTTCCAGAACATTCGAAATCTGTTGCGAAGGGTCTACTACGTTATCTGATTTTTAAAGGAATGGAACTAAAAGCAGAAGCTCTCTTAGGTTAGCCGTTTTGATCCATCTCACTGTCTATCACGGCTATTGGCGTTACAAGAAGTTCCACCGAATCATCAGTCTTTGTATATAGAATTGCTATTACTGATACAAGATTTTTTTACAAAGTCGAAAGTTTACCGCGCAGTTTTAGACAGCTTCCCTTTGGCGAGTTTTGAACGGTTTCCTTTTTCTTTGGCGCATTTTGCAGTTTCTAATTTCGCAGTTACGCCTTTTATGGTAGTTCGATTAGTTTTAGATTTGGGATAATTTTTCTTTTTTAGATTTAGCCCCCAATGGATAAAGTCGTTCAACTAGTAATCAGAGGATTGTTAGTTCGAATCTTAGCGATGGACTTAACAAAGAAAAGTAAAAAAGTATTGCGATCAGAGGGTTGCCAGCTTTTCTAGGAAAATACTAGAAAGTCGTTCAGAACATCCAACAAATTATTACGGCGTCTAGGCTGGACGATAAATCTGATCAGGGTCCAATGTCCTGACGCCTATTGAGGTTGCATTGGGTGGAAGCTCAGGTCAGGACCTTGTCACCTGACCATGGTTCAAATATACGGGACATCGTTCTCGGGTCTTTCCTTCGAGTTAGGGCCTGAACCGTCGCCAATAGCCCACTGTGCAGCTGTAGTGCTAGCTGCAGTTAATTAACCAAACCAAACCTTTTTAGATTTCACTTTGTGAACCACTGCGAGAATCCAATTAATTATGAAGCTTTTGCAATATTTCGCGGCGCCCCTGTAAACACAACAATCAATGGGAGAGTTTCACGTGACGTATCAACATGGTAACTTACTAGTAGTTTCGATTTCTTCCCTACAGCAGACAACTTTGCTCTTGTTTGTTTAGTCAATACGCTTGCAATTATGGGAAAGTTTGATTATACTATTAGTTTTTGCCAAATAAGTAATTTTTTTATTCGATATATGAATAAATTTAAATACAGAAATTCTTATATTATATTTGTATATAATTAGAATTACAACAAAATACGGAAAAATACTTTTATTTCAACACAAAAATACTTCATAAACGATTAATACAATTTATATCAGTGTATGTAGTAAATATTTCTATATTGAGGTATTATTTAAAGACTAAAACTTAAAATTATAGTACAGGACCAAAAGATCCATGCTAACCCTACGAAACTTCTTCGGTGTCGCTGCTCAGTTGGTAAGGCGTTCAGCTACTAATCAGAGGATTGGTGGTTCGAATCCGTGAAAGGGACTTGACATAGAAAAGTAAAAAGTAGTGATCTTGCGATCGGAGGGTTGCCAGCTTCGCTACAAAACTACTAGAAAGTCGTCCAGAATATCCAACAAATTATACCGGCGTGTATACGGGACTGGTGCACGATACATCTGATCGGGGTCCAAAGTCCCGACCTCTATTGAAGGCGTTGGGTGCCAGTTCAGGTGTTTCCTCGTCATCTGATCATGGTTTTAAAATAACGATGTGCATGTATGAATGTGTGTGTGAATGTGTTCCAGGGTCTTTCCTTCGAGATTGACCCCGAACCGTCGCCAATAACCCACTGTGCAGCTCTAGTTCGACGTTTATTAACAAACAAACCAACCAACCCGTATATGCAACACCGCGACACAAACCGGACCATCACGGTCCAGTGTTTACTGGGCAATTTGGCTTAATCAGCAATGAACTTTCGACCAATCTGGTTCTGTCAAACAGGTGTCTACCCTTCCCCTCTCACAAAAAAAAAAACTAAAAAAAAAAAAAAAAAAACATCCCACCATATATCACCACCATAGCGAAGGGTGTCACCATCCAACAACCCAAAGGGTCAAGACCCCACCTTTCGAAAAACAATACACGAATTAGGCGCGAGTATCCATTACAAAGTGCCCTTCATTCGGGATTCATGGAGGACTTTCTCGGGGCGGTGCGGTAATTGGAAGCGTGGGTTAGCGGACATGGGATGGGGTGTACGTGACGGGCATGCGGGATGGCCCGGTTTGGGTGGAACGGTGGCAACGGCGGGTTTAATGCTCGGTTCTGGGGGTTGGGTAATTGTGGGCGGTTGCTGTTGTCCGCGGAGATGGTTAACCCTTAATTGAACAGTCGGAGTTGGGAAGGGGTCGAAGCGTTAAATATGTTAAATGGAGAAATTAATATTGTTGTGATTTTATTTTTGTATTTTATTTGTTGGTACTTATTTTGCTTTTCGTTTGTTTTTAAATGCCACTGTTATGGTTGGTTTGGGAAACGTCGCGCTAGAGCTGTACATTGGGCTATTGGCGGCGGTTCGGGGTCGAAGGAAAGGCCGGTGAACAGTGTCTCGTATTTTTGAACCGTGGTGAGATGACGAGAACAACAACTGAGCTGGTACCCGAGGCAACTTCACTAGGCGTCAGGACATTGGACCTCGATCAGGTTTAACGTCCTTAGATAGAGAAATCAATATTGTGGTAATTTTTTTTGTATTTTATTTGTTGAAATTTTTTTTTTGTATTTTCTTTGTTCATATTTTTTTTTGTATTTTATTTGTTGACACTTTTTTGTATTTTATTTGTTGATATTTTTTTTGTATTTAACTAGTTGATACTTTTTTTGTATTTTATTTGTTGATTTTTTTTGTATTTTATTTGTTCATACAATTTTTGTGTTTTATTTGTTAATACTTTTTTTTGTAATTTATTTGTTGATACTTTTTTTTATCCTTTAATTTTTTTTAAACGCCACTGTTATCGTTGGTTGGGTTACTTAACGTCGCATTAGAGCTGCACATTGGGACGGTTGGGGTCTATCTTGAAGGAAAGACCCGAGAACGATGTCTCGTATATTTGAACCATGGTCATATGAAAAGGTCAATACCTGAGCTGCCACCCAACTCAACCTCAATAGGCGTCAGGGCACTGGTTTTTGGTTTTGTTTTGTTAATTAACGTTGCACTAGAGCTGCACAGTGGGCTATTGGCGGCGGTTCGGGGTCAATCTCGAAGGAAAGACCCGGGAACACATGCACATTCACATTCACATGCACCTCGTTATTTTAGAACCATGGTCAGATGACGAGGAAACACCTGAACTGTCACCCAACGCCTTCAATAGACGTCGGGACTTTGGACCTCGATCAGATGTATCGTGCACCAGTCCCGTATACACGCCAGTATAATTTGTTGGATATTCTGGACGACTTTCTAGTATTTTTGTAGCGAAGCTGGCAACCCTCCGATCGCAAGATCGCTACTTTTTTACTTTTCTATGTCAAGTCCATTTCATGGATTCGAACCACCAATCATCTGATTTGTAGCTGAATGTCTTACCAACTGAGCAACTGGGGCTCTTCAGGGCACTGGACCCCGATCATATTTAAAGTACACCAGTCCCGTATACACGGCGTTGGTAATTGAGGAAAATTTCAAGTGATTTTTGTAATTTAGTAGCGAATCTGGCAAACCTAAATTTTTATTAATATTTCCCAGTGATAAATTCATTTACTTTCAATATACCAATATTTATTGTGAAAAGTATATCAACAACATTATTAAAACTCGAATCAAAATGATTTTTAAGATAACTTGTAAAAAGATTTAAAAAACGAGGTTATTTCTTTTAATTTTTAGCTGAGAACTTTTTCCATTTATTTTTCATTTATAAATGAGAAATATGGTAATTGAATATGATTCAAATAGAGTAACACATGAACTAAAATCAAGAAAGCGACCCTATAAAAAATTCGGTTCCTCTAAAATTAAATTAGAAAATTGTTTTAAATCAAACGGAAACCCTTCCTAAAGTACAATAGTTTATTAATCATTGTAAGGTAGGACAAACGAACAGTTCAACTGTAATCATGATAAAATTATGAATAGCATTATTTTGAATTAAATTAAATTTAAGGTCAAATTATTGAAATGTTTAAGAATACGTTTATGTTTAAATGTATTTAAACACTTAATTTAACGTAAAATTACAATAAAAGTAAAAAAAGCAATTATTGATAAAAAATTAAATTTAAATTAAAAACGATAAATTATGAATAACAAACTTTTTAAAAAAAACTTTTAATTACAGTAACCGAGTTTTTTTAATATTATTTTTAACTATTTTAACTTAATTTGTTATTTATATATTATTTTTATGTTTTAAGTGACGGATATTATTATAGTAAATATTGGGATAAACTAATAGCATTAGATTCATAACCGCACCATTGGCTAACGCCTCATGAACATTAATTAATTTTAAAGAATTGCCATTCTGAGATTTTACACATTTTTATTTTAGCAAGCTTTGCACTTTTTACTATTAAAACAGAACATAAAACAAACTAAAAACGTCTTTTCACTAAACAATTATATTGAAATGTCTTAAAAAAATAAATTAGAGTTTTTTTAAATCAAATTTTTATAAATAAATTTTATTTTAATCTTGCTTTATTAAAAAGTTCCTTTTTCTTTCTCATAATTTGAAAAGCATTTATTTAATTAAATTAAATGCGAAAATAAAAAAAAAGAATATAATATGCTACTCGGATATATAGTAGTCCATTTTTTTTAATATATCTATGATAACTAGCTGTAAGACCAGGCGTTGCTTGGGCTTTACGCAGTGTGTTGGCCGATTTTTTTACTATGGTGCTACCTGGTGGTTTTAGTAAGAAGTCTTTAGTGCTGAGGGTGTTTTTTTTTATAAATCTCATGTAGACCTTTCTCTATATTTTGGAAGGCCAAGTGTATATATATATACACACACACACACACACCTATGTGAATATTAGCCATTTAATATGCTGTCGATAAAAATAATGAATTCTGAAAAAATAAAAATAAAACATTTGGCAATATTGCTTTAGTGCCAATTGATAGTAAACTATATGGAGTTATACCAATTGAAACTCTAAGTTAAACTTTTAGGAGGGTTATTCCGACACTATAACACTGTTCCACACCATAACAAATAGCCCTATTGGCATAAATGTAATAACGTTATGTAGGAAAATTGGCACTTTTGCGTTTAATATCTTGAATTAAAGCAAAACCTCTCCGGCCTATGTTGTCAAAATAGCTGATTGTTTTCCTCCTTTGGTTGGCGAGGTTTTTGCTAACGACCGATTCTTATAATCTGCTCCTCAATAAATAAATTCAAAGAACTTCGTAATGGAAAGCAGCCAGAATAGTCGAAGAAAAGTATTTTTGGTCACCAAGGTGGCTCTTAAGAATAACTTTATGAAGGGAAGATTTACAATCTAAATTTCCAATATATGAACAATGTAGGGGATGATATAAAAAGTTCTATAACTTTTGAACGATTGCAGATATCCACATGAAACAAAGTGGAGATGTTAAATTGGAAGATTACTGATAAGAAGACAAAAGTTTTATATAAATCCGTTTAGTTCTTTTTGAACCGCACGAACAAACAGACAAACAAATAAAAAACTGACAAAAAAAATTTAATGTGATTTTCTGGATCAGTATATCCAAATTCATGCAAAAAATACCTCAAAATGAGTTTTTTTATTCGAATCCACAGACAGACACTCCATTTATTATTTTGAATTAAACTGTGGTATATGTATTGATATATACTAATATACTACATGAATAAATCAATTGATAAACTTTTAACAATTTAATAAATTTAATAAACATCCCCATTTTAATTTTATTTTATTTACTAACTTAGCATTTATAAAAGTTAACATACGCAGCAACTGTAAATATACAACGAAAATTTTTTGGGGATTTCCTGCAAAAAAACTCAACATGTGTGGTTTTGTTCGAATCCACAGACAAAGCCACTGCATTTTTATATATGTGTATTGATAGATACTAGTACACCACAAGAATTGACAACCTTTTGGCACTTTAATAAACTTCAACATTGTAATTTTATTTTATTTACGAACGTGGCATTTATAAAAGTTAGCGTACGCAGCAACTGTAAAGATACAACGAAAACTTTTTAAAGATTTCATGCAAATACTCAAAATGGGTGGTTTTGTTCCAATCCAAAGACAAACGCTGCATTCTTATATATGTGTATTGATAGATACTAGAAAACATAAGAATTGATAAACTTTTAACAATTTAATAAACATCAACATTTTAATTTTATTTTATTTACAAACTTAGCATTTATAAAAGTTAGCATACGCAGCAACTGTAAAGATACAACGAACACTTTTTGGGGATTTCATGCAAAATATCCAAATGAATGGTTTTGTTCGAATCCACAGACTGACACTGCATTCTTATATATGTGTATTGATAGATCCTAATACACTACATGAATAAATCCATTGATAAACGTTTGACAATATAATAAACATCAACATTTAAATTTTATTTTAATTACGAACTTAGCATTTATAAAAGTTAGCAAATGTAGCAACTGTAAATATACAACGAAAACTTTTTGAAATTTCATGCAAAAACTCAAAATGAGTGGTTTTGTTCGAATCCACAGACACTAACACTGCATTCTTATATATGAGTGTTGATAGATACTAATACACCACATGGATAAATCAATTGATAAACTTTTGGCAATTTAATAAACATCAACATTTACATTTTATTTACAAACTTAGCATTTATAAAAGTTAGCATGCGCAGCAACTGTAAAGATACGAAGAGAACTTTTTGAGGATTTCATGCAAAAACTCAAAATGGGTGGTTTTGTTCGAATCCACAGACAAAGACACTGCATTCTTATATATGTGTATTGATAGATACTAGTACACCACAAGAATTGATAACCTTTTGGCACTTTAATAAACTTCAACCGTGCAATTTAATTTTATTTACGAACATGGCATTTATGAAAGTTAGCATATGCAGCAACTGTAAAGATACAACGAAAACTTTTTTGGGATTTCATGCAAAAACTCAACATGGGTGATTTTGTTTGAATCCACAGACAAAGACACTGCATTCTTATATATATGTATTGATAGATACTAGTACACCACAAGAATTGATAACTTTTTGGCACTTTAATAAACATTAATATTTTTATTTTATTTTATTTACGAACGTGGCATTTATAAAAGCTAGCATATGCAGCAACTGTAAATATACAACGAAAACTTTTTGATGATTTCATGCAAAAACTCAAAATGGGTGGTTTTGTTCCAATCCAAAGACAATATACTGTGCATTCTTATATATGTGTATTGACAGATACTAATACACCATATTAATAAACTTTTGGCATTTTAATAAATATCAACATTTTAATTTTATTTTATTTACGAACGTGGCATTTATAAAAGTTAGCATACGCAGCAACTGTAAATACACAACGAAAACTTTTTGGGGATTTATGTAAGCAATTTAAAGTTCGTTATAGCGGAATTCACTTACGATAAAAAGACGCTTAAAACACATTGTGAAGTTATTTTCTCATTTTCTTCAACCCCGTCATAGCGCTCTCATTGAATCAAAAAATATCTCCCCTTTTTAATTCGCACTTTAAAAATTCCTTTTTTCCCCACTAACCCCGACCCCCCCCCCCCTCGCCTCTTAAAATAACTACACCCAATTGCCCATGCGCAAATGTCGGCCAATCACCATCTAGGGGCAACCGCGAACACGACATAAAAAAATATTCCCTACCCTTAGGGATTTTTTTTTCTTTCAATTAAGCTCACCCCTCCCCTTGGGGTATTTTTTAATAAAAAAAACAGAAATATCTACATCTACCCCCAGCGGTCGGTTTAGCCACAATGTGAAGGGAGGGGGAAAAAATATTAATAAAAGATTCAAATGCCTAGAATTCCAAATATACCACAAAAACGGCCGAGATATGCGCCCTTTTACACAGCCAAGAAACTTCGTCCTGTGCAATTTAAAAATGATTAATCTCGCCAACAAAAAAGAGATGAGGGAAAAAAAAGGGAATTTTTTTTTTGGCGATGGAAATTCCTGATCTCGCCAAAACGCTTGGAATGCGCATGTTAAATAAATGGTTGCTAACATAGAACTTTTGATATCGCCAAACAGTGACAAAAGTCTGCCAAACGTATTGGTTAGGTGAATTAATGACGTACTAAACCTATAAAATATACTATTGGCGATGGTTCGGGTTCTATTCGTAAGAAATACTAGGAAACACTGAGGGTACGATGAACCAGTGGTAAAGTATTCGGCTAGTAATCGGGGGATTGCGAGTTTGAATATTTAAGGGAACTTGACCACTGATCTCTAACTGTAACTTCTGGATTGGGCAAGACATTTTGTTAACTTGTAGCCAATTGAAGGAGTAACAACAGTATCCTACTTTCATTGCTACAGCAATATTTCGTATATTTTTCATGCTAAAATAAGCCGACATGTATTGCTTTTGACTGAGTTTTTTTCTATTTTATTTTGAAACCCATTTTAAATGCAGTCTGCTGTTAAAATAGGTGCGCGATACATCTGATCGGGGTCCAAAGTCCCGACGTCTATTGAAGGCTTTGGGTGCCAGTTCAGGTGCTTTCTCGTCATCTGAAAATGGTTCTAAAATAACGAGGTGTATGTATGAATGTGTGTGTGAATGTGTATGTGTTCCCGGGTCTTTCCTTCGAGATAGACCCCGAACCGTCGCCAATAGCCCACTGTGCAGCTCTAGTGCGACGTTAATTAACAAAAACCAAAAACCAAACTGCTGTTAAAATAGAAAGTCATTTGCAAGACAAAGTCGAAGTAGGTATAAAGCAGGAGCAAAAACTATTTGTTTGGTAATATAAAAATTAATTCCATAAGAAGAAAATATAATATTTATATACATTTAATATTTCTACGATGCTATGGCATTAAAAAACACACTAAATTACTTTAAGAGTAATTTGGGACACAGTATGGCTGCTTCCACATTGGCTTCAACGCGCCCATAGAGGACACAAGTTTTGAGCCTTCCAGCAGCTACAGTTAGAGTTCAGTGGGACTTGACAAGTTGTAAGGATTTCAAGAACGGAGGGTTACCAGATTAGTTACTAAAAAAGTCGGCTAAAATTTTCCACAATTTCCTTCAGAATCGTGTATAAGGGACATATGCGCGTGTAATGTGATCATAGTTCAATATGCGTTCATGGTTTACTATGGTTAATATGATCAGGGTTCAATACGCCTCAGGTGTTGCCCTCGTCAAAAATACGAGGAGTGTTCCCGGGTCTTTCCTTTGTGATAGACCCCGAAAAATCGCCAACAGCCCACTATGCAGCTCTTGAGCGACGTTTATTCAACAACCAAGCAATATGTAATATAATTTAAATCTTAATTTATTTCACTGAACTCTAAATGTAACTTCTGGAAGGCTAAAAATGTGTTTCTTCTATGGGCGAGTTGAAGCCAATGTGGAAGCAGCCATACTGTGTCCCAAATTACTCTTAAAGTAATTTAGTGTGTTTTTTAATGCCATTGCATCGTAGAAATATTAAACGTATATTAATATTATATTTTCTTCTTACAAAATTAATTTTTATATTGCCAAAACTAACAATTTTTGCTCTTACTTTGGAACCACTTCGACTTGCAAATTACTTTTTACTTTAATAGCAGATTGCATTTAAAATAGGTTGGTTTGGTTTGGTTTTTATTAATTAAGGTCGCACTAGAGCTGCACAGTGGGTTATTGGCGACGGTTCGGGGCCTATCTCGAAGGAAAAACCCGGGAACGATGCCTCGTATTTTTGAACCATGGTCAGATGTCGAGGACAACACCTAACACCGAACGCCTTCAATAGACGTCGGGACATTGGACCTCGATCAGATGTATCATGCACCAGTCCCGTATACACGCCGTTAATTTTTTGTGGATGTTCTGGACGACATTCTAGTATTTTGGTAGCGAAATTGGCAACCCTCCGATCGCAATATCACTACTTTCTTTACTTTTCTTTGTCAAGTCCATCCCTTAGGATCGAACCAGGAATCTTCGTATTCCCAGCTGACGCCTTTAACCGCTTGGCCACGTAGGCCTCAGCTTTCAAAAGAAAATTAAATAAAAACAGCCAAAAGCAATACATGTCGGCTTATTTTGAAATATTGCGGTAGCGATGAAAGTGGGGTACCCCTTCAATTGGCTTCAAGTAAACAAAATGGCTTGCCCAATCCAGAAGTCTCAGTTAGAGATCAGTGCTTAATTTACTAAATGCCAAAATGCCTTTAAGTATTTTTATGGTGTCGCCCTTTTTGGAATTTTGTAGCAAACATATCGCCAATTTGGCGATTTTTCGCCAAACAATGCCAAAACTTTTTAAATGAAGTTCATCGGCGTGCAAAATTCGGGGATGTTTCCATTCTATTTTTTCCACCCCCATGTATTGTGTTGCTCTATTTTTTATTATAAATTTTTATGCGCCATTTAATGTAATTCACTTTCCACCTAGAATGATTATTTTTTTCGTTCTATTCTCGGCTGCTTCCGGAAAAATGTGGGGGTGGGGTTTTCTGGCATAGGAAGCCGCCAAAATGAACACAATGGATTGGGTTTTATTAATTTTTTCATCCCAGCTTTTAAAATTAAAAAACATTTGTCACTTATCTGCGACGGAATTCGTGATTATGGTATTATTTATTATAATTTGTTATTGTTACTTTGCGGTGTTGCCAGATTAAAAACTGAGCCGAGATGCTAAGTCGGTTTCATTTATCGGGGAAACCTTGGCGATTTTTTTTTATGTCATACACCCATGCATATTTATGCATTTTTTCTAGTCGCCTTTCTCATGGAAGTTCTAGTACTTTTTTGTGTGTGAATATTTATAGATTTTTTTTTTTTTTCTGTATTGCAAGTAGACTTCTTTAAATATAATTTCTGACATTTTTTTTCTATAGTTTCGAAAGCGATGGAATAGTTATTACTTAATATAAAGTATTTTTTTATATGAATAAAGTAAAATATAACATTAATGGTATTAATTTAATTAATGGTATTTAACGTTGCACTAGACCTGCACAGTGGTCTATTGGCGACGATTCGGGGTTTATCTCGAAGGAAAGACCCGGGAACGATGCCTCGTATTTTTTAACCATTGTCAGATGACGAGGCAACACCAAACCAAACCAAGCCCAATGCTAGTGAATAATTAGTTATTACTTAATTATAGTTAATTAGTATTAATAATTAGTTATTACTTAATTATAGTTAATTAGTATTAATAATTAGTTATTACTTAATTATAGTTAATTAGTATTAATAATTAGTTATTACTTAATATAAAGTATTTTTTTTATATGAATAAAGTAAAATAATACATTAATGGTATTAATTTAATTAATGGTATTTAACGTTGCACTAGACCTGCACAGTGGTCTATTGGCGACGATTCGGGGTTTATCTCGAAGGAAAGACCCGGGAACGATGCCCAATATTTGTAAAAAATATGTCTTACACTTATGAAGATTTTTTTTATGAAAATCTATGTGTTTTATTGTATATGTCTTATAATGACAGCATTTTAAAACTGAGTACCCTAGATGCAAAGGCAGCTATATCCGAGTGGATTAAGGCGTCAGCTGGGAATCAGAGGGTTCCTGGTTCGATCCTGTACGAAGGATTTGACTAAGAAAAGTAAAAATGTAGAGATCTTGTGATCGGAGGGTTGCTAGCTTCATTACAAAATACTAGGAATGTTGTCCAGAACATCCACAAAAACTTTCGGCGTGTATATGGAATTGACTGGTGCACGATAAGTCTGATCGGGGTCCAAAGTCCCGACATCTATTGAAGGCGTTGGGTGCCAGCTGAGGTGTTGTCCTCGTCATCTGGCCATGGTTAAAAATACGAAGCATCGTTCCTGGGTCTTTCCTTCGAGATAAGCCCCAAACCGTCGCTAATAGCCCACTATGCAGCTCTAGTGCAACGTTTATTAACCAAATTAGCAAATGCAGCTATATGCACTTTAATTTTCGAGAAAAAACTGTTAAAACTTAATTAGTGTTAGTAAAATAGTATTTTCTTCTTCTAAAAACGGAAGAAAAAAATGCAATAATTTTGTACTAAAATGCATAAGTTCCCAGATTACTCAAAGAGTCATCTAAATTTAAATTTTCACTGAACTTGATTTGACACTGAATGAAGGATTTAACTGGTTTTGCAAATGTACGCATTGTCATCTAGTTTTTGTTCAAGAAGCAAAGCCCTCTATATCCCTATTCCTACCCACTTTCGCTTTGCATCTGTATCCAACGTGGATATAGCTACTTTTGCTACTGAGTAACTTCTTCGGTATTATACTTAGGAAATAAATTGTTTTTCTTCTCTTTTATTATATTTTAAAATTAAAGCCAAAGTAATAAAGCACCCGTAAATACCAAAATATAACTTTTCGATTTTTTTCTTGGATATAACTTCTTTTGCATAGGCACTGTAAAAAAAGGGTACTTAAAAATAAGTTCCTCAACCTACCCGTTTTTTCTTTGAGTACCATTGTATCGTAAATAAGCGAATACGTACTCAAATTTAAGTAACCGTACTTTCGCAAAAATGAGCAGTGTGATTTAATATTGCCGATCTCAGCTTCTGTTTAAGCAATCTTGACAAAGCGACCTGACATACTTAAAATAGTTGTTCTGAAGATGGTTTTCTACATTATTTGATGTCGATTGCTTAAATGGAAACTGAGTTATTACAACTCAATTATCCTACTTCCCATTCTTTTGGTACACCTTTTTAATATTTCTTCTGTTTGTTACTTCCTCAAGTCTCCCTGGTAGTTTAACTAAGACATTGATTGGGCTGCGATGTCAAAGGATCTGGGTTCGATTCCCAGAAAGTCTCGATTGTAATTGTCGATATTCTTTTGGCACACCTTTCTAACATGTCTTTTGTTTATAACTTCTTCACGTCACCCAAGTACCTCAACGGATAAGGCTTTGGACCGCGGTGCATGAGGAACTGGGTTCGATTACCGGTAAGTCTTGGTTGCAATTGTCGATATTTATTGAAAGTGATTTTTGAAAGCAGCCTATGTAGGCTAGCATAATTGTGCTCTATTTTTATTCATAGTACTTATTTTTGAGTACATGTCTTTTTTTTTAATTTGAAGCTTATGTCTTCAGAGATATGATAAGCATCGAATGTATTCAAAAATGAGTACATTTTACTTATATTTAAGTATCTATTTTTAACATTGTTGGCTTCTTACATTCAGAAATCTCACTTAAAACTGTAGTCCGCACTGTCTTATTCGTTGTACCACCTGAGCGAACGGAAGAAGTTATAAACAAAAGTAACGTTAAAAAGGCGTGACAAAAGAATAGGAAGTAAAGTTAATGGAGTTGTAATAACTCAGTTTTCATTTAAATAATCGACATCAAAAACTGTAGAAAACCATCTTTTGAACAAACACCGCAGTCCATACCCTTATCTATTAAACTATCTGAGCGACTCAAAGAAGTTATAAACAGAAGAAATGTTAAAAAAAGGTGTGCCAAATGAATGGGATGAAATTTAATTGAGTTGTAATAAACCAGTTTCTATTTAAACAATCAAATAAAGTTGAAAACCATCTTCTGGACAACTATTTTGAGTGTGTTAGTTTGCTCTGTTGAGATGACTTGAACAGAAGCTGAGATTAGCTACATTAAATCACAGTGTTCATTTTTGAAAAAGTACAATTACTTAAATTTGGGTACGTCAATTATACTCAAAGGGGATGCAATTATACTCAAATAAAAACGAGTAGTTTCAGGTACTCATTTTTAAGTACCTTTTTTACAGTGTATTGATACCAAAATCTTATTTTTTTTTAAATCTTTGGATATATCCTCTTTTGCATCTGAGCCTCTGAGTTCAGAAATCTCACTTAAAACGCACAAATTCCCGGACTCTCTCTCCGAAATACCAATTAAAAACCGTTTACATTTAACAGGCGTGAAAAACGCGCAGGTGAAATAAAAACATTTCACCTCCCCTCCCACCCTCTGCATTTTAACGCTCCGTATATTTTTTATTTCCATAACCTTTCCACAACCCGACTCAATTTCGGAAACTATGCCCCTAAACAACCCGAAAAAAAAAGCACTACAGCCCCTGAATTGCCCCTGCACATTTGTTTCACCGCCTAACGTCTCTGTGAGACAGAAAAGCCCGTCGTAAAAGTGTAAGAATGCGCAGTGGAAAGCGATATAAGGGCTTTTTTTAAGGGCTTTTTTTTTGTTCGGGAAAGTTATTATTTTAGATGGTGTGTATGGGCGTAAAAAAATGGGATGTATTTTGGAAGGGTATCATAACCGAATGTTAAAAGGGACGAAGGGTCTTGGTTGCCTGACTTGGCGAAAAATCGCCAATTTAGCGATTTTTAAATATGTTAAGGAAGCAAGAGGATTTCCAGGCTAGGAATTCACCTTTCTAATGAAATATTGTGTTAGAAGCTAGTTATAGTTTTAATTAGTATTAATTATATTTCCAGTGATTTTTCTAAAATCTGGTTTGTGATTTTTTTAACGTTGTATTAATAACTATGTTGTGTGTTCTTTACGTATGTATCGTGCTTATTTTTTTGTGTACACCAATAATTTTTTTGATACATGTAACGAGAAATACAGTACCCAGAACTATAAGATAATCGTTTCATATCCTTTTAATTAAAACTCCCTTGTGTAAGTTATTTCCAAGTGTGGAAAAAAAGTCTTAAATGTATGCGTAAGATATGTGTAATTAAAATATAATTTTGTTGCACTGTTATTCTGTAGAAATATTGAAAATGGTAAAACAAGCAATGTTCTTTTTGTTTGAAAAAATTATATGAATTAAATAACAATAAAAAATTATTTAAATTTGTATAAAAAATATATAGGAAAGTTTATTATAATTACAAGTAATTATATTTTTCGTAAAAATTGGAATTTTTATATATAAAAAGAAAACGTACTTTAAAATTATCCGTTTTTTTTGTTTTGTTTTGTTTTGTTACAAAAAATATTTTCAATAAAAAAAATTCTAGAAAAATTTATTTATAAAAAAAAATCTTATTTTTCTGAAAATTATAATTTATTTTCAAAACCTTCTAAAAAATTTACTACGAAAACAAGCAATTCTTATTTTCTAGAAAAATTTCTAAACAAATTTCCAGAAAAATTTCTAAACAAATTTCCAGAAAAATTTCTAAACAAATTTCCAGAAAAATTTCTAAACAAATTTCCAGAAAAATTTCTAAACAAATTTTCAGAAAATTTCTAAAAGAATTTCCAGAAAAAAAGTATAGAATTTCCATAAAAAATTCTACATGGATTTCCATAAAAATTTCCAGAAAAAGTTCTAGAAAGATTTCAAGAAAAAATATTAAAAAAATTTCAAGAAAAAATTCTAGAAATTTCTAGAATTTCTAGAAAAAATTATAGATGGATTTCTATAAAAATTTCCAGATGGGTTACCAGAAAAAGTTCTAGATGGATTTCCATAAAAATTTCTAGATGTATTTCCAAAAAAAAATTCTAGATGAATTTCCAGAAAAAATTCTAAAGAGATTTCAAGAAAAATTTCTAGAAAGATTTCAAGCCATATTTCTAGATGATTTTCAAATAAAAATTCTAGAAATATTTTTTAAAAAAAATTCTAGATGGATTTCCAGAAAATTTCCAGAAAGATTTCCACAAAAAATTCTAGAAGAATTTCCATGGAAATAAATTAAATAAAATTAAACAAACGAAAAATTTAAACAATTCACAACTCACAATGATGAAACATTTGGCTGCATTTCCTCCACAATCTGGCGACTTGGGATTTTCAGGACCAGCAGCCCTGTACGGGGGAGCATTTTTATGTTAAAAGGGGGGGGGGGGAGAAGGGCATCCACACTCTTAGTTGAATTGAGTGCTGGGTGCTTTGGACAGGAACGTGAGCAACATAACATGGGTTACGGTTTACAGTTTGCCCGAGGTGCTGTGAAAATGGGATGCCTTCGTTAACTTTGAGTGTTTTTTAAATGGACTTTGCATAGCTGGTGTTGCTATAATTTAAAAAAAAAAAAACATTTTGTGTAATAAATTATGTTCTACATTTTTAGGGTTAAGATTGCATTTGAGGAAAATGTGGTTTGGAGTTTATTCTCCCCTTAGGGCTGTGATAGTCTGGTGGGAACGGTACAGGATTCGGTACTGAATAGTCTCGTGAAGGAGTCACGGTTTGACCAATCAACGAATTGTCTACAGGGATGGACATATAAGTTTCATTTTTGAAAAAGACATGTACTCAAAAATGAGTACAATGAGTAAAACAAGTAGATTCTGGCCTACATAGGCTGCTTTCATAAATACGAACGAATTGCCTTCGGGGATGGTACACTGTTGACAATGGGTACACATAAAAATGTACTCATTTTTGAGTACATTCAATGCTTAACATAGTTCCAAATACATAAGTTTCATTTTTGAAAAAGACATGTACTCAAAAATGAGTACAATGAGTAAAACAAGTAGATTCTAGCCTAGGCTGTCTTCTTTAAAAATAATTTTTAATAAATATCGACAATTACAGTCAATACTTACCGAGAAACGAACCCAGATCCTCAGGTACCGCAGACCAGTGCCTTATTCTTTGTTTCACCAGGGCGACGTGCAGAAGTTATAAACAGACGAAATATTAAAAGGGTGTGTCAAAAGAATGGAAAGTAAGATAACTGAATTGCAATAACTCAGTTTCAGTTTAAGCAATCGACATCAAATAATGTGGAAAACCATCATATGAACAACTATTTTAAGTTTGTCAGGTGGCTTTGTGAAGATGGCTTGAACAGAAGCTGAGATGAGCAATATTAAATCACACTGATCATTTTTGAGAAAGTACGATTACTTAAATTTGAGTATGTCATCGCTCATATGCGATTCAATTGTTCACAAAGAAAACGAGTACGGTCATGTACTCATTTTTAAGCATTTTTTTTACAGTGTAACTTATTTCATTGAAGGAATGTCTGGGGTACTGCTCAGAGTGTACGATTTATAAGTACTGTGAACTGCTAAAATGACGTGACATGGGGGAGTGACGGGGACTACTACTAATGTGACAGTGCGTGACATAGGAGAAGGTAATGGTACAAATGGATGAAACATCGTGACGTAAGAAATAATACGAAGAAAATTCTTGAATAATCTGATACAGCAAGAATTTGATACCCTACTTCCTAATACGCATACATGTAAAACAAATGTACTTAAAAATGAGCACCTGCGCCTACTCGTTTTTCTTTGAGTACAATTGCATCGTAAATGAGCAACGACGTACTCAAATGATCATTTTTGAGAAAGTACGATTACTTAAATTTCAGTACGTCATCGCTCATATACGATTAAATTGTACGCGAAGAAAAATGAGTACATTCATGCACTAATTTTTAAGTACGTTTTTCTGTTTTTTCTTTGAGTACAATAGCATCGTAAGTGATACGACAACGTACTCAAATGATCATCTTTGAGAAAGTACGATTACTTAGCTTTGAGTTCGTCATCACTCATTTACGATTAAATTGTTCGCGAAGAAAACCGAGTACGTTCATGTACTGATTTTTAAGTACGTTTTTCTGGTTTTTCTTTGAGTACAATAACATCGTAAATGAACGACGACATACTCAAATGATCATTTTTGAGAAAGCGCGATTACTTAAATTTGAGTAAGTCATTGCTCATATACAATAAAATTGTACTCGAAGAAAAACGAGTATTTCATGTTCTAATTTTTAAGTACGTTTTTCTTTTTTTTTTAGTACAATAGCATCGTAAATGAGCGACGACGTACTAAAATGATCATTTTTGAGAAAGTATGATTACTTAAATTTTAGAGAGCCCCAGTTGCTCAGTGGTTAAGGCGTTCAGTTACTAATCAGAGGATTGGTGGTTCGAATCCGTGCGATGGACTTGACAAAGAAAAGTAAAAAAGTAGTGATCTTGCGATCGGAGGGTTGCCAGCTTCGCTACAAAAGTACTAGAAAGTCGTCCAGAACATCCAACAAATTATACTGGCGTGTATACGGGACCGGTGCACGATACATCTGATCGGCGTCCAATGTCCTGACGCCTATTGAGGTTGCGTCGGGTGCCAGCTCAGGTTCAAAATTACAAGGCATCGTTCCCGGGTCTTTCCTTTGAGATAGACCCCGAACCTTCCCCAATAGCCCACTGTGCAGCTCTTAGTGCGACGTTAATTAAACAAAGTAAAAACAAAAGAGTACGTCATCGCTCATTTACGATTGAATTGCACACAAAAAAAACGAGTACGTTCAGGTACTCACTTTTAACCACCTTTTCTTTACAGTGTACAGTTGCAATACATACATCTCTATTTACATTTCCAATTCATATCTTTCCAATACACACTCAAATCCATACGGCCTCAAAGCAACCTTTTCCAATAACCCCATCCAAGTTCGCCTTCCAACTCGCCAAAGTTCGCCGAGCCCTCAATGCCAATTACCAGGTATATATCCGCCGTTCCTAGAAAGCGGCGTTCCCATTTAATCAGCCGTATCTTCTGTATCAATCGGCCATAGATTTACCCTTTTTTAGCCGAATAAAGGGGAAGGAGGGAAGACTCACCCTTCCCATCTCATCACAAGATAGCCATCTTTTTCCCTAGTAGTGGGAAGGAATTGAGTGATTGGATGAGAAAAGGGATTTTTTTTTTATCTTTATGAATTGGAAAATTACTTTTGTAATGAGATCTTGAATTTCTTTTTTTTTTTAGTGGGTGCGATTTATTTTTTTACTTTTGGTGGATTGCGATATGGCTGAAACGATTTTATTTTCTGTTAACTTGTTCTGAATTGTAGGGTAATGTAGGGATTTTTTCTGTTTCTTGAGGTTCCATGAGTCCGAAAAAGAAGATAATATATTTGAAAACAATATTAATGTACTTGTAAATAACTTTCACATGGTTGACACATGTTTTCTAAACTTGTTTAATTTTTTTTTTAAAGTTTAGGGGCAATTTGGTTATATCCTGTTTTCGAAGCATTTTACATGGAATTTAAATTTGAATATTAAAAGTTTTCTTAAGAAGCTTAAGTTTTTTTTTCAAATTATGTTATTTAAATAAACACACTTCTAAATTAAAACTTATACCGAGGCTGAAAAACACTATTTATATACACTAATAAAAATAGGTACTTAAAAATAAGTAAAATGCATTTACTCATTTTTGATTACATTCGATACTTATCATCTTTACAGTGCACCATTTTTAAATGTAGATATTTACAGTGTACGATTTTTAAATGTACATCTTTACAGTGTACCATTTTTAAATGTACATCTTTACATTACACATATTTAATACACATACTTTTTCTATTTAAGTCTTTAGAATGTGTATATTAAAATATGTATATTAGAATGTACATATTTGTAATGCACTTCTTTACATTGTGCACATTCACAATGCACACTTTTATAATGTGCACCTTTATTTCTCACATTTTTGCAATGTATGAATACCATGTAAAACTTTTATATCAAGTATATTTTTACAATTACAAAGTACATATTTCAATGTATACTTTAAAAATCTTTTATTTTGTTCATAAAATTATTTAAATATATACGAAAAATTGCGTTTTTAAAAAACTTTTGAGTACATTACCATAGCCATAGATTTTATTTAAACACGGAATAATCAAAATTGGTTTGGTAAAAGCCCTTACATTTATTTGTACTGAATAATTTCCATATTTACATAAAGAGGGAAGAAGACAGTAAATAAGAAGAGGAGACATATTATATTTAACCTGACGCACAAAAGAATGGCTCACAACAAAAAAAAAAAGCCAAAAGCTAACTAAATTATTCCAACAAACGTTCAAAAACTAAACCATTATAAAATCTGAAAAGAATAAGAAAAATATTTTAACAAATTTATTCTAAACCAATAAACCAACACCTCATCCATCTACGGGTCGATTACCTGAAGAAAAAAAGATCTTTAAAGCCCAACCCAATCGGCGAAAAAACGAGATTAGAAACAAAAAGACAATAATCATATAAATGAGGAAGCTTTTTTCGAGGGTCTTTTTATCGCGCCTCATAGCGCACCTTCTTTTGATTAAACAATCTGTGGCTGATGGAAAACATCAACAGACCTTCGAGTAGCCGATTCAGGAGTCCGAAGAAAAATGGCCTAAGTCAAAAGATCGATTTTTTTTAGTTTGTAATAGTCGGTTGGCCAATGGACCAATCAGAGAGTTTCATAATCGCCAACCAGAAGCATTAATCGGTGATTTCTAAAACGATTTGCGCCAATTGCGCCTTTAAAAACGGTACCTGTACATCTCCGCAAGGAGTCGTTTCATAAAAAGCGAGATCCTTCGAATCCTAATAACTCCGAGGGGGATCGGCTTGTGGGGATAAATGACCTACCATCATGTATAGGAAAGAAGGGTGTTTCGACCAGGACGATTGCTAACCTATATCTTTCTCTGACCTCTGAACCACATAGGTTTGGTTTGGTGTGGTAAATGAACGTCGCACTAGAGCTGCACGGTTGGCTATGGGCGACGGTTCGGGGTCTATCTCGAAAAGGAAAGACCCGGTAACACATACACATTCACCTCGTTATTTTGGAACCATGATCAGATGACCAGGAAACACCTGAACTAGCACCCTACGCCTTCAATAGACGTCGGTACTTTGGATCCCGATCAGATGTATCGGGCACCAGTCCCGTATACACGCCGTTAATTTTTGTGGATGTTCTGGACAACTTTTCTAGTATTTTGTAGCGAAGCTGGCAACCCTCCGATCACAAGATCACTACTTTTTTTTAAAAACTTATCTTTGTCAAGTCCGTCGCGTAGGTTCGAACCAGGAATCCTCGGATTCCCAGCTGACGCCTTTAACCGCTCGGCCACGGAGGCCTCCTTAACCACGTAGGATTAAAGCCGCCCGTGACTGCAGTATACGCTTCCGCTCCCATAATTCCGCGGGGAATAAGCCTAAGGTAACACCATAAAATGGGGCAGCGAAAATACCAATTTTCGCTGCAACGCTTCACCACTAAATTGTATCCTTGGTAGCACTATAAAATGGTGAAACTAAGCACCAAATAATGGTTGCAATTAAATGGGTATCAAATTTTGGGGCAAGA
Organism: Troglohyphantes excavatus; assembly: GCA_963932185.1. Lineage (NCBI taxonomy): Eukaryota > Metazoa > Arthropoda > Arachnida > Araneae > Linyphiidae > Troglohyphantes > Troglohyphantes excavatus. The sequence goes on from OZ010678.1 coordinate 46,254,479, forward strand.
TCGTACTAAATGTTTAATAGTGTAGTGCTAATAAAAATAATTGAGCCGTTCCTGAAGACGATGATCGTTTGGGTGACGAAACCACTGATCTCTAACTGTAAATTCTGGATAGGGCAAGACATTTTGTTGATTTGAAGCCGATGTAGAGGCAGCCATGATGTGCCCCAGTTTCTTTGCTGCCGCAATATTTCGTATATTTTTCGTGTTAAAATAAGCCGACGTGTATTGCTTTTGGCTGAGTTCTGTTTTATTTTCTTTTTAAGCCTATTTTAAATGCAATTTGCTATTAAAATGAAATGTCATTTGCAAATCAAAGTCGAAGTAGATAAAAAGCAAGAGCAAAAACTATTTGTTTGGCTATATAAAAATTAATTCTATAGGAAGAAAATGTAATATTTATATTCATTTAATATTTCTACAATGCTATGGAAATTAAAAACACCACTAAATCACTTTAAAAAATATATTGGGGCACAGCATGGCTGCTTTCAATTGGCTTCAACGCGTCCATAGAGGAAACAAGGTTTGAGCCTTCCAGCAGTTACAGTTAGAGTTCAGTGGACGAAACTCAAGTTCACAACCATCCGATTACGGACACATTGCTGTTTCGAAGACGAAAATCCAATTTGCAGTCCTCTGACTGTCTGCCTACAGTGCACGTTAAATCTGATGAGATTCAAATGTTAGTCATGGCATTAAAGTTTTTTAATATTAACTGATAGCTTGGGTGTTGTCCTCGTCAGCTAATCCTGAGTATTGCTCGGCTGTTGTGGGCTCTCTACATTGAATTGCCAAAATATTATGACGACAAATTGATTCTTTGACTTTGAGAGCCTCATTGATTAAAATCTACTGTAATATGCTACACTGTTGGCCTTCGGTTGTCCATTACAAATCTGGACAGTTCTCTTCGCTAGAGCATTCAATTTACTGTTAAAAATAGTTACTCAAATATAAGTAAAATGTTCTCAATTTTGAGTACATTCAATGTTTATCATGGCTGCGAATACATAAGTTTCAATTATGAAAAATAAAATATATACTCAAAAATGAGTACAATGAATAAAAAGAGTAGATGCTATTCTACGTAGGCTGCCTTCATAAATCACTTTCAATCAATGTTCAGAATTACAACCACGACTTACCGGGAATCGAACCCAGATCCTCAGACATGGCAGTCCAGAGCCTTACCCGTTAAGCTACCATTCGACGTGACGAAGTTATAAATAGAAGAAATGTTTAAAAAGGTGTGCCAAAATATCGGAAGTAAGATAATTGAATTGTAACAACTCAGTTTCCATTTAAGCAGTCGCCATCAAATAATATGGAAAACCACCTTCTGAACACCTATTTTAAGTTTGTCAGGTCGCTTTGTTAAGATGGCTTGAACAGAAGCTGAGATGAGCAATATTAAACTACACTGCTCATTTCTGCGAAAGTACGTTTACTTGAATTTGAGTACGTCATCGCTCATTTACGATGTAATTGTACTCAAAGAAAAACGAGTACATTCATGTATTCATTTTTAAGCACCTTTTTTTACAGTAAAGGAACGTTGTACCAGGCTGGGCCACGTTTTAGCCAGCCTATGACACTGGTGATTTATGACAACAGGATTTTTGGTTTGGTTTGGTTAATTAACGTCGCACTAGAGCTGCATTGTGGGCTATTGGCGATGGTTCGGGGCCTATCTCGAAGGAAGGACTCGGGAACGATGACTACTAATTTTTGAACCATGGTCAGATGACGTGGACAACACCTGAGCTGGCACCCGACGCAAGCTCTATAGGCGTCAGAACATTGGACCCCGATCAGATTTATCATGCACCAGTCCCGTATACACGTCAGTATAATTTGTTGGATGTTCTGGACGACTTTATAGTATTTTTGTAGCCTCTCTCCGATCGCAAGATCACTACTTTTTTACTTTTCTTTGTCAAGTCCATCTCACGGATTCGAACCACCAATCCTCTGATTAGTAGCTAAACGTTTTATCCACTGAGCAACTTGGGCTCGAACACAACAGGAAGAGGCAACTATTGGACAACAGGCTGGACAAGAATGTGTCCCTGGCCGTGTAGAAAAATAGAAAACAAAACGAAAGTCCAAATAACCGTGAGGCCACCGTGGCCGAGCGGTTAAGGCGTTCAGCTACTAATCCGAGGATCGGTGGTTCGAACCCGTGCGGTGGACTTAACAAAGAAAAGTAAAAAAGTAGTGATCTGGTGATCGGAGGGTTGTCAGCTTAGCTACAAAATACCAGAAAAGTCGTCCAGAACATCAGCAAAAATTAACGGCGTGAATACGAGACTGGTGCACTATACATCTGATCGGAGTCCAAAGTCCCGACGTCTATTGAAGGCGTTGGATGCCAGTTCAGGTGTTTCCTTGTCATCTGACCATGGTTCTAAAATTACGAGGTGCATGTATGAATGTGTGTGTGAATGTGTATGTGTTCCCGGGTCTTTCCTTCGAGATAGACCCCTAACCGTCGCCAGAATATCCAACAAATTTTACTGGCGTGTATACGGGAGTGGTGCACGATACATCTGATCGGGGTCCAAAGTCCCGACGTCTATTGTAGGCGTTGGGTGCCAGTTCAGGTGTTTCCTCGTTATCTGACCATGGTTCTAAAATAGCGAGGTGCATGTATGAATGTGTATGTGTTCCCGGGTCTTTGCTTCGAGATAGACCCCTAAGCGTCGCCAGAATATCCCACAAATTATATTGGCGTGTATACGGGACTGGTGCACGATACATCTGATCGGGGTCCAAAGTCCCGAAGTCTATTGAAGGCGTTGGGTGCCAGTTCAGGTGTTTCCTCGTCATCTGACCATGGTTCTAAAATAACGAGGTGCATGTATGAATGTTTGTGTGAATGTGTATGTGTTTCCGGGTCTTTCCTTCGAGATAGACCCCGAACCGTCGCCAATAGCCCACTGTGCAGCTCTAGTGCGACGTTAATTAACCAAAACCAAATAAACGTATCAACTTTCCAGACCACTCACATACACCACTGTTCCTCCAAACTGACTCTCTATTATCCAGTCAAAGTGATGATGGGCTCTAAATCCATCTTCCTAGTTACGGGAGTGGGTGTGAGCCCAGAGCTCCAACCCAGAACCTCACCCAGAACCTCATGGAACGAGCGAATGAGGTGTTGATAATAGAGCGATTAGAGCCTGTCTGGCCTAGGATAAGCTAATTATTTAGGAACGACGAACTAAACTGATTATAGGGGATGCGTACGATCCATCATGGGGATTTTTTTAAAGAGGCCTTAATTTATATTCATAGTTATCACAACAAATTTATTTTGATATTGGTATCTTTTTTTTACCTGAGATTCTTAAAGTATATATGGGTTTTGATTTTTGAGCTGTAGTGTGCTTAAAAGTATTATTGTTATTATTTGGACCGGGCACGCCTATAAAATAAGTGAACCGCTTAGGTATTCATGAGAATTTTTTTCGGAGATTTTGTGGTTGTTTTCGGCTAGACGTTGATGACGACCACAGTTTGAGGGATATACGCCCACGCAATTTGGGGCAGTGGCATTCAATCAAAATTAAGGACTAAGTCTGGAGATGAGCAAGATGAGTGAAATAAAGAATTAGGCTTAAAGAGGTTTTATTTTAGTTTGAAATGCGATACGTGGAACTCGTTTATTTTAATGCTTACTGAAAATAAAAATGGCTGGTTTTATATCCAATTTTTTTAAAACTTTTTTTTTTACTTTCTGGTTGGTTGATTGGTTTTGTTAATTAACGTCGCACTAGAGCTGCACAGTGGGCTATTGGCGACGGTTCGGGGTCAATCTCGGAGGAAAGACCCGGGAACACATTCACACACACATTCATACACACACCTCGTTTTTTTTAGAACCATTGTCAGATGACGAGGAAACACCTGAACTGGCACCCAACGCCTTCAATAGACATCGGGACTTTGGACCCCGATCAGATTTATCGTGCACCAGTCCCATATACACGCCAGTATAATTTGTTGTATATTCTGGACGACTTTCTAGTATTTTTGTAGCGAAGCTGCCAACCCTCCGATAGCAAGATCACTACTACTTTTTTATTTTTCTATGTCAAGTCCATTTAACGGACTCGAACCCCCAATCCTCTGATTAGTAACTGAACGCCTTACCAACTGAGCAACTGGGGCTATTTCTGGTTGGTTGAATTTATGTCGCAATAAAGCTGGTGAATGGGCTATTGGCGACGTTTCGGAATCTACCCTGATGGTAAGATCCTTCGAGCATGAATGGACTGTAGTAGAGCGAATATGACGTCATCATCGTGATGCAAATATCTCAGACCTGATGGCACCAGACACGTGACTTCTTTTCAAAATTTATGAATTAAAAAACGTTCGCGATTGACTGCTGATTTGGAAATAATAGTAAATGTGCGACTTCATGAAGTGCAGGATATTTTTATGAATGAACTAGAAAAAATTTATGAATGGATGACGTAATAAACCACGTGTCTGAGGCCATACATTTTGACCTAACTTTGATGTTAGCGAGATGATTTCTCTACTATGAGGGATCCATGCTCAAAAGTAAGACCCGGGAACACTGTCTTGTAATATTGAATCATGGTGAGATGTCCTTATAACACCTGAGCTGGTACAACACGCAACCTCAATATGCATGAGGACATTGAACCCAGCGTCGGATTTAAGATGTTTGCGACCGTACACTGTAACAAAAAATGGTACTTAAAAATGAGTACCTGAACATATTCGTATATCTTTGAGAACAATTGCATCGTAAATGAGCGATGACGTTTAAGTAAACGTACTTTCTCATAAATGAGCAGTGTGATTTAATATTTCTAATCTCAGCTTCTGTTCAAGCCATCTTAATAAATCAACCTGACGAGCTTAAAATAGTTGTTCAGAAGAGGGTTTTCCACATTATTTGAAGTCGATTTCTATTACACTGAGTTATTACAACTCGATTATCTTACTTCCCATTCTTTTGGCGCACCTTTTTAACATTTCTTCTGTTTATAACTTCTTCACGTCGACCTGGTAGTACAACGGATAAGACACTGGATAGCGGTGCTTGAGGTTATTGGTTCAATTTTCGATAAGTCTTAAAATTTATTGAAAGTGATTTCTGTTTCTTTATTTATAACTTCTTCTCGTCGCGCTTGTAGTACATGCCCTGGACTTCGGTGCGGACGACATTAGGTAGACGGCTTGGGTTCGATTTCCGGTAAGTCCTGGTTGTAATTGTCGGTATATATTGAAAGCGATTTATGAAGGCAGCTTATGTAAACAAGCTACGGTTCTTTTTATTCATTTTCACTCAATTTTGAGTACATGTCTTTTTCAAAAGTGTAACTTGTGTAATCGGAGCCTTCGAGCATGCATGGACTGTAGTAGAGCGAATATGACGTCATAATCGTGAAACCATCTCAGACCGAATGGCCTCAGACACGTGACTTCTTTTCAAAATTATGAATTAAAAAATACTCGCGATTGGCTGATGAATTGGAAAATGTGTATCAGTGAAAATTTATGAATGGAATGACGTAATTAATCACGTGTCTGAGGCCATACATGTTGGCCACACTTTGATGTTAGCGAGATTATAACATTATGTTTTCTCTACTATGAAGGATCCATGCTCAAAGATCGGAACCATGATAACTATGGAAAGTATTCAAAAATGAGAGTATTTTATTTACATTTAAGTACCCATTTTTAACAGTGTTAAAAGTGGATATAACTCGTTTTGCTCCCCCGATTACCCAATACTTTCATTACCTTATACCGAATACAGCACAATAAAAATCCCCTGGGGATTTTACGACACCGCCAGACGATCCTATTCTTGTTTGTTTACACCCTATTTACGACGCACATCATCACACAAACACCCGGACACCCGGAACTAGATAAAAATACAAAAAAGACGCTTCGGGTAGAATCTGCCCCCCCCCCCACCCGGATGCTTACCCCGGGGGGGGGGCAACCGCTCATTTACCCCGGTTAGGATTCAGGGGTGTTATTAAACCCTTCCTTTTTAATGGTGCACACCTGGGGTTGGGATACGAACACACGCCCCCCTTTTTTTTTAAATTTGGTGTAGGCTTATCTGTGGGGATCGGTGTTTATGAAATGGCGTGGTTTTTTTTTATTGACTGTTCTGTGAGTGTGAGTTGTGGGGGAAAGTGGACTGAAATGTCTGGGAATGTCATTGCAGGTGGGGATATGGAGTTTTTATCAAGGGAATAATTCTTGAAATTGAAAATAAGGGGGGAATAATGGGGGAAATGATGGGCACTAGTATTGGGCGATGATTAGATATATGTTGAAATTCGGACGTAAAAAATCGTCGTGATTTCGATTTTGTAATTTTTGATTTGGCGATTAGTCGAAAGTACACTCGTGCAAATATACTGTGTACTCAAATATAAGTAAAATGTAGTCATTTTTGATTGCATCCGATGCTTATCATGGCTCCGAATACATAAGTTCCGATTTTGAAAAAGTCATCTACTCAAAAATGAGTAAAATGAATAAAAAGAGTAGATGCTATTCTACATAGGCTGCCTTCAGATATCATTTTCAATAAATATACACAATTACAACCAAGGCTTATCCGAAATCGAACTCAGATTCTCATGCACCGCAGTCCAGTGCCTTATCCGTTGTACTAACAAGGCGACGTGAATAAGTTATAAACAGAAGAAATGTTAAAAGGTGTGTCAAAAGAATGGAATGTAAGATAACTGAATTGCAATACCTCAGTTTCCATTTAAGCAATCAGCATCAAATAATGTAGAAAATCATCTTCTGAACAACTATTTTAAGTCTGACAGATCGCTTTGTTAAGATGGCTTGAAGCAGAAGCTGAGATCAGCAATATTAAATCACACTGCTCATTTTTGAGAAAGTACGGTTACTTAATTCGAGTACGTCGTCGCTCATTTAAGTTGCAATTGTACTCAAAGAAAAAGAGTAAGTTCATGTACTCATTTTAAGAACATTTTTTTTTACAGTTTAAGTGCAAAAGTTCTACTGCACTTATTCTAATAATAAAATATTGAAATATCGACATATCAACAATATATATGTACCAAAAGTATCGATATGTTATAAATATCGATAAATCGAGAAATATCGATAAATCGAGAAATATCGATAAATCGAGAAATATCGATAGAGAAATATCGATAAATCGAGAAATATCGATAAATCGAGAAATATCGATAAATCAAGAAATATCGATAAATCGAGAAATATTGAGTAATCGAGTATATCGATAAATCGAGAAATATCAATAAATCGAAAAATATCGATAAATCGAAAAATATCGATAAATCGAGAAATATCGATAAATCGAGAAATATCGATTATTTTCTGCTGATTAATCGCGAAGCCTAATGGGCCCCATAGACTATTTGCTGTTAATCATTTTATTATTTTGTTATTTACATTAAAGTCTGTAGATGTTCTGGTTTCGTTAAAAGTCAAGTGATTCAATTACGAAGCAAGTATTAAAACTAACGGAGTGTTTTTTCTGAGAGTACTGTCACAATTTGTTATAAACGTCCCAATCCATTGTTAATTCATATTACAAACCCCACAAAATATTCGCATCCCAAATACAGTGACTAAAGCCACTCTCACTCGCAGCATATTCAAATCGAGCATCGCTCAACATAAACCCATAATGGCATCCAACTTAAGATAGACACCTCTCACATTTACCCCTATCATTTATCCCTATCATTATTTCACCCACAGTTTCGAGCCCTGGGGACTCGACATGCGATGTTTTGCGGTGCGGAAGATCGTTTAGTTCGTATTTTGATGGATATCATTTCAATCTTTTCATTATTTCCCTTTATAGAGATGGATATCATTCTGAGCAGTGGAAAGAGGCGGGGATTTTATTCGAATTAGGGGAGAATGCTGTGTTTTTTAGATGATGGAGGACTGTTAAAAATAGGTAAATGTTCTCATTTTTGATTACATTCGATGCTTATCGTAGCTCTGAATACATAAGTTTCATTTTTGAAAAAGACATGTACTCAAAAATGAGCACAATGAATAAAAAGGGCAGATGCTTGCCAACATAGGCTGGCTGCCTTCTTAAATCACTTTCAATAAATATCAGTTTGGTTTGGTTTTGTTAATTAACGTCGCACTAGAGCTGCACAGTGGGCTATTGGCGACGGTTCGGGATCAATATCGAAGGAAAGACCCGGGAACACATACACATTCACACACACATTCATACATGTACCTCGTTATTTTAGAACCATGGTCAGATGACGAGGAAACACCTGAACTGGCACCCAACGCCTTCAATGGACGTCGGGACTTTCAATAAATATCGACAATTCCAACCAAGTTTGGTTTGGTTTGTTTAATTAACGTCGCACTAGAGCTGCACAGTGGGCTATTGACGACGGTTCTGGGCTTATCTCAAAGGAAAAACCCGGGAACGATGCCTCGTATTTTTTAATCATGGTCAGATGACGAGGACAACACCTGAGCAAATTCCAACCAAGACTTATCAGGAATCGAACCAATATACTCAGGCACCGTCGTTCAGGGCCTTGTCCGTTGTATTACAGAGCGACGTGAAGAAGTTATAAATAGAAGAAATGTTAAAAATGTATGCCAAAATAATGCAAGTTAGATAATTGAATTGCAATAACTCAGTTTCCATTTAAGCAATCGACATGAAATAATGTGGAAAACTACACTGCTAAAAATAGATACTTGAAAATAAATAACATGTACTAATTTTTGATTACATTCGATGCTTATCATAGATCCGAATACATATGTTTCATTCTTGAAAAAGACATGTACTCAAAATTGAGTAAAATTAATAAAAAGAGCAGTTGTTTTCCTACACAGACTGCCTTCATAAATCATTTTCAATAAATTTCAACAATTACAACCAGGACTTACCGATGATCGGACTTGATGTCGTTCGCATCGAATTCCAAGGCCTTATCAGTTGTATTACTAGAGCGCCATCAAGAATTTATAAACAGAAAGCTTGTTTAAAAGGTGTGCCAAAAGAATGGGAAGTAAGATAATTGAGTTTTAATAACTCAGTTTCCATTTCAGCAATCGACATCAAATAATGTGGAAAACCATCTTAAAATAATTGTTGAAATAATAATCATAAAATAATAGTGTGTCAGGTTGCTTTGTGAAGATGGCTTAAACAGCAGCTAAGATTAGCATTATTAATTCTCACTGCTCATTTTGAGAAAGTACGATTACTTAAATTTGAGTACGAATATTCCTCATTTAAGATGCAATTGTACTCAAAGAAAAACGAGTATGTTCAGTTACTCATTTTTAGCACTTTTTCTTACAGTGTGGTATCAAATTCCTGCTATATCAGATTGTTCAAGAATTTTCTTGGTGTCATTTATTATGTCACGCTGTTTATCATTCTTTTGTACCCTCTATCCTCGTATGTCACGCACTCTCACGATAGCCTTGGTCCCCTCCCCCCCATGTCACGTGTCCTTATGACCGAAGTCCTTAGCAAAATTCCTTATACTGAAAACGAAATTATTATACACATTTAATTCATAATTATCGTATAAAATTAAATTTAAAGTTTGTGATGTCGTCTAAATTTTAATGCACAAAGTACATATAAAATTAAATACAATAATTAATATTTGATTATTCATATTTGCCCTTAATACCCCGTCATCGCTTGAATATTTAAACCCCATCAAGCTTTTGAACACCGCATTGCCGCAATTTCCACACGACAAGGAACTTTCAGACGATTTCGTCGATAACCACCCCCCCACACCACTCCCCCTTCAGACGAACCACGGTCCCACCATAATTACACAGGTAGCACAGCAATAACGGAGCGCGCAGGTAATAAATTGCTGGGCCCCGAGGGCTTTTTCAACACGTCGAAACCCATTCGCCACCAGAGGGCGGCTTTCGATGTTTCTGACTGTTATTGATGAGGTCGTAACGATGATGGTGTTTGATTTGGCTGCGAGGTGCGGATCATCAATATGTGATGTATCTCGAAACCGCTGAGAGCTATATGGCCCGTTAATATTTAGATGAATTGGAGGGCTGTACGAATATGAAAAGCTTTTTTTGTAAGTGATTATGCTGATAGATAGCTGTTATCGTAGGTTGGGTTTTTAGATGGAGAACAGAAGCTTTATAAAGTCATTGTTAGGGTAAGAGTATTTATTACGTTGTTTTGATATGTGCTTTGTTGTAATTTTCTATGTAAATGTTAGATGTATGGTTAGATAGATGCGGTGTTATGACTTTAATTTTTTTTTTTGCCTCGACTTATCTGAATTTTCATGGGGAAAATTGACTTTGAAGGTTAATTTATCACCTTTGGGGCTTTTATATGACTTACAGTGAAAATAGGGGACAATTTTTGGATTAAAAAATATTGTTGAAATGAGTTACGTTGGCCAATTATTTGTTGAGCGAGGTCCTGTTTTAATTCGACGGTTCGGCATTTCATTTGTTTGTCTGTAAATTTTAATAGAAGAGGTATGTGTTTGCTCGCTATTATCTCTGTAACTAATGATTCAATTTTGATGAGATTCGAGGTTATCATAGTTTCTACTCAAAGAAAGGTTTTAGTGAAGAATATTTCGATATCTGAATAAGAAGATGATTTATTACAATAAAAGTATCTTCCCTATGGATTTCTTTTACAACTTTTTTATTTTACTTAGCTAGTGCCAGCTCAGGTATTGGCTTCGTTATCTGACTATAGTTTAAAACTACTGCAGTGTACCAGGAACTTTCTCTAGGTTTTATTATTCGTTACACGTTTATTTATTCGTTAAGCACCCTTGAGGGGGGGGGGGGAGTAGGAGGGAGTCTGGCCATGTATAACTGTGGAGTTGTGTAAGTGACAGGGGTCAAAGTGGTTGCGTGACGTAACAATAGTTTGCAGAAAAAAGACGAAATTTCTTTCGCAGAACTTGATACGAGTTACTTTATATATAAATCACTATCATCTAACGTTTGTGCTTATTTTAAATCTTATTTTATAATTTTGTAAACCCTTCGAGCACGAATGGACTGTAGTGGAGAGAATATGACGTAATAATAGTGAAGCCCACAATAAGGAAGGCCCATATCACGTACCATCTCTTCGAAATTATGAATGAAAAAATACTCGCGATTGGCTGGTGAATTGGGAAATGTGTAACTGTGAAAATTTATGAATGGAATAACGTTATTAACCACGTGTCTTCGGCCATACATGTTGGCTTCACCTTGATGTTAGTGAAAGTGACGTCCTGACTCCTCTACTACAAAGGATCCATGCTCGAAGGGAAAATCCACTGCTTAATTATTTTATAACAATTGAAACTTGAGTGTTCTTTCTGAATTAAATACAATAATTCATATATATATATATATATATATATATATATATATATATATATATATATATATATCAATTTTTAGTCGCTCAATTGATTAAATGTTGCAGTGGAACTGTTACACGTACGCCGCTAGCCTAATTCAACCAACAACCATTCTGTGAGAATGACTTCTCAGAGAACATTACGGATTAATATTAAAATAATTATGAGTATGATAGACTTCATTTGTGTGTTTCCATGCAGAACAAGGCGCCAATCTAACATGACGCCTTCATTAACATCGTCCCATCTCGCCAAATTACAATCAATCCATCCATCAATTTCAAAAAACATAAAATCGCGTGTCTGCCAAATTAAGGGAAACAAAACAATAATAACATATTTATTTATAAATTACCCCTCCTATCGCAATTTCTTCGCGTAACAAAAGCGTCAGAAGAAAACGACCTTCTACGAAGCTAATATAACTCCTCTATTTTTTGTATTATTTGTTTCTCTGTTTTTAAGACGTTGTCAGAGATTTTGACGGGCACTGGAGCCAAGGACGTTTGGGTCTGTGGTCACGAAATTGCCAAGAAGGGCATTTTTTGGTGTTTTCTTTTTGTTTCGTTGCCCGGGTTGTTTTAGTTGGGGTTGTATTTTTTTATATTTTTTTTGTCTTTTGTTTTGTGCGTCGATTGCTTTTTTGTTGTTGGCTCGGAAAGGAGGGTCGGTTTCTTAATTGGCGGTGCTGCTGACTGAATGTGAGTGGGGTTTGCGATCAGGAAGTTGGAGTGACTGGTGGATGTGGTCAGTTTGTGACTGGATTAGAGTGTCTTATGAAAGGCTTTTAGATTGTTTCTGCTGGTTGGTTAAATTAGAGTGGCACTATACTTTATCCTAGTCCTAAACATTTATGCCTGGTTCGGGCCTAGGCAATGGACTTGACAAAGTAGTGATATTGTAATCGGAGGGTTGTCAGCTTCGCTACAAAATACTAGAAAAGTCGTTCAGAACATCCTCAAAAATTAACGGCGTGTATACGGGACTGGTGCACGATACATCTGATCGGGGTCCAAAGTCCCAACGTCTATTGGAGGCGTTGGGTGCCAGTTCAGGTGTTTTCTCGTCCATGGTTCTAAAATAAAGAGGTGCATGTATGAATGTGTTCCCGGGTCTTTCCTTCGAGATGGACCCCGAACAATCGCCAATTGCCCACTGTGCAGCTCTAGTGCAACGTTACTTAACCAAACCACACCAACCTAAGCATTTATGGATATCAACTGTTGAACAGTGGATAACGGCGTTCAGCTGGTAATCAGAGGATTGCTGGTTTGAACCCGTGCAGTGGACTTGACAAAGAAAAGTATAAAAGTAGTGATTTTGCGATTGGAGGTTGCCGGTTTTGCTACAAAAATACTAGAAAGTCGTCCCGAACATCCAGCAAATTATACCGGCATGTATACGGGACTGGTACACGATAAATCTGATCGTGGTCAAAGTCTGGACGCTTATTGAAGGCGTGGATGCCAGCTTAGGTGTTGTCCACGTTATGTGACCATGGTTCCCGAACCGTCGTCAATAGCCCACTATTCGGGTCTAGTGTGACGTTAATTAATCAAAACCAAAACAAACTTGATCGGGGGTCCAGTGTGCTAACACCTATTGTGGTTCCGTCGGGTGCCAGCTCAGGTATCGTCTTCGTCATCTGACCATGGTTCAAAAATACGTGGCATTGTTCCCGGGTCTTTCCTTCGGTATATGCCCCGAATTGTCGCCAATAGCCCACATTGCAGATCTAGTGCGACGTTAATTAACCAAACCAAACCAAGCCCGATGCTAGAGGTTTGGTTTGGTTTTGGTTAATTAACGTCGCACTAGAGCTGCACAGTGGGTTATTGGCGACGGTTCGGGGTCTATCTCGAAGAAAAGACCAGGGAAAATATACACAATCACACATGCACCTCGTTATTTTAGAACCATGGTCAGATGACGAGGAAACACCTGAACTGGCACCCAACGCCTTCAATTGACGTCGGGACTTTGGACCCCGATCAGATGTATCGTGCACCAGTCCCGTATACACGCCGTTAATTTTGGCGGGTGTTCTGGACGACTTTCCTATTATTTTGTAGCGAAGCTGGCAAACCTCCGATCACAAGATCACTACTTTTTACTTTTCTTTGTCAAGTCCATCGCCTAGGATCGACCCAGGAATCTTCGTATTCCCAGCTGACGCCTTTAACCGCTCGGCCGCGGACGCCTCGAATAATTTTAGTATAACGAACTAAATAACATTTGAATATCTTATTAACGGTTGGTTTTCTAATAAGCACAACATAACATTTTGAATATTTAAAGGCGGCCGGATAGCCCAGTCGATAAAGGCGTCGGCTGCGAATCAAAGGATTCACGGTTCGAACCTGTACGAGGACTAAACTAAAGAATAGTAAAAAAGTAGTGATATTGCGATCGGAGGGTTGCCGACTTCGCTACCAAAATACTAGAATGTCGTTCAGAACATCCACAAATATTATCGGCGTGTATACGGACTGGTGCACGATGAATCTGATCGGGGTCGAAAGTCACGACGTCTATTAAAAGGCGTTGGGTGCCAGCACAGGTGTTGTCCTCGTCATCTGACGATGGTTCAAAAATACGAGGCATCGTTCCCGGGTCTTTCCTTCGAGATAGGCCCCGAACCGTCGTCAATAGCCCACTGTGCAGCTCTTGTGCGACGTTAATTAAACAAACCAAACCGAACTAAATAACATTTGAATACGGAATTAATGATTGATTCTCCAATAAACACAACAGTTGCTCAGTTGGTAAGGCGTTCAGCTACTAATCAGAGGATTGGTGGTTCGAATCCGGGAAATGGACTTGACATAGAAAAGTAAAAAGTAGTGATCTTGCGATCGGAGGGTTGCCAGCTTCGCTACAAAAAATACTAGAAAGTAGTCCAGAATATCCAACAAATTATACTGGCGTGTATACGGGACTGGTGCACGATACATCTGATCGGCGTCCAAAGTCCCGACGTCTATTGAAGGCGTTGGGTGCCAGTTCAGGTGTCTCCTCGTCATCTGACCATGGTTCTAAAATAACGAGGTGCATGTATGAATGTGTGTGTGTGAATGTGTATGTGTTCCCGGGTCTTTCCTTCGAGAATAGCCCACTGTGCAGCTCTAGTGCTACGTTAATTAACAAAACCAAACCAAACCAATAAACACAACATAAAATATTTAAAGAAAAAGGAAATTACCCATCTTAAAATAAAACTTCCCATTTTGATTTTTGAACAGGTGAATCCAATAAAAAAACACAACGCTCCATCTCTCTAAATCCTCATTTCGGTCGTGAGATTCAAACCCTACTGCTCCATCATCCATTCAACTCCAAAGTCCGCACCAACTCCAAAGTCCAGAAAGCAACAAAATCGCATCTCCTCCAGTAGCCACCGCTCTCCAGAGATGATGATCAGCCTCTAGATCTCGAGCAGGGGTCAATCTTCTCGAGAGCTCAGCGTCACGAACCAATTAGCCCCCGTGGACGTCCAGTTCGGGTAATTAACTTTAGGGGTCCAAACTCTGGACGTCATCGTTTCGCTCTCTCTCTCTCTACCTTTGCTGACCCCCCCCCCCCCATCTCCCCTGTCTCTTGGCTCTCGAGTTTAACCCCCTGCATCTTATCTTCGGGCTTCATCTTGATCTTCAGCGTCCGTTTTGTAAGAGGGGTTGCCAGGGTTTGTTGGGAGGGTTTGGATGTCGCCAAGTGTGATTGGAAGAAAGCGCCAAGTTGATGTGGTTATTGGTCGATGTGGTTAGTTGGTTTGTTTGTTAATTAACGTCGCACTAGAGATGCACAGTGGGCTATTGACGACGGTTCGGGTCAATCTCGAAGGAAAGACCCGGGAACACATACACATTCACACACACACATTCATACATGCACCTCGTTATTTTAGAACCATGGTCAGATGACGAGGAAACACCTGAACTGGCACCCAACGCCTTCAATAGACGTCGGGACTTTGGACCCCGATCAGATTGATCGTGCACCAGTCCCGTGTACACGCCAGTATAATTTGTTGGATATTCTTGGTCGATGTGAGTTGGTAACTTCGAGCATGGATCCTTCACAGTATAGAAAACCGAATGTTATATTCTCGCTAACATCAAAGTGAGGCCAACATGTATGGCCTCCGACACGTGGTTAATTATGTCATTCCATTCATAAATTTTCACTGTTACCCATTTCCCAATTCATCAGCCAATCGCGAGTATTTTTTAATTCATAATTTTGAAAAGAAGTCACGTGTCTGAGGCCATTCGGTCTGAGATGTTGGTTTCACGATGATGACGTCATATTTACTCTACTACAGTCCATTCATGCTCCAAGGTTGGTGAACTATGTATAGTGCTTAGTTTTGGATTGATTAATTAACGTCGCACTAGAGCTGAACGGTGCGCTATTGGTGACGGTTCGGGCTTATCTCGAAGGAAAGACCTAGGAACAATGCCTCGTATTTTTTAACCATGGTCAGATGAAGAGGATAACACCTGAGCTGACACCCGACGCAACCTCAATTGGCGTCAGGTTTGGTTTGGTTAAAACACGTCGCACTAGAGCTGCATAGTGGGCTATTGGCGACGGTTCGGTGTCTATCTCGAAGGAAAGACCCGGGAATACATACACATTCAAACACACATTCATACATTCACCTCGTTATTTTAGAATCATGGTCAGATGACGAGGAAACACCTGAACTGGCACCCAATGCCTTCAATAGACGTCGGGACTTTGTACTCCGATCAGATGTATTGTGCACCAGTCCCGTATACACGCCGTTATTTTTTGCGGATGTTCTGGACGACTTTTCTAGTATTTTTGTAGTGAATCCGCCAACCCTCCGATCACAAGATCGCTACTTTTTTTAAAACTTTTTTTTGTCAAGTCCATCGCCTGGGATCGAACCAGGAATCTTCGTATTCCCAGCTGACGCCCTTAACCGCGGAGGTCTCATGCACGAGAGGCTCGCATGACTTAACAAGTGATCGAATCGACCAGATGATTTCGCTCATAGGGAGGAAAGGGTGACCAAAGGTTCGAGTGGTTGTTGGTTTATTTTCTTTAATGGTATTGTACCGCTCGGAAAAGTGAGATTTCGTTTTGTTTTGCTACCTCGATTAAAAAGATTTATGGAAATTAAACAATAGCTTTCTGCTGTGCAATATGTAAATATGTTTATGTGTTAAGATGATCATTTCCTATTATATTCTAGTAGAATGTGGGCTGGTCCTTGGCGTTTAATGAAAAATCTAAAAGCGACTCAAATCACGATGCGTGGCGTAATAAGTGACGACCCCCTAACAACAATACGCTATCCTAGTTCTTATTCTTCCAATTTTGTCCAGACCTCCGAAGTACTTTTAGATTACAGTACTTTTTTAAGAAGCCTACTTTTGCAAGAAATATCCAGTGATTTTAGATCCTCTTGAATAATTATTTTAATTGGTGCTGCCTGGTCATTACATTAACTTTTTCAATTGCTTAATTAAACCAAACTAAACTTAAATTACAATTAATTTCCTGAAACTCCCCTTATGAGCGATTTCTCGCCAAATGTGGTTTCCTTGTCTCGGTCTTTGGAGTGGGTCCGAGGAGTGCTTCTCCATCTATTTGTGACAGGTTTCTCTCTCTGCCGTTTGAGGGGTTAATTAGCAAAGTCTCTGGAAGGAAATGTTCAGGGCCGTCATTGGTCAGAGAGGAATTTATTAGGGGGGGTTGCGAAACGAATATTATTCCCAGGTACTGAAAGTTATATTATATACAAGCAGAAATGACTTATAGACTTGCAATATTTAGTAGACACCGTCCATTTATTTAGATTGGATTCTGGAATATATATATTTTTTATTTTGAAATAGTTAAACGTATATTTAAAATTTACTTTAACTATAAGAAAAATACTGGATTTTTTTTTTTTGCGAGATTGCAAACGGTAGAAAACGGTAAATAAACGGTATCTAACAATAAATAAACGGTAGCTAACGGTAAATAAACGGTAGCCAACGGTAAATAAACGGTAAGTAACGGTAAATAAACGGTAGCTAACGGTAAATAAACGATAACTAACGATAAATAAACGGTAGCTAACGGTAAATCCACGGTCGCTAACGGTAAAAAAAAGTTAAGTAACGGTAAAAAAGGTAAATAACGGTAAAAAAGGTAAATAACGGTAAATAAAAGGTAAATAACGGTAAATAAATGTAGCTAACGGTATAAAAAGGTAACTAACGGTAAAAAAAGGTAACTAACGGTAAATAAAAGGAAACTATCGGTAAATAAAAAGAAACTAACGGTAAATAAACTGTAGTTACTGGTAAATAAGCGGTAGCTAACGGTAAATAAACGGTATGTAATGGTAAATAAACGGTAAAGAAACGGTAACTAACGGTAAATAAAGGATAACTAACGGTAAATAAACAGTAGCTAACGGTAAGTAAACGGTAGCTAACGGTAAATAAAAGGTAACTAACGGTAAAAAAAGGTAACTAACGTTAAATAAATGGCAACTAATGGTAAATAAATGGCAACTAATGGTAAATAAATGGCAACTAATGGTAAATAAACGGTAGTTAACGGTAAATAAGCGGTAGCTAACGGTAAATAAACGGTATATAATGGTAAATAAATGGTAAATAACGGTAAATAAACGGTATATAATGGTAAATAAATGGTAAATAACGGTAAATAAACGGTAGTCAACGATAAATAAACGGTAACTAACGGTAAATAAACGTTAACAAATGGTAAATGAAAGGTAACTTTATTCAACAATAAAAATATTTTGAAATCGGATAAATTGTTTAAAAACACTCCTGTTAATCGAAATTTTCGGATATATAACAGCCGGATAATCGATTATTTTTTTTGCAGTTTTAGCCTAAGTGGAATTTTCTCTATCCAACAAAAAAAATTCTCAAAATAGGACTATATTTTTTAAATGCCGGATAACCGGATATTTTTTTCAAAAGGCGCGAACATACATAAAAAAAATACATAACAGTCGAATTGATAACCTCTTTCCTTGGCGATATGGCGGTTTTATTTTAAAGTTTTGTTTGGAGCGCTGTTCAGTCGGCTAAAAAAGGATTATTTCATTTAAAAATAAATCAGTACAATCTCTCTCACCCAAAACAAGATTAATTTCAAACAAAAATGATAATCATACCACAAAAAACATTCCACCCAAGTTCCACAAATAAAAACCAAAACAAAAATATCCATTCAAAATCAAATAAAATCCCAACACCACATCTCAAAGATAACAAGATTATTAGGGCCTTACACATAAAGAAACTAACCAACACCCCCGTGAAAAAAAAAAAAACTCCCCCCTTACCAAAACCGTTAAGAAACATAAAAGTTTACGGGTCTTAATTACATCTAATGGCCGAAAGCCCCGTCACAAGTGGGACGGACCCGTTCTATATATAATCAGACGACAGAATTATGTCTCGGGGCAATCCCTCGGTCATCAAGGTATGGCGGGAAACTTTTCTTACATGTATAAAAAAAAAAGAATTCGAACAAAGTTGGGGGAGTTCTGATTCATATTTCAGCTCTCCCCTACCCCCCTAAGTCGTTCTGGTTCCATTTGTGCTTCCGGACTTGATAAGTTCTGGAAGATGTTGTGTTCGAATTTCGCGAGATAGGGGGGGAGGGGGTCTCGTTAACATATCTTAGGCAATTAGGAGGTAGTGCCTTGAGGGGGTGTAGGAAGAAGATTCGTCTGATTTTTTTTATTTATTAAAGTTTTTTTTTTTTAAATAAAGTTTTTGTAAAAAGTTTTTTGACGTCTTCTTTCGTTGCTGATATGTCTTTAGTGCACGGGGTTGTATTTTTTTTTTTTTTTTTTTTTTGGCAGAGGTGAGGTTTGATGAGCTGTAGACGATTTATGTGGAAAATTTAATATCTGGGTTGGTTGGTTGGTTGGTTGAATTAATATCGAACTAGAGCCACTCAATGGGCTATTGGCGACAGTTTGGTATCTATCCCGAATTTCGAGCATGAATGGGTTTGTAGTAGATAGAATATGACGTCATAATCGTGAAGCCCACATCTCAGAGCGACAGACCCATATCACGTGCCATCTCTTCAAAATTATGATTTAAAAAATGATGAATTGGGAAATGTGTAACAGTGAAAATTTATTAGTGGAATGACGTAATTAACCACGTGTCTGAGGCCATACATGTTGGCTTCACTTTGATGTTAGCGGGAGTGACGTCATGAATCCTCTACTACAAAGGATCCATGCTCGAATATCCCGAAGGAAAGACCCGGAAAAGCCAGGTTTGGTTTGGTTTGGTTTGGTTTTGTTAATTAACATCACACTAGAGCTGCACAGTGGGCCATTGGCGACGGTTCGGGGTCAATCTCGAAGGAAAGACCCGGGAACACATACACATTCACACACACATTCATACATGCCCCTCGTTATTTTAGAACCATGGTCAGATGACGAGGAAACACCTGAACTGGCACCCAACGCCTTCAATAGACGTCGGGACTTTGAACCCCGATCAGATTGATCGAGCACCAGTCGCGTATACACGCCAGTATAATTTGTTGGATATTCTGGACGACTTTCTAGTATTTTTGTAGCGAAGCTGGCAACCCTCCGATCGCAAGTCAATACTTTTTTACTTTCCGGAAAAGCCAGAGCCACAACTCTTGTTTAAGCTAGCTTAATACCACTGAACTCTAACTGTTACTTCTGGAAGCCTCAGAGCTTGTTTCCTCTATGAGCGCGTTGAAGCCAATATGGAAACAGCCATACTGAACCCCCGAAAATATTTTAAAGTGATTTATTGGTGTTTTTTAATACTATGGCATTGAAGAAATGTTAAATGCATAAATATTTTATATTTTCTTCTTATAGAATTAATTTTTATATTTCCAAACAAATAGTTTTTGGTCTTGCTTCTGAACCACTTCAACTTTGACTTGCAAATGACTTCGTGCTTTATTAGAAGATTGCATTAAAAACGTTATTCAAAAGAAAATAGAAAAAAACTCAGCCAATAGCGATACATTTTAACCTGAAAAACATACGAAATGTTGCGGTAGCGATAAAAGTGGGGTACATTGTTAACCCTTCTACTGGCTTTAATTCAACACAATGTCTTGCCCAATCCAGAAGTTACAGTTAGAGATCAGTACTGAATACGTTTCGAGATTGGTCTGGGCGAATACTGAGGCTGCCGCACCATTGACAATGAGCGTCAAATGTTGGAGACTGGCAGGTATTGGAAGACTTAAAATTAGTAGTTGTATAAAAATATGTGTAATTAACATTAGCTATTATATAAAAACATGCATGATAAAAATGAGAAGTTATAGGAAACGTGTTATAATAAAAATTAGCAGTTATATAAAAACGTGTAAAATAAAAATTAACCGTTATATAAAACGTATAATAATAAAAATTACCAGTTATAAAAAAACGTTCATAATAAAAATCAGCAGTTATATAAAGCTTGCAATAATAACAAAATATTAGTTATATAAAAACGTGTAATAAAAAAAGCAGTTAGGTATATAAAATCTTGTAAGATCAAAATTAGCATTGATATAAAAACATGCTTACTAAAATTTAGCAGTTATATAAACGTGTAATAATTAAAGTTTCCAGTTATATAAAAACGTTCAAAATAAAAATCAGCAATTATATAAAGCTTTTAATAATAAAAAATAACAGTTGTATAAAAACGTGTAATAAAAATTGCCAATTATTTAAAAACTTGTAGGATCAAAAATTAGCATTTTCATAAAAAAAATGTATAATAAAAAATAGCAGATGTATAGACGTGTAATAATAAAAGTAATCAGTTATATAAAAACGTTCAAAATAAAAATCAGCAATTATATAAAGCTTTTAATAATAAAAAATAACAGTTGTATAAAAACGTGTAATAAAAATTGCCAATTATTTAAAAACTTGTAGGATCAAAAATTAGCATTTTCATAAAAAAAATGTATAATAAAAAATAGCAGATGTATAGACGTGTAATAATAAAAGTAATCAGTTATATAAAAACGTTCAAAATAAAAATCAGCAATTATATAAAGCTTTTAATAATAAAAAATAACAGTTGTATAAAAACGTGTAATAAAAATTGCCAATTATTTAAAAACTTGTAGGATCAAAAATTAGCATTTTCATAAAAAAAATGTATAATAAAAAATAGCAGATGTATAGACGTGTAATAATAAAAGTAATCAGTTATATAAAAACGTTCAAAATAAAAATCAGCAATTATATAAAGCTTTTAATAATAAAAAATAACAGTTGTATAAAAACGTGTAATAAAAATTGCCAATTATTTAAAAACTTGTAGGATCAAAAATTAGCATTTTCATAAAAAAAATGTATAATAAAAAATAGCAGATGTATAGACGTGTAATAATAAAAGTAATCAGTTATATAAAAACGTTCAAAATAAAAATCAGCAATTATATAAAGCTTTTAATAATAAAAAATAACAGTTGTATAAAAACGTGTAATAAAAATTGCCAATTATTTAAAAACTTGTAGGATCAAAAATTAGCATTTTCATAAAAAAAATGTATAATAAAAAATAGCAGATGTATAGACGTGTAATAATAAAAGTAATCAGTTATATAAAAACGTTCAAAATAAAAATCAGCAATTATATAAAGCTTTTAATAATAAAAAATAACAGTTGTATAAAAACGTGTAATAAAAATTGCCAATTATTTAAAAACTTGTAGGATCAAAAATTAGCATTTTCATAAAAAAAATGTATAATAAAAAATAGCAGATGTATAGACGTGTAATAATAAAAGTAATCAGTTATATAAAAACGTTCAAAATAAAAATCAGCAATTATATAAAGCTTTTAATAATAAAAAATAACAGTTGTATAAAAACGTGTAATAAAAATTGCCAATTATTTAAAAACTTGTAGGATCAAAAATTAGCATTTTCATAAAAAAAATGTATAATAAAAAATAGCAGATGTATAGACGTGTAATAATAAAAGTAATCAGTTATATAAAAACGTTCAAAATAGAAATCAGCCATTATATAAAGCTTTTAATAATAAAAAATAACAGTTGTATTACGTGTAATAAAAATTGCCAATTATTTAAAAACTTGTAGGATCAAAAATTAGCATTTTCATAAAAAAAATGTATAATAAAAAATAGCAGATGTATAGACGTGTAATAATAAAAGTAATCAGTTATATAAAAACGTTCAAAATAAAAATCAGCAATTATATAAAGCTTTTAATAATAAAAAATAACAGTTGTATAAAAACGTGTAATAAAAATTGCCAATTATTTAAAAACTTGTAGGATCAAAAATTAGCATTTTCATAAAAAAAATGTATAATAAAAAATAGCAGATGTATAGACGTGTAATAATAAAAGTAATCAGTTATATAAAAACGTTCAAAATAAAAATCAGCAATTATATAAAGCTTTTAATAATAAAAAATAACAGTTGTATAAAAACGTGTAATAAAAATTGCCAATTATTTAAAAACTTGTAGGATCAAAAATTAGCATTTTCATAAAAAAAATGTATAATAAAAAATAGCAGATGTATAGACGTGTAATAATAAAAGTAATCAGTTATATAAAAACGTTCAAAATAGAAATCAGCCATTATATAAAGCTTTTAATAATAAAAAATAACAGTTGTATAAAAACGTGTAATAAAAATTGCCAATTATTTAAAAACTTGTAGGATCAAAAATTAGCATTTTCATAAAAAAAATGTATAATAAAAAATAGCAGATGTATAGACGTGTAATAATAAAAGTAATCAGTTATATAAAAACGTTCAAAATAAAAATCAGCAATTATATAAAGCTTTTAATAATAAAAAATAACAGTTGTATAAAAACGTGTAATAAAAATTGCCAATTATTTAAAAACTTGTAGGATCAAAAATTAGCATTTTCATAAAAAAAATGTATAATAAAAAATAGCAGATGTATAGACGTGTAATAATAAAAGTAATCAGTTATATAAAAACGTTCAAAATAAAAATCAGCAATTATATAAAGCTTTTAATAATAAAAAATAACAGTTGTATAAAAACGTGTAATAAAAATTGCCAATTATTTAAAAACTTGTAGGATCAAAAATTAGCATTTTCATAAAAAAAATGTATAATAAAAAATAGCAGATGTATAGACGTGTAATAATAAAAGTAATCAGTTATATAAAAACGTTCAAAATAAAAATCAGCAATTATATAAAGCTTTTAATAATAAAAAATAACAGTTGTATAAAAACGTGTAATAAAAATTGCCAATTATTTAAAAACTTGTAGGATCAAAAATTAGCATTTTCATAAAAAAAATGTATAATAAAAAATAGCAGATGTATAGACGTGTAATAATAAAAGTAATCAGTTATATAAAAACGTTCAAAATAGAAATCAGCCATTATATAAAGCTTTTAATAATAAAAAATAACAGTTGTATAAAAACGTGTAATAAAAATTGCCAATTATTTAAAA
Source organism: Troglohyphantes excavatus (assembly GCA_963932185.1). Lineage (NCBI taxonomy): Eukaryota > Metazoa > Arthropoda > Arachnida > Araneae > Linyphiidae > Troglohyphantes > Troglohyphantes excavatus. The sequence continues at coordinate 46,278,419 of OZ010678.1, forward strand.
ACTTGTAGGATCAAAAATTAGCATTTTCATAAAAAAAAATGTATAATTAAAAATAGCAGATGTATAGACGTGTAATAATAAAAGTAATCAGTTATATAAAAACGTTCAAAATAAAAATCAGCAATTATATAAAGCTTTTAATAATAAAAAATAACAGTTGTATAAAAACGTGTAATAAAAATTGCCAATTATTTAAAAACTTGTAGGATCAAAAATTAGCATTTTCATAAAAAAAAATGTATTATAGAAAATAGCAGATGTATAGACGTGTAATAATAAAAGTAATCAGTTATATAAAAACGTTCAAAATAGAAATCAGCCATTATATAAAGCTTTTAATAATAAAAAAATAGCAGTTACATAAAAACGTGTAATAAAAAATACCAATTATTTAAAAACTTGCAGGATCTAAAATTAGCATTTACATAAAAACATGTATAATAAAAATATCAGATGTATAGACGTGTAATAATAAAAGTAACCAGTTATATAAAAACGTTCAAAATAAAAATCAGCAATTATATAAAGCTTTTAATAATAAAAAATAACAGTTGTATAAAAACGTGTAATAAAAATTGCCAATTATTTAAAAACTTGTAGGATCAAAAATTAGCATTTTCATAAAAAAAATGTATAATAAAAAATAGCAGATGTATAGAAGTGTAATAATAAAAGTAATCAGTTATATAAAAACGTTCAAAATAAAAATCAGCAATTATATAAAGCTTTTAATAATAAAATATAGCAGTTATATAAAAACGTGTAATAAAAAATAGCAGTTATATAAAAACTTGTAGGATCAAAATTAGCATTTACATAAAAACATGTATAATAAAAAATAGCAGATGTATAGACGTATAATAATAAAAGTAACCAGTTATATAAAAACGTGCATAATAAAATTCAGCAGTTATATTTTAATAATAAAAAATAGAAGTTATATAAAAAAGTTAACAAAAAAATTAACAGTTATATAAAAACTTGCACGATCAAAATTAGTATTTATTTAAAAACACGTATAATAAAAATTGGTTGTTATAATAAATGAGTAAAAATATATTATAATAGCGATCATATAATAAAAGTGTAGTAATAAAAAAATAATAGTTTTATAAAAACGCATATTAAAAAATTAGCAGTTATATGAAACGTGTAATAAAAAAAGGAATGAATTAAAAAATGTAATAATACAAATTATATGGCTACTGGGGGAAGGGGGGGGGGAGTGATTGTAATATTTAGTATAAATTATATTTATCAATGACTTAAATATATTGTATTTTTACACAAACAAATAGAATACATAGAGAAATTCTAGCAAAACTCATTGATTTTATTGAAAATGTGTTAAAAAAATTGCAGTTACATCAACAGAGCAACGAACAAAAGTTCACGGGCAAATCTTTCCACCTGTTACGCGCCAAAAAATTCACTCTATCAGAAAAAAACCGAACTGGAATAACTTTTAGAACCCCTCCCTACTTCCAATTCTGAAACACTACCAGGAAACCAAGAATATAAAAGTTGGAAGAAAACCTTTTTTCCCAGTTAGATAAAAAAAAATTCAATAGGGGAATCCTGCATTGTTCGAGGGAAAAACAGCTGTGTCTTTTCCCCCATTTCCCGCCATCTTGTGTTTCTTGATTTGTAAGGAGGGTTCCGATTGGTCAGAGTGGAAAAGGGGAAGAGGAGGGGTGTTAACTGTAAGTTTTTTTGTTATTTTAATATTTATTTTCGATTAACTTGGGAAGGTTTTCACCTATCTTTCTTTTTTTTTTAGGAATTCATTTGAGAGAGGTGTAGAATGTTTTGGGTGTAGAATGTTTTTTTTTTTGGTGTGATATTGGAGAAAAGAATTGATTGGTGTATTTTGTTGCCTTTTTTTTAAGGGTGGTTTGTGGAGTGTTAGGGTTGGAATACACGGATGAGATATTTACTGTGTGGGAGCTGAGATATTATTTGAAGAAACACTTCGGATATTTATGATAGAGTTGAGATTTTTTATCGCTGAAGCTTTATATGATTTTCGTCGTACGCAGATCGCAGCATTTTCACGATCAGAATCATTTTCAACAATTAAAGGGGCAAATGAAAGAAGGGATTACCTGGCAAAAATCCCTTTGGTCAACAACTTTTTCACTAACAACAATCTTGAAGATAAGGATCGCTTTCCGTTGAGCATCCAATATTTGTCGCCAAATAAAAAAAATTGGAACGAGACTTTTTCCTATTCATCGATCGTGAGTGCGATTAGTGGTGGTAGGAAAACATACATGGCGAGTTTTATAACATTTGGCATTTAGGTTCGCTTAATGAAATCGATCAAGGTGCAATCAAGTCCAAAACCGGTAAAGCTGTTAATCAGAGGATTGCTAGTTCGAGCCCGTGCGATGGCTTCCAGCTTCCAGCCCGTGCGATGGCTTCCATGCGATCCAGCTTCGCTACAAAATTACTAGAAAGTCGTCCAGAACATCCAACAAATTATACTGGCGTGTATACGGGATTGGTGCAAGATCAATCTGTTAGGAGTCAATGTCCCGACTCATATTGAGGTTGTGTCGGGTGCCAACTCAGGTATTGTCTTCGTCATCTGACAACTGTTCAAAAATACGAGGCTTCGTTCCCGAGTCTTTCCTACGGGGTACCTAGGCCCCAAACCGTCGCAAATGGCCCACTGTGCAGCACTAGTGCGACGTTAATTGATCGAACCAAACCACAATACCACATTTTTTAGAACCATAGACAGATAAAAAATTAACACCTGAATTGGTACCCGACGCAACCTCAAAATCAAATTTATCGTGCACCAGTCACGTATACACGCCAGTAAAATTTTTGGATATTTTTATGACGACTTCCTAGTATTTTAGTACGAAGCTGGCAACCCTCCGATTGCAAGATCACTACATTTTTACTGTTCTTTATTTTTGGTTTTGGTTAATTAACGTCGCACTAGAGCTGCACAGTGGGTTATTGGCGACGGTTCGAGGTCTATCTCGAAGGAAAGACCCGGGAACGATGCCTCGTTATTTTAGCCCACTGTGTAGCTCTAGTGCGACGTTAATTAACCAAACCACTCCAGAAGTTACAGTTAGAGTTCAGTGGGATATAACTGCATTTCCCTTTAAAACACTGCTCATTTAAAAAGTACAGGAAAATCATGGATAAGTCTAAAAATAGACAATTTCTCTACGAAAAACTAAAAAACATTGGCAGAAAACTGAAAACTCGTTGCAGAATAGCAAGAGGGGGGGGGGGGGGGGGGGGGGGGAAGAGAATAGTTTGAGGAATGGGGATGGAAATTGCTTCCTGCGCAGTCAAATAAATGCGATCTCCGCTGCGTTTTCCTGCCGCGGCACCAATATCAATCATGGCAAGACTCCGAGGACGAGGCAGGTGGTTATCCATCAACTCTGCCTAGTCACACCCCTATCCCCCCCCCCCTACATGAAGTTAGGTAGTAAATTACGGTACTGTGCTATAAGTTTTGGGGGGTTATTGTCTTACTCGGGTGTTAGACAGTGTTGTTAATGATTTTTAAAAACTAATTAATTGTTTTTATTTCAGTATAAACCGATAAGTTTTTTTTTTTAATTCTGGTTTGGTTTTGGTGAATAAACGTCGCACTAGAGCTGCACAATGGTCTATTGGCGACGGTTCGGGGCCTATCTCGAATCTAGACCCGGGAACGATGCCTCGTATTTTTGAACCATGGTCAGATGACGAGGACAATACCTGAGCTAGCACCCAACGCCTTTAATAGACGTCGGGACTTTGGACCGCGATCAGATTTATAGGGCACCAGTCCCATATACACGCCGTTAATTTTTGCGGATGTTCTGGATGACTTTTATAGTATTTTGTAGCGAAGCTGGCAACCCTCCGATCACAAAATCACTACTTTTTTTACTTTTCTTTGTGAAGTTCATTGCCTAGGAATAAACCAGGAATCTTCGTATTCCCAGCTGACGCCTTTAACCGCTCGGCCACGGAGGCCTTTTTAAATTCTGGTAGGGTGGATTTTGGTTAAATAAAGCACGTCGAACTACAGCTGCACAGTGAGCTATTGGCGACGGATCGGGAACTATCTGAAGTGTAAGACACGGGAACAATACATCGTATTTTTGAACCGTGGTCAGATGACAAGGACAACACTTGAGCTGGCATCCGACGTATCCTCAATAAACGCAAGGCATTGGACCCCGATCAGATTTAACGTGCACCAGTCTCGTATACATGCCAGAATACTTTGTTGGATATATTATTAGGCGACTTAGTAGTGTTTAAATAGCGAAGTTGGCAACCCTCCGATCGCAAGATCACTACATTTTTACTTTTCTTTCCATCAGCCTTTGATTACTTTAAGGCCACCGTGGCCGAGCGGTTAAAGACGTCAGCTGGGAATACGAAGGTTCCTGGTTCGATGCCAGGAGATGGCCTTGACAAAAAAAAAGTAAAAAGTAGTGGTCTTGTGATCGGAGGGTTGCCAGAAAAGTCGTCCAGAACATCCGCAAAAATTAACGGCGTGTATACGGGACTGGTGCACGATCAATCTGATCGGGGTCCAAAGTCCCGACGTCTATTGAAGGCGTTGGGTGCCATTTCAGGTGTTTCCTCGTCATCTGACCATGGTTCTAAAATAATGAAGTGTATGTATGAATGTGTATGTGTTCCCGGGTCTTTCCCGCTGAACTCTAACTGTAACTGCTGGAAGGCTCAAACTTTGTTTCCTCTACGGGCGCGTTGAAACCAATTGAAAGCTGCCATGCTTTGCCTCAACATTTTTTTTAATGTGATTTAGTGGTGTTTTTTATTACCATAGCATTGTAGAAATATTAAATGTAATTAAAAATTATATTTTCTTCTTATAGAATTATTTTTTATATTATAGATCAGTGGTATTTCCTTCGAGATAGTCCCCGAACCGTCGCCAATAGCCCACTGTGCAGCTCTAGTGCGACGTTATTAACCAAACCAAATAAAAAATAATAATTTCCGACAAGTAGTTTGGTTTGGTTTGGTTTGGTTAATTAACGTCGCACTAGAGCTGCACAGTGGGCTATTGGCGACGGTTCGGGGTCGATCTCGAAGGAAAGACCCGGGAACACATTCACACACACATTCATTCACACATTCATACATGCACCTCGTTATTTTAGAACCATGGTCAGATGACGAGGAAACACCTGAACTGGCACCCAACGCCTTCAATAGACGTCGGGACTTTGGACCCCGATCAGATTGATCGTGCACCAGTCCCGTATACACGCCAGTATAATTTGTTGGATATTCTGGACGACTTTCTAGTAATTTTGTAGTGAAGCTGGCAACCCTCCGATCACAAGATCACTACTTTGTTTACTTTTCTATGTCAAGTCCATTTCCCGGATTCGAACCACCCATCCTCTGATTAGTGGCCGAGCGCCTTCCCAACTGAGCAACTGGGGCTCTCCGACAAGTAGAGCATACGGCCAAGGTTTCAGTCCTCATCATTCTCTAATTCAGGGCAGTGAATTGAATTGTTGAATTGATGGTGCATCAGCTCCCCCGTCCATACCAGCGATATGTTTAAGAATTTAAGAATTTTAGGACGTGTTCTACACTTTGAAGCAATATGTTCAATATCTCTGTTACTAGTACGCTGAGAATCCAGGACGAATCCCAGATATTTGGGGTGCTGCTCGAAAGTAAGATCCTGTTCATTCCGTCTTAGTTATGGTGAACCCCAGTTGCTCAGTTGGTAAGGCGTTCAGCTACTAATCAGAGGATGGGTGGTTCGAATCCGTGAAATGGACTTGACATAGAAAAGTAAAAAAGTAGTGATCTTGCGATCGGGGGTTGCCAGCTTCGCTACAAAAATACTAGAAAGTCGTCCAGAATATCCAATAAATTATACTGGCGTGTATACGGGACTGGTGCACGATACATCTGATCGGGGTCCAAAGTCCCGACGTCTATTGAAGGCGTTGGGTGCCAGTTCAGGTGTTTCCTCGTCATCTGACCATGGTTCTAAAATATCGAGGTGCATGTATGAATGTGTGTGCGAATGTGTATGTGTTCCCGGGTCTTTCCTTCGAGATGGACCCCGAACCGTCGCCAATAGCCCACTGTGCTGCCCTAGTGCAACGTTAATTAACAAAACCAAAACCAAACGAAAACCTTAGTTTTGGTTGGTATTTGTACAAGTGTCTATTGGTGATAAAAAAGGTGACAAGTGATTTGGTAGGATTAAAGCTCAACTTCAACTGTTTGGCGACGTTCGAGAAGGTTTCCAGCGAATTGTATAGATTTAGTTTGGTTTCAGTGACGCTGCTACCCGAGCAACAGAGGACAATGTCGTCTGCGAACATTCCCAACCTAACCCCTGTAGAAGGCAATACAATATCTAAACACACCTAACATTTCTATAACGATTTGACATTAATAATACCCCACAAAATCACTTATGAAAATTAGTTGGGGTACAGTATGACTTCAACGGCTCTCATATAGAGAACTGGATATGAGCATTCCAAAAGTTGCAGTTAAAATTCAGTGATTTTTTAATATATTTGTTTTTTTGGTTTTGGTTAATTAACGTCGCACTAGAGCTGCACAGTGGACTATTGGCGACGGTTCGGGGTCTATTACGAAGGAAAGACCCGGGAACACATACACATTCACACACACATTCATTCATACTGGCACCTCGTTATTTTAGAACCATGGTCAGATGACGAGGAAACACCTGAACTGGCACCCAACGCCTTTAATAGACGTCGGGACTTTGGACCCCGATCAGATGTATCGCGCACTAGTCCCGTATACACGCCTTTAATTTTTGCGGATGTTCTGGACGACTTTTCTAGTATTTTGTATCGAAGCTGGCAACCTTCCGATCACAAGATCACTACTGTTTGCTTTTCTTTGTCAAGTCCATCACCTGGCATCGAACTGGGAACCTTCGTATTCCTAGCTGACGCCCTTAACCGCTCGGCCACGGAGACCTCCTAACCCCTGTAGAAGGCAATACAATATATAAACACACCTAACATTTCTGTAACTATTTGATATTAATAATACCCCACAAAATCACTTATGAAAATTAGTTGGGGTACAGTATGGCTTCAACGGCTCTCATATAGGGAACTGGTTATGATCATTCCAGAAGTTACATTTAAAATTCAGTGATTTTTTAATATAAATACCCCATTTTGGCCACGACAAACTGCTGCCAGATTCAACCCCCACAAAACACATCCATATTTCACCAATGTTTGACTGATCGTGACGTCACATTTGCCTACGCCGGACACACATTTACGCATGACAAGGCTTCTCTACTTAGCCAACCGAAATATCTCGCCAATTGTTGGGCACCCTTAATATTTCAAGACAACAATGCTCTTGACCAACCGCGGCCTCTTCGCCGGTGAATTCCGGGTCATTAACCACAATCCAATATGGCGTCTCGCATATCGTCTGCTAAAATGGAATATTGGCGTCAGAAGTAGGGTTAGGAACAAGAATAATAAGAATAAGAAAAAAAATGGCGAACTTTTTAGAGTGATATCTTAGTGGTCTTATAGAAAAGGAGGGGTATTTTTTAAAAGGGAATGCTGAAGAATGGATAATAATAATAAAAAAAAATAAAGAATGAGATATATTTTTATAGAGTGAAATGTTGCGACCGGGGGGAAGTTTTTGAGGAATAAAAAAAAAATTCTAAAAATACAATGTCAGTTACAGATTTCATCTTGGTCATTTTTTAGAAGAAGCCAACATACGAAAAGGACATCTTTTCCCCTGATTTTAAAATTGATGGCTTTTTTCGATGGGGTGAAGAAAGAAAGTTCGTTCACTTCCCCTCCCCCCTGGATTCCCCCCTGTATCATATTCTTTCGGATATGGAGTTGTCCTCTTGATACATGTGTATCGGGATTTAAAATAGATTCTGAAATGTTCGAATTTTTGGCTGTCAAGATAAAATGGCTGTTTCATCATGAAGGTTCTGAACTAAAATGTTATTTGTTATATTGATATTTAGTGTCTCATAAAATTATTTTAAAAAATACCTTAAGTTGAATGAAGGTGATCTTATTGATATGTGAAAAAATTGAACGTATAAAACTTTAACTTAAAGACCCTATTGACGACCTTCATAACTGGGGCATATACAGTATTTCATGTCAATGCGGCATGTCATATATCAAACAAAGAGATTGGTTTTGGTTTGGTTTTGTTATTTAACGTCGCACCAGAGCTGCACAGTGGGCTATTGGCGACGGTTCGGGGTCAATCTCGAAGGAAAGACCCGGGATTGGTTTGGTTTTGTTAATTAACGTCGCACTAGAGCTGCACAGTGGGCTATTGGCGACGGTTCGGGGTCAATCTCGAAGGAAAGACCCGGGAACACATACACATTCACACACACATTCATACATGCACCTCGTTATTTTAGAACCATGGTCAGATGACGAGGAAGCACCTGAACTGGCACCCAACGCCTTCAATAGACGTCGGGACTTTGGACCCCGATCAAATTTATCGTGCACCAGTCCCGTATACACGCCAGTATAATTTGTTGGATATTCTGGACGACTTTCTAGTATTTTTGTAGCGAAGCTGGCAACCCTCCGACCGCAAGATCACTACTTTTTTACTTTTCTATGTCAAGTCCATTTCCCGGATTCGAACCACCAATCCTCTGATTAGTAGCTGAACACCTTACCAACTGAGCAACTGGGGCTCCCCAAGCACTCTTAGGAACATAATCATATATTTAATTTTTCTAACCCACATTTAATTTGCAAACCCAAATCTCCAGTTAAACTTGACTTCCTGGAGGCGTTTCATATTTTTAGCAATATTGATTCGATTGTCAATGAAACGTTTGCGATCCCAGTATTTCCCGCTTGTTGGCACACAATAGTTAACTGCAACCGATAGAGATAGTTTTTTTGTTTTTTATTCTTTGACAACACTTTCAATTTCTGGGTTTATTTATATTTTATTACACACAGACTTTTCATTTTCTGCTGATGAAGGGAGATGTATCTCCCAAAACATATCCAGATTTGATGGATTTTTATTGCGTATTTTAACGTTGTTATTTGTATTTTAAAATTCTTAACGCAATGTTCTATAAGACGAGTTTTTATCTTATTCCTGTATATATGTATTACAAGTCTTAATTCCTGTATAATTATTGTTATTATTCCTGTATAATTAATGTATAAGGCACTAAATATCAAGATAACTATAAATAATACTGCATCATTTCAGTTCAGCGCTTTCAATGTGAAACAGCCATTTTATCTCGACTAATAAAAATTCGAACATTTCAGTGTCTATTTTAAATACCGTTCCGCATGTATCAAGAAGACAACTCACTGAACTCTAACTGTTACTTCTGGAAGGCACAAACCTTGTTTCCTCTATGGGCGCGTTGAAGCCAATGTGGAAGCAGCGAATACTGTGCTCCAACATTTTTTAAAAGTGATTTAGTGGTGTTTTTTAATATTATAGCATTAGCTGAATATTTCTAGCTGAACACCTTTATCCACTGGGCCACTGGAGGCCTCCTATCTCGAAGGTAAGACCCGGGAACAATGCCTATTATTTTTGAAGCATGGTCATATGATGAATAGTGTAAGCCGAAAAATCTAGGATACGGGCACATGCCGCAAGTGCACTGTAGATAGATTCACAACTGCCTTCCGAATAGATATTCAACCGTAGCTAATAGCCACTGATCTCTAACTGTAACTTCTAAATCGGCAAGACATTTTGTAGACTTGAAGTCGATATGGAGGCCGCCATGAAGTGTCCCACTTTTCTTGATACCGTATATAATGATTTCGTATATTTTTCATGTTGAAATACGCCGAAATATATTGCTTTTGACTAAATTTTTTTTATTTTATTTTTAAACCCATTTTAAATGCGATCTGCAATTAAAATAGGTAGTCATTTGCAAGTCAAAGTAGAAGTTAGTTAAAAAGCAAGCGCAAAAACTATTTGTTTGGCAATATAAAAATTACTTGTATAAGAAGAAAATATAATATTTATATACATTCAATATTTCTACAATGCCATGGGAATAAAAAACACCACTAAATCACTTTAAAAAAATGTTGGAGCACAGCATGGCAGCATTCAATTGGTTTCAACGCACCCGTAGATTGATTTTCTTAATTAACGTCGCACTAGAGCTGCACAGTGGGCTATTGGCGACGGTTCGGGGTCAATCTCGAAGGAAAGACCCGGGAACACATACACATTCACACACACATTCATACGTGCAACTCTTTATTTTAGAACCATGGTCAGATGACGAGGAAACACTTGAACTGGCACCCAACGCCTTCAATAGACGTCGGGACTTTGGACCCCGATCAGATTTATCGTGCACCAGTCCCGTATACAAGCCAGTATAATTTGTTGGATATTCTGGACGACTTTCTAGTATTTTTGTAGCGAAGCTGGCAACCCTCCGATCGCAAGATCACTACTTTTTTACTTTTCAATGTCAAGTCCATTGCACGGATTCGAACCACCAATCCTCTGATTAGTAGCTGAACGCCTTACCAACTGAGCAACTGGGGCTCACGCACCCGTAGAGTAAACAAGGTTAGATCCTTCCAGCAGTTACAGTTAGAGTTCAGTGCTAATAGCCCATTATATAGCTCTCATGCGACGTTAATTCACACAATTACCCTTCAACACCAATACGTTCCTCAACTAACCTCAAACCGCATTACAAAACACCTTACCTACCGACAAACTCTCAAACCCACTCAGCGACCCAATAAACCACGACCACTTAAGGACCCCTTACAACCTGTAATTAACTAATAACAAACCGCGGCGCCCCATCATCAAGGGGCAGTGCGCCCCTGCATCCCAAATGGGGCCCCTGGAAAGATTAATAGCGCATTAGCGGGCAAGAGAATGGGGCGTTTCTAGGTACCTGCCACCTCAGCCCCGCTGATGGATTGCGCCCTAGGGTGTGTGGTTTTTGAATCAATTGACACTTTTTCCCGGGGGCGCCCCTGGGAATATCAATGTTGGATGAGGTCCGTGAGGTTCGGGGTGGGGGTTAATTCGTCTGAGGAGTCATTTTTGGTTGGGGATTTGGGTGTGTGGGAATGCGGGAATTATGCATTTCATTAGCATGTTTAGTTAATTAACGTCGCACTAGAGCTGCACAGTGGGCTATTGGCGACGGTTCGGTGTCTATCTCGAAGAAAATACCCGGGAACACATACACATTCACACACACATTCATACATGCACCTTGTTATTTTAGAACCATGGTCAGATGACAAGGGAACACCTGAACTGGCACCCAACGCCTTCAATAGACGTCGGGACTTGGGACCCCGATCAGATGTATCGTGCACCAGTCCCGTATACATACTGTTAATTTTTGCGGATGTTCTGGACGACTTTTCTAGTATTTTTGTAGCGTTGCCGGCAACCCTCCGATCACAAGATCACTACTTTTTTACTTTTCGATGTCAAGTCCATCGCGCGGGTTCGAACCACCAATCCTCGGAATAGCAGCTGAACGCCACGGAGGCCTTGTAACTGCTGGAAGGCTCAAACCTTGTTTCCTCTATGGGCGTGTTGAAGCCAATTGAAAGTAGCCAAGCTGTGTCCCAATATATTTTTTAAGTGATTTAGTGGTGTTTTTTAATACCACAGCATTGTAGAAATATTAAATGTATATAAATATTATATATTCTTTTTATAGAATTAATATTTATATATTGCCAAACACATAGTTTTTGCTCTGGCTTTGTATTTACTCCGACTTTGACTTGCAAATGATTTTCTATTTAAATAGCAGATTGCATTTAAAATGGGTTTAGAAAGAAAATAGAATAAAATTCAGCCAAAAGCAATACACGTCGGCTTATTATAACATGAAAAATATACGAAATATTGCAAAGAAAGTGGGGCATATCATGGCTGCCTCTACATCGGCTTCAAGTCAACAAAATGGTTTGCCCTATCCAGAAGTTACAGTTAGAGATCAATGGAAAAACCACACATAATCACTTTTAAAAATTAGTTGGGGTACAGTATGGCGGCTTACAATATAGCTTCAACTGCTCCCATAGAAGGAACTGGTCTTGAGCATTCCAGAATTAACAGTTATGAAGTTCATTGGTCGGGGTTGCGCCTACCCGATTTTTTTTTTGTTAATTGATCTATTTAGAGCTATTCTCCAAATTAATAACATTTAGCACTCAAATCACAAGCAAATTAACACTCATTTCAAACTTTAAACCTTAACTAACATTCAAATTTAAAACTAACTATACAAGAGACCGACTTACTAACAAGATTAACCCTTGGCAAAAATCTAATTCCCCTTATTCTAATTTCAATGCCTAATCCTTCCACCGAAATTCCACCAATCAAAATCTTTCGAACGATTCCTTTTTTTTCTAACTTTAAAACATCCCAATTTTTAAATCGAACGCCCTTTATTCAACGAATTCCAATTCATCTGAAACTTAATTCATCGCTAAATCTCCTTTTCATCGCTAAGCCTTAAACCCTGCGAAGCTTTTTGGTTGTTTTTAAGACAACTGCTAATTCCAGCAGAGCTACCAGAATTTAAAGGCAGATCTAGAATGTTCTCTTAATTAGTTTCATCTCATTAAGCCTTTCCTCCATTAAGTCTTTCAGCGAAAGGTGTTGTGATTATTGTTTGATAAGATGATGTGAAGCGGGGGCTGATTTAAATAAGCGCCCCTGCTCCCCATCCTTTAAATCGAGATAATCATTCTTAATTAATACGGAAAAAGAGATAATTTGGAGCTCTTAACTTAATGCATTTTACAAACAACAAACGGATGTTAATTCAGATGTGTTATGTGTCAGTATTGAATGTTTTACGGGGTTTTGTCGCTTTTAATTTCTTTCTCTCCGAGGGTTTTCGTTAAAATTAAGATTTTGCGAAAACGGATTTCATATATTCTTTTGAAAGTATGCTGTGAATTAAAATAAATCAGGAAGCTTTATTGGTAGGATAAAAATTAGCACACAAATTTGTATTTTGTTGTATTGGAGATATCAGGTTTATTGTACGTTTACTCGTTTCTTTCTTAAACAACAAAATAATAGTTTTCAATAAGAGTTTATATACACTGTATTAATAAAGATACTCAAAAATGACTACATGAACATACTCGTTTTTCTTTGAGTAGAATCGCATCGTAAATGAGCAATGATCTACTCAACTTTAAGTAATCATACTTTCTCAAAAGTGAGCAGTGTGATTTAATATTGCTAACCTCAGTCTCATTGTGTCGTCATATGTCCAAGTCCCTTGATATGACCATAATCATGTCCTCGTATGTCCTTTTCTCGTTATATGACCATCATCATGTCCTCGTATGTCTTCGTCTCGTCCTATGGTCATCATCATGTCCTCGTATGTCCTCTTTTCGTTATATGACCATCATCATGTCCTCGCATGCCCTTTTCTCGTTATGTCACCATCATTATGTCCTCGTATGTCATCGTCTCATCCTATGGCCATCATCATGTCCTCGTATGTCCTTTTCTCTTTGTATGACCATCATCATATCCTCGCATGTCCTTTTCTCGTTATATGACCATCATCATGTCCTCGTATGTCTTCGTCTCGTCCTATGGTCATCATCATGTCCTCGTATGCCCTTTTTTCGTTATATGACCATCATCATGTCCTCGCATGTCCTTTTCTCGTTATGTGACCATCATCATGTCCTCGTATGTCTTCGTCTCGTCCTATGGTCATCATCATGTCCTCGTAGTCCTGTTTTCGTTATATGACCATCATCATGTCCTCGCATGTCCTTTTCTCGTTATATGACCATCATCATGTCCTCGTATGTCCCCGTCTCGTTATATGACCATCATCGTGTCCTCGCATGTCCTTTTCTCGTTATACGATTCTCATCATGTCCTCGTTTCGTGGTATGACCATCATTATGTCCTCGCATGTCCTTTTCTCTTTATATGACCATCATCGTGTCCTCGCATGTCCTTTTCTTGTTATACGATTCTCATCATGTCTTCGTTTCGTGGTATGACCATCATTATGTCCTCGCATGTCCTTTTCTCGTTATATGACCATCATTATGTCCTCGCATGTCCTTGTCTCGTTCTATGGCCATCATTATGTCCTGATATGTCCTTGTTTCGTTATATGATCATCGTTATGTCCTCGTATGACTTTCATTAAAAAAATATTTTTTAAAACCCATAAAGTTTTTCTTTAAAAGCCCATTTCAGTAAATTAATAAGTGTATCTAGTTTACACAGAAAAAAAATTCAAGCTCATGTTTATAGCACATTCTGAGAAAATGTACATCGAAAAATAGCCATATAAAATTGCTGCTATAGGAGGCTCCGCCTCCCCTTAACAATATCCTATGAACTTTAAAAAAAAGCATCATTGTTATTATCATTCATTAAAAATTCATTAATTGTTCATGTTCAAAACCATCTCACCATTTTCGCAAAACCCCCAGAGATATTTTACCCGTGACAGCTATAAATCATTCCAAACGCCCTCAAAAACAATTCAACCCGAATTTCAGAATCGATTTTTCCGAAAAGCAATTATTCTCACCAAAGCGAAGACAGTCGCAGAAAACGTTCGCTCTATTTCAATTAACTTTTCCAGGGGGGGAGGGGGGGAGATCGCAAAGTTTCATGTTTGTGTTTATTATTATTATTATTATTTTTTTGTATGTCTGTGTCGTCTTTTCACGTGCCATATCAAGTTGGTGGACGTGAAAGTTATTTGTCATTTAACAGTGTCATTGTTGAAAGGCTTGTTTTTTTTTTTATGGAACTCTATAATTATCAAAAGTAGCGTTACTTGGCTTCGAATTCGTCTCGCTTGTAGGAAGCGTTTGTGATGTGTGTGTTATTTTCTGATGGTTTTTTTTTTGTCTTTGTGTCGGACGACAATGAGAATGTTTTCACTTTCTTTATCGGTCTTGTCGTGAGATATCGTCAGCTGTCATTGTATAATAAAATAGTTTGATTTAGTGTAGATAATTAAAATGTTCATCGCACCATCCTTTTGCAAAGCTTGAACTTGCCCCTTCAGAAGATGCAGTATAAGGCCTACACACAGGCAAAATAGGAGCCGGATTCAATGCTGAGCGGTTAATAGCGTCAGCTGGGAATACGAAAGTTCCTGGTTCGATGCCAGGCGATGGACTTGACAAATAAAAGTAAAAAATTATGATCTTGTGATCGTAGGGTTGCCAGCTTCTCTACAAAATACTAGAAAAGTCGTCCAGAACATCCGCAAAAATTAACGGCGTGTATACGGGACTGGTGCACGATAAGTCTGATCGAGGTCCAAAGTCCCGACGTCTATTGAAGGCGTTGGGTGCCAGTTCAGGTGTTTCCTCGTCATCTGACCATGGTTCAAAAATACGAGGCATCGTTCCCGGGCCTTTCCTTCGAGGTAGGTCCCGAACCGTCGCCAATTGCCCACTGTGTAGCTCTAGTGCGACGTTAATTAATAAAAACCAAAACCTAGCCGCGTACTAGCGTCCCGAACTTCGTCAATACCCCACTGTGCAGCTCTAGTTTGATATTGCTTCATACAACCAACGATACCAACCATTACAACAAAATTAATATTACAGAAAGATGCAAAAGTCTCAATAATATTCGAATAAAATTCCTACCATATCATAACAATATCTAGCAAATGATATTGAGAAATATCGTTTGCACCCATCCCCCTCCCACGCCCTACGAGGTCAAGGTGTGCGACACCCACCTGTCTGCAGACGATAACACCCGGCCTTGCACCCCACTCTCCCCTCCCCCGTCACTGTCTCGTTCCGATGCAAAAGATAAACAATACGATAATCACTACAATTTGGTCGAATAACTAATAACCATTGTCTTTTGCGGGGATGCTTTTGGGTGTAGTGAATTATATCTGAATGTCTATGTAATAATTTTAATTTGGTAGTAGAAGAGTTATTGTTGGTTGGTGAAGTAGGTTAAATAGGGTAGGTCTTTGCTTTTGCTTTTTTTATATAAATATTTTGCATAGCTTCTATAATAATAATAGTTTGTTTGTGGATCTCACTGAGGCCTCCGTGGCCGAGCGGTTAAAGGCGTCAGCTACGAATACGAATATTCATGGTTCGATGCCAGGCGATGGACTTGACAAAGAAAAGTAAAAAGTAGTGATCTTGTGATCGGAGGGTTGCCAGCTTCGCTACAAAATACTAGAAAAGTCGTCCAGAACATCCGCAAAAATTAACGGCGTGTATACGGGACTGGAGAACGATAAATCTGATCGGGGTCCAAAGTCCCGAAGAGCCCCAGTTGCTCAGTTGGTAAGGCGTTCAGCTACTAATCAGAGGATTGGTGGTTCGAATCCGGGAAATGGACTTGACATAGAAAAGTAAAAAAGTAGTGATCTTGCGGTCGGAGGGTTGCCAGCTTCGCTACAAAAATACTAGAAAGTCGTCCAGAATATCCAACAAATTATACTGGCGTGTATACGGGACTGGTGCACGATACATCTGATCGGGGTCCAAAGTCCCGACGTCTATTGAAGACGTTGGGTGCCAGTTCAGGTGTTTCCTCGTCATCTGACCATGGTTCTAAAATAACGAGGTGCTGGTATGAATGTGTGTATGAATGTGTATGTGTTCCCGGGTCTTTCCTTCGAGATAGACCCCAAACCGTCGCCAATAGCCCACTGTACAGCTCTAGTGCGACGTTGATTAACCAAACCAAACCATAGTCTGTCTCTGGATCTCACTGATCTCTAACTATAACATCTGGATTGGGCAGGGCAGTTTGTCGATTTGAAGCCAATTGAAGGTTGATTCGCTGTGATTTTGCTGTGGGTGATTTTCATTATTTAGCTATATCCCATTTACCTGCAATGGAATAATAAAACTTTGTTTTAGCCAAATTACTTCGTTTACACTTTAAGGCAGACCCTCACCCCCAAATTCTGTAAAATTTGTTAAAAAAATTTTCTTCCATAAAACGATGCTATACATACTTAAGAAAATGTGCTCAACATTTAAAAAAAAGTAAAAGAAAGAGATGATTTATTTTTTTAGATATTTATATACCATTTATCATCTGTTTACAAACTTTTCGCCTAAAACATTCGTCATTTACTTAAAATATTTTTTAAAAATTTTGATCAAGTTTAAAATGCTAGGGCTTTGCACAAAATGGACTTTCACAAATGCACAAAATGGATTAAAATTTTAATAGTTTTTGAAGCTTTAATATTTGTCTTATAAACGTACGGAGAGCTTTTTTAAATTAAGTTATAAATAAATTTTTTACGAATTATTCAACATAAAAATGTGAATATTTCTTATGTTCTGAACTTAAAATAAGTTTTTGATTGAAAACAATTAATACCAAATCTGCGAAAGTCTATGCATACGTCTGTAGTGTATAATTTGACGTAATTTAGTAAATTCTAGTTTTTTTAAATATTAAAAATTGAAAGAGGAGTATTGTTTTTTAAAAAAAATTATTTTCAGCTTAAAAACCGCAACTCGTTTCCCCACTTTAAAATCCACCAGTACTTTAATTAACTTTCTTTATCTTTGGATATCAGCTCCTTTTCCCAGTACAGAAGCATCCCACATGTGACTGCTTTCACTCCCACGCAACTTCGAAAAACCGAAGTCAAACTAAAAGTCGAGGAACCAATCAGAGGTGTCCAGAGTGTATTTTCTTTCTCAAAATTTCCATCTTGATACAGATTCACGACGTAACCTCGATGCTATGAGGTCTTGCTCTGAAGTCCTGAACAATAAATGATTTGAAAATAATCTTTCGCCCTTAATTTTATAACTTATTTTTATAACTATATATATATATATATATATATATATATATATATATATATATATATATATATATATATATATATATATATATATATATATATATATATATATATATATATATATATATATATATATATATATATATATATATATATATATATATATATATATATATATATATATATATATATATATATATATATATATATATATATATATATATATATATATATATATATATATATATATATATATATATATATATATATATATATATATATATATATATATATATATATATATATATATATATATATATATATATATATATATATATATATATATATATATATATATATATATATATTCAGGAAAAGATGTTCTAATAACGTAAAAAATATGGTATTTCTAAATTGATTAATAAAAAGTTTAGGATTTGGGGCTCGGGTCTCCCTTAAACAATAGCAACAGACAAATTAATTAATGAGTTATAAAACTAAGGGTTTGTTATGTGTAACTAAACAGCCAAACATTGACCACCGCCAAACGATTGCGACCACCCTCGTTTCGTATGGGTTTGAAAATAAAACGCAAATTAAGGTGTTAAGGTTTTAATACGTAAATAAAAAGAGAGTTAACAAATTGCGTCAGATAGCTTTTCACATGGCCTTATTTATATTCAAAACAACAATATTCTTTTTTGCTTTTAAGTTTGAAGCAGTTTTGTTAAATAATTACTTATACTAAACAGAACAAGGACTGTGGGAAGTTTACCTGCGTCTGACAACGGTGAGAAGAAGTGCGTGTCGAATGACGCCTCAATCCTCCCCCTCCCCCCTTGCGTGATGTAGCAAGAGGGGGTGGGGGGGGGGGCATCACAGGTAAGAAGCACCTTTAAAACGATGATGACTCACTCAAAGTGGTCAGCGGGATTTTGAGTCGATATACCTACTAAAATGCGGGAGCCAAGTGTATTTGTACTTCTGGTGACCGTTGGACAAGACCATTTGTAATATAAGGTACCGCTGGCTAAAGCCTTGTTCATTAACACTTTGCACTCCGATGTCGCCTCTCAGGCGCCAACGCATAACGACCCGTTCTTTTGTTTCTCTGTTCTTTAAAATAAGCGACAACAGCGTGATCTTATGTTTAGAACATCAATCTTTTTTCAACTTGTTCTCTTGCAAATACAAAACAGATTATGATTTTTTTTCCCTTTATGAGTATAAAAAAAATCTGTGGAAAAGAACGTAAAGAGGAATAACTGTTCCATAGAAAGAACACAAACCGCAAAGCGTTCTTGGAGTGCAAAGGGTTAAGCTACCAGGGAGATGTGAAGAAGTTTTAATCAGAAGTAATGTTATAAAAGGTGCGCCAAAAGAATGGGAAGTTAGATAATTGAGTTCTTTAAAATAAACGAGAACAGCGTGATCTTATGTTTAGAACATCAATCTTTTTTTCAACTTGTTCTCTTGCAAATACAAAACAGATTATGATTTTTTTTCCCTTTATGAGTATAAAAAAAATCTGTGGAAAAGAACGTAAAGAGGAATAACTGTTCCATAGAAAGAACACAAACCGCAAAGCGTTCTTGGAGTGCAAAGGGTTAAGCTACCAGGGAGATGTGAAGAAGTTTTAATCAGAAGTAATGTTATAAAAGGTGCGCCAAAAGAATGGGAAGTTAGATCATTGAGTTCTTTAAAATAAACGAGAACAGCGTGATCTTATGTTTAGAACATCAATCTTTTTTTCAACTTGTTCTCTTGCAAATACAAAACAGATTATGATTTTTTTTCCCTTTATGAGTATAAAAAAAATCTGTGGAAAAGAACGTAAAGAGGAATAACTGTTCCATAGAAAGAACACAAACCGCAAAGCGTTCTTGGAGTGCAAAGGGTTAAGCTACCAGGGAGATGTGAAGAAGTTTTAATCAGAAGTAATGTTATAAAATGTGCGCCAAAAGAATGGGAAGTTAGATAATTGAGTAGTAATAACTCAGTTTCTATTTAAGTAATCGACATCAAATAATGTGGAAAGCCATCTTCTGAACAACTATTTTAAGTGTGTCAGATCGCTTTGTGAAGATGGCTTGAATAGAAGCTGAGATGAGCAATATGAAATCACACTGCTCATTTTTGAGAAAGTACGATTACTTAAATTTGAGTACGTCATCGCTCATTTACGATACAATTGTACTAAAAAAACGAGTACAACCATTTACTAATTTTTAAACAATTTTTTTCAGTGCAGTATGTGCTTTATAGTTAACCCTGCAGCGGTCGGACTGCTCAATGCACGGTGAATCGAATATTGAAGGGAGACCGATGGGAAAGATACTCACTGGAATGACGTCATTTGCTATTAGGGACCGTCACTTATTACGTCTGAGAGGTTCACAAGAACTAACAAATGATCGATTCGTCCTAACTAATTCCGTTACAGGAAAAGGGTGATCCGAAGTTCAAGTGTTAGTTGGTCTGTTTCCAAAAATACTATAATAAATGACTATATTACTCAATTATATTGTGAGAGACATAAAAATAATGCAGTGTTCGTTATTTCGCTAATATGTTCTGCAAAAACATTCAAATATATATACAACTTATTTAGTTACATTACAAATTCTTTTCAAGTTTATTAAAATGTATAAAGCGTTAGTAAATGAGGATAGAGTATGCAAAAATCAAAAGTTCTAAGGACAAATTACACCTCCTACCTCCCTCTTGTATAACCCCTGAAAATTATAGGCAGGCATTGCGAGCTCGGTGCGGCTTTTGGTAGAGTTTAATGAAAAATAAAAGCGGACCAAATCGCGATGCGTGGCGTAATAAGCGGCGGCTCTTAACGTCATCCCAGCCATTATCTTTTTAATTTCGTCTCTGGACTCCAGTAGCCCAGTGGATAAAGGCGTTCAGCTGGTAATCAGAGGACTGCTAGTTCGAGCCCATGCGATGGACTTAACAAAGAAAAGTAAAAAAGTAGTGAGATTGCGATCGGAGGGTTGCCAGCTTCTCCACAAAAATACTAGAAAATCGTCTAGAACGTCCAACAAATTATAGTGGCGTGTATACGAAACTGGTGCATGATAAATCTGATCGGGATCTAATGTCTGTTCCCTATTGAGGTTACGTTTGTTGCAAGCTCAAGATGCTGTCTTCGACATCTGACCATAGTTCAAAAATACGTGGCATCTTTCTTTCGAGATAGGTCCCGAACTAGCGCCAATAGCCCACTATGCAGCTCTAATGCGACGTTAATTAACCAAACCAATTTCGTCTCACATGTAATTCGATTAAATTGTGCCTTTCAGGTACAGCCCGACCCCTGCAGGGTTAATGAAACCAAATAATCCTTTTAATTACTTCAATCACCAATCCGTTCTTCCAAATTGGCTATCGTCATCTGACCATGGTTCAAAAATACGAGGCATCGTTCCCGGTTCTTTCCTTCGAGATAGGCCCGAACCGTCGCCAATAGCCAACTGTTCAGCTCTATTGCGACGTTAATTAACCAAACCAAACCAACCAAATTGGCTGATTGAATTAACTAATCTAGCATTTAGTAGGTAAACTAACATTATAAAGTTGGATGGCTGAATTTAAGTCGCACTAGAGCTGCACAATCGGCTATTTGCGACGGTTCGGGGTCTATCTCGAAGGAAAGACACAAGCTCAATGATATTCAACGATTTCGTAATCTGCGACACTTAAAACGTGTTTCACTGTACAAAGACTACCATAGAGGAGAAAACACTTTTACAGTACTGAAAACATCACTAATAAAGCTTAATACTTTAAAATTATCTATTTTCACAATACTCTCTGTTAAGTCATACACTCAGAAAACGTTGCTAGTAAAGTATTTTCCTTAATACAATAGCAGCCAAGTCTTATTTCTAATATATATTCTGTACTAAGCCGCGTTATCCATCTCAACCTTTGTTTGAACTTTTTATTGGATAATCTGTGTCAATTAGCAGATTTACTTAATTTAAAACTTTTATTTATTATAATTTAATGAAACCCAAAATTCAAAAATGATAGTTAAAATCGATTTATATAATTTAATTATATTATTATAATATCAATTTATTATCCATATTACTAGTTCTTCCATCAACCGAAAGATGGCGCTGCAGACCCAATTCGACGTGACGTCACAGTTGACCGACCAACCGAATCGCGAGACGTAGCCGATGATTTGTTTGACGGTTCCCCAGCAGTTAGAAAGTGAATGAAAAACACAACTATACAGGTAAGGGAGGGGGGGAAGAAAAAAAAATATTTCAAAAATGAATAGCGCTATGTGATACCTTGTAATTTGGCTGTTCTATCAACATATGGAACAATGCCATGACAAAACTGTGTGTAGGGGGGGGGGGGGGTTGTTCTTTTCATTGTTATGTATTTTTTTTGTTTCCTTTTTTTTAGGGTTTCTTGGCGAGTGGGTAATTTTGTTTGAAGAAGTCGGAATTAGAATGGGTGTTTGTATTGTGCGTAGGTGTTTTGTCAGGTAATATGTTGGATTGGTTTTCGCGTTTGATTGAACTGAAGTGACAGTTACGATATTGGTAGGGGAAATGGCTCTTATTTCCGATATAAATATTTTATTTTCTCTAATTACATCATAATTGGATGGTATACTTGAACAGTATTTATTTTTCTTGTATTTTCTTTCTAGAATCTTATGATATATAGACTAATAAAATATTTAATTGAAAGTTAAAAATTGGATGTTATATTTTCAGTGTATTAAAAGGGTTTTGAGACCTTTGTTGGCCGAATAGTTAGAGGCTCGAACAGGCCCGTCGCACCGGGGGTTTAGGGGGGCAGCACAACCCCCTCCCAATAATCTGGAAACTTTAAAAGTTGGGAATTTCGAGTTTTAAAAAAATCCCTGAGTTGGAAAAATTTATGCCTGAAGAAAATTAATATTATTAGCAAATGAAAACGAGGAAAGATTATAAATTGCCTAACTTGTAATATTAAACTTAAATTAGACCTCTGGAAGGACACTGCATTAGAACATGCGTGTAATAAATCAATATGTTTGAGAGTGTTTAATAATACCTAATATATAAAAAAGAGTTGAAAAATGTTAATAAGTTGGAACAGGGAATTTTTAGCACTGTTGAGTTGGGAATTTCCATCGTTAAGTTTGGTTTAGTCTTCGAGCATGAATGGTGTGTAGTAGAGAGAATATGACGTCATAATCGTGAAGCCCACATCTCAGAGCGAAAGGCCCATATCACGTGCCATCTCTTCAAAATTATGAATTAAAATAAACTCACGATTAGCTGATGAATTGGGAAATGTGTAAGAGTGAAAATTTATGAATGGAATGACGTCATTAACCACGTGTCTGAGGCCATACATGTTGGCTTCACTTTGATGTTAGCGAGAGTGACGTCATACCTCCTCTACTACAAATGATCCATGCCCGAAAGGGTTAGTTATATGACGTCGCACTAGGGCTGCATATTGGGCCATTGGCTGCGATTCGGGTCCCATCTCGAAGGTAATACCCGGGAACAATGCCTTGTATTTTTGATCCATGGTTAGATAACGAGGACAGCACCTAAGCTGGAACCCGACGCCGTTAAGCGGGAAATTTCGAATCTTTCAAGTTGGGAATTTCGAATTGTTAAGTTGGGAATTTCGAATTGTTAAGTTGGGAATTTCGAATTGTTAAGTTGGGAATTTCGAATCGTTAAGTTCGGGATTTTGAATTGTTAAGTTCGGGATTTTGAATTGTTAAGTTGGGAAATTCCTTGTTTCAACACCCCAAAAATAATTTTGTCTGACGTCCCTGGCTCGGACAAGCATCTACCTCCAACATGTGTGAAAAGATTTAGTAATTGAAAGATTATCAAATTCGTTCTTTTTGCGACCAAAAAATGTCCACCGTGTATTAGGTTTTGGTTTGGTTTTGTTAATTAACGTCGCACTAGAGCTGCACAGTGGGCTATTGGCGACGGTTCGGGGTCAATCTCGAAGGAAAGACCCGGGAACACATATACATTCACACACACATTCATACATGCACCTCGTTATTTTAGAACCATGGTCAGATGACGAGGAAACACCTGAGCTGGCACCCAACGCCTTCAATAGACGTCGGGACTTTGGACCCCGATCAGATTTATCTTGCACCAGTCCCGTATACACGCCAGTATAATTTGTTGGATATTCCGGACGACTTTCTAGTATTTTTGTAGCGAAGCTGGCAACCCTCCGACCGCAAGATCACTACTTTTTTACTTTTCTATGTCAAGTCCATTTCACGGATTCGAACCACCAATCCTCTGATGATAGGCTGAACGCCTTAGCAACTGAGCAACTGGGGCTGCCACCGTGTATTAGGGATTATTGCACACTAAATCTGATCTTGATCTATCAGGGATCAAAGTACAAGTTTAAGGGCCTAGGGAAAAAGAGCATTTGGGGCGATGTACCTTAAAATAAAACTGCTAAATTTATGTATAAGTACAAAATGCAAAATGTCATAGACAATCAGATTTATTGCAAAGTTAAATACTGCAATAAACTTATTATATTTAAAATAACCAAAATTATTATTTTTTGTAAGATTTCGAATTAACGTTGATTACTACATTAGAGTTTCTTCATATTTTTCACATTCTGCACATTCTTCTCTATTAGTTTTCTTTTTTTTGAGCCACGTGTTCTAAATTATATGTTCTTCTTATTCAAAAGCAAATCCGTAATGATTACAATATTAAAAAAAAAAAATTAGAAAAGTAAAAATGGTCCTCGCACTTGTACTTTTCTATAGAAGTAATGGAAGTGACTTTTAAATGAATAAAGTCACATAACAAGCTTTCTTAGTACTTCTAAGGCCCATTCTACACGGACGAAAAAAACGCGCGAGCTCCTCGGTGATTCAATAATCCATATCACGTGGTACTAATTCTCGAATCACCGCGAAGTTCCTGCGCGTTTTTCCCATTCATGTAGAATAAGCTTAACATTGTATTCATATTCTAAAATCAATTTTACTAGTGTTTACATCTAAAGTAAACATAGAAATAAAAAATTCTAAGTTATCAAATTAAATACAAATATACAGGTAGTTTATTTAAATAAAAAAAAGTATTTTATTTCAATTACAGTTTAAATGCAAATAAATATTTTTATTTTTGTAATTTCATACAAGAAAACTTCTTTTTTTTTCAGATAAATAAACAACGAGAAAATTGTAAAATCGTTTATTAAGGAATACATTTTTTAATTTACGTTTATACTCAGCATACTAAAATCAAACAGAAATACGCGATTTAACTTTAATCTCTTAAAATAAACATACCCTAAACAAACAGAAGCAATCTGACATTTTCTTAGTTCTATTTTGTTTACTGAAGTAGGGTAAAAAAAACGACTTTATTTCGAAGTTTTTGTTTCTGAGACTGATTGAAATCGGCCCAAATGTGTTTCCGATATAAATAATAGAAACAAAATAATATTCCATCGCTTGGTTTTAATTACGATTTGACGTTTGGATCTTTGTAGAATAGCGTGCATATATTAGATAAATAAAAGTTCTAATCTATAAAAGTTGTGTACATTTATTCCTGTTACAGCACAGCGGCCATTTTTGACCTATAAGAATGTATAAATTTGGCTTAAATAACAATTTAATCAATATGAAGTTTTTTAATATGATTGGGAAAATGTTCTATTAAAAAAAAGATAAATTGTCACATTATAAACATTAAATTTGCAAATGTTGTATTTTAGACATTGATTTTGTAAAAGTTGGTGATTTTGAGGTAGCCTTTAAACTAACGATTTTTATCAAAGCTATTTAACTGTTTTAAACGATAAATTAACGATTATATTTAATTTTAAGCAATAATGATTTTGATTATGTGATATATTTAAACAATAATACAATGATTCGGATAATTTAGAATTTTAAAAATGTTACATTTTAAATTAATTTTTAAAAATTATGAATTTTTAAGAATTATGAAAATTATGAAAAATTATGAATTTGAATAGTTTATAAATATGTTGTTAAATTTATAACAATCTGTTTAAATTTTATTATATATTAAATGATGGTATTGGAAATATTGAATTCTTTAAAAAATATTAGAAAAAACATATTCTAAATGGGTATTTTGATTTTTCAGCGATTTTAGATCCAATCCCGTATACTAGGATTGTATGACAATGACTGATTTAACAATAATGATAACTGATTTAAAAACGATGATTTCGAAAATGTTACATTTTAAATTGTAAATGTAATGTTAAAATTAAAACTATGTTAAAAAATCGTTACATTTAAATAATGTTTAAAAAATAATTGCATTTAAAATAAAGTTTTTTGAAGTTGTATTTAAAATAATAATTTTGTATTAGGTTACGTTTTAAACAATGCTTTTGTATTAAGTTTAATTTTAAATAACGATTTTGCAAATACTGCTTTTTAACTAAACAACAGTGATAAATATTTTTTTAAAACAATGATTCAGAAATTTTACATTTTAAATAATAATTTTGATATTCTGCGATCGAAATTGTCGCATTTGAGATAATGTTACATTGCGAATAATTATTTTGATAATCGATCCTAATTTTATACTGCTGCATTTTAAATAACAATTTTAATAAATTATTGTATTTTAAATAATAAATATATTATATCTCAACTAAAACAAGGAATTTTGAAAATTCGTATTTATTAAAAATTATTATTTTTACAGTCGTACTTTTAACAACGTTTTTATAATATTTAACTTTAACCAATGGATCTAAATAATCAACCGTAACAATTGGTTTGGTTTGGTTAAAAAACGTCGCACTAGAACTGCACAGTGGGATATTGGCGACGGTTCGGGGTCTACCTCGAAGGAAAGACCCGGGAACACATACACATTCATACATGCACCTCGTTATTTTAGAACCATGGTCAGATGACGAGGAAACACCTGAACTGGCACACAACGCCTTCAATAGACGTCGGGACTTTGGACCCCTATCAGATTTATCGTGCACCAGTCCCATATACACGCCGTTAATTTTTGCGGATGTTCTGGACGATTTTTCTAGTATTTTGTAGCGAAACTGGCAACCCTCCGATCACAAGATCACTACTTTTTAGTTTTCTTTGTCAAGTCCATCACCTGGCATCGAACCGGGAACCTTCGTATTCCTAGCTCACGCCTTTTACCGCTCGGCCACGGAGGCCTCCGTAACAATTGAACACACAAATATCGTGACCCAAAATGGCTGCCGTTCATGAAACCTTTCATTTGAGTTGAATTTACACCTGTCCATCAACAGACCAATCGATTCCTTGCTGGAGGGGGGTTCGGGAATGATTAAACACTACAAACGGGATTTTCATTATTTCACCTGGGATTCGAGCCGGTGACTAATGACTGCGTAGATAAATAATAAATAGATATGGAATATTAATAACAAAAAAAAAAAGATTCTGTTTAAAAGTCGATCTGCGAAGTTTGAGACAATTTACTCTCGTTGATTGAAAAACACACCCCTTTTTCGGAGCTTATCTATGGATATTGATGAACGATGAATCAATAAATTTAATTTAGGCTTAATGTTTCGAGAATTGATTTGAGAATTTCTAGGTGTTTTTTGTTGTGTTGTTTTGTTTTTATTATTTCGAATGAAATGTAATATAGCGAAAGAAAGTATTGTTTTGTGGGGTTGAAATTTCGATGTTGAGGTTTTTGGTCGAAGTTCAAGGTTTGGTCGACGTTTTAAATTATTTTGATACCCGAAGAATCACCCCGAAATGTTTGCAAAAATTTCGGCAATTCGAATCTTGAAATTAGTACTACTTTACCGACATTTTTTTTTTTTTTTTTTTTTTTTGTAATTGTATGCTACTTTTTTTTGTCTAACTAGGGGGCTCCGCCCCCTGCTCCGCTGACGCTCCACCAACCCCCGGAGGATTGCTACGCAATCCTTTTTAGTTTGCTTCGCAAACCAATATCGGCTTCATACACTGTAGACACTGACAATGTGTCCTAACAATAATACTTTTTTTAGTTATATAAATTATTACTGTCAGGGCCGTCACACAATTTTTTTTTTTCGGATGTTGTTACAAGAGATTTCCCAACTTAACGATCCGAAATTCCGAACTTGAACGATTCAAAATTCCCAACTTAAGGATGTCGGGTACCAGCTGAAGTGTTGTCCTCGTTATCTGACCTATGTTAAAAAATATGAGGCATCGTTCCAGGGTCTTTTCTTCGAGAAAGTCCTCGAACCAAAGCGTCCTTGATGTACTAAGTAAATACGTACCAATAACCAATCAAGCGCGCTTTGCTCGAACCAACGCCAATAGTTCAATGTGCAGCTCTAGTGCGACGTTATTTAACCAGACCACACTTAACGATTCGAAATTCACAACGCAACAGTGCTAAAAAAATTCCCAGTTCCAACTTATAGACATTTTCAGCTTTTTAATAGGTAATATTAAACAGTTCTTTCGAAAGTATTGATTTTTCGCACGCATGTTCCAATGCAGTGGTCCGTTTTGAGGTCTAATTTAAGTTTCACATTAATACAAGTTTGACAATTTCTAGTCTTCCGTCACTTTCATTTGCTAATAATAATAATTTGCCTGAGGCATAAATTTTCTCAACTCAGGGAATTTTAATACTCAAATTCCCAACTTTTATGGTTTCAAGTTTACAGAGGGGAGGGGGGGGGCATGCTTCCCCCTAATCCCCCTCCCCGTTGTGGTGGGCCTGATAACTGGAAAAGCTCAACTGTAGAACTGCTTCAACGCAATTGTTTCTGCTCATTGAAAAGCGAAACATGTGTAAACAAACAACAGCATAAACGCGCCAAGCATAAATAAGCCTATTCGCCAATTTTTATTTATATAAAGTAAGATAATTGAGAATTGGCGCTGATAATAATTCGCCGTTGGCAGCCAAATACATGTTGGCATTTTGCCAATGTTGGCATTTCGTTCCGAAATATCTTTTAATAATAATTATAGTACTTCACATAAATAGTTACATCTAATTTATTTTTTAAGATAGAATTTCAGTATTGATACCATTCAAGAAAGGAAGATTTTACGAACATAACTATATTTTTTTAACGGGAAAAAAGTATACTTTTGAACTACTTAGAGCAGTTTTAATTTATCCCTTAAAATTTTACGCGTAAAATTGACGATTATTTCAGACATTTCGTCATTTATTTAAAAATTTATAACTACAAAACTAAATCGAATTTTCACAAACGCTCTGGATCATTTGTAGCCAATAGTTTTATCTATGTCCCTAATTTTTTATTTATTTTTTTATTGAAAATTGGAAGACAAGTATCCAAAAATGTATGAATTGTGTTCGAAATTTTCGAAAATTATGACTTTAACATAAAATAACGTCTAATATACTAATCGTATTAAAAAACAAATATATTCACCTTATTTCCCAAACATTTCTTAATAAACTGGCATAATTTCATAATTTTAGGAATTTTATCTTTTGAGATGCAAGCGGAACAATGAGACAAAAAGTCGCAAATTAAAATTTGCTCGAAATATCCGACATTTTTATCCTTCTTTGCTATTTTTTATACCTATCTTAATTGACCATATCTAATTTAATTATAAAGATAGAAATATAATCTTTATAACATCAGAAAGAGGAAGTTTTAGCGAACATTAATATATTTTTTTGAATAAGAAAATATGTCATTTTAAATGACTTATAGCATTTTAGAAATCACGTTTCAAAAATGAGGGTGAAAAAACTTCAAACAGTGGAGCGTGTTTAAATGTTTAAAAAATTTATAAATCCAAAACTAATTCGAATTTAAAAAAATGCTTACTTGGATTTCCAGTTCAAACCTATTTGTACACTCCCTAAAAAAATTGGATCTCTCCTCTTAATAGTGTTTCAGAAACTCGACGGACAAAATTACTTGTAAGCGAAATTTTATCAACGACGACTTTAATATTAAATAACTTATAAACTAATAACAGTATTGACACAAAAATATATTCTTCTTATTTATCAAACATTTCTTAACAAATTCACTTAATTTCGTAATTTTAGGATTTATATATTTTGAGATACAATCTGAATAACATTGAAAGAACTAAAAATTCCCCCTAGGGCTTACTTTTTCCCCTTAGGGCTTACTTTTTTTTAAAATAGAGAGATTATTTTAAATGTTTTATATTTATATTTTCCTATTAATTAAAAAATTAATTGCCATTTTGCTTGTGCAACTGCTTGTTATCAACTGCTTATCAACTGCTTGCTATAGGTGAATAAAATAAGTGAAAGTACACCATTTTTGTCAACTATTTTGAGAATTTTTTTTAATAAAACTATTTAGCGAAACAATATTTTTATATTAAAATAATTATCAAATCGAATATCGATGCAGGTCGAAATTAAAAAGCAAGTATGACAATACATTAAATATGTGTTTTTATGAGATTTTATAACAAGGATATAATGCACTTTATCCTATGGCAAACACTATGTGAAAGGACTATATTTTCCTACCTTGCCCCAAATGGGTGTAATAAGGTCGCGCACGCCTAGTCTACACTCCAGTTCTTATTTTAGCTCAGTGATCACAAAGGCATCTTCGAAAACCGTGCGAGCCCCAGTTGCTCAGTTGGTAAGGCGTTCAGCTACTAATCAGATTTTTTTTGGTTCGAATCCGGGAAATGGACTTGACATAGAAAAGTAAAAAAGTAGTGATCTTGCGATCGGAGGGTTGTCAGCTTCACTAAAAAAATACTAGAAAGTCATCCAGAATATCCAACAAATTAAACTGGCGTGTATACGGGACTGGTGCACGATACATCTGATCGGGGTCCAAAGTCCCGACGTCTATTGAAGGCGTTGGGTGCCAGTTCAGGTGTTTCCCCGTCATCTGACCATGGTTCTAAAATAACGAGGTGTGTGTATGAATGTATGTGTGAATGTGTTCCCGGGTCTTTCCTTCGATATTGACCCCGAACCGTCGCCAATAGCCCACTGTGCAGCTCTAGTGCGACGTTAATTAACCAAAACCAAACAATCGAAAATCGTGATTTTGTTTTTCTTTAAGTATTTCAATATCGACCTAGTATCATAATGTCCCTTATACATTTTACACACAAAACAGTTGTCTGCTTTTCGAAGTATATTATTCCAAAATTCATAAACAAAAGAACAATTTTCGGAGAAAAAAAATTCCGTAAACAAATTTCGAAATCTATATTTAAAAGTTATTCATTATTATTGAATTCAGTATTTGAATTTCATTTTCGAATAAGTTGTTTTAACAAAAAAAAAAAGATTCCATCTCTCAAAATTCTTTACGATTTTTAAATGCAGAGTATTACATTTATACATTTTCTTTGTTAGCAATTAATTTAAAAGTAAATCAAAATTAAAACTTAGTATTTAAAACAAAATATACTATTTATGAAAATGAAATAAAAATTCTTCTTTATTTTTTAACAAAAATCTTCTTTATTTTTTAACAAAAATCTTCTTTATTTTTTAACAAAAATCTTCTTTATTTTTTAACAAAAATCTTCTTTATTTTTTTAACAAATTTCGAATTCTATATTTAAAGTTATTCATTATTATTGAATTCAGTATTTGAATTTCATTTTCGAATAAGTTGTTTTAACAACATAAAAGACGCCATCTCTCAAAATTCTTTACGATTTTTAAATGCGGAGAATTACATTTATACATTTTCTTTGTTAGCAATTAATTTACAAGTAAATCAAAAAATTAAAACTTAGCATTTAAAACAAAATATACTATTTATGAAAATGAAATAAAAATTCTTCTTTATTTTTTACAAAAATCTTCTTTATTTTTTAACAAATTTCGAATTCTATATTTAAAGTTATTCATTATTTTTGAATTCAGTATTTGAATTTCATTTTCGAATAAGTTGTTTTAACAACATAAAAGACGCCATCTCTCAAAATTCTTTACGATTTTTAAATGCGGAGAATTACATTTATACATTTTCTTTGTTAGCAATTAATTTAAAAGTAAATCAAAAATTAAAACTTAGCATTTAAAACAAAATATACTATTTATGAAAATGAAATAAAAATTTTTCTTTATTTTTTAACAAAAATCTTCTTTATTTTTTAACAAATTTCGAATTCTATATTTAAAGTTATTCATTATTATTGAATTCAGTATTTGAATTTCATTTTCGAATAAGTTGTTTTAACAACATAAAAGACGCCATCTCTCAAAATTCTTTACGATTTTTAAATCCGAAGAATTACATTTATACATTTTCTTTGTTAGCAATTAATTTAAAAGTAAATCAAAAATTAAAACTTAGCATTTAAAACAAAATATACTATTTATGAAAATGAAATAAAAATTCTTCTTTATTTTTTAACAAAAATCTTCTTTATTTTTTAACAAAAATCTTCTTTATTTTTTTAACAAATTTCGAATTCTATATTTAAAGTTATTCATTATTATTGAATTCAGTATTTGAATTTAATTTTCGAATAAGTTGTTTTAACAACATAAAATACGCCATCTCTCAAAATTCTTTGCGATTTTTAAATTCAGAGTATTAAATTTATACATTTTCTTTGTTAGCAATTAATTTAAAAGTAAATCAAAATTAAAACTTAGTATTTAAAACAATATATAATATTTAGGAAAATAAAATAGAAATTCTTCTTTATTTTTTAAAAAAAAATATCGCATTCTTAAAACAGACAAAACAAGCGATTATCAAGTGTCAATTTTTATTCCAAAATCGTTACCGAAAAGAACAAAAATTCGAAAAAAAAAGAAAACAAACGTTCTTTTTAACGTTTAAAGTTTTTCTGAAGACGAACTTGAATGTCATGGTACATAAAATTCTCATCTTTGACGAAATCAATTGAACGGAACGCAATATTTCATCACAAGAATTTATTATTTTTACTTTGAGTGTTCTTGAAGACAGAAAGAATCGTTTTCTTAAAGATCGCTTACGCTTTCGACCAATATGGCGGCCATCTTTTCTTTTTGTCGAATAGATTTTCACCTGTTTTTAGTGTATTTTCTTTTCTTCTTATTAATTCTTTTTTTCTGTTTTTTTTTACTTGTTTGTTGTAGACGACGATGAGTTTTTTGAAGATGGATTTGTATTTTTAGAGTGTCGTTTCCTTTTCGCTTTAGTTGATTTTCATTTTTGTTGACGGTAAAAAGCCGAATTTTGTGTTCTCATATATTTTTAATTATTTTGTTATTTTGTTCGAAAAACGTTTCTTGATATAAAGATTTAATTTAATTTTAAATCGTCAATGCATAATTGTGTTTAAAAATATCAATCGCTTATAAATAATTTTTAAAAAAATTAATGCGGGAGTTTCACGTGACGTATCATGATGGAAACTAACTAGTAGTTCCGATTTCTTCCTTACAGCAGACAACTTTGCTTTTATTTATTTAGTCGCTACGCTTGCAATTATGGGAAATATTATTTGTTTTTTCCAAATAAGTAATATTTTTATTCTATATATGAATAAATTTAAATACAGAAATACTTATATTATATTTGTTTATAATTAGAATTACAACGAAATACGGAAAAATACTTTTATTTCAACACAAAAAATGCTTCTTAAACGATAAGTACTACCTATCTCAGTGTATGTAGTAAATATTTTTAGATTGAGATATTATTTAATGACCAAAACTTAAAATTATAGTACAGGAACTAAAGCTCCATGCTAACCCTACGGAACTTCTTCGGCGTTGATGATTTTTCTCCATGTTCCGTTTGAACAGCGGTCTTCTTTTTCTTGGCGTGAAATTCTTTCATTATCCGTGGGAGGGAATTTAATACTGTTCGAGTCGCTTTTAATTCAACATTTAAACTTTTTAGTTAGAATGTTACAGTAACTCGTATACAATTTTGTTGTGGAATAACATATATCAACAACAGATGACGTGGCCAACACTTAAGCTGACAGCCCATTCTCCAAACTTCGTTTCAAAAATTCTTGCAGGATTTCTAGGAGCCCCAGTTGCTCAGTTGGTAAGGCGTTCACCTACTAATTAGAGGATTGGTGGTTCGAATCCGTGCGATGGACTTGACATAGAAAAGTAAAAAAGTAGTGATCTTGCGATCGGAGGGTTGCCAGCTTCGCTATAAAAATACTAGAAAGTCGTCCAGAATATCCAACAAATTATACTGGCGTGTATACGGGACTGGTGCACGATACATCTGATCGGGGTCCAAAGTCCCGACGTCTATTAAAGGCGTTGGGTGCCAGTTCAGGTGTTGCCTCGTCATCTGACCATGGTTCTAAAATAACGAGGTGCATGTATGAATGTGTGTGTGAGTGTGTATGTGTTCTCGGGTCTTTCCTTCGAGATTGACACCAAATCGTCGCCAATAGCCCACTGTGCAGCTCTAGTGCGATGTTAATTAACAAAACCAAACCATTTATAAAAAAAAATCATCTAAATATAAGGATGTAATTTTACCACTGTAGAGTAGTCTGGTTAGACATCATCTTAAACATGCATTACAATTCTGGACACCTTATCTACATAGATACTGATTAGTTAGAACGGGTTAAACATACACTGTGAAAAATAGGTACTTAAAACTTAGTAAAATGTACTTATTTTTGAGTACATTCGATGCTCATCATAGCTCCGAATGCATATGTTTCATTTTTGAAAAAGGCATGTACTCAAAATGAGTACAATGAATAAAAAGAGCAGTTGTTTGAATACATAGGCTGCTTTCATACATCATTTTCAATAAATTTTAACAATTACAACCAGGACTTACTGGGAATCGAACCAAAACCGTCTACCTGATGTCGTCCGCAACAGGGCCTTATCTTTTGTACTATACCAGTGTGACGGGAAGAAGTTATAAATAGAAGTAATATTTAAAAGATGTTCCAAAAGAATGGGAAATAAGATAACTGAGTTGTAATAACCTCCATTTAAGCAATCGACAGCAAATATTGTGGAAAACCATAATCTAAACACATTTTTTAAGTGTGTCAGGTCTCTTTGTTAAGAAGACTTGAACAGAAGCTGATATTAGCAATATTAAACTAACCTGCTCCTTTTTGCGAAAGTACGATTACTTCAATTTGAGTAAGTCATAGCTGATTTACGATGCAATTGTAGAAGAAAACCGAGTACGTCCTTTGAGAATGGATCCTTCATAGTAGAGACAACATAATGTTAAAATCCCGCTAGCATCACAGTAAGGCCAACATGTATGGCCTCAGACACGTGGTTAATGACGTCATTCCATTCATAAATTTTCAATGTTAGACATTTCCCAATTCATCAGCCAATCGCGAGTTATTTTTAATTCATCATTTTGAAAGGAAGTCACGTGCCTGAGGCCATTCGGTCTGAAATGTTGGTTTCACGATTATGACGTCATATTCGCTCTACTACAGTCCATTCATGCTCGAAGAGAACGTCCATGTACTCGGTTTTAAGCACATTGTTTTTACAGTGTGTGGGCCTACGAAAATGGATCAGTGTACTATATTTATATATATATATATATATATATATATATATATATATATCAATTAAGCCCTGACTGCCGCCATTTAAAACCGGCCCCGTATTCATCACCCGCATACTACTCATACCCAAACGTCTATTTAAAGACACACACACAGACAAAAAATCAACTAGACACTTCAGATATTTCCCCAAGCCCATCAAAAAACCCCGTTATTACGACAAGAACCCGTAACCGGTTATTAAAATGGCCGCAAAAAAAATAAAGCGAAATACATTCCCATTGTTTTATATTTTGTTTTTTGCCGTTTTCGTCCCGAAACTTGTGTTTTACTGTAAGAGAACGTAATTACACGGTGCCTCGGTGTGTGGCAGAAAGTTGCGGAGTCGGGAGGTCAATTACAGCTCTGAAGTCAATTTCCTGCGTCAGAGTCGAAACAACGTTGCAGTTACGGATTGACGCCCACTATGGGAAATATGTTGGATTATTTTTTTTAATAAGAGTTTTTCCTTCTCTGCCTTGAATATGTGATGATTGTGTTTTAGTTTGAGTAATTTTGGATTCTTCTTTTGTAAGATTGGGCTAGTTTGTTTAGTTTTTGGTTTGGTTTGGTTAAATAACGTCGCACTAGAGCTGCACAGTGGGCTATTGGCGACGGTTCGGGGTCTATCTCGGAGGAAAGACCCGGGAACACATACACATTCACACACACATTCATATATGCAGCTCGTTATTTTAGAACAATGGTCAGCTGACGAGGAAACACCTGAACTGGCACCCAACGCCTTCAATAGACGTTGGGACTTTGGATCCCGATCAGATGTATCGTGCACCAGTCCTGCGTACACGCCAGTATAATATACGTCGCACTAGAGCTGCAGAGTGGGCTATTGGCGACGGTTCGGAGTCTATCTCGAAGGAAAGACCCGGGAACACATACACATTCACACACACATTCATACCTGCACCTCGTTATTTTAGAACCATGGTCAGATGACGAGGAACACCTGAACTGGCACCCAACGCCTTCAATTGACGTCGGGACTTTGGACCCCGATCAGATGTATCGTGCACCAGTCCTGCAAACACGCCAGTATAATTTGTTGGATGTTCTGGACGACTTTCTGA
This sequence comes from Troglohyphantes excavatus, assembly GCA_963932185.1. Taxonomy (NCBI): domain Eukaryota; kingdom Metazoa; phylum Arthropoda; class Arachnida; order Araneae; family Linyphiidae; genus Troglohyphantes; species Troglohyphantes excavatus. The sequence continues at coordinate 46,314,909 of OZ010678.1, forward strand.
GCCCCAGTTGCTCAGTGGATAAGGCGTTCAGCTGTTAATCAGAGGATTGGTGGTTCGAATCCATGCGATGGACTTGGCAAAGAAAAGTAAAAAAGTAGTGATCTTGCGATCGGGGGTTTGCCGGCTTCGCTACAAAAATACTAGAAAGTCGTTCAGAACGTTAATTAAAACAAACCAAAACCAAAACTGGACGACTTTGTTTAGAAAGAGTGTTTTGTGAGGTTTGTGTATTAACCTTGCAGAGCTCGCGCTCCTAAGAGGCCTCCGTGGCCGAGTGGATAAAGGCATCAGCTGGGAATCAAAGGGTTCCTGGTTCCATCTTGTACGACGGACTTGACTGAGAAAAGTAAAAAAGTAGTGATCTTCTGATCGGAGTGTTGCCAGCTTCATTACAAAATACTAGGAATGTCGTTCAGAACATACACAAAAAATTAACGGAGTGTATACGGGACTGGTGCACGATAAATCTGATCGGGGTACAAAGTCCCGACATCTATTGAAGGCGTTGGGTGCCAGTTCAGGTGTTTCCTCGTCATCTGACCATGGTTCAAAAATACGAGGTATCATTCCCGGGTCTTTCCTTCGAGATAGGCCCCGAACCGTCGCCAATAGCCAATTGTGCAGCTGTAGTGCGGCGTTAATTCACCAAACCAAACCAATCATCCGTCGCACAGGATCGAACCAGGAACCCTCTGATTCCCAGCTGATGCCTTTATCCACTCGGCCACGAAGGCCTGGTCTTTCCTTCGAGGTACGTCCCGATGTCTATTGAAGACGTTGGGTGCCAGTTAAGGTGTTTCCTCGTCATCTGACCATGGTTCTAAAATAACGAGGTGCATGTATGAATGGGTGTGTGAATGTGTATGTGTTCCCGGGTCTTTCCTTCGAGATTGACCCCGAACCGTCGCCAATACCCCCCCCCCCGGGCAGCTCTAGTGCGACGTTAATTAACAAAACCAAACCAAAAAACTTTCGAGGTAGGCTCCGAACCCTCGCCAATAGCCCAATGTGCGTCTCTAGTGCGACGAAAATTAACCAAACCAAACCTTTTTCCTTTGTATCTCTATAGCCATTGCTTTAGGCAGTCTGTTTTTTTGCGATAGAGGATATTTTTCTTTATAGGAAGAGTAAAAAAGTATAACTTATAAAAAAAGTGGAGCTGCCACTTTCTTGCCCCCACATCTTCAATTCTATAAATAGACCCGATTTCCATAAACCACCGACACCACTAATCGACATGACAAACACATTTATCAAAAACAAGGCGGAAACACTTCCACAAAAAGTTTCCAATTAAACAGCGACACCAACAAAACCGAACAACGCCTTTTAAAAAACAACCAAAAAATAACTGCAAAGGGGGGGGGGGGAATCTTCATTATTATTATTATTATTATTATTACTACCCCGTACGCGTTCCTGATGCCCACTTAGAGCAAAAATCCAAACACACACACAAAAATAATCAACCATTAAACAAAAAATAACTTCTCTCGAGTAGTTTTTATGAATGAACGAGCGTACTCGGGGCCAGTGACTCTTTGATTCATGGATAAGTCGCCCGATCTTTTTTTTTTTTTTTAAGGGCGTTGTTCAGCTGTCCGTGCGCCGCGCGTGCTTTCCACGGTCCGCGACGGTCGGACGTACGGACAGAGGGCGCATTTTGGGCGGAGATGGGTTTTCGGTAGAGGAAGTGACCCGGGGTAGAGCGCCTTCGTCGGGTTTGATGGAGTGTGCGGAATTGAGGCACGCGCTTTTGCGGGTTGCAAGGGTCGCGGCCACGTTGTGGGTTTGTTGCGCTGATCTCTAACTGCAACTGGATTGCGCAAGACATTTTGTCGACTTGAAGTTCGAGCATGGATACCTCATAGTAAAGAAATCATAAGGTTTAAATCTCGCTAACATCAAAGTGAGCCCAACATGAATGGCCTCAGACACGTGGTTTATTACGTCATTCCATTCATAATTTTTTTTGTAGTTCATTCATAAAAATATCCTGTACTTCATGGTTTGGTTAAATAACGTCGTACTAGAGCTGCACAGTGGACAATTGACGACGGTTCGGGGCCTATCTCGAAGGAAACACCCGGGGACGATGCCTCGTATTTTTGAACCATGGTCAGATGATGAGAAAACACCAGAGCTGGCACCCAACGCCTTCAGTAGACGTCGGGACTTTGGACCCCGATCAGATATGTCGTGCACCATTCCCGTTTACACGCTTCGCTGCAAAAATACTAGAAAAGTCGTCCAGAACATCCGAAAAAATTATCGGCGTACGGGACTGGCGCACGATAAATCTGATCGAGGTCCATAGTCCCGACGTCTATTGAAGGCGTAGGGTGCCAGTTCAGGTGTTTCCTCGTCATCTGATCATGGTTCTAAAATAACGATGTACATGCATGAATGTGTGTGTGAACGTGTATGTGTTCCCGGGTCTTTCCTTTTTTCGAAATAGACCCCTAACCGTCACCGAATAGTTGGTTTGGTTAATGAATGGTCTTTCCTTCGAGATTGGTCCCGAACCGTCGCCAATAGCCCACTGTGCAGCTCTAGTGCGACGTTCATTAATCCCGACGTGTACATGCACCTCGTTATTTTAGAACCATGGTCAGATGACAAGGAAACACCTGAACTGGCAGCCAGCGCTTTCAATAGACGTCGGGACTTTGGACCCCGATGAGATTTATCGTGCGCCAGTCTCGTATACACGCCGATAATTTTTGCAGATGTTCTGGGCGACTTTTCTAGTATTTTGTAGCGAAGCTGGCAACCCTCCGATCACAAGATCACTACTTTTTACTTTTCTTTGTCAAGTCCATCGCCTAGGATCGAACCAGGATTCTTCGTATTCCCAGCTGACGCCTTTAACTGCCGCTCGGTCACGGAGGGGGGCCTATCTCGAGAGTTAGACCCGAGAACGATGCCTCGTATTTTTGAACCATGGTCAGATGACGATGAATTAATTAGAAAATGACTATTTTCACCTCGAAAGCAGAAGTTTTTTGAGATTCTGTTGCCCAGCTTAATACATACCAATCCCACAAAAAAAAAAATGCCTATAACTTTTTAGCAACGGATAAGAATAGACAGATAGCCGAACCAATGGGAGTTGGGTGGGGGAGAAGAAGAAGAGGGGGTCAAGAAACAATCAATTGATCTCCTATCGACACCCCCCCCCCCTCAACGCCCCCCTAGATCGGTGAATCCATCGCAAAGCAGACGAAAACCCAAACACAAAGACACCACGCTGTGCTAAATACGGTGGCGCTACTCGCTAATCGAGATTTGCCCAAAAAGATGGGCATAAAAAAAAACTCAGAGGGGTTTCCCACCACCCCCCTAAAAAAAATATTATAAAGAAATAATAAAAATATACATACATATATAAAAAAAAAAGAATCATTGAAGTCGGGGAACCGACAAAAGCCAAAAGAGATCTGGATGACATCAATTCGGAAGCTGGAATTGATTTTCGATTGGCCGTGTCTTATTCGGTGGGGGGGAGAGATCATGTAGGATTGTATGTGGCCAATCGCAAGTAGGATCCAATTTGTAGGGTTTTTTTTTGTTGTTTGGTTTGGTTTTTTGGTTTCATGCGTTTTTGATGTTGCCGAATCTTCTGTTGTTCGGTTTTTCGACTCCATTACCAATCTATTAGGAAGCCATGGAGCGATGCCGAGGGTTTATTGTGGCACTTTATGCCACTTTTTATTGAAAATACAGTCGCACTAGTACTTAAAAATGAGTACCTGAACCTACTCGTTTTTCTTTTAGTGCATTAGTGCAATTGCATCGTAAATGAGCGACGGCGCACTGAATTTTAAGTAATCGTACTTTCTTGAAAATGAGCAGTGTGATTTAAGGCCGCTTTTACATTTAACGACACGACACCGATAAATCGTGAACGATCGAGAAGGGACGACACAACGTTTTATCGTATCGTCTGATGGCCAGTTTTTCATTACACCGATATCGTTCGCCGAAAACGACAATTTTTACATTCAGGGCGTGTTCGTCTGTTGTCGAGAGCACATCTATTCTCGATATGGCGCATCGCAACAAATTACATTATAACAAACGGCGATTGTTGTATTTGCTGTATTTATCAAAGAAAGACATGTTGAAGGAGATTTTTATGTTTTATTTGAACGTCAACAAAAAGCTGAGCTAACCACTAGAGCTGCACAGTGGGCTATTGGCGACGGTTTGACTAAATATTGCCTCCCATGCCTTTTCTCGAACAATCTTGTTCTTGTAAAATTCATCTCGCTTATCTCAAATACAGGTCTTTACTTCCACTAATTCACACAAGTTCACAATATCGAACTTAAAAGCCATTGATAATATAAATAAAAAAAACACAGTAGACTATAGCAGACGGCAACAAGTTTTTCGGAAACAAACTCAAAATGTCGTCAAGATGAAGTAGGGAAGGCGCGTGCCCACGATAAAACGGATCGGCAACGACAATATCGTTATCGTATCGGCTAGTGAAAAAGCGCCCGGCTTCGTATGTGTATTTTGCGTACCCCGATATCGTGCCGCTGAAATCGTATACGATTTATCGGTGTCGTGTCGTTAAATGTAAAAGCGGCCTAACAGTGACACCTAAGTATATTATTTATTTGAATCTATGGAAATGCTCGGATAGTGAACAATGAGTTTATCACTCACTCTTCGGTACATCACTGTTCTTGTATAGAATTTAAGTTAGTTATTAAGTCTTGTATTTCCATGCATATTTTTTCCAGGGACGCCTCCACATGTGGTCAACCACCCAGCATTGTTGTAAAATTGTATTCTTAAAATATCTTATGTTACAAATATTCCGAGCGTGTTGCTCACACTCACTAAGTGCTGGATATTGACGAGTACAAAATGTATATGGAGAAAATTATTTTGAAGTAACAACAGGTAGTCCGAATATCCTTAGGGACAGGACGGGCCAATGAAAATAAATGCAAAAATGAAATATATACAAATTCAAGACAAATCGACCCAGCTGTTTTTGAGATAACCACGAGCCATTGAAGTAGTATGCAGTTGTTCTGGATACGAAATCCCCCGAAACACTTTTAGAGAGTTTCCATTCCAGTTGTGTGATGTTGAACATCGTACTTTTTTCTTCATGTGCTCTCATCCATCATCTGATCTTAATTAAGTTGGGGAACTAGTTAACCTGACATCGGCATGATTGACACTTGCGCCTTTTGCGTTTGCTTCCTCGTTTGAGAAGTGATCGATTCCGGAGAACACTTGCGACGCCAGATCAAAAGGAGGTTGCGCTCATGACATGATAGGTGGAAAACATAAACAGTGATCCTAATATTAAAAAAATCCCTTAATATTTAACACGAATAAAAATAATCCCTTTATTTTTAACACGAATAAAAATAATCCCTTTATTTTGATTCTAATAATAAAACAATCCTTAATTTTGCTCTTAATAAAAAAATTCCTTTATTTTTTACACAAATAAAAATAATCCCTTTATTTTGATTGTAATAAAAAATCCCTTTATATTTATCCTAATAAAAAAATCCTTTTTTTATGTGAATAAAAAAAATTGTGTTTATTTTTATCCTCATAAAAAAATCCCTTTATTTTAATCCTAATAAAAATATTCCCTTTATTTTGATCCTAATAAAAATCCTTTTATTTTTGTCCTAATAAAAAAATCCTTTTTTTGATCCTCATAAAAAAATCCCTTTATTTTGATCTTCATAAAAAATCCCTTTATTTTGATCCTAATAAAAATATTCCCTTTTTTTTATCCTAATAAAAATATCCCTTTATTTTTATCCTAATAAAAAAATCCCTTTATTTTGTTCCAATAAAGACAATTAATTTATTTTGATCCTAATAAAAACATTCATTATTTTTATGTGAATAAAAAAAATTGTCTTTATTTTGATCCTAATAAAGAATCTCTTTTATTTTGATCATCATAAAAAAATCCCTTTATATATTGACCCTCATAAACAATCCCTTTATATTAATCCTAATAAAAGCCGTTTAATTGGATCCTAATAAAAAGAATCCCTTTATTTTGATCCTAATAAAAATCCGTTTAATTTTTTCCCCGAAAATAAATACCAATAATTTTGAACCTAATAAAAAATCCCTTTATTTTTTTCTCCTCATAAAAATCCCTTTATTTTTTTTATCCTCATAAAAAATATCCCATTATTTTGATCCACATAAAAAATCTCATTCTCACAAAAATCCCTTTATATTGATTATAATAAAATCCCTTTATTTTGACCGTAATAAAAAAATTCGTTTAATATGTTCCCAATATAAAAAAAACAAAATTAATTTTGACCCTAATGAAAAAAATCCATTTATTTTTATTCAAATAAAAAAATTATTTTATTTTGACTAATTAAAAAAATCCCTTTTTTTATCCTAATAAAAAAATATCTTTATTTTTATCCTAATAAAAAATCCCTTTATTTTGATCCTAATAAAAAAAATCCATTTATTTTGATCCTAATAAAAAATTTCCCTTTATTTTGGTCCTAATAAAAAAATCCGTTTAATTTGTTCCCAATATAAAAAAAAATTAATGTTGATCCTTATGAAAAAAATCCATTTATTTTGATTCCAATAAAAAATTATTTTATTTTGTCCAATTAAAAAAAATTCCTTTTTTTATCCTAATAAAAAAATATCTTTATTTTTATCCTAATAAAAAATCCCTTTATTTTGATCCTAATAAAAAAAATCCATTTATTTTAATCCTAATAGAAAATTTCCCTTTATTTTGGTCCTAATAAAAAAAAATCCGTTTAATTTGTTCCCAATATAAAAAAAAACATTAATTTTGATCCTAATGAAAAAAATCCATTTATTTTGATTCCAATAAAAAATTATTTTATTTTGACCAATTAAAAAAAAAATCCTTTTTTTATCCTAATAAAAAAATATCTTTATTTTTATCCTAATAAAAAATCCCTTCATTTTGATCCTAATAAAAAAAATCCATTTATTTTAATCCTAATAAAAATTTCCCTTTATTTTGGTCCTAATAAAAAAATCCGTTTAATTTGTTCCCAATATAAAAAAAAAACATTAATTTTGATCCTAATGAAAAAAATCCATTTATTTTGATTCCAATAAAAAATTATTTTATTTTGACCAATTAAAAAAAATTCCTTTTTTTATCCTAATAAAAAATATCTTTATTTTTATCCTAATAAAAAATCCCTTTATTTTGATACTAATAAAAAAATCCATTTATTTTGATCCTAATAAAAAATTTCCCATTATTTTGGTCCTAATAAAAAAAATCCGTTTAATTTGTTCCCAATATAAAAAAAAAACATTAATTTTGATCCTAATGAAAAAAATCCATTTATTTTGATTCCAATAAAAAATTATTTTATTTTGACCAATTAAAAAAAATTCCTTTTTTATCTTAATAAAGAAATATCTTTATTTTTATCCTAATAAAAAATCCCTTTATTTTGATACTAATAAAAAAATCCATTTATTTTGATCCTAATAAAAAATTTCCCTTTATTTTGGTCCTAATAAAAAAAATCCGTTTAATTTGTTCTCAATATAAAAAAAAATTATTTTGATCCCAATAAAAAATCTTTTATTTTCACCAATTAAAAAAAATCCCTTTTTTTTTATCCCAATAAAAAAATCGCTTTATTTTGATCCTAATAAAAAAATCCTTTCAATTTTTGTTAAAAAAAAAAAAACATTAATTTTTATCCTAATAAAAAAATCCATTTATTTTTTGATCCAAATAAAAAATCCTTTATTTTTGCCTTATTAAAAAATCCTTTTTTTTTATCCTAATAAAAAATCTTTATTTTTGTCAGTAGGAGGTAACTTTCTAAAACCGTATTGATTGCATGCGATTTATCATACCTAATAATAATAAGGACTAAAAAAAACACGTTATAATTCTAACTCTTATAAAGACACCACAATCCAGTAGCAATATTTTTTTCATTAATTCCAGTAACAAAAATATATTATTTTCAATTTACTGGGAGACTGATTAGATCTGAAATAGCAGCTGTCATATATAGGTGGACCAGGGTTATACTTAAATTGATACAATTATTATTTTTTAATTACCTATGGAACGATTATATGTCAAGGGCGTTATTTTGACCTAATACCATTTACAAATCTTGTGATACTAGGTTTTTGATAACTTAATCTTGCTGAAGACTAAAATAAATTAGATATATTTTGTCATACTCCTATTATAATTTTGCAATAACCTTTGGGATTTATTAGCATATGGATAGATATGGGTAAGATTAAATTGATGCAATTGTAAATTAGGGGCATTATTTTGTTTTAAAAGAACTTTGACAGTCAACTTCTTCACAAAATCGGTTTGTTTATTATTGCAGTTTTGAAACGTCTTAAAACTTTTCTTTATATCTCATTTTAAACGTCATCCTAGGTGATGGACTTGACAAAAAGTAAAAAAAGAAGTGATTTTGTGATCGGAGGGTTGTCAGCTTCGCTACAAAGTACTAGAAAAGTCGTCCAGAACATCCGCAAAATTAACGGCGTGTATACGGGACTGGTGCACGATACATCTGATCGGGGTCCAAAGTCCCGACGTCTATTGAGGGCCTTGCTTGCCAGTTCAGGTGTTTCGACGTCATCTGACCATGGTTCTAAAATAACGAGATGCATGTATGAATGTGTGTGTGTGAATGTGTATGTGTTCCCGGGTCTTTCCTTCAAGATTGACCCCGAACCGTCGCCAATAGCCCACTGTGCAGCTCTAGTGTGACGTTACTTAACAAAACCAATCTAAGGGTCAAAATAAGGGGTGAATTTAAAAATTCCTTTATAATAACCAATGTAAATTTATATAAGTTTTCAAAAAGAGAGTGCTGGATCCACTTGAGGATACGAAGGGAAAATTCAACAAATGGTCGTTTCGGGCAAAATTTGTTTAATATTTCCACATCTCGTATAGCGAACTCAATAAAGAGCTTTATTTTAATTTCAAACGGTTAAAAGATCAAAATCAACAAACAAAAAACTAACAATATCTTTGGTTATAATTGTCATAACTGCAACGTATAAGTTGACTACGATCGCCTTCACTATAGCTTCAGTTTTTAGGCACAATTGAATATTCAACTATGCCTCCTGTAAATTATTGCCCTCGTAAAATTACGTCTTTTTCAATGAAACTCATTTTTAAAATAAATTATATTTATTTATTTTGCACTAAAATAGTGGTAGTACCTTAAAAGTGTTAAAAAAATTTGAAGCGTTTTAAATTATAAAAATAATATATTTCCACATCTCGTATAGCGAACTCAATAAAGAGCTTTATTTTAATTTCAAACGGTTAAAAGATTAAAATCAACAAACAAAAAACTAACAATATCTTTGGTTATACTTGTCGTAACTGCAACGTATAAGTTAACTACGATCGCCTTCACTATAGGTTCAGTTTTTAGGCACCCTTGAATATTCAACTATGCCTCCTGTAAATTATTGCTCTAGTAAAATTACTTGTTTTCGAAGAAATTCATTTTTAAATATTTATATTTATTTATTTTTGCACTGAAATAGTGGTAGTAACTTAAAAGTGTTAAAAAATTTAGAGCGAATTTAAATTCTACCAATTTATGAATTGTTACGTACTTTGATTATTATATTAAAAATAATAATTAAAAAAAATATTATTAAATTATAAAAAAATATTATTAAATTATAAAAAAATATTATTAAATTATAAAAAAATATTATTAAATTATAAAAAAAATATTATTAAATTATAAAAAAATATTATTAAATTATAAAAAAATATTATTAAATTATAAAAAAATATTATTAAATTATAAAAAAATATTATTAAATTATAAAAAAATATTATTAAATTATAAAAAAATATTATTAAATTATAAAAAAATATTATTAAATTATAAAAAAATATTATTAAATTATAAAAAAATATTATAATTTATAACAAAAAAAGGATCATTTTATAGATTTTTAATTTTAATATTTGCTATTCTGCTTAGGTGTATGTATAAAGAAGAATGCCTGTGGTTTTTTTTTTTTAATACAAATCATTTGTTTTATTCCGAGCTTGGTACATTTTGCATACTTGACCTTCAAAATATGTTCACATAAGATTTCGAAAAACCACCCCAATCCCTTAAAAAATAACTGGAGTTACTAAAACCGTCAGATGGCGCCACGGTCAGGAAATCAGACAGCACTCTCCGTAAATCACGGGGAACACTGTGTATTTCAGCTAGTAGCTTATATAATATTGTTATAGTTATATTTGTAATACAAAATTTCCCCGAGGAAATGCCCTCGATAGCTCAGTGGATAAAGACGTTCAGCTGGTAATCAGAGGATTGCTAGTTCGAGCCCGTGCGATGGACTTGACAAAGAAAAGTAAAAAAGTAATGATCTTGTGATTGGAGGGTTGCCAGCTTCGCTACAAAAATACTAGAAAGTAGTCCAGAACATCCAACAAATTATACTGGCGTGTATATGGGACTGTTGTACGGTTAATCGGATTGGTGTCCAATGTCCTGACGCCTATTGCGGTTGTGTCGGGTGCCTGCTCATGTGTTGTCCTCGTCATCTACCATGGTTTAAAAATACGAGGCATTGTTCTCGGGTCTTTATCTTCGAGATAGGTCCTTATTCGGAATTTTCCATGTAAGCATTTCGTACTGAATTCGCAGCTCATCTACCACAATTCCATACCACCTATTGAAGGCATGGGGTGCCAGCTCAATCATTTCCTCGTCATCTGACCTTGTTTCTGAAATAACGAGGTTTGGTTTGGTTTGATTATTTAATTAACGTCGCGCTAGAGCTGTACAGTGGGCTATTGACGACGGTTCGGGGAATATTTCGAAGGGAAGACCCGGGAACGAAGCCTCGTATTTTTGAACCATGGTCAGATGACGAGGACAACACCTGAGCTGGCACCCAACGCCTTCAATAGACGTCGGGACTTTGGACTCCGATCAGATGTATCGTGCACCAGTCCCGTATACACGCCGTTATTTTTTGTAGATGTTCTGGACGACATTCTGGTATTTTGGTAGCGAAGTTGGCAACCCTCCGATCGCAATATCACTACTTTTTACTATTCTTTAGTCTATTCCATTGCAAGGTAAAAAAATAACGAGGTGCAAGTATGAATGTGTGTGTGAATGTGTATGTGGCTGCGTTAAGTCTTAATACGAGAAGTTAAATGGGTAGCCGGCAAACGTATAAACCCATTCGCCAAGAACGAAAATAATTGAGAACATTATTTACCACAATGACAACAACACAATCGCAATTCAGTAGCGATGTTTTTTTCATTACCTCCATAAAAAAAATAACTTTCAATTTACCACGATACTGATTAGATCTGCAGCAGCAGCTGTCATATGGGTAGACAAGGGAAGTCCACCATTGACACCACACACAATCGAACCTGAAGCATCCCAACAGCCGAGGGATATCTACAGGTAAACAAAAACCCTAACTGCAACCACACCTCATCGCAACCCCAAGACTGATACAAGGAGGATATCAATCCATCTTGCTGCTCGGAACCAATTGCTCAGGGTGTTTATAACATGATCTCTTTTCCAAGGCGTGGTTCGAAGGGCGGCTGTTCAAGCAGTGCAGAAATGGAAGAGGAATTATCTGGGGGGTTCTTAAGATTCCAGCGGTGTAGTATTCGGCTTCCGTATTTTGATCGTCGCTTTCATTTAACCACCCTTGCAATCAGAGGTTTGCTTTGGTGCCTCGCCTCGTGGACGATGGTATGGGTTTTTGAAAGAAGGTCTGGTTTCTGTCTACTCTGTTGTGCAAGTTGAAAATTCGCACAAAACTTCACGAGTAGCTATAAAAAATATTTTTCGCAAAACAATTTTTTTTATGCGATGGATAGGGACCGCATAAAAAAAGTCTCACATAGAAAATAACTCAAAACCTTACGAAATTAATTAGGAATTGCTTTTTTAAAAGAAATCAAGACACGAGGCTTGACAGCTACTTGGAATTTCGCCAAACCTTTTGGAATCTGATTTAGAAAATACACCTGCGAACTTTTTTAAATATTTTATTTACATATGTACTTATTTTACACACACAAAACTTTTCAAAACGTATAAGCATTATCCTTCGCAGTGACAATACGCGAACTTGGTTCAAAATCGCTTTCGTCACTTGAAGATTCGACCTCGCACTCGTTTAGAGTTGACTTTTTTTCAGTAACCATGTAGTCAGTGATCAGTTTTTGCGATGACTGTTGTTTCACTAGACGCTTGTCTATGTCTCGGTAGTCAGATAATCAATTATGTTCCAATTTGATTGAAATTCTCATATACCGCACTAAAAAAACGCACAAAAAAAAGACCGCACAAAAACAGGTTTGAGTGTATGTTACACATACATACTATTACACAAAATAGATATATAACAATTAAAATTAACAACTAATACCAAACAAGTAAAATTTCCAACTAATATCAAACAAGTAAATAACAATACACTAATAAGCGTTTTTACCAAATCTAATGTTTAGTCAATAAGTAATAACTCGTCTGTTTCATACCCAACTATTAAAGCTAATCGCGCACTAGCAGCAATTGAATTTCAACTTTTATTCAACTAGGAAACTAAAAAAATCACTCGCCAACTGCGAGCGGTTATTTATTTGCATCCAACTGAGGTCTACCATGTCTCAGATTTTGCAATAGCCAAAAGGGAAATATCGCCAAACTCGGATTACCACAATCCACCTGCATTACAGGATTACCACAATGCACCTATACCCTGCATTACCACAATCCACACAAAATCGCCAAATTGTCTATCATTTGCCAAAGTTGTTATCGTGGTATCGACCGAAAGGATATTTTGTCCAATAGTTACATGTCCGATAGTTTTTGATTGAGTGGATAGCATTTGAGTTTTTCAATCGCATGCAAATAAATAGTTCAGTTGCATCTGCGTTGCTAGTGCGTTACTAGTCTTATTGAAGGTTAGGGGGCGGGATAGCCCAGTGGATAAAGGCGTCAGCTGCGAATCAAAGGATTCACGGTTCGAACCTGTGCGAGGACTAGACTAAAGAATAGTAAAAAAAGTAGTGATATTGCGATCGGAGGGTTGCCAACTTCGCTACCAAAATACTAGAATGTCGTCCAGAATATCCACAAAAAACTAACGGCGTGTATACGGGACTGGTGCACGATACATCTGATCGGGGTCAAAAGTCCCGACGTCTATTGAAGGCAGTGGGTGCAAGCTCAGGTGTTGTCCTCGTCATCTGACCATGGTTCTAAAATAACGAGGTGCATGTATGAATGTGTGTATGAATGTGTGTGTGAATGTGTTCCCGGATCTTTCCTTCGAGATTGACCCCGAACCGTCGACAATAGCCCACTGTGCAGCTCTAGTGCGACGTTAATTAACAAAACTAAAAGCAACCAGAACATCCACAAAAATTATCGGCGTGTATACGGGACTGGTGCACGATGAATCTGATCAGGGTCCAAAGTCCCGATGTCTATTGAAGGCGTTGGGTGTCAGCTCAGGTGTTGTCCTCGTCACCTGACCATGGTTCAAAAATACGAGGCATCGTTCCCGGGTCTTTCCTTCGAGATAGGCCCCGAACCGTCGTCAATAGCTCACTGTGCAGCTCTAGTGCGACGTTAATTAACCAACCAAACAACCTTATTGAAGGTTAAAAATGGTAAACTATGTAAATGTCAAACAAATGACTCGAAATTTGCCAAAAGGGGATATGGGATATGTTAAGCCTATAAAACACATCCCCTTTTGCATCTTCCAACTCAGCGGACATCATGAGAGTTTTCCAGTTGCAACTAAGTTGCCAGCAAGCGGCTTTGCATTAACTCAGACCAAGAAATCTACCCCTGTGATTATAATTTGACAATTTAATTACCTCACCTAAGCACAGCAGAGCAACCCCCACAATTCTAAAAGCTAAGCATCCCCCGAAAAATGCTTGGCTAAACCCAAAACTTCCCCTCCCCACAAGACAGATGACTAGATTCTTTCCCTTTTCCCCTACAAATCCCTTTTCAGCTGTTTCAGGGAACTGCCCCCTAAAAGTCAGGAGATTTCCACTGAATCCAAGCAAGCGAAAAGACTTTCCCCTTGCCTTCGGATAATTAGTTTGTCGCCGAGCGTTGGTCCAAGGTGTCAAGAACAACAAGTGACCTCTTGCTTTAAGGTTGAACCTTGGATGGAGATTGATGACGTCAGTGGTCAACCCCTGGGTAAATGAAAGAGTGGGCGTGTTTGCTGAAGAGTTTTGGTTGGGGGGTTAAAAGTATGGGTTAAAGACCGCGGATGGAATTGTCGAGGTAACTTTAAATTGCAATTGCAGTTATTTTTGTATTTGTGAAGACAAATTAGGGAATTCAATTGTATGGGCGGCTTTATGACTGTTTTAATTTCATTTAAAAAATAAAATAATTTTACTTGTTGATCTATCATTAAAATAGTGCAGCTCTAGTGCGACGTTGATTAACCAACCAACCAACTATCATTAAAATAATCAGTCATCAAAATAATGATTTTTTTTCTCTGTTCTTGAAATTGAACAAGAATTGCATGTTTTTAAACCTAAAATCGCATTTCTTTTTATGCTTGTTCGTTATCTAACTCCATTTAAAAGTGTGACTTCACTTGGTCAATCATATTTCATTAAAATTTTGCATTCAAGTGTCGTATTTAAGTCACTAAAATATTAACGTGATCTTTTTTTCTCAGTTCTTCATAATGAGTTAGAACAACAAATTCAAGAGTTTAAGAGAACAACAAATTCATGACTTTAAGAGAACGACAAATTCAAGAGTTTAAGAGAACAACAAATTCAAGAGTTTAAGAGATTAACAAATTCATGAGTTTAAGAGAACACCAAGTTCATGAGTTTAAGAAAACAACAAATTTATGACTAAAAGAGAACAAATTCATGAGTTGAAGAGAATAACAAATTCATGAGTTGAAGAGAACAACAAATTCATGACTTTAAGAGAACAACAAATTTATGACTAAAAGAGAACAAATTCATGAGTTGAAGAGAATAACAAATTCATGAGTTGAAGAGAACAACAAATTCATGACTTTAAGAGAACACTAAGTTCATGACTTTAAAAGAGCAACCAAATTATGAGTTTAAGAGAACACAAAGTTCATAAGTTGTGAGAACAACAAATTCATGAGTTCAAGAGAACAACGAATTAATGAGCTGGAGAGAACAACAAATTCATGAGTTTAAGAGAACACCAAGTTCATGAGTTAAATAGAACACCAAATTCATGAGTATAAGAAAACAAATCCATGAGTTTAAGAGAACAACAAATTCATGACTAAAAGAGAACAAATTCATGACTTTAAGAGAACGACAAATTCATGAGTTTAAGAGAACAACAAAATCATGACTTTAAGAGAATACTAAGTTCATAACTTTAAAAGAACAACCAAATAATGAGTTTAAGAGAACACCAAGTTCATGAGTTGAAGAGAACAATGAATTCATGAGCTGGAGAGAACAACAAATTCATGAGTTAAAGAGTACACCAAGTTCATGAGTATAAGAGAACACCGAGTTTGAGAGAACAACAAATTCATGAGTTTAACAGTACAACAAATTCATGAGTTTAACAGTACAACAAATTCATGAGTTTAAGAGAATTTGTTGTTCTCTTCAACTCATGAATATTTGTTGCAGTCGGTATTCTTTTAACCCTATGACGAAACTGAACGACTTTATGTGTTTTTTATTGAGAATTCAAACCCCATGGTTTAGCTACTCGAATTATCGAGATGTTCGCGCGCGGTTTACCCGTTCGTGTAGAACGGGCCTTAGTGTTTTAAAAGAGTTTATCCATTTCTTAAATATACCTGCGACAAACAAATAAAACTCACACTAATACTAAAGTAATAGTTAACGGAATGCAATTTAGTTAGCAACCTGATGTTAGTTACCATCTGCAATTTGATTGACTCGGAAAAGCAATTCGCAACGACAGTTCATTTCATTTGGAAAATGCAATTAGCCTCAAATGTCAATAACATCAATGGACTGGGATAGTTAATTTGACAAGTAATTGGCGTTAAAGGACGCCACTAGCAAATTGATGTTCGGTTTAATTACAGTTGTAAATGCAGATTTCAGATTACATATCCTCAATTAACACGTCTGGGGATTTTGAGTGCTAAAAATAAATTTATTTGTTGATTATTGATGTTTTTTTGTGTTTTCTAATCAGGAAGCTGAGATTTGTTTTAACTATTCCATTCTTCGGTTAATTATTCCAGATTTTTGGTTACAGGGAAATTTAAGTTTAGGACTTTTTATACACAACCATTAAATTTTTGTTTGATATGTACTACAGAAAAATAACAAAATACCTAATTATCCTTCTTTAAATTAAATAAAATGGTTTTAATTCTCTGAGCGTTCAGAAATATTTCAAAATCACACACACGCACACACACACACACACTGGGATATATATATATATATATATATATATATATATATATATATATATATATATATATATATATATATATATATATATATATATATATATATATATATATATATATATATATATATATATATATATATACATATATATTTTAAGGGGTTACAAATCCTTACATACAATGATTAAAAAATTAATATATTGTCCTGGTTGGTAAATTGAATTAACGTCGCGCTGAAGCTATAAAATGGGCCATTGGCGACGGTTCGGGACCTATCTTGAAGTAAAGTCCCGGGAACAGTGCCTCGTATTTTTGGAGCATGGTCAGATGATGAGGACAACAGCCGGGCTGACAACCGACGCAACCTCGATAGGTGTCAGGATATCGGACCCAGATCAGATTTGACGTGAACCAGTCCCGTATACACGCAGGTATATATTATTGGATATTTTGGACGATTTTTAGTATTTTAGTGCGAATCTGGAAACCTTTCGATCACAACTTCCCTCCATTTGTACTGTTTTTCAAGCCCACTCAGTCGGGTGCGACCTCTTAATCCTCTGATTACCATCTGAATGCCTTTATCGAGCCCATGCGATGGACTTGACAAAGAAAAATAAAAAAAGTAGTGATCTTCCTTTCGGAGATTTGCTAGCTTTGCTACAAAAATACTAGAAAGTCGTCTCTGACAGCCAACAACAAATTATACTGATCTATGTACTAATAATTTGATCGAGGTCCAATGCTGGTTTTGGTTTGGTTTGGTTTGGTTTGGTTTTGGTTAATTAACGTCGCACTAGAGCTGCTCAGTGGGCTATTGGCGACGGTTCGGGGTCAATCTCGAAGGAAAGACCCGGGAACACACACACATTCATACACACATTCATACATGCACCTCGTTATTTTAGAACCATGGTCAGATGACGAGGAAACACCTGAGCTGGCACCCAACGCCTTCAATAGACGTCGGGACTTTGGACCCCGATCAGATGTATCGTGCACTAGTCCCGTATACACGCCAGTATAATTTGTTGGATATTCTGGACGACTTTCTATCGAGGTCCAATGCTCCGACGCCAAATAAAATTGCGATGAACTAGACTAAAGAATAGTAAAAATAAAGTGATATTGCGATCGGAGGGTCGCCAACTTCGCTACCAAAATACTAGAATTTCGTCCAGAACATCCACAAAAAATTAACGGCGTGTATACGGGACTGGTGCATGATAGATCTGATCGGGGTCCAAAGTCCCGACGTCTATTGAAGGCGTTGGGTGCCAGCTCAGGTTTGTCCTCGACATCTGACCATAGTTCAAAAATACAAGGCATTGTTGCGAGGTCTTTAGTATGAGTTAGGCACCGAAAAGTCACCAATAGCCCAACGTTCAGCTCATGGTTTTGGTTTTGGTTAGTTTTGTTAATTAACGTCGTACTAGAGCTGCACAATGGGCTATTGGTGACGGTTCAGGCCTATCTCGAAGCTAACTTTTTTTACTCTTCATAGTCAAGTCCGTCGCACAGGATCGAACCAGGAACAATCGGATTCCCAGCTGACGCCTTTATCCACTCAGCCACGGAGGTCTAGGATAAATGAATTCAAATGGTAATCAGAGGATTGCTAATTCGAGCCCATGCGGTGGACTTGACAAAGAAAAGTAAAAAAGCAGTGATCTTGCGATCGGAGATTTGCCACCTTCGTTACAAAAATATTAGAAAATCGACCGGAACATCCAACAAATTATACTGGCGTGTATACGGGACAGGTGCACGATTAATCTGAAAGGGGTCCAATGTCCTGACGCCAATCAAAGTTGCGTCGGGTGACAGATCAGGTGTGTCCTCGTCTTCTGACCATAGTACGATGTAAACCATACGAGGTGACCAAAAATACGAGGTATCGTTCCCGGGTCTTTCCTTCAAGATTGACCCCGAACCGTCGCCAATAGCCCACTGTGCAGCTCTAGTGCGACGTTTTTAACAAAACCAAACCTTAACAAAAAAAAAACTATCGATGTCGAGTGCCAACACAAAGGAGTTTTACTCATCATAAACCGTCTATTGAAGGCATTGGGTGCCAGCTCAGGTGTTGTCCTCGTCATCTGACGATGGTTCAAAAATACGAGGCATCGTTCCCGGGTCTCTCCTTCGAGATAGGCCTCGAACCGTCGTCCATTGCCCACAGTGCAGTTCTAGTGCAACTTTAATTCAGCCAACGATTTAATTGAAAATTGAAGTGAAACGAACTGATCGCATGTGAGTAAATATTTACGTGTTTTCAACATGATCTCGCACTCTTGAACAAGAAGGGAAATTTAATATAGAAAAACACAGTAAGTCTTCATTTTTTATATCAGTTATTTCTTATAAAATACTCATACAAAAATGCAATATGTAGGTTAATGAAAGAAAATGTCTGTAATTATCTTTTTTTGTTAAAGCCATTATATTTGTTTTCTAGCTATTTGGACACATGTTGTTGGGAAACCGTTTGGGAACAGATGTAGTATAGGACATTTAGCGCGTTTTTGATTTTGGTGACGAAAAATTGCCGTTAAACAGCGCTATGACGCCCTAGGGTTGCCAGATTGAAATTCGCTACAAGAATCGGAATATACCAACTATATCAGGTGGGGTTACCATACTATAAATTTATCGCCCTTATAAAACAGGCTAAATAAAACCTCGCACGCCAAATATCCTATACTACATCTGTACCACCGTTTGTAACAAATAATTATTTTAATGTTGAGTTGCTCGTATTAGATTCGAATCCGCGGTCTATTGCTCTTTAATACCACTCGCTATCTTCGAACATGAATGGACTGTAGTAGAACGAATATGACGTCATTATCGTGATGCAAACATCTCAGACCTGATGGCACCAGACACGTGACTTCCTTTCAAAATTTATGAATGAAAAAACGTTCGCCATGGACTTGTGATTTGGAAATAATAGTAAATGTGTTAGGTTAATTCTTAGTGTACGGTGCCCCCACCAAATTTGATTTGGCGACAATTGGTGGGCGATAAATTTTATATTTTGTCAACCATATTTCAAGACTTTCCTAGCAATATCATGATGTACGGCAAGCCTAATTTTTTTTTCTGCGCCGTTTCACGTTGGTTTGCCAAAGTCTTGAGTCAATTTTCGGAATCGCGCCAAGGAGGCACCGTACACTAGGAATTTACCATGGGTAAATTCCTAGTGTACGGTGCCCCGTTGTCGCCAAGTCCAAAAATTGGCGCCAAGGCAAAAATGACGTTTTTTTTTTGTCGCCAATTCAAAATGGCGGTTTGGTTTGGTTAATTAACGTCGCACTAGAGCCGCACAGTGGGCTATTGGCGACGGTTCGGGGCCTATCTCGAAGGAAAGACCCGGGAACGATGCCTCGTATTTTTGAACCATGGTCAGATGACGCAGAATGGCGGACATTGCGTTGATCCGGGCAGTCGATCATAGTGTTTACAGGCGATCCTTCGGGCAGTTGTTTGGGGCATTTGGATGGCACTCTTAAGTGCACACCGTTCACTAGGAACTAACCTTACCATGTGTTACTTCATGAAGTACAGGATATTTTTATGAATGGCCAAAAACAAAATTTATGAATGGATGACGTAGTGAACCACGTGACTGAGGCCATACATGTTGGCCTCACTTTGATGTTAGCGTTATTATAACCTTATGATTTCTCTACTATGAAGGATACATGCTCGAAGCTCGCTACCATCTATGTTAAAGCTTTTTTTTAATGTTTATGTGCAATATTTTAAATTATTAAAAGCATTTAAAAAAAAATTAATAAGAATTTTACAAATCCGAGCCTCAGGTGCACATCTTGAGTATGAATTGAGGAAGTAGGTGTTTTGCGATCCAAAGGCAAGCATTTTTTATTGTTATTACAGAAGACTAGACGAAATGCCCGGCGTTGCTCAGGGTAAAACTGTTGCTTCGGAATAAAATTGTAGATTTATATGAAAAAAATAGACCCACAGACACTCTTTATATATAGCTTTACGCAGAGTATTGGCCGATTTCTTCACCGTGGCGCCATCTGGCGAATTTAACAAGGAATTTCGGTTAATTAATCGGGGAATGGGTGTGGTTGTTCGAAATCTCATGTAGACATTGACCTTCTTTTTGTAATGAAGGTCAAGTATGCAAAATTATATTAATTTTATCATTTTGACAATAATTTTGCTATTTTGGTGACATATCGCACCCTGACAAGAAAAGAAACACAAGTAAAAAAAAATAGCAATTTGAGGTTATATCTTTGAAAATTATGTATGAGATGTATAGGAATTACTGTTCTATAGAATATAATCGAATTTATTTTCGTAAATACTTACCTAAAATTTAAAAGAAACTTATGCTATTGCAATATAAGTTTTATAGTTTTCTTGTATAGGAATTACTGTTCTATAGAATATAATCGAATTTATTTTCGTAAATACTTACCTAAAATTTAAAAGAGACTTATGCTATTGCAATATAAGTTTTATAGTTTTCTTGGAGTTTGATTTTTCTCAAAAGCTGCATATTTGAGTTAGGTCCCTTTTCTTTCCGGGGTGCGATATATGACCACATTTTAGTTCATCTGTCGATATTTTTATTTGTTTGGTGAACATTTTTATTCATTTGGCGACATTTTTATTCATTTGGCGACATTTTTATTCATTTGGTGACATTTTGGTTATATGCCGATGAATAAATCAAAGGAGGATGATTCATTTATCCATCTTCATTACTAACTATGTAATAAATGTTACATTGTTACAATATTGCATTGTACAGTATTGCATTACTATAATTTGTTTTTAATAAGAAGTCAAAGAGGTTAAGGTGTGGAAAAGAGGGATGGAGTGGTTGTTCGAAATTTCATGTAGAAAGTGACCTTCCTTGCTCTGAAGGCCAAGTATGCAAAATTTCGTCAAGATCGGAATAAAACTGTAGATTTGTATAAAAAGCTAATCCAACCACAAACAAACATACAAGACAATCTTCTTTATATGTATATGGATGAACGCTGTTAAAATACGCATGCAGAAAAATGTTATATGTCGTCAAATGAAAGAACTACGACAAACTTCAATTGCACCAAATTTCTTACCTTAAACCGACGTTATCACAACGACGAACTGTAATCTCAACCAACGTCCTACCTTAAACTAACATTCTTACAACTCCAATCGCAGCCAACTTCCTGTGATCGGAGGGTTGCCAGCTTCGCTACAAAATACTAAAAAAGCCGTCCAGAACATCTGCAAAAATTAACGGCGTGTATGCGGGACTGGTGCACGATCAATCTGATCGGGGTCCAAAGTCCCGAAGTCTATTAAAGGCGTCGGGGGCCAGTTTAGGTGTTTCCTCGTCATCTGACCATGGTTCTAAAATAACGAGGCATCGTTCCCGGGTCTTTCCTTCGAGAAAGACCCCGAACTGTCACCAATAGCTTACTGTGCAGCTCAAGTGCGACGTTAATTAACCAAACCAAACCAAACGCAACCAACTTCCTACCTTAAATTGACATTCTTACAACTCCAATCGCAACCAATTTCTGACGTAAAAATTACGTTATTACAATGAGCAAATAGAACCACAATCAATTTCGAACTTTAGACTGATTTCTTTACAACGGCAAACTCCTATTACGACCAATTTTTAATATTTCCTGACGTTCTTACAACTCCAATCTAAAACAATTTCTAAAGTTAAACCAACGTTATTACAACGACAAACTCCAATCTCAACCATATTCTAACGTTAAATTGATATTCTTACAATTCCAATCTCAAACATATCTCATGTGAAAGCCACTATATTACGACGACAAAATAGAATCCCAATCAATTTCGAACTTTAAACTGACGTTGTTACAACGACAAACTCCAATCTCAACCAATTTCTAACGTTAAACCTTTGTTCTTACACCTCCAATCACAATTTCTGACGTTAACGCGACGTTCTAACAACGACAAACTCCAGAATCAACCAATTTCCAACATTAAACCTTTTTTCTTATAACTCCAATCTCAAACAATTTCTAACGTTAAACGGATGTTCTTACTACTCCAAACTCAACCAGTTTCCGACGTTAAACCGACGTTATTACAATGACCAAATAGAATCAACCAATTTCGAACTTTAAACCAACATTGAGATTTGAGTTCGTCGTTGTAACAACCAATTTCTAACATTTAACCAATGTTCTTTCAAATGCAATCTAACACAATTTCTAAAGTTAAACCGACGTTATTACAACGACACACTCCAATATTAACCAATATCTAACGTTAAACCATATGTTCTTGCAACTCCAATCCGAATTTCTGACGTTAAACCGATGTTCTTGTAACTCCAATACCAATTTTTGACGTTAAACCGACGTTCTAACAACGACAAACTCCAGAATCAACCAATTTCTTACGTTAAACCGTTGTTCTTATAACTCCAATACCGAACAATTTCTAACCTTAAACGGATGTTCTTCCTACTTCAATCGCAAACAGTTTCTGACGTTAAACCGACGTTATTACAATGACCAAATAGAATCAACCAATTTCGAACTTTAAACCAACATTGAGATTTGAGTTCGTCGTTGTAACAACCAATTTCTAACATTTAACCGATGTTCTTTCAAACGCAATCTAAAACAATGTCTTAACTTAAACTGACGTTATTACAACGACTAAATCCAATCTCAACCAATATCTAACGTTAAACCGATGTCCTTGCAACTCCGATTCCAATTTCTGACGTTAAACCGACGTTCGTGCAACTTCAATCCCAATTTTTGACGTTAAACCGATGTTCTTGCAACCCCAATTTATGACGTTAAACCGATGTTTTTACAACTCCAATCCCAATTTCTGACATTAAACCGATGTTATGTTCTTGAAACCCCAATTCCTGACGGTAAACCGATGTTTTTGCAACCCCAATTCCTGACGGTAAACCGATGTTTTTGCAACCCCAATTCCTGACGGTAAACCAACGTTCTGACAACGACAAACTCCAGAATCGACCAATCTCTCACGTTAAATCGACGTTAATACAACGACAAACTTTAACCCCAATTGCGCAACATCTCAAGCATGTCATCCTCGTCTCTTAAAGGCACGCTTCTGACCCGCTTCTTAACCTAAACGAAGCACCCAAGCGGCAAAACATCTCCGTCGGAAAAATGACGTCGCGTTCACGTCGTCAAAGTCGTCACCCGTGACGACGTGGGGACAGATGTTAGCGTATATCCCGGAGCTGTGGTCCTGTGGTCAACCGTGAACCCCGCCCACACACCCACCCTGGTCGTTTAGGTGACCGCATACGCGGAAGTCGATCTTTATAGCATGTAGTCAGAGGCATCTCTATCTTTGTTTTTGTTTTTATATCAGGTGGGGCTGGGTAGTGCGTCACACTTTTTTTTTGCGGGGGGAGGGGGTTGAAACAAGAAATTTCCCAAACTTAACGATTCGAAATGCCCAACTCAGCAGTGCTGAAAATTCCCAGTTCCAACTTATCGACATTTTTCATCTTTTTTTCTTATATATATATTTTAGGTAATATTAAACAGTTCTCTCACAAGCATTGATTTGTTGCACCACTGCAGTGTCAATTCTGAGGTCTAATATAAATGTAATCTCACAAGTTGGGCGATTTCTAATCTTCCCTAGCTTTTAGAGGCCTCCGTGGCCGAGCGGTAAAAGGCGTCAGCTAGGAATACGAAGGTTCCCGGTTCGATGCCAGGTGATGGACTTGACAAAGAAAAGTAAAAAGTAGTGATTTTGTGATCGGAGGGTTGCCAGCTTCGCTTCAAAAATACTAGAAAAGTCGTCCAGAACATCCGCAAAAATTAACGACGTGTATACGGGACTGGTGCACGATACATCTGATCGGGGTCCAAAGTCCCGACGTCTATTGAAGGCGTTGGGTGCCAGTTCAGGTGTTTCCTCGTCATCTGACCGTGGTTCTAAAATAACGAGGTGCAGGTATGAATGAATGTGTGTGAATGTGTATGTGTTCCCGGGTCTTTTGTTCGAGATAGACCCCGAACCGTAGCCAATAGCCCACTGTGCAGCTCTAGTGCGACGTTAATTAACCAAAACCAAACCAAACCTTCGAGATAGGCCCCGAACCGTGGCCCGCGACATTAGCTCATTGTAAAACTCTAGTACGACTTTAATTAACCAAACCAAACCAACATATGACCATGGTCAAAAATCGTCATCAATAGCCTATTGCGTCGCTCTAGTGCGACGTTACTTCCCTCAGTAAATATTTACACTTAGGCGTCATACCTGTCATTTTCAATAAAGACAACAACAGGAATTGTCATTCAGAGTTTAACTTTGCTGAAATACACTTAGCACGCCATTCTGTTGTATGAAATGGCGCCAAATATTCAATAAAGCCAACTCATTCACAGGTATTCAAAGACAAAACCCCGTTTAACACTCCCCTAAAACGTCACAGGTAGTCTCGACTCCGGCATCGCCAAAACGATCCGAGCAATTCATAGCCATCAATCGCCCGACGCCAATAACAGTTACCTTGGCGATATCCCGGCAAAATCGCACCATTACAACGAGTAGCCCTTTCCTGTGCCAGCCCCATTTAAAACCACGCGATGAAAAGGAGCCAAAAGTCGTAAATTATTTTAACACGATCGCCAATGGCCCCCGCTCATTAATTTAGATAGGGCATCCCTTGGCGGCCAGTTATTATTGTAAGCGCCACAATAATTATGATAAAGTCAATTTAGCGGGGTCTTATGGCGCAATAAAAACCAATTACCCCCGTAGTAAAGGCCCGCGATCTTGTGCAGGGGGGGAATGTCATAACTATGGAATTATGGCGCCATTATTGGCGATGAGGGGGGAAAAGGCAAAGATTAGGGCACATAACTCCGCGAAAAACGCGCCAAGAATTTAGAGCGCGTTAAGAATTTATGATAATGTTCCATGTTATCGGAGGGGGACTTCTGGGTTTTAATATTATCAAAATTTTTAAGTTCCGTCGTATTTTTTTTGGGGGGGGGGCCTATTGAAAAGCTGTTTTATTGGCGTTATGGTTAAAAACGGCGATAAATGCGCATTTAATTGCCGGTTTCGTCCTTTGATAAGTTGCCTGTAAAAATGGGGGTGGGTTTAGTTTAGAGGTCTATTAATAATTTTATTTCTCTGTGTTTTTCAGTTATCGGTAACGTCTAAGACAATTGGAAAGGCCGTCGTCGGTTTACAACCGGTGTATTTTCGTCCATCAATTTGCTGTTACTCTGGGAAACAATACATCTTAGGTGTATTTTTGATTTTTAATTAGTATTGAAAGTGATTAGAAAATTCAATAAAATATGCGTCCGAAATTTACTGCCACCCAGACTCTGATAGCAGTAAGGTGAAAATTATTTTTAATTTATATTACTCTAAACATTGCTTACTTTTTATTAATCGACTAACTGTTTAATTGACTAACACTAGTAGTTCTGGAAACAGTAGATCTCGCGACAAAAAAAAACTATATATCTCGATTTTTATGACTTCAAAAAACATTCATGCCAAATTTGAAGTAAACCGAACAGAACGTTTGGTCGCAAATACGTAAAAAATTAATTTACAGACAAACAAACGAAGTGCTTAAAGTTCGAGTCTAATTCATCATTAGCTTTTCGATTTAAACCTTTAGTGCATCATTTTTTTTCTTTTTTAATTAAATAAAAAAAATTCGCTTTCTTTTTGCCTCTGGACCGCTGGAAAAGTATACAAAAAAATCCTAAGTGCCTATTTAATTAAATAATTAAAACCGTTCCGTATCGTATATGCAACATCATGTGTAATTACTAAAATAATTTTCAAAAAGTATGAAAATATAGTTAAATACCTACTATTTACCTCTGCTATTAGCTAGAATTTTTTTTTAAGTGCCAGATTATACTTATAACTAATAAAATAATCTTCGAAAACTTCACCTTCACGACCCAGTTTTAGAAAAACAGACCTCGAACCGACTGATTGCCTTTATCGCAATCATATTTATAAAGAAAAGGGACCTAGCGGCGGTTATAAGAACTAGGCACATGGTTCCCTACGTAACAATACTATAATAATTAGCATAAAACTCAATAGATGCAACTGGTGGTTATCTTAAAGTATATAGGGTTAAGATATATTCTGTATTTGAATATCTTAAAATACATCGATGATCAAGAACCAAAGCATACACCCAAAAATATTTTTTTATATGAAATAAAAGATATTTTTAATTTAGTGGTAGAAGTTTTTATACCTTTATAATTTTATTTCCGTATTTTTCCGTACGGAAAGTTTATACTGCTTGACATTATAGTGTAATAGTTGCGCAAAACCAAAAATTGAAAATTAGAACACACACACACACACACACACACACACACACATATATATATATATATATATATATATATATATATGTGTATATATAGTTTGGTATATATATATATATATATATATATATATATATATATATATATATATATATATATATATATATATCAGTGTTCACTCTACGCGTTTTTTGAAGGGCGGTCCGCCCTGCCCGCCCTTTTTTCATCTCGACAGCGCCCTCATGCCTTTTTTTCAAAATTGCCCTTTTTAGTCAAACACAAGCGTCCTTGCTTCCTTAACTGTCTTTAAAAAAGGCATCGATTAAAAAAATGTGTGTGTAAATTGGAATTAAGTAAATAATGACAGTAGAAAAACAAACTCCTTTTTAACTTTGCGTGTTGTACAATTGCAATGATTCCGCGGTTATTTCGAGGAAGGGGCATTCCACCACGAATCCTATTGGTTGTCTATATACCCGCATATGAAATGCTATGGTTTTTTTTTAAGTGAAGATAGTTTGGTTACAATATTAGGCCTTTACCAAATATTAGATTTAAGTAGCCTTTTCATCAGTCTTGTAAGGGGTCTGATTAGGGCTACTAGCAGATTTGGTTTTTAGCGAAAACATTTATTTCTAAGTGTCATATTTTGGATTTTAAGTAGTATCTTCATAAGAGACATCAATTTTATACGGGTCTTTCTTTCAAAATAAGGCCTGAATCGTCACCAATAGCCCAATATGCAACTCTAGCGCAAGATCAATCAACAAATCGGAACTTTTTTTGCTTGGATATATCAACGGGTGGCCACGCCCATCTAAAACTTTTTTTTTTTAAAAAGTGCCCATTAAAAACAAGAAGTGCCTTTTCAAAAACAGGGTGCCCTTTTGCAGCCAACTGCGCCCTGCCCTTTTTTATTTCTAGAGTGAACACTGTATATATATATATATATATATATATATATATATATATATTTCTGTTACAATTTTCCCAATTCATCAGCCAATCGCGAGTATTTCTCAATTCATAATTTTGAAAAGAAGTCACGTGTCTGAGGCCGTTCGGTCTGAGATGTTGGTTTCACGATTATGACACGTCATATTCGCTCTACTACAGTCCATTCATGCTCGAAGGTACGAACCCAATTTACCTAATGATATAACTTCATTCATGCTTATTCACCCATTATCACAGCCTTAATTTGCCTGTAAAACAATTCATTATATATGTCACCTTCAAAAAAACGGGTGAGCCGCTTTTGAAGTCCTCGATTTCAATATCTGCATGCAGCAGACGACAACGGGAGGTCCGACGGGGTCAGGCATGTGTGCGTGGGGGTCTTCCCCACTCGGGGTCAGTGGGGGTCAAGACATCTCCACCCCAAAAGGACTGCAGAGGAGTCGTCTGCTAGGGTGTAATCGGCACCTTGGAGTGGAGGTGCTTATTAAAACTTAATTATGTAGATATGGGATCTGGCAGTAAAGGGTGGAACGAAGAATTCGGCTTGCAGACGACTTTTCAACACCGGAAAAAGGGCTCGTGCCTTCGTCCCCCCCTCTTTTAAAGTTATGGATGTTTTGTGAGGGTTGGAGTATGAATGGTTTAATGGAGGGTTTTAGTGGAATATTTGTGGAGAATATTTATAAAAAAATTGTTGGTGTGTTTTTTACGGTTTTAGTTGATTTAATATTTTTGGGGAAGTGTTTCAAGAGTTTGATAGGTATAATTGCTTGTTGTTATAATGGCAGCCTGTGATCTAATAGGGTTTGGTTTGGTTAATTAACGTTGCACTAGAGCTGAACAGTGGGCTATTGGCGACGGTTCAGGGTCTATCTCGAAGGACCCGTGTGATCTAATTAGGAGAGAAGGATGCACTGATCTCTAAGCGTAACTTTTGGATTGCGCAAGGTCATTTTGTTGACTTGAAGCCAATGAAGAAGCAGCCATGCTGTATCCCACTTTTACCGATATTTCGTATATTTTTCATGTTAAAATAATCCGACATGCATTTCGCTTTTGGCTGAGTTTTTATCCTATTTACTTTTGAAACCCTTTTTAAATGCAATCTGCTATTAAAATAGAAAGTCATTTGCAAGTTGAAGTAGTTGAAAAGCAAGAGCAAAAACTATTTGTTTGGCAATATAAAATAAATTCTATAAGAAGGAAATATATTTATACATTTAATATATCTACAATGTTATGGTATTAAAAACTCCACTCAATCACGGAGCCCCAGTTGCTCAGTTTGTAAGGCGTTCATTTACTAATCAGAGGATTGGTGGTTCGAATCCGTGAACTGGACTTGACATAGAAAAGTAAAAAAGTAGTGATCTTGCGATCGGAGGGTTGCCAGCTTCGCCACAAAAATACTAGAAAGTCGTCCGGAATATCCAACAAATTATACTGGCGTGTATACGGGACAGGTGCACGATACATCTGATCGGGGTCCAAAGTCCCGACGTCTATTGAAGGCGTTGGGTGCCAGTTCAGGTGTTTCCTCGTCATCTGACCATGGTTCTAAAATAACGAGGTGCATGTATGAATATGTGTATGAATGTGTGTGTGAATGTGTATGTGTTCCCGGGTCTTTCCTTCGAGATTGACCCCGAACCGTCGCCAATAGTCCACTGTGCAGCTCTAGTGCGATGTTAATTAACAAAACCAAACCAAACCACTCAATCACGATAAAAAAAAATGTTGGGGCACAGTATGGCTGCTTCCACATTGGCTTCAACGGGCCCATAGAAGAAACAAGTTTTGAGTCTTCCAGGAGTTGCAGTTAGAGTTCAGTAGAAGGATTGCAAGACGTTTATTGCTAGCCCAATGTTGCTCATGGCATTGCTGAGAAAAATGTAATCCAAATCCAACCGTCTAAATTTATTTAAATGATTTGTTTTATTTTGTATACCGAATTTTGAAAGTGAAACGTCTTTAAAATGAGCCTAAACTGAACCTAAAGCGAAGGATGTGATTTGTAAAAGGCCAAATTACACAAATTTAAGGCTTTGATTGGTTAAAAATTAATTCTTTCGCCTCCTTAAAAAAAAACTAATGAGTATGTATCAAAGCCATTATATTTGGTCTGTATCGCTGTATTTTCAACAAATTGTGGATTAGGTGATATATTACTGCGTGACAAATAAGTCTATTAACATAAATTGCGTCTTGGTAATAAAAACTAAGGTGCTGAAGCGGGTAAAATACTAAAATGCTGCGTCGGCTTGAACAGATTGTTTATCTTCCTTTGTGTTAAGTAGGTTTTTATTAGAGAAAAATCCAGAGAGTTGTAATATTAAATAGAGAGCGCCTTCAATGTCAGACTCTCGTAAGGCCGCGGTGTCAACATTGAAAAGAAAAACTCATATCACATGGTTTTAGCGCTGCCACATTTGGCGTTCAGACATCTGCAGGAGTTCCACATTTGGCGCACTTTCTTCTTTTTGGTGATGAGGTCCGTATTCAACTTCTTAACATATATGTAGGTATTTACTTATTTTCAAACAATTTGCGCTAAATATTTCCTCTTCTTTAACGAAACGAAAATATAATTTTCTTTGTGTTCAATATTCAAAAAAATGAAACTCTTTATATATTCTCCGGTTTTATTGTTCATATTTTCTTATTGAACTATGCAAAATAACAATTGAAAGAACATCGCTTATGGTAAATTTTTTGCATAAAAACGTAACGCAATTATTTCAAAAGTACAAAGTAAGAAAAATATCTTTAATACATTTGTTAAACTCCTTTAAATTGTGCCACTCGTTAAAAAAAACAATATTTAAATACAAAATTAAAGCAAAACCCTATTACAATACTTCGATCTCGCTTAGTTCTGAAAGTCGAAAAAGGCCAGCCAAGTAATATTGGCGCATGAATGAATTGGCATTTCCACCTATCACGTGGTTTCAATGATGATGCACACACGGAAATCAGCATTTTTATTCCTCTCTTTGTATCATTACTCTATGGAAGAACCCGGCTAAAAAAATTATGCCAAAAATTTTGAAATTAAAGGTTTATTTATAAAGAAATTCGGAAAAAACATTGCATTTTTTTATTATTATTTTAATTTTCCGGTATAAAACAATCTGCATTTTCCGTTAAACAATTTCAGTGTTTCGAATTTGAAGTGTTTTTTTACAGGTTTTAAAAGGAATTTGGAACAAAAACCTTTAATTCAATACATCTTTAAAAAAAATAGTTTTCCTGCATTAAAACCTTCAATTTCACAATTTTTAAAAGGGTTTAATACTGACTTTTTATGCAGAGAAATCTTTCCTACGCTGAACTTCCATTTAAAAACCTTTCTGGCCGTACTTCAACACAGCAACACCCAACTTTAAAAAAAAAAATCCTTATTACGCATTTTATTACCATACCCAACAATCACTATCCCACAATGCATTTGTAATAAGCCAATAAATTCCCCAAACACTAAACCAACCGCCAATTACATTGCGAACTCCCATACTAAAAAATAATTCCACATCTACGCTAATACCACACCGCGCCAAATTTTAGATGTGCATTATTATTACACTTAAAAGCGGAGAGGGATCACCCGTAGTATGAGGGTGGAACTAGAACGAGTTAAGTATAGAGCATTCCAGTCTTATTACAGGTTAGTGAAGATTATATTTTTCAAGTCTCGTAGTGGACGACAAATTGCGAGAGGTGGGGTTAATGGTCCGAGAGTGCGGTGACGTCATTGATGTGGTCACGTGATTGAGTGGATGGTGGACACGTGTTCTTTGTTGTTTTGTCGCAATTTTTGGGTAATTAGCTGGGATTTTTTTTGGTTTAATGTAGTGCCTTAATCGATATGTAAATTTGTGCCCAAAATGAGCTTGCTTCAATAAACAATAGGAAGCCTCCGTGGCCGAGTGGATTAAGGCGTCAGCTGGGAATACGAAGATTCCTGTTCGAACCTTAGCGATGGACTTGACAAAGAAAAGTAAAAAGTAGTGATCTTGTGATCGGAGGGTTGCCAGCTTCGCTACAAAATACTAGGAATATCGTCCAGAACATCCGCAAATATTAACGGCGTGTATACGGGACTGGTGCACGATACATCTGATCGGGGTCCAAAGTCCCGACGTTTTGAAGGCGTTGGGTGCAAGTTCAGGTGTTTCCCCGTCATCTAACCATGGTTCAATGGTTCAAAAATACGAGGCATCGTTCTCGAGTCTTTCCTTCGAGATAGACCCCGAACCGTCGCCAATGGCCCACTGTGCAGCTTCAGTGCGACGTTAATTAATGAAACATAATTGTGTTTATTATTATTTTAGCTCAGTGATCATACCATATTAAATGTGGCGCAGTTTAGCCAAATTGGCTCTTGCGCCATGAAACGCCAACCAACCAACCCATATTAAATTAAGAGTAGAATAACAAATAACTAAAAATTCCCAACATAGGAAGAAGCCTCCGTGGCCGAGTGGATTAAGGCGTCAGCTGGGAATCCAAAGGTCCCCGGTTCAAAACCTTGCGATGGACTAGACTAAAGAATAGTAAAAAGTAGTGATGTTGCGATCGCAGGGTTGCCAACTTCGCTACCAAAATACTAGAATGTCGTCCAGAACATCCACAAAAAATAACGGCGTGTATACGGGACTGGTGCCCGATAAATCTGATCGGGGTCCAAAGTCCCGACGTCTATTGAAGGCGTTGGGTGCCAGCTCAGGTGTTGTCCTCGTCAACTGGCCATGGTTCAAAAATACGAGGCATCGTTACAGGGTCTTTCCTTCAAGATAGGCCTCGAACCGTCGCCAAGAGCCCACTGTGCATTTCTAGTGCGACGTTAATTAACCAAACCAAACCATTCACAGTATAATAACTAGAGTTGCCTTTAGCAGATAAGGGGCTCTGTGCAAAGGCCCCTTGAACCAGATTTGAAGGCGTATTTTTTTATAGATAGACCATTTTTGCCCTTCGAGCATGGATCCTTTGTAGTAGCAGAGTATCCAACAAATTATACTGGCGTGTATACGGGACAGGTGCACGATAAATCTGATCGGGGTCCAAAGTCCCGACGTCTATTGAAAGCGTTGGGTGCCAGTTCAAGTGTTTCCTCGTCATCTGAACATGGTTCTAAAATAACGAGGTGCATGTATGAATGTGTATGTGTTCCCGGGTCTTTCCTTCGAGATGGACCCCGCACCGTCGCCAATAGCCCACTGTGCAGCTCTAGTGCGACGTTAATTAACAAAACCAAACCAAACCTTTGTAGTAGAGGAGTCATAACGTCACTCTCGCTAACATCAATGTGAAGCCAACATGTATGGCCTCAGACACGTGGTTAATTACGTCATTTCATTCATATATTTTCATGGTTACACATTTCCCAATTCATCAGGTAATCGCGAGTTTTTTTAATCATAATTTTGAAAAGAAGTCACGTGTTTGAGGCCATTCGGTCTGAGATGTTGGTTTCACGATTATGACATCATATTCGCTCTACTACAGTCCATTCCAGCTCGAAGAGTTTAACCAAATTGGCTCTTGCGCCATAAAACACCAACCAACCAGCCCATATTAAACGAAGAGTAGAGTAACAATTAACTCAAAATTCCCTACATAGGGAAAAAAATCAAATTGTAGTACGATAAAGTTACATTGTAGCTGAATTATGTTTATTATTATTTTAGCTCAGTGATCATCCCATATTAAATGCGGCGAAGTTTAACCAAATTCTCTCTTGCGCCATAAAACACCAACCAACCAGCCCATATTAAATGAAGAGTAGACTAACAAATAACTCAAAATTCCCTACATAGGGGAAAAAATCAAATTGCAGCACGATAAAGTTACATTGTCGCTTAGTTATGTTTATTATTATTTTAGGTCGGTGATCATATATTAAATGTGGCGTAGTTTAACCGAATTTTCACCATAAAACGCCAACCAACCACCCCATATTAAATGAAGGGTAGAGTAACAAATAACTCAAAATTCCCTATATAGGGAAAAAAATCAAATTGCAGCACGATAAAGTTACATTGTCGCTGAATTATGTTTATTATTATTTTAGCTCGGTGATCATATATTAAATGTGGCGTAGTTTAACCGAATTTTCACCATAAAACGCCAACCAACCAGTCCATATTAAATGAAGGGTAGAGTAACAAATAACTCAAAATTCCCTACATAGGGGAAAAAATCAAATTGCAGCAATGTAAAGCTACATTGTCGCTTAGTTATGTTAATTATTATTTTAGCTCACTGATCATCCCATATTAAATGCGGCGCAGTTTAACCAAATTGGCTCTTGCGCCATAATTCACCAACCAACCTGTCCATATTAAACGAAGAGTAGATTAACAAATAACTCAAAATTGCCTACATAGGGAAAAAAACAAAATTGCAGCACGTTTGGTTTGATTAAATAACGTTGCACTAGAGTTGCACAGTGGGCTATTGGCGACGGTTCGGTTCCAATCTCGAAGGAAAAACCCGGGAACGAGGCCTCGTATTTTTGAACCATGGTCAGATGACACCTGAGCTGGCACCCGACGAAACCTCAATTGGCGTCAGGACATTGGACCCCGATCAGGTTTTATCGTGCACCAATCCCGTATACACGCCAGTATAATTTGTTGAATGTTCTGGACAACTTTCTAGTATTTTTGTAGCGAAGCTGGCAACCCTCCGATCGCAAAATCACTACTTTTTTACTTTCCTTTGTCAAGTCCATCGCATGGATTCAAACCACCAATCCTCTGATTAGTAGCTGAACGCCTTATCCACTGAGCAACTGGGGCTCAAATTGCAGCACGATAAAGTTACATTGTCGCTTAGTTATGTTTATTATTATTTTAGCTATGTGATCATCCCATATTAATTAAATGTGGCGCAGTTTAACCAAATTGGCTCTTGCGCCATAAAACACCAACCAACCAACCAGTCCACATTAAATGAAGAGTAGACTAGCAAATAACTCAAAATTCCCGACATAGGGGAAAAAAATCGAATTGCGTGACCATAGTCACGTGACCACCCCATCACGTGCGAAGCCCCTTGTCGGGTGGGTGGGGGAGCGAAAAGACTGACAGCTCCGCTCCTCCTTTCTCGGGACCCAAACGAGAAAGGGCGAGAACTGCGGAAACGCGGGGGTGTGCTGGAAAACACCCCGGGAATTTTCGTGGCGTGACGTCAATCTAATCCTGAAGGATATGCCACCGAATGAAGGATATGCCACCGATTACAAATCTCCACCTTTTTGCATCAACCGTTTTGATGCTTGAAATCTGCGGGGTTGAGGGACGTTGGGATTGGGGTTTTCCCTTGCGGAATCGAGATGGGGTAATTGTCGGTTGAGGTTTTAGTTTTAAGGTGGATTGGGAATTAGGGATGTATGGGTAGTGAATGCCGAATATAAATTGGAAAAGGCTGTTCCCACTCAATCAGCCCCAGTTGCTCAATTGGTAAGGCGTTCAGCTACTAATCAGAGGATTGTGGTTGGTGAGATTTGGTGGTTCGAATCCGTGAAATGGACTTGACATAGAAAAGTAAAAAAAGTAGTGATCTTGTGACCGGAGGGTTGCCAGTTTCACTACAAAAATACTAGAAAGTCGTCCAGAATATCCAACAAATTATACTGGCGTGTATACGGGACTGGTGCACGATACATCTGATCGGGGTCCAAAGTCCCGACGTCTATTGAAGGGGTTGGGTGCCAGTTCAGGTGTTTCCTCGTCATCTGACCATGGTTCTAAAATAACGAGGTGCATTTATGAATGTGTGTATGAATGTGTGTGTGAATGTGTATGTGTTCCCGGGTCTTTCCTTCAAGATTGACCTCGAACCGTCGCCAATAGCCAACTGTGCAGCTCTAGTGCGATGTTAATTAACAAAACCAAACCAAACCTAAACTGTAACTGTAAACTCTAACTGTAACTTCTGGAAGGCTCAAAACTTGTTTCCTCTATGGGCGCGTTGAAACCAATGTGGACGTAGCCATAATGTGCCCCAACATTTTTTCTAAGTGATTTAGTGGTGTTTTTAAATACCATAGCATTGTAAAAATATTTAAATGTATATAAATATTATATTTCCTTCTTATAGTTTGGTTTGGTTTGTTTTGGTTAAAAAACGTCGCACTAGAGCTGCACAGTGGGCTATTGGCGACGGTACGGGGCCTATCGCGAAGGAAAGACCCGGGAATGATGCCTCGTATTTTTGAACCACGGTCAGATGACGAGGAAACACCTGGCACCCAACGCCTTCAATAGACGTCGGGACTTTGGACCCCGATCAGATTTATCGTGTACAAGTCCCGTATACACGCTGTTAATTTTTGCGGATGTTTTGGACGACTTTTCTAGTATTTTGTAGCGAAGCTGGCAACCCTCCGATCACAAGATCACTACTTTTTACTTTTCTTTGGCAAGTCCATCGCCTGGCATCAAACCAGGAACCTTCGTATTCCCAGCTGACGCCTTTAACCACTCGGCTACGGAGGCCCTTCTTCTTATAGAATTAATTTTTATATTGCCAAACAAATAGTTTTTGATCTTGCTTTTTAACCCAGTTTCTTTGGCACCACCGTTGTACTACCAGGACGATGTGAAGAAGTTATAAACAGAAGACTAGTTTAAAAGGTGTGCCAAAAGAATGGAAAGTAAGGTAGTTCAGTTGTAATAACTCAGTTTTCATTTAATCAATCGACAACAGAAGCTGATATTAGAAATAATAAATCACAGTGCTCATTTTTGCGAAAGTACGGTTTTTTAAATTTGAGTACGTCATCGCTCATTTACGATGCAATTGTACTAACAGAAAAACGAATAGGTTCATGTGCTCATTTTTAAGCACTTTTTTTTTTACAGTGTTAAATCGAATGGTTTAAAGAGGTATATGCAGCAGTGTGATTTAATAAGTTTTGCAGTGATTTCATATTTTGGAAGTTTTTCGAAATTTTAGA
The DNA here is from genome assembly GCA_963932185.1 of Troglohyphantes excavatus. Taxonomy (NCBI): domain Eukaryota; kingdom Metazoa; phylum Arthropoda; class Arachnida; order Araneae; family Linyphiidae; genus Troglohyphantes; species Troglohyphantes excavatus. The sequence goes on from OZ010678.1 coordinate 46,351,680, forward strand.
AGTGTTTTGCAATTGTTTGAGCTACTGACCTCATAAAGGTTGGTTCGACGAAAAAAAATACCGCGAAAATCTCGATTTTCGAATTTTTGGATTTGATGAGTGTCGCAATTGAGCAACTTATTTATGAGAGCACAGAAAATTTGTAAAAAATGTTCTATACTTTAACAAAAAATTTATTATTGTTGCAATATTTTTTAATAATAATTTTTTTGTTTTGTAGATCATTATATATAATTTGCGATGTTTTTAAACTGTTTTTTACTTGAGTTATGTTGTGACAAAAGTATTAAATTTTCCACATCAGGAATCTGCACTGTAAAAAAAAAATGTTCTTAAAAATGAGTACTTTGAAGTGCTTGTTATTTTTTTAGTACAATTGCATCGCAAATGAGCGATGACGTACTCAAATTTAAGTAACCGTAATTTCTCAAAACCGTACTTTCTCTTCAGCAGTGTGATTTAATATTGCTAATCTCAGCTTCTTTTCAATCCATCTTAATAAAGCGACCTGACACACTTAAAATAGTTGTTCTGAAGATGGTGTTCCACATTATTTGATGGCGATTGCTTGAATGGAAACTGAGTTATTAAGACTAATTTATATTACTTCTCATTGCTTTGGTACACATTTTTAATATTACTTATTTTATAACTTCTTCACATTGCTGTAGTAGTACAACGGATAATATCCTGGACTTCAATGCGGACGAAATCAGGTAGATGGATTAGGTTCGATTCCCGGTAAGTCCTGGTTGTAATTGAAGTGATTTATGAAGCCAGCCTATGTAGGCAAACAACTGCTCTTTTTACTAATTTTGAGTACATTTTTTTTTCAAAAATGAAAATTCTGTATTCTGAGTTACGATAAGCATCAAAAGTAAAAAAAAATTATTAAATTTTACTTATTTTTAAATACACTCAAACCTGTTTTTGTGCGGTTTTTTTTTGTGCGATTTTTTATTTGTGCGATTTTTTATTTGTGCGATTTTTTTTTGTGGGATTTTTTTTGTACGGTATATGAAAATATCAATCAAATTGAAACATAATTGATTATTTGGCTACCGAGACATATACAAGGGTCTACTAAAACAACAGTCGTCGCAAAAACTGATCATCAACTGAATGGTAACTGAACAAAAGTCAACTCTAAACGAGTGCGAGGTAGTATTTTTAAGTGACGAAAGCGATTTTGAACCAGTTTACCGCAAGAAAGCTCGTGTATTGTCAGACTACGAAGGATAATGGTTATACGTTCTGAAAAGTTTTGCATGTGTAAAATAAGTACACATGTAAATAAAATATTTAAAAATGTTTACATGTGTATTTTCTAAATCAGATTTCAAAAGGTTTGACGAGATTCCAAGTAGCTGTCAAGCCTCGTGTCTTGATTTCGTTTAAAAAAAACAATTCCTAGTTATTTCGTAAGGTTTTGAGTTATTTTCTTCGTGAGACTTTTTTTATGCGGTCCCTATTCACCGCATTAAAAAAATACTTTTTAATTGTGTTGCGAAAATTGTTTTTATAAGCTACTCGTGAAGTTTTGTGCGATTTTTTTTATGCGTTTTCTTTTATGCGATCCCTATCCACCGCACAAAAACAGGTTAAAGTGTACCTATTTTTAACAGCATAAACGTCCAAACAAAAATCTAAGTTACATGGGAATAGAGGGAATCGAAGGAATGCATTTTCGATTTTTAATTCATTTAAATTTAATATTAACACCTTTATTGTAAATAAACCGAAATTCAAAAAGCACTTCAACATCCCATTGTAACACCATTAAACATTTTCAGCTATTTCACGGGCAATTATGACCAACAAACGCATCCATTCATCCATCCAGAAGCATTCCATATCACTTTTGTACACCAAAGAATGGCAACACCATCTATTCAGACGATCTTGAGCGAGGGAATTTTCCAACGCCGGGAACATAATGACACATTACTCCGTTCGCGAAAAATTCTTTTCCACCAAAAACCCCGCGAAAATTATTCCAAGAGAGGTGCATTCTGGGACTGCTACTAACAACTTTTGCTTCCGGTCTGGAAATAATTATCAGCGGAAGTTGGGTTGGAATTATTAACGAGCTACAAGGCAGGCCTTTTGTTGGGAATTATGGGTAAATATATCTAAATGTATCTGGCAAGGGTCCTTTGTTGGAAGTTTCTGGGCGGGCTGTAATTTAAGAGAGGGATTTTTAATGAAAATGTTGTTCTTTAGCGCCGCCTCGGGTGATTGGTTGAGGAGCTTAGTTGTTTGCTTAGTTGTGTGCTTAGTCTGTTGAAGGAAATTGTTAAGGGATGTTTTTGTTTGGGATGGGTGGTTAAAGTGCTCTGTGTTGTGTATGCGGTGAAACAGGGTTTTTACTTTAAAAATGTTTTTTGTTGTTGTTTATATTTGATGTTTATTTTGTTGTTGTTAGACATAAATACCTATTGACCTAGTTTTTTTTATGGAACATTTATATCACGTTCCTGTTCTTTTTAAAGAGGTATTCTGTAGCGTGTTCTTTTTGCCATTGGGTGTATAATTAAGCGAATATATAACCCTTTGCAATGGTATATATTTTTTCCTTCTTCGGATTCTTCTTTCGGATTTGTCTAGTTTTGCAACTAAGCTACTGAATCTATCTTGTTTTGTAACAAAGATGTGGGATGTAGCTCGACTACTGCTCTGTGATCGATGCGCAGTAGCCAACGCGCATCTTGATCTATCTGCTTTTAAACAGGATTTCTTTTCTTACCTGGTTTTGCAACAAATACCTACTTTGACATCTTAAAAATGAATATAATCAAGCTGCTATTGAAATTATGACGTCGCATACAGTTAAATCTGTAGAAAGATTATAAATAAGGCTAACAGCGCACGGGCAACTATTCGGACATGCAACTCAAATATTTAATTGCATGCAATAGAAAAACTCCAAAAACAACGGTGCGAAAATTGTCAGCAATTATCAGACATGCAACAATCGACAAAACATCCTTTCGCTCGATACCGTGCTGACAACTTTGGCAAATAATCGACAATTTGGCGATTTTTTTTATGGATTGTGATAATACGAGTTTGGCGATTTTTCATCTTTACTTTGGCGATTTCGAAATCTGAAACGTGGCAGCCATGATTTGAATGTCATTAAAATAATCGCTGGGTAGTTGCTGAGTGACTATTTAGTCACTTATATTATATGTCTCAATTGTACCAGTACGAAGTACTTCATTTATAGTGTTGGTTAATTTATTCAGTCACTTTTGCATGGATTACTTTTACTGCACAGTGAGTATCAACACAGTGAAAGTGGTTTTACAGGGGAAATAGTTCCCCCGTTTCCTTTACCAAAGTTTCGGATCTATTTCGTGATGGATTATTGAAAATGGTAGATTGTTGTGCAATTAGGATTTTGATCTTAACATTAAAAAAATTTTAATTTCGAGAAATGATTTGCATTTTTAAATTTAAGTATTTTGTATCGTTAGCGCGTATATCAGTTTTATTTCATGGCTAATTTAATGCTTATTCTGATGTGTGTGAAAATATTTATCCATTTTTATTATACAAATTAATATAATAAGGTTTGTTCTCCTTATAATACTCTTACATAAATACTCTGTATTCAGAGTATTTAGGAGTATTATAAGAAGAACAGAGCTCTAAAAACTCTGAAAATAAATATCCGTTTAAAAATATTCAAATCTGAAAATAAATACCCATTCTTCGCACGGTTTAAATAAAAAAGGCATTCCGTACAATTTAGTCATATTCTAATTAGATGAAAAAAATTGCGTGTTTTTTAAACTTTTTTTTTTAATTAGAGTTTTAAAAAAATGAGCGTTTTATAAAAATTAGTTTTTTTTAATATTTTTTATTTTTTGTCACATTTTTTTTGTGTGTTTTACCAAAAAATCTATGGAAATGTACTAACATCGCCCCCATCAAATAAAAATTATTAAAAAATGTCTAGTTGGTTCGGTTAATAAACGTCGCACTAGAGCTGCACAGTGTGCTATTGGCGACGGTTCGGGGCCTATCTCGAAGAAAAGACCTGGGAACGATGCCTCGTATGTTTTAACCATGGCCAGATGACAAGGACAACATCTGAGCTGGCACCCACACCTTGAATAGGCGTCAGGACTTTGGACACCCATCAGATTTATGTGCACCAGTCCGTATACACGACGGTATAATTTGTTAGATGTTCTGGACGACTTTCTAGTATTTTTGTAGTTAAGCTGGCAATCCTCCGATCACAAGATCACTACATTTTAAACTTTAATTTGTCAAGTCAGTCGCACGGGCTCGAACTAGCAATCCTATGATTACCAGCTGAACGACTTTATCCACTGGTCTACCATACTGTGCTTGTCTAGAATACTTTTAATCAAATTAGTTCCAAAATTGAATTTGGTATTTACAATTGGTATATATTAATTACGCTTTTTAAATTTTAAAGATGCTAAAAAATATAGTAAAACTGTCTTATTCGTACCCTTTTCCAATTCACTATTGTGAATTTGTTGTATCGTAGTATAGTATAAAACATGTAAAATCTGAATTTTTGAAAGTACTAAATAGTTTTTAGACATAACAGCGCATAGTTAGAGATGAAAATTATTGTTTCGTATTTAAAATCTAAAAAATTGGGTGGGTATAGACAACACTGTACCATAAATTTTTGGTGAATACTTTTAGGCCTCACGTTGTACAAAGGTCACATGCGGGAGATGATAAATGGCCAACCCAGTCGAAGCGTCTTACTTTCCTCTGCACGATGGTAGGTCATTTACCACCATAGGCAGATTCCACGAGGAGTAGAAGCCCCAGTTGCTCAGTGGATAAAGGCGTTCAGCTACTAATCAGAGGATTGGTGGTTTGAATCCGTGCGATGGACTTGACAAAGAAAAGTAAAAAAGTAGTGATCTTGCGATCGGAGGGTTGCCAGCTTCGCTACAAAAATACTAGAAAGTCGTCCAGAGCATCCAACAAATTATACTGGCGTGTATACGGAACTGGTGCACGATAAATCTGATATGGTTCCAATGTGTTGACGCCTATTGAGGTTGCGTCGGATGGTAGCTCAGGTGTTGTCCTCGTCATCTGACCATGGTTCAAAAATACGAGGCATCGTTCCCGGGTCTTTCCTTCAAGGCCTCCGTGGCGGAGCGGTTAAGACGCTCAGCTGCTAATCCGAGGATTGGTGGTTCGAACCCGCGCGATGGACTTGACAAAGAAAAGTAAAAAAGTAGTGATCTTGTGATCGGAGGGTTGCCGGCTTCACTACAAAAATACTAAAAAAGTCATCCAGAATATCCGCAAAAATGAACGGCGTGTATACGGGACTGGTGCACGATACATCTGATCGGGGTCCAAAGTCTATTGACGTCTATTGAAGGCGTTGGGTGCCAGTTCAGGTGTTTCCTCGTCATCTGACCATGGTTCTAAAATAACGAGGTACAGCCGCGGAAAAAAAAACGAACCACCGATGATTATTTCGTTAGTTTTTATAGTAGAGCTAAACTTAATATACCATTTTGTAGGAAATAAAGTCTACTATACACTGATATACAAAAAATTTGCATAGGGGACTATCTTCATATTAAAATCCGCACCAACTTTAAAATTTCCAATAGCAACACCCAATTTTGATTCAATATTTAAAATCTACGACAAAATTTATCGTTGAATATCAATTTGCAAGTCATTTGGTTAAGTAGTTTTTTAATTATGAATATCGAAAGTTTAGAACTCGTAATGTTAAATGAATTTCTTAAACTTTTAATCATATCTTTCGAAATAATAATTTTATTAAGCTGATATTTTTATCTGTGTTACTTCTAAAAAACCCAAATAAAATACACTAACTTTCATTACTTATATGTATATTTTTTAATTTTATTTAAATTAGGATATTAATATTCATAAAATTTATGAATAGCAACCATGCTATATTTTGATAGGGATGGATTCAGAAAAGCGTTTTATATGCATATCTAAAATTTCATGATTTTCCTCTTTGTAGTTTTTTGGCAATATTATAATGTGCATCAAATGATCATTTAAGGGGTCATACACAAATTTAAAATCTGCAGAACTTAACAGAAATCTACTAATTTTGAGAATTAAAAGCGCAGTTATCGCGTTGGCATAATATTCTAAATTCTTATATAGAGGCGAAGGGTATACGGGAGTGGGGGAATGAATGACCATGGAAAAAGAAGAACCACGACTAACTACGACTTTTCTACCAGCGTACTTTATTTCGAAGTCTCACTAATACTTTGTTCACTGTGGAAGTAGCCCCTCAAATAAGATCGATACATATTGTCTAATATCTCTGCATATAAATGTAGGAAATTAACCAAAATTTGTATTTAGATTATTTTGAGGGCGGGGAACATTTCTGAGCTATCAAAAGTAGGTGTTGCTATTGAAAATTTTAAAGTTGGTGCGGATTCGAGTATGAAGATGCAATTTTTTGCATATGCAAATTGCCCTATGCAAATTTTTTGTATATCAATGTATAGTAGACTTTATTCCCTACAAAATGGTATATTAAGTTTAGCTCTACTATAAAAACTAACGAAATAATCATCGGTGGTTCGTTTTTTTCCGCGGCTGTACATGTATGAATGTGTGTGTGAATGTGTATGTGTTCCCGGGTCTTTCCTTCGAGATAGGCCCCAAACCGTCGCCAATAGCCCACTGTGCAGCTCTAGTGCGACTTTAATTAAACAAACCAAACTAATCCATGGGGGCGTTAGCATATACTTCATTAAAAGGCATTGAGCTATAATAATATAAACACTGGAGCGAGGACTCTGGATGCATAGAATTCGGAAGAAAAAATTAGAAAACATTCTACCTTAGGTATGCGGGTAATTCGTGTGACGTCACAGAAAGGTTTAAAACTGTTTTCTCGGTGAATTTTGTCTCCTTTTCCTTGTAAGTAAGAGGCCTCCAAGCCGAGCGGTTAAGGCGTTCAGCTACTAATCCGAGGATTGGTGGTTCGAACCCGTGCGATGGACTTGACAGAGAAAAGTAAAAAAGTAGTGATCTTGTGATCGGAGGGTTGCCATCTTCGCTACAAAAATACTAGAAAAGTCGTCCAGAACATCCGCAAGAATTAACGGCGTGTATACGGACTGGTGCACGATCAATCTGATCGGGGTCCAAAGTCCCGACGTCTATTGAAGGCGTTGGGTGCCAGTTCAGGTGTTTCCTCGTCATCTGACCATGGTTCTAAAATAACGAGGTGAATGTATGAATGTGTGTGTGAATGCGTATGTGTTCCTGGGTCTTTCCTTCGAGATAGACCCCGAACCGTCGCCAATAGCCCACTGTGCAGCTCTAGTGCGACTTTAATTAAACAAACCAAACTAATCCATGGGGGCGTTTGCATATACTTCATTAATAGGCATTGAGCTATAATACTATAAACACTGGAGCGAGGATTCTGGATGCATAGAATTCGGAAGAAAAAATTAGAAAACATTCTACCTTAGGTATGCGGGTAATTCGTGTGACATCACAAAAAGGTTTAAAACTGTTTTCTCGGTGAATTTTGTCTTCTTATTCTTGTAAGTAAGAAAATAAATATGGATAATCATAACTCGGCGACATATTTCCTTGGATTCAGCACCCAAAACCGGCAACCCCTCGGTCGGATTCCAGAAACGGAAATTTTCCAAACCGTCTCGTGTAAAAGCCCCTCTCGGGGGGACGATTTTAATTCCCCGCTAACGACCCTCACTGGATCATATGACTCCCCCAAATGGATCCCCCCAAAGTATTGGAGATCTTTAAAAACAATTTAACCCACCAAAGTCCCCGAATTGAGTGCTTAATCAAATTAATGACCTGGTCATTAGTCGAGCTGCCGCCAACGCCAAACGCTTAAATCCCTTTGCATATTCTTCGGATAGAAGGAAAATCATTGGTTGGAATCAAATATTTATTAGGCTGGCGTAGTTTTTGGCGATGTTTGTTGTTCGTTGTGTGTTTTTTTTTTTTAAACCTCTCCTAATTAATTTTTGTGTTTTTTATTCGTTGTGTTTTGGGGTTTTTTGGAAGATGAATGGGTTTTGTTTGGTTTTGAATTTTTTTGTTTGTTTGTTATTTGGCGACATCTTTTTTGTTGAGTGTAATTAGGGATTGGTTACCGACATTGGCGATAAATTGTGTACCTTGACATAACTGGCGACTTGTCCGGTTCGTGGATACTATGCCTTTGCTTTCGGCCTGCTGCTTCTTCGGTCGAAATTTCACTCCTTTCCCCCCACTCGGTACAAAGGCCAGAGAAAAGAATGGATTAACTGTCCACCTCGTCGACGCGGTTCACTTTCCTATTCACAATGATCGATCATTTATCTCCACATGATGATTCCGTTTTGTTATTGTGCTAGAAGCGCATACTGCAGCCAAAGAAAAATCCCATACGGTATGAAGGCGAAAAGGAGGAACCGGTTAACAATTCGCTTGGTCGCCGCGTTTGACTTTCCTTTACACGATGGTAGGTCATTTATCTGAATAGGCGGATTAATCTTTTGAGTTTTCCGTTAATCGACATATTGCTAAATTATCCTTGTCGGTCTTTGGCAGAAACTTACGGGACATAAAAAGTGTTGCCATATTTCTAAGCCCCACAACCCTATAAGCAAGCCTATGGGGGAGATAAATGACCTATCATCGTGTTGGGAAAAGTGTGCCATATCGATCTGGTCGTCCATTAATATCCTCTCTGTCCGTGTGTGTGGAAGGGGAGGGGGGTGGAGAGAAAAAGGAAGTTTTAAATTAATATTTTCGAAAATAAGTTCTTAAACGTGAACTACATTGATAAATTAAACATAACAAATACACTTTTTTGGTGTCATTTAACGGTTATTTAAAAAACACATTAAATATTAAAACAAGATATTTACGTTAAAAAACCATACCATATTACATCATATGAATTTTACATCATATCCAAACCGTCGTTTCTGCGGATCATTTCTGAAAATGTACATCATATCTAAAAATGTACATTATTTCGGAAAATTTGCATAATTTCGAAAAATTACACCATATCTGAAAATTTACATGCTTTCTGAAAATTTACATCATTTCTGAAAATGTACATCATATCTGAAAATGTACATCATATCTAAAAATGTACGTCATTTATAAAAATTTACATTTCTGAAAATGTACATCGTATCTAGAAATGTACATTATTTCGGAAAAATTACATCATATCTGAAAATTTACATAATTTCTGAAAATTTACATCATATCTGTAAATTTACATAATATCTGTAAATTTACATAATTTTGAAAAATTACATCATATCTGAAAGTTTACATAATTTCTGAAAATTTATATCATATCTGTAAATTTACATCGTATTAGAAAATTTATATAATTTCTGAAATTGCACATCATATTTCGAAATATATTATCATATCAGAAAATGTACATCATTTCTGAAAATGTATATAATTTCTGAAAATTTAGATGGAATCAGAGAGTAAAGATATACCAATAATTTTTGTAGAAATATTACAAAAACTCAAAAATCATAATTTTGGGATAAATTTTTTTTTTTCATTACCTTTACATTTATACGAAATAGCAATTGCACTCTAAAGAAAAATAATTTAAAATACTTGTAATAGATGTTTTATAAATAATATACTTTAATACCTATTTAAAGATTTACTGTTTGAAGATCTATCGAAAAAACATTGAGGGTACACTTTTTGTTCAAATCGTGGTCTCAATACTATAAAGCTACATTTACTACCAAATTTTGAAAAAGGAAGAACGGTCATAGCCTGTCAAAAAAAGTTAAAAGAACAGAATATGCATACATCCATTTTATGTACAACCACACCAGATGGAACCTCATCATTTTTGCCCTAGACAAAAAAAGGTCTTTAGTCACAAGATAATAAACAGTAATACAAAGAACTACAAATAAATGGAAATCAATCAAACTTTATTTATCAATATTTGTATTCCAGTAAAAAATATTATTTGGTGAAATTAAAAATACGGTATCCTTTAAAAGTCAATCATACTCGCAAATGCGGTATGTTTATTTTTAACCGATTGAAAAACGTGTCAACAAAAACCGCCATTTCGCGCCAAAAGAAAAGAGGTTATCAATTCGACTGTTATGTATTTTTTTAATGTATGTTCGCGCAAGGTTTCTGTTCTAATGAATTTATTTAGAAAATTATTTTTTTGTTGAATAAGAGATGTCGCACTTAAGCACCTTTTGAAGAAAATATCCGCTTATCCGGCATTGAACTATCCGGAATCCTCACTTAACAGGATTGTTTAAAAAAAATATTGTCCGATTCTGAAATTTTTTTTTGTTAAATAATGAAAAATCCATTTTGCATCTTTTGTTTTAATTTGGTTATCCAGCTGTTATATATTCAGAAATATTGATTAACCGGAGTTTTTTTAAGGGGGGAGGGTAGGGTGTTGAACACCAATTTTAAATTTATCATAATTATGCTTCTACTACTTCAAAAGTTAACACACTTTTTATGATATATGTATTATGTTATTATTGATAACTTTTGAAATTTTTGAAACACAATCTCTATTTAGAGTTGAGTTGTAACAATTTTAACATTTTAAATTTAAAAAGTTTAAGGTACACTTTTCTAGTAAACTATCATGAATATAAACAAAAATTTTTCTGAAATACAAATTAGACTGCATGTTCAACTTATGGAACCTCAAAAAACAGACAAAATGTATACTTAATGTTTTTAAAAAAATTAATTTACTTTTGTTTACATAAAAAATTTTAGTTATAAAATGTATATATTTTTGAAATATATTTACCCATACAAAAATATAAATTTTGTTGGTTCCACAAGTTGAACATGCAGTCTAATTTGTATTGCAGAAAATTTTTTGTTTATATTCATGATAGTTTACTAGAAAAGTGTACCTTAAACTTTTTTAATTTAAAATGTTAAAATTGTTACAACTCAACTCCAAATAGAGATTATGTTTCAAAAATTTCAAAAGTTATCAATAATAACATAATACATATATCATAAAAAGTGTGTTAACTTTTGAGTAGTAAAAGCATAATTATGATAAATTTAAAATGGATGTTCACCACCCTACCCTCCCCCCTTAAACAATTTTTCCGATTTCAAAATATTTTCATTGTTGAATAACGGATGTAGAACATTGACATTTCGTTCATCCGGCATGGATTTGGATTGTTTTACAATATAGATTGTTCCGACAATATACATTTGTTTACCTGGCATTTATTAAACCGGATCTAAGACATGGAAAATTTTTAGCTACAATTTGAATTCCTTTGTGAATAATAGCCGGGACGAAGCCCCCTGCTAAATTAAAAACTAATAATGGGAAAATAAAATAATTTTATAAATAAAAAAGAAAACCCGACTTTTTAATTTAATTTTACGAACAAGTTGAAAAAAATTATATATTTAATATAATTTTAATCTTCTTACAACTTTTTGAAGTGGGTGTCAATTTACAAAAAACATGCTTAAGTTTTTGAGCCAATTAAAAAAATGTTGCGGCAAGTATAAAATTCATATTAATACATACAAAATTCATATTAAATACATATAAAATTCATTATAAATACATATAAAATTCATATTAAATACATATAAAATTCATATTAAATATATATAAAATTCATATTAAATACATATAAAATTCATATTAAATACATATAAAATTCATATTAAATACATATAAAATTCATATTAAATACATATAAAATTCATATTAAATACATATAAAATTCATATTAAATACATATAAAATTCATATTAAATACATATAAAATACATATTAAATACTTCCTATTTTTTCAACTGTTCGTAAAAGTTAAAATTATTTTTTAATTTTTAGATTATTTTTCTTAAAGTCGGTATCCTTCCCTTTTTTTTAATATAATTTTTACCATTTATTTTCAATCAAGCGCACATATATACCTGCTATAGTTGATGTGTAAATTTTTTATCAAAGGCAGCGAAAAAATAAAAAATCCATCGTCAATTATCGTTTAAAAAGCCCCTCTCAAAAAATGTTCTCTAAACCTCTTCAAATTATACACCCTGCAAAATCCAACCTAAAACCGTATCTCATGGCATTTCTCAGTGAAAAAAAAACCAACGGGAAGACTAAAATCCAAAAACTCATTTTTAAAAATAAACTAAAAAATTAAACTATTTCCCACTTTTACCCTTTTGCATAAATTACCCCCTTTCACGTCTTAAAGCCCCAATTTTCGGTAAAAAATAATACCCCCCCTTCACACCTGCGTAAACCCCATCCTTGGGTGAGTCCATTTCAGCCCTCTAATTACAACCACACTGGCCCACGAGGGGGAGGGCAGTTTCGGACGACTTTATTAAGGACCCGGGCCGTGACAATTACAGGACTCGGGATCCACTCTCGTCTGATGGTTTTCGAGAAGGTGCCTTGCAATTTCATTTTTATCGTCTGCTGCTACCCACACCTCCATATTATTTTGATTAGAGCCTTGTACCTGGCTCACCTCTTACGTTGTTATTATCGTCCATTTTTTTTATTATTATAACCTAAACGCGGAACTTGCTCGTAATGCCTATTCTCGCCTTGAATCCCCCCCCCCCCCCCCCCCCCCACACACCTATTCCATTTTAATTCTACCGAGATCGTCTGCAGTGGAAAAAAGATTCGAGAGCACCCTAGCTTTAGAATGTACGCTATTAGTGTTTTTAATGGATCCCAGATCCACAGGTGCTAAGAGGAAGCGGTGTCTTATCTGGCGATTTGTTGCCTATTTGGCTTTTTATCTCGTAGTCCCTATACATTTCTTTTTTTCAAGTACAATTTTATTTGTTGGCCTATTTACCAAGCATTTTATTCAAAATCTACCTGTTTGGCCCTTCGAGCATGGATCCTTCATAGTAGAGAAAACATAATGTTATAATCTCGCTAACATCAAAGTGAGGTCAACATGGAGCCTCAGATACGTGGTTAATTACGTCAATCCATTCATAAATTTTCACTGTTACACATTTCCCAATTCATCAACCAATCGCGAGTATTTTTTAATTCATAATTTTGAAAAGAAGTCACGTGTCTGAGGCCATTCGGTCTGAGATGTTGGTTTCACGATTATGACGTCATATTCGCTCTACTACAGTCCATTCATGCTCGAAGGTTTGGGTCCGCATTTCTGAGGCACAGATACACTGTAAAAAAAGGTACTTAAAAATGAGTACCTGAACATACACTACTTTTCTTTGAGTACAATTCCATCGTAAATGAGCGATGACGTACTCAAATTTAAGTAATCGTACTTTCTCAAAAATGAGCAGTGGGATTTAATACTGTTCATTTCAGCTTCTGTTCAAGCCATCTCAACAAAGCGACTTGACAAACTTAAAATAGATGTTCAAACGATGGTTTTCCACATTATTTGATGTTGATTGCTTAGATGGAAACCGAGTTATTACAACTCAATTATCTTACTTCCTATTCTTTTGGCACACCTTTTTAACATTTCTTCTCTTTATAACTTATTCACGTCGCTCTGGTAGTACAACGTATAAGGAACTGGTCTGCGGTGCCTTAGAATGTGGGTTCGATTCCCTGAAAGTCTTGGTTGTAATTGTCGATATTTATTAACAGTGATGTATGAAGGCAGCCTATGTATGCAAGCAACTGTTCATTTTTACTCATTGTACTCATTTTTGAGTACATGTATTTTTTCAAAAATTAAACATATGTATTCGGATCGAATGTACTTTAAAATGAGTACATTTTACTTATTTTTGAGTATCTTTTTTTAATAGTGCACTGACATATACTTTTGTTGTTATTATAGATGTGTAAAAAAACTTGGTAGTGCCTTGAAGAATTATAAGCGTATATTTGCGACATCATGCGCTGCTTTGAAGAGATCTGTGCACAGACAAGAATAGTTCAGTTGAAAGGATTTAAGAGATTGAAATCGGAAGATTGCAATATCCAAGCCGTTTGTTCCAACCAAAGATACCCCCGTTAACAGGAACCTAGTGTAAGTGAAATAACTTATTTTCTAATGTAACGTTATTCCTTTGCACTCGAAAAACATGTTTTATAATTACGTTCTTTTTATGAAACAGTTATATCACGTTCCTGTTATTTTCATATAAGTATTATTTAGCATTTTTTTAAAAAACTTTTGGGAGGATAAACAAACGATGCTTAAACCTGAATATTAATTTCAGTATACCAATTGTATATTTAGTGGTTAATGGACATTTGTAATTAACCCTTTGCACTCCGCTGTTGCCTCTCAGGCGCCAACAGAACAACCCGTTCTTTTGTTTCCCTGTTCTTTAAAATAAACGAGAACAGCAGGATCTTGTGTTTAGAACATCAATCTTTTTTGCAAATTGTTCTCTTGTAAATGCAAAACAGATTAGGATTTCATTCGCTTTATGAGTATAAAAAAAATCTGTGGAAAAGAACGTAAAGAGGAATAACTGTTCCATAGAAAGAACACAAATCGCAAAGTGTTCGCGGAGTGCAAAGGGTTAAAAAACAACAATAGGAGTAGTGAAGAGTATTTCAATCTGAAGAAATTTTCAGATCACCGCCATATTTGGTGCGTCTAGATGATAAAAATAATTTTTAGTGAAATTTATAAGAGAATAACTTTTTTAAACTAAATAACATTTTGTTCTAATTTATTTGTGAAGAACAGAGAGTTGTAATATTAAATAGAGAGCGCCTTCAATACCAGACTATCGTAAGGCCGCGGTGTCAACATTGAAAAGAAAAACCCACATCACGTGGTTATAACGCTGCCACATTTGGCGTTCAGACATCTGCAGGAGTTTCAAATTTGGCACACTTTCTTCTCTTTTGGTGATAAGGAGTTCTGTCCGTATTCAACTTTTTAACATATATGTACGTATTTACTTATTTTCAAACAATATGCGCTAAATATTTCCTCTTCATTAACGAAACGAAAATATTTTATTTGTGTTCAATACCCGAAGAAGCGAAACTCTTTATATTTCTCAGGTTTTATTGTTCATATTTTCTTATTGAAGTATACAAAATAACAATTGAAAGAACTTCGCTTATGGTAAATTTTTTACATAAAAACGTAATGCAATTATTTCAAAACTACAAAGTAAGAAAAATTTCCTTAATATATCTGTTAAACTCCCTAAAATTGTGCCACTCGTTCAAAAAAAAATATATTTAAATACAAAATTAAACACAAAACCATATTACAATACTTCGATCTCGCTTAGTTCTTAAAGTCGCCAAGGCCTGCCAAGTAATATTGGCGCATGAATGAATTGGCATTTCCGCATATCACGTGGTTTCAGTGATGGACACACGGAAATCAGCATTTTTATTCCTCTATTTGTATCATTACTCTATATGGAAGAACAGAGGGGGGAAAATAACACGTCGTTATTTTGGTGACGTAAGGGCGACACTGGAGCATAAAAGGTTAATAAAATATATTGATACCGAGGTGACGTCATACTTTTAAATGGTGTCATATAAAGAACAAGCTAACAAAAGAAAAGCGTTTTTTATGTTCAAGAACAGTTCAATTTAAAGAACAGGGAATAAAATAACAAGTTGTTAAATTAGTGACTGAGCCGTCACTCGAGTTCAAAAGACTAAGAATAATCAAACTTTTAATTGTAACCAGATATAAAATAGTTTACGTTGGCGACCAATCCCTATTTCCCAGCTCCGACTCAACAAACACCCTTTGATTGTGCTAAATGAATTGTTCTAAAGAATGCAGGAACCCTCGATGATTCTTCGAGCATGGATCCCTCATAATAGAGGAATCATAAGGTTATAATCTCGCTAAAATCAAAGTGAGGCCAACGTGTATGGCCTCATACACGTGATTTACTACGTCATCCATTTATAATTTTTTTCTAGGTCATTCATAAAAATTTCCTGTACTTCATGAAGTAACACATTTACTATTATTTCCAAATCACAAGTCAATCGCGAACGTTTTTTCATTCATAAATTTTGAAAGGAAGTCACGTGTCTCGTGCCATCAAGTCTGAGATGTTTGCATCACGATGATGACGTCATAATCACTCTACTACAGTCCATTCATGCTCGAAGCGACAGTTAGCTAATTATCTTCAAAACAAACAATTATACTAAATCTATCTACGCAACTTTATTACATTTTGGACCACATATATAAAATCCACTGAACTCTAACTGTTACTTCTGGAAGGCTCAAAATTTGTTTCCTCTATGGGCGCGTTGAAGCCAATGTGGAAGCAGTTATACTGTGCCCCAAAAAATTTTTAAAGTGATTTAGTGGTGTTTTTAATACCATTGCATTGTAGAAATATTAAATGTATATAAATATTATATATTTTCTTCTTATAGAATTAATTTTAATTGCCAAATAAATAGTTTTTGCTCTTGCTTTTTAACTACTTTGCCTTGCAAATGACTTTCTATTTTAATAGCAAATTGCATTTATAATGGATTTCAAAAGAAAATAGAAAAAAATCTTTCTACGTACCTTTTTTACTTTTTGGACCACATATATAAAACCCACTGAACTCTAACTGTAACTTCGGGAATGCTCACAATTTGTTTCCTCTATAGGCGCGTTGAAGCCAATGCAGAAGCAGTCGTACTGTGTCCCAAAATTTTTATTAAGTGATTTAATGATGTTTTTTAATTTTATAACATTGTGGAAATATTAAATGTATATAAATATTATAGTTTCTTCTTATACAATTAAATTTTATACTGCCAAACAAATAGTTTTTGCTATTTGTTTGGCAGTTTTTTAACCACTTTGACTTGCAAAGGACTTTCTTGTTTAATAGCAGGTTCCATTTATAATGGGTTTCAAAAGAAAATAGAAAAAAATCTGAGCCAAAAGCAATACATGTCGACTTATTTTAACCCTCTAGTATACAGAGTGTAGCATATATGCTACACAACTTTAAAATGACAACTAGTTGCATCTATTGAGTTTTATGTTAACAATTATAGTATTGTCACGTAGGGAAACCATGTGCCTAGTTCTAATAACAACCGCTAGGTCCCTTATCTTTATAAAAATTATTGTAGAAAAGGCAATCAGTTGC
This sequence comes from Troglohyphantes excavatus, assembly GCA_963932185.1. Lineage (NCBI taxonomy): Eukaryota > Metazoa > Arthropoda > Arachnida > Araneae > Linyphiidae > Troglohyphantes > Troglohyphantes excavatus. The sequence continues at coordinate 46,368,816 of OZ010678.1, forward strand.
TTTGAGGTCTGTTCTAAAACTGGCTCGTGAAGGTGAAGTTTTCGAAGATTGTTTTATTACTTATAAGTATAATCTGGCTCTACAAAAAATCCTAGCTAATACCAGAGGTATGTAGATTGTATTTAACTATATTTTCATACTTTTTGAAAATTATTTTAGTAATTACACATGATGTTGCATATATGCTACAAAACAGTTTTAATTAATTATTTAATTAAATAGGCACTGAAGATTTTGTTTATTTTTCAGTAGTCCAGGAGCAAAAAAAAAAAAAAAAAAAAAAAAAAATTCATTAAAAAAGAAACAATATACGAAACATTTATTAGTATAACAAATATACGAGATTTTGCGGTAGCGATAAAAGTGGGGTACAGAATAGAAATCTTTCTCAATCCAGAAGTTATAGTTGGAGATCAGTGACAAAATCTCTACCTTAATAAAAAATAACCATCAATATAAATTGGCGAATTTCTCCTTGCTTGGCGATATCTAAAATTCCGATTTGGCGCTACCTGTGAAAGCATCTTGCGAAGGGGGTGGGGGGGGGTTAGGATGGTCAGATTTTTCGGGCGTTGCCCCTCCTTTGAGGGTTCGTTCCGCCGAACGTGCGTTGACAGCGGAGGAAAGTCATTATCGTCTGCGAACGCCATTTTGCCGACAAAATCGTCGATTAGTTAAGAGGTGGGCTCTTGGCGCTACAAATGGCCGGTTTTGGGGTAAAGTTTTATTGTTTTTAAATGCTTTTTAGTTCCGCCTCGTTTTTTATGTGTTTTTTTGTTATTCTTATTGGTTGCGGTGGATCTGGTTTTCGATTCCAGTTTCGTTTTTGTCCGATACCGGTTGTTTTCTGGATTTAGATCGAATGTTTCTGTCTCCGCCGCCAATAAGATAATTTAACTAAATCTCTTTTTATCGGCTTTTTATTTTAATTATTTTAAAGAGAAAATAAGGTTGGAATTGACATTGCACAGTTTTTGTTTCTTAATATGTTTTTTATAATTAAAAGTTTTGCAAATAACAATAATGGCTTTATAAGTATGTACCATTGAGTAATGATACAAATAGAGGAATAAAAATGCTGATTTCCGTGTGTCCATCATTGAAACCACGTGATAGGTGGAAATGATAATTCATTCATGCGCCAATATTACTGGGCAGGCCTCGGCGACATTAAGAACTAAACGAGATCGAAGTATTGTAATACGGTTTTGTGTTTAATTTTGTATTTAAATATAGTTTTTTTTGAACGAGTGGCACAATTTAAGGGAGTTTAACAGATATATTAAGGAGATTTTTCTTACTTTGTAGTTTTGAAATAATGGTATTACGTTTTTATGTAAAAAATTTACCATAAGCGAAGTTCTTTCAATTGTTATTTTGTATACTTCAATAAGAAAATAGGAACAATAAAACCTGATAAATATAAAGAGTTTCGCTTCTTCGAGTATTGAATACAAATAAAATATTTTCGTTTCGTTAATGAAGCGGAAATATTTAGCGTATATTGTTTGAAAATAAGTAAATACGTACAATATATGTTAACAAGTTGAATACAGACAGAACTCCTTATCATCAAAAAAGAAGAAAGTGCGCCAAATTTGAAACTCCTGCAGATGTCTGTTCGCCAAATGTGGCAGCGCTATAACCACGTGATGTGGGTTTTTCTTTTCAATGTTGACACCGCGGCCTTACGAGAGTCTGGTATTGAAGGCGCTCTCTACTTAATATTACAACTCTCTGGTATATACCCTTTGAGCATGAATGGACTGTAGTAGAGCGAATATGACGTCATAATCGTGAAACCAACATCTCAGACCGAATGGCCTCAGACACGCGACTTCTTTTAAAAATTATGAATTAGAAAATACTCGCGATTGGCTGATGAATTGGGAAATGTGTAACAGTGAAAAATTATGAATGGCATGACGTAATTAACCACGTGTCTGAGGCCATACATGTTAGCCTCACTTTGATGTGAGCGAGATTAAAACATTATATTTTCTTTACTATGAAGGAACCATGCTCGAAGTATGTACCTCTTTCATTGGCATATTTGGCATAATATTGGCATGGTTTGGGCATTTTAATTGTTATTTTAAATTTTATAATTTCGAACAAATCCGTATTGAGTTGGTCAAATTTTAATAAATTATTCATGCAAAATGTGCACAAATAAAATTATAATGGAGAAAGTTTGTGTTTGCCCATATCTCGCAAATTAATTAACCGATTTTGATGACACTTAGTAAACTAAACTTTACACTAAAACCAACAACTTATAGATGTTTATGATGAGTCTCTAGTGGTTTCCATGGTAACCATATCATTGGTGAATTAGAAGCGTAGAGCGCAATCTATTGGCGCACAATCAAAATTTAAGTTAATTTGTAAATAATAGTGAAACATTCGAGAGTCACTCTCACAAAGAATTAGGCAGAGAAATCTCTTTTTAAAAAATGGATTGGGCAAGACATTTTGCTGACTTGAAGCCGATTGAAAGGATAACAACTGTACCCCACTTTCATTGCTACCGCATTATTTCGTATATTTTTCATGTTAAAATAAGCCAACATGTATTGCTTTTGGTTAGGTATTTTTCTATTTTCTTTTAAAACTCATTTTAAATGCAATCGTCTATTCAAATAGAAGGTCATTTGCTAGTCGAAGTGGTTAAAAATCAAAAGCAAAAACTAATTGCTTGGCAAAATAAATATTAATTCTACAAGACGAAAATATAATATTTATATACATTTAATATTTCTACAATGCTATGGTATTAAAAAACACCACTAAATCACTTTAAAAAAATGTTGGGGCACAGTATGATTGGCTTCAACGCGCCCATAGAAGAAACAAGTTTTGAGCCTTCCAGAAGTTACGGTTAGAGTTTAATGGGTACCTCATATCTATGTGATAGATGAATTTACGTCAAAAAATCCTTTTTAACCGACTGAACAGTGCGCAATAAAAACTCAAAAATTTTAATTTAAAACCGCCAAATCGCGCGCCAATTCGACTGATATATTTTTTCATTCTATGAAACTTTTATGCATAATCTTAATGTAATATTTATATTAATCAATAATTTACAATATGCACAACTGCTTCTATCGAAATTAAAATTCGCATTATATTTAAATAAAAAATAAAGTTACGACACATAATATAATTAATTTCTTCATAACAATTTCCTATGCCCAAGTAACACCCATACTGGAATTAAACTGTTTCAACGCAATTTCTCACGCCAATATCATCTTTCTGGTGTTGCAGAAACCGAGATCGCGCCTATTTGATCTTGAGCGCGCCAATTTCCGGCGCCGAAGTGTTAATGCTTCCACGTGTGGGGCGGCGTGGGAAATGAAATCTCGAAAGCCGCCAACTGGGTCAAATTGGCGAGGACAACAGGGCGGGCGGATATATTAGTTGTTTTTTGAAAAGGAAGATCGTCGAGTGATAGGTATAATTTGAATATTTATAGGGCTGAAAATTGCGAATTGAGAGTTGTAGCGTGTAAGGTATAGCGGAAAAAGAGTTCCCTGTTTAAAATGAATGTTCATTTTTGAAGAAACTTTCGTCAGAGTTTTGAGGAACCTTTCGTCCGTTTTGAAGAAACGTTCGTCAGTTTTAAAGAAATTTTCGTCAGTTATGAAGAAACGTACGTCAGTTTTGAAGAAACGTTCGTCCTTTTTGAAAAAACTTTAAACAGTTTAAAAAGAAACTTTCATCAGTTTAAAAAAATTCTCGTCAGTTTTGAAGCAACGTTCGTCAGTTTTGAAGAAACTTTTGTCATTTTTGAAATTTTTTTTAACAGTTTAAAAATAAACTTTCGTCAGTTTTAAGAAACTTTCGTCAGTTTAAAAAAACTATCGTCAGTTTTGAAGAAACGTACGTCAGTTTTGAAGAAACGTTCGTCCTTTTTGAAATTTTTTTAAACAGTTTAAAAAGAAACTTTCGTCAGTTTTAAGAAACTTTCGTCAGTTTTAAAAAACTTTCGTCAGTTTAGAAGAAATTTTCATCAGTTTTGAAGAAACGTACGTCAGTTTTGAAGAAACGTACGTCAGTTTTGAAGAAACGTACGTCAGTTTTGAAGAAACGTTCGTCCTTTTTGAAAAAACTTTAAACAGTTTAAAAAGAAACTTTCGTCAGTTTAAAAAAACTCTCGTCAGTTTTGAAGAAACTTTCGTCAGTTTAAAAAAACTCTCGTCAGTTTTGAAGAAACGTTCGTCAGTTTTGAAGCAACGTTCGTCATTTTTGAAGAAACGTTTGTCATTTTTGAATTTTTTTTAACAGTTTAAAAAGAAACTTTCGTCAGTTTTAAGAAACTTTCGTCAGTTTAAAAAAAACTCTCGTCAGTTTTGAAGAAACGTACGTCAGTTTTGAAGAAACGTTCGTCCTTTTTGCAGAAACGTTCGTCCTTCTTGAAAAAACTTTAAACAGTTTAAAAAGAAACTTTCATCAGTTTTAAGAAACTTTCGTCAGTTTTAAAAAACTTTCGTCAGTTTAGAAGAAATTTTCGTCAGTTTTGAAGAACCTAAAAAATATTCAAACGTTTATGTTTATTAATTCGTAAAAAAAATAATTATAGCTTAATTTAAAAAAAGCAATTCATATTTTTACAAAACAAATATTAAATCGTCAAAAACTATTAACTGTTTAGTTTTAAGTTAAACTTATTACAACGCCTTTGCATTTTAAACGTAACCGAAATGCAACACATTTATTTTGAGTAAATGGTAAACGATGCTGACGAAATATATTGGGTAGTAAGATGATAAATGGTATACAAAAAAATCTAAATAAACATTCGTTTTCATACTTTTATAGTTTTGAAATTTTGTACACACCTTCTTAAGTATGTGTAGCATCGTTTTATGATGAACAAAAATTAGCAATTTTTCCCGAATTCGGGGCTTGGGTCTGCGTTAAAATTGATATTTGACAATTGTGCAGCTCTTGTACGACGTTTATTCAACCACCTAAAAACCATTATTCAGTGGGTGAGACACTTACGGTATCGACTTTAAAATTCTAAACCATAAGCTATCCGCTAAAGAAAAACCAATCCTACCAAAACAAGATTCCACTTGCCATCAGCGGGCCAGCAGTGTTTCCTCAACCCACATCCCAACACCACGACCAAGATCAATCTCACGAAATCTATCACACACCCTTTCGGCAAAAAAACAAAAAACAAAAACAGAATTGACACTTTCCAACATCCACCCTTAACCATCCAAAAAAGAAACAAAAAAACCCATATATATATAAAAAAAGATAATAAATAAAAAACATTTTTCAAAATGGCATCCTTTCTGGGTTTATTTGCATGCAGCGTAGGCAGTGGAGGGAAGCTGCGGCGTTGCCGGCGCAGGGCCGGTAGTGCACGGACGGGGCTTGGCGTGGCTCGAGTGCTGGCCCGTTGCACATTAGGGCGACCGACGCCCCTGTCGACCCTGCAATTAACCCGGCGGTTTGCCCCGCCCCGGGTACACCTGGGCCCGAAGGGTGGATGAGTTTGGCAGGATGGAGGATTTGAGTCCTTTTTTTTTTTTTTAGGTAAGAGGAAAATAAGTTTTTTTGAGGTTGTGGCTTACTTTGAGGAAATATGCGGAAATGGGCTATTATAAGGGGGAAAATGAGTATTTTCGTTGAAGTAAGTGTAGTGTAGCATTCTTAAATGTCCGAAACGCCATTTAATATATCCCTCGTTTTCAGTTTGCCAGCACTGTTTCGTCAGCATTCTTCAATGTCCAAAACACCATTTAATATCTCTCTCGTCTTCAGTTTGCCAGCACTGTTTCATCAGCATTCTTCAATGTCCAAAACACCATTTAATATCTCCCTCGTCTTATGTTTGCCAGCACTGTTTCATCAGCATTCTTCAATGTCCAAAACACCATTTAATATATCCCTCGTCTTCAGTTTGCCAGCACTGTTTCATCAGCATTCTTCAATGTCCAAAACACCATTTAATATCTCCCTCGTCTTCAGTTTGCCAGCACTGTTTCATCAGCATTCTTCAATGTCCAAAACACCATTTAATATATCCCTCGTCTTATGTTTGCCAGCACTGTTTCATCAGCATTCTTCAATGTCCAAAACACCATTTAATATATCCCTCGTCTTCAGTTTGCCAGCACTGTTTCATCAGCATTCTTCAATGTCCAAAACACCATTTAATATCTCCCTCGTCTTCAGTTTGCCAGCACTGTTTCGTCAGCATTATTCAATGTCCAAAACACCATTTAATATATCCCTTGTCTTCAGTTTTGCCAGCACTGTTGCGTTAGCACGTATTTGAACTCTTTACTAAGGATAACTCTTAACCTTCGAGCATGGATCCTTTGTAATAGAGAGTCATGACGTCCCTCCCGCTAATATGAAAGTGAAGCCAGCATGTATTGCCCAAGACACGTGGTTAACTACGTCATTCCATTCATACATTTTCACAGTTACACATTTCCCAATTCACAAGCCAATCGCGAGTATTTTTTCATTCATAATTTCGAAGAGATGGTACGTGATATGGGCCTTCCGCTCTTAAGATGTGGGCTTCACGATTATGACGTCATATTCTCTACTACAGTTCATTCATGCTCGAAGGACAGAGGACCTCCGTGGGCGGTTAAAGGCGTCTAAAGGCGCGGTTAAAGGCGTCAGCTGGGAATCCAAAGATTCCTGGTTCGATCCTAGGCGATGGACTTGACAAAGAAATGTAAAAAAAGTTGTGATCTTGTGACCGGAGAGTTGTCAGTTTCGCTACAAAATACTAGAAAAGTCGTCCAGAACATCCGCAAAAATTAACGGCGAGTATACGGGACTGGTGCACGATAAATATGATCGGGGTCCAAAGTCCCGACGTTTATTGAAGGCGTTGAGTGCCAGTTCAGGTGTATCCCCGTCATCTGACGATGGTTCTAAAATAACGAGGTGCATGAATGTGTGTGTGAATGTGTATGTGTTCCCCGGTCTTTTCTTCGAGATAGACCCCGAACCGTCGCCAATAGGCCACTGTGCAGATCTAGTGCGATGTTAATTAACCAAACCAAACCATGCTTGAAGGTCTTAAACCTCTATTGCATAGTGTAGTATATATGCTACACAACTTTAAAGTGACCGTTGGTTGCATCTATTGAGTTTTATGTTAACTATTATAGTACAGTCATGTAGGGAACCACGTGCATAGTTCTTATAATTGCCGCTAGGTCCATTATCTTTTAAAAATGATTGTGATAAAGGCAATCAGTTCATTCGAGGTCTGTTGTCCTAAAACTGTCTCGTGAAGTTTTCGAAAAAAAATTATATTACCAATAAGTATAATCTGCCTCTACAAAAAATTCTAGCTAATACCAAAGGTATATGGATTGTATTTTACCATATTTTCATACTTTTTGAAAATTATTTTAGTAATTATACATGATGATGATGCATATACGCTACACGACGGGGGCCCGTACCACATATTTAGCCAAGGGCCATACTAACTGTAGTACCAGCTCTGTCGCCAATAGCCCATTATTCATTTCTATTTGACGTTAATTAACGAAACCATTCTTTTATCTAGTACTATCCTAGGGCCTCCAGTTGCCGAGTGGATAATGGCATTCAACTGGCAATCAGAGGATTGATAGTCCGATCCCGTGCGGTGGACTTGACAAAGAAAAGTAAAAAAAAAAGTAGGGATTTTGCAATCGGAGGGTTGCCAGCTTCGCTACAAAGATACTATAAAGTCGTTCAGAACATCCAACAAATTACACACGTGACTGGTGCACGATACATCTGATCGGGGTCCAATGTCCTGACGCCTAGTGAGGTTGCGTCGGGCGCCAGCTCAGGTGTTGTCCTCGTGATCTAACCATGGTTCAAAACACGCCGAGGATCTGCCGTCGGCCAGCAACCAGAGGATTGCGAGTTCGAATACGACTGAGGGAGAATCGACTTAAAAATGTTAAAGTACAGTTTGCTTGTGATCGGATTGTTGCCAAATTCGCTGCAAAATAAAACATCGTTCGACCTCATCCTCCAATTTCAACACCACGGGGTGTATACGGACTGTATACGGAGGCATCGTTCCTTGATCTTTCCTTCGAGATAGGAGCCCCAGTTGCTCAGTTGATAAGGCGTTCAGCTACTAATCAGAGGATTGGTGGTTCGAATCCGTGCAATGGACTTGACATAGAAAAGTAAAAAAGTAGTGATCTTGTGATCGGAGGGTACCCAGCTTCGCTACAAAAATACTAAAAATTCGTCCAGAATATCCAACAAATTATACTGGCGTGTATACGGGACTGGTGCACGATACATCTGATCGGGGTCCAAAGTCCAGACGTCTATTGAAGGCGTTGGGTGCCAGTTCAGGTGTTTCCTCGTCATCTGACTATGGTTCTAAAATAACGAGATGTATGAATGTGTATGTGTTCGCGGGTCTCTCATTCGAGATTGACCCCGAACCGTCGCCAATAGCCCACTGTACAGCTCTAGTGCGACGTTAATTAACAAAAACCAAACCAAACCAAACCTTCGAGATAAATCCCGAGCCGTCGCCAATAGCCCACTGTGCAGCTCTAGTGCGACGTTGATTTACTAAACCAAACCAAACCATCCTAAGAAAACACCATTTCACTTTCCACGTCTTCTTCTTCGTCCGTTGGCGTCTGTCTTCTTTTCGGACATGAGAAGAAGAGGAAGAAGAAGAAGGCGTGGGTGGACATGAATTGGAAGCAACACCCTTTCACTGATCCCCTTTGGTAAGAGATCGGGAAGGGAAAAAAGGGTTCGTCTGCTCTTAGTTTAGTTTTTGTTTCGTTTTGGTTTTGGATTGCGATGTTTGGTCGATGCTGGGTGGTGTAGGGATAGTGTCTAAATCTCTAAAACCAGAAGGTTTAAGAAGTTTAAAGGTCGAGCGAGGTGAATAGTGCTAGCATAAGCGGATACAGAAAAACAGGGAAGCTGGGCCGCTATTTGGGGTGTGCGACATGTGCCCCCGCGCACGCCAAAGAAAAATGCGTAAAATTATAATGTTACTTGTTACAAATATTATGAGTATCTTATGTTTTTTTTCTTTTAAACTTAAGGATTTTTTTTAAAGGAATAGCTTATTTTATTTTTTCCTTAAATTATATCTAACATTTTTTATTCTGAATGTTTATTTCTACGAATTCCAAGAATAGGAGGAGGCCTCCGTGGCCGAGCGGTTAAAGGCGTCAGCTGGGAAACCGTTGATTCCTGGTTCGATCCTAGGCAAAGAAAAGTAAAAAAAAGTAGTGATCTTGTAATCGGAGGGTTGCCAGCTTCGCTACAAAACACTAGAAAAGTCGTCCAGAACATACGCAAAAATTAACGGCGTGTATAAGGGACTTGGGCACGATACATCTGATTGGGGTCCAAAGTCCCGACGTCTATTGAAGGCGTCGGGTGCCAGTTCAAGTGTTTCCTCGTCATCTGACTATGGTTCAAAATCACGAGGTGCATGTATGAATATGTGTGTGTTCCCGGGTCTTTCCTTCGAGATAGACCCCGTAACGCGTCGCCAATAGCCCACTGTGCAGCTCTAGCGCGACGTTAATTAACCAAAAACCAAACCAAATCCAAGTATAAGATCAATATCCAATCATTTATAAAGAATATTTGTTATTTATGTTATCTAAATAAAAAGAACAAAATGTCACAGACTTTTTACATAGTGGAAGTTTAAAAACTATTCTATTTAAATTAAATGTAGCCACATTGAACATTTGTTTGGTTTGTTTTAATTAATGTCGCACTAGAGCTGAACATTGGGCTATTGCCGACGGCTCGGGGCCTATCTCGAAGGAAAGACCCGGGAACAATACCTCGTAGTTTTGAACCATGGTCAGATTATGAGGATAGCACCTGAGCTGGCACCCGAAGCAATCTCAATAGGTGTCATGACATTGGACCCCGATCAGATTTAACGTGCACCAATCTCGTATACACACCATAGAAATTGGAGATAAGTTCGTTCTTCAAATTAAGTTATTTCTCAGCGAATCTGACAACCCTCTTATCACAAGTTCACTGCATTTTAACATTATTGTCAAGTCCCTGGTATCAGCCGTATTCGAACTCGCTACCCTCTGGTTGCTAGCCGACGACGGTAACTCGGGGCTACGGGCTCATCTCAAACATCTGAAGTTGATTGCCATGTACATAAGTTTTTGTGGAAGATTAAAAGGCTCCTGATAATATAATGTTCGCACAGGGCTCCCGCAACTGCTAAAAGCGGCCCTGTAGGGCGGGAGGGGGGGATGCAAGGACGTACAAAGGGAAGAGGGGGAGGGTCCACAGAGTGCGGACACCTCCTATAATAATGTAAATAAATATCTAAATAAATGTAAACAATTAATTTTTATGAAATATAAGTGTTTTTATAAATATTAGGGTATTAATTATTTTATCAAGTCAATATGTATACTTAATTTCCAAATTATTATTAATTTCGTAGAATTCTCAGCATTTTTAGCTTTATTTTTCAATTATTATTTTTTCTCGTTTGGACCCCCCCCCCCCCCCCCCCCCCCCGAAATATTATCCCAGGCACAATACTTTTAACTCAAAGTAATCTTTTTATAAAAACGTCCATACCTCTTACTGCTTAAATACTAAAATTATGCTGTTTTTTTATAATAAAAGAAAACTATACGAAAAGACTATAATAAAAAAAAATATTTCAGTGAAAAAAAAACTGAATTGAATTAAAATAATATGGTAGAAATAACGCCCTATTAATTCAGTATTCTTTTCGAAACCACATAAACAAAAATACAACATTTAACACATTTCCAACTATTTAAAATGATTAATAACAATAATTAAAAAACCTTCCTAAACACAAAAACCACAATCAAACCCCAAAAACACAACAACAACAAAAAACATCCACAATCTTATAAACAACTCAACCCATCCTTCATCCGCAACACAGACGTTGACGGTCACAGTCAAAAAGACCAAAGAAAAACCAAAAAATCCCAATCCTAACCCCAACACTCAGCCCCTCGAAAGGTCTCCACAATCAGTTCCTGAAAAAAGGACCACCACCAAACCACCTAGCGGGAGATAAGGAAACTATAAAAAATAAATAAAACCTCGCGTAATACATAACAAGAAGCTGTTACCTGTACGTCATAACGCGAGGTTAAATCTTGTTCGCATGGCTTCTAAGCTCGACGGGCAATCCATCATTGCATAGGCAGTCCAACTTGGAGAGGAATTGATTATGGAAAGAAGGGGCTCTTTAAGTTGCCCCGCTGTGGAATGGTGAAGGAATATTGGTAGGTTATGCATAGCGGGTGATATTGGGTGGTTTAAATGGAGTGATCCTGATTTGAGGAAGAATTGGGAAAATGGGATAAATTTGCATATTTTATACCGGATTGGTTTTGTTAATGGCGGGGAAAGGTGTTTTATGGATTTTTATTGGATTAAAAAAAGTTACTGTGGATTTTTTTCTGTTTTTTTCCACTGAGCTAGAATAACTGGAGCGGAGACTAAGCGTGGCTGACCACTTTACTCCTTTTAAAGCGGAGGTGAAAAAATAGTCCTTTAGCATAGGTTTGCATAGAATTAAAAATGTATTAATGGTTTTTAAAAATACATTGAATGTTACACGTTTGATGTTTTTACATACTTACTTTCTCACAAGAAAAAGGGAGCCCCAGTTGCTCAGTTGGTAAGGCGTTCAGCTACTAATCAGAGGATTGGTGGTTTGAATCCGTGAAATGGACTTGACATAGAAAAGTAAAAAAGTAGTGATCTTGCGATCGGAGGGTTGCTAGCTTCGCTACAAAAATACTAGAAAGTCGTCCAGAATATCCAACAAATTATACTGGCGTGTATACGGGACTGGTGCACGATACATCTGATCGGGGTCCAAAGTCCCGACGTCTATTGAAGGCGTTGGGTGCCAGTTCAGGTGTTTCCCCGTCATCTGACCGTGGTTCAAAAATAACGAGGTGCAGGTATGAATGTGTGTGTGAATGTGTTCCCGGGTCTTTCCTTCGAGATTGACCCCGAACCGTCGCCAATAGCCCACTGTGCAGCTCTATTGCGACGTTAATTAACAAACCAAACTAATTAACAAAACCAACCAACCAAACCAACCACTGAGCTAGAATAACCGGAGCGGAGACTAAGCGTGGCTAACCACTTTACTCCTTTTTAAGCGGAGATGGAAAAATAGTCCTTTCGCATAGGTTTGCATAAAATTAAAAATGTATTAAGGGTTTTTAAAAATACATTGATACATTTAAAAATACATTGTTACACGTTTGATGTTTTTACATACTTACTTTCTCACAAGAAAAAAAGAGACAAATGGCACCGAAAAAAAGAGCAGCAATAGGATAGTTGTTTTCCCCGTTAAGAATAACGTCTAAGAACTACCTAAGAGTGAAACACTCTTGCGTGTAAACAAGCCTTTACATAAGCAATGGACGACTAGTACGACAACGCATACAATGACGTCAGAGCCGGTTTGTTTGTGGGATAGCGTTAGAATTTTCCTGAAAACGACTAAAATGCTGGTTTGGTTTGGTTAATAACGTCGCACTAGAGCTGCACAGTGGCCTATTGGCGAAGATTCGGGGCCTATCTCAAAGGAAAGACCCGGGAACCATGCCTCGTATTTTTGAACCATGGTCAGATGACGAGGAAACACCAGAACTGGCACCCAACGCCTTCAATAGACGTCGGGACTTTGGACCCCGATCAGATGTATCGTGCACCAGTCCCGTATACACGCCAGTATAATTTGTTGGATATTCTGGACGACTTTCTAGTATTTTTGTAGCGAAGCTGGCAGCCTTCCGATCGCAAGATCACTACTTTTTTACTTTTCTATGTCAAGTCCATTTCACGGATTCGAACCACCAATCCTCTGATTAGTAGCTGAACGCCTTACCAACTGAGCAACTACTAAAATGCTGGAAAACTCGATAATGTATTTTTTTAGAATGTGGTGTTAAAACCCAAGTTAAACATATTTAATGTAAAATTTGAACATAAAGAATTTATATTATTGTTTGTTTACCAGTTAATCGGCAACTTGAACGTGCAATACTACAAACAAGGTTAAACTTCACCCTCTTCTAATCGTCCGTCTTATTCTATTAAAACAATGATGAAATTTGAAACAAAAAAAATCAAGTAAATATTTTATAAACACGAAATCAAAACAAAATTTTAATTTATAAAGTAGTCAATCTCATCAAACCATCCGGATTAATCGAATAACTATAATACAACAACAACAAAAAAGATCCAGAAACTATAAGATTTTAAAGGGGAATCTTAGTATTTTATTACCACCCCTAACATAAATGATTAAAAGCAAACGACATTCAATCTGTTTACTCCTCCCCACATCTACCTAACAACCTCCCGAGCAACAGAACCGGCAGTTTTAATCACGAAACAATATCCTTAATAGAAACCGAATTTCCTTTTCGAACCATCCTCCGTTAATTTCGCTGATTAGCTGCAACCGCCGCACCGTCCCCCCTTCCACCCCAAGAGACAAACACTTCCTACCAATAGCAATTTAATCAAATACCTCTCCCCCCCCCCCCCCCCCACCCCCACACACAGTCCATTACAATAAAACTTTTGGTAAACACAACTTATATATATACTCCAACCATCATGCCTTCCATACCGAACAAAAGACCTCCACGTGAGTGACAGGCCTTCAGACGATAAAAAAAAATCCAACAGTTGGCAACACACCCACTTACTCTACCCGCCCCCATGTACGCACTTACCCCAGGTCGATATCAGCGTCTTCCGCACAGGTAGACATAGACCCGGTGGATATAATAAAAGACCAATTAATATTATTGGGGGTTCCTCTGCCTACCACGCGGGCCGTTGTGTTGTGTCCCCCCGATGGTGCTGTTCGATTATTCAGTATCTTCATCGATTCCCCTGCGTGGACAATGGCGGTTGTTCCTATTCCGTTGACAGGCGTCGCATTTTAGCACCTCGTATGTGCGCCATTGTGGCGTTAGATTAATCTGCCAAGAGATATCATCGATTGCAGGTTTTCTGCCATCAAAGAAAGCCAAACAAAGTCGGGAATTTAACTGAGTCCCCCCCCCCCCCCCCCCCCTCTGCAATTATGTGCAATTTGGGGGGACAATGCTAGGAGGTGGGTTACCTTACAGAAGAGGTGTTTGTGTTGGAAAAATGGTTTTTGATGTTTATTTTTGTTGTTGTTGTTGTATCGGGTAACTTATAAAAATAATAATGGAAATTGTATCTTGTAAGATATCGTATTGCGTCAGAGGTATGAAAGATTGATACACGCGGGAACATAGGCAAACTAGGAAACATCGATCGGTTTTGACTTATGCTTGTTTGAATTGTTATGAGTGTCTTTTGTGATTGATTTAAAGTAAACTGGAGCGTGTTTATTTTTGTAGTAATTTATTAGATATCACTTAAGTGATTAAATGAGCGCAATGTGAATGAAATATTCGTTTTTAGATTTTAATATCTTTAAAAATTGAGGACATTTGTGGGATTACTAACGTTTGAAGTTTTGTTTTAATTGTGTAGATATTCTTTAAATAATTTTAATTGTATTCACGAGATGCACTTTAGTACCCAATAAATATACGTTATTATCCAATCAATATGCGTTAGTATCCAATAAGTATACTTTAATTTGAAACAGTATACATTAGTATCCAATAAATGTTCGCGTATACAATCAATATAGTTGGTATTAAATTAATATACCCTATTATTCAATAAATATACGTTAGTATCCCATCAATATACGTTAGTATCCGATCAATATACACTAGTATCCAATCAATATACGCTAGTATCCAATCAATATACACTAGTATCCAATCAATGCACACTAGTATCCAATCAATATAAGTTAGAATCCTATCAATACCGCTAGCATCCAAAAAGTAACCATTAGTATCCAATTCGCATATGTTAGTATGCAATCAGTATACGTTAGCATCCAATCAATGTTCTAGTGTGCAATAAATATACGTTAGTGTCCAATTAATAAATGTTAGTATCTAATGAATATACGTTAGTATCCAATCAATATACGTTAATTTGAAATCAGTATTCATTTGTATCCAATAAAGGTTCGTTAGTATGCAATCAATATAGTTGGCATTCAATTAATATACCTTATTATTCAATAAATATACGTTAGTATCCCATCAATGTACGTTAGTATCCGATCAATATACACTAGTATCCAATCAATATACACTAGTTTCCAATCAATTTACGCTAGTATCCAATCAATATACACTAGTTTCCAATCAATTTACGCTAGTATCCAATCAATATACACTAGTTTCCAATCAATTTACGCTAGTATCCAATCAATATAAGTTAGAATGAATCCTATCAATACACGTTAGTATCCAATAAGTATACATTAGTATCCCATCCGTATATGTTAGTATGCAATCAGTATACGTTAGTATCCAATTATTATATGTTAGTATCTAATCAATATACGTTAGTATCCAATCAATATACGTTAGTATGCAATCAATGTACGATAGTATGCAACCAATATACATTAACATAAACTCAATACGTTATACTAATCTCTACATTAATTTTTGTTATATGTTTGGAATAATTACTTTAATACTACTCACTCTAATAACTTTAAACTTTGCATATAATTATTAATTACCTACTATTACTAAACAAGTACCCATCTTTCATGATTTTAGAGAAGTTTTTTAACTGCTTAATATAATTATGGATACTATATTCGATAACTTTGCAGCGAAGAAAGCTGACTGGGTTTCTTTTGATCCGTAGTAATTACAGGTATATCCTCGTAGTCAAACCGGTCGTTGATGCCAAAATTACAGATCATTATTTGAAAACAGTGAATTTTTATAGAGGTAAAATATTCATTAAATTATTTTTTGTAAATATAAGAATATATGTATTGACCCCACCGGATCCTTAGCAGCGTATAACATTTATTATAACTATTTCCAATCGTCGAATGTTTTCAACCGTTTGATTTAAAAAACTGGAATATCCAAACATATTTCGTAAAATTGTTTTTATCCATTTGATTTAAAGAACTGGAATATCCAAACATGTTTCGCAAATTGTTTTTTATCCATTTGATTTAAAAAACTGGAATATCCAAACATATTTCGCAAATTGTTTTTATCCATTTGATTTAAAAAACTGGAATATCCAAACATATTTCGTAAAATTGTTTTTATACATTTGATTTAAAAAACTGGAATATCCAAACATATACCGCAAATTGTTTTTATCAATTTTAATTAAAAACTGGAATATCCAAACATATTTCGCAAATTGTTTTTATCCATTTGATTAAAAGAACTGGAATATCCAAACATATTTCGCAAATTGTTTTTATCCATTTGATTTAAATAACTGGAATATCCAAACATATTTCGCAAAATTGTTTTATCCATTTGATTTAAAAAACTGGAATATCCAAACATATTTCGCAAATTGTTTTTATCCATTTGAATTAAAAAACTGGTATATACAAACATATTTCGCAAATTGTTTTTATCCATTTGATTTGAAAAAAACTGTAATATCCAAACATATTCCACAATTTTTTTTAATAATTATTATAAATAGAACACAAATCTAAGAAAATTGGCTAGAATCGCGAATTCGAACAAATTTTCAACAAAATATTCGGATCTTATTGAATGTCGATATAAGTGTTAATGAAACTTGAGAGCATTTCTTCAACCAAACTATTCCTTTTTATACCTTGCAACAACAACAAAAATCAAATTGTTTTGCTTTTAGAAACACCACATCCAGAATTCAAGTTTATTTACAAAAAAGAATCTCCGAAGTAAACCCAAAAATGAATAAATCCAGTATTGAATTCCAACAACCAAAAAACCTCCTCAAAGGCGGCCTTATTGGGTTAAATGGCATACACGGTTGTTTTGATGTCTGCAGGGGGCTGCCATTCCAAACCGATGCCACCCTGCGAGTCCCAATTCTTGATTTCGTGTGACCCCGCACGTTCACAAAGCCTACTCCTACGTCGGCTTCGTGCGGGCGGATTTGGTAATGCGCACAACAGAACAACCGAGCCTCTCTACTTTTTTTTATCCTCTATTCGGCTTCCCTAACTGTACCCGAGACCGCGGATAACTTATGGAGTGTTAATTGCAGTGTTTCGAACAGCGCGCGCAAAGGGAAAATTGGCAATGAATAAGAATAATATAGATTTTTGTTTGTTTAGATTTCTTTTATAAGTGTTGAAGTATATGCTTATGGCTTGTGATTGGGGGTTGATAACGAATTGGTTCTTGCAAGGTGGTCTTCAGAAGACAGATAATTATGAAATATTGTTTTAGTGGAACGGGAGATGGTAATTTTTAAAAAAAGTAGATTGTAATTTTATTTTGTAATTTATGAAGCGCTGATTGCTGGATGGGCAAGTGGTATTTTGCATGGAATCGGCAATGAATACGAATTGGAACTTATTTATTTATTCGCGTTTATATTGCTATGTGTTTTGAAGGCTGATATTTTTTTCGGTTCATTGCAGGTTGAGATGTGTGAAATATTGTTTTAAAGAAAATTGCCGATAATTGGTAGGATGATGTAAAAAAAAAATTCTTTGTTGGAATGGAACATATTGCTCTTATAATAATTACTTGTGAAGTACGTAATTTATGAAGTGTTAATTGTAGAATTGTTTACACCTTTGTGCGAGTGTTCGGCGAACACCGCATGCGAACTTTTTAGTTCAGTTGTTTTTATATTATATATATTATCATAATAATAAATATATAAAAATTGATTTGATGCTTTTGCGATGTTCAGACACAGTACGCATTGAATTTAATGAAGTTTTTTAACCGTACACAAGGGGGGGGGGCAGCGACAAGAGCCGGATTTAGAGTTAGTGGGCTCCTAGGCTGAATATGTGATGCTGCCTCTTCCCCCCCCCCCCCCTCCAACTACAGCGGAGGGGGGTTTGGTTAATTAACGTCGCACTAGAGCTGCACAGTGGACGGTTCGGGGTCTATCTCGAAGGAACACATTCTTACAGCATGCACCTCGTTATTTTAGAACCATGGTCAGATGACGAGGAAACACCTGAACTGGCACCCAACTCTTTCAATAGACGTCGGGACTTTGGACCTCGATCAGATTTATCGTACGATCACATTTATTTATCGATCAGATTTATTTACCACTGTGCAGCTCTAGTGCGGCGTTATTTAACCACACCAAACCTAGGCTGAATATATTTTGCGGGCATATGTTTTCCAAAACTAAATTAAATCACATTTAAGTGTGGTTTGGTTAATTAACGTCGCACTAGAGCTGCACACTGGACTATTGGCGATGGTTCGGGGACTATCTCGATGGAAAGACCCGGGAACATATTCACACACACATTTATACAGCACCTCGTTATTTTAGAACTATGGTCAGATGACGAGGAAACACCTGAACTGGCACCCAACGCCTTCAATAGACGTCGGGACTTTGGATCCCGATCAGATTGATCGTGCACCAGTCCCGCATACACTCCGTTACTTTTTGCGGATGTTCTGGACGACTTTTCTAGCATTTCGTAGCGAAGCTGGCAACCCTCCGATCATAAGATCACTACTTTTTTTACTTTTCTTTGTCAAGTCCATCGTCTAGGATCGAACCAGGAATCTGTGTATTCCCAGCTGACGCCTTTAACCGCTCGGCCACGGAGGCCCACAGGGGGGGGGGGGGGATTTTTTGAAAATATGTATTCCGGAATTGCAAATTGTATCATATTTAAGTGTACAAATTAAATTGGGATACGCCCCCTACTTTTTTTTATTCATAAATTTTCAATACTTTGTTACAAAATTTTAAAGGTTTCAAGGTGCAATGGCATTCTGGAATCTATGGAAATTATAATAAAATATGGCACTCGTCTTTGTATTACTCTCAAATGGCCCTAAACAAAATTAAAAAAAATTAAGAAAAATAGTAACAACTGAGTCTTATATTATCAAAATAATAAATATATAATAATTGATTTGATACTTTTAAGATGTCCAGACACAAAATACATCGAATATAATCAAGTTTTTTAACCATGCTCAGGGCCAGCTTACGGCCAAAGCGACCAGGACCGGATTTATAGTCAGTGGACTCCTAGGCTGAATATGTTTTGCAGGCATATGTATTCCAAAACTAAATTAAATCATAATTTTTAAGTGTGGAAATTAAAATGGAATACGCCTTCTATTTTTTTTTATTTATAAATTTTCAATACTTTGTCACAAAATTTCAAAGGTTTCATGGTTCAATGGCATTCTGGAATCTATGGAAATTGTAATAAAATATTGCAATCGTCTTTGTATCACCCTCATATGGCTCTAGACAAAATAAAAAATGTAAGAAAAATAAAAGCAACTTATTTAAAAAAAAAAAAAAAAAAAAATTTCATCACAAAATAAACACATTTTTTTTAAAGCGCATAAAAGTATTTATCTTTATTAACAATGTACAAATCTGTTTAAGAAATGTTATCCATCATCAACCGAGTTTAGTATACTATTTTCATTGGAATTTGGATTATCTCCTTCCAATATTTTTTTTCTCACAAGTTTACCCTTTTGTGTGTGTATGGTGCTTGCCCATAGGCTGCAGCCTAAAGTAGCCTATGCCTAAATCCCGCCTTGCAAGCGACATAAGCTGCCGTCGGGATAAGAAGGGCGCCAAATTTAAGTGAAAAAGAGCCAAATTTAACTGATTTGATTTGAACATGTGTTGTCACCATTCGACATTTTTCCAAGTTTATATTTTTAATTAAATTATATATTACCATAAAAATAATAATTTTATTTACTTACTCGAACTGGCAATCCTCTGATTACCAGCTGAACGCATTTATCCACTGGACAACTAAATAAACATAAAC
The DNA here is from genome assembly GCA_963932185.1 of Troglohyphantes excavatus. Lineage (NCBI taxonomy): Eukaryota > Metazoa > Arthropoda > Arachnida > Araneae > Linyphiidae > Troglohyphantes > Troglohyphantes excavatus. The sequence goes on from OZ010678.1 coordinate 46,388,770, forward strand.
AAAGAATCGAAAGTATAACAAAAAATAGATTGATTTAATGGATTACTAAAAAAATGCATAATCTTACGTTCAATACTATTTTTATTTTACATAGCTATTTATATCAATTTATTTAATTGTTATTCCAAATAAAAAATAGTGTTTTTTTGTCTATATATGGTGATTGGAAATAACACAGCTATTATTTCTAATCACCATATATAAACAATAAACATGTATCGCTAAAGCCCAGAAATAAATAGAACCATTTAATTGATTATTAAAAAAAAGTACGTAATCTTTCTTTCAATACTGTTTTTATTTTACATAGCTATTTATATCAATTTATTTAATTGTTATTCCAAATAAAAAATAATGTTTTTTTTGTCTATATATGGTGATTGGAAATAACACAGCTATTATTTCTAATCACCATATATAAACAATAAACATGTATCGCTAAAGCCCAGAAATAAATAGAACCATTTAATTGATTATTAAAAAAAAGTACGTAATCTTTCTTTCAATACTGTTTTTATTTTACATAGCTATTTATATCAATTTATTTAATTGTTATTCCAAATAAAAAATAATGTTTTTTTGTCTATATATGGTGATTGGAAATAACACAGCTATTATTTCTAATCACCATATATAAACAATAAACATGTATCGCTAAAGCCCAGAAATAAATAGAACCATTTAATTGATTATTAAAAAAAGTACGTAATCTTTCTTTCAATACTGTTTTTATTTTACATAGCTATTTATATCAATTTATTTAATTGTTATTCCAAATAAAAAAGAATGTTTTTTGTCTATATATGGCGATTAGAAATAACACAGCTATTATTTCTAATAAAAACAATAAAGATGTATATTATTACATTATTACATTACTCTGATTACCAGCTGAACGCCTTTATCCACTGGGCAACTAGAGGCCCTTAAAAAGAATCGACAGCCCAAAAATCGCTGGCAACCTTCCGATCGCAGGATCACTACTTATTTTTTTGCTTTTCTTTGTTAAGTCCATCGCACGGGCTCGAACTAGTAATCCTCTGATTACTAGCTGAACGCCTTTATCCACTGGACAACTGGAGTCCCTTACAAATAATCGGCAGCTCAAAAATAAAACAAACGATTTAATTGATTATTTAAAAAAAAGTACATAATATTGCTTTCAATATTTTTATTTTACATAGCTATTTATAAGAATTAATTTAATTATTATAAAAAAATAAAAATTGTTTTTTATTATATATGGTGATTATAAATAACACAACTATTATTTCTAATAAAAACAATAAAGTTGTATATTATTACATTACTCTGATTACCAGCTGGACGCCTTTATCCATTGGGCAACTGGAGGCCCTTAAAAAGAATCGGCAGCTCAAAAATAAAACAAACGATTTAATTGATTATTAAAAAAGAAGTACATAATATTGCTTTCAATATTTTTATTTTACATAGCTATTTATAAGAATTTATTTAATTATTATAAAAAAATAAAAATTGTTTTTTATTATATATGGTGATTAGAAATAACACAACTATTATTTCTAATAAAAACAATAAACTTGTATAATATTACATTACTCTGATTACCAGCTGGACGCCTTTATCCATTGGGCAACTGGAGGCCCTTAAAAAGAATCGGCAGCTCAAAAATAAAACAAACGATTTAATTGATTATTAAAAAAAAAGTACATAATATTGCTTTCAATATTTTTATTTTACATAGCTATTTATAAGAATTTATTTAATTATTATAAAAAAAGATTTTTTTTTTATATATATGGTTATTAGAAATAACACAACTATTATTTCTAATAAAAACAATAAACATGTATATTATTACACTGCGCCAGAAAAAAAATAGAACAATTTAATTGATTACTTAAAAAAAAGTACGTAATCTTTCTTTCAATACCATTTTTGTTTTACATAGCTATTTATATGAATTTATTTAATTATTATAAAAAAATAAAAAAAATGTTTATTGTTTATATATGGTGATTAGAAATAACCCAACTATTATTTATAATAAAAACAATAAACATGTATATTATTACACTGCTCCAGAAAGAAATAGAATATAGAATACTTAAAAAAAAGTACGTAATCTTTCTTTCAATACCATTTTTGTTTTACATAGCTATTTATATGAATTTATTTAATTATTATAAAAAAATAAAAAATAAATTTATTGTTTATATATGGTGATTAGAAATAACCCAACTATTATTTATAATACTAGGGGGCTCCGCCCCCTGCTCCGCTAACGCTTCACCAACCCCCGGCGGATTGCTACGCAATCCTCTTTAGTTTGCTTCGCAAACAATACTGGCTTCATACACTGTAGACAATGACAATGTGTCCTAACAACAATACTTTTTTTAGTTATATAAATTATTGCTGGCAGTGCCGTCACACAAATTTATTTTTGGGATGTTGAGACAAGAAATTTCCCAACTTAACGATTCGAAAGTGAACAATTCAAAATTCCCAACTGAAAGACGTCGGGTACCAGCTCTAGTGTTGTTCTCGTTATCTGACCATTGTTAAAAATATGAGACATCGTTCTCGGGTCTTTTCTTCGAGAAAGGCCTTGAACCAAAGCGTCCTTGATGTAGTAAGTAAATACGTACCAATAACCAATCAAGGAAGCTTTGCTCGAACCAACGCCAGTAGTTCAATGTGTAGCTCTAGTGTTGTTTTTAACCAGACCACACTTAACGATTCGAAATTCACAACGCAACAGCTAAAAAAATCCCAGTTCCAACTTATAGACATTTGTCAGCTTTTTTATAGGTAATATTAAATAGTTCTCTCGAAAGTATTGATTTGTTGCACGCATGTTCCAATGCAGTGTTCCGTTTTGAGATCTAATTTAAGTTTCATCTTGATACAAGCTGGGCAATTTCTAGTCTTCCGTCGCTTTCATTTGCTAATAATATTAATTTTCCTGAGGCATAAATTTTCCCAACAAAGGGATTTTTAAAATTCAAAAACCCCAACTTTTAAGGGTTCAAGTTTACAGGGGGGGGGGGGGGGCATGCTCCCCCCCCCCCCCCCACATACACACAAACGTTGCCGCCGTTGTGGTGGGTCTGATAACTGGAAAAGCTCAACTGCAGAACTGCTTCAACGCAATTGTTTCTACTCATTGAAAAGCGAAACGTGTAAACAAACAACAGCATAAAACGCGCCAAACAAAAGTAAGCCTAATTCGCCAAATTTATTTATGTAAAGTAAGATTATTGAGAATTGGCGCTAATAATAATTCCCCATTAAAATATATATTAAGCTACGGGATTAAGCTATTGGATTTACATACATGTTGGCATTTTGCCAACGTTAGCATTTTGCTCCGAAATATCTTTTGATAATAATTATAGTACTTTACATAAATAGTTACATCTAATTTATTTTTTAAGATAGAATTTCAGTTTTCATACCATTCAAGAAAGGAAGATTTTACGAATATAACTATATTTTTTTACTGGGAAAAAAGTATATTTTTGAACTACTTAGAGCAGTTTTATTTTATCTTTTGTGAATATTCGCGTAAAATTAACGATTATTTCAGACATTTCGTCAATGATTTAAAAATTTATAACTACAAAACTAAATCGAAATTTCACAAACGCTCTGGATCATTTGTAGCCAATAGTTTAATCTATACCCCTAATTTTTTATTTATTTTTTTGTTGAAAATTGGAAGACAAGTATACAAAAATGTATGAATTGTTTTCAAAATTTTCTAAAATCATGACTTTAACATAAAATAACGTCTAATATACTGATCATATTGAAAAACAAATATATTCATCTTATTACCCAAACATTTCTTAATAAACTGGCATAATTTCATAATTTTAGGACATTTTCTTTCTGAGATGCAAGCGGAACAATGAGACCAAAAAGTCGCAAATTAAAATTTTCTCGAAATATCCGACATTTTTATCCTTCTTCGCTATTTTTTATACCTATCTTAATTGACCATATCTAATTTAATTGTAAAGATAGGAATATAACCTTTATAACATCAGAAAGAGGAAGTTTTAGCGAACATTAATATATTTTTTTGAATAAGAGAATATGTAATTTTAAATGACTTATAGCAATTTAGAAATCTCGTTTCAAAAATAAGGGTGAAAAAACTTCAAAAAGGGGAGCGTGTTTAAATGTTTAAAAAACTTATAAATCCAAAACTAATTCGAATTTAAAAAAATGCTTACTTGGATTTCCAGTTCAAACCTATTTGTACACTCCCTAAAAAAATTGGATCTCTCCTCTTAATAGTGTTTCAGAAACTCGACGGACAAAATTACTTGTAAGCGAAATTTTATCAACGACGACTTTAATATTAAATAACTTATAAACTAATAACAGTATTGAAACAAAAATATATTCTTCTTATTTATCAAACATTTCTTAACAATTTCACTTAATTTCGTAATTTTAGGACTTTTACATTTTGAGATACGATCTGAATAACATTGAAAGAACTGAAAATTCCCCCCAGGTCTTACTTTTTCCCCCTAGGGCTTACTTTTTTTTAAAATAGAGAGAAAATTAATAAATATGTATATTATTACACTGCTGCATAAAGAAATAGAACGATTTAATTGATTACTTAAAAAAAAAGTACGTAATCTTTCTTTCAATACCATTTTATTTTACATAGCTATTTATATGAATTTGTTTAATTATTAAAAAAAAATGTTTATTGTTTATATATGTTGATTAGAAATACCACAACTATTATTTCTAATAAAAACATAAACATGTATATTATTACATTACTCTTTTTATTACATTAGCTCAGCGCCTATATCCACTGGGCAACTGGAGGCTCTTAAAAAGAATCGAAAGCCTAAAAATAAATAGATTGATTTAATTGATTATTTTAAAAAAAGTACATAATCTTCTTTCAATATTTTTATTTTATATAGCTATTTATAAGAATTTATTTAATTATTATAAAAAAACAAAAAAAAAGTTTTTTTTTATATATGGTGATTAGAAATAACACAACTATAATTTCTAATAAAAACAATAAACTTGTATATTATTACATTACTCTGATTACCAGCTGGACGCCTTTATCCATTGGGCAACTGGAGGCCCTTAAAAAGAATCGGCAGCTCAAAAATAAAACAAACGATTTAATTGATTATTAAAAAAAAAGTACATAATATTGCTTTCAATATTTTTATTTTACATAGCTATTTATAAGAATTTATTTAATTATTATAAAAAAATAAAAATTGTTTTTTATTATATATGGTGATTAGAAATAACACAACTATAATTTCTAATAAAAACAATAAACTTGTATATTATTACATTACTCTGATTACCAGCTGGACGCCTTTATCCATTGGGCAACTGGAGGCCCTTAAAAAGAATCGGCAGCTCAAAAATAAAACAAACGATTTAATTGATTATTAAAAAAAAAGTACATAATATTGCTTTCAATATTTTTATTTTACATAGCTATTTATAAGAATTTATTTAATTATTATAAAAAAATAAAAATTGTTTTTTATTATATATGGTGATTAGAAATAACACAACTATTATTTCTAATAAAAACAATAAACTTGTATATTATTACATTACTCTGATTACCAGCTGGACGCCTTTATCCATTGGGCAACTGGAGGCCCTTAAAAAGAATCGGCAGCTCAAAAATAAAACAAACGATTTAATTGATTATTAAAAAAAAAGTGCATAATCTTGCTTTCAAATATTTTTATTTTACATAGCTATTTATATGAATTTATTTAATTATTATAAAAAAATAAAAATTGTTTTTTATTATATATGGTGATTAGAAATAACACAACTATTATTTCTAATAAAAACAATAAACTTGTATATTATTACATTACTCTGATTACCAGCTGGACGCCTTTATCCATTGGGCAACTGGAGGCCCTTAAAAAGAATCGGCAGCCCAAAAATAAAACAAACGATTTAATTGATTATTAAAAAAAAAGTACATAATCTTGCTTTCAAATATTTTTATTTTACATAGCTATTTATAAGAATTTATTTAATTATTATAAAAAAATAAAAATTGTTTTTTATTATATATGGTGATTAGAAATAACACAACTATTATTTCTAATAAAAACAATAAACTTGTATATTATTACATTACTCTGATTACCAGCTGGACGCCTTTATCCATTGGGCAACTGGAGGCCCTTAAAAAGAATCGGCAGCCCAAAAATAAAACAAACGATTTAATTGATTATTAAAAAAAAAGTACATAATCTTGCTTTCAAATATTTTTATTTTACATAGCTATTTATACAAATTTATTTAATTATTGTAAAAAATAAAAAAAATGTTTATATATGGTGATTAGATATAACAAAACTATTATTTCTAATAAAAACAATAAACATGTATATTATTACATCCCCCCCTCCCCCCCTCCATCTAAACTTAACCATTTCTTTTGTCCACTCCGTACGAAAACATCAATTTTCTGACACGCTTGCGCAACACGCATGACACTGCGCTACCGGATTTTACACTTTAATTACACATTTCACAGATACAAGTCCAGTGATTTAATTACAGGTTTGCGGATAAGTTATCAATGCGTGCGAGCATCCATCATATCGGATCTTTTTTCCCGTGAGGTGTTAGAGTGAAAAGGCAAAACAAAACAAAAGTATTGAAGACTCTTCGTGTTTTGTGTGTCAAGGTCTCAATCAAACTTAATGGTATGTTGTAGTGGAATTGATGGATAAACGAATTCGTTTTGTAGTGTTTCTCTTTTTGGGTTTTTTTTTATCTGTGGTTGGACGCTGTTTTTGATGTAGGGTTTTGATAAGTCAAGGAATTCCTATTCACGGTTGGCGAATTTATTGAGATTGCAGTGGATTTATGTGGACTCTAAACCGCAGTTTTGAAATAATTTTTACATTTAGTTTGTCAAAAATCTTTTAAATTATGACTTTTTTAAAAAATCTGGCTTTGGTATAATGATAATCAAGGTATAATTTTTTTTTAATAAATTATTATATATTTGTTTTCGACGATGATTACAAGAGTTGCGATAGTCTGACGTATTACTAATTGGCATATTTAAAGTTCGATTTCCTGTTAATCCAGATTCGAAGTGGACAGGTTTGGTTTTATTAAAAAACGTCACACTGGAGCTGCACAGTCGGTTCGGGGCCGATCTCGAAGGAAAGACCTGGGAACAATGCCTCGTATTTTTTAACCATGGTCAGGTGACGGGGACAACACCTTAGCTGGCACCCGACGCAACCTCAATAGGCGTCAGGACATTGGACCCCGAAAAGAATTATAGACCTCCGTGGCCGAGTGGTTAAAGGTGCCAAATGGGAATTCGAAGATTCCTGTTTCGGTCCTAGACGATGGACTTGACAAAGAAAAGTAAAAAAAAAAGTAGTGATCTTGTGATCGGACAGTTGCCAGCTTCGCTACAAAATACTAGAAAATTCGTCCAGAACATCCTCAAAAATTAACGGTGTGTATACGGGACTGGTGCACGACAAAATCTGATCGGGGTCCAAAGTCCCGACGTCTATTGAAGGCGTTGGGTGCCAGCTAAGATGTTGTCCTCGTCATCTCACCATGGTTCAAAAATACGAGGCATCGTTCCCAGGTCTTTCCTTCGAGATAGAGGTGTTGCCTCGTCATCTGACCATGGTTCTAAAATAACGTGGTGCATCTATGAATGTGTGTGTAAATGTCTTCCCGGATCTTTCTTTCGAGATATACCCCGAACCGTCGCCAATAGCCCACTGTACAGCTCTAGTGCGACGTTAATTAACTAAACCACAAAAACCAACCCTATGGCTCTAAAGCGACGTCAGTTCAGCCATCCAACTATAAATATATCTCTAAATCAATGATCGATGATGATCCTAAGCAGGTCTACTGTGCCATTACCAACAGCGGAAACCCATAACCGCGAATCCAAACCACACGTGCCACGCTGTACGGAACATTAAAACCGACAATCCACAGCAGGAAAGGTGTGCCCACGGAGGACAGAGGGTGACCACCGAATCTCCTGTGGAGCACACCCAGAACCGACATTAAGAAACAGATTACGAAAGTAAAATAATAAAAAAAAATGTTTTCTTGGCCTCGTGACTATCCTGTCTTTGGCACACGCCAAAGTCATTATTCGCTCCAGCTGCATTGGAGCATCCCGGAGGAACCGTAATTTGCTGTTTCGTAAATCCTTGAAAAGAGCGCCATTTTGGTGACTTTGTGTCGTTCTAATAGGGTCCTGATGGGTCAGCTGTGAAATCTTGGCGATTTTTTTTTTGTGTGTAATTAGTTGAGATGATGTAGTTTTTTTTTCTTCAACTTGGAGAGAGTGCTGCAAGTGGAATTTCTTGTGTATTTTATTTATTTGTAAACTATATTCGAGGACAATCAGGGGCGGCCCGTGGTCTGAAATGTTAGTGCAGCCGAAATCATGTGATTCCCCTCCCCTCCCTATTTTAACCTTACATGAACGGAAATTCTTTATTATTCACTACTCAAATCAAGTTTCCTTTCAATTTTTAAGAAATGATAACATGCGAAAAAAAAATAGAAAACACTTACTTATTTTTTGAAAATTAAAGCAATCCTGCTTTCTTTTAAACATGCGAATCGGTCAATTTTAATATTAACTTACATAACGAAACAACAGCAGGACCATGTCTCCTGAAACAACAGCACACAGTAAATGTATCACGAAAACCATTTCCGTTTGGATAAAATCTCGTAAGTTCTCGTTTCACACATTAGCCAATCAGCATATCGAACCTCAAGTGCAGCTAAAACAAGAAAACTCATTTCGGCTGTACCTTCTCACAAATGCAGTGCATTAGCATGGGGGGGGGGGGGGAATCTCCATACTACGTAGCGGTTGCCATGGCAACGATGCAGCCGATTTCGAATTTCGCATTTTTGGCTGCAGTTTGATTGAATGGAGTTTTTTTTCCCCTCCTGAATTGTGCATTACGGTAACATGCGTGCTATTTATCGGATATTTTGTTTACTACCGTAGAAATTTCATTTTCAATTCGAATCTTCATTTAAGAAAATTAGTAAAATATCTGATTTTAGTTTTAAAATACACTAATGAATTTAGGTGCAGCCCGGCTGTACTTGCTGTAGTGGGCGAGCCGCCACTGAGGACAATCTAAGTTTAACCTGAAGCGGAAACTATGATATCAGGGTGGCAACATAACCGGGAAATCAGGGAATTATCATGGAAATTTTTAATTCTGGAAATATAAGGGAAAAGTCAGGGAAATTTTCAAAATTTCACAAAAAAATCAGTGAATTTTTCAAATTTGGATAATTAAAACAGCAATTATCGTCTGTTAAGCTCTCCATTCTGGGTAATTTAGTTGTCAATATATCCTTTTAGTTCTGAAAAAGAATTTAAAAATAAAGCATGGTTATGAGGATTTTCATATTTTCAATTTTATTTTTGTAAAAACGTGAACCACTGCTGGTTGGAGAAGCAAAAGCATAGTGCATTGAACCTTGAATTGTAAGCGACATATGATGGGCTAATGAATAAGTGATTTATTAAAGATTTTGATGAGAAATATGAAACATATAAAACCTTTAAAAATATCTACAAAATAAATAATTTAAAAAAATAATAATTTTTTTGCATTATCTGCTTCTAGAGAACATGTTTAATTAATATTATGCCTGTTGCAATTGCATCATTTGTGTGGTATCCATGAATCATTATTTTAACTAACAATAAGTATTGGTTATAATTTTTCATTTATAATGCTATATATTTATTGGATCATTATAGCATGGATACTTTATTTCTACACAAAGCATGTATTGTAACAATTCTTAATATAATTGTAAAATCAGGGAAATTTTTGTGACACTATCATGGAAATCAGGGAACTTTTTTCCCATGGATTTTCACCCTGGATATGTCTAAATATCCAATTGCTTTAGGCTCAGCTTAGGTTGTCCCCGAGTATAGCGATATGGCCCGGCGTTGCTCGTAGTCCTAGGCCCCCGATCTATACCGAAGGTTAATAGGAATTGGCCCAAGACTGCTGCGTAGTCTAATTTGGGACAATTATTAACATACATAAAAAAAAAATTAAAAATTTGCGAAGTAACAGCTACATCATTTCTTTAGTATAGCCATTGTATGACACTCTCTGTGTACTGTGAAAAATAAACTTTAACAAAATCTAGATGGCGATGTTGTTTCAATGCCAATTGGTGTAGAAAGCTTATATTATTTTAAAAGTTGCATTTTTTTTTGTGTGTGTAAAACTTGACAAAACACCCGAAAGGAGTAGTTTTATTCAATCCACAGACAGTCACTCCATTCTTATCTCCATTATTATCCAAACTTTTTGAAGTTGGTGCCAATTTACAAAAATCATACCTAAATTTTGGCGCCGATTTCAAAAAGTTGTACTAAGTATAAAATTGATATTCAATTTTTTCAACTCATTCGTAAAATTTAAAAAAAAAAAAAAAAAAAAAAAATTCTAGAAAGATTTTTTTATTCAAAAACCAGTTGTTCGGCGTGTGAGATGTATGCCTTTTAAAACTAAAAACATTAAAATTAAATATAAAAATGCATGTGTATTAAAAGAAACGAAAGTGTATGCTATAAAGGAAAAGACAATAAAGCAAACGCATAAAAAACTTATTTTAAAACAAATCCAATATTTAACTAGAACAACCCTTCGTAGCTTGGTCGGTAGCACGCTGGACTTCCCATCAATAACCAAACAGCTAGTAGCAAATTAATCAATAATCCCTTTTTCTACAACTCCCGCAAAGCGATATTTCATAATCAATCATTTCGATCAGATATTAGACTCCTAACACCTCTTTAAAACTATTATGGGGGGATCGTCAACTGGTGTTTTACCCAGTTATCGTTTTGACGAATCACTTAGAGTTATCTTTTAATGTTTCGGCAGTTGCAATTTTCGAATAAAAGGGGGGTGGGGGTGAGTTTGTATCTTGGAGAGTGGCAACAACTTTATTACGTGATTCCAAATCTCTGACGATGCTTAATAGGGGGAGGTCACGCGACCAGTGACGTCACGTGCGTGACCGGGAGGGGAAGTGCGACGGTGTTTGGAGTAATTATTTTTGGAGTAGGGGAGATGGCGGTAGAAGTGCTTCTGTGTATTGTTTCAGATTTTTTATTTGAACACACTATAAGTAATTTAAGGAATTGGTTTAATTAATGTCGTACTTCAGCAATATAATAGGCCATTGGCGACGGTTTAGTTTGGTTAATTAACGTCGCACTAGATCTGCAGATTGGGCTACGGTTCGGGGCCAATGTGCAGATCTAGTAACGATGACCTGCGAACGATGCCTCGTAGTTCTGAACGATGGTCATTTTTTTTTGTTTTTTTTGTTTTGGTTTTTTGTTAATTAACGTCGCACTAGAGCTGCACAGTGGGCTATTGGCGACGGTTCGGGGTCAATCTCGAAAGAAAGACCCGTGAACACATTCACACACACATTCATTCATACCTGCACCTCATTATTTTAGAACCATGGTCAGATGACGAGGATACACTTGAACTGGCACTCAACGCCTTCAATAGACGTCGGGACTTTGGACCCGTATCAGATTTATCGTGAACTAGTCCCCTATCTGGACGACTTTCTAGTATTTTTGTAGCGAAGCTGGCAACCCTCCGATCACAAGATCACTACTTTTTTTACTTTTCTTTGTTAAGTCCATCGCACGGGCTCGAACCAGCATTCTTCTGATTACCAACTGAACGTCTTTATCCACTGGGCCACTGGGGACCCCACACTGTACGTAATTTAAGGAAATGGTTTAATTCATGTCGTACGAGAGTAATATAATGGGAAATTGTCGAAGGTTTGGTTTGATTAATTAACGTCGTACTAGAGCTGCACATTAAGCTATTGACGACAGTTCGGGGTCTATCTCGAAAGAAAGCCCGTGAAGAATGCCTCCTATTTTTGAACCATTGTCAGATGATGAGAACAACTCCTGAGCTGGCCACCGAGTACCTGCATCTACTTTTTTTTTTTTTTTGAGATTGCATCGTAAATGAGTGATGACGTACTCACATTTAAGTAACCGTACTTTCTCAAATGAGCAGTGTGATTTAATATTGCTCATCTCAGATTCTTTTCAAGCCATCTTAACAAAGCGACCTGACACACTTAACTTAGTTGTTCAGAAGATGGTTTTCCACATTATTTGTTGCCAATTGCTTTAATGCAAACCGAGTTATTACAACTGAATTATCTTACTTCCCTTCCTTTTGGCACACCTTTTCAGCATTTCTTCTGTTTATAACTTCTTCACGTCACCCTGATAATACAACGTAGTGAGTCCAGTGCCTTAGAGTATGTGTTCGATTCCCGGTAAGTCTTGGTTTTAATTGAAGGGTTTGCTGTCAAAAGGAGGTAGCTCCAATTATTCAAATTTGCAAAAAACCGTAAAAAACGTTTGAAAATTTAAAATTGTGTGAATATATTCTTTTTGATCAATCTTTTTAATTGTTCCTACATATTATGACAGTATTTTCACTCAAAAATATATATTCCAGATGATGTGGCACATGTTGGATTGTTGGAGCTACCTCTTTCTTGCAAACAAATAGATGCTCTGTCTACTTCTGTGAAAAATATTTCACACAAAAAAATACTATTTACTATAATATTTTATTTAAAGAAAAATGTAATTGAAATATAGCATATGACTCGACTTTAAATCAGAAAATTACATTTTTAATCATCACACTTCCTCTCTGTAACGTCCGGCTCATATGCTGCGTTGTCATTTATTGAGTAACGCGAGAACTAACGATTGGAGCTACATCTTTCCGGCACCAAACACCACAAGATAGTACATGTAACTCCAAATTCCCCTAGAGCCCCAATTGCTCAGTTGGTAAGGCGTTCAGCTACTAATCAGAGGATTGGTGGTTCGAATTCGTGCAATGGACTTGACATAGAAAAGTAAAAAAAAGTAGTGATCTTGCAATCGGAGGGTTGCCAGCTTCGCTACAAAAATACTAGAAAGTCGTCCAGAATATCCAACAAATTATACTGGCGTGTATACGGGACTGGTGCACGATACATCTGATCGGGGTCCAAAGTCCGACGTCTATTGAAGGCGTTGGGTGCCAGTTCAGGTGTTTCCTCGTCATCTGACCATGGTTCTAAAATAACGAGGTGCATGTATGAATGTGTATGTGTTCCCGGGTCTTTCCTTCGAGATTGACCCCGAACCGTCGCCAATAGCCCACTGTGCAGCTCTAGTGCGACGTTAATTAACAAAACCAAACCAAACCAAATTTCCCTATGTTGGAGCCACATTCTTTTTGCAGCAAACGCTTCAATTGTTGAAAGTGATTTATGAAGGCAGCCTATGCAGGCTAGCATCTGCTCTTTTTATTCATTTTTACACATTTTTTTGGTACATATGTTTTTTAAAAATGAAACTTGTGTTCGGATTTATGATAAGCATCGAATATACTCAAAAAGAAGTACAATTTACTTATTTTTGAGTACCTATTTTTAACAGTGAGGGCTCATATATGAAATTTTGCTATCTCCCACCGATTGGTTTGGTTTTTGGTTTTGTTAATTAACGTCGCACTAGAGCTGCACAGTGGGCTATTGGCGACGGTTCGGGGTCAATCTCGAAGGAAAGACCCGGGAACACATACACATTCACACACACATTCATACATGCATCTCGTTATTTTAGAACCATGGTCAGATGACGAGGAAACACCTGAACTGGTACCCAACGCCTTCAATAAACGTCGGGACTTTGGACCCCCGATCAGATGTATCGTGCACCAGTCCCGTATACATGCCAGTATAATTTGTTGGATGTTCTGGACGACTTTCTAGTATTTTTGTAGCTAAGCTGGCAACCCTCCAATCGCAAGATCACTACCTTTTTACTTTTCTTTGTCAAGTCCATCGTACGGATTCGAACCACCCATCCTCTGATGAGTAGCTGAACGCCTTACCAACTGAGCAACTGGGGCTCTACTTATTATTGAGTACCTATTTTTAACAGTGAGTGGAAGTGTACAAAACGAAGCCACTAAAACCAACGCTACCCGAATCAAGCATTCAACTCTAATCTCACCAACTCCTGACATTGACTAATCTCACCTGCCCCCCCAACGAAACCCTTCTCACCCGAAACATAAAAAAACAGGAGACCCATGACACCTGGACAGATCCATAAGGACTTAAGGAATAATTGATGACGTTGGCGTGACGCGTGCGGCCGAGTTTAACACTTGTCCGAGTGCGGTTATCCGCTAGCGGCCGTGACAAGCGTGATTACTTATTTGCCACCCCCCCCGTGACACGCCGGGAAATTGGAATTTCTGTCCCTGGGAGCCGCCCTGCACGTAAAAATATCATATTTCAAGGGGCTGTGATAGATATGGCCCCCGTGCTGGGAGGGGGGGAGGGGGCTGCGCTGGGTGAACTTTAATGTTTCATTTTTAGTAATTATGAAGATGGAAGTATGATTTAGGGATCGTATCTGAGGACTCGTAAGTGTGGTATTAGAGTAGTAAATACGTGGGGGTTTCTTTTCGATGTATTTTATTTTTGAAGATATAAAATCCGCGTACAGATGTAAGTACACTCAAACCTGTTTTTGTGCAGTGGATAGGGACCGCAGAAATAAAAACGCATAAAAAAAATTCGCGCAAAACTTCACGAGTAGCTATTAAAAAAATAGGTTTCGCAACACAATTATATTTTTTTTTATGCGATGGATAGGGACCGCATAAAAAAAATTCGCACAAAACATCACGAGTAGCTATAAAAATAGTTTTCGCAACACAATTAAAAAATATTTTTTTATGCGGTGGATAGGGACCGCATAAAAAAATCGCACAAAACATCACGAGTAGCTATAAAAATAGTTTTCGCAACACAATTAAAAACTATTTTTTTATGCGGTGAATAGGGACCGCATAAAAAAGCGCATATAAATATTCGCACAAAACTTCACAAGTAGCTATAAAAAATAGTTTTCGCAACACAATTTTTTTATGCGGTGGATAGGGACCGCATATAAAAAGTCTCACATAGAAAATATTTCAAAACCTTACAAAATAACTAGGAATTGCTTTTTTAAACGAAATCAAGACACGAGGCTTGACAGCTACTTGGAATCTCGCCAAACCTTTTGGAATCTGATTTAGAAAATACACATGCGAACATTTTTAAATATTTTATTTACATATGTACTTATTTTACACATACAAAACTTTTAAAAACGTATAACTATTATCCTTCGTAGTCTGACAATACGTGCACTGGATTCAAATCGCTTTCGTCACTTGAAGATACTGCCTCGCACTGGTTTAGAGTTGACTTTTTTTCAGTTACCATGTAGTTAGTGATCAGTTTTTGCGACGACTGTTGTTTCCCTAGACGCTTGTATATGTCTCGGTAGCCAGATAATCACTTATGTTCCTATTTGATTAAAATGTTCATATACCGTACAAAAAAAATCGCACAAAAACAGGTTTGAGTGTATTGACATCCAATATATATATACTGTTAAAAATGGGTACTCAAAAATAAGTACAATTTGCTCATTTTTGAGTACATTCGATGCTTATCATAGCTCCGTATACATAAGTTTCATTTTTGAAAAAGACATGTACTCAAATATGAGTACAATGAGTAAAAATTAATAAAAAGAGCAGATGCTGTTCCACATAGGCTGCCTTACTAAATCGCACTTTCAATAAATATTCTCAATTACAAACAAGACTTACCGGGAATCGAACCCAGATCCTCAGGCACCGCTATCCACCATAAATTTTAAAAAAGGTGTGCCAAAAAAAAAGGCGTGCAAGTAAGATGACTGAATTGTAATAACTCAGTTTCCATTTTATCAATCGACATCAAATGATGTGAAAAACCATCTTCTGAACACCTATTTTAAGTGTGTCAGGTCGCTTTGATAAGATAGCTTGAACAGAAGCTATTAACATTATTAAATCACACTGCTCATTTTTGAGAAAGTACGGATAACTTAAATTTGAGTACGCCATCGCTCATTTACGATACAATTGTACTCAAAGAAAAACGAGTAGATTCAGGTACTCATTTCTAAGTATTTTTTTTACAGTGTAAAACAGTCGTTCAATATGTCTACACTCGAGGAGAGAAGGGTTAGAGGGAACCTTATTCAGTTATTCAAATTGGGTGATGTGGACGGGTTAGAATTTAATATATATAGCCAATGTCACTAGAAGCCATGGATTCAAATTATACAAATCACAGCTTAATCGGGACGTTAGAAAGTATTATTTTTTTAATAGGGTTATAGACAAATAGTTGGTTGGTTTGTTAATTAACGTCGCATTAGAGCTGCACAGTGGGCAATTGGCGACGGTTCGGGGATAATCTCGAAGGAAAGACCCGGGAACACACACATTCATCCACACATTCATACATGCACCTCGTTATTTTAGAACCATGGTCAGATGACGAGGAAACACCTGAACTGGCACCCACGCCTTCAATAGACGTCGGGACTTTGGACCCCGATCAGATGTATCGTGCACCAGTCTCGTATACACGCCAGTATAATTTGTTGGATATTCTGGACGACTTTCTAGTATTTTTGTAGCGAAGCTGGCAACCTTCCGATCGCAAGATCAGTACTTTTTTACTTTTCTATGTCAAGTCCATTTCCCGGATTCGAACCACCAGTCCTCTGATTTGTAGCTGAACGCCTTACCAACTGAGCAACTGGGGCTCTTAGACAAATGGAATAGTTTGCCTGAGTATGTTGTTAATTCTTCAGGAGTGGGTAGTTTTCAAAAGCAATTCGATCGACATTAGAGAGTCGTGAGGACGATGGATTAACAGGACCAACCTTGCTGGGACTAGAACCTGTAGCTGTCGACATTATTTGTATTTGAATAAAAATTCAGAAAACATGTAAATAAAACTTAAAAGAGAAGAAAAAAATATTATGAACTATATTAGTGGCACCCAATACGAGAACATGTGGTTCTCGTTTTACTTGAATAACAGAGAACAAAGTCGTTATTTTTGTAACTCAGAGTAACATCTCAAATTTCACGCAAAAAAAAATAATCTAAATTTTAATTTTTATTATTTTAAAAATTATGAGCTATACAAGCTCCAGGATAGGCGATAACCTTTTTACTACAGATTTAGAAAGATAATTGTAGCTAAAAGTGTACGATCCGCAAAAGTACATATCGAGATAAGTACCGAACCGTCGCCAGTAGCCCACTGAGTAACTCTAGGTTTGGTTTGGTTAAATAACGTCGCACTAGAGCTGCACAGTGGGCTATTGGTGACGATTCGGGGTCTCGAAGGGAAGACCCGGGAACACATGCACATTCATACATGCACCTCGTTATTTTAGAACCCTGGTCAGATGATGAGGAAACACCTTCAATAGATGTCGGAACTTTAGACTCCGATCAGATGTAACAGTCCCGTATACACGCCGCTAAATTTTGCGGATGTTCTGGACGACTTTTCCAGTAGTTGTAGCGATGCTGGCAACCTTCCGATCACAAGATCACTACTTTTTTACTTTTCTTTGTCAAGCCCATCGCCTAGGATCGAAACAGGAATCTTCGGATTCCCAGGTGACGCCTGTAACCGTTCGGCCACGGAGGCCTCTGTGAGTAGCTCTAGTGAGACGTTAATAAATCAACCCAAACCAAACCCAAAAGTATACTCATAAAATAGAATTCTTAAAATGTAAACATTCCATCAAATCCTTCAGAATCGCATCTGAAATTAACCCTAACTGACCCTACACAGTGTGTAAAAAAACCCTCTAAAAATACTTTATCCTATCATTTTCCCATTGTTTACCGTATCCTTTCCAACAAAAATAGTCTTTATCCAATAATCCGCTTCACCAAACGGTATATTAAACGGTTCCTTGGTCCAAACAAACAAAGAACATTAAAAAAAAAAGTGAGATAGATAACAAAGAAAAAAAACTTTCAAAAAAAAAAAAAAAAAAAATCCCAAGAAAGAAAAGGGAAAGGTAAAACGACTCAATCCCCCCCCCCCCCCCCCTCTTTAAAAAAAAAAAACGAAACTCAGTGAAGTGAAATGAAGAATATCCGCCCCCTACCCATCAGCATCTTAACTGTAAGAAGAAACAAACTGAAAAAGAAGAAGGAAAAAAAAATAAAAATGGCGCATTGTCTTGGCGGGAAAGCCTCTAATAGAAATGTCAATACATCTCAGTGCCGGGTGTTTTAAGATACAAATTGTTTAAAAGTTGGCGAGATACTGTTTTCAAACGCTCCATTGGAGTGTTGAGGAGTAAGTGATGGCGGCGGCTGGTTTTGACTTGGCGTATTTTTGGCTTGGATGTGTCTTTTTTGGGGTTCCTATTGAGACTTCAAGCTAACGCCAGGAGACATTTTTCAGTTATTTTAGGCGACATTTTGGAGTTTTTTTTTTTGTTTAGAATGTTTTTTAGGTTATTCAAACGGCCGCTGAGAATGTCAAAAGGGATTTTTGAATTTGGCAGCGTTTTTTTTTTCTTTTTCAGTTAATTGAAAATTATCGAGAAAGAGTGTGAATTAGAGATTAAAAACTTTTAATTTGTGTGAATTTTTTTTTAAAGATAATTGCTTTTTCCTGTTTAAATAATGAGTTAAAATTCAGAGAATTTTTTTGTTCGCTTCTGTATGCCAAATACGGTACTACATCATGAACTAATACCATTTTCCTATTACTAGTCAACTATATCTACACTATTGAAAATTTATATTCAAAAATATGTAAAATGTACTAATTTTTGATTACATTCGATGCTTATAATAGCTCCGGAATGCATAAGACTTTTAGTACAATTGCATCGTAAATAAGCAATGACTTACTCAAATTTAAGTAATCGTAATTTTTTTTTTTAATGAGCAGAGGGTTTTAATATTGCTAATCTTAGTTTCTATTCGAGCAATCTTAACAAAGCGACATGGAAAACTTAAAATGGTTGTTCAGAATACGTTTTTCCACATTATTTGATGTCGATTGCTTAAATGGAAAGTGAGTTATTATAACTCAGTTATCTTACTTCCCATTTTTTGACAATTTTTTTTTTAATATCTAACTTTTTAACACCTAAGTAAAAAGTATTCATTTTTTATTACATTCCATGCTTATCATAGTTTCGAATACATACGTTCCATTTTTGAAAAAGACATCTACTCAAAAATGAGTAAAAACGAATAAAAAGAACAATAGCTTGCCTACATAGGCTGCCTTCATAAATTTCAATAAATATCGGCAAATACAACCAAGACTTACAGGGAATCGAACCCAATCTGCAGGCACCGTTGTACATACCCTTATCCGTTAAGCTACCGGAGCGACGTCTAGAAGTTATAAACAGAAGAAATGTTAAACAGGTGTGCCAAAAGAATGGGAAGTGAGCTAATTGAATTGAAATAACTCAATTTCCATTTAAACAATCGACATCCAATAATGTGGAAAACCATCTTCTGAACAAATATTTTAAGTGTGTCAGGTCGCTTTGTTAAGATGCATTGAACAGAATCTGAAATCAGCAATATTAAATCACACTGCTCATTTTTGAGAATGTACGATTGCTTAAATTTGAGTACGTCATTGCTCATTTAAGTAATCAATTGAAAATGAATAATTTTCAATTGTACTAGTAGGTTCATCTACTCAATTTTAAGTAGTTTTTTTTACAGTGTGGATTTACACGACTGTTTGCTGAATCGTAAAATTAAAATAATAATAACTAAAAGATTAGACATATTAACTATAAAACAATTTTTTTAGTACATGTTTCTAAATAATTCATACAGAAACTATTCTTAAATTAGTACGAAATCGTGAAATATACGTTATTTCAATGAAAAAAAATTATTTTCATTACGGACATAAATTTGTTATTAAATACATAAAAAAAAATACATTAACAATCGAATTGATAACCTCTCCCCTTTTGGCACGCTTCTAAAATTGGTTGGCGCGCTTTTAAGTCGGTTAAAAAGTAATGGCTCCGATTAATTGACGTATGGGTAACGCCCCTTTAAGATGCTTCAAACAACAAAACATTCGAGATTGGGTGAATTGACCAATCGGTTTTCTAAACTTTGTAAAAAATGTGACGTCACATTTAGCCGAACTTTTTAATATACTAGCGCGCCAATCATAATTTTAAAACAAAACCGCCAACCCACTCCATAAGAAGGGAGGTTATCAATATTATATATATATAATATATATATAATATTGATAACCTCCCTTCTTATGGAGTGGGTTGGCGGTTTTGTTATTATATATATTATATATATTATATATATATATATATATTATATATATTATATATATATATATATATTATATATATATTATATATATATATATATATATTATCTATATATATATATATATAATATATATATATATATATATATATATATATATATATATATATATATATATATATATATATATATATATATATATATATATATATATATATATATATATCATTGCTTATGAATTTCTTTGTTTCAAAATCACTCGAAAATGCCTTTAAAAATGCCATAGAAACTTCTTTAGGAACTTTTACTTATTGATTTAAGTAAAAAACGTGTAGAATCTATCAAGCGGCATTTAAAACATTGATTTTTTTTAATTCTTTTTACAAAAAATATAATAACCGAATTTAAATAAAATCAGCACAGTATTTTAAGAAGAATTAAAAAAAACAGCGCACAGGTGAATCGAAATTTTGTTTCTAAAATTAAAATCGCGTGCAAAGGCACCCGCAAATGTTAAATTTTATGGCAGGTAATACAAAACTATTGTTGCACTCTGGATTTTTGCTATTGAATTTCCGTCACAATATTTCAATACTTCATATCCATGTGGGGTATCTCTTAAGATATAGGATAGTATATGACATGCAATAGATTTATCCTTTTTTTTGTGTGTGACCTTACTGGCCCTCAGAAGCATCACGACATATCAAACGAAGGATAGACCACAGAGTAATGATACAAATAGAGGAATAAAAATGCTGATTTCCGTGTGTGCATCATTGAAACCACGTGATAGGTGGAAATGCCAATTCACTCATGCACCAATATTACTTGGCAGGCCTTGGTGATTTTCAGAACTAAGCGAGATTCAAGTGTTGTAATATAGTTTTGTGTTTAGTTTTGTATTTAAATATCGTTTTTTGAACGAGTGGCACAATTTAAGAGAGTTTAATAGATATCTTAAAGATATTTTTCTTACTTTGTACTTTTGAAATAATTGCGTTACGTTTTTATGTAAAAAATTTGCCATAAGCAAAGTTCTTTCAATTGTGATTTTGTATACTTCAATAAGAAAATATGAACAATAAAACCTGAGAAATATAAAGAGTTTCGTTTTTTCGAGTATTGAACACATAGAAAATTATATTTTCGTTTCGTTAATGAAGAGGAAATATTTAGTGCAAATTGTTTGAAAATAAGTAAATACCTACATATATGTTAAGAAGTTGAATACGGACAGAACTCCTTATCACCAAAAAGAAGAAAGTGCACCAAATTTGGAACTCCTGCAGATGTCTGAACGCCAAATGTGGCAGCGCTAAAACCACGTGATGTTGGTTTCTTTTTCAATGTTGACACCGCGGCCTTACGAGAGTCTAGCATTGAAGGCGCTCTCTATTTAATATTACAACTCTCTGAGATAGACCTTGACATAAGTGTGAAAAAGGCGACTTGCATCTTTCGCTTGATTTTGAAACAGAATTGGCGACAATCCCCTTATTTGGCGTTTACTATGTTGGAATATATAGGGAATGTAGCCTGGTTGCAGTCTGGAGGAGGGGGGGGGGGGGTCAGAACCCTCCCCCCGAAGCGGAGAAAAATTATTACCATATATATGTTCAAGAAAATACAGCTCTTGTTCAATTTCAAGAACAAGAAACAAAGGAACAGCTCGTTATTCTGGTGACTGAGAGTCACCATTTGAGTGCAAAATGGTTAATCGCCGTTATGTATCATAATTTCTTTTAAAAAAAGTAAGCATACTACAAATAATCGTTTTCATTGCAGTACACTATTCTATGATGAAAAGTGCCATTACTTACTACCAAGTGCTGCGAGTGCATCCCATAAACAAGTTATTAAATTATTGGATAAGCTAATTATTGTGTTAATTAATAACATTAAGATTTAAACAAAAATTCTTCTTGACTCTAGAATTTTTAAATGGTTATTTACAAATTAACCTACATTTTTTGTTAAGTGCTAGCAGATTGCTTTCTGCGCTTTTTATTCATGCATGCAGTTACTTTGGAGACCACTGGATCCTACAAATTTGTAAATAGGTGGTCCACCTGGGATAAAAGGATTCATATTTTGTTTGGATGTCTTGGAACTTTTTACACAGCGTGTAATTTTGTGAATTTTAAATTTGGTTTCGAGATCTTTTTTTGGAGCCATTCACAGATTGTATTGGATATTTTTACAGAGAAGAAGTAAAATAAACACATGACCTTTTTGTTAGTCGAAATCATTAAAACAAAATCTAATAGCGCTTCGCGCACGAAAGTTAGAACGAACATTCGAAAATTACGCCATTTTTTTCCCTTCGAGTTTGGAATTCGGCTTTTTTAAGGCGAATGCATGTGATCCCCGGATTATATTGGATATTTTTACAGAGAAGAAGTAAAATAAACACATGACCTTTTTGTTAATTGAAATCATTAAAACAAAATCTAATAGCGCTTCGAGCACGAAAGTTAGAACGCGAACATTCGAAAATCACGCCATTTTTTTCCTTCGTGTTCGGAATTCGGCTTTTTTAAGGCGAATACATATGAACGCGAACAAAAGGCATAGAATATTACGAGAAAATATAGTAGTAGATTTCTATCGTCCACCAAACACTTAAAATCCCACTTCTTTCCATTTATTGACTTAAAGCATTTAAAGTGCTCTTTCAATTTCGAATCTTAAAAGTGGAAGTTTTAAGTTCAAAAGAACAAGAAAATAAAAAAAATATGGCGGATATTTCCCGAACATTCTTTCGATACCGAAAGACATCGTCCGTTGACCCACCACAAGAACTAACTGCAATTTTTATTCTCGCTTCTTCCGAAAGACGCCGACCAACAACTCAACTCTTTTCCCCCCGAAATGCTTTATGGGATACCTCAGCGTGCAAAAAGGCGTTGCCAAACCGCTCTGTAGAAAAACATTAGAGGGAACCCTCGTGCCGCATAAACAGTAATCATGGCCCCGAATCTCACACGGCAAGGTGTTTTGTGAGATGGACTTTTAATTCGAATCGCTTTTAACCAAAGGCGCAGAAGTTTAGGGGGAATAAAATAATAACAACAACAATAAAAAAGCCATGGCAGCGGATCTTGGGGAAAATCAAAATGGCCACAACACGCTGTGATAGAATTGCCCGGTAAACACAGCAATTAGACTCATATTCGAATTTTTTTTTTATTTTGTCGTCTGCAGTTTCGGCGAGTGTAGGTGGTGGAAATGATTTAAATTATTAGTTTTATCTAAAAAAAAATATTATAAAAAGTATGAGTCTGTAATTTTACCTCTGGAGATTTTGGCAAAACGATGAGCAGATGGTTTTCTACTGAGCTTTATGGAACGGTAATTATTTTCATTTTTTATTCCATTTCGCTCAGAAAGGGAAGCTGATTGGTCGATTTCCGGTTCAAAGCCACGCGCCTATAGGTTGAAAGTTGGAACGAAAGAATTTTGTTCGTTTTTCGTTCTTTTCTTTGGAATTGAGCAATATTCTGCGAGCAATTTTCTCGTGATGTTCTCTAGAATTGCGTGGACGCAAATAAGAAGAATTAAATTATGGTTTCCGATTTTTTAAGAGGTTTTTAATACCCTCATTTGGTTCGGTCATCGTTATTAAGATTAGTTTTTAATTTCATGTCGGTTTCGAAAGTTGTTTGTCAGTGGCGGCCCTTATTTTTTAAAAACCATACATGAACGGAAATTATTTATTATTCACTACTCAAAGCAAAGTTTCCTTTCAATTTTTACGAAATGATAACATGCGAAAAAAATAGAAAACACTTACTTATTGTTTGAAAATTAAAACAATCCTGCTTTCTTTTAAACATGCGAATCAGTCAATTTAAATATTAACTTACGTAACGGAACAACAGCAGGACCATGTCCTGAAACAACAGCACACATTAAATGTATCACGAAAACCATTTCCGTTTGGAGATATTCTCGTAAGTTCTCGTTTCATCCCACGAGCCAATCAGCATATCGAACCTGAAGTACAGCTAAAACGAGAAAATTCATTTCGGCTGTACCTTCTCATAAATGCAGTGCATTAGCATGGGGGGAATCTCCATACTACGTAGAGGTTGCCATGGCAACGATGCAGCCGATTTCGAATTTCGCTTTTTAGCTGCAATTTTGATTGAATTGAGTTTTTTCCCCTCCTGAATTGTGCATTACGGTAACATGCTTGCTATTTATCGGAGATTTTGTTTACTACCGTAGAAATTTCATTTTCAATTCTAATCTTCATTTAAGAAAATTAGTAAAATATCTGATTTTAGTTTTAAAATATACTAATGAATGTAGGTGCAGCCCGGCTGTACTTGCTGTAGTGGGCGAGCCGCCACTGTTGTTTGTTGTGCTGGAATGGAACGATTCAAAGTTCGTCTCGAAATTGATTAGTAAACCATGAAATTGTTTAGAACGCAAATTTTTGAATTTTTTGAATTTTTTTGAAATTTTTCTTATTAAGTTTTTGATTTCCCACGCACAAGATATACAAAAGGTTCGTGACGAGTAGCTTTAAGTCTTTTAGACAAACTTGTAAGTACCAAACGTCGAACTAGTACTACAACTAGATTCCCCATGGAAAGATTAAGGTATTAGGTCAGCCGCGCACTGGCAACTATCGCACATGCAACTGAACTATTTAGTTGCATGAAATTGAAAAACTCAAATTCTATATGCTCACTCAGCAATTAAAGGGTTTGCTGCAAAAAGGATGCAGCTCCAACCTAGAGGAATTTGGAGTTGCATGTACTATTTTATGGTAAAAAAAACTTGTTCGTTTGGTACCAGAAAGATGTAGCTTCAATCGTTAGTTCTCGCGTTACTCAAGAAATGGAGCTGTCTGTCTCATTAGTTTGTTGCAATATAGAGGTAGCTCCTGGAGCTACCGCCATTTTCCCCCAAACGACTGACGTGCTTTTCTTACGGAAAGGTTATACAGCACTTATAAAAAGCAGAGTTTTTGGTTCTTTTACGTTTTGTTTTACTACAACCAGACAACGCAGTAGGAAAATGGCCGGACGTTATAGAAAGGGAGTGTGATGATTAAAAATGTAATTTTCTGTTTTTAAAGCCAAGTTATATGCTATATTTTAATTGAAGTTTTCTTTAAATAAAATAATATTATAGTAAATTGTATTTTTTTTGTGAAATATTTTTCATAGAGGTAGACAGAGAATCTACTTGGTTGCAAGAAAGAGGTAGCTCCAACAATCCAACATGTGCCATGTCATCTGGAAGATATATTTTTAAGTGAAAATACTGTCATAATATGAGGAACAATTAAAAATATTGATCAAAAAGAATATCTTCACACAACTTGGAATTTTGAATTTTCAAACGTTTATTACGGCTTTCTACAAACTTGAGTAATTGGATCTACCTCCTTTTTATAGCAAACCCTTCAATTATTTGACATGCAACTATCGGACAAAATATACTTTCGCTCGATACCCCGCTAAACACTTTGAAAAAAAAATCGAGAATTCATCGATTTTCTATGGATTGTGATGGTACGAGTTTGGCAATTTTTCATCTTTACTTTGGCGATTTTGGCGATAATCGCTAGGCATCTGCCGAGGGATTTTTTAATTATTCAGAATCCGCTTTTTATTTCAGAAAATTAGGGTAATGGTCAAAATGCGATCTCAATTTAGTTAATACAAATTATTCGAAGATGTGTTGCAATTAAATCTATTTTATGGAGGAAATATATATAAAGTATTCCCTTTTTAACCGACTGCCCAGCGCGCTCACCAAAACTCAAAAAAAAAACTCAAAAATGAAACCGCCAGAAATTTTTAATTAAAACCGCCAACGCGCGCCAAGTCGAGAGGTTATAGATTCGACCTATATGTATTTTTTTTTTTTTTTTTTTTTTTTATGTATGTGCGCGCGGGATTTCGGTTCTACTACAGATATTTGCACAATTTTTTTTTTGTTGGATAGGGGATGTTTCAAAGGGGAGCAATTTGAAAAAAATATCCGGTTATCCGGTATTTAACTATCCGGAATTCTCATTTAACCGGACCGTTTGAAAAAAAATATTGTCCGATTTCGAAAATTCTTTTTTTGTCGGATAGAGAAAAATCCGGTTAGGCAAAATCTGCAAAAAAATAATCGATTATCCGGCTGTTATATATCCGGAAATGCCGATTAACCGGAGTTTTTTTAAACAATTTTTCCGATTTCATAATATTTTCATTGTTTAACAGAAGTTTACAACAATGACATTTCGTTTAACCAGCATTGATAGGGATTGTATTACAATATACATTGTTGAGCACAAGTTGCTACTTGAATTTCTTGGTGAAAAATAATAGGGGGCGAAGCCCCCTTCAAAATTAAAAACTAAAAAGGGAAAAATAAAATAATCTTTCTAAAAAAAAAGGAAAACCGACTTTAAGAAAATGCTCTAAAAAGTAAAAAATAATTTTTAATTTTACGAATGAGTTGAAAAAATTGAATTATTGAATATCAATTTTATACTTAGTACAACTTTTGGAAGTTGGTGCCAATTTACAAAAATCCTACCTAAATTTTGGCGCCGATTTCAAAAAGTTGTACTACGTATAAAATTGATATTCAATAATTCAATTTTTTCAACTCATTCGTAAAATTAAAAATTATTTTTTACTTTTTAGCGCATTTTTCTTAAAGTCGGTTTTCCTTTTTTTTAGAAAGATTATTTTATAATTTATTATTATTAATATCATAGAAATAAAACTCATTAAAATAAAATATAAAATACTCTTAATATCAAAAAACATTTTTATCATTCAAAATTATTATGTTTAAGAATTTTTTTTTTAAATTTATTTGATTAACACACTTTTGAACATTAACGTTAATATATATATATATATATATATATATATATATATATATATATATATATATATATATATATATATATATATATATATATATATATATATATATATATATATATATATCAACATGCAAGTATAGCGATCGTAAGGTTGTCAGATTCTTTCTCGTCTTTCACCAAATATACCGGCATGTAAAGAGGACTGATGCACGTTAAATTTATCGTGGTTCAAACGACCTCACGCCTGTATATTGGGTCGCGTAAGGCGCCACCTCAGGTGTTGCCCTCGTCTTCTGATCTTAATTCAAAATACGATTCCCGGATAAATCCCAAGTTCTAGTGCAACGTAATTTTCAACCAATCAAACTTCGAATACATGTCGAGGCTTCCGTTTCCGAGTGGATTAAGGCATCAGCTGGGAATCCAAAGGGTCCCCGGTTCGAACCTTTGCGCAGACTAGACTAAAGAATAGTAAAAAGTAGTGATATTGCGATCGGAGGGTTGCCAACTTCACTACCAAAATACTAGAATGTCGTCCAGAACATCCACAAAAAATTAACGGCGTGTATACAGGACTGGTGCACGATACATCTGATCGGGGTCCAAAGTCCCGACGTATATTGAATTCGTTGGGTGCCAGATCAGGTGTTGTCCTCGTCATCTGACCATGGTTCAAAAATACGAGGCATTGTTCCCGGGTCTTTCCTTCGAGATAGGACCCGAACCGTCGCCAATAGCCCACTGTGCAACTCTAGTGCGACGTTAATTAAACAAACCAACCCAACCAAAGTCCATTATGTAACTCTATTGCAACGTAATTTTCAACCAACCAAACTTCGAATACAAGTCGAAGCATTTTCAGTTAAACTAAAAAAATATTCAATTTATTCTTCTTTCATGGAATTCCTTTTATTCATGAGGCACATTTAAGCCCTAATCCGAATAAAAATTCTGTCCTTCCCCTCAAACCCTTGACCTTCAATGACCTTCGACATGCGCCTGCGCCTATTAACGGCACTTAGAACAATGCGATGGGCACTTGGCGCGATCCTCGCTCTGAACCAATGACCTGGTCTGGTCATGCCTGCCACTCATTTTTTAAAGGCGAGTTGGCGATGAAATTGAATACATTGGCTGGGATTGATAACCTAGCATTCGCCTAAAAAAAATAATTCTAATATTCGAATTCATAGCTTTTCGATGCCTATACGAAACAACAAATTAAAGAAAAAGAAAAAAGAACCCCAGGACTTTCTAGTACTACTAAATAAAATTCAGTTTCCATATTTTATTTTGATAATAAATATAAATCAGGCATAAAATGTATTGTTCTCTCAAATGAATTTATTAATAAAATTCAATTGGTTTGAACCTTCGGGCATGAATAGACTGTAGTAGAGCGAATATGACGTCATTATCGTGAAACCAACATCTCAGACCAGAGAGTTGCAATATTAAATAGAGAGCGCCTTCAATACCAGACTCTGGTAAGGCCGCGGTGTCAACATTGAAAAGAAAAACTCACATCACGTGGTTATAGCGCTGCCACATTTGGCGTTCAGACATCTGCAGGAGTTTCAAATTTGGCGCACTTTCTTCTCGTTTGGTGATAAGGAGTTCTGTCCGTATTCAACTTTTTAACATATATGTACGTATTTACTTATTTTCAAACAATATGCGCTAAATATTTCCTCTTTATAACGAAACGAAACTATTTTATTTGTGTTCAATACTCAAAGAAGCGAAACTCTTTATATTTCTCAGGTTTTATTGTTCATATTTTTTATTGAAGTATACAAAATAACAATTGAAAGAACTTCGCTTATGGTAAATTTTTTACATAAAAACGTAATGCAATTATTTCAAAACTACAAAGTAAGAAAATTCTCCTTAATATATCTGTTAAACTGCCTTAAATTGTGCCACTCGTTCAAAAAAAAAACTATATTTAAATACAAAATTGAACACAAAACCATATTACAATACTTCGATCTCGTTTAGTTCTTAAAGTCGCCAAGGCCTACGAAGTAATATTGGCGCATGAATGAATTGGCATTTCCACATATCACGTGGTTTCAATGATGGACACACGGAAATCAGCATTTTTATTCCTCTATTTGTATCATTACTCTATGTCTCAGACCTAATTGCCTCAGACACGTGACTTCTTTTCAAAATTATGAATTAAAAAATACTCGCGATTGGCTGATGAATTGGAAAATGTGTAAGAGTGAAAATTTATGAATGGAATGACGTATTTCACCACGTGTCTAAGGCCATACATATTGGCCTCACTTTGATGTTAGCGAGATTATAATATTATGTTTTCTCTACTATGAAGTATCCATGCTCGCAGGTTTGAACTTAAATTATTTTTATTAGTTAATGTATTAATTATTGCTAGTGAAATTACGTCAAGTAATAAAGGCTATATTTTAGCTAGCATATTTGCTTTATCAACTTTGCTATTTTTTTAACAGTATTTTCATAAAATAATAAAGAAATGCCAAAATTACCATAAAAATGTTTTCTTCGACAAAATACAAATGCTTCATTGTTAAAAATAGGTACTCAAAAAGTGACAATAAAGACAAAAATCAATGGACAATGTCAAGAAGTGTATTAAGTGTACCAGTTTTGAGGAGTTTTACCACTGATCTCTAACTGTAACTTCTGGATTGCGCAAGACATGTTATTGACTTGAAGCCAATTGAAGGGGTTGCAACTGAACCCCACTCTCATCGCTACCGCAATATTTCGTATGTTTTTCTTGTTAGAATAAACCGACATGTATTAATTTTGACTGAGTTTTTTTAAATTATTTTTAAAATTAATTTAAAATGCAATTCTGCTATTTTAATAAAAAGTCCTTTGCAAGTCGAAGTTGTTAAAAAGCAAGAGCAAAAACTATTTGTTTGGCAATATAAAAATTAATTCTATAAGAAGAAAATATATTATTTATATACATTAAGTATTTCTGCAATGCTGTGGTATTAAAAAACACCACTCAATCACTTTAAAAACGTTTTGGGGCACAGTATGGCTGCTTCCATATTGGCTTTGATGCCTCCGTGGCCGAGTGGATTAAGGCGTCAGCTGGGAATCCTAGGGTCCCCGGTTCAAAACCTTGCGATGGACTAGACTAAAAAATAGTAAAAAGTAGTGATATTGCGATCGGAGGGTTGCCAATTTCGCTACCAAAATACTAGATTGTCGTCCAGAACATCCGCAAAAAATTAACTACGTGTATACCGGACTGGTGCACGATACATCTGATCGGGGTCTATTGAAGGCGTTGGGTGCCAGCTCAGGTGTTGTCCTCGTGATCTGACCACGGTTCAAAAATATGAGGCATCGTTACCGGGCCTTTCCTTCAAGATAGGGAGGAATCCGTGGCCGAGCGGTTAAGGCGTTCAGCTGCTAATCCGAGGATTGGTGGTTCGAACCCGCGCGATGGACTTGACAAAGAAAAGTAAAAAAGTAGTGATCTTGTGATCGGAGGGTTGCCGACTTCGATACAAAAATACTAGAAAAGTCGTCCAGAACATCCGCAAAAATTAAAGGCGTGTATACGGGACTGGTGCACGATATATCTGATCGGGGTCCAAAGTCCCGACGTCCATTGAAGGCGTTGGGTGCCTGCTCAGGTGTTTTCTCGCCATCTGAACATGGTTCTAAAATAACGAGGTGCAGGTATGACTGGTTTTGGTTAAATAACGTCGCACTAGAGCTGCACAGTGGGCTATTGGCGACGGTTCGGGGTCTATCTCGAAGAGAAGACCCGGGAACACATACACATTCACATACACATTCATACATGCACCTCTTTATTTTAGAACCATGGTCAGATGACGAGCAGGTATGACTGTGTGTGTGAATGTGTATGTGTTCCCGGGTCTTTCCTTCAAGGTAGACCCCGAACCTTCACCAATAGCTCACTGTGCATTTCCAGTGCAACGTTAATTAACCAAAACCTATATTACTCTGTCTAGTACAACCCTTCTACCCTGTAGAAAAACAATTCCCCCCCCCCCCCCACCCCTTTTCCAACCTCATAAACAGACCACAACAAAAAATAAATAATCAAAAAACCAACCCGAAGAGAAATTAACAGTGCCTACTAGGAAGTGCAAATTTAAATCTCCCTCCATGACAGTTGGAGCGAGACTTACTCTTCAGGATCCGGGTTCGCTCTTCGTCGAAGACATTAAAAAAAAAAACGAAAAGGGGGGGATGCAGCAGCAAACACTACAAAGTGAAGGGGGGAGGGGGGTCGGAGAGAGCGTTTTTCGAGCCGGCGGGGCGTCTGCCAAAGATACCGCCCCGGAACCAAGCCGGAACTAATCGCTGTCCGAGTCTCCTTGGGCCGGCGATTTGGAGCGAGCGTGAACAAACAAAGCGCGCCCCGGCGTTGCTTAGGGGTGTGTGGGAACTAATAAAGAAGTGGAAACGTTGTTTTGTGGTTGGTTGGTTGGTTTAACTTCGCACTGGCGGTGCAAATTGGACTGTTGGAGATGGTTGGTTTGGTTAATTTACGACGCACTAGAGCTAAACAGTGGGCTATTGGCGACGGTTCGGGGTCTATCTCGAAGGGAAGACCCGGGAATACATTCACACACATACACATTCATACCTGCACCTCGTTATTTTAGAACCATGGTCAGATGACGAGGAAACACCTGAACTGGCACCCAACGCCTTCAATAGACGTCTGGACTTTGGACCCCGATCAGATGTATCGTGCACCAGTCCCGTATACACGCCGTTAATTTTTGCGGATGTTCTGGACGACTTTTCTAGTATTTTGTAGCGACGAGGAGGTTCGGTGTCTATCTCGATTGGTTTCGTTAGTTAACGTCGCACTAGAGCTGCAGAGTGGGCTATTGGCGACGGTTCGGGGTCTATCTCGAAGGAAAGACCCGAAAACACATACACATTCACACACACACACATTCACCTCGTTAAGTTAGAACCATGGTCAGATGACGAGGAAACATCTGAACTGGCACCCAACGCTTTCAATAGACGTCGGGACTTTGGACCCCGATCAGATGTATCGTGCACGAGTCCCATATACACGCCAGTATAATTTGTTGGATATTCTGGACGACTTTCTAGTATTTTTGTAGCGATGCTGGCAACCCTCCGATCGCAAGATCACTACTTTTTTACTTTTCTATGTCAAGTCCATTGCACGGATTCGAACCACCAATCCTCTGATTAGTAGCTGAACGCCTTACCAACTGAGAAACTGGGGCTCATCTGGTTAAGTGAATCTCCGTTAACCAAAAATTAACAGAATTTTATTTCTAGGGGATATATTACTTATCCAACACAAATTATTTTAAAAATAAAGAACAGGTTAGAAAAAGTAAGGTTAATCAACATATCCGATTAATTAAAATATGAATAATTACAAAAATTAAGTTTTTTTTCTTTCTTTTTTCAAGAAAATTTTTTATCCAAGATTTTTGGAAAAAACCTTAGAAAACTGCCTAGTAATTTCATAATTTCAAACCATAGTTAATAATTTTGGATAAAAGAGATATAGATTGAATCTCAGAAAACCATTTAAACTTTTCTTTAGCACTGTTCCAAATCGCGAAAATAGTCATATCAAAATACTTATATAATCGTGTCAAATGAAAAAAGGAACATAAATTACTATCAGCCTCTAACATAATGAATGACCATTCAAACTGCTGCTTATTTTTTTCTAGTTTCCAATGAATTTTGTAAAGTTTATTATTTTAATCTCATTATTCCTAATGGATTCGAATTAAAAAAAATCTATTTAAATAGCTACACTCTAATTATTTAAATAATAATAGACGAAAACAAATACGAATCTCAAAAACAATTCTGTTAAATTACTTCTTCCAAACCGCTATACATAAATCCAAATTCCTACGTCCATAATTTAATCTTCAAGGCACATAGCAATCAACCGGGCAGCAAAAATGTGCTACATTGTATCTTTCTACGGGACAAACAGGGAAATTATAACACAGTATATCGCCTCTTTTAATTTTTTTGTTGTTCTAAACTCGCCAAGGTCATTTCGGCAAAAGACGCTTCCACGCTGCGAATCGTGCCAACTAACTCATCTTCGTTTTCTTGCTTTCCAAGTTGGAAGAAAGTAGGAAAAAAGTTAGTAGGCGGTCCGATTCCTGGAAAAGGTTCGTGTAAATCGCCAAGTTGGCTTTTAAATCTGTCTGGGAAGGGGATATGCGAGGCTATCAAGAGAGGGTTGCCGAATGGGGAATTTTTAAATCGCCAATTTCGATGAAGATCGCCAAATTACCATTTGGTTTACTATTTTAAATACCAACCTTTTTGGTTTTTGGGGCTGCATTTGGCCTGTGTTTGACAAATGTTCTTCTAGGTTGATATTTCGACAAATGTTCTTCTAGTTTAATATTTTGACAAATGTTCTTCTATGTTGATATTTTGACAAATGTTCTTCTAGGTTGATATTTTGAGAAATGTTCTCCTAGGTTGATATTTTGCTATACGATCTTCTAGGTTGATATTTTGTTAAGTGATCTTCTAGGTTGATATTTTGATAAATGTTCTTCTAGGTTGATACTTTGACATGTACTTCTAGGTTGATATTTTGTTAAATGTTCTTCAAGATTGATATTTCGACAAATGTTCTTCTATGTTGAAATTTTGTTAAATGATCTTCTAGGTTGATAGTTTGACAAATGTCGTTCTAGGTTGATATTTTTACATGTTCTTCTAGGTTGATATTTCGACAAATGTTCTTCTAGGTTGATATTTCGACAAATGTTCTTCAAAATTGATATTTCGACAATTGTTCTTCTAGGTTGATATTTCGACAAATGTTCTTCAAAATTGATATTTCGACAATTGTTCTTCTAGGTTGATATTTTGACAAATGTTCTTCTAAGTTGTTCAAATGATCTTCTATAAAAGTTACGAAAAACATTTTTACTCAATCTCTCCCAAAATGGATTTACGCAGGTTTGGCTCAAAATCCTTTAACTCGTGATAAGAATCAAAATGGCCGCTGTAGGTACACACCAAACAGTCGCCAAATGAGCAAGAAACAGCCAATCCCTGAAACCTTCACTCAAACTTACCTGAACTCTGCTTCTTCGCAATCGCTTCTTCCCATCCCTTAAAAAATATTGCTGGCAAACCAACATTTACCATAGTCAGAGTTTAGCGTAGGGGCGTTGGCTTCTAGCGCAGTGGCGATTTATGAACGCCACTGCTGCCACGCCACCTGAAGCACTTTGGCGCTCGTTGGCACCCCTTGGACTATGTCAGATGTGGTCTTGCATATCCGATGAAGGGTTTTTGTCCTTGGTTTGGAGAACCTTAACCCTTCTTACCAGGAAACTGAGATGATTTCTATGTTTTCGGCACATATGTTTACCAGTGGATAGGACTGTTCACGGGGGGGTCGTAGCAGGTGTTTAAGTTCTTGAGGTAGTTTGTACGAAATGTTGCAGGTGATGTTTCCTAACATCGCACCACACTTTTCGCCATTGAAATGTGTACAGCCGGGGGAAAAAAAACGAACCACCCCTGGTTTCTCGGCCACTATTTATTGTGAAACTTAATATATCATTCGGTAAGGAATAAAGTTTACTACACATGGATATACTAAATATTTGTATAGGGGGCTATCTTCATATTTAAAATCTGCACAAACTTTAAAATTTCCAATAGCAACACCCAATTTTGACGCCATATTTAGAATCTACGGTGGTTCGGTTTATTTTTTCCCCGGCTGTACCTTAACTTTTATGCAGAATTCAGGCGACTTGTGAACAACATCTCTCATAGAGCAACACATAACGCCTCGAGATCTCGTGTCTGAACGTGATAATTGGATCTGAGGTTAAAATAAATTGGCTCATGAAATCTCGTGTGAAATAACAATGTAAAGAAAATGTACTTAAAAATGAGTACCTGAACCTACTCGTTTTTCTTTGAGTACAATTGCATCGTAAATAAGCGATGACTTATTCAAATTTAAGTAATCGTAATTTTTTTTTTTTTCAAAAATGAGCATTAGGATTTATATTGCTAATCTCGGCTTCTGTTCTGGCCATCTTAACAAAGCGACCTGGAAAACTTAAAATATTGTTCGGAAGATGGTTTTCCACATTATTTGATGTCGAATGCTTAAATGGAAACTGAATTATTAAAACTCAATTGTCTTACTACCCATTTTTTTGGCACATCTTTTTAATATCTAACTTTTTAACACCTAAGTAAAATGTACTCATTTTTTATTACATTCGATGCTTGTCATAGCTCCGAATACATAAGTTTCAATTTTGAAAAAGACATGTACTCAAAAATAAGAACAATGAATAAAAAGAGCAGATGTTAGCCAATATTGGCTGCCTTCATAAATCACTTTCAACAAATATCAACAATTACAACCAAGACACACCTGGAATCGAACCCTGATCATAAGATACCGAAGTCCAGTTCCTTATCCGTTGTACTACCGTGACAAAGAAGTTATAAACAGAATAAATGTTTCAAAGGTGTGCCCAAAGAATGGGAAGTAAGATAATTGAGTTGTAATAACTCAGTTTCCATTTAAGCAATCGACATCAGATAACGTGGAAAACCATCTTCTCAACAACCATTTTAAGTGTGTCAGGTCGCTTTGTTCAGATGGCTTGAACAGAAGCTGATATCGTCAATATTAAATTACAGTGCTCATATTTGAGAAAGTATGGTTACTTAAATTTGTGAACGTTAGCGCTCATTTATGATGCAATTGTACTCAAAGAAAATAAGTATGTTCAGGTACACATTTTTAAGTACAATTTTACTTCAATGTGCAAATATGTAAAGAAAATTTGAGTTTTTCTACATTATAAAAATATTGTAGTATTCTATATTTATCGACATCAGATAATGTGGAAAACCATCTTCTGAACAATCATTTTAAGTTTGTCAGGTCGCTTTGTTCAGATGGCTTGAACAGAAGTTGAAATCAGCAATACTAAATCTCACTGCTCATTTTTGAGAATGTACGTTTGTTTAAATCTGAATACGTCGTCGCTCATTTACGATGCAATTGCACTCAAAGAAAAACGAGTACGTCCATGTACTCATTTTTAAATAACTTTTTTTTTACAGTGAAGTCCCATAAAAAATAGCATGATTGACATAACTTTTTTACATGCTTTTATTTAATTAATAATAATAATAACAACTTTATTCTCATAATGTCAAACGAATAGGTCCAGGTACTAATTTCTAAGTTCTTTTTTTCACAGTGTATGTAATACAACGTAATACACAGAATGCCCCTTTCTAACAAACAACCATAGTCCGACAACGACTATGCAACGACAATACAACGACCACACAACCAAACTAAATAAAAAAAGAACCAACCTCGCCAAGAAAAAAAAAACAATCGCCAGACCACTTTATTACCCCCCCCCCCCCCCACTCATCCCCCCCACTGCCCATATTGACCGCAAAATTTGCCCTTAAAACACAGCGATCCAACCCACCATCATAAAAACAGAAAAGCCATTATGGAAATAGACCTTGGGGCTGCCCCAGATGGGGGGGGGGAGGAAAAAGCAGAAGCAGATGTCAAGGGGCAACAGGGGGTTAAATTGACTCCCCACTCTGGTAATGGGGTTGCCCCTGTGCCCTGATCAGGGCGACCCCTCTGTAAATAGACCCCACCCTGCATCGTAAACGATGTCGTTTAAGGGAGGGGGGGATATTTATTTGATCATTGGGATTTGATTTGGGTTTTTTTCTTACTTTCTTTTGCTTTATACATAATATATGAAGTATATTGAAGATAGGAAGTCTTGTTTTTGGCGGTCCTCCGTGGCCGAGCGGTTAAGGCGTTCAGCTACTAATCCGAGGATTGGTGGTTCGAACCCGTGCGATGGACTTGACAAAGAAAAGTAAAAAAAGTAGTGATCTTGTAATCGGAGGGTTGCCAGCTTCACTACAAAAATACTAGAAAAGTCGTCCAGAACATCCACAAAAATTAACGACGTGTATACGGGACTGGTGCACGATACATCTGATCGGGGTCCAAAGTCCCGACCTCTATTGAAGGCGTTGGGTGACAGTTCAGGTGTTTCCTCGTCATCTGACCATGGTTCTAAAATAACGAGGTGCATGTATGAATGTATGTGTGAATGTGTGTGTGTGTTCCAGGGTCTTTCCTTCGAGATAGACCCCGAACCGTCGCCAATAGCCCACTATGCAGCTCTAGTGTGACGTTAATTAACCAAACCAAACCAAACTTGTTTTTGGCGGAGTATGTAAATTCCGAAGGCAATTATTTTTTCGTTTTTCTAAATCGATAGGTACTGGGCTAGAATAACATAAGTATACGCACTGGAATGAGGACTAAGCGTTGCCGGCCGCTTTACACCTTTTTGAGCGAAGGTAGAAAAAATAGTCCTTTCGCATAGGTTTGCGTAGTTTTAAAAACACATTTCTGGCTTGAAAAAAAAAAAAACATTAAATGTTACATATTTAATGTTTTTCCATACTTACTTACAAGAAAAAATAAGACGAAAGGCCCGAAAAAAAGTGTGACGAACATTAGTGTGACGTCATGTGTGACACCCGCATTATTAAGGATGAATGTTTTCTTAATTTTTCTTCCGAATTGTATGCATCCTCGCGGCACTGTAAAGTATACTGTCGCTCAGGGGGAATATTCGTTATAGTGCTTGTAGTTATATTATATTCTATCTTAGTGGCTCTTTCTCGCCAATCTGTTGTTGCCAAATAGATTACTGAACCAAAGTTAGTAACCCTCTAAGTTGTAGCGACGCAAAAACTAAGTAAAATACACACACTGTGTGACCGTGTATTTAAAATCATAAAATAGGTTATAATTTATTTTTTTAATATTTGCAAAGTTTGAAGATGCTTTTTTTAAAAAAAATAATTTTAAAACATTATTTTGGGTTTAATTTAGATTGAATTAAGATGACAAAACCGGCTACTTCAGCTGTTTTTAAAGCAATGTGCCATTTCCCGGTGCCAAAATCGACAGTTAAAAAGGTTGTTGGATAGGTGAAACGCTCCAAATGGCTGCTCCTCACCTTAATTTTAACCCTTTGCACTCCGTTGGCGCCGCTCAGGCGACAACATAACGACTCGTTCTTTTGGTTCCCTGTTCTTTAAAATAAACGAGAACAGCATGATCTTGTGTTTAGAACATCAATCTTTTTTTCAACTTGTTCTCTTGCAAATACAAAACGGGTTAGGATTTTTTTCCCCTTTATGTGTATAAAATGCCACATTGACATGACATACTATATATGCCCCAGTTATTAAGGCCGTCAATTGGGTCTTTAAGTTGTGTGAAGGTGATCTTATTGAAGGTGAAAAAAATGGAGCGTATGCCGAATTTATTGATACATACAGCTTTTTAACGTTGCATTTGTATTTTGACAATTCAACTCTTCCAATTTTTAAAAGACTGAAAAGCGGGTTAACCAAAATTAAAAAAAATTAAATCGCCAAAAACTTTAAATTAAGACGGCCAAAGTGCGCCAAAGACAGAGAGGTTATCAATTTGATTGTTATGTATTATTTCTTCATGTATGTTCGCGCAAGATTTCTGTTCAAATTCAGAAATTTCGAATTTTTTTTGTTTGTTGGATAGGGGGTGTTTCACTTGGGCACCTTTGAAAAAAAAAATATCCGGTTATCCGGTATTTAACTATCCGAAATTCTCAATTAACTGGATTGTTTCAAAATAATATTGACCGATTTCGAAAATTCTTTTTTTGTTGGATAGAGAAAAATTCACTTGGGCAAAAACTGCAAATAATTATCGGTTATCCGGCTGTTATATATGCGGAAATATCGATTAATCAGACTTTTTTTAAGAGTTTCTCCAATTTCAAAATGTTTTTCTTGTTTAACAGAAGTTGTACAACAATGACATTTCGTTTATCCAGCATTTATTTGCATGGATAGGGATTGTTTTACAATATACATTGTTGAGACAAAATGTGAGCACAAGTTATTACTTTAATTTCTTGGTGAATACCAACCCTGCTAAATTGAAAACTAAAAAGGGAAAAATAAAATAATGTTTATTAAAAAAAAACGACTTTAAGAAAAATACGCTGAATAGTAAAATATAATTTTTAATTTTGCGAACGAGTTGAAAAAATTGAATTATTAAATATCAATTTTAAAATTATTATAACTCTTTGAAATTGGTGCCAATTTACAAAATCATACACAAGTTTTGGAGCCGATTTCTAAAAATTTTAATAAGTACAAAATTGATATTAAATAATTACATTTTTTTTCAACTCTTTCGTAAAATAAAAATTATTTTTAACTTTGTAACGCATTTTTTTTAAAGTCGATTTTCCTTTTTTTTTTTTTTTTAAAGATTATTTAATTGTGCGTTGCCATTACCATTTCCCTTGTTGTAGCTATTATGTTACCAATACTGTTTCTGTTTATAGTCGTCTGTGCTGTCCGCTTAAACATAGAAATCTTGAACTTCAAACAAAACACCTAATCGTCAATTTTCTCTTAACCCACCCAAAATATCTGTTGACAGTCCATACATGGGGGGGAGGGGACTCGATAGCCGTAACGGGAGATGTTGATCGTTAAGCCCCGGACGATATCCTCTAATCCCTAACGATTTGTTCGTCAGATCCCCCCGAACAGAGTAGGGTGGTGTGATCCCTCCTCAAAATCCAACCCCCTCCGCTGATCCCATCTCATAAAAATCATCTGATTTCTTTTTACGGTAGGGGGATGAGGAGATTATGGAGCAAACGATATAGGGGGGGATCGGCGAGAGAAGGGTATGTTTGATTGAAATCCGAACGATTTGGGGAGATTTTGTTTTTGAATGAAGGTGTGGACGACATCTGGTGTTGAGATTTTGTTGTTGTGCTAGCTGCTTGGCCTTGCGTTGATGGGGTACCGATGACGTCAGGACTGTGCTAGGGTGGTCAGTTTTGAGTCAAATGACCATGGCTTGTTATTTTTAAGGGGTCTACATTTTATTTGGAACAGTTGTGTTCTTTATGAAAGGTTATTTGTTATTGTTATTGTTATTTTGGTGGTTTGGTTTGGTTAATTGAAGTCGCACTACAGCTGCACAGTTCCGAGGGTTCCCGGTTCGAACCTGTGTGACGGACTAGACTAAGAATAGTAAAAAAAGTAGTGAGGGCCAGTTCAGGTGTTGTCCTCGTCTTCTGAACATTGTTCAAAAATACGATGCATTGTTCCCGGGTCATTCCATAGAGGGGGGCCTCCGTGGCCCAGTGGATAAAGGCGTCAGCTGGGAATCAGATGATTCCTGGTTCGATCCTAGGCGACGGACTTGACAAAGAATAGTAAAAAAGTAGTGATACTGCGATCGGAGGGTTGCCAACTTCGCTACCAAAATACTAGAATGTCGTCCAGAACATCTACAAAAAATTAACGGCGTGTATACGGGACTGGTGCACGATACATCTGATCGGGGTCCAAAGTCCCGACGTCTATTGAAGGCGTTGGGTGCCAGTTCAGGTGTTGTCCTCGTCATCTGACCATGGTTCTAAAATACGAGGCATCGTTCCTGGGTCTTTTCTTCGAGATAGGCCCCGAACCGTCGCCAGTAGCACACTGTGCAGCTCTAGTGCGACGTTAATTAACCAAACCAACCCTCTCTCTTATTACTTTAATTCAACCAAGCTTACTTTCCCCGATTCCAAAAAAAGATTTCACACGCTGTATTCACTACCCATTAGCTTCCCTTTGTCTGCGCGTACGAAATACCGGTTTGAGAACTTTTATAAATAAAATAATATCCGATAACGAATTAAAAATAAAAAAATATTCGTGATCTGATAAGGGTAATAAACCAATCATTATTTACCAATTTACAATGCGATACCAATCGATAAATTAAACCACATCTCAATTGCGCTCCGAACAACATCCGGAGTTGAGTTGTCGGGCCAAACACCACCAAACGATTTTTTTATATATATATATACAAAATAAATAAAAACACGAGCCGTCCGAGATTTTAGAAGGTTATAGACCTTTTATATACCGAAAAATAACCAAAATAATAATCAGTGCTTATCACGGTATAAAAACCCTTCTAATTTTTAATTTTCCCTTTCCATATAGCTATATTTTCGACTATTACACAATTTCGAATTTTATTTCCGCCAAAAATAACAACAACAAAAAATGGTCAGTCACGATCTCGCTGCAAATAACGATACAAAAAAAAATAACAGAACATTTTCCGAAGCCATATGTTTATGGTTCCCCAGCCCTTTGTTCAAGTCCTCCGCCGGTACGATATTTTCTCCACCCCCAAAATCGTCTGACGTTCAGGACCCAGATCGTGAAGTGAAAAGAAGTTGAGCGGGAAATGGTTTAATAAACAAGCGGCCGTAGAAGCATTTTAGCTCGGAATAGCCGAGGTTCCGTAAATCCGTATGTAATGGCCTTTTTTCTTGTCTTTTGGTCTAGACGTTTTGGGCCTCGTCGTAATCGTCTGTCACGGGGACGTCGACCCCCCTCCCCTTTAATTTAGTGTTGTTTTGCAGACGATAATTATTTGTGGAAAATAAGAATTTTCGTTTTTTTTTTGTATTGTGTATTTAAAGAGTTTGTTGGCAGTTCTTAATTAAAAATGGAATGACAAATCACCTTTTTTTTATGAGTATTTGCTTGGACATACGAAAATGTCGTAAATAAGAGTGACGTTTTGAAGCTTAAAACGGGCATCAAAAGCAAATGAAGAGAAACTATTTGTTTATTCGTTATTGCAAACGATTTAAAACATTTCGATACAAACTATTACTATTTGCCTTGCAAAGGACTTGGCGTTTTTGGCACTGAACTCTAACTGTAACTGCTGGAAGGCTCAAGCCTTGTTTCCTCTATGGGCGCGTTGAAGCCAATTAAAAACAGCCATGCTGTGCCCCAATATTTTTTTTAAGTGATTTAGTGGCGTTTTTTTATTATCATAGCATAGTAGAAATATTAAATGTATATAAATATTATATTTTCTTCTTATATAATTATTTTTTATATTGCCAACCAAATAGTTTTTGCTCTTGCTTTTTATTTACTTCGACTTTGACTTGCCAATGACTTTCTATTTTAATAGCAGATTGCATTTAAAATGGGTTTAAAAGGAAAACAGAAAAAAAACTCAGTCAAAAGCAATAAACGTCGGCTTATTTTAATATGAAAAATATACGAAATATTGCTGTAGCGAAGAAAGTGGGGCACATCATGGCTGTCTCTACATTGGCTTCAAGTCAACAAAATGCCTTGCCCTATCCAGAAGTTACAGTTAGAGATCAGAGGACTTTGAGCAGGCGTTTCTGTGAAATCCGTTAAGGTTTAGTTGATTAATCACATCGCACTAGAGTTGCACAGTGGTCTATTAGCGACGGTTCAGAGCCTACCTTTTATGAAAGACCCGGGAACGATGCATCGTATTTTTAAACCATGATCAGATGACGAGGACAACACCTGAACTGACACCCAACGCAACCTCAATAGCCGTCAGGACATTGGTCCCCGGTCAGATTTTGCGTCTGATGAGGGCCGGAACTGACAATACCCCGATCACGAGCTAATATTCTGTCCATAACGATATTCGAACTCGCAACCCTCC
Source organism: Troglohyphantes excavatus (assembly GCA_963932185.1). Taxonomy (NCBI): domain Eukaryota; kingdom Metazoa; phylum Arthropoda; class Arachnida; order Araneae; family Linyphiidae; genus Troglohyphantes; species Troglohyphantes excavatus. Next base: position 46,431,623 of record OZ010678.1, read on the forward strand.
GATTATGAGCCGAATACGTTTCCACTGGCCCCAAATTTAATTTGGAAAACAAATTAATTTAAATGGATAGATGTAAGTATGTGATCTATGATATTATGTTCTCACAATGTTACAATCAAAGTTCTTTTATTTTAATGTTATAAACTGAACGGCGCGCTACTGTGGAATGTTTTTTTTTTATGTTATAAATTTAAAATTTTTTGACGAGGTTTTTTGAATAAACGTTTTATATACTTTAACATACCAACAAAAATATCAGTTTTTTTGCGTTGCAAAAATAATTCAATTTATTAGATATTTTTTTTTTGTCGTAAATTAAAATAAAATTTTAATTACTAATATTGCACCTCTCTAAACATAGATCAGGCCTCTGTGGCCAAGCGGTTAAAGGCGTCAGCTGGGTATACGAAGATTCCTGGTTCCATCCAAGGGGATGGGCTTGACAAAGAAAAGTAAAAAGTAGTGACCTTGTGATTGGAGGGTTGCCAACTTCACTACAAAATACTAGGAATGTTGTCCAGAACATACACAAAAATTATCGGCGTGTATACGGGATTGGTGCACGATAAATCTGATCGGGTCCAAAGTCCAACGTCTATTGAAGGCGTTGGGTGCCAATTCAGATGTTTCCTCGTCATCTGACCATGGTTCTAAAATAACGAGGTGCGTGTATGGATGTGTGTGTAAATGAGTAAGTGTTCCCGGGTCTTTCCTTTTCGAGATAGACCCCGAACCGTCATCAATAGCCTCCTGTGCAGCTCTAGTGTGACGTTAATTAACCAATCCAATCCAATCCTAAACATAGATCAAACTAAAAACAATTTTATTTCAATATTGCTTAAGTGTCTAAAGGTAAAAACACACAATGAAAATTGAAACTTGCATCTATTTTACCTATTTTTTATTTTCCCTTTCCGTATTATGCATGTTTTTTTTTTGTCAAAAAATGCTTATTTAAAAATATGTCTCCAGATATTTTTACATCTTCTGCTCGAAAATTAGGAACGATCTATTTCTTAGAAACAGAAACTTAAAGCATATGGCATTGTTTTTAACCCGAATTATACCTTTGCAATTTGAGTCGAGCTAATAGCAATACCAAATCTTTATTTAAACATACCCCATTTACAATTTACATGCATAAAGTATTTCATTGACCAATAGAAACAAAGCTAAATGTATAAACAACGAATCATCGTCATTCGATCAATACGTCACTACCCTTATCAACTATAGCTCAACCCATTGATAATATTCATGAATCCCTTCTCTTATCTTCAACAACAACAAAAAATGGATGCGGAAAAAAATTAATCCGTTTTTTATATTGATTTCTATTTCCCCTTTATACGTCAATTATTCGATAGATTGTTAGGATTGATAATAAAACGAGTGGCAACATGTGGAGGTATTTTTATTTGCATACAGTGATAATTTGGATTGGTGGGTTTCAAACACTGAACTCTAACTGTAACTTCTAGAAGGCTCTAAATTTGTTTCCTGTATGGGCGCGTTGAAGCCAATGCAGAAGCAGGCATTCTGTGCCCCAACCTTTTTTTTTTAAAGTGATTTAGTGACGTTTTTTAATACCATAGCATTCTAGATATATCAAATGTATATAAATATTATATTTTCTTCTTATAGAATTAATATTTGTATTGCCAAACACATAGTTTTTGCTCTTGCTTTTTAACTACCTTCGACTTATGACTTGCAAATGACTTCCTATTTTAATAGCAGATTGCATTTAAAATGGGTTTCAAACGAAAAAAAAAAAAAAACTTATCCAAAAGCAATACATGTCGGCTTTTTTTAGCATGAAAAATATACGAAATATTGCGATATCAAGAAAAGTGGGGCACATCATGGAGGCTTCTACATCGACTTCAAGTCAAGAAAATGTGCCATGGCCAGTTGACGAGGACAACACCTGAGCTGGCACCCGATGCAACCTCAATAGGCGACAGGACATTAGACCCCGATCAGATTTATCGTGCACCAGTCCCGTATACACGCCAGTATAATATGATGGATGTTCTGGACGACTTTCTAGTATTTTTGTAGCGAAGCTGGCAACTCTCTGATCGCAAGATCACTACTTTTTTTTTGTCAAGTCCATCGCACGGATTCGAACCAGCAATCCTTTGATTACTAGTAGCGATCTCCGTGGGCGAGTAGATTAAGGCGTCAGCTGGGAATCCGAGGGTTCCCGGTTGGAACCTGTGAGACGGACTAGACTAAGAATAGTAAAAAAGTAGTGATATTGCGTTCGGAGGGTCGCCAACTTCGCTACCCAAATACTAGAATATCGTCCAGAACATCCACAAAGAATTAACGGCGTGTATATGGGACTGGTGCACGATAAATCTGATCGGAGTTCAAAGTGCTGACGTCTATTGAAGGCGTTGGGTGCCAGCTCAGGTGTTGTCCTCGACATCTGACCATGGTTTAAAAATACGAGGCATCGTTCCCGGGTCTTTCCTTCGAGATAGGTCCCGAACCGTCGCCAATAGCCCACTGTTCAGCTCTTGTGCGATGTTAATTAACTAACCAATCCAATCTGATTACTACTTGAGCGCTTTTATCCACTGGGCCACTGGATGCCCGATTTAACTTAAGAAATAATTGGTTTTGGTTTGGTTTTGGTTAATTAACGTCGCATTAGAGCTGCACAGTGGGCCATTGGCGACGGTTCGGGGTCTATCTCGAAGGAAAGACCCGAGAACACATACACATTCACACACACACATTCACCTCGTTATTTTAGAACCATGGTCAGATGACGAGAAAACATCTGAAATGGCACCCAACGGCTTCAATAGACGTCGGGACTTTGGACCCCGATCAAATTTATCGTGCACCAGTCCCGTATACACGCCGTTAATTTTTGCGGATGTTCTGGACGACTTTTCTAGTATTTCTGTAGCGAAGCTGGCAACCCTCCGATCACAAGATTACTACTTTTTTACTTTTCATTGTCAAGTCCATCGCACGGGTTCGAACCACCAATCCTCGGATTAGTAGCTGAACGCCTTAACCGGTCGGCCACGGAGGCCTCTAAGAAATTATTAAATCACAATTTGGAATTCTCAAAGAATTATCGCCAACTCCCAATACTACGACCAAAACCCCATAAATTCCAAAAACCGATACCAATAGTCGCCAAAGGCGACAAATTGATTGTTGATCCCATATCAATAAAATCACCCCATTTATCAAAGCATTCCGTTACCATACATATCAAACTTGAGATCTTTGACAAAAAGAAAAATCCAGCAAAGAAATTCAGATCTGCTGAACATCGACAAGGTAAGAAGTTGGGACCCACAACAGAAATAGGAAAAATAAGTCAGCTGATAAGGTCTTGGTGGGATAGGGGAAAAAGGGAAAAAATGGCTTCCGACATATCGTCGGAGATAAGGGGACAGCGGTGGTTATGTGGTGAGATAAGGGACAGGGACTTATCTCCTCGGCCACGTGTCAGCGGGAAGAAGAGTTGACGGTTTGAGATAGGGATGTTGAATTGAGATGTTGACTTCGACGTGTTGCTGCTGTTGGAGTTGTGTTGAAGATGTGTTTTATTGCAGGGATTTCGCGGAATTTTCAGAAAAAATATGCGACTGTGTTGGTGAACGGCCAGTAGGGTGTATCTCCACTACGGGAGGAGGTAGAATGATGAAGGCGACGGATTCAGCATCCGATGGGTTCGATTCCCAATAGTCAGAGGAGTGTCCATTTGTTCGTTTTGCGAACCCAAAAATGAGGCCACCGTGGCCGAGCGGTCAAAGCCGTCAACTGCGAATACGAAGATTCGTAGTTCGATGCCAGGCGATGGACTTGACAAAGAAAAGTCAAAAGTAGTGATCTTGTGATCGGAGAGTTGCCAACTTCGCTAAAAAATACTAGAAAAGTCGTCCAGAACATCAGCAAAAATTAACGGTGCACGATAAATCTGATCGGGGTCCAAAGTCCCGACGTCGTTGGGTGCCAGTTCAGGTGTTTTCTCGTCATCTGACCATGGTTCGAAAATAACCAGGCATCGTTCCCGGGTCGTTCCTTCGAGATAGACCTCGAACCGCTGCCCACTGTTCAGCTCTAGTGCGACGTAATTATTAAAACCAAATAAAAACCAACCGAACCCAAAAATAATTCGTCGTGTAGATTTGTTTTTTTTTTGGTTTTGGTTAATTAACGTCGCACTAGAGCTGCACAGTGGGCTATTGGCGACGGTTCGGGGTCAATCTCGAAGGAAAGACCCGGGAACACACACATATTCACACACACACATTCATACATGCACCTCGTTATTTTAGAACCATGGTCAGATGACGAGGAAACACCTGAACTGGCACCCAACGCCTTCAATTGACGTCGGGACTTTGGACCCCGATCAGATGTATCGTGCACCAGTGCCGTATACACGCCAGTATAATTTG